>VDFB02000015.1:257570799-258843780 GCA_007258455.2 Sequoia sempervirens
TGATGTAAATGATAGAAAGCGAGAAAAACACCCCCCACAAAAGATAAACCCAAACCCTAGTACAAACTGAGAAATAGGAAGCAATGCATAAGCAAAAAAGATTCAAAAAAAATTCTTGTGTACCTGAATAAAATTCTGAGAAAAAGGATCACATAGCCAAATAGAGCAGGCTGAGAGCTTTCCAACGCCTATTCATTTTTGAAAAACAGAGTCTATTTGCACCTTTTATGGCTTTGGAAGTGCAGAAAGAAGACTCCACTTTGATTGGAAAAAAATATAGTCAAACAACAAATCTAGAAAAAAAATACCAGCACCATGACGTCTAGCACAAAATAATTTTATTACAATGATATCTCGTTTGAAAACAATGCAGACCGTTTGCCCATTTTATACCCAATTTCGTGAAGCCTCCTGAAAAAGAACAATTCGGCCTCCTTTAAGCCTTGGGGGCTAAAAAAAATAAGCCCCTAGTTCACTGAGCGACCAGGGGGCTGGCGGCAGGTGGAGGGCTGAAGTCAGTGAGTCGGGAGCTCGACGAGCTTAGCAAGCCGAAAGCTCGGTGAGCCAGGTGAGCCAAGAGCTTGGCGAGCTCGATGAGAGGGCGACCAGAGCTAGGGTGGCGGTTGGGAGGGCGGCAAGCTGGGCAGTGGTAGGAGCACGGTGAGCTAGGTGGCAGCGAGCTAGGTGGTGGCTAGGAGCATGGTGAGCTAGGCAACAGTGAGAATTCAGGCGGCGGCCATGGAGTGTGGTGAGCTAGGCGACGACGGGAGCATGGGTGGCGGTAGGAGAAACCCAGCGACGGTGAGCTCGGACAGAGGCAACGACGATGGGAGCTCGGGCGGTGGCCAGAGAAACCCAAGAGGTCGGCGGCAATGGTGGGAGCTCGGGCGGTGGCCAAAGAACCAGGGAGGCGCTGCGATGAGCGACTAGAGAAACCAAGGTCTGCGAACGACGGTGGGAGCTCGGGCGGTGGCTGGAGAAACCCAGGAGGTCGGTGGCAGCTGACGAAACTAGAGGCATGGCAATCGGAGAAACCAGAGGCGCGACAGTCAGAAAACTAGGGTGGCAATGGCCTATAGACAACTAGAAAAAATAGGGGCATGGCGGACGAAAAGATTACTGCCACCTGCAGTACTTGCAGGTCTGGCGGTACTGTGCGTACCGTGGGTGCAAACCAAAAAAAAAATTCAAACTTTTTTTTTTTGGAACCCTTTGTATTTTATTCGCCTAGTTTTTTTTAAAAGAACTCCAACCCAGCTTCTAATGCATACTCAAAAACCAAAACAGGGAGCTTCAAGCCTTAGCTCTAATACCATGAAGGAGCACAAAGATTTCTCCAAGCTAAACACCTGTTACAAGGGAGATGCAAAGAAAAACACAAAAAAATATGTGCATAAAATATAGAGCTCAATATTGCCAAATGTAAAAGAGTTATTTTACAAAGAAAAGATTACAACCTTATATAGGTAAAAAACCTAAAAAGGAAAACCCTAGGCTTGCACATAATAATTAATAAAATAATTAATTATTATGCACCTAAAGTTAGCTTAAGTGAAAAAGATATAAAAGGTAACTTAATTAATTAACCAAATATTGTTAAATTAATCAAGTAAATGACCAATTACTCTAAGAATGGGACTTGGTCATATCACAGGTTGAGTATGCATACAATGACAGTGTGAACAGGACTACAGGGAAGATTCCTTTCGAAATAGTGTATGGAATGCACCCAAGAGGTGTGTGTGAGCTTAGAGACCTAGGAGCTATGGAGCATATGAGTGGACATGCAGAGGATTTCTCTCAGACCATGAAGGAGATTCAGGAGCAGGTAAAGAAGACAGTCACCGAGGCTACACAAAAGTTGAAGGATAAGGTAGATTTGTCAAGAAAAGATTTGCAATTTGTAGTAGGAAACTATGTCATGGTCCACCTCAACAAATCCAGGTTGCAAAAGGGTACATCAACCAAATTGCAGATGAAAAGAGTGGGACCATGCAAGGTGTTAGCCAAGTATGGGAAAAATGCATACAAGGTGGAGTTACCTGTAGGTTTAGGGATTTCACCAGTGTTCAATGTAGCTGATTTGGTTAGGTATAAGGGATCAGTCAATGACTTAGATTAGAACAATAGGGAGATCTTCAAAGATGTAAGCAACATAGCCTTACCTACTCTAGACAAGCTACAAGCAGAGAGGATCTTGGAGTCAAGGGTGAAGAAATCTACAAGGCATAAGGTGTACATGGAGCACCTCATCAAGTGGAAGGATAAGACAAAATCTAAGGCTACTTGGGTAGATGAAGTTGAGTTTAAGAAGCAGGGCATTGATGTGTCACTGATCTCTCCTCCCATTCCTTAGTGTTTGTGCAGGAGCACCTAGGAAACACTAGGCATTTAGGAAGTCTAGAATGAATTTTTGTTTTGGTGTGTTATTTTCAAAGGTCATGTTGACCATTTAGATAGAATTAGAGGTTTAAGAATATGTTTTACTCTATAGTGATTAGTAGGTTAAGGAGTGGAAAAGGTGGATGAGTTTTGAAAATCATCTTACTTAGTTGATCCAGAGGATCTTCGTCAAAAATTGAAGTTTCTCTTTTATCTTTAGAATCGGTATCATCAACAAGAGGGTGAAATCTTGACTCCAATGCAACTCAAACAGAGTCAATCGGAATCCTGAAGCTCAAAATATGTAAGGTCAAACCTATGGTCAACCCTTAGAAAACAGGCTAGAAAAAGGGAAAAAATCAAAGTTGTCAAAATCAGCCAAAGTCAACACCATTATGTAGTGCTCATCATCACGATTCTGATGAAGTTTGTTTCACGAAAAATGGAGTCCGTATGACGAAGTTACAGATGGTCAAAATCTGGGTCAACCTGATGATGTCAATGCCCAGTCAGCACCATGGCCAATCAGCCCTTGACACTTGTCATATCCTAAATCCTCCATTTGGAAAATATTTTGGGAAAAAAATATATAAAAATCAAAATAAAATAAATGAAAAAAAAAAGAGTATAAAATTAAACTCCTAAAAAAGTGGGATAAAATCCACCCATTAAGGGGGGCGCCCACTTTATGTGGGAAGCCACCCACACATGGGGGGTGACTCACATTATGTGGGAACGCCACCCACCCAAAGTGGGGGCACCACCTAACATGGGGATGGCCCACATTTTGTGGGGAGCCTTCCATAAAGGTGGAATCCCCACATTTAAGGACATTTTTAATATTTTTTTCCTAAAACAATTAAATTTGCCACCCCAACAAAATAAATCAAGATTTATTTTGTAACAACAAATGCCTGAAAAGAATAAAATTAGGGGATTGGAATTTTTAAAGGGGGATATTATTGTTAATTTATCTATGTAAAGGAGATTATTAAGATTTTATGTAAAAATGGAGAGATAAGGTGGATTTTGTAAATCATTTGGTTGATAACCAAGTTGAGTAAATTTTTTGTATAAAAAGGGGAGATTAAAGGCTTAGAGGGGAAATGGAGAATTCCTCAGGTGTTGGAGACTTAGAGCGTTTTGGGAGATAATTTTTTGTTCCTATACATCAGGAGAATGCTGGAATTCCATTGTGGTTGAAGGGAAGAGCTTGCCAGCTATTGTAATGCTGAATTTTTGAAGATATCAATCAGATCGGTCTACTCTTTGGAGAGGGACCTAGAGACATAGTCATTTTACGACGAACTCCATTATCAAGTTGTTTGCATTTTCTCTTTCTTGTCTCCTTCTAAATTCTGTCTTTTTCTCAATTCCATTAGTTTAATTATGTTATGGTGTTTATTTGATTTTAGTAATTTGGAGATTGGAATTGTAATTGTTATGCATTCTTTAAGAAATCATCTTAGATCCTAAATCGGATCATTAGTTTACTAGAAATTGGCAAAAGTTGTAAAACACAGTGCATTTTGCAACTTTACCACAATGATAACTTACATTTCCGACCAAGGGAGCATAATTGACTTAGGAGCCCTATATAAGGTGTGCCTCGATTTGAGAGCAGGGTTGGTTGTATTGGCTTTGTAGTGAAATCTTGTGAAGTTGAAAAAAATAGTTTTTTTGTGAGTTATTTTCTGATTTTTGCTTCAAAGTAGAGCTTTAATGGATTGAACTATTACTGTTTCCATATGTAGGATGTAGAGTTGATAGTATACAAACTTTGTGTGCCATTAATTAGTTTCCTTGTTCATTGTTCAAGCATTGTTTGTAAATAAGTTTGATTCCACACTGTTGCTGGTATCAACTAGGTAGTTTTGAGAAAATGGAGATTTAGTACACTTTCCCACTGTAAAAATTGTATGGCCCTTTAGGAATAGTGACTAGACTCCATGTGTGTACATATGGTAGGTTTTAGGGTCTGTGTGAGCACAGGAGCTATTGGCAAAGTCTTGCCCTAGGCGAGCTAGGAAGGTGCCTGGTTAGAAAGATTGGAGTGCAAAGCACTTAACTTGCAGGGGTGATTGAATCTTGTTGATTTTACTTTTTGAGAAGGCAGACACAAGTCTTGCCAAGGTTTGGTGAACAAGAGGAACCTCCACCAATTTTTTGGTAGGTGAAACACTTAGCAGATTGTAAGCAGCAAGAAAGGGCTTAAAAACCCTAGGTTTTGTCCATTTTCAAGTGGAGGCATTGTACGGGAAGTTAAGACCCAAGACCTCAAAAATCCTTGAGAGGTGTCCATTTTAAGCAAGAACCTTAGAGAAAGATTGGGGCTTCTGTGGAGAAATTGAGAGAGTCAACCAGTTTTCTTAGAGAAGGAGACCTAATTGGGGCTCTTAGGCTAGTAACCTTTTTAACCCTAAATGAGGGTTTGATGAAAGCAACCAAGAAATGGAGATAGGAGGATGCTAAAGAACCAAAATTTGATGGATTGTAATGAATTGAAACACCTCCACACCCCTGCAAATCAAAGTTCAAACTTTGGAGGTATAGTTAGTCTTTAGGGCAGATTAAAGGTTAAGGAAGAGTTAGAGTTATTGCACCAAGATTGACTTGGTTGGTTAATTTGTGATAGTAGTGGGGTTGGCCGGGAGAACCAATGGTATGTTGAAAAACAAGGTGAAGAAAGCTTGCAATATGAACTTAAATGTGTGAATGCAAATCTGAAATATGTAGATTAACCTTAGCCTTAGTGTGAAGAAAGAGTGAGAGAGAGAGATAGAACAATATAACACATGCAACAACAGATTTACGTGGAGAAACCCCAAAGGGAAAAAAACTCCACCGAAAGAGAGGCAAGTATATTACTGATAATCTTCAATATTACATGCAGCAATAGACTTCTCTTATCATTCCCTGTAAATCCAGTAGCACCCTGTTACCCTACAAAACTGAATTCTTAATAACACTAGCTCAAGGCCCCAATTTATAGAGATTTGTGAGGATGAAAACCACCATGGTTTCACCAAACAATAGGCAGAAATACCACCTAGAAAAACCCACACCTTCCTCCTTGAAATGGTCAAAAAATACCAAAAATAGCCTCTTATAGATGCTCTTATAGCTGTCATAAGGCATCTATTATGCATGGGTGCCTGGGGTCTAAAAATAGCATATTCTGTCATAGCATCTTATGACAACTTGCATGCATGTCATAGATGCTCTTACAACACCCTATTTTGACCCACAACCTTATTTTAGAAGATTCCAAGGTGGGACTACTAATTTTTTCCTTTTCCATAAGGATAAACGTAACGGTAACACCGCATTTACATAGTCTCTTTCACCACGTTGGTCAAACGTTTCACATCTTATGGGTAAATGTACAAAACACTTTAAGAGAATAATAAAATAAAGGATTTACGCTTGATGACACCTAAATCCTAACATTCTCCCACTTGACATCATACATTAAAATTACACCATAGAGATACAATTACATAGAATTAAGTATGTTGATTAAGGCCCATGGCCTTTCTGCACCAAGAGAACTTTTCCGTGGTGACTGGCTTCGAAGAGAATTGCAACATTATCCAAAGTGTCAACTTTCCAATCAAGACTTGTCCATTCTCAACCATTTCTTGCACAAAGTGATACCGAACATCAACATGCTTAGTAAGCATGATACATAGGATTTTTAGCCAAACATATGGCACTCGACTCATCACATCCGATCCTCACTATCCTGCAATCAAAACCAATACCATTACCAAGTCTCTGTAACCAAACTACCTCCTTAGAGGCATGTGTAGCAGCCATATACTCTGCTTCAGTGGTAGACAAAGCAACTATAGGTTGTCTTTTACTCATCCAACTCACTGCTCCTCCAAACAAAGTAAACACATAGCCACTAGTGGACCTTCGACTATCCAAGTCACCTACCCAATCTGCATCAACAAAACCCTGTATGTCCAATGACTTATCAATATTGTCAGTACCATGATAAACCAAACAGTAATCAGAAGTGCCTTGCAAATATCTAAATACCCTTTTGACAAAAGTCCAATGTTCTTTACCAGGGTTAGACATAAACCTGCTTAGAACTCCCACTGCTTGGGCTATATCTGGTCTAGTACAAACCATTGCATACATTAAACTACCGACAACACTAGCATAAGAACTTTAGACATTTCATCAATATCATCATCCATTTAGGACACATGTCTAGACTCAACTTAGTACCAATAGGAAATGGAATATTTACTGGTTTATAGTCCTACATATTAAACCTTTGCAAAATAGTGTTAACATACTTGCTCTGACTTAACCAAAGCTTTTTGTGAATCCGATCCCTAATGATTTCCATCCCAAGAATATATTTAGCAGCCCCTAAATCTTTCTTATCAAATGTGCCAGAAAGCTGAGTTTTAAGTTCCCTAATCATTGGCTTATTGTTACCAATGAACAACATATCATCCACATATAAGACAATAATTAGTATCTGATCATCAATAACTTTAAAGTAAACACAGTGATCCTCATCACTTCTAACAAAACCCATATTTAATGCAAATGCATGAAACTTCTAGTACCACATCCTAGGTGACTGTTTCAAACCATATAGAGACCTCTTTAACCTGCAAACCAAGTGTTCTTTTCCTTTCACAACAAAATCGTCAGGCTGTTGCATATAAATTTCTTCCTCTAGATCCCCATGCAAGAAAGCAGTTTTAACATCCATTTGTTCTATTTCTAAATCATAAGCAGCAGCAATGGATAAAATGAATCTAATAGAGGTTAACTTAGCAACAGGAGAGAATATTTCACCAAAATCAACTCCCTCTCTCTAGGAGTAGCCCTTGGTCACTAATTTGGCCTTGTACCGTTCCAAATTTCCATTTGCACCAAACTTCTTTTTATATAGCCACTTACAACCAATGGCCTTTCTTCCTTTAGGAAAACTAACAAGATCCCAGGTGTCACATTTTTTCAAAGACATCATCTCATCATGCATGGCCTTCATCCAAGACTCACATTCTTCTAAAGAGAGAGCCTCCCTGAAAGATCTAGGTTCATCATCAGTACATAACAAAGCAAATTTACAACGAAAATCAGGTGGGCTATACCTGTCAACTTGATTTCGTTGTCTTGTGGATCTTCTCAAAGGTGGAGTAAGAGGTTCCTCCTCATGTTCATCCTTATTGTTTTCAACTTCTTCTGTTACAACGGATTCGTTAGAACTCTCTTCTTCTTCTCCATCTTCTTGTCCATCTCTCTGTTCTTCCACATGTGCATCTTCTTGCTTAGTTTCAAAATGCACTGTCTTTGACTTTTCCTTTGGTTGCACATCTTCAGAGTTAGCTCTAAATTCCCTGAAAATAACATCTCTAGAAAATATCATCTTCGTGTTAGTGGATTCCAAAGTTTATAACCTTTAACATTTTCACCATAACCTACAAAGATGCATTTGAGATTTGGGATCCAATTTAGGCTTCTCTTGAGGCACATGAACAAAAGCCTCACAACCAAAGACCCTTAAATGTGAAACTGAAGGCTTTTTACTCAACCACATTTCATAAGGAGTTTTATCAACAAGAGCTTTACAAGGAGATCTATTAATTAAATAACAAGCAGTACCAACAGCCTCTGCCCAAAAGCATTTGTCTAACTTAGCACTACTTAACATGCTCCTAGATCTTTCCATTAATGTACAGTTCATTCTTTCTGCTACCCCATTTTGTTTGGGTGTGTAAGGTGTAGTCTTTTGCCTAACAATTCCTGCATGTTTACAAAACTCATCAAATTCCTTAGAACAATATTCACCCCCATTGTCAGATCTCAATACTTTTATCTTATAATCTGTTTTCTTTTCAACCAATGCCTTAAATTCCTTAAATTTGGTGAAAACTTCAGATTTTGAATGTATAAAATAAATCCAAGTATATTTTGAGTAATCATCAATGAAGGAAACATAATAACAAGATCTACCCAAAGAATCTGTATCCACTAGACCACAAACATCCGAATGAATAAGTTCTAACAATCCATTAGCTTTATTAGTTCCTTTAGGAAATGATGACCTATTTTGTTTACCAAACACACAATCCTCACATAAATCATTTTTACCAACAGAATAATCAGAAATACTATCTACTAGTTTCTTATCAAGTATGGTCCTAAGACCCTTTTCACCAATGTGACCCAATCTATGGTGCCACAACATACATGCATTTTCAGCACTAGTTACAAAAGAGGAGTTACAAAAAGTAGAGGCATGTAGCGTAAATAAATTCCCTGTCCGAGATCCTTTAGCAACCACCAAACTTCCCCTTACCATCCTGCAACCAGACTTGTCAAATGTCACATGCATCCCAGAATCATTCATCCTAGAAACTGAAACTAAACTTTTTGTAAGTCCTGGAATATGTAAAACATCATCAAGGGTTTTAACCCTCCCATCACTGAAACACAATTTTACCTTTCCTTTACCAATAACCTTTTGTGAGCTATTATCACCCATGAAGACCTCTCCTCCATCATATTATTTGTATGTAGAAAACCACTCCTTATGAGGAGTCATATGGAAGGAAGCACCTGAATCAATAAGCCAAGCATCATTACAAACTGTGTTAGCTGAAATAATCAAAGCATCAGAATCACCATTATTAGAGGAATTTTCCATGGAGGAATCTGCATTCTTTTTCTTGTTTCTACATTCCTTCTTCACATGTCCCCGTTTACCATAGTTCCAACACTTCACTCTGCTCTTTCCAGGGGTCTTAGATCATCCTTTAGACTTATCCTTCTTCTTATCCCATTTAGGCTCTTTCTCCTTGGGCCTACCTCACACATGCAAGGAATCTTGGGAGCCACTGCGCATGGTCTTTCTCCTCATCTCCTCTGAAAGAAGTATGGGAATAATAGTATCCAACTTAGGTTCTGCACCACCACTTGTTATAGCAATAACTAAATTTTCCCAAGATTCTGGCAAAGAGCAAATCAATAAAATGCATTTATCCTCATCTTCTATTTTAACATCAATAGATGCAAGCTGACTTATAATCAAATTAAAAGCATTCAAATGTTCAGCAATAGATTCACCATCCTTCATCTTTAATGAATACAAACATCTTTTGAGATACAACTTGTTAGACAAACTCTTAGTTTGGTAGATTTCACCTATCTTCCTCCAAAGCTTGTATGCTATGTCTTCTTGAAGAGACATTCAGGAGGACAAATTGTGAGACACAACCGAATAGTCCCTCGAGCCTTCTTGTCTAACTTATTCCAATCTTCATTTGACAAGGTTGAAGTAGATGGCTTCTTTTCAACTGAAACTGGTAACCACTGATCTCTTTCCTCAAGAAGGTCCTCCACTTTCAACTTCCACATCTCGTAACCAGTTCCATTGAACTTCTCAATATCTAGATGAGAGGTGGAGGCCATGGTATGCAATCTTTCACAAATCTGCAAAACCCACAACACAAAAGCTCCCACTGCAGCAAAAAACCTTCAACACTCTAAAAGGAAAGCGTCCCTTCCTTAACAGAACCGTTAGCTCGATACCAAATGTTGAAAAACAAGGTGAAGAAAGCTTGCAATATGAACTTAAATGTGTGAATGCAAATCTGAAATATGTAGATTAACCTTAGCCTTAGTGTGAAGAAAGAATGAGAGAGAGAGATAGAACAATATAACACATGCAACAACAGATTTACGTGGAGAAACCCCGAAGGGAAAAAACTCCACCACCGAAAGAGAGGCAAGTATATTACTATAATCTTCAATATTACATGCAGCAATAGACTTCTCTTATCATTCCCTGTAAATCCAGTAGCACCCTGTTACCCCAAAACTGAATTCTTAATAACACTAGCTCAAGGCCCCAATTTATAGAGATTTGTGAGGATGAAAACCACCATTTTCACCAAACAATAGGCAGAAATACCACCTAGAAAAACCCACGCCTCCTCCTTGAAATGGTCAAAACCAAAAATAGCCTCTTACAGATGCTCTTAAGCTGTCATAAGGCATCTTTTATGCATGGGCGCCTGGGGTCTAAAAATAGCATATTCTGTCATAGGGAATCTGTCATACTGTCATAGCATCTTATGACAACTTGCATGCATGTCATAGATGCTCTTACAACACCCTATTTTGACCCACAACCTTATTTTAGAAGATTCCAAGGTGGGACGCTTAGCTAATTTTTCCTTTTCCATAAGGATAAATGGTAACGTAACACTGCATTTACATAGTCTCTTTCACCACTGTTGGTCAAACAGTTTCACCTCTTATGGGTAAATGTACAAAACACTTTAGGAGAATAATAAAATAAAGGATTTACAAGGTTGATGACACCTAAATCCTAACATGATACCTAAACATGAGAAGTGTCCTATAGGTTAAGGTGGTGAAGTAAAACACCAAGGAGGTATTTCAAGCAAGACCTAGAGCAGGAATCTGTGATTGATTCCTCCAACCCCCCTCCCTATCAGATTGGTATTAGAGCAAGCAAAAGATTTGGGATAGAATAATATGTGTCAGAGGTTGAGTCTAGTGATTCTACCATCATGGTGACAAATGTAGAATTGGCCAAGATGGTCGAAGGACAGGAGGAAGACAATAGGCTATTGAGGGAAATAATAGACCAACTTGAGCAAGCATTGAATGATGCATAGTTCGAAGGAAGGGTACGAAAGAAAGAAGAGGTTGTTATGGAGTATAAGGTGTCGTCTTGTGTCTTTTAATTCCATGGTCTTTATAGTATCTTTCAAATTCATCAGAACAAAATTCACTAGCATTATCAGTCCTTAAGCATTTTATTTTTCTACTAGTCTGATTTTCAACAAGATTTTTAAATTCTTTAAACTGACTGAATACTTCTGATTTACTTTTCAAAAAATACACAAATGCTCTTCTTGAGTAATCATCAATAAATGGCACATAGTATCTTGACTTAGACAAAGAAGGAACATCAACTGGACCAAACACATCTGAATGAATATAATCTAGCAAACCAAAAGATTTATGAGGACTGGAATAAAATGAAACATGGTGTTGCTTTCCATATATACAATGCTCACATAATTCAAATTCGAGATTACAATCTTCAAGCCTCTACCAGGTTTTTGTTCTTTAATGTTTTTAATCTTTTTTCTCCTATGTGGCCTAACCTATGATGTCAAAGCATAGTCTTCTCTGCTGGAAGTTTTACTTCCATAGAGTTTACATAATTAGGGATATTTCCCTCTTTACCTCCATGAGTAGCTTTTAGTGACTTTTTGGAGACACTATTACATTGAATAGCATGTGCAGCCAGCTTGTACAGGGTACCAATTCGAGCACCTCTAGCCAATACCATAGATCCTCTAGTCATCTTGCAGCCATTTCCAAAGAACGAGACTTACACTCCAATATCATTCAGCATACTTACAGAAAGTAAGTTTTGAGCCAGACCTGGTATATGCATTACATTATTGATTCCCTTCACTCTGCCATCAGGGAATTGGACTCTGACTCTTCCACAACCAACTATCTCTAAAGTTGAATCACTTGCCAAGTACACCTTTCCACCATTGTATTCTTCATACTTTGTGAACCAGTCTCTATGAGATGCCATGTGGAAAGATGCTCTAGAATCAATCAGCCAGACATCATCTGATACCTGTGTAGCCAAGGCTGCAATGAAGGCATCGCCATCACTATGAGAAGAGTCATTTTCTGAAGAATACTTCTTCTTCTTCTTCTTCTTCTCCTCTTTACAATCCTTTCAGACATGACCAGGTTGCCCACAGTTCCAGCACTTCACCTTAGACTTCCTTCCAGGAGACTTTGATCTCCCCTCTGATTTTGATTTGGACTTCTTGTCCTTCTTCTTGCCTTTCTCTTTCGGTCTTCCTCTGACAGCAAGAGCTTCCTTCACCATCTTAGAAGATTTCCTTCTCATCTCTTATGAAAACAAAGAACCAACAACATCTTCCATCTTGAAACTGGATGTTGTACTCCCAATAGCCATCACCAGATGATCCCAAGAGTTTGGCAAAGAACATAGTAATAGCATACAACGATCCTCTTCATCAATTTTTACACCAACAGATGTCAATTGAGAAATCAACATATTAAATGTGTTCAAATGATCAGCCACAGACCCTCCATGCATTTTCAAAGAATACAACTTCTTCCTCAGGAATAGTTTATTCACCAAGGACTTCCCCTAATAAATAGACACTAGTCTCTTCCATAAAGAAGATGCGGTCTTCTCCTCATGCACATTCAGAAGAACTGAGTTTTCCAAACAGAGCCTTATCAGCCCCTTAGACTTCCTATCTACAAGATCCCAATATTCTTGCTTCATGCCTGTAGGTTTAGTTCTAGACACTGTAAGCCACATATCAGGATCAACTAGAAGATCGTCTGTCTTGAGTTTCCACAACTCAAAGTTACTACCGTTGAACTTCTCTATTTCAAACTTTCTAGACGTGCTAGCCATCTCAACCTATAAGCAGAAATAATAAACTCTACAAGAAACCCACTGAATAGAATTGACTCAAAAAATCCAACGTACCCACAAGGATAACACAACTAGCCATGCTTTGATACCACTTGTAAGGAAAATTAGATGCAGAAATAATTCTCCTAACGTCAATATCTCAGAGAAGAATGTAGATATGCTTTTAAATTTTCAATTACAATTCAACTAAGATGCACTATGAAGTAATATAACAAAAATAGAGTATTTGACAAACACACAGGAACACCAGATATACGTCGGAAAACCCTTATGGGAGAAAAATCCACCACACCAAGAGAAATCACTTTGTATTACAGTAATGGAGATTACATACAAATGTCCGACTTATCTTTCTGGTGTCTATTTATAGCAGCATTCACCATGAACAATCTTGTACATGAACCTTCAAGTTATAGTCATTACAGATTAGATTACATTTATTGATCATACAACCACCCAGCAATCCGTCGATCCAACCAACCGATCACAATCTGCAATCATAGAGTATATCTATGTCATTCCATATCCATCGAGCTTCCTCACAGAACTATCACAACGAACAATCTTCTAACTATTCAGATTTGGCTTCTCCTATTGGACCACAAGACTCCAAATAGGATGGTCAAACGGTAAAAAGAGATTCAAGCTTTGTTGGCATCTCGGTGAGACACTAAAAGTGTCTCCTTGATGCCCAAAAGATTCATATCGATGTCGCCAAGAATCATTTCCATCGACAAGAGGTTTCACCGAGCTTACAACTTGTATCAGCTTTAGTTTTCCTTTCAGTAAGACTATCACTCTCGCCAAGACATCCCAACGAGCCTTCTTGTGTTACACCGAGCTCAGGATACTATCACTAAGACTTCCTTATGTCACCAGGACCTAACACCGACGTTCTTCACATGTATCGTTATCGCCCAGACTCATCGCTTTCGGTGAGACGACATACCAAAGCTTTATATGTCACATAGACTTAAGTTTCCCATCGGCCAGACAATCAGCTTTCACTGAGACATCATACCAAGGGTTCAAATTTAATCCAAAGTAATCAGTAGTCAATAGGACATATCAATATTGCCAAGAAGTTTCTCTGAGATCACACATGTCGACCCTGAAGTCATCAACAGTGGCCAAGACATATCACCTTCGCCGAGAGTTCTTATCAAACACATATATGTTACACTGAAGACCTCTCATCATCGACGAGACTCACCAATGTCACTGGGACTTCATAGTGAGAACCCTTTAGTTATCCCAAAGACTTCAATACATAACATACTATCGGTCAAGACATTAGCTTTCGCTGGGACTTCACACCAAACAAAGCCTTTTGGCCAAAAGTCTTCCTGATATACGATTGAATGGCCTATCGACTAGAGATCTTCATAGGCACTAAGAGGTCACACCAAAAGCAACCTATCATAGCAACATGATTCTTCGGTGAGACAAAAGCTAGGTCACAGCAATTTGTACAAAACATGATGTTCCAAACTGCTAGTCGGCAAGACATAAGAACTGTCACACTGACTTGGCTCCAATGGAGGTTTCAGTCTATGATGATTGAGGCATACTTTTCCAACAAGAAAATCTACTTAGAGCCTACAAACATAGGGTTTGGGATTTAATTGAGGGATTTGAGGGTTTTAACATCCAAACTTCAAGAAAATAGAATAAACATGCTAATAGAATTGCAGCAGTTGGTGCTTGGTTTGATACCAACACATATTGAAAGTAGAAGGGAGCAACATATCAGGCTTGTGGTGAGGCCTTTTGTTCTGGATAATCAAGATCACTGGAAAATAATTGATAGTGACTAGTAGATAGTGAATTTTGTGTAAGAGGAGGAAAAATTTTCTAAAAAAAATCAATCTAAGCTATAAAATCAATATGGTGATCAAATTATGTAGTTGAGTAGCAACAAGCTACCAAATGGTCTTATCACCCTTGAAGGTATCTTCAATATTGATGATCAGTTAAAGCAGAAAAGGAAGAACTTATTTGCAAAGAAGGGTGACTTCAAGCCTATAGAGCCTTAGAAGGGAAGTCTCTAAGCTTGGGAAAGGTATGCTCTACCACTGGACATGATGTTTTCATAAATCTTTACAATAGATACAATGATGTAGTTGCTTGGACTTATGAAGACCTAAATGGTTTTGATCTGGACCTTTCCCAACATACTATTAAACTGGATATAGATACCAATCCTGTGAGGAAAAAATAAAGGCATTTATATCCTAATATTGAGCCTTTGATGAGAAAGGAGTTGGCCAAATTGATTGAGGCTAAAATCATTTTTCCCATCAAGAATTCTTCATGGATGGAAAATATTGTTCTTGTCAAAAAACAAAGTGGGGAAATAAGACTTTGTATAGATTTTAGAGATCTAAATAAAGTATCCCTAAAAGATCATTATCCCCTTCCCTCCATGGAGAAAATTTTACAAAGATTCAGTGGGTTAGAAAGGTTTTCTTTCTTGGATGGTTACTCAAGCTATAATAAAATTATGGTCCAAGAATTTGATCAACATAAGACAAATTTTACTACAAAGTGGGGCGCCTATGCTTATTGTAAAATGCCTTTTAGTCTAACCAATGTAGGTGCCGCTTTTCAGAGGGCCTTGTATATGGCATTTAAAGGTGTGTTTAGATAGTTTTTTTGGTTGTAGGACATAATAATCGGGCCAAAATAACCTTTGACAGAATAGCCCGATCACAATAACCCAAGGAAAAAATAACCAAAGGAAAAAATAACCCAGGGTCATAATAACCCAAGCCAAAATAACCCGTGGTCAGAATAACCCATAGACAAAATATCCCCATAAGAATATAGAGAAAGGAAAATAAAATTTATAAATTACATATGGGTTATTCTATCCATGGGTTATTTTGTCTATGGGTTATTATGACCCTGTGTTATTTTTTCCTTGGGTTATTATGATGGGGTTATTATGTCAAGGGTTATTTTGGCCAAGTTATTATGTTTGGATACCAGTTTGTTTTGGTCTATTTGGATGATATCATAGTATTTTCAAAACATGCAAGAGACTATTTTATCCACCTTGAATAGGTATTTCAAAAATGCAGAGAATATGGAATTTCCCCAAATCCAAATAAATGTGTTTTTGCCACAAATTAGGGAAAACTTCTTGGACGCATTGCTTCAAGGGATGGTTTGGTCATTGAAATTGCAAGAGTAAAATTTATCTTGGCCATCCATCTTCCTAGTCACAAGAAGGGGTTATGGAGTTTATTGGGAATAATTAACTTTGTGAGGAGGTTCATTCCAAATCTTTCTGCTCTAGTTAAGCCTCTTACCTCTATGCTCAAGAAAAAAATGATCTTCAAATTGACCAAGGAAGGTAAACATAGATTTGAGACTATCAAACAAGAAATTTATCAAGCTCCTACCCTTTTCAATCCTAATTATTACAAGGATTTCATTCTTTATAATTTTGGAGGTGAATCAAGTATATTAGATGTCCTAACCCAACTAAATAAAGAAAATCAAGAACAACCCATTACTTTCTTTAGTGAAGGGAATTTACATGGTCAAGTATAGCTATATTGAAAATCAACCTCTTGTTGTTGTTAGAGCATTGAAACATTTTAAACACATGTTGTCTAATAACAAGATACAATTAATGGTACTTTATGCCAGCATTAAAGAGTTCCTGTTGAGAAAAGATATAAATAAAAAAGGGTTGGATGGATCACCAAGGTGATGGGGTATGATTTTGACATCAAAATCACCAAGTTAGTGAGAGGCAAAGGGTTGTGTGAGAAACTTGTCTCAACATTTGAGACTCCTACAGAGGATGCCCTTATGCTACAAGAACAACAAACACTAGATATAAACATACAAGGAAATTGCGTGCTTGATATGAATACCTTTTTATAGGAAGGCAAGTATCCTCTAAGTCTAGATAAAACCAAAAGAATACATTTCAAATTATAGTCCATTCAAAAGGATTTTAATGGTTTATTATTAAGATGCATAGAGGTGGATCAGGTTAGCAGAATGCTAAATGAATTCCATGATGGCTCTTTAGGTGGCTATTTTTTTGAAAGGGCTTATACTGTTGTAAAGATCATGAGGTCTAGTTATTATTGGCTAACATTGTTCAATGATGCTCACAAATGGGTGAGAAATTTCAAAACGTGTGCTCTTTCCTGGAAAGAAAACGCTGGTTGTCCTCCCTCTTCATCCCATTCAAGTTGATCAACCATTTATGTAGTGGGGTTTGGATTTTATGATAAATCTACCATTAAGTGTTGATCATAAATGGATTTTGACATCCATAGACTACTTTACCAAGTGGACTGAGGCGTTTTCCTTGAAGTATGCTATTGATTCTTCAATTTTTGGAATTCCTTGATGGAATTGTTACAAGATTTGGCACTATTTCCACCATCATTTCAAATAATGTCAAGGCTTTAACTAGTGCTCAGATCCTTGATTGGGAAATCAGACATGGCATTTACTTGAAAACCTCATCTAATTATTACCCTTAGGGTAATGTCATGGCTGAGTCTTCAAATAAAAATCTCATCAAAATTATCAAGATGACCATTGAGGACAACTAAAGGGTTTGGCATAGCAAGTTGAAGATAGCCCTTTGGGCTGATAGAATTACTCCTAAAAGAGAAATTAGTAATTCTGCTTTCATGATAGTTTATGGAAGGGAAGAAAGGTTACCATTATCGTTGGAGTTTCCTTCCCTTGAGTTGGCACATCAAGTAGATTTAGAAGAAAATGATGCTATGATAGTAAGGTTGGATAAGCTCTTGGGATGCAGACAGAGCCAAGGCTAGAAGGCATTCCAAATTTGATACCATTTGAAGTGGTCAATATGTCATCACTAGCTGCAAGGAGGCCAATGCATTCTATCTTTTCAAGTTGAATGGTGAGGTTCTTCTAATCTCAGTCAATGGGATTCATCTAAAACCTTATTTTTGATGAGTTTGAGTTTCAAGTACATACTATAATTTTTTTTTTTCATTAATTGCTTTACACACCCTGCATTCTCCTAAATTGAATGTATGTTCTAGTTTCCATGTTTTTCTCCAAGTGTAGGCCTATACATTATTTTTCTTCCCTTGGAAGGCCCAATTTTGTAGATCCCCTTCATGAATCTATGTTGAATGGATTGATAAGGCCCCTAGATTCCATGATTAACAGAAAATCATCTCATGGAAATTGCCAAAAATGTTGACATTTCATGCCACCCTTAGATTATCCATCCTTGATAACCGATCTAAGAGATCCTACATGGGCCATCTTGCATGAATTCTCCTTGAAGGGTCCTAAAACTGGCTAAGTCTTGAGGTTTCAGGCTTTTAGGTTGTCACTTACTTTCTTTTCTACATGTCTTCTCCATTGCTCTATTTCCCTTCTTCATTCCTCCCACTCCTCTTAAGCCTCTCACCTTCTTTCCTTTTACTAGAAAGATTTTTTTCAAAAAATTGAATGTGTGAATCTTTTGAATTTTGGGGGTAAGCCTTGAACTTTACTTCCAATTTCAAGGTTCGAGCTTCAGGCTTCCCTCTTACCTCTTACCTTCTTTAAGTAAGAGGTAAGGCTTCTTGATTTTTAGAAGTTTGTTTCTTATGGGATTTTGGTCTTCCTTTTGTGTTTCATTTTTAGGAGGTAAGCCTTTCTTCCAACCACCCTTTCCCCAAAATCCCTTTTCAAAAAATTTGAATAAGTGTCAAATTTCTGAATTTCAGGGGTAAGGATTCACCCTTACTTCCAATTTCGAGAGTAAGGATTCTCTCTTGCCTCCAATTTTTGGACATAATTTTCTCTCTTACCTTCAATTTTTGGAGGTTCTGACTTTTTCTCATCCCTTCTTCTAAGCATGTGGTATGAGGCAAGCTTGACGCTTGATTCCCAACAATGTGCTTTTTTGGGGGTTTAGACCACTTAATGCATAAGCAAGGGTTTCTTTTTAGGATCGATGGCCTGACCTTCCTACGGATTTGGTGTTTTTTTTGGATGATTTCATTCATGTTTGAATCAATTTTTGAGCACCCATATTTAAATTTTTAGGACTCAAGGACAACACTAAATGATTTCTCTAACTCCTACAAGTGGATTTGTGGTGTCCATACTCATTCATTCCTACTGCTTTATTCCTTTCGACGAGCTCCATACCCATATTCCTAATTTTTTGGGGTATTTGGATTACTTTTAGGAAAATATTTATGGTAGGGAGGATGGAATGCAAACTTATTTCTTTCCAGTCCCTTCTTGGTGTAGATTTCACAACATATATTTCCTTGATCAAATCTCTTTGACTACTAACCTTAGCTGGTTTAGGATTTGATTTGTATTCATTTGAGTTATGCTTGATCTATAAAAGCAACACTTGTATATTTTCTAAGGGTTCTTCCTTTGGCTCTTCTAGGGTTTTTCTATTGTAAATATTGCATTTTTTGCATTCTACCATTGTAAGGATTGCTTCTAATATTTATGTTAATAAAATTCAACTATTATCACTGTAATCTCTTGCATGATTGAGTAAAATCTATTTACTTCCATTTATGAGGAGGTGTTTTAGTTGTTTCATTAATATATTATGCTATTCTTAAATAGGAAGAAACAAATTCTATCTTGATGCATTACCTTC
This sequence comes from Sequoia sempervirens, assembly GCA_007258455.2. Classification (NCBI taxonomy): domain Eukaryota; kingdom Viridiplantae; phylum Streptophyta; class Pinopsida; order Cupressales; family Cupressaceae; genus Sequoia; species Sequoia sempervirens. Next base: position 257,590,323 of record VDFB02000015.1, read on the forward strand.
TTTTACATTTTATGTTATCTTTCTATCTCTTTTCCTTGTGAGTTGTTAGAGTAGAGTAGTGATAGGGTTTACATGTGATGGGTTAGACTAACACATTTGCACTTAGTTTAGAAGAGGAAGTTGCCCTTCTCCAGAGATTCAACCTCATTTTCACAAGGTCCCACACATTGAGGTTGTTTCCATTGTGTCATTAGAAAACTGAACTCTTGTTTAGTAGGGTGTAGTTTTATGTGACAACAATGTCCTTTGCTTTCTTGTGTTTTCTTGTTTAGATTTGGGATTTATTGGTTTATATTTGAAGTAGTTATGGTTACTACTTGGTCTTTACCTTTGTATTTTCATTTAACCTGATCTTACATTGGTGAACCCAATGTGAAACTTACAAATTTGCAAGAAAATCCATATGTTTTTCTATTTTTCTATTGTGTTGTAAGTTTGTGAGCCACATACACATGACAGTGAGCTGCACCTATTGGCATATCGATGAAAAATAAAACAACACCACATTTCAAGGTTCCTACAATGTAAATTCCAAAAGAAAAAATGACGCATTTGATCAATAGTGAGATGCAACCATGAGTTTGAATGTCACTGTCAAAATTTCTTGGATCGCAATCGCCAAGTCCTGAGTTGCATCCGTGAGCCACATTTGTTCACCAAAATGATGCATTTTATAATAAGGTATAACTTTTCAAATTTTGGTTTTCTTTCAGATTTTATCTTTGGTTTGCATTAGTTTAGAGGTTTTTGGTTTGCTAATCTTTTGTTTACAACATGTGGCTTTTTTGGGGACAAGACATTTTGAAAATACTTTCATTTGCAAGTTTTTTTCTTTGCTTAAAATAGGAGCATTTTGGTTTTTAACACACCTCATTAGGCTTAAAATGAACCAAAAATTTTCCTCTTACATTCATTGGGCTAAAAATGAACCATAAATTTGCATCTTACATTCATTGGATTTAAAATGAACCACAAATTTGCATCTTACATTCATTGGGCTTAAAGTGAACCTAAAATTTACATCATACATTCATTGGGATTAAAATTAACCACAAATTTTCATCTTACACTCATTGGGCTTAAAACAAACCACAATCTTGCAAATTCACTCATTGGGATTAAAATGAACCATAGTCTGCATTTTCATACTCATTGGATTAAAAGAACCACAAAGTGCATTCTCACTAATTTGGGCTAAAATGAAAAAACAACTTACATTTTTTCTTCAAAGGTAATTAGGCACACATTAATTTGGGATGAAAATGAGTGAGTGCCTATTGTGTCTAGTGCACTTGTACAAAATCTTTATTGTAGAACCCATATATAGGTGTAATGGAAGTATCCTCTCCCCTTGTACTTTGTGCAATCTTTGGTGTAAGATAAATCATTACATCTCTTTTTCTTTTGTGGTAGGGCCTACCAACTAAGACAAATCCATATGGAGAACTAATTGGTGTCCCAAAGTGTTTTTTCCATTAGGCCGCTAAATAAAATGATAAGATGAAAGTCAAGTCCAAACTGCCATTAGTATTTTTCGTACGGTGCCAATCTGAAAAGGGAAGCTACCCACATTTACGTGGTATTTTTAGTACCCTAGTAGGGATGGTTAAAGCATTAAGTGGATTTTTGGATGCTTACAAGGTGGTAAGTCCTTGAGTTGTGATTGGACACCTTTTTTAGTAGCCACCCTTATTGATTGAGTTATTATTGGTGTCACTCTCAGTGCAAGGGTGTAGCACCACACCCTAAAAGTTACTCACCATACGACTCCCTTGAGATGATACATAAATCCTTGGCTTAGTATAAGCTACCTTTTTTACTTCTCGCTTTAGAGAGAGAGAGTGATTGGGTCATCCTTCCAGTCCTAGAGGCCCCTAGTTATCCTCTCTTGCAAATACAAAAGTAAATACACCCCCTAAAGGTGTCCCTACACTTGTGTCAAAGGAGATTCCAATTTGTGGGCCTAAGAGTCGTGCCATTTTTCCATTGACCTTAGGGATAGGAAGTGCTTGATTTTTTTCGATGTGTGTTTATACTAGTGGAAATTGGGGTGAATAACCCCTAAACATACACATGTGCATACCAAAATTTTCACAAAGTTAACAACCAAAAATCTATTTTCAAAGTACATCTATGTTTTCAATCATCTTTCCAAAAAAATTCAACATGAAAAACCACTCAAAAACATCAAACTTTCAACAACAAAAACTATGAGTCACATCTGCCAATGAAAGTGAACCACAATTTTTAAAATATGGACTACATTTGCTAAATAGTGAGCCACAATTGTTGAAACATAGAATTTAGAGAAAAAAATTGTCCAATCTTAGTCTTAGATATATCATGACATTGACCATGTTTTTTGATCATAGACTTGTTGTCCATTATATCATATTCATTTAGGTTGCATTGCTTTGGATTAGGAAATTTGTATCATCCACCTTGCATTGTTTACTTAACCTTAGGGAATTCTAGGTCATCCATACCTCTTAGATTGTAGATTAGGAAACTTACCAAGTCCTTGATTAGTTCATTGTTACATGCTTAGATTTTTTATGACCTCTTCTTTTTTATCAATCAATTGTCATCATCATTGGGTCTCAAACTTATGTCTTAGTTTAGACTCACCTTGTCAAAGCATTATCTTATCAAAATATTATCCTTTTGAGGTCATAACAATTTTTTTTGTTACATTAGACTACCATATCTTGGTAGGTAACATTTTTCTTAGATCTAAAGGTGCACTCCCTTAGTTTCATTTGGCATACCTTAATCATTAGTTTCATATCCCAAAATCTTAGACAAAATCTCATTTGGTCTCATATCATATTATATCCTTTGGTCATAAGGTCATTATCATAATTGCATCTCAAACCTTAGTATTAGGTGCTTTAACACTTGACATCCTCATATCCTACTTTGCATTCACCACTCTTTCATTATCAAATCCACCTTGTAAGTCATGTTGGAACACAATGATCTACTGAGAGGGGGTGAATCAGTAGAAACTAAAAACTTAGCTCTTAAAACCTTTGTGCAGATTGCTTGCTTAACCACTTAATGTGTAGATACTAACATGTAGAGACATAAATATGCATACACACAAAAGCATCACATAACACCAGATATATGTGGAAAACTTGATATGGGAAAAATCATGATGACTAAGGTTGTGTGAGTCTACTGCTCAAATCTAGTGTCACAATCCAAATCTTTGTTACAATGTTTTAGGGCTACAACCCAAGTGAGAATCAACTACCTAATTTAGAAGCCACCACTTCAAGGAGACTACAATCCCCTAATCTAAGCCACAACTTAGTACAATAAGAACAATTTCAAATATGCATAGACTTGGTTCTACAAAACCTATAATGCATCATTACATTGAGTACATTGTTGCACTTACTGCAACACACACTCTATTGTTGAAGTTGCACTCTCAACAACACACCCTTGCTCTATACTCTCCTTTGCACATAGAGGAATCAATATTCGATCTTACTACACTGCACCTCTTTTTCTTTCTGTAGTGTCTCACACATATACACTATACACACTCTTCTCTCTTTGCATCTATTGCACACTCAACAATACATAACTCTTTTTATCACATTGTGCATTCTTAGACTTCACACACACATCAGATACAACTCTAGGATGTTCTTTCTATTCATGCACACTTACTACATCCATCTAACATTGACAATATTTGATTGTCTTCTATCTCCACTGACTTGCAATGTCTACCTTGAGATTCTCTCTATTGTTTAGATCATCTCAAACCTTCTACTAGGGTTTCCTTAGCTTGTGAACTTCATCAACAAGCTACCTTTTCCTCGAGCCACACACTATAGTCTAGCTCATAAAAATTCATCTAATAGGGTCTATTAGATATCTTCATTTTCACTCTACCTTGGCATCGAGCCAATACCACATTTAATTTGATTACAAATAAATTTACCAAATTAGCTCTCTATTAACCCTAGAATTTGATATGCATTAAATGTATTCTCTTGCTAGTAAGATCAAATTTGATGTTGATCACCTCTCCAATCTGTTCCACTTCCTAGCCAATCAAATCTCATTTAATTAGTTTCTTTGTGTAGCTAGACCAATTAACTCCTTCCTCTATGTTAGTTATAAGATGTTCAAATGGACTAGACCATTGTAGATCTTCAAGCTTGAATATTGGCCATTGATCTTCTCTCTCGCACCAAGATCCTATGTTCATCTCAACACCTTTAAATCAACATCATTCAATTAGCTTCAATTTGAATATTTCCATTGATCCTCATCTCATGCCATCTAGTTATCACCATCTGATCTTTACTGCTTGATCTACACTGTCGATCTATCATATCACTTTGTCATTGGGACACTTTACCAACTCTCTCTAAAACAAGTAGGACACAATGATATGGTTGCAATGTTATCTGATCAAGCCCACAACCTACATGTCATCCATGTCACCACTACCTAATTCATAACAATGATGCAAATTAGCACACGGAACAATCGTTCTTCTCCACTTGTCAGTCCTTCATCACAAACAGGTCACACTAGCTTCTCAACTTATCGCTCTATTGGAGGGACATCTTTCAAACTCTAACCAATACATCAAAGTCACATTGATGTCACCATCCACCATCACTTCTTGGGCCACATGGTATCCTTTCATTTTCTTTCTAACTATACCATCGATGCACATCATCCTCATCTTACTGGGTCTCACTTTCCACGTCCACCTTATTGGGTCCCATAGTTGGCATCATACTCCCATTTCCCTATCAAAGAGACTTTCTTCAAAGTCCTAGCAATATGCCAATGTCTCACCAATGAAAGAGTCATTGGGTTGTCAAGGAGACATTCTTCAATGTCCTCCCAATACCACTCTATTACATCGATGAAGACCATTGATGATGTGACCAGTCCACTTCATTTCCATGTGTCTACATCGTAATCCACAAAAAGGATATGGATTACCATTCACTTAATCCCATCATGCCAAGTGTCATCTTCGTCATCACTATCACCCATTTCATCATGACTAGGTCCCACTCAAGCACTGCCTTCACATCGCCATGTTGAGGAGACATCTGAATGACTCCCACCAAAACCATTCAATCAAACTGATAATGCTTCCACACTCCTTATTGCTCCATCACTAATAACCTAACCTTTAGAACCTCTTGTTGGAGATTACTAAGTTATGAAAACCCATGACATGTTGAAATATAGATATCGGGCTATTAGACAGACTCCTGCTTGACTCCTAGTGATACAATGGTGTCATGCCAATGAAATGATCATCAGACCATTAGAGAGACTCCTAGGAAAGCCTTGTTAATACCATTCACTCTTGTCGATAAATCCCTTCTTACATCTTTAGGACACCATGAACCTAGGTGATGGGGCTAGTCACCAACATGACTAAGTCGCTAAGTCGGGGGGTTTCAAAACTTGAGAACCCCATGACATAGGTTAGGAAAACTTGGAATCCAGATCTCCTTAGCCATATTTTCCCTTTATCGCTCCATAAAAGAGACGTAGTCTAGACTCCTACTGACATTGAATTGTCTTGCTGATCAGAGGGGTTGGTCACCCTCAAGACTATAAAGACATAGGTTGCACCTAATGCAATCGACAATTGCCAATACCAGGTCAACATCAAAATATAAATCTATTCTAAACACCATGACTACAAGTATCCTTAGGGTTTAACTGATAAACCCTAACACTTGAAAGAAAAAATAAACCATTTTTGGGTGCATCCTTCACTTTCTCGACCTACACACGAGCTTTTTGGAAAGCTCTCAAGAAACCCTGTTTAAATTTTTCATCAAATTTTCCATCAAATCCACTACTCTCACATTCATCCTTTTTCATCATCCCAATGATCTCCTTTGCATGATTTTCACATTTGACATCAATGATAGCTATATACCTTTGCAAAGGATCAACACACTTCTCCTCTGATCCCATTTTGAGATCAATGACAACATATTCCAACAATCTACCCCTTTTTCATTGATGGAAAAAATTAAATGCTCAATGATACTAATTAACCAATTGCAACATTTTTACCAGTATCATCTTTTCCTTTCCACTTCTGTTACTACCTGCTCCAATGCTTCTCTTTGAGAATTTGCATGACTTTCTCTCTCTCGCTCATATACTTGAGCATTTGTATAATTTCTCCCCCTTTGACATCAATGGAAAAGGGATCACTCCTCTTGAAAGTATTCTCCTCCTTTGAAATTCCTTCTCCTTTGCTCATTATTATGAGCATCTACACAACTTTCCCTCTTATGCTCTACTTTGAGCATTTTCTCCCTTTTTCACCCCCACGTTCAATTCTTTTGAGCACTTTTTCATCCTTTCTCCTCTTCTTTATCTCCAATCACTATATTGATGTAGCCTTCACTTCTCCTTAGTTTAATGGAAAATGATACTTAGCTCCCCCTTTGATTGATACCAATTGAAAACAATTTTTTTCTCTTATACCAACTGCTACATTCAAACTTTTTACTGCAATGGCAATACAATATGTTTCAACTTCTCTATATTAATTAAAAAAATATCTGATGCTAGTTGAAGTTCCATTACAAGCTCATTGCCAATCTGGTCTGATATCAATTATAGATATTCTAATTCATGCTTTGTACCAATTGAAGTCATATACTTGACACCAATTTATGATATCATGCCCTGATACCAATTATCATTCTGATACCAATTGTGAATGCATTCACTTTATGCTAAGTACCAAATGATATCTTGGACTACACTGTATCAAGTATAACATTGATTTGATACCTATATTAGCTCCCCATTAGAGCTTGCTCCATACTCTTTTGTTGGCCTACTCATACATTTTCTTTATTCCAAGTTCTACATTTCATCTGTACCAGCTAATCTGATCATACAATTGATCTGCTAACTAAAGCAACTCCCCTGAGATCATGTAACCTTTTGTTCTCAACAAACATGAGAATTTGTTTCCTTTTGGGATTTGTACCAACTAGACTATTTTGAACAAATTTATAGTGGTTTGATACCAATTTTAAAAACAATATCTATAGAACAACTCCCTTGAAGACATATATCTTCTCCTTGCAGTCAAGGAGCATTTCTCTCAACAAAACATTTACACCACCTTTTCTTTAATATCTGATATCAAATGTTGATATCAATTTTTGTAGCTAACTATCCACTCCTTTGCTAATTTTCTTACCTTCTGACTTGATCTCTTTCTTCATTTCCAAGGATGGATGAAATATCAATTTAGCTCCCTCTGGACTCATGCCGCATCACTACAAATTAGTGATGTAATGTAGAAGTTGCCTCATGGAGCACTTCCTTCCAATCTTTCTCTCTCCAAACCATCTTGTGCACCTTCTTTGATACATCAGCCCTCTTTTCAATAGCATGTGAACCATTGTTCACTTTGGGAGACACATTCTTCTGCTTACTATATGCATTTGATCTTTCATAATGTGTAGGTGGTGTTGCACAATCTAATATGTATTACTTAGTTGTATGACCGTAGTTATCACATTTGTAGCACAATACATTCATTCCTATTATAGGAGTAGATGAGTTTATATACATGTAACTTGTATTCTTTTTACTCTGTACTACAAGTATTACCAAATCTAATCTACAGTCTTTAGCTATGTGACCAAAGTTGTCACACTTGTAGCATACTACACACATATTTCTTATAGGAGAAAATGAATTTATATGTACATATTTAGTGCTCCTTCTAAGTGTTTCTCTACATTCTCTAGCCCTATGACCAAACTGATTGTAGATATAACAGTAACCATTATAACATGGGGAGTACCTAGTCATAACATTCCTTTGAATAGGATGAGGATGTCTTCTTTGATTTGGATTTTTCATGCATCTCATCCTAGTAAATATTTCTACATTAGCTCCCTTTGTGTACTAATTTTTCTTTAGGTTTCTAGGAACTGGTTTCTCCATCTTAGTAGCAGTAGGCTTCTTTTCTTCTTTTTCTTTCTTCACTCCAACAATGCCTAATTATGATCTTCCATTTCTAGAGGTACTTTCTCTAGAGCAACTTGTGCATACTTCCTCTTTCTTTATGCAACTACTTTCTTCTACTCTAAATCTATCATATAAGTTTGCAAAAGTATTGGTGGAGGAACTCATTTCTTTCTCAAATCCAAGGCCAACGTTCTCTTTAGGTTTTGATGGCTTTTGTGATCCAATAAATTCATCAAGTATCTCAGAGCCACCCTTCAACTTCAGGCCTTTGCCAATCTACTCCTTGGATTTCTCCAAATCTCCTCTCACAACAACTATCTTTGCTTCTAGCTTCATGCACTCATCAAACTTACATTGTAGTTCAAATTTAACTACATATTTTTCTCCTCTTTCTTCTTCCACTTCAATCTTCAAGAATTTTGGCTAGCTTATCAATCTCTTCTTGTGCATGAAACTTGTGTTCTTCATTCTCATTCTTCAATCTTTTAATCTCATTAAGAGCATTGATGAGTTCACCTTTTAGATCTACTCCTTCATTATCAAAGGTTTCATCTTCATCTTTATCAGTCCTCTCAAACTCTTCATTAGAGGTAGTTGGAAATGGGTCAATCCCATAGAAACTTTCATGTTCATCATTTAATCTGCCATCTACATCAAATGCCCCACTTTCTCTTCTTGTGTGCAGATTATTTCTACTATCCTTTTCCTTATCAAAATCATTTACTTCATAATAAAAACATTTAGAAACAAAATGATTGTGATTACCTCTATGTTTCTTGAAGCCATTTCTTGATCTTCTAAAGGAATCAACTTGCTCTTCATTGGGCTCTTTTGATCCAGAGGTAGATGTTTCTTCTTCATCATATCTTGTTGCAGCTTCACTTGTACTCAAATTTTTAGATTCAATTTCATATTTCTAATTCAATTCCTTCATTTCTTCTTTACCATCCTCTTCATACATTTTATTCAACTTCTTCCAGACTTCATGTGCTATTTGACAATGCATGACTTTGACCAACATGGAACTTGACAATCAATGAAGAATTATATCTTGTTGTAGCATTATCCTCATATGCCTTCTTTTCAGCTTCAATTAATGGAGGCACAAAAAAATCTATATATCCATTTACAACTGACATCCAAAAATCAAATCCTATGGATCCCAAATATCTTCTATCAATAACTCCAAAAAATATATCTTGATCCATCAAAGATAGGTCCATCATATGCAAGTAAACTTTCTTGACTAACCATTGTGTTCACTCTACCAAGATCTACCTAAGTTGATTAAGCTTCTCCTAGGGAACCTAGGGCTCTAATACCAATTGTTGGAACACAATGATCTACTGAGAGGGGGGTGAATAAGTAGATACTAAAAAATTAGCTCTTAAAACCTTTGTACAAATTACTTCCTTAACCACTTAATGGGCATATACTAACATGCAAAGACATAAATATGCATACACACAAAAGCATCACATAACACCAAATATATGTGGAAAACCTGATATGGGAAAAACCATAGTGACTAAGGCTGCTTGAGTCTACTACTCAAATCCAACGTCACAATACAAATATTTGTTACAATGTTTTAGGGATACAACCCATGGAAGCATCAAATACCTAATTTAGAAGCCACCACTTCAAGGAGACTACAATCCCCTAATCTAAGCCACAACTTAGTACAATAATAAAAATTTCAAATATGCATAGACTTGGTTCTGCAAAACCTATAATGCATCATTACATTCAGTACATTGTTGCACTTTCTACAACTCACACTTTGTTGTTGAAGTCACACTCTTAGCAACATACCCCTACTCTGTACTCTCCTCTACACATAGAGCAATCAATATTCTATCTTACTACACTACACCTCTTTTCATTTCTACAGTGTCTCACACATCTACACTATACATACTCTTCTCTCTTTGCATCTATTGCACACTCAGCAATACATAACTCGTTTTAGCACACTGTGTATTCTTAGACTTCACAAACACACAGCATATACAACTACAGACTATTCTTTCTATTCATGAACACTTACTACAACCATCTAACATTGACAATATCTGATTGTCTTCTATCTCCACTGACCTACAATCTCTACCTCAAGATTCTCTCTACCATTCAGATCATATCAAACCTTCTACTAGGGTTTCCTTGCCTTGCAAACTTCACCAAAAAGCTACCTTTTCCTTGAGCCACACACCACTATCCAACTCATCACAAATTCATTTGATATGGGTCTATCAAATATCTTCATTGTCACTCTACCTTGGCATTAAGCTAATTACACATTTAATTTGGTTACAAAGAAATTGCCCAAGTTAGCTCTCTATTGACCCTAGAATCTAATACGCATTAAATGTGTTCTCTTGTCAGTAAGATCAGATTCGATCTTGATCACTTCTCCAATTTTTTCTGCCACCTAGCTAATCAAATATCATTTAATTGGTCACTTGGTGCAGCTAGACTAATTAACTCCTTCCTCTGTGTTGGTTACAAGATGAAACCCTATTCACATGGATTAGACCATTGTAGATATTCAAGTTTGAATACTAGCCATTGATCTTCTCTCTCACACCAAGATCCTCTATTCATCTCAGCACCTTTAAATCACCACCGTTCGATTAGCTTCAATTTGACTATCTTGTGCAGTCAAGGATGGAGGGTCTAGGAATAGGATTGTCCAACCTTGTAGCAAGAGTAAGCACAATCAAAACTCAATGAACAAGAACACAATCACATATGGAAATATGGAAAATATCTATTATTCACTAGCAACATGCCCATCCTTCCGGCTTACAGTATTATAAAATGATATGGAATTAAAGCCCAAAAATACAATACAGGTTGAATCCATTAAAACCCTAGATTTTTCTTACTACTTGATTTATTCCTAAAGCAATGACATGATGCCTATATATATCAATTCCCAGCTCTAGAAAAGGTTTGCATCGACCTCAAGAGGTCTCGAACCCTGAAGTTGATGAAACGTGTGAGAGGTTATCCAAAACATATGATTTCCTTTTGTTTCTTATACAAACATGATGTAAATCACAACTAAGGTTCCTCGATGAATGTGCATCCTTAGGAAATGGTCTCTTGAGGTTCGTAAGTCACAAGATAGGTCTGCACACTTGGAAAGCCAAGACTTGTCGATGAATGCTCTCTACCCAAATGTAGTTGATATTTTGTTAGCGATAACTTCGTACTAGAATCTCCAAAACATTTGAATTCTAGATATGATGTAGATGTTTCCATGAAGATCATATATCTTACTCTGTGAGCTTTGATTTTACAATGTGGTATAATTCAGTGTGAAATGTTGAAACTAGGTCTAACAGATAACTACTAAAATGCAAACATGAATGTGGATATTTTTGGTTGATGCAAGATTTCTTGAAGCCTGGGATGCTCCTACATCACTATTTCCATTGATCATCTCATGCCAGTCACTTATCCCATCCAATCTTTACCACTTGATCTCCATTTTCAATCTATCATATCGCTCTGTCATTGGGACACTTTACCAACTCTCTCTAAAACAAGTAGGTCACATTGATATGCTTGCAATGTTATCTTATTGGGCCCACAACCTACATGTCATCCATGTCACCACCACCTAATTTGAAATCGTGATGCAAATTAGCACACCAAGAAATTGTACTTCTCCACTTGTCATTCCTTCGTCACAAATAGGTCCCACTAGCTTCTCACCTTATTGTTCTATTGGAGGAACATCTTTCAGATTCCCACCAATACATAAAAGTCACACCGATGAGATAGCCATTAGGTTATCAATGTGACATCCACTCCACTCCCATCGATATGGAATTGTCATTTTGATACCATTTGTTGTTGTAGACAAGTGGTCATTGCACCATCGTGTCAACACATGTCACCATCCACCATCACTTCCTGCCACGTGTCATCCTTTCATTTTCTTTCTGACTATACCATTGATGCACGTCATCCTCATCTTACCGGGTCTCACTTGTCATGTCCACCTTATTGGGTCCCACAGTTGGAATCATACTCCCATCACCCTATCGAAGATACTTTCTTCAAATTCCTAGTGATACACCAATGTCTCACTGATGAAAGAGTCATTAGGTTGTTGAGGAGAAATTCTTCAATGTCCTACCGACACCACTCTATCATGTCGATGAAGACCATTGATGACATCACCAATCCGCAACAAGGATGTGGGTTACCGTTCACTCAATCCCATCATGTCACGTGTCATCTTTGTCATCACTATCACCCATGTCATCATGATTGGGTCCCACTCAAGCATTACCTTCACATCACCATATCAGGGAGACATCTGAATGACTCCCACTGAAACCATTCAGTCACACCGATAATGCTCCCACACTCCTTATCACTTCATCACTAAGAACCTGAACTTTAGAACCTATTTTTGGAGGTTACTAAGTTATGAAAAACCATGACATGCCCACATATAGATATTGGGCTATTGGAGAGACTCTTGCTTGACTCCTACTGATACACTAGTGTCACACCAATAAAATGATCATTGGACCATTGAAGAGACTCTTGGGTGAGTCTCACCGATACCATTCACTCTTTCCAATAAATCCCTTCTTACATCTTTAGGACATCACCAACCTAGGCGATGGGCCCAGTCACCAACATGACTAAGTTGCTAAGTTGGAGGGTTTCGAAACTTGAGAACCCCATGACATATGTTAGGACAACATGGAATCCCACAACTTAGATTTCTTTTACTATATTTTCCCTTTATTTCTCCATCGAAGAGACATAGTCCAGACTCCTGCTGACATTGAATTGTCTCAATGATATGCTAGAGATGTATAACCTTGAAGTGCTAGGCATAGGGGCCAGTCACCCTCAAGACTATAAAGACATAGGTTGCACCTAATGAAATTGAAAACTACTGATACCAGGTCAACATTAAAATAGAAACATGTTCTAAACACCATGACTGGAAGCATCCTTAGGGTTTAACTGATAAACCCTAACACCTAAAAGAAAAAATAAAACATTTCTAGGTGCATCTTTCACTTTCTCAACCTACACACTACTCACTTTCTCAACCTGCACACTACCTTTCTGGAAAGCTCTTGAGAAACCCTATTGGAATCTTCCATCTAATTTCCCATCAAATCCACTACTCTCACATTCATCCTTTGTCATCATGCCAACAATATCCTTTGGATGATTTGCACTTTTGACATCAATGATAGCTATATGCTTTTGCACAAGATTAACACACTTCTCCTCTGGTCCTCTTTTGACATCAATGACAACATATTCCAACAAGTCTCACATAGTGAAAACAAGGTCAAAAGGAAAGAGAAAGGACATGGAGTCTTCAAATGATTCCCTTTTTAGTCCCACAAAGGAAACTAACCTTGGATCAAATTCAAATCCACCTCACATATCACAAATGGAAACTACAAATCCATTTGCAAACCTAATGTTAGAAGAAGTCAACAAAAGTTTAATCCCCAAAGAAATTGAGGAAGGATTACAAGATCCTAGGATAGTGAGTATTGTAGAAAAATTAATTAATGCATATCCCAACAAGTACTTTCTTGTACTTTCTCAAAAAGGTTCCAAACTCCCCTCTTATTTTGATACCTCCACAATTATAGAGGGAGCAACACAAACTCAAGGTCCAAATCAATGCACACTCACACAAGGTCAACCCATTTCACAAAAAAATGTTCATGAGTCTACTCCTTGGGGCCACAACACACATCACAACAACTACACACATTCCCAACCCACTAAAATTTGGAGCTAAGAGAATACATACTATGTCCCAAGGTTCAACATATACATTTGGTAGCTCATCTTCCAACCCCATGGGTGCAACATTTGTAAATCCTTTTGGCACACAAAACAATACACCCTTGATCAATGCAATTCAAAATCTCCAAACAAGATAAGGAGAATTCACATTGTCACATCCAAGGTGCCAAAACAAACAATAAATGCTACAGAAAATACCAACATGACTTTTGGAACAAATTGAAACACTAGTCCCTTTCCATCACAACAATATTCCACACCAATTCCAGTTTCATACCACAAATCTAATCAATACCAATGCTACATTTGCAACTCCCTATCAACAAGGAAATCTAAATCCTTTACAACAAAATGTCAATTTAAATCAAACATTGGGGAAAAATTCATCATATAATCACCTCAACACTCCCAAAATTAATGTTGATCCCCTTATGCAAGGACAATCCAACATGACACCATCTCCCATTGACACCTTAATGCAACAGATGTAAGGACTACAACATATGGCAAACATACAATTGGGGACAAACAAGAAGGAATATTCTATGGAGGAATTATGTCCTTACCCTTTCAATATAAATTTATACATGCCACCTTTCCCTCCACATTTTACCACACCAAATTGTAACAAACAAAAAAGGAAAGGAGATCCAATAGAACATATACATGAGTTTAACACAACATGTATGGACATTGCTTATGAGCTCACTTATTTGATGATACTATTTCCTCAAAGCCTTTAGGAGATGAGTCTAGAATGGTTTTCACACCTTCCTCTTGGGACACGAACATGAGGTGACTTTTCTGACGGATTTATCAACCACTTTTTGTACAACATAGAAAGTGACACCACCCTAGCAACACTATGCACTACCAAACAAAAATAGGGAGAATCACTTACATCTTTCTATCAAAGATGGTGAAGCATGGATAATAAGTTCCATTGTCACATACCTAAGAAACAATTGGTCACTATTTTTATAGAAAGTCTCCATTCTAATTTAGTGACTCAACTCCAAATTCAATGTTGCACTTCCTTTGAGTATGTCATTGAAAAAGGGGTCTTTATTGAGAAGGCTCTTGTGGAAAAAGGACTAGTCAAAATCTTCAAAGAAACTCCAAATTCTCCTAGTGACAAAGGTAAATTTTGGTCTCAAAATAAGAATTTCACCAATGATGGAGTTGTGGATTCTAAAGTGCTAAATCAAAGTAACCCCACCCTTCATCTTAAAGGTCCCTCTACATCAAATACACAAACACCCAGTCATGATCAAACATTGAATGTTGTCCAAAAAAATAAACAACAATACAAAGGACCACCTCACACCAAGAGAACATATACACCCTTGGGAAAACCCATTGAGTTAGTTTTAAAGAAACTTTTACAATAAAACATTATTCAACTACTAGACATTAAAGAATATGAACCAACATTGATCAAACCTGATTGGTGGAAAAAAAATAAATTTTGTGAATACAATAATGGAAAAGGACACAAGAAATCATCATGTTAGATGCTCAATAACCTCATTGAAGATCTTATTGAACAAGGTGATATTTTAGTGGATAACTCACAACCTAAAACCAATGCTGATCATACCATATTCAAAACTCCCTTCCAAGACCATGGAAAAGGGATGCCTCTAGTTCAAGAAATAATAGAAGTGCTAATTATACCCGTGTTGTGCATAACTATAACATTAATCACATTTGGTCCCTTGATGATCATGTTGCTACTATCACCATTAACAAAAGTTTAGAATGTGTCATCACTACTCATAAAGCCAACGTGACACTGCAAGGGGCTACCTCCAATCTACAATCAAAAATCCATTATAACCTCTTGGATCATCTAGGAAAGATGTCTGCATAGATATCCATTCTTGAACTACTTCACATTTCCCCAAATCACAGAGCAATTCTAGAAAAATCCTTGTGAGATATGTCAGTACCCTCTCACCTAAATGTCAACCAATTTCAAACCCTTGTTGGATACCTAGCTATGATTCATCATGTATATTTTTGAACAAGATCTTTCCACACAAAATCCAAATCATAATGATCCCTTACACCTTGAATTATACATTAATAAACATAAAATCAAATGAATCTTGGTAGACACTAGAGCATGTCTGAACATATGTACCCTAAAATTTGTTACAACATTTGGATTCTCTGAAGCTTGCATAGATTGATCTAAAAAATTACTAATACAAAAAAAAAATATATGTCTGAAAAACTACTAAAAACCGCTTATAAATGACTAAACATGGTCACGTGACCATTAGTAGTTTATTTCCAATCATTTATAACACGACCTAATTGATGACTAAACCATTTTTACATTTATTTGTTGTTTTGTTTGATCAATTTGGTAGTATATTTAGTCATTGATTCTTGTAATCTAGTCACTTATTTAGTTATTTTTTATTCACTGATATATTTAGTCATTTTTTATTCACTAATATATTTAACTGGTCACTAATTTAGTCATTCTTATTCACTGATATATTTAGTCATTTTTATTCACTGATTTCACTTGTCATATATCTAGTCATATTTATTCACTGTTCTCTAATTTTTGTCAATTGGTAGTATATTTTGTCAATTTAATTATTAATTGACATCAATTAGTAGTATATTTAGTCATTTTAATTGATTGATCTTTGAGGATTTAAACATAAAACATAGAAATATAAATCAATCATCAATTGCACACAATAAGACAACCATTGAGAAGGAAAAATTGGTGAACTTTATTAATAAAAGAAAGATGTTCTAGTTACAACTTATAAATAGAGTATTACAATTTTTTATTTTTAGTCACAAGACTAAAAATATGAGTTACAATGCACAAAAATGATTGTAAGAAATAAATTCTCCCAAAAACTTCTACAATGATGGTAATGCATGCTTGGAGCCCTTAAATGTGAGCACATGCCTCTTTCATCTCTTAAAACTTCTACAACATGGGAAATATTCTTGGAGAAAGATATAACATGTAGAATCCAAGAAGGAGAGTGTTGATCGTGTCCCATATATGAAGCTCTCTCCTTCAATGCAGTCAATAATAACCCTAGAATCTTTCCTCCTTTATATTCAATGTGCCATCTGATATGAGAAACAAGGCATTTCCTTTTCCTCCATGAATGAAGCTGCACCTCAATACAACCAACAAAATTACTATTAGTCTCAATCCAGAAAGAATAAAAGTGCATTGTATATTACAAGTTTACAAAAGTAAGTCCAAACACAGTAGAAAGATAAATAAATTAAAAAACTATAGCCTTGTCAACAAATTCCTTAAACGGAGTGTTCAAAATAGGCTTGAAATATGCATATTGAAACCTTTATTTTAGAACCATGTTCAAAATTTAAGAAAGGTGATACGCTCAAATTATAGAATGAAGGCTATCAACACTAACTAGACTAAAACAAAATTATCAACAAAAATTTCCTTGAAACCAAGCTTAAGAATGCCATCAGACTGATAAGACAACAAAACTATCAACCTTGGTTCATGTGTTGTCTCAGTAAAGACCTGCACCATAAAAGAATCCATTTATACATAAATTCCAAATTAAGTAGATGAGAAAAGATCTTTGATATCCAACTAGGAAGCCTTAACATCCAAAAATTACTAACCTGATGTTTCACAACAAGTTTCCCAACTATGAAATCATCTTTACTTAAGAAACTGGATATTGATCCACTACCATATTGCATCTCAAAGGATTCTCCTTCACAAACAACAAATGATATATATTAATTGTTTAGCAACTTCCTTAATATACCCATGTAAGCAGACTAAACTAAGTGAGGTTGAGGGTTTGAAGTAGAGTACCATAGTCTTGGTATGTGCTTGACTTTGATCATGACTTGTATCTTGAATGAAAATAGCAAGATAGCTACACTATCAAATCATTGTTAATCATTATTAGAAAAATAACAACAAAATCCTCTTTAATTAAAATAATCCTTCTAGATATTTCAAGACAAGATATTTCAATTAGTTTCTAAGAGAGCTAATTTCACTATCCAAGGAGCCATCAATCTATTTACTGTATATAATTTCCCATAATTTAGGATATGAATGTAATGGAACTAACCATAATTACCAAAGATTTGACACCAAAATGTAGTACAAAATGAATTGTTTGATACCAAATGTGTTTTGATAAACCAAATATACCCTTGAAATATTGATTTAAACAAGGAAAGATCAAACTGGAGATAGAAAGATAACATTCATTAATTCACTTCAACAAAAAATTGAAACCGAAACTCGGCCACCAATTATAACTTCATTCTATTGATCTTCAAAAATATTTCACAATACATTTCAAAATTTTGTCCCGACTGACATGTGAAAAAGTGTCTTTTCAATTACCCACTTTTAACATAAATTAAAGTCTTAATTATTACTTTTTACATAGGATTACATAAAACGAGTGAAAGATGAGAAATGAAGAGAAATGATCAAATGTTGAAGTCCAAAGCACTTGCAAGATACGAAATTCTGTTACTCATCATAAGGTACCCATGATCATTTAGACTTAGAAAGATCCTCTCTCCATGATAGTATCTGCAAGGCTTGGTAATTCACTACAAGGCATATTCTTCTCAATGAGCTAGATATGTCTCCTCCCATTGGTACACTATGTAATCATGAGGCCATTTGTACTCCTGGATTTTTTGTGTGATGTCCAAGTGACTCTTCCATCTGCTATTCAATAACAGTTTTCCATCTGTGATGAATTTTGAGTATCTAACATCCAATGCAACTATTCCATCCAAGGCTAAATTGAGGCGGTGAAGATTTATCTCACCATCCTTTTGTAAATTAGTGAGGTAGTTGGGGACAATTTTGCTAAACTCATCTATCTAATCCTTGGAGCCTTTGAGTTGATCATCATCCCTTAGTATCTTATGAATGAACCACTACTTTAGTGTGTGAAATGAATCTAT
This sequence comes from Sequoia sempervirens, assembly GCA_007258455.2. Lineage (NCBI taxonomy): Eukaryota > Viridiplantae > Streptophyta > Pinopsida > Cupressales > Cupressaceae > Sequoia > Sequoia sempervirens. The sequence continues at coordinate 257,609,115 of VDFB02000015.1, forward strand.
TCTTGCCTTGATCTTTTGGTCTTCTACAAATATGTATTGAAATTCATTTTTGACCATTCGAACAATTTACTTAGTAGGCTTTAAAGCTACGAGGGCCTCAACACTCCTTTGTAAAATTCTACACAAATTCTAAGGTGTGATGTATAGGTTGGAATTTCTTGAATAAGGGGTCGAATATAGGTACATGGGCCTTTATCTGATCAACTGCTTGTGACAAGGAGACATAATATTCATACACATTTTCCAATTTTTCCATAATTAGTTTAACCCTATGCTCCAAGATCTATTCCAACACCCCGAGGGTTTCTTTCTTTTCTCTTTCCTTTGTTTCTTCATTAGTCTTTTTCAACTTCTCAATTTCTTGTTTTAGCACATTTACTTGTTCAACAGTGATTGCACCTATATCATTCTAGATGGCAGGGGGTTGGTATACTATTAATTTTTTTCTTTGGTAAGGACTTGCTCCCTTCAACTACTCTTTCAATTTCACATTTCTTATGAATAAACTATTCACTTCATCATTTAGATCAGTCTGTGCTTTTTCATATTCTATCAATCTAAGCTCCATACCTTTAACTGCATCCCTAGTAAACATTTTTTAGTACATTGTAATAGTAGCTACCTCCAATATTGATGTGTCTTGAAGTGTCTTTACCATGGCATTCCCTCTCGTTTCTTTTACAACATCAAGAAATCTTGGTTTTTCTATTCTTTTTTGCTTTGTCCAAAAGGATAGGGTTTCAATTCTTGGATTGTAACATGTGCGACTCATTCCCTCATCTAAATTGAATTCATAAACCAACATGGTATCTTCTTGGATTCTTACTTGATCCAGTAAGAATATCTTTTCTAACTCCATCCCAAGAATAATTAGTATATTGTTTTCTAAGACCAATTTTATTGCTTCTTTAGGACTGATAGTAATTTCATTAATCCTGAGTTCTTCAAATTTTTGGGTAGAAATCTAGTCATGCTATAAATCCTTAGTGGCCATCTTATTAATTTGGAGTCTCTCCTAAAATTATTTCATTTTCATCTTAAACCAAAAATCCTTAAAATTGGGAGTTTGAATAAATTCATCATCTTCAATAAATCTAAGGGCAACAATAACCATTTCATCATCATGTACTTCTTGATCATTATGCCCATGTACACCCACTCTTTCTTCTAGTTTGTGAGAATCAGTTGTAAGATTAGGAAGTGGTTGATTAACTTCATCATCTTTAAAATTAAAAATTACATCGGCTACCTCTTCAGTATCCCCTACTCCACTTATTTCATATGCCACTAAGGGGAACACTCCATGTCTCTTCTATCTTTTAGGACTTGGTTGCTTAAAGGATGCTTCTGATTGTATTGTGGCAGTGTTTGGTAGGGGCTCTATGATTACAATACCACTTGGTTTGATGGGAAGCTTGGGGGGTTTTGAATATTGACCCTCAGGTTTCTTTTTTGGTTCAACATATAATCTTTCAAAGTTTTCAATTATTAAGTTCATCCTTTTGATAGGATCCTCTTCTTCAACATAGAATCCTTGGAATCTAGTGTCCCTTTTCTTCTTCTCCTCCTCAATCCTCTTTATGATTTCCCACTTCCTCTTTTTCTAAAAAATTTCATGAGGTGTAAAGAAATTTCTTATTACATCTTCTTCGTAATCCATTACATGGGCAATCCTAGCTCTAGTGAGAAGTGTCTACTTTATTAAATCAATATTCCCTTCAAGATCAAAGACCCTTTCTCCTCATGATTTCAATGAATACCTCATCTTCAAATAGTTATGTGGTTCTTCAAGAGTGTCAAACCCTATGGATATCTCAACACATTCAGTTAGGTTAGGGAGGAATGTCCCCTTTTTCTATCTTTTCATAACATCCTACACCATCCATAACATTTTCCACATAAACTCTAAAAATGCAATTTGAATCGAAACAAATTTAGGTAAAAAATGTGATGCTTGAGGACACCCATAGACCCTTATTACTATTTGATCTGCTAAGAAGAACCAATCACTGAAATTGTGAGTGTATCCATGCTCTGGCTTTAATGCTAAAGGTCTTAATACTTACATGATTTTATTAGAAATTCTTGGTGAAATATGACCAACACTAGCCATGACCTTTAATATGAAATCATCATGAAATATTACATAATCACTATTTTTACATATACTATCCCAGATGTAACACTAGTTTTGTATAGACAACCTATTCCCTTCATCATGAGTCATTCCCAAACATATTCTTTTAGTCCATTTGTTTCTATTTTGGTACAATATTAAATGAAATAGTAGATAGTATTTCTTGAAAGTGATGGGAGCTAAGTTCTCTCTTACTTGTAAAAATCCCTCATGTAGCCCTTTCTCAATTTCAATAGCAAAATCATACTCAATGTTGACTTCAATATTTTGTATCTTCATTTCCATCATCATGAGATAGGATGGAATCCTCTCTTTAGCATCTATTCCAAGAACTTGGCACAAAGGAAAATAAGTTCTTTTGAAATATACTTGGAAGTATTCTATGGAAAATGGCTCAATTTGGGAGGGGGAGATAGGTATCCCCCTATTGTTTATACCCCTTTTTCATGTGTAAAGGAAGTTCATCACTCTTGTAGGTTTTTCTCAATCTCCTATAATCCTCCTCACTTCTATCCAAGTCAATATTAGTGATAGCTTGCTTGTTTAATATAAAACACTCTATAATTGCTTCTTTAGTTAGCACTGCTAATGGTGAGCCATTTGGCATTCTTATAGTCCTGGTAGTTAGGTGATAATATTGTGCTAATACTTTAATAAACTCAACATCTACAAAGACATTTGGGACTATCAATTTGGCCAAATATAAGGTCCAAGGATTCAAAATTGGAATATTCTCATCCCTTTTTTCATAGAAGTACCAAAATAGATCCCACCTTGAGATAGGGATAATTGGGTCTCTTCATCCATGGGTTGTATCTTTAAACACCTTTTTGAATCCTTTCTTTAAAGAATTAGGTAACACATCTAAAATGGATTGTTGTAGGGACCTCTTCTCTCTTTTAGAAACTATGGACTCTTCCTTTTTGTACACATAAAATTGACCTAGGCTAACATTTCTTCTATTCCATCATCTTCTAGTCTTCTCATATTTTTTGAGAGCACACTCGTGTGCTTTGTACCCACCTGTCCTCTCGATAGGGCATACTGCTACCTCCTCGTCATTATTCCTCATCCTATTTTTCGCTAGGGCATAACTTGGACTAAATTTTCTTTATCACAATGCGATAAACTGCATTATGACAAAGAGGGGCAAAATGTAGACACATAAAATTGACCTAGGCCTGCAAACTTTATTTTTTGCAATATTTCTTCTCAACATAATTAAAATATTTAATTATGTCCTATAGTCCAATTTCAACTATTAATTAAATCATTCTCAATTATTTAATTAATTCATGTCTTTTATTCTTCCCCACTATTTAAATAAATAAATTATATTTATTTTATTTAAATACATCACTAATTTCCTATGTCCTTCCATAATTAAGTAAATTCTTAAATTTATTTAATTATCACTTGTCCACTATTTCTTCCTCATTATTTAAATAAATAAATTTTATTTATTTATTTAAATACGTCATTAATTTCTAATGTCTTCATATAATTAAATAAATCCTTTAATCTATTTAATTATTGTCCACCTTGACTTTTTCTAGTTTTAAATAAAGTCATTTATTTAAAATTGTCCAATTACTAATTCTCTCTTTAAGTAAATAATTCAAAATAATTATTTACTATCACATGGTCCTGCCACTCTTGAATTGAACAAATTTTTAATTCAAAAGGTTAATTCTCCCTCTTAAATCAAATAATTTCAAATTATTATTTGATTCTCTAGCTTTTTCTTTTTTCGTGCCCAATATTTCCTCTTGTCCCATGCATTTATGTCCATTGATTTGATTTTTCTAAAAATCAAATCTTAGCCCTTCATTTCAAATGGCACCCTAATGTTTCCCTAACCCTAATTGTGGGTTGTCACATTCAATCTCAGTCATTGATCTTAGGGCATTTTTCAACTTTCAATCTTGGCAATTAATCCAAAATTGGTTTTTCTATAAAAAGATAATTTTGGCCTCATTTGAACATCTCTTGACATCTCTCATGCTCTTGAATTCACACTTCATAGGCTATTTACTACATACTTTAGGCTTGCTCCATACTTGCATACTTGCATTGTGTAGCTTTTAGATTAGAATCCTTCAAATTTTGCTTTCGACATTGTCATAGTCATAGGTTGCTCATCACAAATCTAAGGGAAAACATCATTTTGCAGAAAATGGACAAGGTGCAATGAAGGTGATTAATGGAGGATGAAGACATTTGGTAATATTTTTCTTTATTTTCATGCTTTCCTACTCCTTTGTTCTTCATTGTTATACTTGGGTTTATTTTGTTTATACTTTATTAATGCTAACTTGAATATTTTCTCTAAGTTACATTGGTAATCCCGACACCAAAACACTCATTTTTTTAGATTTCCATACGGATTTTTTCGTGTTTTTGTAGGTAAAGGTATGGAGAGCCACATTTGCAACTTTCTGAGCTGTAATCACTGCGTCGTGATGCATTCGGTATGTAGAATGATGCATTTGCAGTCCTGAGCCACATTTGCTAACCCGAACAATGCATTCACTCAGTTGAAATGCATTCATAGGTCTAAACAATACATACGTAGGATGCAATGCATTTTCTCTATACAACATTGCATCTTCCTGGTAAATTCTAGTTTTTGGCTCTATGATGCATTTGTTGTGCAGAATGACGCAATTGCTTGGTAAAATTTTATTTTTAGATTTTGATAGAATTTTCCAAATTTCTATTTTTTTTTTAGTAGCTTAGAGGTTTTTGGGGTTACTAATATTCTATTTGTAGAATGTGGTAAGCTGGAAAAGGATTCTAACCTTTGTTTGTTGATTTGTTTTTAATTCCTTTTACAATCTTAAATCAAACAAACAAAAAATCACAAACAACTTGCATTTGCATTTCGTGGGCTTAAAATTAACATGCATATACACTCATAGGCTTAAAATGAACACAATCTTGCATTGAAAATCATTGAGGCTAAAATTTACATGCATTTTCATGACATTGGCTTAAAATGAACTCTGTTTGTCTCACTCTTAGTTGGATTTAAAATGAACAAAGTGTTTGATCTATTTTCCTCACATTATAATTTGGATAGTTAAAATGAACAAGTGTCTCCAATTTGTGTAACCCTAATTCAATAATAGAAGTATCCTCTCCCCTTGTGCACTTGTGCAATCCTTTGTGAAAAAGAAATTGTTATTGACTCTAGGAATTGGGCCTTCCTTGGTGGGAAAAAGTACTCACCCCAAGGTGACTCAAACCAACAACAAAGCTCTTTAGCTAAGCTACTCCCGACTAGTATACAAATGTGAATCCTACTGGAAAGCTTAGGATTACAAGTGTGAATGTGTCACACAGACAAGTGAATTCCCCAAAACCCTATGGAGCATAACCTCTGCAAGTTGGAATTCCTCCTTATCGGAGCTAATCTTGCCTCATGTGTGGCCACTCAAATGGGAGACCAAACTAAAAACCTTTATGTAGTTTCCAAAAACCTATCTATTCATCATTGCAGCAACGGTTGTTGCCAAGGCATCCACATTCTTTTATTTCTTATTAGAGGTGAAGAGCCTATCATGGGAGAGTTATGAGGGCTCGAAACTTGGTTGACCCGAGAAGTGAGTGCAATGTAAGGGGGAGCTAGTGTGGCCAAGCTTCTAGATCACTTGCTAAGAATAAGTGTGGTTGGGGAAACCCACGTGGAATCTAGTGAATATAGTCCTTGCCTAACCTAGGATTGTGCTTGTTTTCAACATTCAAAGACAAAACCATGTGTTTTCCAAGTGTTTTCTAAAACAATCAACAAATAAACTTCCTTCACAAACCTGGAAAAACACACTCAAACTGAAACAATCCTCAAACTCTACCAAAATTGCAAACAAATCAGACTTTTATTCACTTTGCAATGCATTTGCTATTATGTGCAATGCCCTCAACATTCTGAACTACATCTGAGGCTTTCTTCAATGCTATCACCCTAATAAGCCACATTTGCTCATTGAAACAATGCATTTGACTGTATAACAATGAATTTGCTTTCCAAAACACCAAAATTTATTGTTTGAACCACATTTGTTGAACCTATGATGCATTTGACATTCTACAAAGAATTAGATCCCTGAAACAATGAAATTGTCTAGAATTTAGGAAAATCACTATCACTGTCCAAACCTGAGACCAAACATTCTCAAACTATTTTCAGATATCTTTTTCCAATGGCCTCTATTCAAAACCATAATAAGAATTGCTCAAATCTTCCTTTCTTGTATATTTTAGCTTGCATTTTACCATAGGTCCATCTTTGCAAATTTTTAGTTGCATCTTAGAATCCATCATTTTCAGTATAAACAAGTCCTTAGGTAATCATTTTTGTAGACTTTGGAATAGGAAAACTTGCCATACCTTGCAAAATATTTGCCTTCAAGAGTAGGTTATCATTGGACTTATTCAAAATCATTTCCTTTAGTCATTGTCCTTTTGTGAGACCTTTCCAACTCAAAATTCTAGTTAGGAAACCTCACTTTGTCATTTTTTCCTTTCATTTAGTCCTACCAAAATTCATTTGATAATCCAAATTGAGACATTGAACAAGCTTTGAGTGGTTAGTAAACCTTTCTCAAATGTCCATCAAAATTGGTTGCACCTTAGACCTTTGAAAATCCAAAAAAATAGTGTCATACCTTTCATTTTAGTCTTTCATTATCACCTTGCATTTGGCATATCCTTTAGGCAACATTGACATTAGTGCATTCCTTATTTCAAAAAATCCAAAAAACATAGTGTCATATCATTCCCATCATTTAGTTGTCATTATCATCCTCCTTCATTTGAGCAAATCCTTATATGGTTGAAACTAGGCTCCAAAGAAAAAGAAGACAAATGGACCCTTTTGGAAAAGACACCAACCCCTGCAATTTTTCTAGTGACATGAACCAAAACACATACATGGGGGAACCTTTCATTAATCCTTTTAGTGAAATGAACATAGCATCTTCCTCACACAATCCCTTTGAACAATTTATACATAGGGATGAAAATAAACATGTATTCATGGAAGACTTAGAAGCTACCGCTCAAAATACTGATGTGGCTTCCTTTGTGGAGGAATTAATCTTGCAAGATTCAGAGAGATATCTAGCTATGAATTTAGGCCAAGGGACCAAATTTCCTCAAGGGTTTGACATTAACACCTTAAGGGAAGCATCTCCCAATCATAATGCAAACAATACCTCCAACACCAATCAACCCCAATAAAATGCAAACAATACTTTCATCGGTGCCACCACACACAATTCAAAAAACACCATCAATTCTACCTCTAATGGTACATCTACTCAAAATAGTTCCAACATGGTCAACGCAACATCATCAACCATGTCACAAGCCACACCACAATCAATGCCTCTAATGTCAACAACTTCATCACAAACTATTGGAGCTACCTTTGGGTCTTCAACAATGGGGAAAAATTCATCAAACATTTTATTTGGAGCTTCATCTAGTGCCATGGGAATGAAATCATCAAGCCTTATACTTGGGTCCTCAACTAGTGCCATGGGAACAAGCTCATCGAACCCCTTTGGGAGAACTAAAAGATGAATCACCATTCTAGGATCTCAACCAAATGTTAACACTTCGTCACAACTCAATACCAACATAAATATTCCCCAAAGGAAAAACACCAACATTCCACATGGCCACACTTACCAATTCAGACAAGGTAATCAAATAACACAACACATGACTTCATTTGGACATTAAAAAACTCAAGGACAACATATTCTACAAATATAGACCAACACTGATAGAGTGCACATTCATACATACACATCACACATCCATACACAACAACACATTCCAAACCAAAATATGTCATACATTCCACAACAATACATCCCAAATCAGAACACATCATCACAACAAATGGGGACTCATGGAATACCCATTACCAACATGTGTGACACCATAAATAACCCCATAATTGATGCACTCATAGCTCAGCTTGTGACCTTACAAAAACAAATTGAGAACATGCAATTGAAACACAAAAAGACTCACACATCATATGACTTATGTCCATACCCATTTGACATGAATTTACATATGCCACAGTTCCCTCTAGGGTATGTGGTACCCAACTTCACCAAATAAAAAAGCAAGAAAAATCCCCTTGAACACATAAGAGAGTTTACAACTGATTGTGTGGATGTTGCATATGAACATACCTATTTGATGAGACTCTTCCCTAGAAGTCTCGCAAGTCGCACACTTGAATGGTTTGCTACCTTACCTAAAGGAATAATGCCATGGGAAGAACTTGCTGATAAATTTGTGCAAAACTATGCCTATAACATCGACACCGATGTTACCATTACCAATATATGTATGCTTACTCAAGAAGAAATTAGCGAGACCTTTATGCCATTCTTCGAAAGATGGAGAAGCTTAGCAAGTTGATGCCCTATTGAGATGCTAGAGAAAGAAAAAGTAGACATGTTTGTCCAAAACCTTTTGGGCCCACTGAAATACAATTTACAAGTTCATTGTTGCACCACTTTCATAGACCTCATTGAAAAAGGAGTCCAACTTGAAAAATCCCTTATTGCTAAAGGAGAACTCAAATATGTCAACAAGAACACAAACCCAAACCCACCAACTAACAAAAACAAATATTGTGTCAAAAAAGAACATCACCAATGACGACACAGGTCCTACAATCACTCTTCAAGGAGCTCAACCACAAAATGCACCATTGACTACATCAACTCCTACCACAAATTCCATCCAAAATAATCAAAAAATCAAAACCAAGGGCAACCATGTTAGACCAAACAATTTCCAAAGAGACACATGTACATCACCTTGGGTGAACCAATTGAAGTGGTCCTTAATAAGCTCCTCCAAAATGGTGTCATCACATTGTAGGACCCTAAACCATATGACCTTGGACAACTCAAGCCATCATGGTGGGATGATAATGCATTCTACGATAACCACCAAGCAAAAGGGCATAAAACTTCCTCCTATCAACAATTAAGAAATCTTGTACAAGACCTCATTGAAAATTGTACCATTGAACTAGATAGACAACAATTTTCTTCAAATTCGGACCATACAATTCATAAAAAATCCACTATAGGATCATGGTTCAAACAACCCCTCTATGTTAGGTCCAAAGAATAATAATAATCGAGATAATTACACTCGCACTACCTTTGATTATTCTGGTGGACCCATTATTAATCACCTCTGGGCCCGCTGACAAACATGTCAATACTATTACCATCAAGAAAACTCATGAGTGTAATGTCACCACCCATGGGGGAAAAGTCACCATAGCTAGTCCTCCTGCTAGATAGCCAAAAAACATGATACCCAGTCCATCTGCCAAATCTTCACAACCTAAGGGACAATTTAATCTCATTGACCAATTGGGAAAAACACCTGCACAAATCTCCAATGCATCTCTCTTGCACACAAGGAATACATGATAAAACCTTACAAGAGTATTTTTTCCCTAATGACATTGATGTAAACCAATTCGAGGCCATGGTTGGATAATTGACCACTCCCCATCACATTACCTTTTCATACCGAGACTATTCCTCACCGAAACCATCTCACAATGATGCACTACATATTGAAGTCTTCATCCACAAACATAAGGTTAGACGAGTCTTAGTAGATGGCAGAGTAGGATTGACTATATGATCCCTAAAACTGGTTAAAGAACTAGGCTTCTCTGATGCTTGTGTAGATGCTACCAAAAGTATTGCCATAAAGGCTTACAATGATGAAGAACGATCCTATAGGGGCATTATAACACTTTCTATTCATGTAGGGCTGGTCATTGTGGATAGAACATGTCAAGTCCTATATCTTGAATTACCTTCCAACATCTTACTTGGTTGACCTTGGATCCATGCCTTAAAATACAAACCATCCACTTACCACCAATGCTTAAAGTTTCCTTTTGATGGCACCAAAATTACCATACATGGAGATCTTGATCCCTTCCAATATTGTACCAACTTGAGAGGTATTTTGGAACACCAAGTGCCAATTAATTGTGAAGCTTCAACATCAACCTCTTCTAAGTACATTGATCTGTCCACACTCGCTAAACCATCCACATCCACTTCATCATCTTCCACCACACCATCTCCCTCCATCCCGAAGGCCGATCCTAATATCAAGATCTAGGATGAAGGTTGCGGAAAATACAAATTGAACACCACCTATTGCATCACTAAAATATCCAAGTCTCTGAAAGCTTATGGTAGGCCTTGTTTCAGAATGGAGTCCAAAGAGATTTTTTCCAACAATGACTTTTACAAAATGGGGGGAATTAGACAAGGAAGACATTGAAGACATATCAGGCTGGATTTATGAAGAGATAGAAGACCTACCTCCCTTACCAATACAGATATATGGAAAAGGCTATGATGGAACTAGTGTCCTTGGCAAAGAAAATACTAGAAGGAGAGAACCTATAATTCCTTCTAGAAGACTAAAGTATCTAGGGTTAGGGTTTGGGCCATTTGAAACTAATGATCAACGTACCAATGTGCCCTCAGGTGAGAGCGTGAATTCTTTTGACTGTGTTGATACTATTGAAGATTCCCTTACCGATACTAAATCACATGAGTGGGAATTTGGTTTTGAGAGATCCTTAAGTGAGTGTTGTCTTGATGAAATTTTTTTAGAACCTGGTGAGCCTTCCCTTGATGAAAGATTATAATAGATGTTTAAAGTTGGATTTCCTAAAGACACTCCTAAACTCCAATTGAAAAGAGAAGAATGGGTAAGACTCTTTTGGCCCCATGATGATGACAAACCTAAGTCATCATCTGATCCCATTCACCATCCAACCCTATTGACCAACATTCTTCCTCATTTAACTAGTTGCATGACACTATTGACCATGATTCCAATCCATTTGTCCCCTATTTTGTCAATGAACCCGATTTGCTCGATGAAGATAACTACTTAATAGAATCTAAATGGGACTTTGAGCATAAAAATTTCGTCCTTACCCTTTCTTCCTCTGTCTAAATGCTTTTTGCATCATCCCCACCATTTTCCAACATTGATGATGGTATCTCCCTTGTCTACCCATAGCTTATTGACTAGGAACAACAAGGCCCACCAACTATGGACATTTTTTAGAATGATGAAGCCACTATAGAATTCATGGGACTCTATGAGGGCATATCGATTAGATACCATAAGGTCAGATTTTCTATTGATCTAGATTGTGCAACATACTTTGGGGAGACTATGCAATCCTCTAGTCATAAAAATAAAAAATAAAACTAAAACAAAAAAAGACACATCTTTAGGTGAAAACCGCAAGGCACCTTCTGACGATACAAAAGTAAAAATAAAGGACGTATCCGAGGGTGAAAACCTCTCTAAGGTGCCCAAGGATGGAGGATTGGACTTTCTTCCAGTTACATAGGAAAAACCAAAAATGCTCATTAAGTACACCATAGAAGTTAACATCGCCACGACAGAGGACCCCAAAATGATTCTCTTTGCCACATCTTTGACATAAGAAGAAAATCCTAAATTCAAAAAATTCTTCTCAGAATGAAAGATTAACTTCACATGGTCTTATGCCAATATGCCAGGACTAGATCTATAACTAGTCTTGCATCACTTTCCCTTGCTTCCAAATGCTAAACCAGTCAAACAGAAATTGTGAAAGATGCATCCTCAGATTGCATTTCTAGTAAAAGCTGAACTCAAGAAGCTACTGGATGCAGGATTCATAAGATCAATAGACTATGTTGATTGGATTTAAAACCTTGTACCTATCACTAAGCCAAATGGTCAAATACACATCTGTATAGACTTCCATGATTTGAACAAGGCATGCCTGAAGGATGACTTTCCATTACCTAACATAGACATCATTGTGGACCTTACAGTAGGATACGAGATGCTATCCCTCATGGATGGTTTCTCGAGTTACAATTAGATTTGGATAGCCCCAAAAGATCAGCATGAAACAACATTCACTTGTCCCTGGGGTACATATTGTTGGAATGTCATGCCTTTTGGCCTTAAGAATGTAGGTGCCACATATCAACAAGCAATGACAACAATATTTCATGACCTCATGCACACCTTAATGGAAGAATATGTGGATGACCTTTTGGAAAAGTCTTTGACACACAAGGATCACCTCAATGTTCTAGATAAAATTTTCAAAAGGCTAGAAGAATACAAGGTTCATCTGAGCCCAAAAAAATGTCTTTGTTGTGACTTCAGGGAAACTTTTGGTGTACATAGTTTCTCACCGAGGCATTGAAGTAGACCCCACTAAAGTGAAAGTAATATTATACACACCTCTGCCAAAAGGAATCAGTGAACTAAGGACATTACAAGGAAGATTATAGACTATCTGGTGCTTCATTTCCCAACTAGCAGACAAGTGCCAACCATTTCAATATCTCTTGTGCAAGGGTATCCCCTTTGTATGGACTGGCAAGTGTCAAATGACATTCCAATAGATCAAAGACTATCTATTAACACCACTTATCCTAATGCCACCCATTGAGGGAAAACCTTTGATTTTGTATACTTTTACAACTACATCAGAATTAGAGGCATTGTGAGCACAAAATGATCATGATAAAAAGGAAAGAGCTATATACTACATCAGTCACACATGGGTCAGATATGAACTCAACTACACACCCATCAAACGTGCTTGTCTTGCAATCATCTTTTCCACCTAGAAGTTAAGACATTACATGCTGAATCACAAGACACACCTAGTGGCAAAGATTGAGCCCTTGAAGTATCTCCTAAGTTGAATAGCATTGACAGGTTGGTTGGAAAAATGGGCTATGATACTGAGTGAGTATGACATACAATATGTAGAATGAAAATCTATAAATGGATAGGTAATAGCCAATCAACTCACAGATGCACTTGTACAAGGCAATCACCCTTTGATAGCAGATTTCCCTAATGAATCTATCTTTCATGTGAAACCTAAATCACCTTGGAAGCTCTACTTTGATGGATCTCATATTGGTCATGGCTTAAGAGCAGGTATGTTGTTCATCACAACACAAGGGGACTCCATTCCTAAGTCATTTTGAATCGCTTTCCCATGTACAAACAATGTTGCAGAATATGAAGCACTTGTCACAAGACTCCAAATGGCTATAAAATGGAAAATTAAAACACTCCTAGTCTATGGTGATTATCAATTGGTCATCAACCAAGTTAATGATGAAAATTTGTTTCCCTAAAAATGCATGGTTGATAGCATTTAGTCATATTTCCACATACTCGCCTTTGAGAAAATTCCCAAGGCATAGGAAAAGGCAGCAATTGCAATGGCTACAATTGGATCTCTCCTAGACATTCTGAGCAATGTGCTACAATTTGAGTTCCTAGTGGAGTAGCTATTGGTTCTTGCATATGACATTCTTGAATCAGAAATGGTCAATGAGCTTATTGGCCCCAATTCACCATGGTATCAAGAGATTTATGACTACCTCTAGTCCCAAATGCTCCTTCCAAATCTTCCCAATAACCAACGAAAATCCTTTATCCACAAAGCCACCTAATACACCATCATCAATGACACCTTATACCATCGTAGCTTTGACAATACCCTTCTTCGATTTCTTGACATTAACAAAGCACGAACAACCTTACATGAGGTACATGAGGCTATATGTGAATCTCATTTGAGTGGCCCAACCTTAGCTAAGAAGATCATGAGACTTGGTTATTACTGTCCGACCATGGAAAATGATGCACTTGAGTTTGTGAGAACTTATCACCAATGTCAGATACATAGTGATTTGATTCATGCACCAACACAATAACTTAGGCCCATCACCTCTCCTTGGCCCTTTGCATAATGGGGACTCAATTTCATGAGAAAAATCCATCCCACCTCATCTAATAGCCATAAATGCATTATCATTGCCACTGAGTAATTCATCAAGTGGATAGAAGCCATCCCCCTCACATACATAACCGACAAGCATATTTTGAAATTCATCCTCAACTACATCATTTGTCGGTATGGTGTTCCATAGTCCATCATCATAGATAACGGTTGTCCCTTCAAAAATTAAGACATCCATGAGCTCTGTGAACACTTCCACATCCAACACCATTTCTCCATGCCTTACTACCTACAAGGAAATGGTCAAGCTGAGGCATCTAATAAGAAAATTATCAAAATTCTTAAGAAGACCATCAATTACGTTGGTCGTGACAGGCATTTACAACTTAACCCTGCTCTGTTGACTTACCACACCAGCACCTGCACACCTATAGGAGCCACACCTTTCACCTTGGTCTTTGGAGCTGAAACCATCTTTCCCATTGAGGTCAAAATTCCTTCTCTCAGTGTCTCCTTGAAGGGCTTGATTGACGATGAAGAGTACCAACAGTCACAACTGCATGAGCTAGAAATGTTAGAAGAATGAATACAAAATTCCTTGAATTATTTACAAGCATATCAAAATTTCCATTTTTGCAGTTATAACAAGAGACTCATGGTTCGAAAGTTTGACATTGGTGACTTGGTCTTAATGCAGAATCCTAAGAATCAGTCTGATAGCAAGAAGCTCGGAAAATTTGAGCCCAATTGGCTAGGTCCTTATATCATCACTGCCTCATTTAGTTCTGGAGCTTACCAACTATCTACTCTAGATGGTGAACAATTGATAGAACCAATCATCAGCTTGCATCCCCATAAATTCTACACATAGCATCAAAGAGTTTGGCTGAAAACCATAAAAATACAATTTTTTTTTTGAAAAAATCATTATGCTGATGAAAACTTGGAAAACAAGCATCTTGGTGACACCAAAAAAATTAAGAAATGACAAAAATAGTAAAGAGAAATAATTCATCCAATAGTGAAAACCTAGTAAATAGGCGCTTTGGATAAGTACCATGGTGAAAACCTAGCAAATAGGGGTCATGTGTAGTTAGTTTTTTTTTTTTCCATCTACTTTCACTTCATCTACCTTTGTCCATAATAAATACCTAGTCATCTGACACCCCTATGATGTTCGTCATACTATCTTACCATTCTTTCCATGGCTGATAGTGGTTGACATCAAGTCTTGCATACCATCCATTTTAACTTGGCTAGTCCTTGACCTAACTAGGGGAAATTATTTATCACCTGACTGTAGTGGGTATTGCATATGGTACCTTCAATCAAAAATTCCTAACAAAAGACATAAAAATCATAAAAAGTCCTAAAAAATCCCTAAAAATCATAAAAAAGTCCTTAAAAAATCCTAAAAATCAAAAAATCAAAACATATCAAAAAACAAAAAAACAAAGTCAAAATTCTGTCATGTCAGTTATGTCAGCCTTTGTCATCATAAAACTACATTGTCTTTGCACATTTGCTATGTAGGCAAGGCTCATCTTTGAGCCCCCGAGACACTAGATCAGTCCTTTTGGGTTTTTCCAAATAAAACCATGACTCAATCTTTGATCACTCAAGACAAATTCATTGGTCATGTAAAACTACAAGGTCTCTAAGTGTATGACGTAGGCAAGGCCATCAATCGATGAGCCCTCAAGGCCACACTAGGTCAATCCATTAGGGTTCACTGCACTATAACACACATCAGATATCTGCTAATCAAATGAAGTCTTCACCATTCCTCAAAACAAACAACTCCTAAAACAAACTTTGGAAATCATTCAGTCAAAATTTCAATTGCATTAGCATATCAACATGGGCATGTGGTCAATTCTATCATGCATTCAACTTTGATCAAACTATCAAAACAAATCAACCTATCAACTCTTGGTTATTCTTTGGATGTGTCCTTCTGAAGAACAACCTTTTTAATTTATTTATACTTTAGGATATGTCTTTCTAAAGCATCGTCATTGTCATTTGGCATTTTGAGGGATTCTCATGACATTTGAGGATCAATCCTCTCGACATCGACATTATTCAAGATGTGTCCTTCTTGAATTTGGCATTACATGACATCTGTCACCTAAACATCGTCAAAACCTGACATCTCGACATTGTCAAACCCTCACATCTCAACATTGTTAAAACCTGACATCTCAACATTGTCAAAACACCTGACATCTTGACATCAAAACACTTGAAATTCATACACACTTGGAAAACACTTTGGTAGAACACTGTCTTTTGGAATTTTTCCTTTGATTTTTCATCATGCTACTAGTTCCTTGAGGATGTCTTGACAACAAGATTTAGAGGAGCAACAACGTATCATGATGATTATCTTTTCTTGTCCTTTTTCTTAGACAGTCATGTTGCTAGTTCCCCAAGGATGTCTTGGCATAAATATTTAGAGGAGCAATGACATTTCATGGCTTGTCTTTCTTGTCTTTCTTGTTTGTGGTTGGTTGTGACAAAAAGACTGGGGCACCTGAGTTCCTAGTATGAGTAATAATCATCCTTGTCTACGACTGCTTGTTTCATGTGATGGTACAACCTTGCACACCATTGATCTATGTCATATCATGGTGTTTGTTGGCCATTACAATAATCAGCCCAATGATGATTAGAGCACCACTTATTAATTCTCTGGTAATATATTGAAGGATTCTTTCTCTACACTAATATCCATCTTCTGTCTAGTCATTTCTCTTCCTTTGCCTCATGATGATATCCTATGACATACAAAAATATAATTACATACATGAAATTGCATTAGTTCATTAAAAATTTACATAAATCCATTCACATTGGTGCATTTACATCATTAGCTTACATATATCACTTGCATTCATCCATTTGCATTCTCATAACATAAAAGTGCATTAAATATTTTCATATATCATCCATGTCATTAATGCATTCACACCATAACATAAAGCATCACATGTCACATTATCCATACATACATGGTCATACATGGCATCACATAGACAACATTATGCATACATATAGGAGATCATCATCATATAACCATCATACATAACATAGTATCACCATGGCATCTCATCATAAATAACCATCATAAATGCATATAACATATAAAATGTGTCATCATAGGAATCATTACATAAATCACATCATATAGACATAATCACATCATAAGGCATCAAAAAACATAACACATAGCGTCTAATCCATGCCAAAACTATATCATATATATATATATATATATCAAAATCATGTCATAGGATAGAGTCTCGAGGAATCCCAAAAATAGAGCTCATGGGATTGATGGTCAATGTATCAAATGTTTCAAACATAATGATGAGATAACAAGATAACAAAGGCCCTAAGAAGTGCTCTCCTCATCCCCTCAAGGTGAGGAACGGGGTGATTGATGCTCTATGATTGACACTAATGGAAACTATGAAGAAACAATAGGTTGAGTCTGTGAGGTTGATGTATCAGTGACAGGTGGCTGGCTATGTTGTGACCTATGTCCTGAAGCTGATGACCCATGCCTATGACTGGATTTATGGCTTGAGAAGTGTCTGTGACTGTGATGAGATGTATGCCTTGAGGACTATCCTAATGATGTAGAACCACCCACACTACTCTGATTGTGGCTGATGTGGCTCCTGTTCCCTGAACCACTCCCTATCTTGCTTTGAGACTGAGACAAACCATGATCCCACTGATTAGCCAATACTGCCCTCTCATATAGCATTCGATATTGTCCCCGGCTCACACTTAACTTGGATAACTCCCTCACAATCCTCCCAACTGGACCAACATACAACTAAGCAAACTCTAAACACCGGCTCTGTGCCTCCTACTGTCTAATCACAACCTAATCCCACTCGACCCTAGTAACCTCTAGTTCTACCTGTAGGGTCCTAATCTATGCTAAGGCCTCATCTAGTCTACTCTACATATCTTCCAACCTCTGATCAACTATCACATCTTGGGGAAAAGGTTTCCTCCCAGCTATTTCCCCCTCCCCATCCATAATCTGCTCCTGGAGCTACCTCTCAACCTCATCCATGTCATCCTCCCCATCAATTTCTAGCTCCTCATCATCTTCTCCAATCTCCTCCTCCCCTCCGCTAACATCAAAAGCCTCCTCTCCTATATGGACATCCTCCTCCCTCAACACATCTCCCTCTAGTTGCCTTGCTAGCTACTCTCCCTCAGCTCTGACCTCCTCCTCTCTCTCCTCCTCCTTTCCCACCTCTCCTATAGGTCTCTAAATTCCACCTCTTGACCAATGCTATCAATAGACCCCTATTTTCCTAGATAATAGGCATATAGGTCACAAAGTATAAACCTAGTTGCATCAGTCACCTCCACTCCCTATCCCATAGTTGATCTCTAAATGCATATGTCGAAGGCCTGAACTCACATGTATAAATAGGTGGTAATCATTTATTCACATGTAGAAATAGGAGTTAACATTTCATTGAACATCATTATTATCACCTATCTAATCAAAAGTGTCTATGAAACTGAGCTTAAACTAATTCAACCTTGCTCAAAGTCAAATGTGTCATTTTGACTTCACTTGTGTTGTGCTAGGTCAAATGCATCATTTCCTCAGTCATATATGTCTCGATATGACAATTGCATCGCAAAATCTCATAAATGCATCATGCTAAAACAAATTTGTCATTGTAAAAAAAATGCATTACATGGTCCCAGAGTTGCACTTCAATCCGACGATTGTGTTGCAAAACCTAACAGTTACATCGCACTTTGGCAATTTCATCTCACCGGTTCGCAAATGTGTCATTGTAAACCTAAACTACCCTCATCCCTTTCATTTGTATTGTGACACATCAAATGCATGCAACATGAACGCAAATGCATCGCAATGCATCTGATTCCCTAACTTTAATCCCTAAAATACACATAAAATGATAAAATCACGAAGTGGGTACGAGGTACTTACTGGTGGCTATGCACCCTCTGGCTGTCAAAACATCCGAACTCAGTAGCCGCGATGCTCAGTCATTGGAATCACCATCTTCGCACGAGGTCTCCTAGCTCTAAACTCTCCAAATCTCAAAAGGTAAATGTAAAAATGAATTGAATTTTCACCCAAATTCAACCTATTTATAGGGTAAAAGTGGGATTTTCTTGAAGGCTTTATTGCTAGAGGCTCTTTTGACCAACTTTGGCCAACCTTTTGGCTGCCTTAAACACCTCAAAATTCAAAACCGATCACGCCACTGCTTTTTTAGACATCAAATTGACTTATTAGGACACTTTCCAAATTTTTCTAGCACCGAGCCAAAATATGAAAATTTTCCCAAGGGGGAATAGATACTCCGTACCTTCAGTGGGGCATGTTTTTGAATGAATTTTCTTTTTCACAATGCAATAGGCTACATTATGACTAAGAGGGGAAAAATGTAGACAGATAAAATTGACCCAGGCTTGCAAACTTTTTTTTTGTCATATTTCTTCTCAACATAATTAATATATTTATTTTTGTCCTATGGTCAAATTTCAACTATTAATTAAATAGTTCTCAATTATTTAATTAATTCATGTCTTTTATTCTTCCTCACTATTTAAATAAATAAATTATATTTATTTTATTTAAATACGTCACTAATTTTGTATGTCCTTCCATAATTAAGTAAATTCTTAAATTTATTTAACTATCACTTGTCCACTATTTCTTCCTCATTATTTAAATAAATAAATTTTATTTAAATACATCATTAATTTCTAATGTCTTCTTATAATTAAATAAATCCTTTAATTTATTTAATTATTGCCCACCTTGGCTTTTTCTAATTTTAAATAAAGTTATTTATTTAAAATTGTCCACTTACTAATTCTCTCTTAAAGTAAATAATTCAAAATGATTATTACTGTCACATGTTCCCACCACTTTTGAATTGAATAAATTTTTAATTCAAAAGGTTAATTCTGCCTCTTAAATCAAATAATTTCAAATTATTATTTGATTCTCCAACTTTTTCTTTTTTTGTGCCCACTATTTCCTCTTGTCACATGCATTTATGTCCATTGATTTGATTTTTCTAAAACTCAAATCTTAGCCCTTCATTTCAAATGGCACCCTAATGTTTCCCTAACCCTAATTGTGGGTTGTCACATTTAATCTCATTCATTGATCTTAGGGAATTTTTCAACCGTCAATCTTGGCCATTCATCCATAATTGGCTTTTCTATACAAAGGAAATTTTGGCCTCAATTGGACATCTCTTAACATCTCTCATGCTCTTGACTTCATGTTTCATAGGCTATTCTCTGCATACTTTAGGCTTGCTCCATACCTGCATACTTGCATTGTGTAGCTTTTAGATTAGAATCCTTGAAAGTTTACTTTGGACATTGTCATAGTCATAGGTTGCTCATCACAAATCTTAGGGTAAACATCATTCTGCAACAAAGGGAGAATGTGCAATGAAGGTGATTCATGGAGGATGAAGACATTTGGTAATATTATTCATTATTTTCATGCTTTCCTACTCCTTTTCTCTTCATTGCTTTACTTGGGTTTATTTTTTTATGCTTTATTAATGCTAACCTGAATATTTTCCCTAAGTTACACTTTTTACTTGCAAGTTGACTTCTTTTGGGTGTCATGATGAAGAATTTACTCCTACTTGATTTCTATAAGTTTCTACTTGTAGAAGAAAATTCAATTCTTATACACTTGCTACAAAGTGCTTCTATGAACTTACCCAGTGAAATAATAGTTGCATAGTCTAGCTGCTTGAACTCCCTTGTCGTTGGTACATTGCACTATGTGAATGATTGCCAAAATGTTGTTAAGTCCCAAGTAATATTTGTTGTTGAGCTCAATCACCTCACTATTAATGTCAATTTGTGCAAAATATTTCATAATCTACCCATATTTCGAGTTTGAATACATGCCTTTGATCATGGGAAATTAAACGGTGTAATCATTAAATACTTTTGATAGCTTGTACCATTGTACTACTCTATGATTTCAAGACCATTGTGGGGTAGCATTACTAGTACTTCCACCCCGTGCACACCCCTTTGGACTCCCATGGGATGGCAAGTTGATTCTAGTGATTGAGTGATTGTTCACCACCATATTTTTCTATCATATCAAGACTATTGTGGGGTAGTAGTATGGAAGGGTTAGCAGTATCGTCACCCCGCACACACCCCTTTGAACTCCCACATGACAGTGGTTTAATTATAGCAGTAGAGTGATTGTTCACTGCCATACCATAGTGTCACTGTTTACCCCTTCTGGGGCCATGGTTTACTTTAGTATTTAACATGTTCTCACTACCACCTCGAGCTATTCATATTTGGTTGTCGCAGTATTATGGTAAGCATTTGTACATTGACTTATATGTCCCACCATACCATGCTATTCATATTTGGTTGTTGCGGTATTGCGGTAAGCATTTGTACATTGACCTATATGTCCCACCATCCCGCACATACCTCTATTGACTGTTGCAATAGTGTGGTATTGAATTTTATTCTAAATGCAATATTTTAGATATCATTTTATTGAAAAGATTGAACAATTTTCTAATTTTATAGTCTCCTAATTTTAGTTTTTAGTGTCAATCAGACCTAAGAGCTCAATTATTTGTTTATAATGAGGAGGCTTAGTTCACCTAATGTTAAGATATCTATATGTATTATTAAATAACATATGTTCATTATATGTTTGCATATAGAAAACATATAGGACATACAAGAAATTATATTCTAACTAAACAAAATTAATTTCAAATTTTCAACCAAAGTAAGAAAACTAAGAAGAATTATTGAACCTAACTTTAAATTCACTTCAAATCAGCAGTGAACATCTCAAGTTTTGTATATAATGTACTGGAAGAATAATGATGATTGCATTTAGAAATGTATTACTAAAACAATTTAGTGAATAAGTATACCAATACTCATATCTTTATTACATTCAATAATAAATTATACCATACATATAACCAAAGTTTTGGTGACAAGCTAACCTCTTAAGGTCACAAAACATCATCATAATCATTTGCATTTCTAGAAAAATAAGAATCCTAATCACTTGTGTCTACATCTGCTTGATTTTCTTCCTCATCCTCATCTGTGAAATGCAATGCATTCTCTCTCCCAATCTCTTCATTGGTAATCAAAATTTCTTCTTCAAACACTCCATCATCATCTTCATCTAGTTCTTCAAAATTTTCTTGTAAATTAACATATTGCCCATTAGGAATTATATCAACGATTTCCATGAATTTTCATTTTGAACAAGACTCTGTTTGAATGGCATATGACCATCATAGGCTTCTTACATCATCAATTAGAAATGGTAGGTTAATTTGAAGAGGGGAAACATATGGCTCATTCGTCTCTGATAAAAATTATCTTGTATTTACATGTACAAATCCATACTCATCAAATTGTACTATGGATGGTTGGATCCACTTACATTTTAATAATATAGGACTATTTTCACCATAGTCAACTTGAATAAGCTCTTGGATGAATCCAACATAAAATTTCTTCTTAGTTTCGTGAAGAAATCCAACACTAACTGTAGACACTTAAAAATGACCTAGGCCTGCAAGCTCTATTATGACATTTAATTATGTCTTTGGTCCACATTCAACTATTGATTAAATAATTCATAATTATTTAATTAATTCATGTCCTTTTATTCTTCATGATTATTAAATAAATAAATTTTATTTATTTATTTATTTATTCAATATGTCACTAATTGTCATAATTAAATGAACTGATTAATTTATTTAATCAATTAATCTTATCTTCTAAATTAAATAATTATCTTTAGTTATTTAATTGTCAAAATTAATATTCCTCTCATTTTAAATAAATAAAATTATTTAAAATGCCATCACATTCTTAACTGATAGTCCATTTTGGTAAATAATCTGAAAATCAATTATTTATTATTTCACAAAATCCATATTTTGAATTAATTTAATTCAAATTGGTAACTTTCCTCCAAAAATCAAGTAATCGGGCATATTATTGATTTTTCAAATCTGATCTTCATTTCAACTCTTATCTTCTTTATTTTTGAAAATCTTTATTTTTGAATTAATTATCTCATTTATTCTCCACCGCCGATTCGATCTTCTCAGATGAAATCTCGATCACTCACTTAAGGATTTTACCCTAACCCTGATTAGGGATTAACAGACTTAATCTCAACCCTCTGATTTTAGGTCTCAGTCGAAAGTCGATCTCGTCCGTCCATTCAAAATGTAATTTTCTATAAAATGTTATTTTGTTCTCATTTTTAGATTACGCACTGACATACTTAGATATTTCACAGAAATTATTGCGTTTATTGTCTTATTTCATTAAGTTTTGTCATATTTAGGCATAGGCATTTTTAGTCATTTAGGCATAGACATAGACTTTGATCAAATCCTTCAAAGCTTGATGTAGGACTTAGACTTTTATTTCCAGATTGCTTGCATGCCGAATTTGAGGGCAACACGTCAACCAACAAGTTAGAAGGTGTTACGAAGGTGAATCATGGAGGTCTCGGCGATTAGCTGGTATAATCATTTTATTTATGTTTGCTTCCCTTGTACTTTGTAATTTATTTGGGTTTCTTAATTCGTATTGATTTTCTAACCTTAATCTAACTTGAATTTAAACCCTTAGTTACATTGGTGAACCCGAATTCGTTTCTTTTTATTTTTTCTATACATTTTTGTGCATTCTTTGTCATTTTTGCAAGTACAGGTACAGAGCGACGCTATTGTTTTGTTTAAATTGTGATGCATCTGATGTGTCGTGATGTATTCACAGACTCAAACACCGCAATCAAAGTCTAGAAAGCCACATTTGACACACAGAGCAACGCAATCACTCTATCGTGACGCATTTTACTGGTAATGTTTTTTGTTTATTCGCATTCGGGTTTTTGTTGTTTTCTGTGTTCTTTTTATTTTGGTTCTTTTGCATTATTCCTAGTTAGGTTTTCGTGGTACTAATTTTCACTTGCAGCATTTGGCGGTTACTTTTCGTGCGTCAAAGGAAAAAATTCAAACTCTTAACTTGTGGTCTTGCAGGTTTGAACGTCAAAGACTGAATACTAAAATATTGTGCCTGTATTTTTCTTAGATTAGTCCACATTTCCTTTTAGTCAATTAAAAAGAACATGTTTTCTAATTTACATGATTGTGTTTGCAAAATGGTAGGCGAGTATGCTCTCACCTTGTGAAAACTTGGTGATCAGAAAACCAGACCCATTCTTTTTTTTTATATTACTACCCTCATGACTTAGTAATCAAAGTATCCTCTCCCCTTGTGCTTTTGTGTGATCTTGGGTGTAAGAGAAACAGTTACTAACTCTAGAACTTGGGCCTATTCTGGTGGGAAAAAGTACTCACCCCAGGATGACTCAGACCAGTAGCACCCTGACACCAAGGGACTTCCAACCAGTATATAAAAGTGGATTCTTGGGGAAAGCCCAAGAATCATGCATGTGGTTCTGATGAGATGGATCCGAAAGGGGACTCTCACCTCATGGATCATGCCCTATGAATGGAATGCCCTTACTAAACACCCACTGTTTTAGAGGCCATCCATTTTTCAGCCATTGCTTGGTATAGTGCAGGGTACAGTATCATGCCCGAAGCCATTCACTACTAATCCCTTTGAGTAGAGATAGAAATTATTGGGAAGTCATTACCCAAAGAATCTAAATTTTGTGTGCTCTAATGACGTTAATGAGCTATGGAGGGGAGCCAATGCCACCAAAATTCTAAGCTATCCACTCTCGAGAAGGAAAGGTGTTTATCACCAATCTGGGGTATATCGGTGGGCTATATCAAGTACACAAACCCTTGGCCTATAGGCCTTTTAGGATTGTACTTTTCTTATGTGCGCTTGCTTACATTCAAAACATTGTGCTTGTTAAGTGCTTTCTGGATTCATCACATTTACAGTTCTGAACAAAACATTCAACATTAGACAAATCAAATTTGCTCTCAATATGTCAAGAAAACAAACTATGTCACAATTGTTGAAACACACTCGCTTTTCTATAATGCATTTGAAAACTACTGAGATGCAATCAAACTGATAAACTACATTCAACATTTCAAACACCACATATGTCCGCATTGCGGCGCATCTGAACCTTATAGAGCCACATCTGCCAAACTAAGTCGCATTTTCTCAAACTGAAATGCATTTGCAAAACTGTGACTCATTCGAGGCCTCAAACGACACATTTTCCTATCACAAGTAAAAACTTCATACAAAGTCAAATCTGAGTCTACACCTTGTCAATATTTTGTCAAACACTATTTCCAACACAATTATGTCAGAAACCAACTTCAAAATTGCTCAAAAATTTCAACCATTAGTTTGCATTCTTGACCATAGGTTTCATCCTTCATTTTTCTTAGTTGCATACATTAGGCATTAGCTTTTCCCTAGGTTTTACATCTCGCATACTTTTGATTAGGAAAATATCAACACAATTTGCAACGTCATCGCTTTTGAAACTAGGTTCTCTTGGACTAAATTATCAATCCCTTTTTTAGTCATTGTCCCTTTTGTGATATTTTCCAACTCAACAGTCTAGTTAGGAAAACTCACTAGTCATTTTGACCTTGTCGTCTTGTCCTTTTCAAAAAAGTCCTTGAGTAACCGAAATCAAAAATAAAGATTGAGCCTAGAAGTTCTTAGGTACCCTTGTCTTAAATTGCATTATAAGTTTGGACATTGCATATTTTATTCCCAAAAATTGAAAAATATTATTCATCCTAGTTGTCATTTTGAACTTAGACCTTGCATAGTTTCATCCTTGCATTTAGTTGTCATTTTCATTTGAGCAATCTCATTTTATGGTGGAAACTAGACTCCAAAAACAACAACAAATGGTAAACTTTCGACAAGACCCCACTTCCACTGTCAATAATCCCACATATGACCCAAATTGGAATTTTGATGATCCATTTGGAAATACAAACAATCAACCTCTCACGACAATACCATCCTCATCAAGTAGTCCATTTGAACCATTCTTACGTAAGTATGAATACGGTCAAATACTTGAGGAAAACCTAGAGGTAGTGGCACAAGATTTAGAGGCCTCTCAATTTGTGGAACAAATGGTCCTATACGACAGAGACAGATACTTAGCCATACTTTTAAGTCAAGGAGCTAAGTTACCACACGGATTCAACATCAACATGTTGAGATCAACATCTCCTAACCCTAATGACAACAACACACATAACATGTCACATAGTGGTCAGCCTCCAAACACTAAAAGAAATACTTTCTTTGGCACTACAACAACAGAGCATGCTACCTCCAACATCCCACACACCTCCAATACAATAAATGCTACATCCATTGGAGGATCACAATATCCACAACACTGTCACAATCGGCTGGAACCACCTTTGGCTCCACGGCAATGTGGGCAAGTTACTCCAATTCTCTTTTTACCAATATGGTAAATGCGACGGGGGCATCATCAAGTCATACCAATCCCCCTTTGCCAACTACATCGAATACCATGAGTACACCTTCAACATACCCTCTCATTGGTATCTCACAAAATCCTTTGGGTGGGGGTAAACGACATATATTTATTCAAGGACAACAACAAAATGTGAACACGTCAACACTATCAAATCCCATAAAATACCAAGGAAAAAATTCGACCATCCCCCTTGTCCAAACCCAACAATTTGGACAAAGTAGTCAAAACACACAACCCATGGGATCATTAACACATCACAATGTTCATGGTCACCATATCCCCCAAATATCGACACAAATGGTTGGGGGACATATCCCAACATACTCATCCCACATTCATATGCACCAACATACCCCCAATCCCAACTTTCAATACCAACAACATGCAAATCCGAACACATCATACATGTCACAACAATCCATACTACCACAATACACCAATATTCACACACAACAAATGGGGACCTATGGCGTACCAATCAGTCCAATGTATGGGACCACAAATAACCCTGTTATAGATGCCTTACAAGTCAAACTGATGGGTCTAGAGAAAACTATCCAAAACATACAAATATCAGGCAAGAAATTAGAAGTGTCATATGATCGAAATGTATACCCTTTCGACATGAGCTTATACATGCCACCATTTCCTCTGGGATATGTGTCACCCAATTTTACAAAATATAGAGGCAAGACAAACCCCATTGAACATGTTCGCGAATTTGCAACCAATTGTATGGACGTCGCCTATGAACAAACATACATGATGAGAATTTTCTCTAAAATTCTTGTGGGTCCTGCCCTTGAATGGTTTTCCACTCAAAAGAATATCCAAACATGGGATGAGCTTAAACAAAAATTCATAAAAAAATATGCGTACAACATTGGCATGGATACCTCTATCACTAGCTTGTGCAATCTCATGCAAGAGGATGCTGGTGAGACATTCATCCCATTCTTTCAAAAATGGACAAGTCTAGCTAGTCGGTGTCACATTGACATACCCGAAAGGGAAAAGGTCGACATGTTCGTTCAAACACTTATGGGTCCCCTAAAATATGCATTGCACATGCACTGTTGCACAACCTTCATAGACCTAGTCAAAAAAGGGGTCCAGATTGAGAAAGCCCTTATCGCAAAGGGAGAGCTAAGGTACAGTCCCAAAAATGCAAATACCAATCTTCCTGCTGACAAGAATAAATATTGGGTCAAAAATAAACATGTTACAAATGACGGTGTTGTTGATGCCAAACTACAAACATTGTGGGTCCTATACTAGCCCAAAAAGGGGTTCAACAACAAAACAAACCAACAACGACATTGACACCCCCTACCAATGTCCCTTCAAACAACCAGAGCAGCCAAAATAATTAGGGACAATACTGTTAGATGAGACAATTTCCTAAGGGTCGCACATACACTTCTTTGGCTGAACCCATTGAAGAAGTCCTCAAGAAATGCCTCCAAAATGGATTCATCACACTTCAAGAACCAAAACCATATGACCCAAGACAATTTAAACTAGCATGGTGGGACGATAATGCATTTTGTGATTATCATGGGGCAAAAGGACATAAAAACTCTAACTGTCGACAACTGAAAAACCTAGTACAAGATCTTATCGAAAGTCGTATCATTGAGGTAGGTGGATCACAATTTGCCTCCAATTCAGACCATACTATTCATAAGAACCCACTGTAGGACCATGGTTCTAGTAATGCTTCCACGTCAGGTCCACAGAAAAACAATAATCACACCAATTTCACCAGAGCCAAGTACGACTATTCTGGTGGACCAATTATAAATAATGTCTAAACTGATGATGAATAAATCAATACCATTACGGTCAAGAGAGCACCTCAATGCAATGCTACTACTCAAAGTGACAAGGTCACCATAGCCAGTCCACCTCCCGCTAGACAACCCAAACTCACCATACCTGGCCCATCTTCTAAACAGGAAAAACCTATCTCGACCATAAAGTAGTGGCAACCCAAAAGTCAGTTCAACCTTATTGACTAGCTAGTTAGGACTCCCACGCAAATCTCTATACTTGAGTTGTTTCATATCTCTCCCACGCATAAGGATATACTGGATAAATCCTTACAAGAGTTGTCAGTCCCCAAGGAAATTAATGTCAATCAGTTTGAGACCATGGTGGGATACCTCACTATGCCTCACCATGTCACCTTTTCCAATCAAGACTACTCGTCACCTAAGACCAACCATAACAATGCATTGCACATTAAAACCTTCGTCCATAAGCACAAGGTCAAAATAGTTTTAGTAGATGGTGAAGCAGGATTGAATATATGCTCCTTGAAACGGGTTAAGGCTCTAGGATTTTCTAATGCATGCGTAGACTCTACAAAGAGTATAGTAATAAAATCATATGATGATGAAGAATGCTCTTCACGAGGTGTTATATCTCTTCCTATCAGAGTGGGACCAATCATTGTGGATACAACCTGCCAGGTCCTAGATCTAGAACTACCCTACAACATCTTGCTTGATCGGCCATGGATTCATGCCTTAAAATTTGTTCCATCCACATATCACCAGTGCTTAAAATTCCCATTTGATGGCACTGAAATCACCATATATGGCGACCCCGACCCCTTTCAATACTGTACCAACCTTAGGGGTGTTTCTAAAAACTGGGTGCCTATCAATCAAGAGGCTTCATGCCACTCACGTCATCTTCCACATCCACTCCATCCACGTCTTCCGCCACACCACCATCTTCCACAAACCCTAAGGCTGAACCCACTGTCAAGATCCAAAACCTCAGTTGTGGAGAATTCAAATTGCACACAGGATACCCAAGTCTCTGAAGGTCTATGGTCAGCCATGTTTTAGAATGGAACCCAAAGAAACGTTCAAAGTTCCACCAAAAATAGTTTTCATAAAATGGGGATACATGAGTAATGAGGACCTTGTTGATATCACAAAATGGCTCTATAAAGATATGGTCGAATTACCCCCACTACCAATTGAGAAGTACGGCAAGGGATATGACATAATGAAGGCTAAGGGCTACGATGGCACTAGTGGCCTAGGAAAAAATAAAACTGGACAAAGAGAGCCCATAGAACCTTTCAAAACACCAAAGTATATTGGATTAGGGTTTGGATCACCCGACAATGACAATCGATGTACCGTTGGACTTTCGAGTGAGCGAGTACATGCTTCGAAAAGTGTCAAGACTACTAAGGAAACCCTCACTGAAACTGACCCCCAAGAGTGGGAATTTGGCTCAGAACGATCCTTAAGTGACTATTGCCTCGATGATTTGTTTGTCAAAATAGGGGAGCTAACCTCTGAACAAAGATTTTGGAAAACATTTAAAATTGATCAAGCACCAAATAGTCAAAGTCCCATTACCACTCCCCATGAAATACAAGACCCACCATCTGAATCCCTTCAGTCCAATCCATCTAAAGTACCAGACGACACTGACAACCAGGACTCTAAGTCCTTCACCCCTTATTTTGACAAACAATATGAGACTAGTGAAGGGGAATATTGGATAGAGTTTGATGTGGATTTGGATGATAATAATCTCATCTATAATATCATTGAATCTTTTTGCATGCTTTATGCATCCTCCCCTCAATTCACCAACACCGACGATGGCATTTCCTTAGTTTATCCACAGCTAGTCGATTGGGACCAACAAGGCCTGTCAGTCCTGGATACATTTCAGAATGATGAGGCAATTGCAGAGTTTATGGGATTACGTGAGGGCATACCCAGTGGTGATCACAAGTTAGGATTCACCATTGACTTAGATTACACGGCATACTTCGGCGAGACTGCTCCGTTCTCTAGTCGTAAAATTTAAAATGAAACATCTTTAGGTGAAAATTGAAAGGTACCTTCTGACGACAAAAAAGTAAAAACAAAGGATATATCTACAAGTGAAAACCTCTCTAAGGTTCCCAAAGATGGAGGACTAGACATTCTTCCCGTACAATAAGAGAAATCGGCTATGCTTATAGAAGACACCATAGAAGACAACATATCAACTGCAGAAGATCCCAAAATGGTCCTCTTTGTTGCATCATTGACTGAAGAAGAGAGACCAGAATTTCATAAATTCTTTGCAGAGCATAAAATCAACTTCACATGGTCCTATGTTGACATGCCAGGATTAGACCTAGAACTGGTTCTGCACCATCTACCACTATTGCCTAATGCCAAACTAGTTAAACAAAAGTTACGCAAAATGCACCCTCAAGTCACTCTATTGGTCAAGGCTGAGCTGAAGAAACTTCCAGATGTTGGATTCATATGGTCTATTGACTATGTTGAATGGATATCTAACTTGGTGCCAGTAACAAAGCCAAATGGACTGCTCTGTGTCTGTATAGATTTTAGAGACCTAAATAAGACATGCCCAAAAGATGACTTTCTGGTGAAAGAGATCCTTGGTTTGCTTGCATAACTAGGTAGGAAGACTTTTCCTTGTCTTCATCTAGGAACCTGATAGCTTCTAGGTTCTTGTTAGGCTTAGATCATTAACTAAGTCCTGTTCTAACTCCTCTCCAAGAGTTTCACACTTTGTGCTTCACCTTGAAAGACTGACACCACTTTGAACTAGCAAACTCTCTTCTACACTTAGAAGACTCTAAGTGCCAACATCACATAAAATCTAGAAACTGATTGCAGGGGTGCTTAACATACAATAAACGAGCCATATACATCCAACTAGATCCATCTTGAATGGTCTTCAATCTTCTTTCTTACTGATTTCAAGAATTTGTCTTGAGAAGGCCTAATTTCTTGTAGCCGTTGACAGTGACCTTTTTGTCTCTCTTGCCCAAACTTTTCAAATGACCTGAAAAACAAATTTCACATTCAAGTACCCTTTTTGATCCTCTTAAAGATTCTCAAGGGTTTTGTCTCCTGAGACCTCCGTACGTTGGTTTCCTATTATCTAGGTCAACTAGGGCTAAAAGGCCTAATTACTAGGAACCTACTGATTTCTTGTTCCTTACCTCAACTAATGGATTGACAAACCCTTAATCCTCTTAGCATGTTATAATGTGACTATACCCTACCTAGAACTGTACTTGTTCCATATGGTACCTCTTTCCCCTGCCTATTCTCTTCAATTCTACATTGTCAAACCTCTAACCGGGCACCTTAAGCTCGCTTAGGGTTTGATTTTGCACTCTGCTACTCGAATCCACATGAATCCTACCACTAAGTATGTACAGACCAATGGCTCCCCTAACAAATCCATCTATTCTTAGGAAATTCTCATGGCTAGATTTCATGGGGAAGCCATGAAAAGACAAACAAGTCAAAATAAGACTAGTAAACCCTCTAGTCCTTAAGCTATCTAATCAAAAACTAAACTAAACCAAATGAACTTACTTGCAGAATGGAAAATTCTTTGAACTACCCTATGAATACAAATGCAATGCCAAATCAAAATATACAACACCTTTAATGTCACTGTCACTCAAGACATTCAGAATTTGCAGAAAAACACAAAATTTTCAGAGTCCTCTTTTATTTACTTCCAAAAACAAAAGTTAATTACAACCTCATGTCTTCCAATCGAGCCTCCTTGCATCTTAGATGCCATTTATCATCTTTTTAGGGTGTGTTGGTCGATCCCACACTCCTATATTTAATGGGATCCAAGATAACTGAGTTGCATGCAACATTTTCCATAATGGAAAATGTTGTCATGACAAATTTGTAACAACTTTTGGCAACAAACCATTATGCCACCTTCCTAACTCCTAGGACCTCTATCTCCTATATTTCAAGCATCCATCTCCCTTAACTACCTCATGGCATCTTTCCAACAACATCCATGTGTTTAGACACATTTAAGACTCAAATCCCAACATAGGCTATTAAGGCTAATTAAAGCTAAACTATCAATAATGACTAAACTTTGGTGAATCTTAGTCCTAATGACTAATTCACCTAACCACAACAATGACCTTCTAAGGTCCAAAATAAACACATACTTACTCTGACTTGGCTAATATCAGATACAAGCCAAAATTTCCTAACTATGGAGGTTAGCCTAGGTGTGCTCCTGCACCATCCTCCCCAAAACAAAAGAGTTCAATCCACCCTTGGATTGAGTAAGTTGAGATCAATGCCCAACTTTTTGAACTCTGATTCTTTGATCCATATTGCATCAGCATCAGGTTGACCATGCCATTTTATCAGATGTTCCTTGTATTCCTTGGTTCTAGTCTTCTTGTAGACCCTAGTATCTAGTATACTGTCAGCTTGTTTGACTGTAGCAGAGGGTAGTTTGATCTCTTCCACATCTTGGATGACTTCATTGAGAATTTTATCCATGTCTGGTGGTGGTCCTTTATAATGAACTAGGTCTACAATATTGAAAACAGGGGACAGTCCATTAGCTTCCGGTAGCTCCACTCTAAAAGCATTGCTTCCATACTTTTCTAAGATAGGACAGGGACCTATCCTCTTCATCTACAACTTGTGAGGGACTCATTTTTGTAACCTGGACTTGTTTAGATGCACCATCACCAAGTTTCCCACATTAAACTAAACTTCTCTTCTATGCTCATCCACCTTGGTCTTATGCTTCATGTTGTGCTCTGTCAATGTCTTCCTGACTATATCATGTATCTCCTGCATTGCATAAGCAAAATCATCAGCATATCCACTTCCCTTGACTCCATCCTTTAAGTCTCTTAGTTCATAGACTCCTCTAGGATGTAGACCATAGACAATTTCAAAGGGACTCTTCCCTGTTGACCTGTTCACAGTGTCATTATAGGCATATTTAGCTTGTCTAATCAACTGATCCCATTTTTTACCATACTCCTTGGTCAAGCACCTTAAAATATTTCCAAGACTTCTATTAACAACTTCGGTCTAACCATCAGTTTGGGGATGGTATGTAGATCCAAAAGATAAATTAGTTCCCAATCTCTGCCAAAGAGTCTTCCAAAAATGACTCATGAACTTAGTGTCTCTATTTGACACAATGCTCATAGGTAACCCATGTATCCTTACTATTTCTTTGAAGAAAAGTGAAGCTATTTGACTAGCATCATTAGTTGTTTTACATGGCACAAAGTGAGCCATCTTGCTGAATCTGTCCACAACTACATAAACATTGTCCATGCCTTGTCTTGTCTTGGGTAATCCAACTACAAAATCCATACTCAAGCATTCTCATGGCCTATTAGGAATAGGCAGTGGTTGATATAGGCCTAAATTTGAAGTACCCTAGGCCTTTTGACATACTATACAACTTTCCACATACCTCCTAACATCTAGGTTCATCCTTGGCCAATAATAGAACCTTTGAACAAGTTCTTGAGTCTTTGTGATCCCAAAGTGACCACTCAATGCACCATTATGCTTTTCTTGTATCAAATTCTCTCTAATGGAGCCTCTAGGGACACATAACTGATTCCCTTTAAACAAAAGATCACTTTGCAAAGTATATTCAACATATCTACTATGAAAATGATTCTTATATTCAACACATACCTTATAAATGTCTGCAAAATCTTCATCATCTACATATAGATCCTTGAAATGCTCTATTCCCATGCTCTTCAACTGAATTTCTTGTATGGTGAGGACTCTTCTACTCAAGGCATCTGCCACCTTGTTGAGTACTCCTTTCTTGTGCTTGATATTGAAGGTATAAGCTTGCAGGTATTCCACCCACTTCATGTGTCTGTGACTTAGTTTCTCTTGTGAATTCAGGAAACTAAGTGCTTGGTTGTCTGAATACACTATGAATTCCTTGGGAAGCAAGTAGTGCCTCCATTTCCTTAAAGCCTGGACCAATGCATACATCTCAAGGTCATAAGAAGAATACTTCTTCTTGGCTTCACTTAACTTTTCTGAAAGAAAAGCCACCGGTCTACCCTCTTGGCTGAGAACAGCTCCAATAGCTACATTGCTTGCATCACACTCAATAGTGAATAGCTTCTCAAAGCTTGGTAACACCAAAACAGGTTGTGTATCTATCTTTTCCTTTAACAACTCAAAACTTTTGTTAGCTTGCTCATTCCATACAAACTTAGTCTTCATTCCTCATTTAATGGTATCCAACATAGGAGCACAAATAGCACTAAATTGTCTTATGAACTTCCTATAGTATTGAGCAAGGCCATGAAAACTTCTTACCTCTATTGCTGTCCTCGGAGTAGGCCAATTGAGGATAGCTTCCACTTTGCTACTGTCCATTTTCAAGTTGCCATGTGATAGTACAAATCCAAGGTACACCAGCTCTGTCTTGATGAACTCACATTTTTCTAAATTTATCATCAATTTCTCCTCCTGCAGCTTCTTGTAGACCAACTCTATCTGTTTGAGATGCTCTTCTCTTGTTTTGCTATAAATAAGTATATCATCAAGATATACCACTACAAATTTACCAATGTAGTCTTTGAGGATTTCATTCATGAGTCTCATGAATGTGGAGGGGGCATTAGACAACCCAAATTGCATAACCAGCCACTCATATAAACCCTCATTGGTTTTGAAAGTTGTTTTCCACTCATCTCCCTCATGTATTCTAATTTGGTGATAACCACTCTTTAAGCCTATCTTGGTATAGTACTTAGCTTCACCTAGACAATCCATTAGGTCTTCAATCCTAGGGATAGGGAACCTATATCTAATGGTTATCTTATTTATGGCCCTTGAATCAGTACAAAGCCTCCATTCCCCTCCCTTTTTAGGTGCTAGGATAGTGGGTACTGCACATGGAATGATGCTCTTCCTAATGAGACCTTGGTTTAGGAGTTCTTGTACTTGTCTAGCTGTCTCCTCATTTTGTTGAGGGGTCATCTTATAAGCTACTTTATTTGGTAGGGTAGCCCCTGGTATCAAGTCTATCGTATGACTTATGGCTCTTTTAGGGGGTAATGCTACTGGTTGTCCACTGCTTACAATGCCTTCATAGGTCTGCAACATTTTCTGTATTTCTTTAGGTAACTGTGGCTTCTCAGCTGCTTTGTCATTTCTTACCTCTCTTGGCCTTAGCATTACTGCATAGCCATTTCCTTCTTCTTCCAAGGCTTCTACAAACTCTTTTTCACCAACCATGAGCAGTTTAGGACCTGCTGTCTGCACCTCTACATCCTCTAACAATGGCTAAATTTTGAATGTTACCTTATCCTTCTTGAAAGTATAAGAGTTCTTCACTCCATCATGTATAGCTTGGCGATCAAATTTCCATGGTCTACCTAGGAGCAAGTGACATGCATCCATAGGTAACACATCACACAAGACTTTGTCCTTGTACCTACCAATTGAGCCATGTGACCTTGTCAACTTTAGCTTGCTGACTATCTCCTCTAACACAATATTGTCAGTAGACCCTGAGTCAATGATGACTCTACATACTCTCCCCATCATTTTACACTTTATCCTAAATAGGGACCTCCTTTGGCTTGGTTCTTCTTTAACCGGCTCCTTGATCAAAGTTCTCCTCATCATGAGGTTCTCACCTTCCTCTGAATTTAATGGTACCTCAGAATGTTTGTCTACTATATTTGTCTCATCATGAACAAGATTAGTTCTCCTATCACCTCCTTGAGAAGTACTACCTTTCTCTGGACACCTATAGGCTAGGTGTCCCATTTGATTGCAGTGATAACACTTCATATTTGCAAAGTAAATGCCTCTTCCTTGTCCACCACTTCTTCCTCTAGAGCTAGAGCCTCTTCCTCTACCAGCTCTACTAGAGCTTCCTTGATGCTGCTCAGAGTACCTGACTTCTCCTTGAGCCCTTAATTCTGAACTCCTTCCACCATAACCACCTCTTTGTCCTCTACTGTCTTTTCCTTTATCTCTACTCTTGGAGGTCTACTCTTGCTTCCTTTTGAATTTCTCCTCTATCCTTAGGGCCATTTGATAACATTGGTAGATGGTTTTGAAGTTCACTAGGCTCATGTCTTCTTGAATAGACCATTTAAGCCCATTCAAATACCTTGCTAGCTTGATGCTTTCATCTTCAACCACCTTTGATTTGAGGAAAAACTTTTGGAACTCCTCGGTGTATGCTTGGACATCCAAATATTTTTGT
Source organism: Sequoia sempervirens (assembly GCA_007258455.2). Taxonomy (NCBI): domain Eukaryota; kingdom Viridiplantae; phylum Streptophyta; class Pinopsida; order Cupressales; family Cupressaceae; genus Sequoia; species Sequoia sempervirens. Next base: position 257,645,721 of record VDFB02000015.1, read on the forward strand.
CTAAGATTATGTCTACTCCTATGTAACTAGACTTCATAGTCATCAGGTAGGTAGGTTTGCTTTATTTTGGTTACCATGCCTCTCCATGTAACTATAGGACCCTGTCCTTCTTTCTCTCTTTCAGTTTGCACTAACTTCCACCATGTGAGAGTTGAACCTCTCAACCTTGACTTGGCCACCTTTACCTTTTGGGCTTCTGTTATACCATCACATTCAAAGTGATTCTCTATACTTTCAATCTAGTCCATGACTAAATCGGGATCCATTTGTCCACTGAATAGTGGCACACCTTCCAAAGCCTTGCCACTTAAGGCCTGCAGTGCCTTCAAGAAGGGTTCTTTGGAAAGGATAGGGTCAGGTGTTGGAGCTTCCTCCTCCAAGTCCAATTCTTTTTCCTTTGCTTCCTTCTCTTCCTTCAGATCTATCTTATCATTTACCTTGTCTACCTTTTCTTGGACTTCATCCAAGAGTTTCTCCGTTTGGGACAACCTTTCTCTTAGCAGTCAGTTATCCTCTTCTTGTTCTTCTACCTTCTTGGATAACTTAGCATTAGTCACCATGGTTCTATCTTCCTCTGGTGTATTCTCTCCTACTGATTCAGTGGGTTGCAAAATCAATCACAAGACTTATCAAACTTTGCTCTGATACCAATATGGTGAAAGAGATCCTTGGTTTGCTTACACAACTAGCTAGGAAGACTTTTCCCTATCTTCATCCAAGAACCTGATAGCTTCTAGGTTCTTGTTAGGCTTAGATCATTAACTAAGTCCTGTTCTAACTCCTCTCCAAGAGTTTCACACTTTGTGCTTCACCTTGAAAGACTGACACCACTTTGAACTGGAAAACTCTCTCCTACACTTAGAAGACTCTAAGTGCCAACATCAAATAAAATATTGAACTGATTGCAGGGTTGCTTAACATACTAGAAATGAGCCATACACATCCAACTGGATCCATCTTGAATGGTCTTCAATCTTCTTTCTTACCGATTTCAAGAATTTGTTTTGGCCTAATTTCTTGTAGCCCTTGACAGTGACCTTTTTGTCTCTCTTGCCCAAACCTTTCAAATGACCTGAAAAAAAAATTTCACATTCAAGTACCCTTTTTTATCCTCTTAAATATTCTCAATGGTTTTGTCTCCTGAGCCCTCCATACGCTAGTTTCCTATTATCTAGGTCAACTAGGGCTAAAAGGCCTAATTACTAGGAACCTACTGATTTCTTGTTCCTTACCTCAACTAATGGATTGAAAAACCCTTAATCCTCTTAGCATGTTATAATGTGACTGTACCCTACCTAGAACTATACTTGTTTCATTTGGTACCTCTTTCCCCTACCTGTTCTCTTCAATTCTACACTGTCAAACCTCTAATCGGGCACCTTAAGCTCGCCTAGGGTTTGATTTCGCACTCTACTACTCGACTCCACATGACTCCTACCACTAAGTATGTACAGACCAATGGCTTCTGTAACAAATCCATCTATTCTCAAGAAATTCTCATGGCTAGATTTCATGGGGGAGCCATGAAAAGACAAATAGGTCAAAATAAGACCAGTAAATCCTCTAGTCCTTAAGCTATCTAATCAAACACTAAACTAAATCAAATGAACTTACTTACAGAATGGAAAATACTTTGAACTACCCTATGAACACAAATGCAATGCCAAATCAAAACATACAACACCTTTAATATCACTGTCACTCAAGACATTCAGAATTTACAAAAAAACACAGAATTTTTACAGTCCTCTTCTATTTACTTCCAAAAACAAAAGTTAATTACAACCTCATGTCTTCCAATCGAGCCTCCTTGCATCTTAGATGCCATTTATCATCTATTTAGGGTGTGTTGGTCGATCCCACACTCCTATATTTAAGGGGATCCAAGATATCTGAGTTGCATGCAACATTTGCCATAATGGCAAATGTTGTCATGACAACTTTGTAACAACTTTTGGCAACAAACTATTATTCCACCTTCCTAACTCCTAGGACCTCTATCTCCTATATTTCAAGCATCCAACTCCCTTAACTGCCTCATGGCATCTTTCCAACAAAATCCATGTGTTTAGACACATTTAAGACTCAAATCCCAACATAGGCTATTAAGGCTAATTAAAGCTAAACTATAAATGATGACTAAACTTTGGTGAATCTTAGTCCTAATGACTAATTCACCTAACCACAACAATGACCTTCTAAGGTCCAAAATAAACACATACTTACTCTTACTTGGCTAATGTCAGATACAAGCCAAAATGTCCTAACTATGGAGGTTAGCCTAGGTGTGCTCCTGCACCACTTTCCTTTACCAAATATTGATATCATAGTTGACCTCACAGCATGATATGAGATGTTGTCCCTCATGGATGGTTTCTTCGGCTATAATCAGATTCAGATTACCCCCGAAGACCAGCACAAAACAACATTTACTTTCCCATGGGGTACATACTGTTGGAATGTTATGCCATTTGGTCTCAAAAATGCAGGCACCACATATCAGAGGGCTATAACCACAATCTTTCATGACATGATGCATAAAATAATGGAAGATTATATAGATGACCTATTGGCTAAATCACTAACAAGGATAGACCATCTCAAGATTTTAGACATAATTTTCAAGAGACTAGAAGAATACAAAGTCTGACTGAACCCTAAGAAATGTGTCTTCGGTGTCACATCAGGTAAACTCTTGGGATACATAGTTTCTCAAAGAGGCATTGAGGTCAATCCAGCAAAATTCAAAGCCATCATAGACATGCCTCCGCCCAGAGGAATCAGTGAACTTAGAACCCTGCAAGGCAGGGTACATTCTATTCGGCACTTCATAGCCCAATTGGCTGACAAGTGTCACCCATTCCAATATCTGTTATGCAAGGGTATCCCCTTTGTGTGGATAGATAAATGTCAAGAAGCCTTTCAGCAAATCAAAGATTACCTACTATCAATTCCAGTCCTTATGTCTCCCATTCATGGAAAGCCATTGATCTTATACATTTGGGCAACTAATTCAGCACTGGGGGCATTACTAGCACAGAACGACAAAGAAGAAAAAGAAAGAGCTATATATTACATCAACCAGACATTGGTCAGGTATGAACTAAACTACACACCAATTGAATGAGCTTTCTTAGTTGTGTTCTTTGCAGCATGGAAGCTAAGACATTAAATGTTAAGCCATCAGACGCAACTAGTATCAAAGATTGACCCCCTTAATAATTTGTTAAGTCGGGCAGCATTAACAGGATGACTGGAAAAATGGGTCATGATTCTGAGTGAATATGACATTCAATATGTAGAAAGAAAGGAAATAAAAGGACAAGTCATAGCGGACTAGCTGGCGGACATACCTTTGCAAAGTGATCACCCGTTAGTGGTATATTTTCTAGATGAGTTGATATTCCATATAGAACCTAAGGCACCTTGGTGACTCTACTTTGACAGATCAGACACAAATTATGGCTCGAGGGCAGGAATCCTGTTCATTGCCGCTTAAGGAGACTCCATTCCTAAGTCTTTCCACATTTCCTTCTCATGTACAAACAATGTGGCAGAATACAAGGCATTAGTTACAGGACTAAGAATGGCAATAAAATGGAAAATTAGAGCACTACATGTCTATGGGGATTCTTAGCTCATCATCAATCAGGTTAATGATGACTATGACAAAAAAGATGAGAAGTTGATGCCCTACAAATGGATGGTTGACAATTTCCAAATGTACTTTCATATGGTAACTTTTGAACAAGTTCCAAGAGCACATAACAAGGCAGCAAATGCCATGGCTACAATAGGCTCTCTCCTTGACATACCAAGCAATCTGTCTCAGCTAGAATTCCTAATAGAGCAATTGTTGGTCCCTACCTATGACATTCTAGAGTCAGAGATGGTCTGCTAACTTGTTGGTCCTGAATCTCCCTAGTACCAAGATATTTATGACTACCTTAAGTCTCAAACCCTTCCACCTAACCTTTCCAATAACCAGAGGAAGTCCTTCATCCAAAAATCTGCAAGGTATGCCATCGTCAGTGACACCCTTTACCACCGTAGCTTTGACAACACCCTCCTTAGATGTCTCAACACCAACGAAGCATGTACAACCTTACGTGAAGTACATGATGATATATGTGGGTCTCATTCGAGTGGTCCTACTCTAGCCAAGAAAGTAACAAGACTTGGGTACTATTGGCCAACCGTTGAAAAGGATGCAATAGAATATTTCAGGGCTTGTCACAAATGTCAAATTCATAGTGATTTGATCCATGCTCCAACACAAGAACTTTGGTCGATCACCTCTCCTTGGCCCTTCGCTCAATGTGGACTCAACCTCATGGGTAAGATCCATTCGACCTCGTCCAATGGCCACAAATTCATCATCACCACCACTGAGTATTTTACGAAGTGGATCAAAGCCATCCCTCTGACATACATAACCGGAAAGCAAATATCCAAGTTCATTCTTAACTACATCATTTTCCAGTATGACCTTCTGCAATCCATCATCACTGACAACATACATCCATTCAAAAACCAAGAAGTTTGTGAGTTATGTGAGCGATTTCACATCCAACACCATTTTCCATCTTCGTATTACCCACAAGGAAACGGTCAAGTTGAGGCGTCAAATAAAACCATTTTTAAAATCCTCAAAAAGACTGTCAATGACGCTAGTCGTGGCTGGCATATACAACTCAACCCTACTCTATGGGCTTACCACACTAGCATTCATACACCTACAAGAGGCACTCCATTTGCCCTGGTCTTTGGAGCTAAGGCCATCTTGCCAATTGAGGTTGAAATTCCTTCGTTATGAGTCTCCCTGAAAGGTTTAACTAATGACGAGGAGTATAGACAATCGTGCCTGCACGAGCTAGAGATGCTAGAGGAAAGAAGAAAAAATTCCCTGAACCATCTACAAGCATATTAGAACCGTATTTGTCACAGTTACAACAAGAATTTTATGGTCAAGAAGTTTAACATTGGTGACTTAGTCCTCATGTAGAACCCTAAGAACCAGGCTAATAGAGAAAAAATGGGAAAGTTTGAACCAAATTGGTTGGGTCCTTACGTCATTGTATCCTCTTTCAGTTTTGGAGCCTATTAGTTGATGAATCCAGAGGGAGAATAACTGACAGAGCCTATCAATAGTTTACATCTCCTAAAGTTCTATGCATAGCATCAGGAGATCAAGCTGAAAAACTGTAAAATGCAAAAAAATTGAAAACTGATAAAAAAATTGTTGCCTTGATGAAAACAGGCAAACAGGCATCCTGGCAGCACCAAAAAAATAAGAAAAATGACAAAAATAGTAAAGATAAATGATTTTTCCAACAGTGAAAACTTAGCAAATAGGCGCTTTGGATAAGTACCATGGTGAAAACTTGGCAAACAGATGCCATACGTAATCAATCATCGCTCTACCATCTACTGTTACTTTGTCTGCCTTGGCCTAGGATGAAATATATCTCCTGCCATTATCACGCCAATCGCCATGTCATCATACTCTTCCTCTCATGGTTGATGAACGGTTGACATCAAGACCTCTTTAATGTCCATTTGATACCATAGGCACACCCCTTTCACATCCTTTTAATTTGGCTAAGTCTTGGACCTGATTGGGGGAAAAAAATTTATCATGTCACTGTAGTGGATGTCCCACATGGTTTCAAAAATTGCTAAAAAGTCCTAAAAAAAGAAAAAAACATGGCAAAAAGTCCTAAAAAAAGATAAAAACATGGCTAAAAGTCTTGAAAAAGGACCAAAAAACATCACAAAAAGTCTTGAAAAAAGACCAAAAACATCACAAAAAGTTTTGAAAAAAAAGACCAAAAACATTACAAAAAGTCATGAAAAAAGACCAAAAATATTACAAAATGTCCTAAAGAAAGACCTAAAAACCAAAAAATGTCCTAAAGAAAACCACAAAATGTCAAACTGCTCGAAGAGCACAAACAAAAAGTCATCTCTTGTCAAAGTCTGTCATGTCAAATCAATTAGTCGTTGTCATTTGTCTGAACTACATTGTCTCTATGCATTTGCTATGTAGGAAAGATTCATAATTGAGTCCCCGATACATTAGGTCAGTCCTTTTAGGTTTGTCAAAATAAAATCATGGCACAATCTTTGGTCGTCAAGACAAAGTCATTGGTCATGTCGAACTATGAGGTCTCTAAGTGTATGACGTAGGTAAGGCCATCTATCGATGAGCCCCCGAGGCCGCACTAGGTCAGTCCATTAGGGTTCAAGGCATTACACTAGTACATGTCAAAATGTCTTCAAAGTCAAAGCGAATCATTCCCAAATGGATAAACTCCTAAAAAAAATTATGGAAATCATTTATTTCAATATGACAGTCTCATCAGCATGTCAATCATATCATCATGACTATATCAACATATGGTCAACACAAGTCAAACTTATTCAAAATGAGTCAACTCTTGGTTAGCCTTCAGATGTGTCCTTTTGAAAGATAACCTTTGTCATTCATCCCTTAGAATATGTCCTTCCTAGGCATCGTCACTGTTATTCGACATTTTGAGGGATCCTCTTGACATCTAAGGATCACTCCTCTTGACATCAATATTCTTCAGATGTGTCCTTCTAAAGAACCAACTCTATCATTTATGCCTTAGGATGTGCCCTTCCTAGGCATCGTCATAATTTTGAGGGATCCCTTTCGGCATTTAGGGATCAATCCTCTCGACGTCAACATTATTCAGGATGTGTCCTTCCTGAATTTGGCAATCTTCGACATTCGTCATCTTGGCATCGTCAAAACTTTAAACACCTCGACATCATCAAACATGACATTTTGACATTAAAACAATGGATATCAAGAAGCACTTGGAAAACACTTGGCACTTGTCTTTTGGCTTTTTATCATGTTATTAGTTTTTTAGCAAGATCCCAGTAACAGGATTTAGAGAAGCAGCGACGTATCATGACGATTGACCCGCATGATTACTAGTTTCTCAGCGAGGTCTTGATTCGGGGATTTAGAAAAATGATGATGTATCATGATAAGGGGTCTAGTTTATATTTTAGCAATCATGTTGCTAGTTTCTCAAGGATGTTCTGGAAACAGGATTTAGAGAAGCAACGATGTTTCATGAATTGTCCTTTTCTTTTTCTGCTTGTGGTTGATTGACAAAAAGACTGGGGCAATCATGCTCTTAGTTTGAGTCATGATCATCCTTGTCTGTGACTACTTGTCTTATGTGATGGTACGACCTTGCACACCTTGATCTATGTCATATCATGGTGTTTGTTGGCCATTACAACAGTCTGCCCAATGATGATTAAGAGCAATAAATATTAAAGTCCTATGGTAAAGTTTTGAAGGATTTGGTCTAGGAACTAACATGCATCTCCTTCGGTCTGGTCATATTCTCTCATCAGTATGGTCATCTTCTCTCATCCATCTCACGATGATATCCTGTAACATACAAAAACATAAGTGCATACATGATCATATAAACATTGCATTAGGTCCAGGCATATATCATCCATAGCATTAAATCATATACATGTCATTGCATATTGCATTCATATTATCATAAACATGACATCCATTCAAATAAATACATTATGCATATCATTATCACCATCATCACAAAATTAACATAATATATAAATAAGCATGGCATCATCATGGCATCATATCATAAGAAAGCATCATATAACATGCATAATACCATCATCCATCATAAATCAACACCATACATCACATATATCATAATGCATAAATCAAATAACATCTCATAATACACATGTAGGCCACATCAAAACTGCATCATCATCTAATATCATCTAAAAAATGTACAATGTCACAGGATAAAGTCAAGAGATATCCCAAAAATGGAGCTCAGAGGCTCAATAATATATACATAATGTGTCATAACATGGAAACAAATACGAAAAACATGCCCCTAGGGTAGACTCTCATCATCCCCTCATGGTGAAGAGTGTGGTGGTTGGAGCTCTATGACTGGCACTTAAATGATGGGTGGACCTGTAGCAGTCTCTGCCTATGCAACCAATGGAACTGACACTGATGGCATCATCTCCATGGTCATAGACACTTGTGATGTCACTACGGCCTGGCTCTAAGAAGTAGATGGATCTACCACTAGGGACTGCCTCTGTACTGACCTCTACACTGAACCAGTAGACCTGTGACTATGGCTTGAATGTTAACTCAAGGTGTGCCTGCGTGAGTGGTGGGACCTGTGCCCTAATGTGTGCCCTGAGGAGGTGGATCCTCCTACACTGGTGTGACTTCGGCTGCCACTGGCACTCCCTAATTAGTGGCCACTACCTGTCCTCTTCTCTGAGCGTGACAGTGTCAAATCTCATCGCTCAGGAGGCACCTCCTGCTCATATAATGTACTGTACTATCCCAACCTCGTGCTCACCATATCCAGCTCATGAGCAATATCCCCAGAAGGCCCTATACATAACACTACAAAATTGACATACCACTGAGCTGACTCTTGCTGACAGATCACTACCTGATCCCACTCTACCTGAGCCACCTCTAGCTCTAACTGCAGTGCTCGAACCTATGCAGCACTATCATCCAATCTCCTCATCTCCTTCCACCTTCCTGAATTTAATCAATCTCTCAGCCTCATCCATGGAGTTATCATCCTCATTATCATCCTCTGCCACATCCTATCCATTGACTCCCTCATCTCGAGGCGTATCCTCCTCCTATCTGGCCTCTACCACCTCCACATCCTCCTCCTGTCTCCCCTCTTCCTGTCTGGACTCCACCACCTCCACATCCTCCTCTCTCTCCCTCTCCTCCTGTCTCTCCTCACCCTCTCCCTCCTATCTTGGCTGCTCCTCCTCCTCTCTCTCCCCCTCCTCAGCAACCTCAGGGATAGCATCTAATGCTACCCTCACCACATGTGGGCACACCCTACAGCCCTGTCTCTGACCATCTCTCCTCCATCTACGGCCATCTCCTCCATCATCCCCATCATCTCCATCATCTCTACCCCAGCCTCCATCTCTGCCCCCATCCCTTCCTCCACCCTGGCCTCCATCTCTCCCCCTACCTCTGTCCCTGCCTCCATCCCTCCCCCGGCCTCTGCCTCCCCACCTGGCCCTCGACACATGTGGTATGACTAACTTCCTATCCATAGGCGTTGACCCACCAGGATCTGTCAGTGGCACTAGTCTCTGTGCCTGCCACCATAGGTCATAATCTGTAGTGGTCCCTGGATCTATAATCCCACCTCTCCATTCCCATGGCTACGCTCCTAGCCCATTAATCTGCTGCTCTGCAAAGGCTACTGGAATGGCTGGCCCCCAAGCATACTCTCTGAAAGATCGCTCGTACTCGGTTGTCCCTGTAGGTACACCTTGCCGCTCTCTGAACTGCCTAAGGACACGCTGTGGCAAATTCATCTCAATGATCAGCTAACTCTGCACTATCCTGCCAATCAAGTACCGATACTGTCTGCATAGGCTGAGATGGTCCACCTCATCGTCCCACTACTGGCAGTCTCTGTATGGTCACCAGATAAAGGACACCATCATGTCAATCTATGGCCACCACCAACCTATCTCGCCCATCCAGGTTTGCTGTAAAACATCAGCATAATAATAAGCGTAGGGCATCCCCTCAGCCAGTTGTGGTCTCTGAATCGGTGGAAGAAAAATGGCTATGTGCTCCTAGGCCCAAATCATCATCACAGTGGTGCCACACGATATACTCTCTGCTCTCCGATAGATGACCTCGTGCAGCTGGTGGTAGAAGGTGCCTAATAAACACAGGCCCTAGGCATAAACTATTCTGTCCCATCTCATCCCAACCAAGACATCTCCCCAGCTAATAGGGAACCCATGTCCCCGATGGTTAGGAATCAAAATACTGCCAATAAGAGTCGCTAGGAATGCATCAAAATGAGCATAGTGCTTTTCCATAAACTCCCATCGGATCTCGTATCCCTGGATGCCGAGTCTTGTACCCTCATCTCAATAGTATGCCTGGAAAGTCTGTTCGCCATGGCGAGGGTCGTAGATGATCCGCTCTCCTCAGATTGGTACCCGTAGAATATGGTACACATCCTCTAGTGTGATGGTCACCTCTCCTATCGGTAGGTGGAATGAACAAGTCTCTAAATTCCAACGCTTGCATAGCGCAGTCAATAGTCCCCTATTTGCTCGAAGAGTAGGCATATAGGAAACATAGTACAAACCCAGTGACATCAAATGTCATCGCTTCGGCGGAGTCAACTGGTCAGCAAATAGGAAAGTCATCGGTCTACTCTCTCGTGTGTAAATAGGGCTAGTTGTCTCTACATAATGTCAACCAATACATCAGTACCTTCTAGACAAATGGCGGTATCATCAAAAAAGCATTTCAAATTTCAAAAGCATCAAAATCAGCCATGGTAAAAAAGACAATCAAATGTGTTGCGTTGACTGCAATTGCGTCATGAAACAACACTTGCATTGTTTTGTACATCAAATGCGTCTCGACATGTCGATTATGTCATTCTGACAATCAAATGTGTTGCATCAGGTCACTTGCAGCACGATATTGGACACATGCAGTGCTGCATTTGAATGCGTCGCTCAAACATGTGATTGTGTCGTAAAACAACAAATACGATATTCTAACTGTCGAATGCAACTCAAAAAGGTGAATGCATCATAGTTTTTGGAAAATGAAATGCAAACCACCATCCTACCTTAAAAATCTATTGTGCTTGCATCGCGATGCATCAAATCCGTCAAACGCGAAGGCGATTGCGGCTTACACACACGCATATGCATCGCGGCGCATTCATTATTCGCCGTAGAAACTTAATTTTGACACGCAAAACAAAAAAATTACAAAGGAGGTTGGGGGTACATACCAATGGCTCTGAGAACTTTGGCCACCTCAAAGTCCACACGATCTCGCCACAATGCTCTGTCACTGGAATCACCATCCTCGCTGCACTCCTTTTCGCTCTGAGCTCTCAAAATTTGCAATGTAAATAGTAAGAATGAATTGACTTTTACCCCTTTATCAACCTATTTATAAATTCAAAATGGCATTTGTCAACTAGGTTATTGCTGGAGGCTCATTTGACCAACTTTGGCCACCACATTGGCTGCCTTAAACATGTCAGAACCCACAACCGATTGCGCCATTGTTTTTCTAGTCATCAAATTGACTTATCGGGACCCTTTACAAATTTTTCTACCGCCGACCCAAAATTTGAAAAATTTCCCAAGGGGGCATTGATACTCTACACCTTCACTGGGGCATAGCTTTGACTTATTTTCTTTGTCACAATGCGACATGCTACATTATGACAAAGAGGGGAAAAATCTAGACACTTAAAAATGACCTAGGCCTGCAATCTCTATTATGACATTTAATTATGTCTTTGGTCCACATTCGACTATTGATTAAATAATTCATAATTATTTAATTAATTCATGTCCTTTTATTATTTATGATTATTAAATAAATAAATTTTATTTATTTATTAAATACGTCATTAATTATCTAAGTCTTCCCCTAATTAAATAAATTTCTTAATTTATTTAATTACCTTTCTTCATTTATTTCTTGTTGATTATTAAATAAATAAATTTTATTTATTTATTTGATATGTCACTAATTGTCATAATTAAATGAATTGATTAATTTATTTAATCAATTAATCTTATCTTCTAAATTAAATAATTATCTTTAATTATTTAATTGTCAAAATTAATATTCCTCTCATTTTAAATAAATAAAATTATTTAAAATGCCATCACATTCTTAACTGATAGTCCATTTTGGTAAATAATCTGAAAATCAATTATTTATTATTTCACAAAATTGATATTTTGAATTAATTTAATTCAAATTGGTAACTTTCCTCCAAAAATTAAGTAATCAAGCAGATTATTGATTTTTCAAATCTAATCTTTAGTTCAACTTTTATCTTCTTGATTTTTGAAAATCTTTATTTTTGAATTAATTATCTCATTTATTCTCCACTGTCGATTCGATCTTCTCAGATGAAATCTCGATCACTCACTTAAGGAATTTACCCTAACCCTGATTATGGATTATTAGACTTAATCTTGTCCTCTGATTTTAGGTCTGTCGAAAGTCGATCTCGTTCACCCATTCAAAATGGCATTTTCTATAAAATGCTAGTTTGTTCTCATTTTCAGATTACGTACTGACATACTTAGATATTTCACATAAATTGTTGCATTTATTGTCATATTTCATTAAGTTTTGGCATATTTAGGCATAGGCATTTTTAGTCATTTAGGCATAGACATAGACTTTGACCAAATCCTTCAAAGCTTGGTGTAGGACTTAGACTTTTATTTCCAGATTGCTCGCACGTCGAATATGAGGGCAACATGTCAGCCAACAAGTTAGAAGGTGTTACGAAGGTGAATCATGGAGGTCTCAGCGATTAGCTAGTATAATCGTTTTATTTATGTTTGCTTCCCTTGTACTTTGTAATTTCTTTGGGTTTCTTAATTTTTATTGATTTGCTAACCTTAATCTAACCTGAATTTAAACCCTTAGTTACACTAACTAGACAATCATAATTTTTCTTTCTTTTTCCATTCTCTTCCACTCTTAAATGACTACTGATGAGCCTTAAATATGCCCATAGTTTGAAACTTTTGATACTCTTACTTTTGTTATTAATAGTTGTTTAAACCTGTTGATTAAAGAATTTTTGGGTGGTATCCTGTAGCAACGAATTCCATATTCCTGTGGCTTGACAACTTTATTAATTACCTTTTTGACCCTCCGCATGGCTGATATATGCTTATGATTTTGGATAATGGAATAGGATTAATGTGTGATTAATGAATGAATGTCGTATCACTTGTGTGTATGCTTTCCTTCGCCTCTATCACTTATTGCAAGTTGTTGGAGGGAGCAGGAGCTGATCAAGCGCAAAGAATCTCGGCTCTATTGAAGAGGTTCGTCCAGTAATAACTCTTTGACCAAATCTTTGGGAAGGAACTTAAACGGTCCTTTGATCTAGGGAGTGTGTAATGCTATATTCTCTCTAGGTCCCGTTGAGCAGATAGACTTTCATTTATGAATATATGTTCCATAGATTCAGAATGTATTTATGATCACAACTCCCTCTGTTAGTTAGTTAGTTGTCTTTTTCATTTAAATAACCATTCCTCCTACGTGAGTGGAGGATGATGAAATAGTATGTGTTAAAATTAAGTTAAATAAGCAATAGAGTTCTGTGTTAAGTTTTATTTTCAAACAGAGTAATCGATTTACCCTGGGTCTGAATATGAATAAAATTCGATGAAGCTTTGAGTCAACTTCTTGTGTAATCTAGTTGATGCTTGCTAAGGGGGCCCACTTAGTAAGTATTCTATAGCAAGTTGTAGTTAATTATTCATTTCATGTTGATTACTAGTTAGAATCTATTTCTGTAGATTTCAACGCAAACTCAACCTTGTATTGTTCCTACAGCATCCAGAATCCATCCCTATGTCTATTCCTGCAACATAAGGCCAGTTCACAGTTTGTCTTTTAACAATAGCTGCTATGATTTTTGTTTCAGCCAAGTTGTGTTTGAATTAAAAAGCTTTACGTTGCACTTCTTTTAAGCATTTGTTTTCTATAGATGGTGACTAGAAACTAGTTCTTAGTGCACATACTATGCTACTCCATTTCAAGTATATGTTCCCTGGTTTGAAAAAGTAAATGAACGACCATGAGAAGATGTGAGTTGCTTGTTGGAATGTCCAATTCCTAGGTTTAGTTCTACTGTGACTTTTATATCCTTTTGTGGGCATGACCATTTTTGGTGCCATTGTCGGGGATGGTGTCAATCTAAGAACCTGCTTCAGTCATTGTTAGTAGTAGTTTAGTCAGTTGTTTAAGTATTTTCAAAATCTTTTAAAATACCATCCATTTTTGTTGCATGCATAGAAGGAGAGACGCTCGGGGAAGGTTTCTCCCAAATCTGTTATTTTCTGATAGTAGTTCTTAACCGGATTACAATCCATTTGAAGACCCAAACTTTAATCTATTTGAATACCTTGAAGACCAAGAAGACCCATTTGCTGAAGATTTGTGTGTTGACTTGCTATTCAGCCCATTTGACGAAGAACCTGAAGAGAATCCATTTGCTTCTATACTTGGTCAGGTGAACATAGCACGTAATCCACCTAATCGACCTCCTACTTTTGAATTCCCCATTATTTCCCAACAAAACAATGACAACCTTAAGAATATTCCTTCTTCATTACTTCCCAAGTTCTATGGCTTAGTTACAAAGGACCTAGAAAATTTCTTGTTTGAGTTTGATATCCTCTGTCGTAGTTATGACTACACTTCTGATGCTCATAAACTGAAATTGTTTCCTGCTACCTTGAAGGAGGGAGCTCTTAGATGGTTCATGAGTTTGGGAAGAGGTGTTGTAGATAGTTGGGTAGCCATGCAAACAAAATTCCTTGAGAAATACAAGGAATATTGTAAGGGTGGTAGCAAAGGTGATGATATATTCCGAATTCAACAGAAGGAAGATGAAAGTCTGGAGGATTATATATCAAGATTCTTATTTTCTCTAAAAAATAATTCAGACCATACTCTTAATGAAGAATCTCAGAAATTACTTTTTCTAAGGGGAATCAATGATACTTGCATAGATGCATTGGACCTGATGGGAGGTGGTGATATCACTCAAGCATCTTGGGATGATCTCGTGAAGATATGTCTCAATTACTCTCGAGCAAATGTGAAGAAGGGTAGAGGTCATCAAGCTACAGTGGAAAGTCTTCTTCCAGCAGAGTTTCCCAGATGGAGATCACAAATTTGCTTTCTGATTTCAAGTAGGATATCATTAACAATATGGCTACACAACTGAACACTATGCAAGCTCTGAAGAAACATGAGGAAGCTGAAGCAATCTTGGCCGAGTTTTGTCCACATTGCAGACAAAAGAAATATGACTGCTGATGCAAGATGGTGGCTAATATGGAAGCTAAGCAATTACCTACTGACTTTAAGCCAGTAGAAGGTGATGATGATCAAGTGTTCTTTGTTGCACAAAGGAGACCATGGGCTCAAAGACAAGGTATGCCTCAAGACCCTTTAACTTTTGGTAATCCTTATTCTAGCTATAATAACCAATGGCAACCTACATATGGCCCATCTCCACCTTGGAATGCTCCTCAACCATACTGGCCTAACTATCAGAGCCCTCAATGGCAACCCCCTCAAGGAGGTTGGCAGCAACCACAAGGACAATGGACTCCACCTCTAGGTAATTGGCAGCAAAACCCTCAATGGAGAGGTTCTCAGCAATGACAGAACCAGTCCCCTGGGTTCCTATAGCTTCCACAACCACAACCTCAGGCCCTCATGCCACCTCCTACAACAACTACCACAAATACTGGCCCTCCAAAACAAACACCTATTCCTGCTCAGCCATTGCCAAATCCCAATAATAAGTAATAGCAGCAGCCACATCAGCCCATATATTTTGTTGAAGCCAACCAATATCCAACTTATGCCTTAAACATTAATGATATTTATTTGAGGTCTGGAACCACTCTTCCTACTCCACAACCGCCTCTAATTACTGAGATATCGGATTCTCCCTCTGAAGAACCTACTACACCTGCTGATCTTACTAAGCATATGCCTATAACTGATACAGTTTCTAAGGAGCTTGTTTTGCAAAGTCAAGACAAACCACCTTTTCCTCAGATGTTACAAAGTACCGCACCTAAATCCATGGAAGAACCCACTTTTGACATTCTGAATTAGCTAAAGAATGTACAAATTCAAATCCCTTTATTTCAAGCTATTAAAGATGTTCCAATTTATGGAAAAGCTATTAAAGAGGTTTGTTTGAAGAAACCTTGACGAAAGAAAAAGGATCCCCAAATAATTCATGTTTTAAGGAAATTGGCTGATATAATGTTGGGAAATGTAGTCATTCCAAAGTACACTGACCCTGGAAGTCCTGTAGTGCAAATACATATAAATGGCCAAATTGTAAAAAATATTTTGATTGACCTTGGTGCTTCCATCAATGTCATGACCAAGCATACTATGGACTACTTAAACATCCTAAATATTTGGTCTACACCTACAGTCCTGCAGCTTGCTGATAGCTCCACAGTCACACCTGATGGAATGGTGGAAGATGTAATTGTCACTCTTGAATTTTGGGAGTATCCAGCTGATTTTACAATATTATCTACTAAGGAAACTTTAGGAGGATACCCTGTTATCCTAGGTAGACCATGGTTAGCAACTACTGATACTTTTATAGGATGTTGTTCTGGAGATATGACTATTTCAGATGGACAGTCCTCAAAAAAATTGGCTTTGTATCCACCTGCTAGACCTAAACCAGATTTGTCCCAACCTGTTTGGCCAGATGTGGGGGAAGAAACTAAAGAAGCCAATTCATTGGTTCAATTAATGATGCTCCAAACTGATCCATTCTCACAACTTCAGAATGAGGATGCCTTGGTTTTTCAAATTTTGTAGTCTAACTCTGATATGGATAGTTCATCTGATCCAAATAGCAGCCATCTACAATGTTTCCTGCAGCAACTGAATTCTGAGAGTTTGCTGCCTAAATTTCTTGCATTTTTTCATAACTTACTTCCACAAGCGGTACAAACATCACCTGTATATTCTATGAGTGATCTCACTAAGCAGATAGAATTGTCTCCAGGTCACTGTTTGAATATCAATAGCAAGCTGTCACAATCTCAACAGGCTGTCCTACTCAAAATGTTGCAAGATCAGCATAAAGCTTTTGCATGGGAATATGGAGACATGAAAGGAATAGATCCTCAAATTTGTACTCATAGGATCTATATCAAAGAAGACTGTTTACTAGTTAGGTAGCCTCAAAGAAGAATAAATCCAGCACTCAGGGAAATAGTTAAGATTGAGCTTCAAAAGTTGATTGATGCTAGTTTTATCTACCCAATCTCTGACAGTCAGTGGGTCTCTCCATTAGTTATTGTCCCTAAGAAAGGTGGAAAATGGAGAGTTTGTGTAGATTACAGAGAATTGAACACTGCCACTAAAAAATATCATTTTCCACTGCCATTTGTAGACCAAGTGTTGGACTCATTGTCTAGTAAAAGATATTTTTCCTTCTTGGATGGCTATAGTGGGTACACTCAGATAAAAATTTCCCTTGAAGATCAAGATAATACCACTTTTACCTGTCCATGGGGAACATTTGCTTACTCAGTCTTGTCTTTTGGTCTATGCAATGCACCAGCAACATTTCAGAGAGCAGTAATTAGTATTTTTGTTGATATATCTCATAATTATATGGAAATTTATATGGATGACTTCACTACCTATGGGGTTACATTTAAAGAAGCACTGGTGAATTTAGAAAAAGTATTGGAAAGATGTAGAGAGCAAAATTTGTCTCTAAATAGTGAAAAGTGTTTTATGATGATGTAATAAGGTATTGTTCTAGGCCATCATCTCTCCAAGGATGGAATACAGGTTGACCCTGCTAAAATTGAAGTTATTTTGAATTTACAAACTCCTGCAAAACAAAAAGATGTTAGAAGCTTCCTTGGCCATGCAAGGTATTATAGAAGGTTTATAAAAGATTTCAACAAAATTGCCAGTCCACTATATGCCTTAGTAACTAAGGATTCTGAATTCGATTAGACAGAGGCCTTGAAAACTCTTTCTTGTAGCTAAAGGACTTGCTTACTAAAACCCCTATTCTTCAAGGTCCAAAATGGACTCTGCCTTTTCACATACGTACAAATGCTTCTAATTTTTCCATAGGGGCAGTCTTAGGCCAAAAATAAAATTCAATTGAGCATACTATTTATTTTATCAGCAAAAACCTTCAAGGTCTTAGCTAAACTACACTACTATAAAAAAGGAGTTGCTAGCAGTAGTGTATGCTCTGAATAAATTTTGGCATTATGTCATAGGTTATTAGATATTTTTCCACACCGACCATGCAACAATTAGGTATCTGATGAACAAGCCTGCCATCTCTAGTAGGTTGGCAAGATGGCTCATGTTGTTGCAAGAATTTGACATTACAATCATTGATAAACCAGGAAGAGCTAATGTTGTGGCTAATTTTTTATCAAGGCTTCAAACAACTGCACCTGCTGAACAAGAAGTCATTGATGATAGGTTCCCTGATAAACACATGTTTTCCATTGCTGCACATACTCCATGGTATGCAGACATTGCCAATTATCTAGTAGCAAGCAGAATACCAACTCACTTCTCCCCAAAAGAAAAGAAACTGTTAATTGAGAAAAGTTTTAACTTTTCATGGATTGCAAATTGTCTGTTTTACACATGACTTGATCAAATTATGCGAAGATGTGTAAGAGAAAATGAGACTTATGATATCTTGCATGCTTGTCATCATGAACCATGTGGGGGACATTTTGCAGCCAAGAGAACATCAATAAAAATTCTTACAACAGGATACTATTGGCCAACATTACACAACGATGTTGTAGCTTATACAAGGAAATGTGATTGATGCCAACGTATGGGAAGACCAACTAGGTCAGATGAAATGCCACTGTATTCACAGGTAATAGTCACCCCCTTTGATAAATGGGGAATGGATTTTGTTGGACCAATTAATCCACCATCAAATGGAAATTCATACATTCTAGTTTGTACAAATTATGTGACAAAGTGGGTTGAAGTAAAGGCAATGACTCATGCTCGTGATAACAAGGTTGTTGAATTTCTGTATGAGAAAATTTTCACTAGATTTGGAGTTCCCAGAGAGCTTGTAACTGATTAGGGAGCTCAGTTCACATCCAATCTGATTACTGCACTAATGAATGACTATAAAATCAAGGATAGGAAGTCTAGCCCCTATCACTCTCAAGCCAATGGTCAGGTGGAGGTTACAAACAGGGAAATTGAGGCAATCCTAACAAAGATAGTGCAACTCCATAGGAAAGATTGGAGCAGTAGACTTCCTGAAGCAGTCTGGGCCTACAAAACTACATGGAAGACAACAACTAGGTTTACACCTTTTAAACTGCTTTATGGGAAAACAACCATGTTGCCCATTGAATTTGAGCATAAAACTTTGAGGATAGCTCTTGAACTCAATATAGACATTTTTGAAGCACATAAGGAACATCTCCTACAGCTGAATGCCTTGGACGAAATGAGAAAAGCTGCCCTGTAGCATACAAAAGCTGTCCAATAGCAAAGGAAGAAATGGCATGATTAACACATCAAAACCAAGCAATTCTATGCTGGTGATTGGGCTCTGCTATATGATTCCAGATATCAAGAAAACCAAGGTAAGCTCACAACACGCTGGCTTGGTCCCTATGAAGTTGAGAATTTATTTGACAATGGATTAGTACAGCTGGACACAATTGATCCAGTCCATTTCAAATTGCTAGTTAATGGACATCGACTGCGATTATATCATAAGCCAACATCAAAGGAAGAGTTTCTAATTTTTTTTGTTTCAACTAGTCTTCCTACAGCAAAAGGCTTAGGCCTTTTTCTTGCAGCTTCTCTTTAAATATTGTGTTGACCGCCCATAATAAAGTTTTTTTTTTTAAAGAAAACCACTTTTCTCCATTTTTTTCATCTATCACATCACTCATTCCTTTATCTGCCACATCATTCATATTGCCACTCTGCCTCATTCATGCATTCAATCTCCCAGCTATCATTTCATGATATGCTGTTGTCCTTTACGGCATACCTGAGAACTAAATCCAAGGTACGCAAAATATTTTCATTATCGCATAATTTATTCTTTCTGTTTATTCATTAATTATAATGTATATATCAGTCATACTTGCATGCTTTAATCCTATCACCTTGTACATGTGAGGACACATGTCAAATGCTATGTAGGGGGCGGGGGTATTCTAATTTGAAATTTTCCTGTGCCAAATTTGTGTTGGCCAAAATAGTTATGTTCTTGTACTTTCTAAAGTACGATTATGAAGCCATATCCTAAGAACAAGCTAACTACTTAGTTTAAGTAGTTATTAAAATTATTTTATGCAAATGTCTAGTTGTTATTCTTGGTAAGGAAAAGGAAGTGCAGTAAGGAAGAAGAGTCTTTTTCAAGCTTTCAACATTAGTCTGAGTTTTTATTTTAAAGATTTTTTATCATGGGTGGCCAATTGGTGAGGCACGAGCCTGTGGCTCATGAACTGTTGATACATGATCCCCAGTTAATGCAAGCATTCGCCAATTGTGGATGGTTAAATTGTTTCTTGAGAATTGATTCTTTTGATGAAGAGGCTGCAAGTGAATTATTAAGAACATTTTCAGAAAATGAGGCAATGGTATGGGGCTTGACAGTGGCTGTGACAGAGGAAAGAATTGTAGAAGTTACTGGATTACCAGCAGTTGGTGAAAATTTTCTTGTTGGAAGGGATGTTGTCTCTGCTAGGGTAGAGTTTACCCTACCAGCTGATGGCCCTTTGGAAATCTCAAAGCAAGGGTGCAAAAGAATGTCCCTGCCTTATCCATACTCTGAATACGCCATCTTTATTATCAGGTATTTAACTTGTGAAGGGTGTTTATCTTACCTACATTCATATCATTTTAAATTGTTGATTCATATGAGACATGGACTGGTAGTGAATGTTCTAAATTTTCTATTAAATCTTTTGCATAGTGCAAACGAAACCCAAAAGGGTAAAGGAAACTCTATCACACATCATGCCCTAATAAAATTTTTGACTAAGCGATCTTTAAGGGATGTTTCACCTCTTTCATGGCATGAGTTTGTTGCCCGAAAAAGTCTTCAACCGCCTGAACCCCCTAGGGCACTACCTGCGTAGCGTAGAAGAAATAAAATGAGAATTGAGTCCACAAGTACAGAAACAGAGCAAGAATCTGCTGCTCCTATAGCACCCAATCTTGCAACTTCTATACCAATGTCCTCTACCGGTGTGCAAACAAGGTCTCCCGCTAGGAGAGAAAAATGAAAGACAATTGTAGGAAAGTCATCTAGGGTAGGGCAGACTCCTGAGTTGGACCCACATACTCAAAGAAAAAAACTTTTTGCCTCATCGTCTCCTGCAGAGTCTTCGCCTATCTCTGTCTCTCCTGCAACAACACCTGTTAATACTCCAATTTCAATATATTCTTCCCCTACCAAATTTGGATCTTTAAGACCAGCTAGGAAGAGGACTGCTAAAGAAGCATCCTTTGTTGCTGCTCCTTCTGAAAAACTACCAAGAAGGAGTTCATTGAGAAAATAGTCTAAGCATGCTACAACCTTCATTCAAAAAAAAACTGTCATAATATTAGAAGACTCTGTTGAATCAGGTCATGATAACTCCCTGGGTATGTCTACAAATGTTCCACAAAGTTCCTCTCCTATTTATGAGGCAGCACAACCCAGTAATGTTGATAAGGGGAAAATGCTGAGTCTAGACAACTTGGCTTGTGCGGCTGAGAAAATTTCTGAGAAAGAACAATCTTCTTCCATGCAGCAACAGGGCTTGATCCTGCAGCAAGAGGATTTTGTCTTACAACAAGAAGGTGTGCTTGAAAAGCCTGAAATACCCTATGATAATCCATTGCCCACTAAAGTTTGCATAGATTTAGTTGTGTACAAAAGGACTCTATTGATTGCATACTTGGAATTTCTGAGAATTAAGTCTCAACCTATGTCATTCCAGACTTTATGTTTCCGCCATTTCGCCAAAACTGAAGTCCAGCAAAGTTTATGGAAAGAGGAAAAGAAAAAGCTGCAAAGGGAAATTGAAAGGCAAAAGCAAGAAATTCAAGATATGCAGAAGAAAATGCATGAAATGATGAAAATAACTGGAAAGATAATGGAGTGTAGACCGCCACCCAAAGTATATGCAATGTGCCTCAAGGAATAGTTTCTTTGGTTCAAACTAATGAGGATCTCCAGAAATTTGGATCCCAATATTGAAATAGCCAAGGAATTCTATGATGCCTATGAAGTGGCCCCTAATTGGTTGAAAAACTCCATATGTGAACTTTATTTACATGGTTATTTAATTCCTGCAGAATCTGAATGGAACCCACTCCCTTATATAGGTGATATCCATCTAAGAGCACTAATGTCTTGGGCTGCAAATGTGGTCAATTATGGGAGACAATTGGAAACATATGAAGAAGCAGAAAGAGATGAACCTATTCTTCTAAGAGCTAAGAGTTTAGACCCATGCACAGTTTTAAGAACTTGGTTTGTAGTTACTTATGGATGGAATCATGCTGAGGAAAGACAAAAAAAATTTGACATCAGACAATAGGTATACAGTGAGTTCAAAGAGCAGAAATATACATTTTAGAAACTCACCTCTTCCAGGATTGAGACAAGGTGGGAGAGATTGACCGTTGGTCTGAGAAAGACAGAGCCTCACAGCCCTTTGAACTTCACAGCAGCACTCAGGAGAACAAAAAGTTACATGCAACTGGGTTTGCAAAGCAGATTTGAATTATGGATGCCACTGACCTTCCAACCCCCAGTTTTAATGTGGCCACTCTATCCCTATCAAGCCAAGGAAATCAATGAAGAAATAGAAAACCTCAGATTTGAAATATAGCAGTTCACCCGAGGTTTTTACTTCAAGTTTGGAACTTCGCTGCAGGGTCATGTTGTTCCAACAAATTTTAGGGAAACAACAAGGAAAGTCAATGCTGGAGGACCAACATTATGATAAGTAGGGGGCATAATGATGAGCCTTAAATATGCTCATAGTTTGAAACTTTTGATACTCTTACTTTTGTTATTAATAGTTGCTTAAACCTATTGATTAAATACTTTTCGGGTGGTATCCTATAGCAACGAATTCCATATTCCTATAGCTTGACAACTTTATTAATTACCTTTTTGACCCTTCGCATGGCTGATATATGCTTATGGTTTTGGATAATGGAATAGGATTAACGTGTGATTAATGAATGGATGTCGTGTCACTTGTGTGTATGCTTTCCTTCACCTCTATCACTTATTGCAGGTTGTTGGAGGGAGTAGGAGCTGATCTAGCGCAAAGAATCTTGGCTCTATTGAAGAGGTTGTTCTAGTAATAACTCTTTGACCGAATCTTTGGGAAGGAATTTAAACAGTCCTTTGATCTAGGGAGTGTGTAATGCTATATTCTCTCTGGGTCGCGTCGAGCAGATAGACTTTCATTTATGAATATCTGTTCCGCGGATTCATAATGTATTTATGATCACGACTCCCTCTGTTAGTTAGTTAGTTGCCTTTTTCATTTAAATAATCGTTCCTCCTGCGTGAGTGGAGGATGATGGAACAGTATGTGTTAAAATTAAGTTGAATAAGCAATAGAGTTCTGTGTTAAGTTTTATTTTCAAACAGAGTAATCGATGTACCCTAGTTCTGAATATGAATAAAATTTGATGAAGCTTTGAGTCAACTTCTTGTGTAATCTAGTTGATGCTTGCTAAGGGGGGCCACTTAGTAAGTATTCTATAGCAAGTTGTTGTAGTTAACTGTTCATTTCATGTTGATTACTAGTTAGAATCTATTTCTGTAGATTTCAACGCAAACTCAACCTTGTATTGTTCCTGCAACATCCAAAATCCATCCCTGTGTCTGTTCCTACAGCATAAGGCCAGTTCATAGTTTGTCTTTTAACAATAGCTGCTATGATTTTTGTTTCAGCTGAGTTGTGTTTGAATTAAAAAGCTTTACGTTGCACTTCTTTTAAGCATTTGTTTTCTATAGATGGTGACTGGAAACTAGTTCTTAGTGCACATACCATGCTGCTCCATTTCAAGTATACGTTCCTTGGTTTGACAAAGTAAATGAACGACCATGAGAAGATGTGAGTTGCCTATTGGAATGTCCAATTCCCAGGTTTAGTTCTGCTATGACTTTTATATCCTTTTGTGGGCGTGACCAACTACCATAGGCCCACATTCCATTGAAATGTATAGCCCATAAATGTGGAGATTGTGAAAGCTCACTTTCCTTTGTTGTTATATCTTAACCTTATTCTTTTGCATCATTGACTACATTAGAAATCCATTCTTCAAACTTTTGAAAAGAATCACCTCCAATCAAATCAGCATGACATATGTGCTTTTGAGGTTGATGTTGCATCCAAGCTTGATTGTCTTCTTCATATTTTCTACATAGAATATTAACATACAAATAGTAAGATTAATAATATAAATGTGTAAATGGAATTGAGTAAATAAATTATTCTATAATTTTTTTTACCTATGCCACTTATCGAATGAAGATGTGTTTTGAAGAATATAGGCATGTATCACACTTCTTTCTTGATGTGATAGCTTGAAGTGACATCCATTTCCTTTTAATACTTCACCTACAACTATCTCTTCTTCTTCATCATCCCATACATGTCGATTGACATTTTTAAAATCCTCCATATATTTGGTGCAAAATCCCATCGCTTGTTGCATTGAATATCCCTCAAACATGTTGCCTTCTGGTTTTTCCCTAGTACAATTTTTTTTTGTTCAAAACCTTCATATATAATTCTATAGGATACATCCATCTTGTTCTTATTGGGCCACAATGCTTTAGTTCATATTGTAGATGTATCAAAAGATACATAGAAACGTTAAAGATTGTTGGTGGAAATTCTCATTCCAATAGAAAAAGGACTTCAACAACCTCCTCCCTCAAACTATCAAAGTTTGAGGATCTAATACATGTAAACTCATTCTCCTTAATATTAGGCCCAACCTTTAACTGCCAATCTTGATCCCTTTTCCAAACTTAATATAATTACCACAATAGGTAAAATATTCTCCAATATTACATGATAGTCATAGGAGTTGAGGCCTCTTAAACCATTAATTTGATTTTGGATTCTAATACTACTACTTACATATCCAATGGGAAAGCAAGTCCGAGACATCAACTGTAAGCATTGTGCACATTGTTCCTTTGTCCATACATAAGGAGCACTAGGTTTTCTATATTTTTCATCATATTTTTCAACCAAAAGATTTTGATGAATCTTTAGTTGTCGAAAGTCATCACATGGTGAAATAATGTCAAAAGAACCAAAAAGAGTTTCTATAATAGCATGGCTATATTTTTCTTTGTATGCATAAAGTCAACAGTATGCTTAAAGGCTATATCCTTAAAGTATGGAAACTTATAGAATATGCACAAGCTTTTTACACTACTTTCATTACATGGATCATATCTATTACCAATAATCCCATCATTTTCAATAAATTTCATAATTTTTTATTCGTTCTCAATAATGTAATCACTTGTTATTAGCAATGGTGCTTCACGATTCTCTTCTTGACCATTGAATTGTGTTTTGTGCTGACAATATGGATGAACCATTTTTAGGTAAGCATAATTTCCACAATAAATACACTTACAAAAACTTCTTGAGTACCTCACAAAATCTTTAAAGTTGCAAGCAAGACGTCCATGGTATCCATGAACACTGAGACAAGACAATGTGCCATATGTAGGAAGATCATGAATCGTAAACAATAAGGAAGATCTTAAAGTGAATTTGATTGAATGACCATCCCTTAAAGATTGAATTTCTTTAATTCCTTTCCACAATTTCACTATCTCATCATATAATGGCTCTAGATAAACATCAATTGTATCTAAATTCACACTTTTTTTTCCTAGTGTAATGTCACAAAATTGCACCTAGGGGTAATTCCACATTTTAGCACTTTTCCAAGCATTTATGATGCCTAAACACATTAATGGATAAAATAGCATGGGTTGGAATTTCATGATTGTAGCTCCATGTGGACCAATGGTGAAGCAATAGCAAATTGATGACACATTTCCCGAAAGCCTATGCTTTGGACGCTTGGGCGAAGTGCGGACATCTACGAGGTACACTAGCATCCTAGTGGTTTTCTGAGTTTGAAATAAGGAATATTGAATCCTGACTCTTGACACATGTCCTAGTAGCCACATTTTCAGGTGTAACAACTCTTTTCCACTCTTTAATGCAACAAAAACCCTTATTTTCTCTCATTTTTGGAATTTCATTCATTCAATCAATCTTCTCTCTTGAACTTCACTCTGGATAGCAACACTTCTACAAGGGAAGCTCTACTAGACTAAGGTCCCTTGAACAACCAAATATCTCTAGCAAGCAATCAATGGTGAATTTGTGTGTTCAAGATGAGTTTGAGGCCTATGGGTTGTAAAGCAGGGCTTGGAACAAAGACTTGGGCATCCAGCTATTGGTAAGTTTTCTCCAAGTTCTTATATTTTCTCATAGTTTTTGTTCTCTACCTTATTGTTTTATTTAGTAGACCTTAGATTTGGGTCAAGTAGTGGAACTCCATTCCACTCATCTGATTTCCTAAGCTCTTTGTTGCTCAAGATGCTATCATTCCATTTAGACACCAGCTAACCATGTTGGCATCCTAAATCCATGTTGTCATCCTTTGGCTAAAAGATCCTTAGTCAGAGGAAAAAGTATAGGTGTTTCACTTTTTTAGGATTTGAAGTAGTCTTCTCTGATAGTTAACTTGTATACACTTCCTTTGCAATTTCTTCATTCAGCTTATGTTGAGGTGGATGAGGGAAGTTCATTCCCTAGGAATCTCTTGAGAATGAAGAGACTTGTGTGCAGCGAATCCCCCTTATCTCACCATTTTGGTGAACCTAACGTGAACCATGTTGGATCTATTTTTACAATGTTTCCATTCCTATTATAATGCTTTCTCTAAAGAATATTTTGGATTTTGGATGATGCTCTAGATGATTTCTTAGAAATGTCTTCCCCTATCCATAAATCTTCTAAACAAACCTCTTTCGTGCAAGTTGGTGAGTCGATAAATGTTGTGGTGGCCTTTGTGGCTTCTCCAAGCCCTCAAAAACTAATCATTTACTTGACCCCACCAAGCCCTTCTCCTAAGAAGGATTGTTCTATTTCTAGAATTTCATATCGTGATGATTCACTAGATTTGTATTCAAGGTTTGTAAAAGCTACAAACTCCACTTCCTACAATGCTATTGGGAACACATATAATACAAGAAGGAACAAATAGAACTTGGATCAACAACCTTTTGTTCCTACATCTCAACCTACTCAAGTTCCTACTTCTTTACCACCTTCTCAACCAGGTCTTCCTTTAGTACCTAAACCTGTGACTAAAGCACCAAGTGATTATGATCTTGTCAAGCAACTTCGTATTAATCCGACTAAGATCTCACTTTGGGATTTTCTTCAGACTATCATGGTTTATCAAGAAATACTTCAGGAAGCCTTGCAAAATATTATCTTTCCTACCTCTGCTAGGCCGATATATGTTAATGCACTGATGGCTCATATTCATGTAGATTCATTGAATATTACACTCTATCTGTAAGAACTCCCACCTTCGGATGTACAAAAGAAAGGAAATCCTTTAATGATTATAGTTAATGTTAATATTATTGGTATTAGGCATACCCTTATTGACATTGGCTTGGCTCTCAACTTTTCTGGTATCAACCTACTACCTAAGATTAAATTTGATTCATCTTCACTAGCTACTTCTTCTCTGTACATTTGTGGGTTCGATAATGTTGGTCGAAAGGCTCTAGGCACAATAATATTTCCTTTGTAGTTAGGCCCTAGTACCTTACCCACTTTTCTTTATGTGATTCCTAGCCCCTTACCTTACAATCTTCTTTTGGGGAGACCTTGGATTCATGTTATGGGTGTCATAACTTCCACTCTACATTGTTCTCTAAAGTTTTTTGCAAATAATTGAGTGGTCACAGTCAAAGTTGACCCAAAAACTACTCACCTATGTGAGCTAGTAGCTGCTAGTAGGGCTTTGATGGTCTCCACTCTTAAGAATTTTATTCCATCTTTAACTTATGATGCTATGGCATGTTCCTCGATGACTCCCTTAGTGGAGGTTGTCCCAGAAGTGAACATCATTAAAGAAAAACCACCTAAAGTAGAGAGTCCTAAGTCTTCACCACCTACTTCTTCCTCTAAATCAAATGCTTTCCTTGGTGATGATTTGGGGTCTTTAGAATTGTTTTAATTCTTTATTGGAGAATACAAAGTGAGTCCCACTTGTCTAAAAATTTTGATAACCTTGAATGCCTCTGATGAAGAGCAGATGATAATCCCATTAAGGAGGAAAACTAGGATCCTATTTAGGAGACCAGTCTTTCCCCTACTAAGGAGGATAGTTCTACTCCTACAAAGGAGGTTAATGTTTGTGAATCGAGTAAAGGATATGGTTGTGCTCTCATAGATGCGTTTGATGTTCACTAGTGGAATGAAGCTCTCTATGTGGAACCACCACCTTCGAGAGTTTTACAAAGTCGCTATGTTTTTTGATATAGACTCACTTCTCAGTATGGCTATGAATGAAAAGGCCTTGGATTTATTGAGCAAGGAATCCAAGTCCCTATCTAGTTCAAGCCTCGTAAGCATTAGCTAGGTTTGGGATACTCTATTGAAAAATATAAATAAAAACCTTGGTGGAGTGTTAACATGATTTCAGTTGAACCACTTAGTTTGGTCCATCCTAAACTAATAGAGGATGGGGTGCAGGATGAGAAATTCCATTTATATTTCTTCTCTTTAGATGAAGCACTTGAGGAATTCTTAGGTGCCTACTCTCATTTGCCTCCTTTCCATCATAAAAGATGATTCCCATATCACTTGAATGAATAGGCATATTTTAGATAATTTTTCTTGAGTGTTGATGAGGAGGACCCTCTAGCTAACGTTTAGGATGGCATCCTAATATCACATCCTAGATATTGTAGTTCCCTCCTAAATGTAGATACTACTAAAATCTCTATGGATCCTAAGTCTTCTAAAAAGTTTATTAAGATTGGAAATTTCCTTTCTTTAGAAGAAGTAGAGGAACATTCCTATCCCCTACCAAATATATTTTCTTGGATGTATGAGCACATTCCCGATATAGACGAATCTATAGTGGTTCACAATATCATCTTATGTCCTGACGCTAAGCCAATTAAGTAGAAAATCTAAAATATTAATCCCAAGTTTGCATTGTTGGTTAAGATTGAGATAGAGAAGCTATTGAAAGAAAGATTTATCCATCCAATCGACTACTCCCCTTGGATCTTGACTATTATTGTCATTAGCAAACCTGATGGTCGTATTTGTATATGCATTGAATTTTGTGATCTCAATAAGGCCTCTCTTAAAGATGATTTTCCACTACCTAATATAGATATGATTTTGGATTCAACTACAGGCCATGCCTTTCATCGATGGTTTCTTGGGTTACAATTAGATCCATATTAACCTAGAGGATTAGTACAAGACAACCTTCACTACCCCTTGGGGTACTTTTCATTATTTGGTCATGCCCTTTGGGTTAAAGAATGTGGGAGCTACCTACTAGCGGGTGATGACCCTAATATTTCATGATTTTATTCATAAGATTCTAGAAGACTATGTTGATGACATCCTAGAAAAGTCTATAACCTGTTAGGATCATTTGAAAAACCTTTGTCTTATTTTTGAGAGGATTCAACTCTATAAGATGAGACTTAATCCGCTTAAGTGTGTCTTTGACATAGACATGGGAAAACTTTTGGGATTTATAGTCTCTCATCGTGGAATCAACGTCAACACAAATAAGATCAATGTTATTATTAACATGCCTCCACCTAGGAATATCATTAAGTTGCAAAGTTTACAAGGGAAGTCAGGAAATTCAAAACTTCATATCACAACTAGTTGATCATACCCTTCCTTTCACTTGTTTGTTAAAGAAAGATGTTCACTTTATATGGGATGAAGAGTGCTAGAAAGCTTTAGAGCCAATCAAAGCCTATTTGTCCAATCCTCTTGTACTGATGCTAGCTACACAAGATAGACCCTTTTTTCTTTACCTCACAGCATCACCATATACTTTGGTAGATTTTCTTACTCACTATGATGATGTCAGGAAAGAGAGAGCGGTCTACTACATCAGTCGTGTCCTAGTTGATTGTGAAACTCATTACTCTTCCATGGAGAAGCAATGTCTTGCTCTCGTCTTTGCTATGTAGAAGCTAAGACATTACCTTCTTCGTGATGAAACACATGTCATTGTAAAAAGTGACCTTCTAAAGTTTTTTTTTCTCTAGTACCAACCTTGCTAGGAGGTTAGTGAAATGGGTAATGTTACTTTCTAAGTTTGACATAAAGTTTATTACTCATAATTCAATAAAGGGTCAAGTAGTTTCCAATCGATTGGAAGATGCTCCCTCATCTTTCTCTTTCCAGGGCTTAGATTTATTTCCTAATGAGAACATTCTTGCAATCAATTATGACCTTGAATGGAAAATGCACTTCAATGGGTCGAGATGTCAAATTGGCTCCAAAGCAGGTGTGGTTCTAATATCACACGAAGGTAAGCTAGTCCCTCTTTCCTTTTGATTGGAATTTCCCTGCACCAATAACATCATTGAGTATGAAGCCCTCATCATTGGATTGCATGTCGCGATCACACTAAAAATAAGACATTTTTGTATATTTGAGATTCTGAGCGTATTGTGAACCAGATTACAAGAACCTATCAAGCTAAGCAAAGTAAATTGTCTCTATATTGAGACCTTGCTTTGTCCTTGCTTAAATAGTTGTCCTCTTTCACTATATATAGTGTCCCTAGGAGGGAAAATAGACATGTAGATGCCATGACAAGGGTTGCTTCCCTGGTACCTTCAGATGAGGATAGGAAAGAATACCACTTCATGGTTCAGGTCCTGTGATCTCCGACTATTTTTTATCAACCTGAATCTAATGTCTTTTTTTGTTCTCACATAGACTTGGGAAAATGGTTTTCTAATATTTACAACTACATGAAGATTGGAAACTTTCCCGATGATGAGACAAAAAATGATCGCACTCATATATGAAAGCTTTTAGTTTGTTATGTTATTTTGTCTAATGTTCTCTATTGGAAATCTTATAAAGGCTTTCTTCTTTGATGTCTCACTAAAGCAAAAATACCCCTTTCCCTTAAAGAAGCCCATTCGAGCTCTGGGGGTGGACAATTTGGTGTAAATCCCTAGTGAGGAAATTGATACACATGGGGTAATTTTGGCAAACGATGGAACAAGATTCCTTCAATTTTGTTAAAAAGTGTTTGCAATGTTAGCAGCATAGTAATCTTATTCATGAACCC
Organism: Sequoia sempervirens; assembly: GCA_007258455.2. Taxonomy (NCBI): domain Eukaryota; kingdom Viridiplantae; phylum Streptophyta; class Pinopsida; order Cupressales; family Cupressaceae; genus Sequoia; species Sequoia sempervirens. The sequence continues at coordinate 257,676,820 of VDFB02000015.1, forward strand.
ACACAAGAGTTACAGAACCAAACCTCTCGTTAGCTATTTGCAAAAAGGGGGTTGGATATTATTGGAAAAATATCACCTCCTTCCTCTAAAGGACACACTTTTATTATAACTACTACAAACTACTTCATGAAGTGGGTTGAAGCCATCTCACTTTGATCCATGAATGTTGAGGCTATTTGTAGTTTTCTCTTAAACAACATTATTTCTCATTTCAAATTTCCTACTACACTTGTCTTTGACAATGGTATGTCATTCAAGAACAAAGAAGTAAAGGAATTCCTAGAGAGGTTTCACATTCAACATAGCTTTTCTAAACCATATTATCCTTAATCCAATGGCCAAGCAAAAGTGTCTAATAAGACTCTTGAGCTCATTCTTCGTAAAACAGTTAATAAACACTATAAGAATTGGCATATGCTTTGTGGGCCTATCGCATGAGTGTTTGTACGACAATGGGAATGATTCCTTACAACCTCGTGTATGGTATCGAAGCTATCATTTCTTTAGAGTTGGAAATTCCATCTTTGTGGGTTTCCCTTAAAGGGTTGATTGATGATGAAACTTACCAACCTAATCATTTACATTAGCTAGAGATGCTTGATGAGCACTAATTACAAGCTCTCAATCATCTTAAAGCTTATCAGTGATCATTATCCAGACAATATAATCAAAGTGTACTTCCTAGAACTTTCAAGATAGGTGACCTAGTTCTCTATGACAATCAAATAAATGTAAATGTGCCACCTAATCAAAGGGGAAAATTTAGTCCTAATTGATTAGGCCCTTACATTGTCATCTCCATGTATGGTTTGGTTGCTTATGGATTATCATTTATGGATGGAATGCCTCTAAAAGAGCCTATTAATGTGACACATATTTGTTGATACTATGTGTAGTATCTAATGTGTCATATGAGTAGTTTTCACTCTTTAAGGGTTGTAGAATTGAATATGTTGACATTATTTAGTAACACATTATGAAAAATTTGTGTTATGATATGATCGTGTGTGTGTACATAAGACATACATGCATGTATCCTACTATGTTGTGTATCGATGTATTACATTATATCTTTTAAGGAAATTAGATCATTATTATATTTAATTAACATACATCCATGTGTGTCCATTAAATCATGATAGCATCTAATGTAAACATACATCCATACACATACATAACATCCATAGCATCAATGTACATGAAAGTAAAGAAACACACACATCAAAGTACACAATTCCACAATGTAAGAATTAGTATCTCATATATATCAAATGTCCTATACATGTATCAGGCCACTATCATCAAAAAATGAGTGGCTACTGAATATGTGTATCAATTTCTATACAAAAAAAGATCTACAAATATATATATATCACAACTAAAAAACTAATATACAAAATGGAAGCTCTCTACGACTGAGGCATGTGGCTCCTAGAACCCTCATGGCGATAGTAACCACCATGAAATGTTGTAGTAGAGGGGCAGTGGTCTAGGCCTGGTCAAACCATCGATTGTAGAAATGCCCAAACTCATCCCCACTGTCTGTCTGACTAGAGCAGTAACAAACCCAGTTTGATCACTCCTGTGCTGAGCATGTATCATCAATCACCACCCATCAGCCATGGATGGGAAGCTTGAGGATACAATAGACATCCTCCAGTGTAATGGTCATCTCTCCAGTCAATAACTACAAGTTGGAGGCAGTGGCATCCCATCACTCCATCAACACCATCAGCATGTGGTTGTGGTATAGCATCTCTGGCATGGTATATACGTGCCAGAGCCTAACCTGCTATAGGTGGGAGACCTCATCATCAATCAACCCATCCCTCTAATCTCACAATAGGCAAAGCACCCACCCTCTAAGATGCTCCCTGATCTCTAGATAGTTCTATGAAAGAATAAACACATGTGTATCAATACACAACAAATTATAAAAAAAATCTAAGTAAAAAGTATTTAAGGACACATGCACACCGTACAAACATCCATGTGCCGCCCGGGCATCCCAATCTACCACTAATGGCGTAGGGATGACAACACACCCCTTGGATGCCAACACATCCTTGAGATCCCATCACCTATCCTAGATGCTAGCATGCATCGAAGATGCACATGCGTGCCTAGGACACCTGCGCACCAAAAATTCCAAAAACATGTAAAAAATTACTTTAAAATGACTAACGAGGAGGTTTCAAGGCCTACCTAGTTGACCTCGATGCCCTTGGTAATTTTTGCACATAGCTAGTCTAGCCTTAGATCTTTGTAACTACATCTACTTAGTATTTTGATGACTTTTCTCTCCCAAAAATTAACAAAATCCTCATGATGAATAGTGCAAATGACCCTTCTCGAGGCCCACCTAGGTAATATAGGCCCCTCAGGGCCCATTTTTCCTGGAGTTTGTGGCTCCTTGATTTCTCCTAATTTTACCCCAACTAGTTGGGGGAAAACTCAAGAGGGGGCATATAGTCACCTCTTCACCATATTTTTCTTTTGAGTGATCAATCTTTTCTAGACCATTCTTCTCACCATTGTAGCTTCTTCTAATTTTTGAAACTGACTTAAAATAGAATTTTGCAAAGAAAATTTTCATGCAATTTCCATGATTGGTCCTATACTTCTTGCTAAGCTCAATTGTTGGGGGGCACCTTCAATACTATGTTTTTTGACCTCGATGACCTCTAAGGCACTCTCTTTTAGCATGCAAATCCATAAAATTTCAAATTTTGGGTGAAATTTCTTTTCTTTTCTTCTTTAGTGTGGCTAAATTTTCCCAAAATCAAGCCCCCTAAAATGGGGGAAAAATGTAGTGTCACAGAATTGCACCTAGGAGAAATTACACATTTTACCACTTTTCCTAGCATTTATGATGCCTAAATGCATTAATGGAAAAAATATCATGGGTCAAAATTTCATGATTCTAGCTCCATACAGAACAATGGTGAAGCAATAGAAACTTGATGACACATTTCCAAAAAACCTACGCTTTTTACACCTATGCGGCACGCGAACGTCTGCATGGTGTGCTAGTGTCTTGGCAGTTTTTCAAGTTTGAAATGAGGAATCTCGAATCTTGACTCTTGATATGTGTCTCATCAGTTATATTTTTGGGTGTAATGACTCTTTTACCACCCTTTCATGCAATAAAACCCCTCATTTGCTCTCATTTTGGGGTTTTCATTCATTCAATCAAGCTTCTCTTAAACTTCACTCTTGAATCTCTTTCACTCTTGATAACAACACTTTTGCAAGTGAAGCTCTACCAAACTAAGGTCCCTCCAATAGCCAAAGCTCTCTAGCAAGCATTCAATGGTGTTTTTATGTGTTCAAGAGTGGGTTGAGGCCTGTTGGTTGCAAAGCAGGGCTTGGAGCAAAGACTCAAGCATCTGGTTTTTGGTAAGTTTTCTCCAAGTTCTCCTTGTATTTTCTCATAGTTTCTATTTTGTACCTTATTCTTCTGTTTAGTAGACCTCAAATTTGGGTTAGGTAGTGGAACTCCATTCCACCCACCTAAGTTCCTAAGCTCTTTATTACTTAGAATGCTAGCACACCATTTGGACACTAGCACACCGTGTTGGCATCCTGAATCTATGCTACCTTCCTTTGGTTGAGAGCTCCTTAGTTGGAGGTAAAAATCTATGGGTTTCACTTTCATAGGATATGAAGTAGTCTTCTTTGATAGTTAACCTATATACACTTGCTTTGTGATTTCTTCATTCATCTTATGTTGAGGTGGATGAGGGAAATTCATTCCCTAGGAATATCTTGAGAACAAACAGACTTGTGTGTAGAAAATCCCCCTTATCTCACACCTGGTATAATAAAAAATAGAATTAAGAAAAATAGTTTAGTTGCTAACCATGGAAGCAAGTTATAATTTATTAAAAACACTGGATAAGTTGACCATTTAGTACTTTGATCTAAGAATGGGTTCACCCCATCTAGAGCCAAACTCAACCTTATATTATGAGGATCTTGAGAAAAATCAGGTCATCTGTTATCAAATTCCATCTATGTATTAGAATTAGGCACATGTCATTGTTTTCCATCAATGCTCTTATTTTGGGCATGCCATTGAATAAGTTTAGAAATGTCTCTACACCTATACATTCAGAGTAATTGTAGGATTACCAAAAAGTGACAAAGAAACTTTCTAGGAACCACAACTGATTTCAACCCTTGTCTATACATCGCTTCATGGCATTTCAAACATTTACTCTCACTTGCAAGATTCTTGTGAAATAATACACAACCATTCACACATTTGTGGATGTTTTCATACCCTAAGCCCAAATTAGTGATTTTCTTTTTAAATTGACTTCATTTTGTTTGAAATGTAGATTCAACTGGTAACAATGAACTTAATAATGCCAATAACTTATCTACACTCTCATTTGTCCAACCACACACTACTTACAAGTTAATAATTTGAAGGATTGTTGTTAAATGACTTAACTTACAATTAGCATGCACAAGATTTAAAGCATCCTCCATCAACTTGGCCCAATCATCGTTTAGACCCTCATTCAACATTATATGAACTTCAAACCCTCTGTCTAACATTTCTACCTCTTCATCTATGTTTCATGCCACTTCATCTATGTTTGGTGCCACTTCATCTATGTTTTTTTCCTCTTCATCTCTCACACTATGCAATTCTATCATATCTTCATAATAATTGGCATTCCAAAGGCTTATACCACTATTCCCATATCTTATCATATGTCGATAAATCAGAATTATTTTTCTCACCTTTCAACCAAGATAGTCATTTCATGGACATGTATATTTTTCCATGTCCCTCTCATCAACTACTCTCTCATAAAATGCATGGTATTGATTCATAGTCAACCTTCAACATTGATCCATCTATAATGTTCTACACATAGCAACAAAAAATTGTAGACTAAGAGACAAAAAATGTTTTTTAATTGAAAGGAAATTCCATAGCAATAGAGTTATAGAGAGAAAATAAAATAGAGAGTTTAACTAATGAATTGTAAAAAATAGATTTTTTAAAGTTTATATTCAAATTTTTTATTGCATTGCATTGCACATATTTCAAACTCAAAGCATTACTTCACATTTCATAACTAATAACTGGAAACTGATAGATGACAAAATGTAAAAAATTGTAGAATAAGAGACAAAAACTTTTTTTTTTAATTGAAAAGCATTTCCATAGTGTTGGTGTCAACCACTGAGCCCAAGATCACAACTTGCAAATGATCTTCACAAAAAATTAGAGAGACAACACAAGGACATTTCACCAAAAAAAATACGAGATGAGATATTATACACAATATACAATGGTGCCTTATAAAGGTAAGAAAAAATGTGATGGGTGGGAAAACTACCAACACGGGAAAAGACCACCTAGGAGATTAAATGCACTAATAAACTATTATGTTGAATTAAACTTAAGCAGGTAAATGGTAAAAACCATTTACTCTAACACCCCCCTTAAGTACAACTTATGGAGAATTATTATGCAAAAAGGAATATACAATATGGGTCCCAGCTACACAACTATGTTAGGTACCCATTTACAATGAAAAAAGAAGTCTCTCACAACCAGAGAAAAGGAGAAAAACCCTATGGGAAGAAACCCCTCTCCAAAAGAGAGAAAATAAAATAGAGAGTTTAATAGGGGTGTTTTTTTATCTTTGTGGTGGTGCTCAGTGATTGTGCCTAGACCGAACTTGGTTTTTTGGTGGCTTGGTGAGGCCTGATTGGTTGGGCTCATTTTTTTTTCTTCTGAGGATGAACATGGTCACATGTTGGCACTAGGTGCTTGATTTGAAAGAACCTCTATGGGATTTTTTTTTCATTTTTGCATATCTTTTGCAAACGGAGGTCATTTTTCACAAACCACATATCAACGAAAAGGTATTTTCATCACCTTTGCAATGGTTGAGGAATTTTTCTTCACGTATTGCAAAAAAAGTGCCATTAATATATCACCCAGTCCACAAATATTCCTCCAAAAATCAACAAGTGCTTTTGAACAAACTATGGATGCTTGGAAAAAATTTATCAAAGCATAATAGTAAGCAATAGCATAGAGAAGGTAGTGAACTAGTTGAAAAAATACCTCAAAGAAATGTGGTCTCATGGTGATGGAATGCCATGAAAATCCATAACAATTCACTTTCCATGTAATTCTTCATAGTATTCCATCACCATGAGACCACATTTCTTTGAGGCATTTTTTCCAAAGTTCATTTCCATGTCTATGGTACCACATTTTTCATACATGTCTACCAAAGAATTTTATCAAATAGTTCCCTACCTTGTTGCTATGGCTAAAAGCCTAAAATAGGTGATTTCAAAAAAGCTATGGATGCTTAAAAAAAATCTATCAAAGCATAATATTAAGCAAAAAGCTATGGTCTCATGTTTTTTTTGGCACGAAAATCAACATGATTTTATTTGCATTCTTTTGTAGGTTTTATATGCATTTTTTTGGTAAGTTTGTTGTTTGAAATGGGGAAAAAGTTTTATGGTCAGTTTTGTGAACTTTTTAATTGTAGGGTTCTCACTGTTACTGAAAAAGGTATTTCTCATGAAGGAAGAGAAAAGATGTGTAGAGCCTTTGAATTATACCCATACTATGCAATGGCATTGAATCATTTAGCAAACCATTTTTTCTTCATAGGGCAACATTTTCTTGTGGAACAGTTGACTAAGATAGCTCTTATTTCAACTGACCACCCTCTCATGAAATCTCATTCACATTATAATCTTGCATGATCTTATCATAGTAAAGGTGATTATGAAACAACTAGCCACAAAGTCAAAGGACATAGGATTTTATGGATAGGTTAAATTGAAGTTGGGAGATCTTAAGAGTTCTCTCTTGAATTTTGAAAAGGTTCTAAAGGTCTACCCTGAGAACTGTGAGAGCTTAAAATATGTAGGTTGTATACATGCTCAACAAGTGTATGAAGATAAGGCTTTGGAAATTTTAAGAATGGTAACTAGATCCACATGATGCCCATGCATTTATCAAGATGGGTGAGTTATTAATATCTTTAGACCCTAGTGTAGCCTTAGATTCTCTTAAGACACCAAAGTATCTTCTGGAGAAGAGCAGAGAAGTACCCATTCAATTATTAAACAACATTGGGGTCTTCATTTTGAGCATGATGAACTAGAGTTGGCTCAACAAACTTTCATGGAGGCATTAGGAAATGATGTTCTGCCTCTACATAAATCTCTATGGTTAGTTTTGTGAATTTTCTACTTGTAGGATTCTCATAGTTAGTGAAAAAGGTAGTGTTCATGAAGGAATGGAAAAAATGTGTAGAGCCTTTGAATTATACCCGTACTGTGCAATGGCATTGAATCATTTAGCAAACCATTTTTTCCTCAGTACAGGGCAACATTTTCTTGTGGAATAGTTGATTGAGACATCTCTTGTTTTAACTGACTACCCTCTTATGAAATCTCATTCATATTATAATATGTCATGATCTTATCATAGTAAAGGTGATTATGACACCACTAGCTGCTACTACATGGAATCAATTAAGGAAAGCCATAGGCCATAGGATTTTGTGGACAGGTTCAATTGAAGCTAGGAGATCTTAATATTTCTCTCTCAAATTTTGAAAAGGTTCGGGAGGTCCACCCTAAGAACTGTGAGAGCCTAAAATTTGTAGGCCATATATATGCTTAGCAAGGGAAGGCAAAGAAGGCTTTGGAAATTTTAAGAAAGGAAATTTGCATAGATCCACATGATGCCCATGCATTTATCATGATGGTTGAGTTATTAATATCGTCAGACCCTAGTGCAACCTTAGATTCTCTTAAGATAGCAAAGTCTCTTCTGAAGAAGAGCAGAGAAGAAGTACCCATTCAATTATTAAAAAAAATTAGGGTTCTTCATTTTGAGCGTGATGAACTAGAGTTGGTTCAACTAACTTTTTTGGACGCATTAGGAAATGGAATTTGGGTTGAATTCATAGATAAAAACCCCAATTCCAATTTTGTAGATTTTCCTATGCTCTTTAAGGATAAGAAATTCTTCCATCGACTAGAAGAAGGAGGTGTTTCACTTGAGTTACCATGGAATAAAGTCACAATACTATTTAATCTTGCTAGGTTGTTTGAACAACTACATGATACTAAAAAATAAAATCTTTTATATAGGCTAATATTGTTCAAGTTTCTTGATTATGTGAATGCATATCTACATCTTGCAGCAATGGCTCAAGCTCGAAATGAGATCCAACTAATCCTAAAATTGATTGGGGATGCACTTAAGGTGGATAAAAACTCATCAAATACTTTATCTATGCTTAGAAAAATGGAATTGAAAATAGATGACTAGCTTAAAGCAAAAGAAACAATTAAAGGTGCACAAAGTGAATCAAATGCAAACAATTCTTATGTTGAAATTTCACTTGTAAATTGGAATTATTTTGCATTGTTTTGCAATGAGAGGAGGGAACCAAAGGAGGAGGCACGAGATCTTGAGAAGGCTAGAGAATTGTATTGTAAAGTGTTGGTGTAGAGACCACGAAATGTTTATGTTGCAAATGGTGTAACCATTGTGCTAGCTGAAAGGGGTCAATCTAATATTACAAAGAAAATTTTTACACAGGTACAAGAAGTTGTAGTAGGAAACATCTTTGTTTAGATTCCTGATGTGTGGATAAATCTAGCACATGTTTACTTTGCACAAGGACAGTTTGTGCTTGCAGTGAAAATGTATCAAAATTGTTTGAGGAAATTCTATTTTGGCACTCACACCCAAATTTTACTATATTTAGCTCAAACAAATTATGAAGTAGAATAGTGGAAATATTGTAAAAGAACACTATTAAGAGTAGTAGATTGTAACTACTATAAGTTTCCAATCAAAAAGCTATAGATTTTGTGTTTAATGTAATGAGGGTTTTGAATTACCTTTGAACTCGTTGCAGATGGCATCCCAAAATTCAACTTTATTGCAAAGGGCCTCACTGATTTCAAATTCATTACAACAAACTCCAAATTCCTTGCCCTTTCCCACCTTTTCAAAAGTCTCCAAGTCCCTCCAAAAAATATTTATCGCCCAATATACAATACCCAGGCTAGTGTAGTTGTCAAACGAATAACGAATCATGCCAAACAATCTTTATCTCCAAACAATATTTATCTTTGAATTAGATGAACTATTTCTATAACTCAAAATACCTTAGGCTAAATGAAAAATGAATCACATGCACAATACACTCCTGTCTTATGTTTCCTGATTTTTTTATTTTATTTTGTCTTATTTGTATTTATGTGACAAACGATTTAGTCATTTTTATTTTTTTGACTTAATCATTTTTTAGTCCATGACAAAATTAGTCATTTATTTACTCATTTATAGCTGAGTTGCAAAAAAATAGTAGAATTTAGTCATTTTTAGTTGTTGTGACTAAAATTTTTAGTCACTTAGTCATTTATTTGCCAAATTCTACTAGTGAATTTTTATCAAGGCTTATGACGATGCTGAGTGTTTATCTAAGGGAGTAATCACACTTCTCATAATGGTTGTCCTCGTTATTCAGAACATAATGTTCCATTTTTTAGATCTAGACTTTCCTTACAACCTTCTCCTAGGTTACCCATGGATTCATGCCATAAGAGTTGTACCTTACACTTACCATCAATGCTTTTAGTTTCCCTAAAATGGCCTTGAAATTACCATACCAAGTGCTCCTGATCCTTTCCAATACTACAAAAATCCAAGAGGAACCATTTAATGTCAAGTGTGTATTAATCAAGAAGCTTCATCTTCCACCTCATCCAACTACATTGATCCATATTCCCTGATCAAATCATCCACTCCATTCATCATACCCTCCAAACCCAAAGTATAGATCCATGATGAGGGATGTGGGGAATACAACATGGAGATATTATTTTGTGTGGGAAAGTTTTCTAAATCACCAGAATCTTATGGTAAACCTCATCCTATCCCTCCAAAAATCATTATCCACAATCCTCCTACCACTTTCATTAAATGGGAGGAATTGAGCAAAGATCCCATTGACAAAGACATTTCTACATGGATTTACAAGGATGAAGAAGCTATTGAACCTAAACAGTTACTAGTTGAGCAGTATCTAAAAGGGTTCCTAATCATGAAGTAACAAGGATATGATGGACATAGTGCTCTTGGACTAAAAAAACATGGAATGGTGGAACCTATACTATATCCTTGCTTGCTAAAGTACATTGGGTTAGGGTACGTACCATCAGAACCGAGTCCTCCTAGTACTAAGTTGACGTTTAGTGAGAACATTGACACTTTAGATGAGGTCAAGACATCTGAGGATTGTTACTATGGTGAAACTGATTCTAATGAATATGAATTGGATTCTTGCACAACCAATGACTATGAAATAGGTAACATCTTCCAAGAACTTAACCTATCCTCTTCCCTAACCAATATCATGGATATTAATATCTAAATGGATACCTTTTGGGAACTAGATGACTCTACCTCTATCTTCACCATATCTACCTACACATTAACCCTTGACAATATTGATGATGTATTACCCATTTTTTACCCCCAACTCATAGATTGTGACCAACAAGGACCATCGAGCTTAGATACATTTGAGGACAACAAAGCAATTTCTAAGTTCATGGGACTTTGTGAAGGAATATCGAGTAGAGATCATAAAGTTGGCTTCATCATGGAACTTGATAATGCAACATATTTTGGAGAGTTTGTTCCTCCCTCTAGTCGCAAAAGTGATAAAAATGGTAAAAATAAAAATAAAAAGAATAGTTCTCTAGGTAAAAACCAAAATGTGCCTGTAGACCATGAAAAAGTAAAAATAAATTATGTATCCAAAGGTGAAAACCTCTATGAGGCACCTAATGATGGAGGGTTGGATAGTCTCCATATTGATCAAGTGAGATCACCATTGCTAATAGAATATTCAAAAGAATTCAATCTTGGTAAAAAGGACAATCCTAGAATTATTCAGTTTGCAGCATCTTTAACCACTAAAGAAAAACCAAATTTCACTACATTCTTTTTAGAAAGACAAGTTAATTTTGCATGGTCATGTTTTGATATGCCTAGGTTGCACCTTGAACTAGTTTAACATCATCTACCATTGCTTCCAAATTCCAAACTAGTCAAGAAAAAATAAAGAAAAATGCACCCACAGATCACACTCTTGGTAAGGTTGAGTTAAATAAACTTCTAGATGTTGGTTTTATTCATCCCATATATTATATAGAATGGATATCCAATATTGTGCCTATCACTAAACCAAATGGTGGTATGCATGAATTTTAGAGATCTAAATAAAGCTTGTCCTAAAGATGATTTCCCACTACCTAATATTGACATCATAGTAGACCTCATAGAAGGATATGAGATGTTGTCACTTATGGATGACTTTTCAGGATACAATAAGATCAAAATTTCCCTTCGAGATCAACACAAAACATCTTTCAATTGTGCTTGGGGTACCTTTTTTCATAATGTAATGTCTTTTGGTCTCAAGAATGTCAGAGCAACATATCAAAGAACTATAACAACCAATTTTCATGATTATATCCATGATCTTATGGAAGACTATGTTGATGACTTATTGACATTGTCTTTGATAAGAGGTGGTCACCTAGGAATTTTAGATAATATTTTCAAAAGACTAATAGAATATAAGGTCAAGCTAAATCCAAAGAAATTTATTTTTGGGGTCTAATCAGGAAAACTATTAGGATATATAGTCTCTCATAGAGGAATTGAAGTTGATCCTACAAAGATAAAAGTAATAGATATGCCACCACACACCAATTTAGTTAGTTGAGGACTCTACAAGGAATGTTATAGTCAATCTAAAGGTTCATTGTCCAACTAGCAGACAAGATTCATCCATTTCAACATTTTTTACATAAAAGGAGTTCCCTTCATATGGACCGAGCATTGTCAAGAGGCATTTTAGCAAATAAAATATTATCTATTATCTCCTCCAGTTCTCATGCCTCCTATTGATGAAAGAAAATTGATCTTATACATATCAACCACTACATCAACACTAGGGGCATTACTAGCATAGAATGAAAATGATAGAAAAGAGAGAGCTATCTACTATATCAGTTGAACTCTAGTAGGATATGAGCATAACTCTACTCCCATTGAAAGAGTGTGTCTTGCATTTGTTTTTTCCACACAAAATCTAAGACATTATATGTTGAACCACAAAACAAAATTGATAGCCAATATTGATCCTCTCAACTATTTTTTAAACAAAGCAACTTTGAAAGGATGATTAGAAAGGTGGTGTTGAACATCCAAAAAACTAAGAGGGGGGTGAATCAGTAATCCATAAAACCATATTAACATCCATCTAAGCATTATCACAATTCTGGCGAAATCAGTAAGAGAGAATATAAAAGAAAGTCAATACAACCATACAAATGAACATTAGGATTTTTACGTGGAAAAACTGAAAGCGAAAAACCACAGTGAGGTTTAACTCACAATATATTATATTTGAATACAAAATATTATAGGGTTCACTACTAGGACTCACTATCCTTGAAAAGGCTCACTTCCTGAGTACAAAAGATGGATAACCACCAAGCTACAATGATAGTGACTCACTTCCAAAATATTGAACTGATAGGATACACCTTCAATGTGCAGGGTTCAGTTCCACTAAAGCTTAGAATATGAAGTGTTGCCTCACACAATAGTTGCTCAACAAAATTGCACTAATCACAACTGATAAAGTATTTAGGCTCAGATCTTCACACACCTCTTAATCCTTTTCATACTCACACTTAGTTCTCATTTCAAATTAACTGCTCATTTGTGTCCTCCTCATTCCAGTCCTCAAAACATCTTATATATATACAAGTATATCTTAATCATCAATTAGGCTAGCCTAATTAGATGAAAACAAAATAATCAAATCTTCCTTTGTCAGCACCATTTATGATTTAAACATTTTATCCACATAATGAATTATACCAAGTTGGCTATCATGCATAAAGCATAACTATTCTTCATAAAGTATTGCATATGCTGAGTTGGCATAAAATAGAGCACAATTATCCAAACCAACAAATAATCCTCAAAGAAAACATATTCTGAATCAGAGAACACATCAATTTCCCATCATACTACCAAAATAGAGACTATCAACAAAACGGCAGCATAAGAATGTTCACCTTAATAAAATGTAGAGTCTCCCACATAGTATGCCAAGCAAGGAACAATAGTAGAATACAGAGTTGAACTCTGCTAGAGATAACTTTATGCTCACAACAAAAGATGTCTCAAGATCCAAGATATATCTATTTGAATGAGTCAAGAAAACATGGTTAAGATATTAGATTCATATCAGATCTTGCGGTGAATTTCAAACTCAAATACCAACACACCGATCCATCACAAAATAGTATTACTAGCAGAGAACAACTTCTGATAAACCAAGTAGACTTCCCATATAGTTATCACCATGTTGACATCAATGAAAACATAGGAACAATGAACACAAACCATCCGCACTTCATTCTCATGTTGCAAGGCTCTCAACAATCTCCCCCTTTGGTAGTGATGGCAACATGCATGACAAAAAAAAGAATTCAAGTATACTAAAACTGAATGTTTTGAATACTCCCCCTATCAAAACTATTCTTCACAAAAATGTTTTTCTTCCATCTCTCTATCTTTCCTAATCTATCTCTACATCTCTCTATCTCTCTATCTCTCCCCCTTTGACATCAATAACAAAGGAAGGGGTCTGGTATATGTATATATCCATCAAAGTGTAACCAAAAATATATGAACATGGAATTGAATTAACATGAAGAACCTCTGAGACTCTCCAGGATAGCCTTCCACAAAACTTTACCTTCTTCCCATGAACCTTTTACACTTACAAGAGTCTTGTAAAATAGCTCAAGCTTAGTTAAGGACTCTACACCATTTGCTAAATTATTAGGACTAAGATTAATCTCTGATAACTCACCAATATAGCCAAGAGCACTAGAAAAAGATGTTTGAGTTTAATCATGTCTCTGAGTGCCACAAACATCTTGATAACATTTTTCCTTTGATATTATATTTATCTTTTGGTAACCTATATATGTATCTTCCTGAGTACTCATTTGGGACTCACTCATCCTTATCTCATTTCTTACATCCAGTGTACTACTAGATCAATCTAGGAAAAAAGAAATTAGTTCATGTGGCTCTTATTCACAAAATAAAACACTCTCCAATTCCTTTATCACATGACTATGTGCATTCGCACATTTTTCCTTGATATCTTCCAAATTTCCTTCATCAGACCTGATTCTAGCAAGCACTTCAAGTCCAAAGATGTAGATCTTCAAAGAATCAATCATGCCATGGAGATTCTCCATAATAGAAATAGATGAATCAAAATTAGCACCAGGAATAACCTTCTACAATTCTTCCAAAGCTCTCTAAATATTTATTCTTTCATGCTCATGTTTAAGCTCACTTCGTTCTATAACTTCTTGCTTAACAACACTCTTCCTTTTCTTCCCTGTCTGAGTCATGCTACTAGAGCTTCCTTCTAAATTGATATTCTTAGGGCTTTACAAAAGAATTTTAGCATAATTATCAAGTTTAGCCTCTGACACTTCATAATCTAATTCAAATATCCAAAATAACCTTGATTCAGTTGCTTCCATGTGAAAAAAAATTATGGATACAAGAAAATTTATGCTTCTGGAGTACCTTTCAACAACACTTACTAGAATCCTAAGCCTTCTATTCATCCTCATCTAAAATGTTCCAAATAATGCAGCAAGGGTAGTCTCTTGTGCATACGAACTACTAAGATTTATCATGAAGTTCTTGATTTGATAGGAAATAAGCTTTGAATTTGACCATTCTATCCATGCTATTATAGGTAACTCTCTCAAAAATTAAAAGAGCAAAGAGACAACCAAATTTCCATACTGAATGTATTCTTCTTACTCTTCTTGATTTCTTTTAAATTATTCAAAAGATGTATGTGAAGTAATTCACACAAGTCATAATCTATACATCTTTTAACCATGTCAACAATAGTATTACAACAACAGAAGAGACTGTAAGGTCGTTGTGATGGATACAAACTTTGTGACTGATGATCATAGCAGTACACCTTATTACTGGATCAATAATCAATATCAAATCAATCTCTTTCCCTTCAAAATTTTCACCGGTAACCTTAAATATCTCTTTCTCATCCATAGCCTTTTGTTTTGGAACTGGTCCAGAGGAACACAAACCAATTACATCTCTAATAGATTCTCTGGTAAAAAAATGTGCCTCATCAATCCACAAAGATTCATCATGAATTATGCTCAACACTATTCAAATATACTTATTCTCAAATTCAAACAAGGGAAATTTCATCCAAAACATCCAACTTTTTCTCAACTAATACTCTATAGGCATCATGGTTCTCCTTTAATTCACTTTCCCAAAGCATTCTCAACTAAACTGATGGCATCTCTTCTACCTTACTATAAACAAATGCATGGATATCTTCCATGGGAAACACTCTCTGAGGGATGCAAGAGAATGCACCAACAAACTCTTTCGACACATTCCTCAAATATCTCTTCAACCTAACTTGCACTTTATCTGCACTACTCACAACCTTTGAATTATCCATAGCAATAAAAATGAAAGATTGTGCAAATAAGAATACCTCTATAAATTCCAACAAGAAATGTATAGATATCCTGCTTCCAGAGCTTACTTTGAATCCACTTGATTTTTTCTTCAAACCCTAAAACTCTAATTTGACTTCTAAACTTCCTTTGAACAATTCTTTGAAAATACATAAGCCTTTAGAATTATCTAAATTTAGTCCTTCTATTCTGAATTATTTTGCAATAAATGCTTCAACTTGTAGGTAGATTACCTTGAAAATTATGTATGCCTCCACTCTTTAAAATTATGTAGATTTCATCCTTGACACATGCAACTGAGAAAATACCTTAATCTTGTTACCACATTAAATATACTTCTATCATGATATGACACAAGTATCAATGAGGTGGTTTATTATATTTTTTGATAATTGCTCCCCCTTAGCCACTGCTTTTACTTAGAAACTGATGAGAGTATCTGCACTGGATCTCGGCATAGATAAGACTGATGATTCCTTTCTCCAAATCCTTTTCATTTCCTTTCTTGATTCTTTTGAATCAATGATTTGATCATTCTTCTTCGCCAGATAGATATTTTCCTTTCTTTTGCTATTATTACTAGGGTGTTTTAGATTTCTACACTTACAACAAACAACATCCTTCTTTCTATTTTCCCTTGTATTCAACATACTAACTTTATATCCAATCTTCTTACTCTTAGAACACTTTCCAGAGAATGATAAAGAACCATTTATTTTACTTTTGTGGTTCTTTCCCTTATGACCAAATTTCTTACAGGAATAACAAACACCATTCAAAGACAAATACCTTTTAGCATCATGTCACTTGATAGGTGCTTCTCAGGAATTTCTTCTTAGATCCTTGATTTTCCCATTTATGTATCGAGTCTTCTTACCAGTCGATTGCTTCGCTTTAGAACTCTAACCTTTCTCAAGTTCCTTAAACCACTCTTATTCATTTATGGTCTTTGAGAGGTAATCAATTCATCAAGCATCGTCGAGCTTATCTTAAATTTTTCTTCAAAAATTCTTTCCTTTTCTAGATCAAATCTCAATATTTCCGCTTCTTCTTCTTTCTTTATGCATTCATCTATCTTCCTTTGAATTTCAATTTTCTAACATTCTTTAGTTATTTTCTTCTCATCCAATTGTTATAGCATGCTAGAGATAACTTCTTATCATTCAACCAATAGATGACATGCTTCAATACTTTTACTCTGTAGCTTTTCAATATACTTATTCACTTTCATCAATTGGTCCTTCGTATCTTTCATTTCTTCTTAATATTTAGTAGAGACTACTTCTGGAGGAAATTTTTTCTTATACTCAAATTCTAGGACCTTCCTCAAGTTGTAGGCTTCTTCCAAGGAACCAATATCTAATACCAATTGTTGAACATCTAAAATAATAAGAGGGGGGTGAATTAGTATTCCATAAAACTATATTAACATCCATCTAAGAATTATTACAATTCTGAAAAAATCAACAAGAGAGAACATAAAAACAAGTCAATGCAACTATACACATGAACAACAGGATATTTACATGGAAAACCCAAAAAGGGAAAACCATAGTGAGGGTTAACTCACAATATATTATATCTGAATACAAAATATTACAGGGCTCACTACCAGGACTCACTATCCTTGAAAAGGCTCATTGCCTGAGTACAAAATATGGCTAACCACCAAAATACATGATGGTGGCTCACTACCAAAAGATTGAAATGATAGGATACACCTTCAATGTGTAGGGTTCAGTTCCACTAAAGCTCAGAATATGAAGTATTTTGTCACACATTAGTCATTCAACAAAACTGCACTGATCACAACTGATAAAGCATTTAGGCTCAGATCTTCACACACCTCTTAATCCTTTTTGCACTCACACTTCTCATTTCACATTCACTTCTCATGTGTGTCCTCCTCATTCCATTCCTCAAAATATCTTATATATATACAAGTATATCTTAATCATCAATTAGGTCAGCCTAATTAGATGAAAAAAATAATAATCAAAGCTTCCTTTGTCAACACCATATATGATTTAAACATTTTATCCACATAGTGAATTATACCAAGTCAACTATCATCCATAAAGCATAACTAGTCTTCATAAAGTATCATATACACTAAGTCAGCCAAGACTAGAACACAATTCTCCAAACCAAAAAATAATCCTTAAAGAAAACACCTTCCATATTTGAGAACACATTAATTTCCCATCATACCACCAACATAGAGACTATTGACAAAATTGCAACATAAGAATGTTCACCTTAATAAAATGTAGAGTCGCCCACATAGTATGCCAAGCAAGGAACAATAGTAAAATATAGAGTTGAACTCTATCAGAGATAACTTTCTACTCGCAACAAAATACATATCAAGATCCAAGATATAGCTATCTTAATGAGTCAAAAAAACATGGTTAAGAGATTAGAGTCATATCAGATCTTGTGGTGAATTCCGAAATCAAATACCAATACACTAATCCATCACAAAAGAGTATTATCGATAGAGAAAAACTTTTGGTAAACCAAGTAGACTTCCTATATAGTTATCACCATGTTGACATCAATGACAACATGGGAACAACCAACACAAACCATCCACACTTCAAGCTCATGTACAAGGCTACCAACAATCTCCCCCTTTGACATTGATGGCAACATTCATGACAAAAAAAAAATCAAGTATACTGCAACTAAATATTCTAAATATTCCCCCTATCAAAACTATTCTTCACAAAAATGTTTTTCCTCTATCTCCCTATCTTTCCCAATCTATCTCTCCATCTCTCTATCTCTTTATCTCTCCCCCTTTGACATCAATGACAAAGGAAGGGGTCTGGTATATATGTATATATGCATCAAAGTGTATCCAAAAAGATATAAACATAGAATTGAGTAAACTTGAATAAGAACCTCTAAGACTCTCCAGGATAGCCTTCCACAACACTTTACCTTCTTCCCATGAACCTTTTTCACTTACAAGATTCTTGTAAAATAGCTCAAGATTAGTTAAGGACTCTACACCATCTGCTAAAGTATTGGGACTAAGATTAATCTCTAATAACTCACCAATATAGCCAAGAGCACTAGTAATAGAAGTATGTTTGAGTTTAATCATGTCTCTAAGTGCCACAAACATCTTGATAACATTTTTCCTTTGATCTTGTAGAGAAAATATTTTTTCCTAAAGCTACACAATCTAGGACAACTTCTTATTATCTTTATCTTCTATTAACCTATATGTATCTACTTGAGTGCTCATCTAGGACTCACTCATCCTTTTCTCATTTCTTATATCCAGTGTACTGCAAGACCAGTCTAGGAAAAAATTAAGTATTTCATGTGCCTCTTCTTCACAAAATTGTACACTCTCCAATTCCTTTATCACATGGTTGTGTGCATTCACACATTTTTCCTTGATATCTTCCAAATTTATTCATCAGACCTAATTCTAGTAGGAACTTCAAGTCCAAAGATGTAGACCTTCAAAGAATCAATCATTCCATGGAGATTCTCCACAATAGAAATAGATGAATCAAAATTAGCATCAGGAATAACCTTCTGCAGTTCTTCCAAAGCTCTCTAGACATTTATTATTTCATGCTCATGTTCAAGCTCACTTCCTTCTGCAACTCTTTCTTAACAACACTCTTCCTTTTCTTCCCTGTTCCGGTCATGCTATTAGAGGCACCTTCTATATTGAGATTCTTAGGGCTTTTAAAAAGAATTTTAGCATAATTATCAACTTCAACCTTTGACACTTCATATTCCAATTTTGCTATCCAAACTAACCTTGATTCAACTGCTCCATGTGACAAAAATCCGTGGACACAAGAAAATGTATGCTTCCATAGTACCTTTCAACAATACTTACTAGAATCCTAAACCTTATATTCATCCTCATCTAAAATATTCCAAAGAATGTAGCAAGGGCAGACTCTTGTGCATCCGAACTACCAAGATTTATCATGAAGTTCCTAATTTGATAGGAAATAGGCTTCAAATTTGACCATTCTATCCTTCCTATTACCGGTAAATCTCTCAAAAAGTAAAAGAGAAAATAGACAACCAAATTTCCATACTAGAATGTATTCTTCTTACTCTTCTTGATTTCCTTTAAATTCTTCAAAAGATGTATATGAAGTAATTCTGGTGCAGGGGAACCAAGTCTAATTTTGCAAAATTTGATCAAATAAGGTCTTTTGATGGTTTTAAGGTATTTTATTCTTTTTGTGTGCAAATAAGGTCATAAAATACCATTGATTATGTCTTTAGTCACTTAGGGGTTAATTTTTGTAAATGTTGCAATTATGCAAATGTCGTAAAATGTAAAGTTGTAAAATTGCAAGAAAATGCAAAATCAAGGAAGGCCAATGGTCATGGGGCTCAAAAGTCTATTGGAGTCATATTTCTAGTTTTTTTTTGGTTGTACAAGGTTTAAATACAATATTTATGGTTGAATACAAAGTTTGGGTGATCATTTTTGTGAAAATAAGCAATATGAACTCCTCTTTTCTATGTGTTTTTTTCTTTCTGAAAATTTGTTGCTCCATTGATTTGTACGGATCTGTACTAAGGATTTTTTATTGAAGGTGATGTGAATTGGTTAGTGAAATTCTTAAGATAATTTTTGATTTGGAGTGACTTAATTTCATTAAGTTTTGAAGTTTTTACAGTCATTTTATTGTAGGCAGCTAAGTTCAAATTTTGAAGTTTTGAGAGTTCAAAATGCTATAAACAACCATTCCACCATTATTTTTCCATATAACTTGGTGGAATGGTTGATTTAGAGTAGGTTTCAATGTTGAATTAGGGTTTAGGAGCATGATGGAGAGTTTGAATAAGTTTTGAGTGCTGCCCTAGGGGATTTTCTTGAGTTTTTTGCTTGAAAATTGATGGCTAAGTATAGGAGTGTGATGGAATTGCATTGTTGGAGATTCGGTGAAGGTTTTTAAAGCTTGTGTAGACATATTTTGACATGTTTGAAGTGGTTATATGGTTAGTAAAGGTCTGGAGGTTGGATTTCCAATAAAACCTCCTTGTTTCAAACCTAGAATGGCCAAATCAAGGGTTTGATGTTTTTGTCAATTTAGGGTTGTTTCCCTTGATAAAATTTGGAAAATATAAAGTTTTGTAGCTTTTTAAAGGACTTTCCAAAGATATTTTGGTTTGGTAAAATGTTTGGAGAGGTTTTCCTTTGTAAAAGTGGTCTATTTGGGCCTTGGGATAGTGTACCAATCATTTCTTGAAGAGGATGTTCCAAAAAAACACATATGCATAATTGAGGTATGTTGAAATATGTCCAAATGGGTGTCTAAAAAGGTGAATTTTTTGTGGGTTTGAGGTATATTGTGGAAGCTATGATCAGATTTCACTGTTTGCACTACTACAAGACAAGAATGGTGGAATTGAGAAAAGGTGACAAGATAGAGTTTTAGTGCTTGGAAAGTTGATTAATTTTTCTTGAATTGTGTTTGTACAAATATTTCCTCCCTACTCTACATCAGTTGGTATCAGAGCTTAGGAAGTAGATCTTTGGAAGGTGGAAGGTTGCAGTTTGAAGTAGTAAAGAGTTGCAGATTAAAAGGTGAAAATTCCTCCTAAAGGTAGTGTTGTACTTGCAAGGGAGATTAAGTTGTTAAAAGAGTCACAAGAAGCCATCTTAACGATATTTGAAGCAATGGAGAAAGACAAAAGAAGAGGAAAGGTCACTAATGAGGAAAGTGACTGAGAAGAAGAGGTAGAGGGAGAAGATGAAAACCTTCCAAGTGGAAGAATCCAAGATACTGATTGGGATCCTAATGATAGAAGGATGATAAAGATTCTTAAGGCTATGAAAGGAGATGCTTCTGATGTGAAAGTTTATGTGTCAATGTATAATGGAAAATTGGATGCTGAAGAGGTATTAGATTGGATAGATGCACTAGACAATTTCTTTGAATTCAAGGAGGTTGTTGATGATCAGAAAGTGAATTTTGCTAAGACCAAGTTGAAAGGACCCACATTAACATAGTGGAATTGCATTCAAGAGGAGAGAGTGAAGAAAGGAAAACCAAAGATTAGTTCATGGGATAGGATGGTGTCAAAGGTGAAAGCACAATTCTTCCCAAGTGATCATGCCATACAAACATTTAAGAAGTTGTAGAGTTTAAAAAAAAGACAAATATGTCATGACATATACTAAAGAGTTTCACAAGCTGAGTATAAGGTCTAGTCATATTAAGGATGAAAATGAAAATATTGCAAGGTATATTTGTGGTTTAAGATATCAAATCCAAGATGAATTGAGTTTGGCTATGCCTAGATCAATTGAGGAATGTTTTCAATTGGCTGCTAAGGTAGAGGAGAAACTGAAAAGAAGACAAGAAAGACAAGGAAGAGGCAGGGGAAACATTAGTAGAGGAAGGGTATCAAGGCAGACTTTTGAAGACCAAGAAGAAGTAAGTAAAGGCAAGGAGCAAGTTGCTAATCAAAGAGGTGGATTCAGAGGTTTCAGAGGTATATTTGGTGGATGTAGAAGTTCAAACACATTTTTAGGTAGGTTCTATCACTATAATCATTTTGGCCATCCATCATTTAAGTGTCCTAAAAAACAAGGTTCTACATCAAGTGGGGGAGACAAGAGAGTGTAATTGGTACAAGAAGATGATTGTGAAAGTGTTCATGATCCTAATCAACTTTCTGCTCCTAAAGTTGGGGAGTAACTAGTGGTGAGAAGACAACTACTAAAGGCATCCAAGGAGGAGGAGACAACTCAAAGGACACTATTCAAGACAACATGCAAATGCAAAGGAAAGGTATGCAAGTTAGTGATAGATTCTAGTTCTACTGATAACATGGTGTCAAATGAAATGGTAGATAAAATGAAATTAGAAAAAGTGCCTCATGAAACATCATATAAAGTATCTTGGGAGAATGATAATTAGTATATCTTGGTGAATGAACAAGATTTTTTTAAGTTTAGTATTGGTGGATATAAAGATAAGATACTTTGTGAGGTTTTTCCAATGGATTGTTTCCATTTACTACTTGGAAGGCCATGGCAGTTTGATAGGAATGCACTATATGATGGAAGAGCTAATACTTACACCATTGAAAAGGATGGAAATAACTTCAATTTAACACCATTGAAAGAAGATATCAAGGAGTAGACCACGGTAGAAAAGGTAATCATGATAGGCAAGAAAGAGTTTGTAAAAGGAGAGGAAGAAAAGAAGGTAGAGGTTGCAGCCACTTCAAGGTTTGAAAGTGTCAAGGCAGAAAATGTGAGAAATGATGCAATATTGAAGAGGAAAGAAGATGATAGTTTCGTATCAAAGATAGTTCAAGAGAATTTCTAGGATGAATTGATTGTGAAAGTGCAAGGTGGGATGGAAAAGCATGATAAGATCATGGTAGGGATAGTATTTTGTCCTTTGGTTTCAAAGAATTTTAAAGGGTAGTCTAATGTTGTCAATACAAATGTGTGTAAGTCTGATTAGATAGAGGTGGTAAAGGTCAGTTTTCATATGTTAACGCAAGTTCAACCTTAGTTTAATTTGAGGGAAAGATAAGAGGACATCTAACAAGGCAACTTGTGAAGGTGGAGCATTACCAAGTTGGTAACACGTTCAAGAGTGCAAGACATGATTCAAATCTGCAATATCTAATCTAGTGGAAAGGATTTCCTAATGGAGGAGCATTTGAATACCAAAGAGATCATGTGAAGAAACATGATTTGATGCCACTCAGTCCTCAAAGGAACTTGAGAACTTTTTCTTAGGCCAGGTGTATGGTGCAGGGGTACCAAATCTAATTTTGCAAAATTTGGTCAAATAAGGTGTTTTGATAGGTTTTAAGGTATTTTAGTCTTTTTTTGTGCAAATAAGGTCATAATATACCATTTATGATGTCTTAAGTCACTTGGGGGTTCATTTTTGTAAATGTTGCAATTTATACAAATGTTGTCAAATGTAACGTTGTAAAATTGCAAGAAAATGAAAAATCAAGGAAGGCCAATGGTCATGGGGCTCAAAATTCAGTTGGAGTTGGTTTTATAGTTTTTTTTTGGTTTTACAAGGTTTAAATACAATATGTATGGTCGAAGAAAAAGGTTGGGTGATCATCTTTGTGAAAACAAGCAATAGAAACTCCTCTTTTCTGTGTTTTTTTCTGAAAAATCTGCTGCTCCATTGATTTGTACGGCTTTGTAACTATGGTTTTTTAATTTAAGGTGTTGTGAATTGGTTAGGTACATGGATTAATATCATTTTTGCTTTGGAGTGACTGAATTTCATTAATTTTTGAAGTTTTTACAATCATTTTACAATAGGCGGCTAAGTTCAAATTTTGAAGTTTTGAGAGTATTCGAAATGCTATAAACACCCATTCCACCATTAGTTTTCCTTGTAACTTGGTGGAATGGGTGGTTTATGGTAGGATTAAATGTTGTATTATGGTTTAGGATTAGGGTGGAGAGTTTGAATGAGTTTTGAGTGCTTCCCTAGGGGATTTTCTTGAGTTTTGCTTGAAAATTGATGGCTAAGTATAGGAGTGTGATGAAATTGCATTGTTGGAGGTTGGGTGAAGGTTTGTAAATCATGTGTGGGAATATTGTGACATTTTTGAAGTGTTTATATGGTTATTAAAGGTGTAGAGGTTGGATTTCCAATAAACCCTCCTTGTTTCAAACCTAGAATGGTCAAATCAAGGGTTTGAAGTTTTTGTGAGTTTAGGATTATCTCCCCTAATAAAAGTTGGAAAATCTAAAGTTTTGTAGCCTGTTAAAGGACTCCAAAGATATTTGGGTTTGGTAAAATTTTTGGAGAGGTGTTCCTTTGTAAAAGTGGCTGATTTGGGCCTTGGGATAGTGTACCATTCATTTGTTGAAGAGGATATTACAAAACAACCATATGCACAATTGAGGTATGTTGAAATATGTCCAAATGGGTGTCTATTAAGGTGAATTTTTTGTGGGTTTGAGGTGTATTGTGGAAGGTATGATCAGATTTCACTATTTGCTCTACTACAAGACAAGAATGGTGGAATTGAGAAAAGGTGCCACGATAGAGTTTTGGTGATTGGAAAGTTGATTAATTTTGCTTGAATTGTGTTTGTAAGAAGATTTACTCCCTTCTCTACATAAAATTCACAAAATTCATAATCCATACCTCTTTTAACCATGTCAAGAGCAGTATGTACAACATCAATAGGTACTGTAAGGTCATCGTTATGGATACAAACTTTGTGACCGATGACCATAGCAACATACCTTATTACTGGATCAACAATTGATCTCAAATAAATCTCTTTCCCTTAAAATTTTGCACTGGTAACCTCAATTATCTCTTTCTCATCCATAGCCTTCTATTTGGTAACTGGTCTAGAGGAACACAAACCAGTTACATCTCTAATAGCTTCTCTGGTAAACAAATGTGCCTCATCAATCCACAAAGATTCATCTTGAATTCTGCTTAACACTATTTGAATATACTTCTCAAATTCAAACAAGGGAACTTTCCTCCAAACATCCAACTTTTTCTCAACTAGTACTCAATAGGAATCATGGTTCTCTTACAATTCACTTTTCCAAAGCATGATCAATTGAACTAACGACATCTCTTCTTCTACCTTACTGTAAAAAAATGCATGGATATCTTCTATGGGAAACACTCTTCGAGGTATGTAAGAGAATGCACCAACAACCTCTTCTGACACATTCCTCAAATATCTCTTCAACCTAACTTTCACTTTATCTGCACTACTCACAACCTTTGAATTATCCATAGCAATAAAAATGAAAAATTGTGTGAATAGGAATACCTCTGTAAATTCCAACAAGAAATGTATAGATATCCTGCTTCTAGAGCTCACTTCAAATCCACTTTATTTCTTCTTCAAACCCTAAAACTCTGAATTACCTTCTAAAATTCCTTTGCACGCTTCTCCGAAAACACATAAGCCTTTATAATTATCTAAATTTATTCCTTCCATTCTGAATTATTTTTTAATAAATTCTTCAACTTGCAAGTAGATTTCCTAGAAAATTGTGTATGCCTCCACTCTTTCAAATTCTATAGATTCCATCCTTCACACATGCAACTAAGGAAATACCTTAATCATGTTACCACATTAAATAACTTATGTCATGATATGACAGAAGTACCGATGAGGGGGCTTATTAGATTTTTTGATAATTTATCCCCCTTAGCCACTACTTTTACTTAGAAATTGATGGGAGTATCTGCATCGAAGCTCAACACAGATAAGACTGATGATTCATTTCTCCAAATTCTTTTAATTTCCTTTCTTGCTTCTTCTAGATCAATGATTTGATTATTCTTCTTCATCGGATAGATATTTTTCTTTCTTCTACTATTATTACCAGGGTGTTTTGAATTTATGTATTTACAAAAAAAAACATCCTTCTTTCCATTTTCCCTTTTATTCAACATACTAAGTTTATGTCCAATCTTCTTACTCTTAGAACACTTTCCAGAGAATTATAAAGAATCATTCATTTTACTTTTGCAGTCCTTTTCCTTATGAAAAAATTTCTTGTAGGAATAGCAAACACCATTCAAAGATAAATACCTTTTAGCATCATGTCACTTGACAGGGGCTTCTCTGGGATTGCTTCTTAGATCCTTGATTTTTCCATTTTTGTACCAAGTCTTCTTACCAGTTGATTTCTTTTCTTTAGAACTATGACCTTCCTCAAACCCTAAATCACTCTTATTCATTTCCAGTCTTTGAGAGGTAATCAATTCATCAAGCATCGTTGAGCTTATCTTAAATTTGTATTCAAAAATTCTTTCCTTTTCTACATAAAATCACAACATTTCTACTTCTTCTTCTAGATTTATACATTCATCCATCTTCCTTTGAATTTCAAATTTCTGAAATTCTTTAGTTCTTTTCTTCTCATCCAATTGTTGTAGCAGGCTAGAGATAAATTCTTCTCCTTCAACCAATATATCACATGCTTCAACACTTTTACTTTGCAACTTTTCAATGTACTCATTTTATTTCATCAACTTATCCTTCAGATCTTCCATTTCTTCTAAATATTTGGCAGAGCCTACTTTTAGAGGAAAAAAATTCTTATACTCAAATTTCGGGACCTTCCTCAAGTTGTTAGGCTTCTTCTACTGAACCAAGTTTTGATACCAATTGTTGAACATCCAAAATAATGAGAGGGGGGGTGAATTAATATTCCATAAAACCATATTAGCATACATCTAACCATTGTCACAATTTTGATGGAATCAGGAAGAGAGAACATAAAAACAAGTCAATGCAACCATACACATGAACACCAAGATTTTATGTGGAAAAATAAAAAATGGAAAAACCACGATGAGGGTTAACTCACAATATATTATATCTAGATACAAAATATTATAGGTCTCACTGCCAAGACTCACTGTCCTTGAAAAGGCTCACTACCCAAGTACAAAAGATGGATAACCACCAAGATACAATGATAGTGGCTCACTGCCAAAAGATTGAATTGATAGGATACCCCTTCAATGTGTAGGGTTTAGTTCCATTGAAACTTAGAATATGAAGTACTTCCTCACGTAGTATTTTCTCAACAAAACGGCACTGATCACAACTGATAAATCATTTAGGCTCAGATCTTCACACACCTCTTAATCATTTTTGCACTCACACTTACTTCTCATTTCACATTCACTGCTCATGTGTGTCATCCTCATTCCATTCCTCAAAACATCTTATATATATACAATTATATCTTAATCATCAATGAGGTCAGCCTAATTAGATGAAAAAAAAATCAAAGCTTCCTTTGTCAGCACCATATATGATTTAAAACATTTTATCCATGTAGTGCATTATACCAAGTCGGCTATCATCCATAAAGCATAACTAGTCTTCATAAAGTATTGCATACGTTGAGTCGGCCAAGACTATAACACACTTCTCCAAACCAACAAATAATCTTTAAAGAAAACACCTTCTAGATCTAAGAACACACTAATTTTCCATCATACTACCAACATAGAGACTATCAACAAAATTAGAGCATAAGAATGTTCACCTTAATAAAATGCAGAGTCTCCCACACAGTATGCCAAGCAAGAAACAACAATAGAATACAGAGTTTAAGTCTGTTAGAGATAACTTTCTTCTCACAACATAAGTCATCTCAAGATCTAGGATATAGCTATCTGAATGAGTCAAGAAAACATGGTTAAGAGATTAGTGTCATATCAGATCTTGCGGTGAATTCTCGACTCAAATACCAACACACTGCTCCATTACAAAAGAGTATTACTGATAGAGAACAACTTTTGGTAAACCAAGTAGAATTCCCATATAGTTATCACCATATTGAAATCAAGGACAACATAAGAACAACCAACACAAACCATCCACACTTCATGCTCATGTTGCAAGGATCCCAACAAGTGGGTTATAATGCTAAGTGAGTATGGCATATAGTATGTTGATCGTAAGGAAATAAAAGGAAAAGTAATAGTTGATCAACTTGCAGATGCACCCATTATAGTAGATCACCCTCTAGTGTCTAACTTTCCTAATGAATCAATCTTTCCAATAGAAAATCCTACAACATGGAAATGGTACTGTGATGGGTCCTATACAAATCATGGTTTAGGGGCTAGAATTATTTTTATCACACCTCAAGGGGATTCCATTCCTAAGTCATATAGAATAGCATTCTCGTGCATGAATAATATGGTTGATTATGAAGCATTGTTGACAGGACTACGTATGAAAATCAAATGGAAAATCAAGGATCTTCAGGTCTATGGTGATTCCCATTTGGTTATCCATCAAGCGAATGATGATTATGATACAAAGGATCAAAATATTACCCCTTACAAGTGCATAGTGGATAATTTTAAATTGTACTTAATGATATCTCTTTTGAGAAAATTCCACAAATTCAAAACAATTTGGTTGATGCAATGGAAACCATTAGATTTCTCTTGGATATTCCTAACAATGCCTCACAATATGAGTTCTTGGTGGAACAACTATTGATCCCCGCATTTAAGGTCCCCAAATCAGAACTCGTGTGTGAACTTGTTGATCTTGAATCTATTTGGTACAAAGACTTCTATAACCACTTGCATTACCAGATTATCCCTCTTGACTTATCCATGAACCAACACAAAACCTTTATTCATTAAGCCTCCAAATATGTCATCATTGGTGATACCCTTTATTTTCATAGCCTAGATAATACCCTTCTTAGATGTCTCGACTCATATGAAGAAAAAATGGCCTTACAAGAGGTACAAAATGAATATGTAGATATCACTCTGCTGGTCCTACTCTAGCTAAGAAGCTTATGTGAATGGGATACTATTTTTCTACAATGGAATGTGATGCTTACTACTTTGTGAAAAATATTGCCAATGTTAAATACACGAAGATCTTGTACACGCACCTACACAAGAGTTGCACCCTCTTACATCCCCTTGTCCCTTCTCTTAGTGGGGACTTGACCTAATGAGAAAGATTCACCCCACTTCTACCAATGGACACAATTTTATCCTTTTTGCAATAAAATACTTTACCAAATAGATTGAAGCCATTTCAATGGCCTACACTACTAGAAAGAAAATATCTAATTTCATTCTTAACTACATCATATGTTAGTATGGTGTTCCACAGTCAATCATTATAGATAATGGTTGGCACTTCAAGAATTAAGATGGTCATGAGTTATCTGATAAGTTTCATATCCAATGTCATTTTTCTACTCCATACTATTTCCAAGGTAATGGTGAAGCAAAGGCATCTAATAAGACCATACTTAAATTTTAAAGTAGACTATTGATGACATTGGCTATGACTGGCATGTCCAACTAATTCCTACTCTATGGGCCTATTGCACTAGCATTTGTACACCCACTAGAGCCACTCCACATTCCCCTGTCTTTGGATCTAAATCCATTCTTCCCATTGAGGTTGAGTTACCATCCTTGGGGGTATCCACGCAATAGTTTATTGATGAAGAAGAGTACCGTATAGCCCATTTGCATGAGCTTGAGTTATTGTATGAGAAAAGATAAAGTGCCTTAACCCATTTGCAAGCATATTAGAACTATCTTTAGTGTAGTTATAATAAGAAAGTTTGAGCTAGATACTTTGACATTGGTGACTTAGTTCTGAAAGAAAATCCTGAAAATCAAGGAAATCTAGAAAATCCTAGAAAGTTTGAACCCAATTTCTTGGGTCCCTACATCATCACAAAAAAATGGTTTTGATGCTTATCATTTGTCTACTCTTGAAGATGAACTATTGCCTAAACCCATCAACAACATGCATCTTCACAAATATTACACCTAGCCTCAGAGAATCCCATCAAAAAGTCAAAAAATATAAAAAATAAAAAATAAAAAAAATGGTCGCCCTGATGAAACCCTAGAAAACATGCATCTTGGTGACAACAAAAAAAATTTAAAAAAATGGAAAGAGTCAAAAAATAGTAAAGAGAAATAATTCGTCTAATAGTGAAAACCACTTTGGTGGAACTTTAGATAAGTACCATGGTGAAAACCTGGAAAATAGGCACCATGTGTAGTCAGTCTTTGCTTTGTCATCTACCATCATTCTATCTATTTTTTTCCACCATTCATCCATCTCTCACTTATCATAGTAAAGCCTTATCATACTTATGGCCTGAGAACCATTAACATTTAGTCTCCTTCACCTTTCATGATCATCCCTTGCATCCATCAATCCCCTTGTGCATAATAAGTTCATCCTATACCTAACTAGGGGTAATTCCTTGAGTTACATATTTATGGGATCCTACACATGGTACCAGTGTTTAAAACATAAAAATCCAAAAAAATTATAAAGCATCAAAATCCAAAAAAAAGAATAAAACATCAAAATCCAAAAAATCGTAAAGCATCAAAATCCAAAACAACATAAAACATCAAAATCCAAAAAATCATAAAACATCAAAATCCAAAAAACACCATAAAACATCAAAACTCCAAAAATAGAGTTAGAGTCAGAGTCAATCTATTTCAATCCAAGTTTAGTCAAATAACATTGTCTTCACATGTTGCTACATAGGCAAGGCCATCTTTTGATAAGCCCTCAAGGCATTAGGATAGTCCCTTAGGGTTTTGTTGAGTTGAATCAATCATGATAAATTGCATCTTAATAATAAGTCAATTTTGGTCCAAGACGGTCAAACTATGACATCTTTGCATGTATAATGTAGGCAAGGCCATCTTTCAATGAGCCCCCTAGGTGATAGATCAATCCTTCAAGGTTTTTCAGGTCTATCTTTGTCCACTAATAAGTTTCCTTTTATTTCAAACAACACCTAGGACACAATCAAACAAACATCTAAACCAAATCATGAATCAATAGATCAACTATCCAATAGGTCTTCAATCAAAACCAATCAATTGATTAATCATTAATCCTTGTTAGGTCAATGGTCTGATCATTTTTTCCTATTTAGGATGTGTCTTTCTTGAATTTTTACATTGGTCATTTGTCAACCTTATCATTTTCCTTATACATAATATGTCTTTCTTGAAACCATGCATGGTTAATTAGTTAGTCGATTTGGTCAATCAATCAAATTGGTCAATTAATCAATAAATATTTTCAATTGGTCAATTCTATTGTTCAATAAATATTTTCAATTGATCAATCCTATCTGTCAATCAATCTAGTCAATCAATCTTTGTCACTCAATCAATCTTGTCAATCAATCTATTTGGTCAATAATCGTTCAATCAGGTCCATCTATCAATCAAGCTTGTCAATCAATCAGTAAATTAATCACATCAATCTTATCATCAAATATATTTTGGTAACTGATCTAAATCGTTGTTAAATATTTTAGGCTAGTTGGTCTTATCTTTTTTATTTTTCTTTGGTCATGTTACTAGCTACCTTGAGGATGTCCCACAAAGGATTTAGAGGGCTGATGATGGATCATGATCTCTTTTCTTTTGATTGCTTCTTGTGTTTTGTCTTGACAAAAATATTGCGGCAATTGGGTCCTTAGTATGATTCATGGCATTCCTTGTTTTTTGAGTGTCTACTTTCGCATTACAAGCATTGGTCTATGTCATACCATGGTGTTTATGGTCCATTTTCTATAATTTTTTCACTTGATGATGATAAACATGCAAGTTGACATTTATTAAGAGAGAATATCCATCCCTAGTTTTTATTTGACTAACTCCATGATAATATATGTCTTCTCCATGCTAACATCCATCTTCTCTGCGCTTTCGTACCTTTTTCTCTATAATCATCCTAATGGCATCCTCTGGCACAAAAAAATATCTTGCATACATAATCATGTTAGAAACATATAGGCATCATAAAGAATCATAGGAATCATAATAAACATGTTAGGTCATCCATATTACATCTAAAAATATAAAAATATAGACAACAACTCATCATAAAGAATCATATATGCATCCATATAAGCATTACATGTCCTAATCACATAGGACCATCTTGCATTCATGAACCACTAAAATAGATCTCAAGGAATAAATTTTATCGCATACATGTCATATTTTCATATCAAAAAGGAAATAATACATAATCATCGCATTTCATAATCCATAACAATGTCCATTATCCATATCATTGCATTTGCATACATCATACAATTCCATATTGGATTAGTTTGTAATCATGAAGCATCCATAGCATCATAAAGTAGACATACATCATAAGATCATATAAGCATCACATGTGCATCTACGTAAGCATCATAATCATATAAAACCATCATACATATAGCAATAGAAATCATGTGCATCATCCATACATTGTATGATAGAGAAGCATATAAGCATCAACAATAAACTGTCATCCATAATCCATCATAACATGTAGAATCATCTCATAAATGCATAAAGTCAACATAGAATCATAATCCATCACATTGTAAAACACACATAATGAATAATGCATTAGATAATAGCCACCAAAATCATGTATCTCGTATATATAACAAAAATTAGTGACACAATACAATATCAGAATGATCTCAAAAATGGAGCTCACTGGCTCAATAAAAAATATACATGTCTCAGTGTCTAATATGTGAACCACAATCAATCATGCATGCTGATATAATATGTCAAATGTTGATTCCAAACCATAATGTGAACATCTTGAAGGTTTGTAAGCTGAATTCTTTCGCTTTCAATGCATCAAAATTGCTTTTTGAAATAATTTCTCAATTTTTTCAAAAAAAATAAAAAAAAATTGAGGGGCATACATCTATCCGCCTTCACCTGGGCACACTTGGGTATGTTTTGAAAATAATTTTCTCAATTATTCTTTGAAACAACACTCAAAATCACATTATGTCAAAGAGGGGCAAAATGTAGACACTGAAAAATGTCTTGTTCTACAAATGCCATTTTTTTGCATCATTCTTTCTTCTCCCCCATTTAGTTAAATAATTTTAATTATTTAATTAATTCACATTCCTTTTCTTTATTCTTCTTTTTGATTAATTAAATAAATTAATATTTATTTAATTGTGTTGCTAACACTCTTTTTCCTTCTATAGTTAAATAAATTATCATTTATTTAATTATTCGCTCTTCATTATTCATCTGTTAAATCATTATTGAAATTATTTAACTATATTTTATCACTCTTCCATCATTAAATGATTAATTTGATTTAATTATTTAATCCCTCTTTCCCATTTCCTCTATATTTAATTTAATGGTTGCACAATTATTTTAAATTAAATATCTATTTCCCTTATTCTCTCAAATAAAGAATCTAAAATGATTATTTATTCCCTCATATTCTTCTCCATGAATTAAATATTATTATGTGACTCCTCCACTACCTTCCCTCCACTTTCTCATTTCAAATGTTGACCGTTGATTTATTTTATTCTTCAAATAATCCTAAGCATCTATCCTTAGCCATCCCTAGCCCACTACTCTGTGGTGCATGAATCCTCCACCATTGATCTTGGCATCTTCTAGACCTTTAATCTCATATGTCCATTTGAGAAGATTTTCTATAAAAGAGAGTTGTCTCCATTTTTTTTACAACCACATATCTCCAACATTCTTGCTATCATATCATTGTCATTTGCAGGTACTTGTATGCAACAAAATCTTAGGGAAAGCTAGCAAAAGAAGTTTTGAGGATATCCAAGGAAGTTGAATTAAGTTTGGGCATGGATTTTTGTATAGATTTGGTTATTGTTTGGTCTCCTTTTCTTTCTTGTGCTTTCTTGTTTATATTGGTATTTTTTGGTTTAGATTTGAAGTAGTTGTGGTTGTTACTTGATCTTTACCTTTGGATTTGAATTTAACCGATCTTATAGGTACTATAGATAGTAATCTTTACTTTAAGATTGAAAAGGATCAAATCTTGATTGTAGTTGTGTATGCCAATGAAAATTTTTGGAGGAAATGAAGCTATGTGTAAGAAGTTTGTAGAAGAGATGCAGAAAGAGTTTGTGATGTCTATGTTTGGGGAGATGAATTTCTTCCTTGGGTTACAAATCAATCAAAGAGATTAAGGTATATTCATTTCATAGTCAAAGTATGTCAAAGATATGCTGAAGAAGTTTGGAATGGAAGACTCCAAACTGGAATGTACTCCTATGGTTACTAGTTGCAAACTGAACAAGAATTATGAATCCCCCAAGGCTTATCAAAGAAAGCATAGATCTATGATTGGTGGACTACTATATCTAACTACTACTATATTGAATATCATGCATTTACTTTTCCTTGTGGCTAGATTTCAAGAAGATCCTAAAGAGTCACATGTTTTAGTAATGAAGAGCATATTTAGATACCTAAAGGGAACTTTGAATCATGGCTTGTGGTATCCAAAAGATACTAATTTCACATTAAACTATGCTTACACAAATGTAGATTGGGTTCGATGTGTGAATGAAAAAAAGAATACAAGTGGTGGTGCATCCTTTCTTGGATGTAGATTGGTTTCATGGATAAGTAAGAAACAAGATTCAATTTCTTTATCTATTGTAGAGGGTGAGTACATTACAACAACATCTTACTGCACATGGGTGTTATGGATGAGGAAAACATTGAAGGATATTAGAGTGGTGTATGCTAAGCCTATTTCTATCTTTTGTGACAATACAAGTACAATAAGCATTTCAAAGAATCTAATGATGCATTCAAGGAAAATATATATTTCAATTAGATATCACTTTCTAAGAGAGAAGGTTGTGGAGAATGAAGTGAAGCTTTAATATGTTCTTACAAAGGATCATATTATTGATATATTCACTAAGGCTCTTCCTAAGGATACTTTTGAGTATCTCCAGGAGAAGTCAAGGGTTATTTCCCCTCCTTGTTTGAACTAGATGCATAAGGAGATGCATTAGTCTAGTGGATCTCAAGATTCATTCTTTTATGGACTGATGTTGGTGGCTACCTCTCAGGGGGAGTAGGTAGTGGAATTTTAGATTGTTGTAGATTGGTTTGTGATCCTAAGGGAGAATATTTAGAGTAGTAAAGTAAAGGTGTTGTTGAGAATTTATAAGTAGATTATGTAATCTCAAAGGGGGAGAATAATACAAAAAAAATTATCCTTTGCTATTGATGTCAAAGGGGGAGAGAGAATCATATAAAAAAAGAGAAAGTTATCAAGGAGAAGAGTCATTTAAAATAGTTGTCAAGGAGAGAATATCATGTGAAAAGGAATAAGTAATAAGGGGGAGAGAGTCAAGTGAAAAATATATAAGAGAGAGAATCATGTGTAAGAGAAACTCAATTGAAGAAAGAATCATGTAAGGTAGAGTGTGAGTAAAGAGAAAAGAGAAAAGGAAATATTAGAATTGGCTATGGCTGCCAAGATCTTGAGACCAAATGGAAAGCACAAAAGAGAGAGAATAGAATGTGACAAGAATAAATTGTATTCTTATCAATATGATTCAATGATATGATGTTGATGTACAATGTAGAGAAACCCCTTGGTTATATATCCAAGGTGAGATGCAAGATGTCATAGGATTATGACAAGTGTCTTAATCATATGACATGAGACAACTAATCACACTTTTTGGGTCTCAAAATTGTAGGTTAAAAATCCTAAGAGGATGTCAGGGTCTATGATCAAACTTGCAACATTTTTCAACCAATGAATGGAGTTAACCTATATGGTTGATGACTCCCTGCACTTCAGGCTCTGCTAAACCTAGGCGGGTGGACCTTAATAGCTAAAATAGATCTTAGGGTTGTGTGAATTAATTGGATTTAAGGATCTATCCACAGTGGCATAAAGTGTGGAATAGATGAAGGCTTGTTAACTACTCCTACTCCTAATGTGATAATTGTAAATTTAGAATATGAAAGTGGACAAGTAAGGTATAATGAAATGTGAAGTGGAATAGTGTCTTATTGGGTAAGTGGAGTCAATGAAGTTTGATGATAAGTGACTAGTATTGGTTATAGTTCTAATTTTTTGGCACTTATGTTTGTTTATACCTTGTAGAAATGTGCAAGAATGTGATTGAAAGACTCTACTTATTGATCCAATCGATCCTATCAAGTTACTATAACTTATTTAAAAGGATTTTAATCCTTCTTTGAAGGAACCAATTAAAAAGAATCACATAATGACAACAAATGTGTATTGAAAAATGAAGTATATCCTCAATTTGAATAACAAGATAATATCGAGTTGGAGATAGTATGGTAGTATTAGGGATCTTCTTACTAATCCAAATGTTACTTCCAAGTTACTGCAATCAATTAAAAGGATTTTATTTCTTTGATAGAAACCAATTAAGTTGATTACACAATAACAACAAATGTGTTTGATGAAACTGAATATCAACTTGGATACACCAGTTCAAATAATAGAGAAATAATGGTGTGGAGACAACCAGATAATTGTTCAAATCAACAAACAACAAACACCAATGTGAAGTCACACATAATTAAAGATCTTCTATTGATTTCTGCCAAAATTTATGCATGAATCATGGTCCTTTATAGTATAATCTACATGATATATATTATGAAAGTCTCTTCTTTTGTATATCTCTCTCTTCTATCTTTTTTCTTTCTCTTTTCATTCAATCATCACATGTTCAACTTATATAGAAATATCTTGAAGAGGGTATACCTCTTCGTAAATGCCTTTTGGGACTTTAACAACACATAAAATATTAACTTTAAGATCTAATGAGCCAAAAATGAACTTGTGTAACATGATTTAGGTACTCCTAAATCAAGTACGTATTGACATCATGCACAACAGTCCTTGTTGTAATATCCATAGTAATCATCTTTTCTAAATGCTCACATGCCTCTTATAATGTTGGATCTTCATCCTTAGCTACTTCCAAGGCTCCTTGCAGTATTAGTCGGAATTTTTTTATCCATTCATTCTAAATTTTTAGTTCTCCATTATCACTGAAAAATGCAGGCACACCTTCTTTTGAAGCATCAATAAACTCTTTGGCATCTACTTGAAGTTCCTCATAATAGTCTTTATGCTTCCTTATCAAGTCTTCAATAGCTATAATGGCCCCAGTATCGGAAGTGTTTCTATTTTCTATCTCTTGGAGCTTTTCCTGAAGCCTATCATTTATCCTTTTATGTTCTTGAATGGTAGTGTGACTCTTAGAGTGAGTTACCCAGATTTCCATCCAAATCATCATATTAGTGTACCTCTTTTGGAGTATTATAGAAAGCATGTCAAACCTAGCCTTGATCACTTGAGTGTGCATCTGTTGATTATTCATCTGTAATTCATCACACTTGTCCTTTAATTGGGAGCCTTCTCCTTCAGTCAACATTTTAGTAGATTCTTTGAATGTATCCTTGACTGTGTCTCTTAGAAAATCATTTTCTTTAAGCATCCTTTCAATGTTCAATTTGTACATATCATGTTCTTTAATCAACATTTGAATTTGTTCCTTGTTCAATTTGGCTACATTTATTCCAATATCAATTGTGACCATAGGATCAGTTTCACCCACTTTTAATGTCATCACATGACCAAATGCTTTCTTTGTATCAATAATTACAAGATTCTTATGTGGGGGGGTGTAGAGCCCAAATCGTAAGAAAACTCTCATCAAGATTGTATCTTGACCTAGTGTATACCTCTATTACCCCTTCTAGACTAAGGTTGTGTTTGGCATCATTATTGTGCAAAAAGCTATCAAAAAATAAAGTAGAGCTTAATTCCAAACCAAGAAAGATCATCACACCAGACTCTAATAATTTTCTTCCCTTCTCTGGAGTCGTGTTCTTCATTTCATTCTCTACATCCATTTTCAATGTGTTCAACAACTGGCTTTCATTTTTGGGTGTGATGTCTACAACTAATTCCCTTATTATTTTTCCCTTTTTTTTGTACAAGAAAGATTTAAATTCAGAAGATTTAATAAACTGTTCATCTAAGACAAAAGATATATAAGCCAATTGTCTAGCATTTGTGTCATATGGTTCCCCAACTTCCTGTTCTCTATTTGGAGGTCGATACTCTTCAATCCTTAGCTTTGGGATCTTATCAATTTGGCTTTGGCATTCATTTTCTTCATAAGATTCCTCACTACTAGAGGATAGCATTTCTACTTCTTGTATTTCCATCTTTTTTTCAATTTCTTTATTATAATTATCAATTTCCAATTCAACCTTTGTTTCTTCCATGTTTCTAATAATATCATCATGAGGATATGGTACATGAACATATCCACTTAAATTCTATTTTTTCCCTGGAAAAATCAATAAATTCTTCAAGATAAAATCCTTTCCTTGGTGTAGCCTTCTTCATATTGAAATGTGACAATTTATCCAAAATGAGACCATATCCTTCTTTTGATACTATAGTAAAATACCCAAAACATAATGTACAAGGCATGAATTACTATTTTTCATATGCACTCAAGTTCATGACATTGGAATAATCCAGTTGCCTGAAAATCTCTAGCTATACAATTTTGTCTAGCACATTCTTGGGTAATAGGAAAGGTGTGTCTTCAAAACCATAAACCCTAATCATAGTGGAATCAACAAAGCAATACTAGTCACCCCAATTATGACTTACAGTCGGTGGTCCATTGAAATACTTAGGCCTTAAGAATCTTTTGATCTCATTATACAATGAATGATCACAAGGGTGATCATAAGACCTGTACAATGTCTTGACAAAGTGTTCTTCAAAATAAACATAATTAGAATTCAAAAATCTATTGTCCCAAATGGAGATCCATAATTGTATCGGTAATGGCTAGCCCTCTTTATCCAACTATGTGATTCCTAATTCCTCTAGCCATATTCCTAACTCTTTTCCATAGTACAATATCATGTGCATGAGAAGGCAATAATGTTTAAAGTGCATTGTGGGAGAACCATTCTTGATGGTTATTAGACCTAAGTCAATCCCTCTGGAAATGTGTGAAGCATAATCAAAATGTCTTGCATTATGACATTGTATATCTGCAGTGATCGCCATTGGCCCTATAGACATAAATTTTAGAGACCTCCATTTCCATTATTTGACCTACTGAGAAGTATATTTTAAATAGGGCTCAAAAAAATCAAAATGGAAGGGAGGTCCATCACCATCATCAAGTGGTACTAGGTTTCCATCTTCTCTAGGCCTGTGTAATAGTAACCTCCATCCTCCAATATTCCTTTTATAAATCCTCATGCACTATAGGCTGATCACATGTGTCATCTAGGCTAAAAACTTCACAAAGTGCAATTTTGGATACATCTATGAAAGGTTCTCCTTGTGGGTTTAAAATGGCTTTAAGGTCCAAGTTATAATAGTTGGCCAGAAGTTTTATAAGATCTATATTCACAAAGACGTTGGGAACAACTAGCTTTCCCCAATGGAAATTCCAAGAGTTACAAATTGGTTCAAATCTACTTCTCTGAAAATAATGAAACATGAACAATTTGTATCCCCTGATGGGGGTCCACACATCACCGACATGTTTGCATTTATCTTCTAATATTTCTACATCAACCCTCAATTGTGCAGACCTTCTAGCTTTTGGCCTTGAACCAGGAAATTGATCAATGAAGTCTTGGTTTAGTTTCCATTCATTTTCTTTCAATTCCTCCCCCATTTCGATTTTCTGCTTCTTATTTTTAAACTGGCTACTTTCACCTTATTGCTTTTTTTTTTTTTTTCTACAGAACTTTCCATCTTATTTTTCTACAAGATGACAGAATTGAATTACAATCTATCAATTGTAGGGATATTTTTTATGCTTACTTGTATTTTTTGGGTGCACTAGATTCCTTAACTTCCGCTCAATCTCACATCCTTCTTCGCTACAACTTCTAAAAATTATTTTGGTTCAATCTCTTTTCAATCAGAAATGTTCATATAAGGTTCATTCGTGTGGCCATTAATGTCTACCACTAGAAATGAATGCAACAAGTTTTTCAAATTTTGAAATGTGAGAGCGATACAAAAATATTACATCGATGGAACCCCTCTAGTCTTAGGCCAATCTCTGTGATTTATTTGGTGCCATATTTGTTTATGCATTCATAACTGATCACCGAGACTAACTAAATGTACTTTTGATATGAAATGTCCCTTTGGTTCTCTTATTCAGTCAGGAAGACAACTTAATACTTTTGTTGGTATTGTACAACTGCCTTTTCTCTTTCTTTTCAATTCCTAATGTTTCAGGGAGAACATTATGAAGTCTACCAAATATCAGGGTGGTCTGGACCATTAGAAATCCTTTTAAGCATAGCCCAGTGTCTTTTTGATAGATAGTGGTCATTCCATATTATCATTAGGCTGACATGTATCATCGCTAAGAGAATAAGATTCCTTTTCAATATACTTGGTCTCCTCGATATGTTTCCTCTACTGCTTTGTTTGTTGGGATAAGTCAATGGGACTTTCCCTGATAACTTTTCTAGTTTCCCTCATCAGAGTAACCCACATAGTCAAAGAGATCTGAGGAACCCACTATGATCATACATGTCTCTCTGATATAATTGTTCACATATTTTATCAATGAAAGTATGTATGTTTCTCCCGAATAAGGTCTCCATCGGCATGACACACAAGCTTAGTGTGATTTGAAAATTTCCCTCCAACTAGCTTGCTTTTGCTGATAAGTTTTTCAATGGTGAAATTTTATGCATTGTCTTCCTGATTATGCACACCTTTTATATTTGGGATCTCTGATCATTGTAACTTTATTCATCTCTTCTCAATATGCAGAAAATATTCAATAAAGGGCTATGACTTGTTGATAAAAAATGCATGCACATGATCTTCTGAATAAGGATCAATTGCTCTTAAATTTTTTGCTCAACTATGATCAGGGAGATTCTTATATGCCAAAAGCCATATTCATGGGATCATTAGTTAACATGGGTTATAAAATGGATCTGGTCACATGAATTTCTGCAATTTATGAAATCAAATGTAGCAAATAGTGAATAGGATTTTTAGTCCTAAAAACACTTACCTAGGTTCACATGTGTTACAAGCCAAAAGATAAGATAAGAACTAATGACAACTAACACCTTCTCGAAAGATTCCTTCCTAGGACCTAAGTAAACTTAACGTGCGTAAATAAATCCCCTAGTAATGAATTAACTATGTAGAAGACTTTATTTACACCAACACCCCCCCTTAAGTGCAACTTAGGAAGTAGTGGATTATTATGCAAATGATACAAGAGATGCACGAATGGGTCCCGACTACTAGGCCATATTAGGTACCCATGTACAATGCAAATGAAATCTCTCACAAATGGAGAAAAGGAGAAAACGTAGTGGGACAAAAATCCTCCCCAAAAGAGAGATGAAATACAAAGAAAGAAAATTCTCAATGAAAAATGAGAAGGTAAAAACCCCATGTGAGGAAAAAGACCCCCCCATAAGAGAGAAGAATAAGAGAGACAATGCAGCCCCCCCTCAATGTTGAGTATCCTACAATGATGTTAGAAGCTCGACATTGAATGTTGAAGAATATCCAATCTCATTGAACAACATTCCTCCCCTTAGGAAGAAACAAAATCATGGATGTATGCAGGATGTTAGGAATATGGATGATGTATAATGTTGTCTCTGAAGCATGCTCAAGTTTCTCCATGTCAATGCCGAAAGTTGTCACACTCTAAGTAGGAATTCTAGGCCACACTACTGAAGAGGAAAATCCAACATCTAGTAGAGATGAATGTAGAACATGATCCAAAGATAGTGACATCCCTTCTGAAGACAAAGAAGCCTCCTCCAAATGTTGTCCAAAAGTATCTACAGTCATGTCAAACTGCAAGGAATGATCATGTAGAGAATGAACAATAGGGTTAGGGTGTTCCCTCACAACAATTGAAGAAGGATCTTCTCCATCAAAGAGAAGATGAATGATATTGATGATGTCCCCCAAACCTACAAGATGAGACTCCACAAACAAGTCTAAAATACATGTCAAGAATCCATCCAAATTTGGAAGATGATATATATCCTGTTGCATTGAATTAAAAGGAGCCCAAACTATGGAATCACAAGAATCATCAACTGCAACAATAGGTGGAGGAGATGAAATGCATGACTCAAGAACTAGATCTAATGTGAGAACTCCCAAGTTCAAGTAGCCAAAAGTCTCCTTTGAATCATAGTTGTTATCAATAGCTGAAGGAACAATGTCACCATCAGAAGAAAAATCTACAACGATATACAACTGAAATGAATGATCAACCACCCCTGTAGCAATGATCTCTCTACTCTCCAAGTCTCGAATGGTGACTGAATCAGGTGTGAACTCCATAGTCCTCCCATCTCCACCATGTGTAATC
The DNA here is from genome assembly GCA_007258455.2 of Sequoia sempervirens. Taxonomy (NCBI): domain Eukaryota; kingdom Viridiplantae; phylum Streptophyta; class Pinopsida; order Cupressales; family Cupressaceae; genus Sequoia; species Sequoia sempervirens. Next base: position 257,719,262 of record VDFB02000015.1, read on the forward strand.
TAATATATAGAAAGAAGATTGTTCATCAAATGAGGAACACACAAGACATCCTAAAAGGTGTTCTCCCCAAAACTAATAGATCCCTTCCCAATTACACTCATGTATGTATTGTTTCCCATCAATATAGGTGACATAGTATAAGGCTGAAAAGAAGAGAATATAGACTATGAAGATGCCATGTTAGTTCGCAAAAACATTGGTTGAGGAACCACAAGAGGTTTCCAAGATCTTGGTACGTTTTTGGCTAACGTACAAGGAATAAATGATGAATTTGAACCTTCTTCTCTTTAGGCTCTGCCAGACCTAGATAGGTGTACCTGTTCAAATGGAGTAGACTTAAATTGTGTGTTACCTATTTAAGCAGTCTATCCATAATGGAAATTGGGAGTGGAGAGATACAGACCTATTTGGTATAGATTGTGTAAGAAATATCAAGGTGGAGCTATGAATATGTTCAATTAACAAATGTAAAGTTTTGGAAATGAATTGGCTAACACTAAATGACAAGATGGATAAGAAATGTGCCTTGTTGGGTAGATGGAGTCCAATGAGAATCTAGAATATGTGACTTGTAATGGCAATAACTCAAAATGTTTGGCACATTAATATTGGCTTACAACTTGTATAAACATGCAGGTAAATGATTGACAAACTCTACATATAAATCCAACTGACGCAACCAGGTACTTATCATTCATCAAAAGGATTTAATCTTTACTTGAAAGAACCAGTTGAGTAAATTATGCAAGGACATAGATAACACCAAATTGGAGACAGATTGACAATCCTAACTATATGGATCTTCTTAACTTAATCCAATTAACACTTCCAAATTATTGTGATTGACTAGAAGGATGTTTAATTCCTCTGGGGAAATCAATTAATCACATCAAAAAAATACAACAAATTTGCATTGACAAATTGAATATATACCTGATATATCAATTCAAATAATAAAGAAACATTAAAATGGAGACAACCACATAATTGAATAACTCCAACAAACAGTTGATACCAAGATTAGGCTGCAAAATCAGATATCTTTCATTGATTTCTTCAAAATTTATACATGCATCATGGTCTTTTGAAATGTAAGCATTATATCTATCCCTATTCACCTACTACTTTCTCCTATATCTAATCTAATAATTCCTTTTGGTCTTGGTATCTCTTATTTATACAAGAGGCAACAAGCCTCAGACCAAAGGACATATCTTTTGATAACAAAACATAATTATGAAATTAAGCATAACTAAAAGAAACAAACATGTTTGTTAATCTGTTAATCTTCGAGTAAAAGACCATGGTCATCTAAGACCTATGCAGAGCTTTTACTGTATGATAATTTCTCTGTGCAATGTAGATGATCAATCTTCATCAGAGCCCATTTGAATACTTGTCCTACCACTTATTGATTGTCAAATCACTCGGCCATTTGAATTCTCATGCAGCTGTGAGATTTGTAAGGTGGATTTTCCATCTATTATCAAGGAGGTTCCTGACATACACCATGAATTTTGTGTATCCACTATCCAGTATGACAATCCCATCAAGTAAACTATGAATTTTGTCTCCCCAACATATTGTATATGTGTCAAGCATTGAGGAATCATCTGATCAAATTCATTTTTCCATTCATCCATACCTTTTAATTGATTATCATCTTTAAAGATTGAAGGGCTGAAGATGTATTTAACTGAGTCAAATGCAATCCTCCTAGTCTCCACTTTCTTCTTCACATCTACCAAATACTTATACTCCTTAATTACACCCTTTACCATTTCCTGCATAGCTTTGAGTTTTGGAGGGGCATCTGGATCCCTTTGTGTGGCTTTGCACAGAGTAGTTAGTATATGATAGGTAGGTTGCCATCTCTTCTGGAGCTTTTCAAGGATAGGGAATTAGCATCTATATGTTCCAAGGATTTAATCAAATTGCTAAAGCTTTCATGTGAGCCACCTATTTTCTCCTTCAATATCCCAATTCTATGCTCCAATATCTTTCTCAGAGTATCCAAGATGTGATGCTTGAAATCTTCCATATTATGTTTCTTTAGCTTATCAATTTCATCTTTCATCTGTTGTATTTGCAGATCTTCAGCTTGGACAGGTGGGTGATAAAAAACTACTTCATCTCCTCTCACTATGTTAGCCTATTGCAACTATTATTTTAGCTTCACGTTCTTGATGAGCAATTTGTTCACTTCATCATTTGACAATTTTAACATTTTCTCACCTTCATTTATCTTCTTTTCCATATTTTCCACCACATCTTTAGTGAACATTGCAGAATGCATGGTTATAGTTGTAGCCTATATAGGAGTTGTGTCTTTCATCATTCTCACCATGGTTGACCCCCTCATTTCTTGCACTACATCCAAGAGTCTAGGCTTCCTTGTGTTCTTATATTTTTTCCACAAAGCAAGAGTTTGGGTAGTAGGGTTGTACCCTGTTCCTGAAATAGCTTCCTCTGAATCAAACTCGACTACTAACATTGAATCATCTTGTGCTCTAATCTGATCTAAAAGAAAAAATTTGGATAGCTCCATCCTAGTTATAATTAGCATATTGCTTTTCAATACTAGCTCTCTTGCCTCCTGGGGGGTGATACTAATATTATCAACTGTAACTATCTAGAAAATGCAAAAGAAAGGTTAAAAGAACACAATCAATGTGATCTAAGCTCTAATGCACTCTAAGCTAAACAACAGAGAACAAAGGAAAGCTAAAACATAAATAAAATGAACAATCTCACCCAATGTCTACATAATTCCATGTATAACCTCGATTTCCCTTCTCCATTTTGTCATTGTAGTATAATTTCCCTCAGATTTTTCTTGTGCAAGTATAGTCTGTGATAGTGATTTAGCAAAACAAAAAAGATTCAAATAATAGATATGCTTCCAAAAGTCATAAGATTTTGGGAGAGGCTGAAATGATGAAAGACAAATCAATTTATAGAAAATTGATCATTTGAATGACAAGCCAGGATCGAAAGATCGATGGACGGTTGACATCGAAAGATTAGACATGCATTATGATAATTGTTAGTAGTGACATGAGTGATACAAATTAGAAATAGAACTAAAGATTAAATAAATTATTTAATCTTCAAGTTTGGTATTCGAAAATAGAAGAATTATCTTTGCATGACAAAGACAAAGATGGGACTGAAGCAACATCCTATTTGAATGCATGCACAAAATTTAATTAATTAAATAGGAATATTTAATTAATATGCATGTACACGCAATTGAGTTAGAACTAGATGACTGAATGATATGACAAAGAGATTACTCGTGAAATCCACTCAGACACTAAATCTAGACATAAATAAGATTTATTTATTTAAGTGACGAAGGGATTAAATGAATAATTAAATAAATAAAGGATTTATTTAATTATAGTAGACATATGATAAAGGGTAAATTAAATAAGAATGTATTTAATTCGACAAGAAGGATAAGGTTAATTAGTAACATAATTAAATAAAAAGTGTTTATTTAATTAATCAGATAGAATAAAGAAAATGTGAATCAATTAAATAATTAAGATTATTTAATTAATAGAAGAATTAAAGTTAAAATGAATTAATTAAATAATTAGATTTATTTAATTAATAAAGAAATGAAGACTTTAGAGAATAATTAAATAATTGACATTATTTAATCATGACCATAGAAATACGAATTATGAAGAATATTGAAATCACAGGCTTAGACCAGATTTCGGTGTCTACATTTGCCCCTCTCTGATACAATGTCATTTCGGCGTTGTGTCAAAGAAAATTGATCAAAAATATGCCCCAGTCATGCCCCAGTATAAAATAGGTGAAGGTATGCCCCCTTGGGAAAATTGACAAATTTTTGAAAATTTTCAAATTTTTTTTGGAAATAGTCCCAATTAATCTATTTGATAGCCAAAAATGCAGTTGAGTTGACGGAATTGAATTTGGAAATGTTAGGGATGGGTACGAGTTGATTGAAGTTGGAAGTTTACGTAACCAGTTAGAAAAAATGTCACCAAAACCCTAGGTATAAATAGAAAATGGGGTAAGAACCCATTCATTTTTACCAACATAGCTTTGAAATTTGAGATTTTTGCTCTGTACTCTCAATGAAGATGTCACCTATTTCGTACACCCACTATCAATCGTATAGGATCCAGACCTTCATGCAGTCGGACGACACGAGCCCCCAGGTATGTACTTTGATCTCGACTTTTCAATTTTTGGTTTTCGCACCTTTTCATGCGTTTATTTTCATTTTATGTCATGTGTCATTTTTTTGAAAAGTCACATTTGAATGCGTAATCGACACATTTGTATGCGGTTCAACACATTTGTAAATTAGCGTGTGATGCTTAGCGTAGGTGTTTAAACTTTTGACACATTTTTTTTTTATTTCAATGCATGTGATGAATAGTGACACATTTGTATTTAGAATAAACGTATTTGTCAATATTGCATTGCATTTTCATTTTTGATAGATGTTCGTATGTGTAGATGTAATAAGTTGCATTTGATTTTGACATGCATTTGATATTTCCATACGCAGTTGTGATTTAAAATGACACATTTGAAATTTTATGACGCATTTGCTAAATAAAATGACACATTTGGTTTCTTATGATGCAATTGCAAAGGAATGACGCATTTTCAAAATAATGATGCATTTTAATAGCATTTGATTTTGTCACTTTGTATTAGGATAGGTGATTCATTTTGACTTGAGGCATGTATAATGCCATTGCAGGTTGTTTTGGACCTTGTTTATACATGAGAGTCAAGACCATTGACTTTTCACTTCTGGAACAGTTTGTAGAGCATAGAGAAATGATTTTTATGGCATTTGGGTCTCCTCCATGTGATAGATATGCCCATCATTCAGGCAAACTAGGGGCTACTAACGACATTATAAGAGCGGTGGCACTCAGAGACTTCCTCATTTCACTTACCTACTGGAGAGGCTACAACTACGTTGGAGGATGTCTATAGGATTCTAATACTTCCTATTAGAGGCACCAAGGTGATGTGCAATACTCATAGGGATTTTCCTAAGATGTGCAGATATTACCCTCATGTAGATATTAGACAGTTATGTATCGACCACTATGAGATTAGGTGGCATGTTCTAGCATAAAGATATAGGCAGTTAGACTATCTATTGTGTACATTGATAGGTGGTATAGTCCTCCCTGACCGTTGAGGTCATGGATTTCCTTTGGAATGGGGAGAGATGCTGGTTGGTATGTTAGAGCGTCGGGAGGTGTATGCTTGGGTCCCTTGTCTTCTTGCCATGTTATATTTTCATTTGCATGATATAGCCTACTGAGAGGCACAGTCTATGAGTTGTGGTACCATGCTCTTGATGATATGGGCATGGGACCGCATTTCCATTTTTGTCCACCGGTTATAGTTGATGTGTAGCATGGAGCACCATATGCCTTCTATTATGCGGGGGCTAATACTCAACACCATATGGGAGATACTGGATACTTCAGACATGTTATTGATACCATGGTTCACTTCACATGGAGACCATACTTGGGTTGTCCAGAGTGGTCAGACGAGGATGATCATTTTTCATATTTCTGTCAGACACAGTATCTGATTGGGTGGACTATTTCACATGTGCATATTATAGAGAGACATTTTCCAGATCGTGTATTGTGATAGTTCAGAGAGGTTTAGGATGAGCCTAGAGGACGAGTAGAGTTTGTGAGGTCTTCACGAGAGATCCCATTGTGGGGTGCAGAGATTTTAGTGGCCACTGCTGAGGTAGATATTGATGCATTGTAGGTAGTGCAGTGGGGATGGAGAGATGGTTTGGTTGATCTAGGTACCACCGAGGAATATGATCAGTGGTGGGCCATTCACAGGCCGATTCCCCTTATAGACCCAAATCAAGATGCGCTGATAGACTGGCGAGGTACAGGACTGCACGGTAGGCATGGCAGAGGTAGAGGTCAGAGAGGTGGAGGTGGTTGGGGTGATGATGGAGATGGTCATGGAGGTTGTCGGTGGGGTGGTGGGAGAGGGAGGCATGGATGGAGGGGACGAGGGCCACCTTTATCACCTATCCATGAGGAGGGATGGGAGGAATAGGATGTGCACATGCCAGTTATTGCCAGAAGTAAGGAGGAGGTGCATGTTGAGATTGGCAGAGATGAGGAGCATGTCGTAGAGGAGGGAATTATAGAGGATCATGTAGAGGCAGAGGTAGGTAGAGAGGAGGTAGAGATTGATGCCCTTGGTTTACTTGGTGTCTATTAGGATGATGACAAGGAGGGGGATGATCAGGAGCGTGAGGTCCGAGACAAGATTTTGGAGGAGTTAGAGGATGAGGATAATGGTGTGGAGAGGGTGAGACAGGATGATATAGGGGTAGTTGATCCGGACACTGCTACACTTCATGCTCAGCTTGCATTGTTGGAGGAGCAGATGAGGGTTTTGATGTATGAGCGAGATTTTTTATGAATGGAGAGGGATAAATCCTTCATGGACATGGATTAGGCCATAGCTCAGAGATAGGAGACCGAGTAGAGGTTTTCTAAGATTAGAGCTTTATACACTAGGCCTGTAGCTGCATTTGCTAGAGAGTTAGTAGATTCAGGGAGAGGGCCACTTATTACTGATATTTTTATGAGGTAGTAGTTCCTCCAGAGAGATGGGCCCTAATTTTTTCACAGGAACGTAGTGACAGGTCTCAAACTAGGACCCACACTAGGACAGTTAGCATAGAGGGTGTTGAGTAGCCACATAGATCTGGTCCATATGATAGGCCACATTCAGGTCACAAGTCATCAGGATCCCAACATCATTCATCCACATACTCTAGTCATGATAGTAGTGGCAGTTCTGGATAGGGACATTTCTTGATATGTACTAAGACATTGTATTATGATCTTATAGCCTGCGGGCTTCCATATTTATTGATACATTATGACATTGTGATGTGACACTGTTGAGCAATATATATGTATGATTTTGGCAACGATTCTCATGATATGTAGTTCTATTTACTGATTATGTAGTCGTTTATTTATACATGTTATGTCTATATGAGATGCCTATGTGATGGATGATCATATCTACTTTATGATGTGTTTATGCAGCCTATGATGTGTTGTTGATTCTATGTGATGATGTATGTTTTAATTTCTATGATATCGATGGATGTTATGTATGCCATTTATAATTATGAGATACGATATGATGTTATATGTACAATCCTCTCTACATGTGATACTATACATTTGATGATGGATTTAATGTGATGCATGTATTTACATTTTCTATGTACATGTAATTCTTATGATATGTAATCTATGATAATGAATGTCTATTATGCCATGATGTCCTAGATATGATAAATTCCTATATGTTTGTATATGTCAAATGCAAGATGTATGTATGATTGATGATATATGATTTAGAAATGATATTTCTAACATGAATTTGTATGCAAGATGATTTATATGTTTGTGTGTTATAGGACTCCGTCATAATGCATGAAAGAAGAACTGTTAGTGTGGAGAGAAAGATTAAGAAATAATAAAAGAAATGAGATGGATGTTAGTATTAGAAATCTTTGATGTTTCATTGTATCACTAAAGGTGTTTCACTTTATCATCATTGAGCAGTACTAATACAAATGGAGAAAAACACCATGATATGGCATAAATCAATGTGTGCAAGGTCATCCACTTGCTAACAACAAACAATCACAGACAAGGATTGTTGTTACTCATACTAAGGGCACAATTGCCCCAGTCTTTTTTTCAAGAAAAACCACATACAACAAAAAAAATAAAATATGGGTCATGAGACATCATTGCTCCTCTAAATCCTTCATGGGACATCCTTGAGGAAACTAGTAACATGACTCAAAATAAAATTTAAAAGACAGTTGATAGAAAATAGTCAAACAAAATAGAATTTTGATACATCATTGCTTCTCTAAATCCTTCATGGGACATCCTTGAGAAAGCTAGTAACATAATTCCCATCATAAATTCTAGTGAAATGATAAGATAAATAAGCTAGAAAGTTCAAAAAACCCATAAAATATTTGTCAAAACTTGATCTGTTTGTTTGATTTGTTTTGATTGATAAAAGGATTGATTGATAGAGCCTGATTTTAGGAGATACACATACTGGATAAGACTTTGAGTCTAGTTTTGATGTTATGACTATCTATATAAGGTATGAAAAATCCTGGTTTCAGAAAGACATGTATCATATAAGACATTGAGTCTAATGTCATTGATGTGATAACATGTGTAAGGCTATGTTGATCGTTTGACAATGTCAATATGCAGGAAGGACTCATCTTGTATAAGACATAGATTGTTTTGTTGATATCAGTATTTAGGAAGGAATCATCTTGAATAAGACATAGGTTGACTATTTTGATGATGTCTGTTTCCAAGAAGGACACATCCTGTAGCAGACATAAATTGATCTATTTTGGTTGTTGCTTTGGCAATTTTTTTGATTTGACTTAGAGACATTGCTGACTTGTTCACTAGATTGATGCATGACTTGATATGATGTGTTGACAATTAACTATGTGTGATGAAAAACCATAAAGTATTGACCTAGTGTGGCCTCGGGGGTTCATCTATTGATGGCCTTGCCTACGTTATACACGCAGAGACCTCATAGTTTGACTAGACTTTGACTGACAAGACTGACTATAATAAGCTTGATTTGTATGAAGCTAATAGATGTGTGTGGTAGTGCATGTGACAAACCCTAATGGACTAACCTAGTGTGGCCTCGGGGGCTCATTGATTGATGGCCTTGCCTATGTTATACATGTAGAGACCTCGTAGTTCGACACGACCAATGACCTTGTCATATAGACAATGGATTGAATCATGATTTTATACAAACAAACCTAAAAATACTGACCTAATGCCTCAGGGGCACATTGGCAGATGGCCTTGCCTACGTCCAGTCATAGAGGAAACATAGTTCAACAAATGAAAAAGACTGACAAGTGTGACTAACTTTGACTCTATTTTTTAGATTTTTTCAACATGTTTTGATTTTTTTGTATTTTTGAACTTTTCTTATTTTTTTGTGTTTTCTCGGGTCATTTTGTGATGTTTTTGGATTTTTCTATGGTTTTACATCTTCAACACAACCAATGTAAGAACCAATATGACGCATGTCAAATGTTTTCCCCCAGTCGAGTATAAGACTAATTGATTATGGATGGGATAAAATGGGGGATATGAAATGCACTCGATGTCAATCGTTCCAAGTTATGGGAAAGACTACCACTTATTATGAATGGTATGTACAAGCAATGGATAGGAAAGATAAGTGATATGTACAGGGATAGGTAGTATGTATAGGGATGTTAGATTAGAATAATAGTAGACAAAGGAGCGAAGTCAACTACACATGATCCCTGTTTTCCAAGTTTTCACCATGGTACTTATCCAAAGCACCACCGAAGTGGTTTTCACTATTGGACAAAATATTTCTCTTTACTATTTTCTAGATTTTATAATTTTTTTGGTGTTACCATGATGCCTGTTTGCCAGGTTTCCACTTAGGTAATGAATTTTTTAGTTTTTTTGATTTTTTTGTATTTTTGCTAATTAAGACAAGGCTCTTATAAGCTATGCGTAAAACTTCTTCAAATGAAGAATATTGATTGGTGAGAACAATGGTTCCCCTTCAGGAGTAGAGAGTTGATACACTTCTGATCCAAGGGCTTCTGTAATAATATAAGGTCCTAACTAGTTCGGTTCAAACTTTCCTGGTTTCTCTCTCTCTGCTTGATTCTTTGGGTTTCCATTAAAACCAGGTCACCAATGTCAAAGTTTTTGTTCAATACCTTCTTGTTATAACTATGATGAAGGTGATTTTGATATGCTTGGAGATGGTCCAATGCCTTCTATCTTCTCTCATCTAGGAATTCTAGCTCATGGAGTCTAGATACTTGGTACTCTTCATCATCAATATGCCCTTTCAAGGATACCCTTAGGGAAGGAATCTCGACCTCAATAGGAAGAATGGCTTCAAAACCAAATACTAGTGAATATGGAGTGGCGCCAGTGGGAGTACAAATGCTTGTGTGATAAGCCCATAAGGTAGGATTAAGCTGTAAATGCCAATCACGGACAACATCATTGACATTATTTTTGAGGATTCTAATGATAGTTTTGTTAGATGCCTCTACTTGGTCGTTACCTTGTGGGTAGTATGGAGTGGAAAAGTGATGTTAAATATCAAATTCATCAGAAAGATGGCAGAATTCTTGGTTCTTGAATGGGCAACCATTATCTATGATTATGGACTGAGGGACGCCATACCGACAGATGATATAGTTCAGGATAAACTTAGAGATCTGTGTGTCGGTAATGTTATTCATGGGAATAGCCTCAATCCACTTAGTAAAATACTCAGTGGCAGTGATGATGAACTTGTGGCAATTGGATGATATAGGATAGATCTTACCTATGAGGTCGAGTCCCCATTGGGTGAAGGGACATGGTGACATTATGGGACAGAGCTCCTATGTTGGTGCATGTATCAAGTCTTCGTGAACTTGGCATTGGCGACATTTCCTTACAAAGACATATGAGTCCTTTTCCATAGTAGGCCAATAATAACCCAGTCTCATAATCTTTTTAGCTAAGGTAGGACCGCTCAAATGGGAACCAGATATACCCTCATGCACCCCACACAAGGTTGCTTGTGCTTCATCAGAATCGAGACATCTCAGTAGGGTATTATCTAAGGTGCATTTATATAAGGTGTCTCCGATGATGGTGTATTTGGCTAACTTATGAAGGAATGTCCTACATTGATTATTTGAAAGGCCAGGGGGTATGATTTTGGCATGGAGGTAGTCATAGATTTATTTGTACCATGGGGAATCAGGATCAACAATGTCACATACCATCTCAGAATTTGGGATATGGTAAGCTAGGACCAAAAGTTGTTCTACCAAGAACTCAAACTTAGGCACATTTCTAGGAATGTCTAGAAGTGATACAATTGTAGCCATAGTGTTTGCTGCCCTATTTAGAACATGAGGTATCTAATGAAATTTGACCTTGTAAAATTACTCCTTAAAATTATCTGCCATGTGTTTATATGGAACAAGCTTCTCATCCTTAGTCTCATAATTGTCATTTACCTGTCTGATTACTAGTTGAGAATCACCATATACCTGTAAGTTCTTAATTTTCCACTTCACTGCCATGCGTAAACCTGTCACTAAAGCTTCATACTATGCTATGTTGTTGGTACATGGAAACACAATCCTGAATGACTTAGGGATGGAATCACCCTGTGGTGTGATAAGCAATATACCATCCCCCGAGCCATGATTTGTATGTGAGCCATCAAAGTATAGTTTCCATGTTGTGTTTGTGTCAATTGTGAATATAAATTCATTAAGAAAGTCTGAAAATGATGGGTGATCTTCTTGTATTGGTGCATCGGCTAACTGATCAGCAATGACTTGTCCTTTAATAGCCTTTCTCTCTACATACTGGATATCATACTCACTAAGTATCATAACCCATTTGGCCAGTCACCCTATTAATGTTGCTTTAAGTCTGCAACTAATGGGTGATCTACTTGTATTGGTGTGTTGGCTAAATGATTAGAAATGACTTGTCCTTTAATAACCTTTCTCTTTACATACTGGATATCATACTCACTAAGTAAATGTTGAAAAGGATGTGTCTTATGCTAACTGCACTATAAATCTTCTGATAGATTTCAATCTCCCTTGTAATATCCTTAGTTGACTAAGATTGGTTGGTGGAGGAATATCTATGATTGCTTTTACCTTGAATATATCTACTTCAATGCCTGAATCTGGAATGATATACCCTAAAAGCTTCCCTGATTGTACCCCAAACACACATTTCTTGGGATTTAGTCTCACTTTATACTTCTCTAGCCTTTGAAATATCTCGTCTAAAACCTGTAAATGTTCTTCCCTTGTCTTAGATTTAACTATAAGGTCATCAACATAATCCTCCATAAGATTGTGTACAAGGTCATGAAAAATAGTGGTCATGGCACGTTGATAGGTTGCTCCAGCGTTCTTGAGTCTGAAGCACATAACATTCTAGCAATACGTTCCCCAAGGACATGTGAAAGCTATTTTAGGTTGGTCTTCAGTTGCAATTTTGATCTGATTATACCCTGAAAATCCATCCATAAGGGACACCATCTCGTACCCTGTTGTCATGTCCACTATCATGTTTATGTTAGGCAAAGAGAAGTCATCCTTAGGGAAAGCTTTTTTGATATCTCTGAAATCTATGTAGATGTAAATGCCCCCTACTAGTTTAGTTACTAGGACAATATTGTAAATCCAATCCACATAGTCGATTGATCTAATGAAACCAACGTCTAACAATTTCTTGAGTTTTGCCTTGACTAGTAGAGCAATTTGTGGGTGCATTTTCCTTAATTTTTGTTTCACTATTTTTACACCAGGTTGTAAGGGAAAGTGATGTAGAACAAGTTTAGGATCCATCCCAGGCATGTCTACATATGACCAAGAAAAAATTATCTGTATTTGTGTAAAGAAGTAGTGGAATTCTGGTTGCTCTTTTGTTGTTAATGACGCTACAAAATAAACTAGTTGAGGATTCTCTTATGTGCCTATGTTGACTTCCACTGATTCTTCAATGAGCATGGGTGACTTTTCCTGTGCAAAGGGGAGAATTTTCAAACCTGCATCCTTAGGTGCCTCAAAGATGTTTTCAGCTTCAGATGCATCCTTTATTTTTTCTTTTTCATTGTCTATAGGTGCCTTTCGGTTTTCATCTAGAGACTCGTCTTTTTTTTATCTTTTTTATTCTTTTTCTCATTTTTGCGACTGGAGGGTTGAACAGATTCCCAAAAATATGCTTTGTTGTCCAAGTCAATGGTAAAACCAGCCTTTTTATCACCACTAGGTATGCCTTCTCGTAATCCCAGGAACTCAACAATTGCTTTATCGTTCTCAAAAATTTCTACAGGTGTGTCTTGTTGGTCCAAATCAATGAGTTAGGGATAAACTAAGGGCATGTCATTGTCAGAGTTATCCAAGTTTAACGAAGTCAAGGTAAGGATTGAGTTGTTCATATGGTCACAAAAGTATTGTACTAAGTCCTTTTTTCTCTTTGGTTTAGATCTAGGTGGATTGAGAGGTGGGCCTAATGCCAAGGTTTGGTTATCTAAAACAGATGTATCAAGTTGCCAATAGATAGGATCAAGAGATTCCCAATAGTAATGTTTAAACCATTCTTTTTTTGTCATATTCTTTGGTGGATATGAATTCAATGGATTTGGTAAGGACTTCAACATTAAGTCAAGTTCTCCAAATAGCTTGTCAAGGTTCATGGAAGAGGTGGAAGATAGGGAATCGCACTCATACCCATTTGAGTTGGGGGAGTCACAGTAGTGTTGGTCAGATGGTTCGTGAGATGTCTCAATATCTTCTGAAGCACTTAATTCCTTGATTAAGGGTGATGTGGTACTAGGAACGCCAATCTAAATCAGTTGAAACCCAAGCCCTAAGCCTTTCTTCCACTGAGAAACAAAGATTGGTTCAATCCTCCCATCTTGATTTAAGCCTAAACCACTATGTCCATTATATCCATTGCTCTACATGATATTGAAACCTTTGACATATAGATCTGTAGGAATGCGAGCAAGTGAGAGAGGTTCTTCATTATCCTCCCTATACAACCAGGAGGTGACATCTTCTATATGTACGGCTTCTTTGCTTAATTATCCCCATTTTGTAAAATTTGTTGTGGGTGGAATGTGTATAGTGACCATAGATTGTTTCCTATTTGGTGTAGGTAAACCGTATGACTTAGGAGGAATCAAATGGCTAACATAATAATACATCTTCATGTAATAATCTCCACAACCCTTGTCTTGGATCTCAACCCTAGGAGTGGTAGGAAATAAAGGTGAAGTGGATGGATCGACATAGTGAGATGAATTGGACGATGAAGCCTCTTGGTTTACTAGCACTTGGAATTTGGGTATCTCTTTTAGATTGGTACAATATTGGAATGGATCTGGGTCACCATCTATTGTTATTTCAATTCCATTGTAAGGTAATTTGAGACATTGATGATACGTGGAAGGGACTGCCTTCATCGAATGAATCCATGGTCTGCCTAGCAGAAGGTTGTATGGAAGGGTGAGATCCAAGTCCTGGAATTGTCTCCATTACTACAGGACCAATTCTGATAGGAAGTGTTATCACCCCCTTTTATTTTTGTTCCTCATCATCATAAGCTTTAATGAAAATAATTTTGGTTGTGTTTACGCATGCTTCTTAGAAACCTAATGCCTTAATTAGTTTTAAAGTGCACAGATTTAACCCTGCTCCTCTGTCTACCAAAACTCATCTAACTTTGGTGTCGTCAACAAGGACTTCAAGATGTAAAGGGTCAATATGATTTGTCTTTTTAGTTGCATAGTCTTGTTTGGAGAACATGGCATGATGATTATTGATCAAGTAGCCCACCATTTCCTAGAAACAATTGACATCAAGATCATTAGGGATAGTGGTGCTTTGTAAGGTACTATTTAAAATGGATTGATGCTCAGGGGAGATACGTAACAGTTCCAAGATAGAGATTTGGGTTGGGGTCTTCCCCAACTAGTCAAGTAGGTTATATTGTGACTTGGAAGGTTGTGGTGTTTTTTGTGATGGAGGACCTTAGATAGTGATCTTAGTACAATGAGTGTTGACAACACACTCGGGAGTTGTATTTATGGTAATGGTATTGATATTCTCATCAACGGCGTGAAGGTGATTAATGATTTTTCCACTATTATAATCATGCTTGATATTTGCATAGTTGGCCGACATATTGGTTTTGTTACTCGAACTGGGGACATTTCATTTCCCATGGTCATGTAGTGGATTAGAAAAGACTTGGTGATTAGTGTTTGATGACTTTTGTTTCTATCCGCTAACTTCAATAATTCTCTTTTTGACAATATCCTGTATGATATTTTTTAGTTGGCAACAATTTTGTAGGTTATGTCCCTTAGTTCTATGATAATCACAAAAGGCATTTTCATCCCACCAAATTGATTTAAATTGTCCTAGATTGCATTGTCTTGGCTCTTGAAGCTATATAAGATTGTGTTGCAATAGTTGTTTGAACATTGACTCGATGGGTTCTCCTAAGGGAGTGAACTCACGTTTTTGAAATCTCTTCTGTTGTTGCGGAAGTTGAGTATTTTGGACTGTGTTGGAAGGTTGATTGACAAAATTAAGCATGTTGGAAAAAGGGTTAGGTCCTCATAATGTGATGATTGGTCCTACTTGTATATTTTTAGCATCAACTACCCCATCATTGGTGACATTTTTGTTCTGAGACCAAAATCTATTTCTGTCATTGGGGGCATTTTGCACTATCAGATTTCTATTGTATTTTGGTGTCTTAATTTCTCCTTTTTCAATGAGATCCTTTTCTATTATATCCCATTTTTCCACTAGTTCTAAAAAGGATGTGCAAAAATGTACCCTTAAGTTACTCCTTAGTTTTGCATGAAGGTTTTCCTAGAACATAGTGACTTTTTCTTTTTCACGTATCTCTATAGGACATCAGTTGGCTATAGTCCTCCATCTCTAGAAGAAAGTGATGAAATTTTCTCCTTCATCTTGTGTTGTGTGAGAAAAGGTTGCTATATTTATCTCGTGGTCTATGTTGAAGGAGAATTGCTCAAAAAAATTCTCAACTAGTTCACCCCATGATTTGATGCCATAGTCTAGACCTGAAAACCACTTGAGTGCAATTCCTACAAGACTTCTTGGAAATAGTCTCATAAGATATGTGGGGTCATAAGTGACATCTATGCACATGGTAGAAAATTCCCTTATATGTTCTATCGGATTTCGTTTGCCATTGTACTTAGAAAGATTCAATATGGCATACCCATGAGGGAAAGGTGTCATGTAAAATGATTTATCAAAGGGAAATGGGAATATGTCCTTTGTTGAAAAGGATTTATTAGTTGACACTGCCATGTTATCCATTTGTGTTTGTAGTGCATGCATTTTTGTTTGCAAGACGTCAACCTAGGTTAATGATGTGTTGGGTGGATTACGCGGATCTATGTATGTATTATGAAATCCAAGGTTTCATGATGGGTTTTGATTGAATGTTGGTATTTGATATGGATTTGCATTTGGAATGTTGGTGAATGTGTTCTGATTCATAATCTGTGTGAATGGTTTTTGACTGCCAATCTAGGAGAATGGATTCTAATTTAGAATCTATGTGAATGGATTTTGACTTCCAATCTGAGAGAATGGATTTTGACTGCCAACCTGGGAGAATGGATTATGATTTCCATATTGGAAAGAGGGAATCCCTTCTGTCTATGTAGTTTGCGGTATAGTACTGGCGACATGAACACTAGGTATGGCTATTGACTGTGGTATGGTACCAGTGACACTGACATTCAGTGTAGAAGTTGGTATTTTAGATCTTTTATTCCCAACAAGAGGACCAAAGGGAGTGGATGATGATGCCCCTAAAGTGAAATTAAATCCTGATGTCATGCCAAATGTACCAAATGGAGATGTATGGACTGTCATACTTTGTGTAGGTATGCCAGATGGTATGGTTGTATTAACCTGAGGTACAAAGGTACTAGCAGTCGTTGCGGTTGTCCCTTATGTAGGTTGAGTTTGTAAGGTGCTAATATCAAATACTATGGGTAAGGTAGCACCTTCAACTAATAATTTGGCTAAGTAGCATTGGCGATCATTTGCTAGATACTCATCTACAAAAGAGGCAAACTCAGGGTCTTGTGCAGAAGCCTCTATGTCTTCTGTTCTAATGTGTCCTTGAGGGTCTCTAGTAGTGAATTTGTCCAACAAATTCTCGTGAGGTCTCAACGAGAATGGATTGATGAATTCATTTGGGTTTGACATATTTTCTCTCTCTTTTCTCTTAGACCTAGTTTCAACCATGTAAGATAAGCTCAATATGCAAGGAATGCAAAACTACGTCTATGGATATTATGACTCTAGTCTATGTTTTTGGGATTTTTTGAATGTAAAATAAGGAATGTTCCAAGATGATGCTAGTCTAAAATGACAATATCTAAAGATGTAGAGTCTAAGCAATCTTCTAAGGTAATTAATTTTGTAAACCTGAGACGAGGGTACCAACTACCTAAAGTCTAACCAAGGTTTCAATTTAATAATGTCAAGGAACCAATGTAGGACTAGGATCAAAGATAAGTTGAATTTCCTAACTAGACTGATGAGCTAGGAGGACTCTGTAGGACAAAGGATATGATGACAGGACTAGGTTCAATGACATATTTCATTGATGTTATGATTTTTCTAGAGTGTAGAAAGTGGACCTATTCTAAATTTTGTAAAAGTGACCCTCCTAAAAGTTTGATCTAAAGACAATATGTAGTCTAAGATGAAAAACTTAGAATTAGGATGACTATAGTAATGACTAAATGATATCTAAAGGATGAAAAATTGAGCAAATCATTTCAGGTTTCTGTCCAAGGACTATTGTGAAAAGACATATCAAAGACTGGTATGATTGTGTCAACTAGACTATGACCATAAATTCTGGTTTTCTAATAATCAAGAAGATGCGTCGTAGAATTTCATAGATGCGGTTATCTTTCACAATTGCGGTGTTATGGTAATCAGTTATACATTTCTAGTAAAATTCAATATCTAGTATCAGATAGATGTGGTACAGTTTCTAATAGATGTGACTCATGATGGAAATTGTGACTCAGACTATATTAGATGCGGATTTCTAAACTAGTTCTATGATAGTCGCAAATGCGTCATTCTAGACTGTAGTTGTGGCTCACCTTTTCAGATGCGTCACAGAATATCACAAGTGCGGTCTTTTAAATTAGATGTTATTTTCAATAGAGAAAATGTGAGCTAATCTACCAGATGCGACTCTAGGCTAAATAGATGTGACTTGACAGAACAATAGCGACTCTCTGGTGAACAGTTACAACTCTGTTGGCAGTTGCATGTTTTTAGTGAATGGAGATATAAAACTGACGCTATTTGTTGTGATCAAGTTCTTGTAAACAAAGACAATCATAAGACAAAGTGTTTTTAGTTTTATTTTGGACTCAAAGAATGTTTAATAATTTGACAATAGGAAAGCACATCCTAGGCTGTGTAAGACAGTATTTACTGAGTTCTCACTTGGGTTTCCCCAACTATGCTTATTCAAGGTAGATGATTAGTAGCTTGACCCCTCTGGCTCCCCTCCATGGCTCATTAACGTCATTCAGGGTAGCCAAGCTATAGTAACCATGAACATCCCATGGCATACTTTGATTTCTACACATGAACCATAAGAATATGAGACGGCTTCATAGGTCTGACCTGCTACACCAGTAAATAGAAGGATTTTGGACACTACAAACAAAGGTGTTTAATTTGAGCATTTCGTTCGTAGGGCATGATCCATGCGGCAAGAGTTCCCTTTCGAATCCATCTCATCGGAACCATATGCGTGATTCTTGGGCTTTCCCCAAGAATCCACTTTTATATACTAGTTGGAAGTCCCTTGGGTTCAAGGTGCTATCAGTCTAAGTCATCCTGGGGTGAGTACTTTTTCCCACTAGAATAGGCCCAAGTTCTAGAGTCAGTAACTATTTCTCTTACACCCAGGATCACATGAATGTGCAAGGGGAGAGGATACTTCGATATACCGAATAGTGAGGGTAATACCACAAATGTGCTTTCGCACCAAACATAGTAGACACTTGTTAATTTTAATCCAAATGAAAGATTTTCTACACTACTAAACAATCTGTTTCAAAAATTTAACTGGAGTCTTCGACATGCATTCTACAGAAAGATTCATTAGTAGTTTCGATATTGGTCTTCAACTATCGATCTATAAAAACTTCGTTAACTCCTAAATACACATGCTAAAAACATAAGATTAACAAAAAAATAAAAACACGAAAGAAGGTTATCAATTGAAAATCTAAACCTAAAAATTTACCAGTCAGATGTGTCATTTTCTCTGTCAGATGTGTCATGGGATTTTTACTAGTTAGTTACGGCTCAAAAAATAACAGATGCATAATTATTCATCGAATGTGTCATTTTCGATATCAGATGTGGTTTAGTAAGTCAATTGCATCTTTTTCGATATTAGATGTGACCTCCAGTATTTGAGTTGCATCTCCAAGTGTCAATTGCATCATTTCATCAAATAGATGTGTTGTTCCATACAAAAACCTACAAAAATTGAATAAAAGTCTATGGATAAGCGAAGATGGTGTCTCCACGTCAGGTTCCCCAAATGTAACTGTCTAGAAAATGTAGAAGAAAGGTTAAAAGCACACACTCAATGTGATATAAGTTCTAATGCACTCTAAGCTAAACAATAGAGAACAAAGGAAAGCTAAAACATAAATAAACTGAACAATCTCACCCAATATCTACAAAAATCCATGTATAACCTTGATTTATCTTCTCCATTTTGTCATTGTAGTATAATTTCCCTCAGATTTCTCTTGTGCAAGTATAGTCTATGATAGTGATTTAGCAAAACATCAAAGATTCAAATAATAGATATGCTTCCAAAAGTCATAAAATTTTGAGAGAGGCTGAAATGATGAAAGACAGATCAATTTATAGAAAATTGATCATTCGAATGACAGGCCAGAATTGAAAGATTGATGGACGGTTGAGATCGAAAGATTAGGCATGCATTATGATAACTGTTAGTAGTGACATGAGTGATACAAATTAGAAATAGAAATAAAAATTAAATAAATTATTTAATCTTTGAGTTTGGTATTAAAAAATAGAAGAATTATCTTTGCATGACAAAGACAAAGATGGGACTAAAGCAACGTCCTGTTCGAATGCACGCACAAGATTTAATTAATTAAATAGGAATATTTAATTAATATGCATGTACACGCAATTGAGTTAGAACTAGATGACTTAATGATATGACAAAGAGATTACTCGTGAAATCCACTTAGACACTAAATCCAGAGTTAACTAACTGAATTAAATAGATCTTGAGTTGAGCGAGAGTGAATACCTAGATAACTTACACAATTATCTAAATATAGAGGAATGCGTTAAAATAGAATTTATGAATTAAATAATTCATTTAATTCAATATCTGATATTTGAAGAATAATTAAATAAATAAGATTTATTTAATTAAGTGATGAAGGGATTAAAAGAATAATTAAATAAATAAAGGATTTATTTAATTATAGTTGACATATGATAAAGGGTAAATTAAATAAGAATTTATTTAATTCGACAAGAAGGATAAGGTTAATTAGTAACGTAATTAAATAAAAAGCGTTTATTTAATTAATCAGATAGAATAAAGAAAATGTGAATCAATTAAATAATTAAGATTATTTAATTAATAGAAGAATTAAAGTTTAAATGAATTAATTAAATAATTAGATTTATTTAATTAATAAAGAAATGAAGACTTTAGAGAATAATTAAATAATTGACATTATTTAATCATAACCATAGAAATATGAATTATGAAGAATATTGAAGTCACAGGCTTAGACCAAATTTTAGTGTCTATTGATGAGCCCAAAATATGCTCATAGTTTGGATATTATGATGAACTTTTAATGCCTTTACTTTTGTTATTCGTGGTTGTTTAAAACTCTTTTGAAACCTTTTATGGGGATATCCTGTAGCAAAACATTCGCATATTCCTACAGCTTATTGTGTTGACTTGACTATATTTATTACCCCATTGACTTCCTAAATGACTGGTATATCGCATACAATTTTTGAATAATGAAATAGATTTAAATGTGTGATTAATGAATGGATATTGTGTATGTGCCATATGCCTTTTCTTTCACATCTGTTACCTTTTTTTTCGCAGGTTGTTGAAGAATGATCAAGTCAAGTGCAGCCGATCTCGGCCTTGCAGTAAAGTCCATTTCCTGCATGACTTCGAGGAAGCTCTAGCGAAGACTCTTTGACTGAAACCGTTGGGAAAGATTTTTAATGACATTCAATCTGGAAAGAGTGGAGTGCTAGATTCTCTCTGGATCGGGTTGAACGCATAAATTCATTTATGAAGTTTGTTCCTTGATTCTGGGATACACTTTACTTCCACGTCTTTCTTTGATAGGGTTAGTTAGTTAGTTGCTCTCCTAATTTTAAATAAAGTACTCCTCCTGCATGAGTGAGGAAGGAGATGATAGTTAGAGTAAGATAGAAGCATAGTGATAGGAAGATAGCATATATCATGTAAGAGTCAGTATGATAATGAAAAGCAGAATCTGTTTGACAAGAGACAAAGTTTGTTGTTAGTTTATATACCAACAAAGCAATGTATACCATTCTATTTTCATGAATAAAGTTTGATGAAGTTCTGAGTTCAGCACCTGCGTAATCAGTAGATGCTTGCTAAGGGGGCCCACTTAGTAAGTATCTGTAGCTAGTTAGTTAGTGTTCTTTTCTGTTGATCTTCAGTTAGCTTTCATCTTTGAAGTTTTCATACAAACTCAGTCTTGTATTGCTCCTGCAGCATAGGGAATCCATCCCTGTGCCTGTTCCTGCAGCATAAGGCTAGTTCATAGTTTGTGTTTCAGTCGTAGCTGTTATAGTTTCTATTATAATCATATCATAGTTGAGTTAAAGAACTTTGCATTACCTTCCTATAGCATAGATAGAATTACTTCCAAGTATTTATTTCTGCTAAGTTTTGACCAAAACTAGTTCTTAGTGCATATATTGTGCTGTGCCATTTAAAGTATATGTCCCCTGGTTTGACAAGTAAATGAACATCCATAGAGAGATATTAGTCACCTGTTGGAATGTCCAATTCCCAGGAAAGGTTTTACTATGATTTTCATATCCTTTTGTGGGCGCGACCATTTTTGGCGCCATTGCCGGGGATGGCGTTAAGTTAAAAATTTGTCAGAAGTCATTTTTAGCATAAGTTTAGTTTGTTAGTCAAAAATTTTCAAAATCTTTCAAACCACCATTCACCATATTGCATGCATAGAAGAAGAAGATATGCACTGGGAAGGTTCCTCCCTGAAAACCTGTTTGTTGAACTACCATTTGACCCAGCTGACAACGAACTTGAAGAAAATCCATTTGCTCTGTTATTCCAGCAAGCAAACATGGAAAATAATCCACCTAATAATCCACCTCCTACTTTTGAGTTTTCCATTGTTCCCCAACGAGATACTGACAATCTTAAGAATATACCTTCTTCACTACTTCCAAAATTCTATGGCCTAGTCACAGAGGACCCTAAAACTTTTCTATTTGAGTTTGATGTCCTCTATCGCAGTTATGACTACAACTCAGACTCTCATAAATTGAAGTTATTTCCTTCCACCTTGAAGAAGGGAGCTCTCAGATGGTTCATGAGTCTGGGAAGAGGCATTGTTGATAGTTGGGCAACCATGCAGACGAAATTCCTTGAGAAGTATAAGGAATATTGTAAGAGTGCCAGCAAAGGTGATGACATATTCTGAATTCAGCAGAAGGAGGATGAAAGTCTAGAAGATTATATTTCCAGATTTTTGTTTTCACTAAAGAGGAACTCAAACCATACTCTCAACGAGGACTCTCAGAAACTACTCTTCCTAAGGGGAATCAGTGATGCCTGTATAGACGCCCTAGACCTGATGGGAGGAGGTGATATAACTCAACTACCTTGGGATGATATAAATAAAATATGTCTTAACTACTCTCGAGCAATAGTTAAGAAAGGTCGAGGTCATCATGCTACAGTGGGGAATTCTTCTTCTGGTGGAGTTTCTCAGATGGAGATAACAAATTTGTTGTCTGACTTCAAGCAGAACATCATTAATAATATGGCTACACAACTGGACACTATGCAAGCTTGGAAGAAACATGAGGAAGCTGAGGCAGTTTTAGCCGAGTTTTGTCCATATTGCAGATAGAAGAAGCATGACTGTAGATGCAAGATGGTGGCTAATTTGGAAGCTAAGCAACTACCTATTGACTTCAAGCCAGTAGAAGGTGATGATGATCAAGTGTTCTTTGTTGCACAAAGGATACCATGGGCCCAAAGACAAGGTATGCCTCAAGATCCTTTAACTTTTGGTAATCCTTATTCTGGCTATAATAACCAATGGAAACATGTATATGGACCACCACCACCCTAGAATCCACCTCAACCAAGTTGGCCTAATTATCAGACCCCACAATGGCAATCTCCTCAAAGAGGTTGGCAGCAGCCACAAGGACAATGGACCCCACCTTCAGGTAATTGGCAGCAAAATCCTCAATGGAGAGGTCCTCAGCAATAGAAAAACTAGTCCCCTAGATTTCTACAGAGAGAAAAATTTGTCTCTAAATAGTGAAAAGTGTTTTCTAATGATGGAAGAAGGTATTGTTCTAGGTCATCATATTTCAAAGAATGGAATTCAGGTCGACCCTGCTAAAATTGAAGTTATTCTGAATTTACAAACTCCTGCAAAACAAAAAGATGTCAGAAGTTTCCTTGGCCATGCAGGGTATTATAGAAGGTTTATAAAATATTTCAGTAAAATTTTCAGTCCACTTTATGCCTTGTTAACTAAGGATTCTCAATTCAAGTGGACAGAGGCCTGTGAAAAATCTTTCCTGCAACTAAAGGACTTGCTTACTCAAGCCCCTATTCTTCAAGGTCCAAAATGGAATTTTCCTTTTCACATACATGCTGATGCCTTTGATTTTGGTATAGGAGCATTTTTAAGTCAAAAAGAAAATTCAATTGAGCATGTTATCTACTTTATCAACAAGAACTTTCAAGGTCCTAAGCTCAACTATACTGTTACAGAAAAGGAATTGCTCACAGTAGTGTATGCTTTGAATAAATTTAGGCATTATGTCATAGGTTATTAGATATTCATCCATACTAACCATGCAGCAATCAAGTATCTGATGAACAAACCTTCCATTTCTGGTAGATTGGCAAGATGGCTCCTGTTGTTATAAGAATTTGACATTACAATAATTGACAAACCAGGAAGAGCTAATGTTGTAGCTGACTTTTTATCAAAACTTCAATCAGCTGCACCTGTTGAACACGAGGTCATTGATGATAGGTTCCCAGATGAACACTTGTTTTCCATTACTGCACATACACCATAGTATGCAGACATTGCCAATTATCTAGTAGCAAACAGAATACTAGCCCACTTTACTCCAAAAGAAAAGAAATTGTTAATAGAGAAAAGTTTTAACTTTTTATGGATTGCAAATTGTCTATTTTATACTGGATCTGATCAAGTGATGCGAAGATGTGTAAGAGAAGATGAAACTTATGATATCTTGCATGCTTGCCATGATGAACCATGTGGGGGACATTTTGCAACAAAAAAAATATCAATGAAGATTCTTACAATAGGGTACTACTGGCCAACATTACACAAGGATGTTGTGGCCTAGACAAAGAAATGTGACAGATGCCAACGTATGGGAAGACCAACCAAGTCAGATGAAATGCCACTATATCCATAGGTAATAGTCACTCTTTTTGATAAATGGGGAATGGATTTTGTGGGACCAATTGATCTACCATCAAATGGCAAGTCATACATTCTAGTTTGCACGGACTATGTAACAAAGTGGGTTGAGGTAAAAGCTATGACTCATGCTCGAGATAACAAGGTTGTTGAATTTCTGTATGAACAAATTTTCACTAGATTTGGAGTTCCCAGAGAGCTTGTAACTGATCAGGGAGCTCAATTCATATCGAATCTGATCATTGCACTAATGAATGACTATAAAATCAAACATAGGAAGTCCAACCCCTATCACCCTCAAGCCAATGGTCAGGCGGAGGTAACAAATAAGAAAATTGAGGCGATCCTAACAAAGATAGTGCAGCTCCATAGAAAAGATTGGAGCAATAGACTTCCTGAAGCAGTTTGGGCCTACAGAACTACATGGAAGACAACAACTGGGTTTACACCTTTTGAGCTGCTTTATGGGAAAATAGCCATGTTGCCCATAGAATTTGAGCACAAAACTTTGAGGACAGCTCTTGAACTCAATATGGAAATATCTGAAGCACAGAAGGATAGTCTCCTATAGCTAAATGCTTTGGATGAAATGAGAAAAGTAGCCCTGCAGCACACAGAAGCAATCCAACAGCAAAGGAAGAAATGACATGATCATCACATCAAAACCAAGAAATTTTCTGCTGGTGATTGGGCTTTGTTATATGATTCCAAATATCAAGAGAACCAAGGTAAGCTCACAACACGCTGGCTTGGCCCCTATGAAGTTGAGAATGTGTTTAAAAATGGAGCTGTACAGCTGGTGACAATTGATCTAGTCTATTTCAAATTGCTCGTTAATGGCCATCGACTCCGGTTGTACCATACACCAATTTCAAAAGAATAATTCATGTAGCAGTTCGTTCAGGTTCCTTCCGCTACTCTTCCTGTAGTTGAAGGCTTTAGCCTTTCTCCTGTAGCTTCACTATAATTTTGAAAAAAGCATGCTCATAATAAATGTTTTCTTTTTAAAAGAAAACCCTTTTTCTCCATTCTCATTTATCGCCCCATCTCACTTCTTTATCTTCCATCCATCCATCCATTCCATCCATTCATCTCGTCCACCCACATTACCTATCCACTTCATCCAACCGCATCACCCTTAATTAAGATATCATTCCCAACTGTCAACTCATGCAGACGCCGTCATCTTTCTTCACACGTACATACAATTATCAAAGGTACGCCATATCTTTTGTTATCACATATTTGATTTATTTAATTCTATTCATTTACTGCTATGAAAGTAGCAGTCATTATTACCCGATCTTCGCTTATTTTTTATTACATGTGAGGACACATGTCATACTCTAAGCAGGGGGTGGGGTAATCCACCTTTTAAAACCTGTCTTTTCACCACTGCCATAACTATGCAAATAACCTTTCTTTATTATTTTTCTGGTACTTTCCAAATATGATCGCATGTCCTTCTTTATTGCATATTTTTCTTGTAAATTATGATTAAAACTACTTGTTCAAAAAGTTTATTTTTGGAAAAGAAAGAAATGTGATGGCACGACAGAAGAAAAACTAGAGTAGAAAGGGAATCCACTGCAACAACAAGAATTTATCTTGCAGCAAGAGCAAGAACTGACTGAACTATTGAATGTGCCTAGTGAAGCTACATTTCACCTTGCAACTTGTAAAGCCATTGTTGTTTATAAGAAGATGTTTTTGATTGAGTTTCTAGAATATGTCAAAGCTAACTGGGAAACAGTTACATTGCAAACCTTGACTTTCTGGCACATAGCCCAGACTGACATGCAACAAAGTCTATGGGAGGTAGAAAGGAAGAAACTGAAAAAGGAAATTGAAAGTCAGAAACAGGAAATTGTTGAGTTGAAAGCAAAAATGGATGAAATGTTAAAAGTAACTGGTCAGATTATGGAATGCAGACCACCACCCAGAGTTTATACTCTGTGTCTTAAGGAACAGTTCTTATGGTTCCAACTAATGAGAATTTCCAGAAATCAAGATCTTATACTTCACACTGCTAAAGAATTTTATGAGGCATACCAGGCAGCCCCTAATTAGTTAAGAAATTCTCTGTGTGAATTTTATTTACATGGCTTTTTAATTCCATCTGAAACAGAATAGAACCCTCTTTTGTATATTGGTGATATCCATTTGAGATCATTTATGACATGGGCAGCAAATGAAGCGAATTATGGCAGGCAATGGGAAATATATGAGGAAGCTGAGAGAAATGAGCCTATTCCATTATGCTCTCAAAGTTTAAACCCCCATGCAATGTTGAAAAACTAGTTTACTCTGACATATGGCATTAATAATATTACAGCCAGAGAGAAGATATTTGATCTCAGGAAACCGGTATATGATGAATTTCAGGAATAGTCATATTCATTTTGGAGACTAGCATACACCAGAAGTGAGAAAAGGTGGGAAAGATTAACTATTGGACTAAGAAGATCCGAACCTCGTAGTCCCCTAAATTTCACAGCAGCTCTTAAATGATCAAACAGATATATACAGTTGAGACTTCAAAAGAGATTTGAACTGTGGTTGCCATTGACATTCAGACCTCGTGTGCTAATGTGGCCCCTTTATCCTTATCAGGCTACCAATCTTAATGATGATTTAGAAGACCGTAGGTATGAAAGGTGCTAAGGCTTTCAGAGGATTTTATTACAGGTTTGGAACTCCATTTCAGAGTCATGCAGCAACCACTGACTTTAGAGAAACCACCAGGAAAGTTAATGTTGGAGGACCAGCATTAGGCTAAGTAGGGGGCAGTGATGAGCCCAAAATATGCTCATAGTTTGGATATTATGATGAACTTTTAATGCCTTTACTTTTGTTATTCGTGGTTGTTTAAAACTCTTTTGAAACCTTTTATGGGGATATCCTGTAGCAAAATATTTGCATATTCCTACAGCTTATTGTGTTGACTTGACTATATTTATTACCCCGTTGACTCCCTAAATGACTGGTATATCACATACAGTTTTTGAATGATGAAATAGATTTAAATGTGTGATTAATGAACGGATATTGTGTATGTGCCATATGCCTTTTCTTTCGCATCTGTTACCTTTTGTTTCGCGGGTTGTTGAAGAATGATCGAGTCAAGCGCAGCCGATCTCGGCCTTGCAATAAATTCCATTTCCTGCACGACTTCGATGAAGCTCCGGCGAAGACTCTTTGACCAAAATCATTGGGAAAATTTTTTAATGACAGTCAATCTGGAAAGAGTGGAACACTAGATTCTCTCCAGATTGGGTTGAACGCATAAATTCATTTATGAAGTTTGTTCCTTGATTATGGGATACACTTTACTTCCACGTCTTTCTTTGATAGGGTTAGTTAGTTGCTCTCCTGATTTTAAATAAAGTACTCCTGGGTGAGTGAGGAAGGAGATGATAGTTAGAGTAAGATAGAAGCATAGTGATAGGAAGATAGCATATATCATGTAAGAGTCAGTATGATAATGAAAAGCAAAATATGTTTGACGAGAGACAAAGTTTGTTGTTAGTTTATATACCAACAAAGCAATGTATACCATTCTATTTTCATGAATAAAGTTTGATGAAGTTCTGAGTTCAGCACCTGCGTAAAAAGTAGATGCTTGCTAAGGGGGCCCTCTTAGTAAGTATCTGTAGCTAGTTAGTTAGCTGTTTTTTTCTGTTGATCTTTAGTTAGCTTTCATCTTTGAAGTTTTCATACAAACTCAGTCTTGTATTGCTCCTGCAGCATAGGGAATCCATCCATGTGCCTGTTCCTGCAGCATAAGGCTAGTTCATAGTTTGTGTTTCAGTCATAGCTGTTATGGTTTCTATTTTAATCAAATCATAGTTGAGTTAAAGAACTTTGCATTACCTTCTTGTAGCATAGATAGAATTCCTTCCAAGTATTTATTTCTGCTAAGTTTTGACCAAAACTAGTTCTTAGTGCATATATTGTGCTGCGCCATTTAAAGTATATGTCCCCTGGTTTGACAAGTAAATGAACATCCATAGAGAGATATTAGTCACCTGTTGTAATGTCCAATTCCCAGGAAAGGTTTTACTGTGATTTTCGTATCCTTTTGTGGGCGCGACCATCTACATCAACATTTAATTCTACAAATGTCTGAGCCTAGATTTCAGCCTGCTTTGGTTC
The DNA here is from genome assembly GCA_007258455.2 of Sequoia sempervirens. Taxonomy (NCBI): domain Eukaryota; kingdom Viridiplantae; phylum Streptophyta; class Pinopsida; order Cupressales; family Cupressaceae; genus Sequoia; species Sequoia sempervirens. Next base: position 257,747,933 of record VDFB02000015.1, read on the forward strand.
ATCAGCTCCTATAAGATTGATCTTCAATCTCTCATCAAATTGTTTCATCTTCATCTTAATCCAAAAGTCCTCAAATTCACTTGTATGGATAAAGTTATCTTCTATAAACCTTGGAGAATCAACTACCCTCTCATCATCCTAAATCTCATCAACTCCCTCTTCTGATAACCTGATCTTAGGATCATGAGGATCTTTATTTTTTTGCTACTTTGCTACTTCCTTCATTTCAGTTAGAGCTAAAACTGCCTCTTCTTCTTCATCATCACTTGAGCCATAATCAACCAATGACTCAGTCTTTTGTTTCTTGGTTTGGGGTTCATGTGTAGGAGATGGAGGGGATGGAAATGTAGGTGATGGGGGTGGTGTATGTGATGGAGATGCTTCATGTGATGGATGGTGGGGTGTAGAAAGTAGAATTAACCCCTCATCTTGGGCCATTTTATAAAATTCATCAAATTTTTCAAGGATCATTTGTTTCCTTTTGAGAAGATTACGTTCATCCATGAAAAACCCTTTAAAAATTTTATTCTTCTCCTTCTTTTGGTTTTCCCACCTTATCATCATTATCCATCTCCTTCTAGTCTGAAATACGTCAACAAAATATACCAAATTCCTTATTACATCCTCCTCAGGGTCAAATACATGGGATATGGCCCTCTTTGTTAGCAAGATCCTTCTAATCATATTAATATGACCCTCTGGGTCACATAGTCTTTCCTTTCCAGACTTGAGGGGATAATTAACCCTCATGAACCTCTGTAATTCCTCCAACATATCAGATCCAATAGACAATTCCTCAAATATTGTTAAATCAAGCAAAAATGTTCCTTTCCTCTGATTCCTCATTAATTCATGTTCCATCCAAAGCATTTACCACATGAATTCTAGAAAATATACCCTTACAGGTACAAATTTGGGCAATATGTGTGGTGCTTGGTTACAACTATACACTCTAATAATGGTGTGTTGTGGCATGAAGAACTAATCAACATAATTATGAGTACATCCATGTTTTGGCTTATACTGTACAGGCCTCATTACACTCATCAAAGATTCAGGTAACCTTGGTGTTGGGCAACCAAGGGCAGCTATCAATCTAACAACAAAGTTATCTCTAAATACAATAAAATCGCATTTTGTACACCTATTGTCCCAAATGTAACACCAATTCTATATAGGGAATCTTACTTCATTCTCTTGTGTGCATAGCTTCATTCTCCTAGTCCATTTCATTTCATTTTGGTACAAGATTAAATGAAACAACAAAGAATATTTTCTAAAGGAAATGGGGCCTTAGTCTCTCTGACCTTCAACAAACCCTTGTGTATTTGTTCTTCAATTACATATGAAAAATAAAATTCTACATTTGACTTAGGGTGTTAAATAATCATAGCCATCCTCATAAATCCCACTAACATTTTCTTCTACATCTATCCCCAATACTTGACACAATGCATGATAGGTTTTTTTGAAGTAAACCTGAAAACTAAAATTGGGAGAGGCTCCATTTTTAAGGAGGGGATGGGGATTATTCTATTATTATCACCCCTCTTCATATGTAGGGAGAGCTCATCACTTCTATATGTTCTTCTCAGCCACTTGTACTCTTGTTCTAGTTTCCCCAGATTTACTTCTATTATAGCTTACTTATTTAGGTTAAAACACTTGATAATGGCCTCTCTTGAGACATCAACCAAGCACCCACCATCTGGATGCCTAAAATTTTTGGTTGGGGCATGGTAGCTATGGGCCAGGGCTTTAATAAGCTCAATATCAATAATTTTTTTTGGGACAATTAGTTTGGCTAAATCAAGGGTCTGTGGGTTTGATGTTGGAACCTTATCATTTATGTTTAGATAGAAATACCAATACAAGTTCCAACCCGACTGAGGCGCAATAGGGTCTCTACATCCCTAAGCTAAATCTCTAAAAACCTTTTTTGTCCCTTTATCTACTAAACCTAGCAATAAAGAAAGTAATGGGGACTGTAAAGAGGGTTTACTAGCTTTGACTTTATCTTTTTAAGCTCCTACTTCTTCTTTCTTTGGTGCCATTTCTATAAAATTCAATAAGTGTTGAGCAAAGCTTACCTAGTGAGATAATTCGTCTCAGAGAATTCCCTTTACTCCCACACCTTGAGGTCATCTGCACTTGGTCTCTACTATTATGATTGATAAATCTCAATCTACTTCATGTATCTTCACACCAAGATGCATTAACTCTCGACTCGTAAATTCACACCATTCAAATCTTTGTATCGAGCTCAATTTCATATTTTGATGTTAATTGATGTGATTGGCATGCTTTAAATGACCCAATGACTTCTTTACCGTGATACCTCGTGTCACTTTTCACTTCCCTACAGTATCGCGGTATGTTTTTTTTCCTTCTTTAGTGTACCACTCTACCACACATCTCATTTGGCTCTCTTGTGGTACCGCGGTGTATACTTAATAAATATATCAATATACCGCTCTACTATGGGTCACCCTTTATCTTCATGTAGTACCATGATATCATCCCAGTACTCTTCCTTAATATACCGCTTTACCATGGGCTATGTTCTGACGCTTTGTAGTATAGCAGTGTCTCCTTTTATCATTACTCTTTAGTATACTGCTCTACCATGGGTTGTGTCTTGACTCCCTGAGGTACAGTGGTAAAGGGATATAGATGATAGTGTATAATAGTGGCACCTTTATTGTCATACCACAAGCTACTTTGTAATGAGCTGTGGTAGAGAGGTATGAAGTGAGGGCTATATGGGGTGACTAATGCAACAACGATATAGTGGTAAAAGGAAATTTTGACCCTATGGATGGTAATAATGAGATATTTTATGAAAATGATAGTATGAATTTTGGATTTTCACTGATAAAATCCTTAAAAAAATTTATGAAAAGTCTGGTTCCAACATGTCATATGATGAGATGCTCCTAAATCTAGAAGCCATCTCCCTGATCCTAGACCTAAAAAAGCATAGAGAGCTTGTCCTTTTTATCCTGATGTAGATGCTTGACCTTTGTCCTTTTTAGATTGTTTTGAAGAAGAAGGAGGTGATTCAGACATTCTAGAGGGAAAATCAAAGTGATTTTTTTTTTGAAAATTTTTCAACTCATCAATATCCTTCTTATAACAATAATGTTCTTCATGTCCACCCTTCTTGCAATATGCACAAGAAGGCATTTCCTTCTTAGATGATTCCCCTTTGGAAGAGGATTTTTTCTTTGATTAATCTCAATGTGGATTATTCCTTGCTTTCTTTTGTTTCTTATCAGATTCTGATTCTTTCACCTAACTAACCAACAATTCCTAATATTTCGAAGTCTTGATGAGACCCATTGAGATAAGCTTTTGTTGCTCATGTATCAACATCTCTGAAAATGATGCAAATGAAGGTGTAGTGTATGCATACCCCATAGTCACTCTATGAGTATGAAAGCTAGAAACAAAAGAAGCATAATTAGGACCAAGTTTTTTCATTGTATTGTAGACCAACTGGATGTCCTTCTTATCAATTCCACATGCTTTACACTACTCTCTTAGATCATTAACCTTAGTGATGTAATCTTGAATGTTGTCAAAGTTCTTAGGACCAAGGCTCATCAGTTCATTATCAATTTGATAGCCTCTTACTTCATCTGTAGTACCATACAATGTTTTACATTTGTCCCAAGCTTCATGAGAATTTTTATATGTTTCAATTTGGAACAATAATTCTTGAGAAGCTAGTCTACGAATACACCCAAGAGCTTTGGTATGTTTGATCATCCATTTTAACTTTTTCTCATCATCAGTAGGTTCAAGTACCTTATTTTCAACATATAGAGAGTGACCTTCTGTCATTAGAATACTCCATGCATCTTGATTCCATGTTGAAAAATTATATGATGTGAGCAAAGGAACCTTAGAATGATCCATGAAAATAAGATAGCACAAGCAAACAAATTAAAGAAATTCACCAAGAGACCCCCCTAATCACTTAATCAATAAACCCCCAAGCAATATCTAATTTGGTACTTTATATTTAGTGTATTTACAGTTGCTAGATGCCAAAAAAAAAAGCTAGAATTGATATTAGTGCTTATAGATGCCACAATAGGCCACAAAATTAAGTACAATTTTTGGTACAAAATGAGATCAATCTAATCATACCACTGAAAAGTACATGAAAAATTATGCACTTTCAAAAAAACTACACCCAAAAATGGTACCGTAGGAGCAAGATATGAGCTCCCAAAGTTCCCAAAATGAGGATGAAGCAACAACACCTATGAGAATCTGCAATCTCTAGAAAAGCCATGCACCAAAACCAAAAAATGACTACACCACCATGTAGAGCATGCAAATTTAGCCCAAATCAAAACAAATTTCTCAAAAAAAAGAGGTCATGATCTCAAGTTATGGGCCTCCAAAGTTTGCCTACAAAAATGAAAATTTAATTGCAGAGGGGGGAAAAAATTTTCAAAAAAAGATGAAATAGAGTTGACATCATCACTTCATGAGCCTAAATTTGACGGTCAAATGCCTGTCACTAGAAAATTCACTCCTTGGCCAGAATCTAGCAGAATCCTTTTTATTAGCGTCAGAATATTCCAACCAACAGAATATGTTTGTTGTCAAAGAATCTTCGGGAATATGAATATTCATAAAATCTATTGCCACCGGTCTTCAAAAATGGTTGCCGCTATTTTTAAAGAACTGTCAGAATTTGTTTAAGCCTGACCGAGAATTGAAGACGCCAGATTTTTTTAATTTTACCGCCGGTTTATAAGAATTGACTAGTTTGCTTTTTGTGGGGCCTACCACATGCAAGAAAATGTGATAATGCCATGTGGCGGCTTTACAGATGGGTAGTACCTACAGCGGTACACTATGGTATAGGGTACTTTGTGTACCTTGTTCGTAGAGTTTTTTTTTATTAAAAATATTTTACAAAAATAAATGTCAAGCTTTGATTTTTGAAACCATAAAAAAAAAAAAAAAAATTCAAAACATTTAAAATGACTTTTTTTAATTTTTCAAAAATTGTACCATGTGTAATGATGGTGATCTAGGGGTCGTACGACTCAATGGGAAAAAAAAATTGCCTCACCGGACAATTGCTCTGATTTGGATGATTTGGTAGTCGATCTTAGGGTTTTTGGCCCTTCTAGATGCAATGGAAAGGCTAGATTTGACCCAAAATGCTCCAAAAATTCAGTCTCCTTTTGGATCTAGCAACCACACTTCAATTTCAAACCCTCATAGATTTGACCTTGTATGTCTGATTTGGATGAAACAAAAGGAAAATTTGACTTTCTCAAACCTTTTGGACGTAATGGTGAGCTTAGATTTACACTAAAAAGATCTGATATGAACCTGCAATAAAGATCCATAAATGGAACACCCCAAATCCGGTATCTCTCTTCAGAAAAAGACTCCCCAATGGCACCCAACCCGCTTTGATACCATGTTAGAATTCGCTATGGCTTCCAAGATCTTGAAACCAAATGGAAAGCATAAAAGAGAGAGAATAGAATTTGACAAGAATAAAGTGTATTCTTATCAATATGATTCAATGATATGATGTTGATGTATAATATGGAGAAACCCCTTGGTTATATAGCCAAGGTGAGATGCAAGATGTCATAGGATTATGACAAGTGTCTTAATCATATGACATGAGACAACTAATCACACTTACCTAGGTTCACATGTGTTACAAGTCAAAAAATAAGATAACAACTAATGAAAACAAACACCTTCTAGAAAGATTCCTTCCTAGGACCTAAGTAAACTTAACGTGTGTAAATAAGTCCCCTTGTAATGACTTAACTAGGTACAATGCTTATTTATACCAATAAGAAATAGTTATGTTTAGAGTTGTGTCTTTGATGGTTTTTCACATCATGTGTTTCCATCAATGAAAAAGGGGGAGATTGTTGCAAGTATGGGTAGATTGGTGTTGTCATTGATGATAACAAGACTGTGTTGTCACTGATGTTAACTATATGTGTTGAGGAAGGTTGATGTTAAAGATGAACAGTTGGTGTTATCTATGCTTTGACTTGTTGCATTATGTTGTCATCAATTAAGCTACTAGTGTTAACATTTGTTGCTAATTTATAAGCTTCTATATATGGATGTGTTAGTGATGAAGATGTTGTGGATGTGTCTCTAGTGCTTGGTTTCCAAGTGCTTTTGATAAAATTTGATAAATAGAGGAAATAGTGAGTTCCAGTATTATTTTGGGTTATAAAGAGATGTTCTGGTTTTGCTCTGCATTTCTTCTAGGTTGAAGATCTACCTATGCGGTTTGTTAAAGGGTTTTTTTGCACCTTATCAACACAGGTAGCACACGAATGCACTACCTCTCTTCAATATCCAACAACAAGTTGCTAAAAATTACCCCAAGGTCTCTCAAGTGTCAGGTCAAGAAATGCTAGGAATATCTCAATTGGTTTAATGTGATTTTGTTGGTAATCACAAGGCAGCCTTACATGGATTAAACTGGAGGGGAATTGGATCTTTGGATGGAGTTTATAAAATTTTCTAAAGGGTTGCTCTATTGCTGCAAGTTCAGGACAACAGTCTCAAACTCCACTTTGATCTTCAGATTTGGCTTTACAATGTGCAATGAACTTTATCTAAAGCACCCATTAAATAAAAGGAAAGAGGGGTAGGGAAAGGGATAAGTTCCTAGACCTAAAACTACTGATGAACAGTGACAATGTAGGATGCTATAGTGGACAGGTTTCCTAAAACTAAATCCCACTTAACCAGATCAACTCACAACTTCATGAAACTCGTGCAATCTTCTAAGGTTTGCAAATTTCAATCATTCATTCACCATAAAGCATGAATAAAAGATATAATTTAAGTGCAACATTCAAACAATGTTCAAACTATCTTTACACTATAGTTTATCATCAATAAACAACAAAAAGCATGAAAAAAAGAAAGGCATCAACACAATAGAATCATTCACCATCAATGAACAACACTAACTAATCTATGAAAACATGCTAACATATAGAACAATAAAGTTAATCTACTAAAATTCACTAACTATGAGGAGAAGAATCTTGAAACATGAAGTTGGAACTCAAGAATCCACCAAAATCAACGAGCTTCTATTAAAATTCCAACATCATGCCTTTACAACAACTCAACTCTCTCTTCAAAATGAGAGGAGACCCCCTATTTATATTTTCCAAAAAGCAAAATGAATGGCTAGGATTTAATCTCATATAGCTCGGGGAAGTCAGTGTAGAACTTTCTCATGCCCTCAAATTGTTTTTGCACCTCCAAGAACTTGTTTGTTGTCCTGACAGTGTAGCCAATGCCCATATTTCCATTGTAGAGGACCTGTTGGAACCAATCCTCTGTGGCCTTTGTCCAGTTCTTTCTTCTTTCCAATTTGTTTATGTGGTCCTTGGATAGTAGTTGTAGTGGTACAGATGACATGGTGGGAAGTTCTTCCATAGAAGACCATTGTTGAATGCAAGTTGTTAGATCTGCCACTTGTTCCTTTAATTCCTCTTTATAATTCTTGTCCTTATTCATTTGATGCACAATGGTTGTGATGAATCCCTAAAGATGGTCAATTTTTTGTTCACTCATTGTTGCCCCCAAATCATTGGTAGAAATATTATAACTGACCCCTTCTCCCATAACCGGAGTGGCTATTTGTACCATCCTAGATCCTGATGCATCCATTGTTAGATGAGACCTGACCCTTGGCTTCTTTTCCTTCTTCATACTTATTTGTGCCCAGGCTAGAATGGCTTCCAGCCTCACCTTTGGATCCATTACAGTCAGGTTTTTCTTCTCTAATATCTTTTCAAGCCACTTAGGCATCTAGGATTCCCCTTTCGGTGATTCATGATCACCCTCTTCCTCTTAGGTATGTTGAATTTTCATTGCTTTGATACCCAGAGTCTCCTATTCTGTCTTTTCTTCTTCCTCCTCATCTGAATCCTGAATAAATAATGTTTCTTTTCCTAGGGATTTAGTAACTATATGTTGCTTGGGGTTGTCCTCCCCCTTAGAGGTTTTCTCTTCTTCTTCTCATCCATACCCATGTTCTTCATGACGATCCACTTCTAGGCTTTTGTTTGTTTCAGCCTCTCTTTTAGGCTTATCTTTTTCTTCCTCTCCTCTTTATTTTTCTTCTTGCCCTTCTGAAAGAGGCATTTCTTCATCATGTTTAGGGAAGTTACCTTTCTCCCCTATTGGAGGTTCTATGTCTACCTCCATTTCTTGGTATGTCTCATTTTCTTCATCAGAGGGTTGTTTTTCTACTTCTTCACCAACGTCCCTGAGCTGCTTGGAAATTTCCTCTTCTAATTCCTAGTTAAAGATTTCCATGATATATTTTGTGCCCAGTTCCTCAACATCTTCTTCGGATGATTTTGTATCCTCTTCTTCCTCACACACCACTTTATCAATTACCAGGTATTGGTATTCGGGGTTCTTGTGATAATCATCTGCTTCTTTTTCCATCTCTTTGGTTGCTTCCCTCTCTTGCCTCTCTGACTCATCGTAGATCTTCATTGTCACCTCCATCATAGGGGGTTTGGTTGGAGGAGGAGGAACAAGGAGGTTAGCAACAACCTATGCTACGATAGCTTGCATTGCAGGATTCATCAACACCCCAAATAGCTTCGTTGGTATATTTTTTATATGTCGAGTAAAAGCTTCTGGGAGCGAGAGAATAGGCATAGGAATTATTGTAGTGGCCAGGGAGAGGGCTGATGATGGAGACATGGAGGAGGAAGAGAATAGAGAAGTGGTGGTGGACAAGGAATCTATGATCATAACTTGGATTGTAGGGGAGGTAGAGGAAAGGTGAACTGAAATGTCCATTGTAGGCGAAGAAGAGGCAACCATTGTTTGGGAAGAAAGCAGAGGAGCAACAGTAGTGGTAGCAACAACGGTGACTATGAGGGTAGAGGTAGAAAGTGGTGATTCTGGCTACTCAGTCTCTTCTCCCTTTCCCTCATGGAACAGGTCCTCTTGGATGGTGGGCATCTCTGTGAAACTGCCCAATTTCTTTGGTTTCTTGGAAGGTTCTCCTTCTGATGCTTTCCTTGAATATACCCTACGTTTGGGTTGGCGCTCAGATGTTTCTTTTCTCTTCTTGTACCATGTAGTGGGGGGAGATTCTGAAGTCTCTCTGGCTAGGGCGGCAGTGGTAGTGGCGCCATCAGTCTCACTCTTGAGTTCATCCTTGAGCTCATGATACATTAGAGTAGCCCCTTGCAGCTTCAATTGAGCAAGCTTCCATCGATCAATTGTTTTTTTCTCGCCTAAATTGGCTTCATCAGAATATCGAGGTCATTGACCTCTTCCTCATCCCATTCAATCAAAGGTAGTAGTAGATTAGTGGAAAAATCATACTGAGGATTGATTACTATGTTTTCATCTTCAACAATCTTATCAGGAATTGGAAACAACTTGACTATTTGAAAAAATACATTGTCATGTGCATGCAATGCCTTATCCGCACTTCCTTATCATCTCTAAAATTGGCCCAAAAGTCCTGAACACTATCTTGATGGGCATACTCAATCTAGACTGCCTTCTTTAATTTACCATACAGATCTATTAGTGGCTTGGCAGTGTAGAGCTCTATGTTTTATTCAACTACTTCCTTGCTAGAATACTCCACACACTGGGATGCAGGAAGTGCATACATTCCTTGACCAAATGTGAGGGGATAAGGGATCCCCACTCTATGATTGTTTCTTATAAGGGTTTATGTGCAAGCTGTAGCTGTCAAGAGAGTTCCAATAATATTAACTGGTCATTTGGGTAGTGGGATAGCTTATATGGTTTCTCTGAGAAACCTTCGGCTCGGATGTATGTAAACTTGGGAAACTAAATAAATAGAAATCTGAAACAGTGGATGTAAGCATTGGCACTATGGGTAACCCTCCTTTCAAAGTCACCTCCAAGTAACCTAATGATATGCCTGATGAAGGCATCATTGACTCTACAATAGTCTTTCTTAAAGTTCCAGTATTGGAGCTACGAATATTTATCATATACCTTTAATTCCCTTCTTAGAGTTAGGCTTGGGGCTACAAATAATCCCCTGTATTGGGCACGATCAATGAGAAAAAAAATAGGTATGACGTCATGTAGATTTGTGATGTTTTCTTCATGGCCATAAATTTCTCATGTAGGCAATTGCTAATCATGCCTGCCCAATGAAATTGGCTCTTTCCCCTGATGATTTCCTCAATAAACTACAACATCCACTCCTAGAAGAAGGTTGCAAATCGAAGACCCATGAATCTACTCAATAAAGTGACCAAGTCATGATAGTCTTTGTGAAAATCGCTCCTGAAGAGCTCTTGGGGCACCTTATTTGCACTACCCCTCTTCTCCTTGTTGGAGTTATGGACAGACGCTGAGAGGGGGGGGTGAATCAGTGTCTAAACTTTTTCAACTTCGACCAAGATTTTTAATTCTGATTTCCTTTTCTTTCAACAATAGAGTAGAGTAATCACTTTTGAAAGCACAAAGATATGACAACATCAACTCAGTCTATTAGACAACTTATGAGAATATGATTTGAGTGAGATATCTTGTATTTTCCAAAACATAGCTCAGATTTGATCTCAATATTACTCTGATTAATGCATTCATGAGTTGAATGTAATCATTCATAAACAAAATTGAGAATAGTAATAATCCCAACAGTGAACTGAAACAACAACATAGAAAAGCAGTGAGCACACAGAAGAACAAAGAGACAAAAGATTTTTCGAGTGGAAAACCCTCCTGGGGTAGAAAAACCACTCCTAAACTACCTTACTTGCTTAATCTTCAAAAACCACTATTAACAATGCCTTATAGGCTAATTTTTGAGCACCAAATCAAGGAGCACCAACCCCTCATTTTGAAACACCAATTTCAAGGAGCACCAACCCCTCATATTATTTTCAAAACAATAATAATATCAAAGGATCTCTTTGCTTTCTAGTAAGCTCAAGAAACTCAATGCTCTTATCTACCTAATACCCTAAGAATCCAACTCTTTAAATTCCTTAAAATATTAAATAGAAAATAATTACAACTATGTTATGCATCATGTTTTCCAAATTTTGTATTACGCAGTTTTCCAATACATCTCTTGATACGGCCACAATAACTATCTCTCAAAATTTCTAGCCAGCAGCCTTTCAGTATTCACAACACTGCGTTTTATACATCTTTTCCAATGTGTCTGTCATGAAGAAATCTTCAAAAAGCGATTTTCACAAGATCCTAAAAATCTCTTACTAATTTTAGAATATGAAGCTGAATAATGATGATCTATATATGATGGTCAAAATCAGAGTAACGCCTATCCAAAGAGCTTTAATTTCTACACTGAATCAGGAGATTTCAAATTGTAGCTGATCGATTTTCAACAAAACCATGACTGCCCACTAATAGAAAATAATAACCTCTAAATTCTTAGAGAATATTTTTCCAGAGATTTGATGCCAATCAAGGATGTTGCAATGCAACTATACTTAGAAAATTACATGTTGACCACAGTGACAGAGTTTGTTAGTCATTCGCTGAGACATCCAGATGGTCCTATCGAAGACAATTAAATCGCCAGTCATTCCCCTTAATTATCACTTTCACCATGACCCATCGAGTCGATAAGTAGTCATAACGAATGCATTATGTCATGTTGAGAGCCATGTACCATTCTTCTGGTCGTTGAGACAAAATAGTTCTCTCACTGAGATGTATCCTTCATCCGCCTTCGCTAAGACAATCCATAATCAGGGAGACATCTCATAGAGCATCCTGTGTCTTACCAAAAGCCCACATGATCATTCCTATTCATCAAGACAATTCAATGCCTATGCCAAAGGAAACTTTATCACCGTCAGTCATCCCTCTGTTTGTCGCTGTGACTTTCTGCTATTGGGGAGATGTTATGTAGATTTCATTATGTTTCACCGAAAGACTTTATCCCTTGTAAGTCGTTGTAACATAATGGTTCTCTCGCTGATGCATCCTTCTATCTTATGAGTGTCACTATAGCATACCATCATCGGGGAGACCTCTCATAGAATTCTTGAGTCATACCAAAAGTCACCAACCAACTTGTGTGTCGCTAAGACAAGTCAGATCCTATGACAACAAATTCCTTTTGTGTTCCATCGGCGAGATTGGAGGTCACTCGCCGAGACCTCATGCCGAAAACCCTAACTCTTAACGAGATGTATACCTTTATTTTGTCAGTCGGTATAAGAATTCAAACTCCCCAAGACCTTTCTTCAAGCACATGAGTCATATCGAAATGTTCCTTTGGTTTTATGCATCACTGACACATATCAATGTCGGGGAGACCTCTTGGAGAGCACACTATGTCATACCGAAAATATTTATCCACTCTGATTTGCTAAGACAATACCAACCTCTCGCAAAAGCCCCACATAATACTTAGTCGGCAAGACCCAACAAAGTCATTGAGACATTACTCTAAATATCATTAACTCATACCGATATAACCTTTGTGCACAAGTCAGTAAGACACCATGAAATCGCTATGACATTTCATCGAAGCCACAACCTTTGCCAATAAGACCTTTCGGTGCACGTTCGGTGAGACAATATGTCTTCGGTGAGACCACATACCAAATACAACACTCTTGCCAATATGTTCCTTTTCCTTTGGTCAGTGAGACAAAGTAAGTTCGCCAAGACGTTACAACAAAGAAAAACCTCTTGCCGATGAGCACCCTTTGTTGCCGGTCGGGGAGACATGATGAGTTCACTAAGACATTATATCGATGTCGCAACTCTTGCCAATATGTTCTTTCTTGTGCCGGTCGCCAAGACACAAAGCGCTCGATGAAACAACATGCCAATAGGGATTTCTTATGTTGATGAACCACTTCATGTATTAGTTGGTGAGACCCGACTCATTTGGAAAGATCTCTCCCCAGTGAAAAATACTCATGCTGATAGATCTTTCCTTTGTGGCCAAAACCACATGAATGTCATGCTGAAAGCTTCCTGTATGTAAAATCAAATCATCATGACATCAGAAACGTCTTGTCGAAAGGAAACACAGACGTTTATTAGAAAAATGGATTGGGGAGACCCTAGCATTTTCACACCGAAATGTTCTTTTTCTGTCACCGAAACAAAGTACAAATAAGATAACCAGAGACTGCACGAAGCTCAAACTAATCAGTACCATAAGATATTAAAATTATAAATGTAAACTGTCCACTAAATGCCAAGACAAGTAAACCATATAGACAAAAATGTACCAAGATAAAGTATGAGAAACCAATCTGAAATTGTCAACAAGTAGAATCAACTAAAAGGGATTTTTTCATCAAGGACAAACCATATGAACACAACTGAGAACCAACACTCATTTAGCCAATATTGATTAATGAGCTTTTCACACTTGAGGGGGTTAGCATCCCATGTAGTTTTGGTGTATTCTTTAGATGCTTCTTCCATTTCATCGAAGGTTGGTATATGAAAGGTTTGCCTGACAAACTTGGTAGAGAGATCTGCTAGAACGTTTCCATCCCTGTCTACTATTCTTTTAGTGTCTTCTTGATATACCTCCCTACAGGCCATTATAAGTTCAAAAGCAATGAGGGTAGGTGGGAATCCAATAGCCTTGGCCAACCCACTTCTTCTGATTCTTTTTTCATTTTCTATGGTGGGGTTCACAATAACCCTCTGCTTGAACTCATCGATGTCTATATGCCCCAAGTTGGTATCTAAGATCTCTTTCTAGTTTGTGGTCACCTTTGACTTGAGGGGCTCCCATTTGATCCAGTGGATCTTCAAAACCTAAAAATTGTAGTGTTCTAGTTTCTCCCAGAAGTGATGTCGTCACAAAGAGCTCAAAGAATTGAATTCGGCGCAAGTTGAACAGACGAAAAGGAATCCATTTGCTCAAGTTACGCGTAGTCAAAGATTTGGTCAAACTTGCACCAGGAGGCCGTTAGAAGGTGAAAAAGTTAACTGAATTGGAATTGGGCAGAAATGACAGTCAAATCGAAGAGCTCAATGACAGGAACCCAACAATGTTCCTTTCGTCAAAATTTGAGATCGTATGTGGAAGATATAGCAAGTCAAAGTTTGGTCAAAGGCAGGTCAACTCAAGTATCAAGGACAGAAAAAGGGTCAAAATTTGACATCTTCAAAAGTGGTCGAATTTGGTACCATCGTGAAGATCTCGTTGAGAGATTTTTAACAGTGTTCATTTAGTAAAAAATGAAGCACATACACAAGAGTTATAGCCAATCAATGCTTGCAGTTGACAAAGGGTACCATGTGGTACAGTTGTTGAAGTCAACATGACATCATTGTGCTGACTTGGCAATTGAGTCATCATATAGATGATGACGTGGACCAATGAGGTCTTGACATGTGTCAGATGTACAAATGACATGGTAGGCTAACTAGGAAGATGACATCAGCATGGTCGGTGAATCTGGTGTTGACATGTGTCATTCATATAGATTACATGGTGCTGACTGTACATCCATATCGTGACGTGTCACGAAGAGTTGGCATGCTGATGTGGACATGACATGGACTTCTTAGTTCACATGGATTAGTTGGTTGACATGGATGGGTTCGACGAATCAGTTCTCTACACATGGCACCTTCTAAGTGTGACATGTGGCACGTCACTCTCCTCCTCCTCCAGTCGGCAGTTTGGTCTGTTTAGCTTTCCAAAAATGTGTAATTGGGGTCAAACCCGTGACCTCCAGCTTGCTAGCAAAATCCTCCACTATTCCACCCATGGAATGTCCTTTAGTTCATAGTAGTGAGCGATTTTTTTGTTATTGTGATAAGAGTTTGGAATGACTTATTAAATGTGGGCAGTGAGAGTTGAACCCCCAACCACCCACATAACAAAAATATATAGCAACGTTACACCACCAATGCAGTTTGTGATATGACAGGCGTGAGTTTTATTTAACCATTTTTTAAGCCTGAATCCTAAACTAATTAACCATTGATGGTTATTAGTTAGGTTTTAAAATTAAATAAAACAAAAACCCCAACAACAAGCCAAGCCCGAAAAATATAATAAAACAAGGGCTATAAAAACAAATTAATTGTTTTATAAGGGGGGTTGGTTTTTTTTAAATGGGGAAAATTTTAAATTGGAGGTTTTAGCCCTATATGGGAATTTCAAGTATATAAGGACTACTAGGAGGGATTTGATGATCACATTCGGAGTTGATCATTCTCTTGTATTCAACTCTCCATTCTATTCTCTTGGCCTTTGAGAGCCTTTTGTGAGAGAATTTGAGAGGGAATTAGGAGAATTTGAGTTGTGATGTAATGATGTTCTGAGTTTGTGGTAGGTCATGTTTAGGCAAAGTCAATTTTCTTACTCTTTGTTAATCATCCCTAGCTTGGAGAGCTTTTAAGAGGGGTTTGAGAGAGACTTTTTGGTACTTTGTGGATAGGCTACAAATATTGTAAAGCAGTGTTGCAAGAGGCTCCGTTGGAGATTGTACTGCCAGTTCAGAACATTTCAATAAATTGGTCACTCAATTGAGCTCAACCCGGAGATGTATTCCACTCCGACAAACTCCATAATCAAAGTGGTGTCTTCTTTTCTCTCTTTTGGTTCTATGTTTGAATTCTCTATGTTTAATGTTCTTGTTACTCCATTGTTGATGCCTTTACACCTTTGTGCATAATCACTTAGCAACGTTTCTCATAGATCCCTTCCACTTTAAGGATCAAGTGGTATTAGAGCCTATTTGGCAGGTTTTGCAGGAGTGATTGTGAGTCAATTTGCTACAGGTGGGCATTTGGAGTTTGGAGCAGAGATGGCATCTCAGAAGGGTGAATCTTCAAGGCTGACATTGACCACATCCATGGTGGATGATTTCATGTCAATGAAAGGCATGGTTGAAGAACTCTATTAAGACCATTGAGAGAGGACTGATAGGATGCAAGAGTTAGAAGAATCTAATTGACAACTCCAGATAGAGAATGTAGAACTTTAGCGGTTGCTTGAGGAATCCAACATGGAGAAGGAAAGATTGCAAGTGTTGTTGCAGGAAGTCTTGGAGGATCAGAATAGGAGAATTCCTCATGTATCAAGGAGTGCAAACATATGTTTCTTTTGTCCGCATTCTGAGGATACATCATCCTCATACTCCCCACTTACCCTACCTAATAGTACAGGGGCCTCTCTAGTGACAAAGCCAGTGGTGGAAAGTCTTAAGGAAAAATTTGTTTGCAGCCACGATTGGGTGAATTCTCCTGGTGCAGTAGAGTGTGCCTACTATATATAGATGGAGTACCTTAAGACTCTTAATCTTCTTGATAGTGACAGTAAGTATCTCGAAGCATATTCTTCCATAGAACAGAAGAAGTCAACAGAGGATGAGCAGGACTCTTTTGCACACTTCGAGAAGCACACAAAAGGCATGGGATCGAAGCTACTTAGGAAGATGGGTTTCAAAGGAAAGGGCCTTGGTATTTCTGAGCAAGGTATCACCAATATAATCGAGGCAAAGCAATGAGCATGGTACCAAGGATTGGGATTCAGAGGAGAAGTTAGACAATCCTCTAGAACTCAGAACTTCTACAACCACTGTGGCATCAGTGGACATTGGGAGGCAAAGTGTTGGAAGCTGCATCCAGAGCTCCATCATTGATCGATGTCTATTGAGAGACCCAACCACCAAAAAGTTGAGGAGACGAAAGTGAAGCTAGTAGTTGCTACCACTTCTGAGGCAGTCCCAGAAGAAATTCAACCGTAGCTTGAGAAGCTTGTGAAAGAGAGTTCCTTTGAACAACTTCGTAGGAGCTAGGAACATCGCTCATCAAACTAGTCTATCAGATTGAGTGTGTTTATTATGTCTTTTGTAGTGTGATAAATATGTTGATAAGCTAGTATGGTTTTGTGAGCATAAAACTCTGAATAAAATTGTTTGTAACAGTTATTATGAAGTTGTATTTCTCTAGAGGTTGAGATTTTGTAAGGCTCTTGAAGCCACATCTCTTGTAATCTGGAAGGAGAATACTTTGTAACTTCTTATTGCAGTTTTTAAGGACTTGTACCTATAGATTTCAAGTGTGAAGCTTCAGTTGAAGAGCACTTTTTAGCTAAAGAGTTGTCGAGAATGGTCAATAGTGACCTTGCATGTTCTCAGCTTGAAGACTCAGTCGAAGCCTTTTTGAGGATAAGTTTGAACTCAGTTGGAGTTCTTGAAGGATGTTATCAATGACCTTGTTACTTCAAATGAATGTGACCTGAGTTGTATGGTGGAGCCTTGAATTAGCTATTCTAAAGTACAAAGGTGAAGGAATATTTCAAGCTGAGGCGCAGGTACCATGCTCGAGCAGTTGGAGGAGCAACAAAAGCATGGCGAGAGATGTAGAATGTGAACTACCTATGAGAAGCACTAAGAGGCAGGTTTACCATACTCCGTTTTTCTTCTTACTTTGGGTATGCTAAGTTCCATTTTGAACTGCATTGTGATAAGTTGTGAAGTTCTACATTGCTGAAATGTAAGACCCCTATAGAGCGCAGATGTAGTGATAGGGAAGCCCTTGTTGATAGTACTTTGTCAAAGTGTAACACCTCAGCAGGAAGATGTGGCAATGTGTATGTTCTAGTGATTCAAACCATGGAAAATGGAAAGATGTAGAATGGGAGATGATTTGAAGGAACTGTAAACTTTTGGAGGACCAAAAGTTCTTCAATGGGGAGGATTGATCCAGATGGATCTTCAAAACCTGAAAATTGAAGTGTTCTAGTTTCTCCTAGAAGTGATGCCATCATGGAGAGCTCGAATAATTGAATCTGCCACAACTTGAAAAGATGAAAAGGATTATGTTTGCTCAAGTTATGAACAGTCAAAGATTTGGTCAAACTTGGACTAGGAGGCCATTAGAAGGAAAAAAATGTTGACCTACTTGGAATTGGGCAGAAATGATGTCAAATCGAAGAGCTCAATGACATGAACCCAATGATGTTCATTTCGTCAAAATTCAAGATTGTACGAGAAAGATATCGCAAGTCAAAGTTTGGTCAAAGGTCAGTCAACTCAAGTACAAGGATGGAAAAAGGGTCAAATTTTGACATCTTCAAAAGTGGTCAAATTTGGTACCATCACGAAGATCTCGTCGAGAGCTTTTCATCAGCATTTGTTTCGTCAAAAACGGAGCACGTACACAAGAGTTATAGTTGGTCAAAGCTTGCAGTTGACCAAGGATACCATGTGATACGGTTGTTGACATCAGCAAGACGTCATCATGCTAACTTGGCGGCTGAGTCATCATATAGATGCTAACATGGACCAATGAGGTCTTGACATGTGTCAGACATACAAATGACATGGCAGCCTAACTAGGAAGATGATGTCAGCATGGTCGGCGAATCTGGTGTTGACACATGTCATCCATATAGATTACGTGGCGCTGACTGTACATCCATACGGTGACATGCCACGATGAGTTTTCATGCTGACGTGGATGTGACATGGACTTCTCGGTTGATGTGGATTGGTCGGCTGACGTGGATGGGTTCAGCGAATCAATTCTTGACACATGGCACCTTCTGAGTGCGACATGTGGCACATCACTCTCCTCCTCCTCTAGTCGACAGTTTGGTCTGTTTGGTTTTCCAAAAATGTGTAATTGGGGTCGAACCCTTGTCCTCCAGCTTGCTAGCAAAATCATCCATCGTTCCACCCATGGAATGTCCTTTAGTTCATAGTAGCGAGGGGTTTTTTGTTATTGTGTTAAGAGTTTGGAATGACTTATTAAATGTGGGTGGTGAGAGTTGAACCCCCAACCACCCACATAACAAAAGTATATTGCACTGTTACACCACTGATGCAATTTTTGATATTACAGGTGTGGATTTTATTTAACCATTGTTTAAGCCCAAATCTTAAACTAATTAACCATTGATGCTTATTAGTTAGGTTTTAAAATTAAATAAAACAAAAACCCATAAAACAAGACAAGCCTGAAAATATAATAAAACAAGGGCTATAAAAACAAATTAATTGTTTTATAAGGGGGGGTTGGTTTTTTTAAATGGGAAAAATTTTAAATTGGAGGTTTTAGCCCTATATGGGAATTTGAAGTATAAAAGGACTACTAGGAGGCATTTGATCATCACATTTGGAGTTGATCATTCTCCATTGTATTCAACTCTCCATTCTATTCTCTTGGCCTTTGAGAGCCTTTTGTGAGAGAATTTGAGAGGGAATTAGGAGAATTTGAGTTCTGATGTAATGATATTCTGAGTCTGTGGTAGGTCTTGTTTAGGCAAAGTCAATTTTCTTACTCTTTGTTAATCATCCCTAGCTTGGAGAGCTTTTGAGAGGGGTTTGAGTGAGAGACTTTTTGGGACTTTGTGGATAGGCTACAAATATTGTAAAGTAGTTTTGCAAGAGGCTACATTGGAGATTGTACTACTAGTTCAGAACATTTCAATAAATTGGTCACTCAGTTGAGCTCGACTTGGAGACGTAGTCCACTCGGACGATCTCTATAATCAAAGTGGTGTCTTCTTTTCTCTCTCTTGGTTCTATGTTTGAATTCTCTCTGTTTAATGTTCTTGTTACTCCATTGTTGATGTCTTTACACCTTTGTG
This sequence comes from Sequoia sempervirens, assembly GCA_007258455.2. Lineage (NCBI taxonomy): Eukaryota > Viridiplantae > Streptophyta > Pinopsida > Cupressales > Cupressaceae > Sequoia > Sequoia sempervirens. Next base: position 257,767,545 of record VDFB02000015.1, read on the forward strand.
CATAATCACTTAGAAACTTTTATCATAGATCCCTTCCACTTTACAGATCACCCTTGGAATTTGTATTTCATTTGATCCTTGTCTTCTTTACCTCTGAGTGCCTTAGCAACTTTCTTTCCTTTTTCTTTCTCCGCAACCGCCTTTGAAGGTCCTGCAGCTGGTTCCATATATCATGTAGGAAAAGGAGTAGTAAGCACATTCAAGCACAATAACATGAGGAACACTAGCCAAAATCCAACAAAATGATGTTAGATTAGGTAACTCATCATTCAAATATCCTAACATTTCTCTCTAATCATTATTAGTTGCTCATTTGAGGAAGCTATAGAATTGCTGGCCTAAGGGTGCAGACTACCTTGGGCTGGTAGTCATTCTAAAGGAAGTTGTGTACAGATAGTGGACAGGGCATGACGCCCTACATGGTTCTATTTGCATCAAGATTTTTCCATGAAGTGGGGACCACCAAGAAGGTCAAGCAATTTTGGCATGTGTTTCAAATCAGCATTAAGGTTCTAGAGGTGTTAAGTCCATCATTTAGGAGTGTGGACTCAAGGCATGTGGGAGCAAGTAGTACCTTGGTTGTTTGAGGCTCTACTATTTGAAAACATCCCTGGAAAAGTAGCACCTTGCAACCAACATCCCACAATGCAAGATCCATGGCCTCGAGGGATGGTGTTGTTTCTTTGCTAAATCTCTGGTGGTTTGGATGAGTGTGGGTCAGAAGCTGCGGAAAGGCGTGAGAGGCTTTGATAGGCTTTCTAAAACTTCTGATCGTGAAAATAATAGGTCAAGCCTGCTATTTATAGAAATCATAGCATTTAATGTAAACCATTAATGCAAGTACAGTGGCAACAAGATTTGATGGACACACACTTCGAAAAGGTAAGCACCTGAAGGAGTATGGTATTTCGGGCACAAGGCAGTCAAGGGTTGGTCGCTTGGCCGATTGGCGGTGAAAAAAGGAAAATGAAGCCGCAAGTCCCACGTGGCGGAAAGACACCTTGAGCTAGTCATTCAAAATGGCCATGTTGCAAGGGAATCCTTCATAGGGTGGCCTGGAAGGGCAGACCCACATTGCCCAAAGGACATCAATTTTAAAGTTTGAAGGCAGACTGCCAACAGAACCCTTCCAAGGCCAAAGAGTTGGAAATTTTCAAAATGGTGAAACTTGGTCAACTTGGGATGATTCTTCTAAGACTCCTTGACCACTTAGGACTCAAAAATAGGGGGAACACAAAATGAGGTGGCGACAAAAGTGACCAAGCGAGGAAAAAAGAGAGGATCCTTGTTCCAAATGGGTCATATGTGTTATAGGAACAACAAATGGTGACTCTACTGGAGAATGCTCCCGAGTGTTCTAAGGCTAAGTGTTCATTCAGAACCCAAAATCTATGGTTTTGCATACTAGGGCGAGTTTCCAAAACTAAATGGTGAGACTCCATAGAGAATGATATCCTTAACTGAATCAACTCACAAAACATCTCAAAAGTGTGTGTGGGTATATTGAATTCATTCCCTTTCCTTAGAAACTATGACAAGTGGCTATTAATCAGACCAAGCAAGATATATGAAACGTCTAACTCCAAAAGCAACCTAGACTTTTCCCCGCTCCCAGTTAGGCATCCATATCCTCAACTGAGTTGTCACTGTGACCCCACGGACATTTCTCTACTTCCAACCGAGCATCCATAGCCCCGGTAGAGTTATCCGCACACCCATATGGTTGCTTGATTTCAACATTTTTCTTTTTCTTTCCTTTTGATATCCCTTTTCATACTATTTCTTTTTCTCAACTGTGTAAGCATTGAAGCCCATTGTGGGTTTGGGAATCACAGTGGTCACTAGAGCAAACTTAATATTTTTCGCTTGCTAGGCTATCACAACAACTATACAACCCTTCAAAAGCAATTAATGTTTATCTCATGTAGTATCTGAGACAAAGTGTGATAAGATTCAACTAAGGGTCCCGTTCTAGGTCAATTCAAAGTTCATATAAGAAAATCATTCCATAGCAACAGTCAGAGACCAGGAGTTAAGAGTGAATAGTTATCCCAAGAACACTAAGAGTGGGCAACAAAATGAACCATTTGTTGACCTAAGAATGGTCACCACAACAGAAATAGAGGACATCCCCTCAGCGAAACAAAACTATTAAGAAACGAGCAAAACAAAAGTGACACGAAGCAGCAAAATAGCAAAGCAAGAAAACCTAAACTAACCTATGTACAAATATTTACAAAGAGTAGCTCGGGAGAGTTCAAGCTTGGAAATAATGCTTGAGGTGCTACTCATTGATGGGAAATGAGACATCTTCACCAGTTAATGTCTTGAGGTAGAGAGCATTATCTCTAAGGATTTCAACAATTTGAAAGGGGCCAAGCCAAAGCTTGTCGAATTTGTCATGTCCCCCTTTCTTCTCATGGGCCTTGTCCTAGCATAGGACCAGATCAAAAATTCTAAAGGCCTTAATCTTGGCTCATCTATCCAACCATATTTTGATCACACCCTGGTGTTTGGAAAAAATTTCAATGGCACGGTCACATACTTCTTCCAAGTGAAGTACCTTAGCTAGACGAGCTTCCCTTCAATCCCCTTCTTCATAAAAGGTATTGATGAATTGGAGGGTGGGGATCTTAAGGTGTATGGGAAATACAAGCTCCAAGACATAGACGAGGTGAAATGGGGAATCACCCAATGCAGCCTTAAGACATGTACAATCTACCCAAAGGGAAAAACATAGCTAGGTGTGCCAGTATTTGGGATTCCTATCGAGCAGCTTTTTGATGACAGTGATCAAGTTTTTGTTCATGGATTTAGCTAGGCTGCTTCCCTAGGGATATTATTTGGACAAGAATTTAAGGGCAATACCGTAATCAAAGGCCCAACTAGAAAATTTAAGTGAGGCAAAGGCAGGACCATTATGGCTAACTAATGCATACGAGCAATTGAAACAATTTAAAATGAAACTTTCAAGGAAATTAATGACTATTACTATGGTACATTGCATACATGCAATAGCCTTTGTCCATCTAGTACAATATTCAAAGGCGGTTAGAATGTACCTGTGACCTACAAAGGATGGTGGGCTTACCAGACCAATGAAGTTGAGACCCCATTGCACGCACGGCCTTACCTCCAAGACTGGTTGCAAGGGGACAACAACATTTATTTCTCTGGTTGCGGCAGTCTGGTAGATGTGGCAGGTACAAACATGATTATGTGCATCTTTGAAAATGGTTGGCCAGTAGCATCTTGCTCAAAGAATTTTATGAGCAATAGAAGGACCATATCCATGACTAGTGCCAAATTTTTCATGGAATTCTACTAATACTCGAGCTTCCTCCTGTTTTCCAAGGCATCAGAGGTAGACCCCTTCATGATTTCTTTTGTATAGTTTGAGGGAACAATTTTGGACTACTTGTAGATGAGGCAGACATTTTTTCATCAAGAAATAAACAATATTATCATACCATTCTCCAGGAGAAACACCTTCGAGTTGATATTGTTGAACTGTAAGCTCATGTCCTGCTTCAGTTGTTGTTTCAGCTATCATTTAGGTAAGGTCTTGTCCTCGTACCAATTTCATTGGTTGAACCTCCATGTCATATTCTTGCAGTAGAGTGACCCACTTTGCTCTTCATTCTCCTAACTCATTTTGCATTAGCAATGGTTTCACTATCAGGTCTGGTACAATGGAAAACACCTTGTTTCATAGGATGTAATGTCTGAATTTATTGACCCCTTTGACAAGAGCATATGATTGTTTCTCCACATTGTGATACCTTAGTTCAACATCCTTTAAGGGAGCACTCATGAAGGAAATTGGATTCTCATTCCATTCTTCATCTTTCTAAGTCAAAATGTTGAAACACGAATGATCTGAAGTGAATGAGTAAATATAGAATGGCTTCAGGTAATCAGGACTAACTAGCATAGGCATGTCAACAATGGATTTCTTGATTTCCTCAAAGGCCTGCTTTTCTTCTGGATTCCACTCAATTTTTACATCTTGCTTCAACATGGCATTGAGTGGCTTAACGATTTCAACAAAACCTATAATAAATTTTATGACAAAATTTATCTTTACAAAGAAATATTTTATCTCTTTCTTGCTACTTGGTAGCTGAATCTTCAAAAGGGACTCAACCCGCTCAGGGTCTATGAAAATTCCATGCTTTGAAATAACATGTCCAAGAAGATTACCTTCTGTGACTCCAAAGATGCACTTCTTTGGATTAAGCAAAATCCTGGATTCTTGACATCTTTGAAAAAATTTGCACAGATGAGAAACATGATCACCTTGCCTTTTTGAGAACACAGTAAGATGATCCATGTAGATGATTATGCACTTCCTAATCATATCCTTAAACGCTATTTCCATTGCACGTTGGAAGGTAGCATCGGCATTGATGAGCCCAAACGACATCCTCCTCTATGAAAAGGTTCCCCACTTGGTGGTGAACATTGTTTTATGCCGACACTCATAAAACAAGAGTGGTAAACATCGTACCCTTGGTCAACTGCAAGCTTTGATCAGCTATAACTCTTGTGTATGTGCTCCATTTTTTATGAAATACAAAATTTGGAAAACATGATGCATAATAGAGGTGAACATTGTTTTATGCTTGTCTCCATCAATGTTTTATGCAAAGGTTCCCCACTTGGTGGTGATCATTGTTTTATGCTTTTCTCCATCAATGTTTTATGTTTGGTGGTGAACATTGTTTTATGCCCAAACTCTGTAATACAAAAATTGGAAAACATGATGCATAACAGAGGTGAACATTGTTTTATGCTTGTCTCCATCAATGTTTTATGATTCTCCTTGATAAGACATGGGGCAATAATTACCCAATTATGTTTCAGCAAACAACACCTCATTGGCATTATTATATTCTATGATCATGAATTTCATGTGTGGATTCCAATCTATGCGGATTTGGTTAGGCAACCCCTTCCATGGCAGCCACATGTGAGAGAAATCAGTTGCGGCATACCCATTATTTTTTATGTGTTAGGAATATCTACAACCTGGATGTCAATAGCCTACTGCACTCTTAGATTTGCAATAATCTACATGGGGATACAATTGATTTCTCCAACAATGTTCACCTCAATTTTTTCTAGTTGAGTTAATTTTCTCCTTGAAGATGTAGGGACAATCCTAGGAGCCTTGCACATAGCCAAAGGCATGACATTAGATGATTCTCTGGAGTCAATCAAACAATTGTGAAAATTCTTAACAAATATTCTGATTGTGGTGAGCAAGGGTGGTGTTTCCAACTTTCCTCGAAATAACCCCACAGGTGTGTCTTCCTAGGCCACCTGGTTCTTATCCTTCTCATTGGCATTTTCCTTGGTTTGCACTTGATTTTTCTCCTCGATAGGTTGTTTTTTGGTTTTTTGATTGGTGGGGACATCTTTCTTCTTACCTATGATCTCTTGAATTATAGGCTCATGTGGGGGATCTTGAAAGGAGACTCTTTTGGTTGGTGTTTCTTGTGTCAACTTGGAGGAGGGGGTCCCATTAATCACCCTAAAGAAGGTGTGCCAGACTGCAAGAACCTTAAGTAGTTCAAAAGTAGATAGGCTAATTTTTACCTTCTTGAATTTTTCAACAACGTACTCTCCCATTCACTTAATTTCAGCCTCAAAGGATCTACCTATGGAAGATCTAGCTAGCGGGTTTCGTGTTTGGTTTGGTTATTTTCTTCTATTCAAGTATTGTATTGGTACATGGGGATAGCCTAGGTTATTGTTAGCATTGAGATTAGGCAGGGTGCTAAAGTTATTAGGTGGAGTGGAAGTAGTAAAAGGTCCTCCTACTTGTCTATTTCTTAAATTATATGGAGAGGCTCTATGATGTAACATTTGAACTTCATCTTCACGAGAGTCTTCTTCATCTATTGGACCATTATCTACTAAATTAAAGAGTTGAGATAGAGCTTCTTCGTTACTTACCTCTTTTACTTCTTCGTTCTTTGGGGAGGTGGCCTCACTTTCGAGTTTGTTACTTTTGCTTCGTAGAAATGGAGCTTGATTGACTATGAGTACGAAAGATTCATATGGTTTTGATGGGACTATCTTTGCAGCCCACACTATCAATAGAATTTTGGACCTCCAGCTGAAAGATCTCCGCAGTTGTGAGGAACTCAAGGAAATCTAGCTTAGAGTGTCTATTTTTTTATTAATCTGACACCATCCGAATAAGGGAACCTCAGTGAGATACACTCCACTAGTTGTCTTCTTTGTACTAGCAGACTAATCAAGAGGAGTGGGGACACCTCCATTGTTTGGTATCATATTCCACATCCTATTCTTCCTTTAGGAAGGTCTCCTTTTGAAATTCTGATTAGACCCCTACCCTCATTCATAATTTTGCACAGGCAAGGTACCCGTTTCACGATTTTCCCTGTTGTCTCGATTGAGGTTAGCCTAAATTTTGCATTTAGAAGCTTGTAGCTGATTATTTTGGTTCTTAAGATGGGTTATCTCTATGGACATCTTTCTAATTATCTCCGTTAGCTCATCTAACTGATCTTTTTCAGTATTGCTTGGTTGTGTTATTTCATTTTGGAGAGAGATGGATTGTGCTATTGGCTGGTTTTGCTGAGCGGGCAAAAATTCAAGCCCTTGTAGATATAATGGCACTTAGGGTTGTTGTGGGTAGGTATTCTTCTACTGCAGTTGCAAATAATGGAGAACAAGAGGTGCTTGATTCACAGGCTATCCTAGGTGAGGAACTATGGGAAGCTCCAGGACCAAATTCATGAGAGGCATCTAAAAATGTAGAGGTTGAGTGAGCCCTTGGATCTGCATAGGATGAGCGACCTGTCCCAAGGAAGGCAGTGGACCAGAGATGTTTTGTCCTAAATCAGTGTTGGCTATAACTGTCTCATCATAAGCATCCACCAATTTGGCTGGCGGTACATTCATCCTTTTCACCAATGATACAGTGAGGTTGTCCAAGGCAACATAGTAGATAGGCAGGATAGCAGCATCATTGAGCACATATGGAACTTGTGACCTTGTGTATGCTTAGTGAAACCGATTGTTGAAGGATTTGATTGGTTCATTAACCTCCCTACAAATTTCCATGAATTGCTAATATAGTTTTGAGGTGTTAATCATAATCTTATATCTTCTTAGGAATGCATTCTTCAAGAGATCCCAAGTAGTAATTGAACCGATTGGCAAGTTGATGTACTAGTAGAAAGCTTTCTATCCCAATGAATAAGGTAAAAGTCTACATTCCACATTCTCATGATCGATCTACATATATTTCAATGTTGTTTGGAATATCTTAATATGTTCTTCAGCTATCCTTTGTTGATCCCAAGGGTTGAACTTCATACAAAAGATCTTTGGGTTCTTGGGCATGTCATGGTAAGCATTGAATAGCAATGGAGAAGGATTATTCTCAAACCAGGTCATGAGGGGGAGCTAGAGGAGGTATTTGTTGTTGAATCAGAACTTGGGGCTACACAAGGGCAGTGGCAGTTGGGACTACACCTTGGACTTGGGAGGGAGGGACAGAGGCATCACCCTGGTTGTGGGGAGCAAGCGGTTGAAATGCATCTTGAGATGACTAAGTGGAAGAAATGGAGGTGGAAGAAGGGTGAGTGTGTAGGGGGTAGAAGGAGGATGGGGGTGAATCAGATGAGGTGGATGAAGAGGATGAGGCTAAGTCTGATCTTTGAGTCCTTCTAGGCCTTGTAGGGGCTATAGTTCCTAAAATTCCCCTTTGTTGGGTTTGGATCTTAGAACTCTATGGAACCTTTCAGGGGAAAATGATCCAATTCGATCCAGTTTAACTCCAAAGATCCCTCCTTCTAGCACCATTTTTGTTGATGGGTGTTTTTGAACCTTCTCAACACAGACAACACATGAATGCACTACCTGTCTTGAAAGGAAATCTCCAACAAGTTGTTGAAAATTACCCCAAGGTCTCTCGGGTGTCAGGTCATGACATGCTTGGAATATCTCAATTGGTTTAATGTGATTTTGCTCCTAATCATAGGGCAGCCTTACATGGGTTAAACTAGAGGGGAATTGGATCCTTGGATGGATTTTATAAAATTTTCTGATGGGTTGCTCTATTGTTGAAAGTTTAGGACAACAATCTCAAACTCCACTTTGATTTTCAGATTTGGCTTTAAAAAGTCCAATGAACTTTATCTAAAGTTCCTATTAAAGAAAAGGAAAATGGGATAGGGAAAGGGAGAAGTTTCTAGACCTAAAACTACCAATGAACAGTGACAATGGAGGATGCTACAGTGGACAACCTTCCTAAAACTAAATCCCACTTAACTAGATCAACTCACAATCTCATGAAACTAGTGCAATCTTCTAAGGTATATAGATTTCAATCATTCATTCACCATAAAGCATGAACAAAATTTAGAATTTAAGTACAACATTCAAACAATGTTTAGACTAGCTTTACACTACAATTTATCATCAATAAATAGCAAAAACCATGAACAAAAGAAAGGCATCAACATAGTAGAATCATTCACCATCAATGAACAACACTAACTAATCTATGAAAACATGCTAACATATAGAACAACAAAGTTAATCTACTCAAATTCACTAACCATGAGGAGAAGAATCATGAAACATGAAGTTGGAACTCAAGAATCCACCAAAATCAATGAGCTTCTATTAAAATTCCAGCAACATGCCTTTACAACAACTCAACTCTCTCTTGAAAATGACAGGAGACCCCCTATTTATAGTGTCCAAAAAGAAAAATGAATGGCCAGGATTTAATCTCATTGTGTGGCCAAGATTCACTACAAATTAGGGTTTCACCTACCCCCAAATATTTTACAATACAAAATTACATTTTGTCTTTTAGCCTATTTTATCCTCATGTGGGAAGCACTGTAGCTCTTTTGTCCTTTAGTTGATTGCCTTGTTACAACTACTTTGCGAGGAATTCATCATCAATCATTGGGTTTCCTCTGTGCTTCTTCACAATAGTGTATTCCACAAACTTTCCAATCAATGCTTGAAGTTTGCTCCACTCCAAAATATCAAATTGAAGCACCTGAAAGTTCAATTTCCTTGATCAACTAGTGATCACATCCCAGTGCTTGTCACATTTAGGACTGTTCTTCATTACTTGCTTAGATTGATTGAAGGCTTGTGCAGCAAAACCCATAAAATATGATGTGAGTGCATCTGTGGCTCTTTTCTCCATCTTATTATGGAAGTACAACTTTATCTTCTCAGGGTCTAGCTCAACTATGGGAATTTCATAATCTATCATTAGTTTCAGGTACTCAACACAGGCTATCCTGATTTCTTTGACCCAATCAATATCAACCTCCACCTCATGGTGCACTTGTTCCAATATTTCCTTCTTGTGGTCAAGGCCCAGCTTCCATGTTTCGATGAGCCAGTGATTATCTTTTACCAACACCAGCTGCTTTTCCCATGTTCTTTCAGGCATCCTAAGGATTGCTCAAGTTTAGGATATGTAATCCTATATAGCTCAGGGAAGTCAATGCAGAACTTTCTCATGCCCTCAAGCTATTTTTGCACCTCCAAGAACTTGTTTTTTTTTCCTAACAGTGTGGCCAATGCCCATATTTCAATTTTAGAGGACCTACTGGAACCAATCCTTTGTGGCCTTCATCCAATCTTTTCTTCTTTCCAATTTGTTGATGTGGTCCTTGGATAGTAGCTATGGTGGTGTGAATGATGTGGTGGGAAGCTCTTCCATAGAAGACCATTACTAAATGTAAGTTGTTAGATCCGCCACTTGTGTCTTTAGTTCCTCTTTAGAGGTCTTTTCCTTATCCATTTGATGCACAATGGTTGTGAAGGATCCTTGAAGATGGTTATTTTTTTCTCTCCCATTGTTGTCCCCAAATCAATGGTAGAAATATTATAACTGGCCCCTTCTTCTCCCATTACCGGAGTGCCAATTTGTACCATCCTAGATCCTGATGCATCCATTGTCAAATGAGACCTAACCCTTGGCTTCTTTTCCTTCTTTGTACTTATCTGTGCCCAGGATAGAATAGCTTCCATCCTCGCCTTTAGATCCATTAGAGTCAGGGTTTTCTTCTCTAATTTCTTTTCAAGCCACTCAAGTGTCTAGAATTCCTGTTTTGGTGATTCATGAACACCCTCTTCCTCTCAGGTATGTTGAATTTCCATTGCTTTACTACCCAGAGTATCCTGTTCTATCTTTTCTTCTTCTTCCTCATCTAAATCTTGAATCAATACTATTTCATTTCCTAGGGATTCAGTAACTGTATGCTCCTGGGGGTTGTCCCCCCCCTCAAAGGTTTTCTTTTCTTCTTCTCATTCATGCCCATGTTCTTCATGACATTCCACTTTTGGGCTTTTATTTGTTTCAACCTCTCTTTCAGGCTTATCTTCTTCTTCCTCTCCTCTTTCTTTTTCTTCTTTCCCTTCTAAAAGAGGCATTTCTTCATCATGTTCAGGGCTCTTACCTTGCTCCATTGTTGGAGATTCTGTGCCTACCTCCATTTCTTGGTTTGTCTCCTTTCCTTCAGGAGAGAGTTGTTTTCTACTTCTTCTCCAACGTCCCTGAGTTGCTTAGCGAGTTCCTCTTCTAATTCATGTTTGGAGGTTTCCATGATATATTTTGTGCCCAGTTCCTCAACATCTTCAAATGATTGTGTCTCCTCCTCTTCTTCCTCACACACCACTTTATCAATTACTAGGTGTTGATATTCAGGGTGCTTGTGATAATAATTTGGTTCTTCTTCCATTTCTTTGGTTGCTTCCCTCTCTTTCAACTCCAACTCCTTGAAGATATACATTGTCACCTCCATCATAGGGGGTTCGGTTGGAGAAGGAGGAACAAGGAGGTTAGCAACAACCTGCACTAGTGAAGCTTGCACCATAGGATTCATCAGCACCCTAGATAACTTCATTGGTATATTTTTCATATGTCAAGCAAAAGCTTCTAGGAGCAAGAGAGTAGGCATAGGAATTGTTGTACTGACCAATAGTAGGGCTGATGATGGAGACATGGAGGAGGAAGAGAATGGAGAAGTGGTGGCAGATGAGGAATCTGTGATCATAACTTGTGTTGCAGGGGAGGTAGAGGCAAGGTGAACAAAAATTTCCACTGTAGGTGGAGAAGAGGAAACAATGTCCTTGGAAATAGGTAGAGGAGCAACAGTAGTGGTAGCAGTAGCAGCGGTGACTATGAGGGTAGAGGCAGTAGGTGGCAATTTTGGCTACTCGGTCTCTTCTCCCTCTCCCTCATGGAGCAAGTCCTCTTGGATGGTGGGAATCTCTATGAAACTACTCAATTTCTTTGGTTTCCTATAAGGTTCTCCTTCCAATGATTTCCTTGCATATACCCTAGGTTTGGGTTGGCTTTCAAATGTTTCCTTTCTCTTCTTGGACTGTGTAGTGGGGGGAGACACCAAAGTCTCTCTAGTCAGGGTAACAGCGGTAGTGGTGCTATCAATCTCACTCTCAGGTTTATCCTCAAGCTCACTATACATTAGAGTATCCCCTTGCAGCTTCAATTGTGCAATCTGCCCATCGATCCATTGCTTTTTTCTTGCATCAATTGGCTTCATCAGAATATCAAGGTCATTGACCTCTTCCTCATCCTAGTCAATCAAAGGTAGTGATAGATTAGTGACAACATCATATCAAGGATCAATTAATATTTTTTCATCTTAAACAATTTGATTAGGCACTGGAAATGACTTGACTGTTTTGACAAAATACGTTGGCATGTGCATGTAATGCCTCATCTGCACTTCCTTATCATCTCTACAATTGGCCCAACAGTCTTCAACACTATGAAGATGGGAATACTCAATCCTGACTGCCTTCTTTAATTTACCATACAGATCCATTGATGGCCTGACACTATAGAGCTCTAGGTTATATTCAACTAGTTCCTTGTTAGAATACTTCACACACTGGGATGCAGGAAGTGCATACATTCCTTGACCAAATGTGATGGGATAAGGGATCCCCACTCTATGCCTCATCTATACTTATCATCTCTGTAATTAGCCCAAAAGTATTCAACACTATGAAGATGGGAATACTCAATCCCGACTGCCTTCTTTAATTTACCATATAGATCCATTCGTGGCCTGGCAATGTAGAGCTCTAGGTTATATTCAACTAGCTCCTTGTTAGAATACTTCACACACTAGGATGTAGGAAGTGCATACATTCCTTGACCAAATGTGATGGGATAAGGGATCCCCACTCTATTCTTATCACTTAGAAGAGTGTGTGCAAGCTACAGCTATCAGGAGAGTTTCAATAATATCAACCTTTCATTTAGGTACCAGGGCAGCTTATATAGTTTCCCTAAGAAACCTTCGACTCAGATGTATGTGAACTTTTGAAACTAAATAAATAGAAATCCAAAATGGTGGATGTCAGCATTAGCATTGTGGGTAACCCTCCTTTCAAATTCACCTCCAAGTAACCTAATGATATGCCCAATGAAGGCATCATTAACTCTACAATAGTCTTTCTTAAAGTTCTAGTACTGGAGTTACGGATATTTATCATATGCCTTTAATTCCCCTCCTGAAGTTGGGCTTGGGGCTAAAAATAATCCCCTGTATTGGGCATGATCGGTGAGCAAATAAACTAGGTATGATGTCAGGTAGAATTGTGATGTTTTCTTCATGACCACAAATTGCTCATGTAGGCAGTTGCTGATCATGCCTGCCCAATGAAATTGGGTCTTTCCCCTAATGATTTCCTCAATAAAGTACAACATCCACTCCTAGAAGAAGGTTGTAGTTGGAAGACCCATGACCCTACTCAATAAAGTGACCAAGTCGTGATAGTCTTCATGAAAATCATTCCTGAAAAGCTCCTGGGGCACCTTATTTTCCCTACCCCTCTTCTCATTTAGACAATATTGATTAATGAAATTTTTGCAATTGAGGGGGCTGACATCCCATGGAGTTTTGGCATATTCTTTATATGCTTCTTCCATTTCATCAAAGGTTGGTATATGGAAGGTTTTCCTCATAGACCTGGTAGAGAAATCTACTAGAACATTGCCATCCCTATCTACTATTCTTTTAGTGTCTTCTTGATATACCTCCTTGCAGGCCATTACGAGTTCAAGAGCAATGAGGGAAGGTGGGAAACCAACAGCCTTGGCTAACCCACTTCTTCTGATTCTTTTGTCATTTTTTGTGGTGGGGTTGACAATAACCCTCTGCTTGAATTCATCGATGTCTATATGCCCCTAGTTGGTATCTAAGATCTCTTTCTAGTCTATGGTGACTTTTGATTTGAGGGGCTCCCCTTGGAATTTTTATTTCATTTTATCCTTATCTTCTTTACCCCTGAGTTCCTTGGCAACTTTCTTTCCTTTTTCTTTCTCCACGACCGCCTCTGAAGTTCTTGCAGCTAGTTCCATATATCCTGCAGGCAAAGGAGTAGTAAGCACATTCAAGTACAATAACATTAGGAACATTAGCCAAAATATAGAAAAGCAATGTTATCTTAAGTAACTCATCATTCAAAGATCCTAAAATTTCTCTCTGGTCATCTTTAGCCGCTCATTTGAGGAAGCTATAGAAATGCAGGCCCAGGGGTGCAGACTTCCCTGGGCTAGCAGCCATCTGAAGGAAATTGTGGATAGACGGTGGATAGGGCACGATGACCTGCATGGTTCTATCTGCATCAGGATTTGGCCATGAAGTGGGGTCCACCAAGAAGGTTAGGCCATTTCAGCATGTGGGTCAAATCAACATTGAGGTTCTGGAGGTGTTAAGTCCATCATTTAGGAGTACGGACTCATGGCATGTAGGAGCATATAGTAGCTTGGTTGTTTGAGGCTTTTCTATTTGAAAATGGCCCTAGAAAGGTGACATACCACAATGCGAGATTCACGGCCTCGAGGGATGGTTTTGTTTCATTGTTGAAGCTGTGGTGGTTTGGATGAGTGCGGACTAGAAGGTACAGAAAGCCGCAGGAGGCTCTGACAAGCTTTCTAAAATTTCTAACGGTGAAAATGATGGGTCAAGCCTGCTATTTATAGAAATCATAGCATTTAATTCCATCCATTCATGTAGGTATGGTGGTGGCCAGAGTTGGTGGACACGCATTTTGAAAAGGGTGGCACCGGAAGGAGTAGGGTCCACTGAGTGGAAGGAAATCAAGGGTTGGCCACTTGGCCGATCGATGATGAAAAAGGAAAATGAACCCGCGGGTCCCGTGGGGTGGAAAGATGCCTTGAGCCGGCCATTCAGAATGGTGATGTTGCAAGGGAATCTTGCATAGGGCGGCCTGCAAGGGTGGATCCACATTGCCCAAAGGACATCAATTTTAAAGTTTTAAGGCAAATCGCCAATAGAACCCCGCCAAGGCCAAAGAGTTGGAAATTTGGGAAATGGTGAAACTTGGTCAACTTGGGATGATTCTTCTAAGACTCCTTGACCACTTAGGACTCAAAAATAGGGAGCATGTAAAATGAGGCAACGACAAAAGCGACCCGGTGAGGTGAAAAAATAGGGTCCACATTCTGAGCGAGGTGTGCATGCTAGGCACAACACAGTTCTGATATGTTGGTTAGAGGTGTTTAGATGTGTTATTTTCAAGAGATGGTATGTTGTATCATCGTACAGTAGAAATTGTGTTCACCAGTGTGTGATTGTGCATTGTAGATATGTCTCAGAGAAATGTTTATGCTCCATGTTTCTCTATAGTTATGCTTCAGTTCTTGCATTTTTGAAGAAGTGTTGATGGTGTTGGTATTATACCTCAGTCAAAAGGATTTAAGGTGTGGTGCTTCATAAGAATTTTTTAAGTAACAATGTATGGTAGAGTAGTTTGAGTGTATTGGGTTTGTACATTATTTAGGTGGAAGTTGTTACAAAGGATTTTTTGGATTTCAAGATGTTTGTTGAATAATCTAGATTGTGTTCAAGAGTGGTGTGTGGTTTGCAAGTCATCTTTAGGTTTGAGGAAGCATGTACTTAAAATTTTAATGGTTTTTGCTTGAGTAACGATTGATCTAGTGTTTACACTACATGTGAAGGTTAAATATTGTTTTTGGTAGTGTGTGGTTGAGTAGTTTTGTTTATTTGGGTCCCAATTAAGTTTTTATGTGTTCCACATTCATTTCTATCCACCACAAAAGTGTTTTGGAACTGACCTAATTTGAATTTTCATGTTTGAGGCACATTTCCAACCTTGGAAAAGGTTTCAAGGTTGAGGACGATATAAATATGAGTTGAATTATTAGGGGATAAGAGAGATGAGTGTGTGAAGTGTGTGATTTGAATGTGGAAAATTGAGCAGAGAAGTGCAAGCCTTCAAGTGTTGGACTATCGGATGAAGTGAGCAAAATGTTTTTGAAATGATTCAAATGGACTTCAAAGGTGTTGGATCAATTGTAGTGGAATCTCTATTGCATTGAGATCATGTTCTCTATGTAACATTTCTTCTCTATCTTCTTTTCTATTCTAGTAGTGAGCTTTGTATGTGAGCCTTTCTAGATAGTGTGTCCTATTTTTATGGTGATCCCTTATAACTGGTTTTTCAATTACTTATATTGTGAGCTAATCCTCACCATGGTTTTTCCCTCCTTGGTTTTTCCATGTAAATCTGGTGATCTCTTGTACATGGTATTAGCTTATGTTACTTTCTTTTCATGTTAATTCATCATAACAGATTAAGGGTTTAATGAATACATATGGATTTGAATGTTAATAAGGGTTTTTGATGTTTTGAAAAGATATAATTGATTCACCCCCCTCTTAGTTTTCTTGTTCATTCAACACTAAAAAGGATATTCAAATATGATCTCTAGGCTATAATAGATTTTGGTTTGAGGTATCCTAAGATTGAAAACTTCACTCTAACTACATACATAGATGTAGATTGGGCAAGAAGCATAGATGACCAAAAGAGTACAATTGGTGGAACTTTCTTTCTTGTATCATGGCCAAGCAAAAAATAGATTTAGTTTCCTTATCTATAATAGAAATACAATATATTGTAGTAGCTTCATGTTGCACTCAAGTGTTTTGGATTTTAAAAGTACAACTGGAAGGAGATAAAGATAGAGTTTGATGAACCCATTCCCATTCTTTCTAACAATACCAGTGTTATAAACATTTCCAAGAATTTGGTAATGCACTCAAGGACAAAACATATTGCAATTAATTATCATTTTTTGAGAGAGAAGGCTGTGAAAAAGAGGTGAAATTGGAGTATGTTTAAACTAAGGAGAAAATAGTAGATATTTTCACAAAAATCTTCCTAAGGAGACCTTTGAGTCTCTCTAAAATAATTTGGGAGTTTTTTCTCCCTCATCTTGAAACAAGAGGAAGCACAAGCTAAGGGGGAGTTTTGACTCCCTACCACAAGAAGGTTTGGTGATCTTGTGGAGTGTTTCAAAATAAGTATGGAACTATGAACTCAAGGGGAGTCTATTTGTGAAATAAGTTTTTGAATTGTGCATAAACTAGTTGACCTTTTTCGTTCATGTCAAAAGGGGAGAAATGAAACTCAAAATCCTAAATCATTTAATGGGAGAAAGAATTAAAATAATTTTTTCCATTAATAACAAAGGGGGATATTGTTGAATATATCTTATCATTGATGACAAATGAGTAATGTCAACAAAGAAGTGAAAATTAAATGCAATCATACTTGTTAAAATTTACGTATTTCTCTTTAGATTATGGAGAAACCCACTTCACCTTCTCAACCTTCTAAATGTTTACTCAAGGATGCCTAGGGATATTTGGAGCTCCCACCCTTTTTTCAACATTGCTAGAAAAGAAACTTTACATGGACCTACATAATTATGGTTTACATCCTCATTTTCATAAACTTGCACCCCAAATAAAAAAATATTTCCCACATTTCATCTATTGATCCAATTTTTTTTCTTAGTTATCAATCCTATATCTTCTTTCACATTCAATCCATTCAGCTTTGGTGAATATAGGGAAAACTTTGAAAAAATTGATATTCCTACATTACCTATCAAAAAACACATTCAAAGCCACTCTCCCTTGGAGAAACCTCCCCATCTCCTAATTCCTCTTAAATAAAGGCATGCATTCAACTAATCATAATCCCTTAATGTTAAGATTTTATCCTCATATATAAAATATAAAAATGCAACAAGAAAGGCTTGTAAATCAATGTGAGGATCTTTGTTTCCATGATGTAGCTTAAATAAGGTTCCACAAAAATTATACGAAATGGAAATGTAACTAATTTAAATGTAATTGTGTACAATGTGAAGGATTTCTTGTAATGGCATCTTATTTAGTAAGCATACCATCTACTTCCCTTAAGTTGATTAAAGTATTTTAGTAGTGTATTATGGTAGAGGTAGGGATGAAAGTGGTATGAGGACTCTAAGAAAAAAAGGATGAAGTGTAATGGGGTGTAAAATAATTTGTAATACATTATGGATATGGAAGGAGGAATCACATTATATAGTGGAGTCAACATAGGGTGAGAAGGACGAATGGTATGAGAGACATAAGTGTGAGGAATAGAAATAGTAGCTATATAAAAGGAAGAGTGGTATCTGAGTGGAACACTAATAGAGTTAAGGGTGGAGGGAACACTAGAAGTAGGAATGGGCATAAAAGTGGTAATTATGGGAGAAAAATATTCAAAAGAGGATGAAGGATGAGAAGACATGCCATAATTAGAAGAATCCAATAAAAGAAACCATGCAAAATAAACCATATACTAATGTTTTATATAAAAGAGTAGCTATTTTTTGTGGATATTGAGCATGAATAAGGATTGTTCAAAAATTTTAGAGACTGAGAGGGGGGGTGAATTAGTTTGTTGAATAGGATAATTAAGAGGGGGGGTGAATCAATTGTCACATATTTAAACCTTTAGTTCAATCATCGAAGGCAATACTTAAAATTGCTTAAATGATTAATATGTTGGTTCTTAGTTGTGATCATATGGTTTGTCCTTGATGAAAAAATCCCTTTCAGTTGATTCTACTTGTTGACAGTTTCAGATTGGTTTCTCATGCTTTATCTTGGTACTGTTTTGTCTATATGGCTTACTTGTCTTTGCATTCAGTGGACAATTTACATTCAAAATTTTAATATCTTTTGGTACTGATCAGTTTGAGCTTCATGCAGTCACAGGTTATCTCTTGTACATTGTTTTAATTTACTTTAGTCTTGCCGACCACTGGTGGAAAAATTCCATATCGACATGAGGTCTCAACTTCGGTGTAATGTCATAGCGAACCTGTCAGGTCTTGCCGACTAAGTCTTATGAGGGACATTCGGCGAGAGGTTGGTACTGTCTCAGCGACTCAGAGTGGATAAATATTTTTGGTATGACATAGTGTGCTCTCCGAGAGGTCTCCCTGACATAGATATGTCTTAGTGATGCATAAAACAAAAGGAACATTTCGGTATGACTCGTGCATCGAAGAAAGGTTTTGGCGAGTTTGATTTCTTATACCGACCGACAACATAAAGGTATACATCTTGGTAAGAGTTAGGGTTTTCCGTGCGAGGTCTCGGTGAGTGACCTCTGGTTGATGGAACACAAATTGACTTTGTCGGCATGAAGATTGATTTTTCTCAACGACACACAAGATGGTTGGTGACTTTCGGTATGTCTCAAGCAATCTATGAGAGGTCTCCCTGATGTCGGTATGTTATAGCAACCCTCATAAGATAGAAGGATGCATTGGCAAGAGAACCATTATGTTACAGCGACTTACAAGGGGTAAAAGGAGACTTTCGGTGAAACACAATGTGATCTGCATAGGGTCTTTCTGATATCAAAAGGTTACAGCGACAGTGAATGAAATGAAAGGGCATCTCGGTGAGAAACTTTCTTATGTTGTAGCGATTGGAAAGAACATAACATATGAGCTCTCGGCGTGACATAATGTAGTCATTATGTCTTCTCCCCGACTCTGATGGGTCATGGCGAAAGCGATATCTAAGGGGAATGACTAGCGATTTAATTTCCTTCAGCAGCACTATCTGGATGTCTCGGTGGACGATTAACAAACTCTGTCACTATGACTGACATGGGAATTTCTAAATATAGGTGCAAGCCAACATCATTGGTTGGCATTGAATCTCTGGTATTTATGTGTTTCATGCTGCACATACTGGTTTATATTCACCATTTCTTTAGGACTACTCTCTACATTTCAGTTACTAATGTGGCAAATGATGTCCTAACAGAGTATTGTTATCATGCATTAGAGGTTATGATTTACAGTGGTGGGTAGTCATGCTTTTTAAGCAAAGAAATGACTTCATACGATTCAGATTTATTATTTTTCTGATTATGTGTTTTCATAAATTCAAGTTTGAAATTTAGGGTTTTCTGAAAATAATCGAATGGGCTTTTGGGTCATCAAAAATTAGTTTCTAAATGATATTTTTGCTCATTAAATGTTATTCTTTGTAGTGTTGAGGATGAATCTTAGCTGGGTGAAACGGCTCTTGTATTGGGAAATTAATTTCACTTTGATTCATGATTGTCAATTTATTGACAGCCTATTGGATAGGGGTTACTCCTACAAACATTTATTATTTGGCATCTTCCTGAAAATAGTATGACGATTCAGTTTCCTTTTGACCTCACATTCTTTGAATATCTTCTTCATGATAGACATACTTGAAATGTATATAAAAAACCAGTATTGAAAAACTATAAAAATGGGAGACTAGATGTAATTTTGGAATATTGTTCCTAGGGTATTAGGTAGACAAAGCAAAGTTATGAGCTTAACTGAAAATAGAGAGATCCTATGATATATTATTATTGTTCTAAAAATAATTTGAGGGGTTGGTGCTCCTTGAAATTGGTGTTTCAAAATGAGGGGTTGGTGCTCCTTGAGTTGGTGCTCAGAAATTAGCCTATAAGGCATTGTTAACAGTGGTTTTTGAAGATTAATCCAGTAAGGCAATTTATGAGTGGTTTTTCTACCCCAGGAGGGTTTTCCACTCGGAAAATATTTTGTCTTTTGGTCTCTTTGTTTTGATGTCATAATGTTTCTTGATTGTGATAGTTTTTATCAGTCTGAACATTTTTGAATGATAGTTCCTTCATATCTGCAAATATTTAGTTCAAATATCTTGCACAAGTAATTGTTGAAAATCCTAATTCAAATGGAAGCTTAAATGTTCTCATTTGATTCATTTCTCAAGAATAGTTATAATTAGCTAAAGGTGTTTGTTGTCTCAATACCTTTCTTGTCTTTAAAGTTGCATTCAAATCAATTGTTTAAGAAGTGAGTCAATAATGTTGATCATCATTTGCACAGTCTTATGAGTTGCACCTGCACTGTCATCATGCTTTGATTGTTAATCAATGTCAGCAATAACTGTTTTGGAAAATGCAAGATATCTCACTCAACTCACATTTTCATAAGTTGTCTAATAGACTAAGTTAATGTTGTCATATCTTTGTGCTTTCAAAAGTGATTACTCTACTCTTTTATTGAAAGAAAAGGAATTCAGAATTAAAAATCTTAGTCGAAGTAGAAAAAGTTTTGACACTGATTCACCCCCCCTCTCAGTGTTTGTCCATAACTCCAACAATTGGTATTAGAGCGTAGGGTCCTCTAATAGGTCTAAACCACCTAGGATTGTTCCTGGTTTCTTGGAGTACTTTGGTTAATATGGGAAAGAATAGAAGGAATAAGGAAAAAGATGTTCTCAACAAAATGCTATTCATCATGTTCAACCTAAATCTAGTATAAGGAATAATGAGGAAGAGTTCATAAACAGTAGCTCTGAAATGGTAGAGTATCCTATATCTGGAACTCCTCAGTTTGAAGGAACAAACTTTATTATATGGAAAAATAGGATGGAAACATACTTACTTTCTTTAGGATCTGAAGTGTGGGCAGTAGTTGAAAAGGGTTGTACTACATCTACAACATCTCCTTCCACTCTTGAAGAGAAGAAAGCACTTTAATTTAATACCAGAGCTATAAATTCTATTTTTAATAACTTGCCAAATAAACTCATTACAAAAGTCATTCATTACAGCAGTGCTAAGGAAGTTTGGGACAAGTTGACTGAAATGAATCAGAATAGTGAGTTACAAGAGGAGATATCTTTGGATACTAAAATAAGTTGTGAAACATCTGAGAGTGAAGAAGGTGTAAACCTTCATAGTTTTGAAAAGAAGTCCAAGGAGATCATTAATGAATATTTAAATGATCAAGAAACTTGTGTAAAAGTAGATCAATCTTTGGGTGAAGTTAACTTTGAACAAGAATATGATGAACTAGAAAGTGAGGTTGATTTGGAAGGTGAACTCCTATGTGCCTTAGATACTATTAAGCAGCTTAGAAAAGAAAACCATTTTTTAACAAGACAGCTTCAGCAAAAAGAGAGTTTGGAAGTCAAGTTAAAAGACAAGGATGAGTTGTGTAATAAACTAGAAAATGAGATTGATTCTTTAAAGAAATATTCAGATAATGATTCCTTGTTAAAAGAACTAAGTCTTAAGGATGATATGATAATAAGTCAGAAAATTGAAATTGAAGAATATAAGAGGATTGTAAACGTTGTGAGTTCTAATTTGGAGATTAAAAAGATTGCTTGTCTAAAACTTGAAGAAGAGGTAGTTTCTTTAAGAAAAGAGCTTGAAAGTATCAAGGCTCAATTTGGTAAATTTCAGAAATTTGATCATAGTACTAATATATTGAATGAGATGTTGGGCAGGAAAAAGCATTCTAAAGATCCTACAGAAGTGGGATATGAGGTTGGACAAAGCTCTACAGACAAATCTAAACATGAAACAGTGTTTACTATTCAGATGGAAAGAATTTTACAACCAAGCAAACACCAAGAATGAAGGTTGATCTTGGTTACAGTATTTCTGCATCAAAGGATAACATTGTCACTACAAGACAATCTAAAGGTATTCATAGAGAAAAGAAAAATGTCTTCAGATCTTCACATCCTTGGCATGATCATTCATTCAGGTATAATAATTCTTTCCAAGGATATTGTTATGTTTGTAATGACTATGGTCATAAGGCAATTGATTGCATAAGACTGTCAAATAAGAATCAATCAAATGTCCCTAGAAATGAGGATGTGGTGTGTTACAACTATAACAATTTTGGTCACTTGAGAAGAGACTGTAGAATAAATACAAGTGATAATAATGTAGGGAACAATGCTGGAAATGTCTATAGGAAGTCTTCTATTTCTCAGAACAATCACAAAGTCATTTGTTTCAGATGTAATAACATTGGACATAAAGTATAGCAATGTAGATTCAATAGAAAGATAGGTACTTTAAGCAAACAAGTGAAAAAGTCTTCATTGGAGTGGAGAAGAAAGAGCAATCAAGATGACAAGAAGAGCAATAAAGATGCTTCTAAGAAAACTCCTTGTGCACTCCTTGCACAAGTGTTGCCTTCCAGGTCTTAAGGAGAAGCAAAGACTCAGGGGGAGTCTATTATGGTAATATGTTTTACCCCTATGGAGTCTAGAATGAGGTATGACATCTTGCATTTTCTTTTGGTGGTATAAGATGTTAAGGAATGTTTTTGCTTGGTCTAGTGGTTGACAATTTTTAGAAGTTTTTTTGAAATGACAATGCACTTTGTTTTTAAATGAACTTTTTGGATGCTTGGATTTTGGAAATAATGGTATGTCCTTATGACATCTTTGAGTGGTGTGGAGACATATAGATGAGTTCCTCAATATATTAAAATAAGAAAGCCTTTGTTCTGAAGTGATGTCGATGTATTTATCTTTGGAGAACAGTGTTTCAAAAATAGTGTTTGATGTTATGAGTTATTTATGTGATGATATTATTCGGTGTTGTGTGAGGGTTGAGTTTAATTATCTTTGGTATTTTTTCATCATTCTTGGTGTGGTAATAGAAGTTCTCATATGGACTGAGGATGGGGGTACAAGAACAGATTGACAATGAATTATGCAATATACATGCTTTCAAGTTATATTTTGTGTATGAAAAGAGTAAAATGATGTGTGTCGTTTGAAGAAGAATAACCAGTATCATTGGTCTTTGATGTGTATTGTCATGGACAGTGACTGTGGTTACTTGTGCTGAGAAGAGGTTGGTTGTTTGTGCTCAAATTCTAGTATTGCTAGATTGAAGTTAATCAAATTGAATGTGGAGTAGGTGATCTTGAATGTTCCTTGATCGAACATGACAAAGAAAGTGGTATGTTCAAGTAATAGGCCTTCAATCTTTAGGTATCAATTTGGTTTGTTACATTATAAAATTCTGGTACCTTTGTTTTGGCGTTGATGATATGGACCGAGATTCTTGAAAAGTACATATTGTTATTTTTTGCTATGATATCAGCATGTTACAATCTTACTGCACTTCTGCAAATATGTCTGCTGCACTATTGCTCTATTTACAGTCGGTTATTATGGTATTTCGTTGGCTTCTCAGTTGTGTTTCCTGGCATTGCACATTCTTCTCTTCTATCCTTTCTCATTGAGGAAAAAAGGGGGAGAGTCATTTGTGTTTTTCCATCAACAACAAAGGGGGAGTTTGTTAGTTCTTAGTTGTGATCATATGGTTTGTCCTTGATGACAAAATCCCTTTCAGTTGATTCTACTTGTTGACAGTTTCAGATTGGTTTCTCATGCTTTATCTTGGTACTGTTTTATCTATATGGCTTACTTTTCTTGGCCTTTAGTGGACAATTTACATTTAGAATTTTAATATCTTTTGGTACTGATCAGTTTGAGCTTCGTGCAGTCACAGGTTATCTTTTGTACATTTTTTCAGTGATAGAAAAAAGAACATATCAGCGTGAGAATGCTAGGGTCTCCCTGATCCATTTTTTCTTATAAACGTCTGTGTTGCCTATTGGCAAGACATTTATGATGTCATGACGATTTGATTTTACATATAGGTAGCTTTTGGCAGGACTTCTCCATTATTTTGGCGACAGAAAAGGATCATATCGACATGAGTTATACCATCAGAATGATGTCTTAGTGAACTCATCATGTCTCCCCGATCGACAATGAATGGTGCTCTTTGGCGAGAGGTTTTTCTTCGTTGTAATGTCTTGGCAAACTTACTTTAGTCTTGCCGACCGCTGGTGGAAAAATTGCATATCGGAGGGAGGTCTCAGCTTTGGTGTAATGTCATAGCAAACCCGTCAAGTCTTGCCGACTAAGTCTTATGAGGGGCTTTCGGTGAGAGGTTGGTACTGTCTCAGCGACTCAGAGTGGATAAAGATTTTCGGTATGACATAGTGTGCTCTCTAAGAGGTCTCCCCGACATTGATATGTCTTAGTGATACATAAAACAAAAGGAACATTTCGGTATGAATCATGTGCATCAAAGAAAGGTCTTGGTGAGTTTGATTTCTTATACCGACCGACAACATAAAGGTATACATCTTGGTAAGAGTTAGGTTTTTTGGCATGAGGTCTCGGCGAGTGACCTCCGGTCTCACCGATGGAACACAATTTGACTTTGTCGGCATGAAGATTGATTTTTCTCGGCAACACACAAGATGGTTGGTGACTTTTGGTATGTCTCAAGCATTCTACGAGAGGTCTCCCCAATGTCAGTATGTTATAGCGACCCTCATAAGATAGAAGGATGCATCGGTGAGAGAATCATTATGTTACAGCGACTTACAAGGGGTAAAAGGGGACTTTCAATGAAACACAGTGTGATCTGCATAGGGTCTTTCTGATATCAAAAGGTTACAGCGATAGTGAATGAAACGAAAAGGGCATCTCGGTGAGAAAATTGCTTGTCTCAGCAATTGGAAAGAACATAACATATGAGCTCTTGGCGTGACATAATGTATTCATTATGTCTTCTCCCCGACTCTGATGGGTCATGGTGAAAGCGATATCTAAGGGGAATGACTGGCAATTTAATTGCCTTCGGCAAGACTATCTGGATGTCTCGGTGAACGATTAAAAAACTCTGTCATTGTGGCCATCATGGGAATTTCTAAATATAGGTGTAGGCCGACATCATTGGTTGGCATCGAATATTTGGTATTTATGTGTTTCATGCTGCACATATTGGTCTATATTCACCATTTGTTTAGGACTACTCTCTTTATTTCAGTTACTAATGTGGCAAATGATGTCCTGACAGAGTATTGTTATTCATGCATTAGAGGTTGTGATTTACAGTGGTGGGCAGTCGTGCTTTTTAAGCAAAGAAATGAATTCATATGATTCAGATTTATTATTTTTCTGATTATGGGTTTTCAGAAATTCAAGTTTGAAATATAATCGAATGGGCTTTTGGGTCATCAAAAATTAGTTTCTAAATGATATTTGTGCTCATTAAATGTTATTCTCAATAGTGTTGAGGATAGCTCTTAGTTGGGTGAAATGGATCTTGTATTGGGAAATTAATATCACTTTGATTCATGATTGTCAGTTTATTGACAGCCTATTAGATAGCCGTTACTCCTGCAAACATTTATTATTTGGCATCTTCCTGAAAATAGTATGAGGTTTCAGTTTCCTTTTGACATCACATTCTTTGAAGATCTTCTTCATGACATACATACTTGAAATGTATATAAAAAACTAGTATTGAAAAACTGTAAAAATGGGGGACTAGATGTAATTTTGGAATATTGTTCCTAGGGTATTAGGTAGACGAAGCAGAGAGTTATGAGCTTAACTGAAAATAGAGAGATCCTCTGATATATTATTATTGTTTTAAAAATAATTTGAGGGGTTGGTGCTCCTTGAAATTGGTGTTTCAAAATGAGGGGTTGGTGCTCCTTGAGTTGGTGCTCAGAAATTAGCCTATAAGGCATTGTTAACAGTGGTTTTTGAAGATTAAGCTAGTAAGGCAGTTTAGGAGTGGTTTTTCTACCCTAGGAGGGTTTTCCACTCAGAAAATATTTTGTCTTTTGGTCTCTTTGTTTTGATGTCATAATGTTTCTTGATTGTGATAGTTTTTATCAGTTTGAACATTTTTGAATGATAGTTCCTTCACATCTGCAAATATTTAGTTCAAATATCTTGCACAAGTCATTACTGAAAAGCCTAATTCAAATGGAAGCTTAAATGTTCTTATTTGATTCATTTCTCAAGAATAGTTATAATTAGCTAAAGGTGTTTGTTGTCTCAATACCTTTCTTGTCTTTAAAGTTTCATTCAAATCAATTTTTTAAGAAGTGAGTCAATAATGTTGATCATCATTTGCACAGTCTTATGAGTTGCACCTACACTGTCATCATGCTTTGATTATTAATCAATGTCAGCAATAATTGTTTTGGAAAATGCAAGATATCTCACTCAAATCACATTTTCATAAGTTGTATAATAGACTAAGTTAATGTTGTCATATCTTTGTGCTTTCAAAAGTGATTACTCTACTCTTTTGTTGAAAGAAAAGGAAATCAAAATTAAAAATCTTGGTCGAAGTAGAAAATTTTTTAACACTGATTCACCCCCCCCTCTCAGTGTCTGTCCATAACTCCAACATAATCATCAAATGCCAATGCAAAAACTCAAATCGAACACATAAAGAAAATAACACCAGATTTACATGGAAAACCCAATGAGGGAAAAACCATCGCGAGGATTAACTCACACTATAGAGAATATCAAAACCGATTACAAAAGGCTCACTACCTGAAACAAGGCTCACTGTCTGAGATAAGGCTCACTACCTAAAATAAGGACACACTATCCAAAACAAGGACACTCCCCCTTAGAAGATCATCTTCCTCATTACCTACATTCTCTCATTAGCTTTCTCTCCTTTTCACATGCTTTCTCTCCCCCTTTCACATCAGTGGAAAAGGAAAAATATATGTTCATTGAATTGTCCTTTGACATGAAAATAGAATACTCACAATGACAACACCTGAAATTACCTACTCCCCCTAAGAAGTAGCCACCAAAACATCAGTCCAAAAAGATAGAACCATGAATCCACCAGATTGATGCATCTCCAAATGCATCTTAATTTATGAAAGGAGGAGCAATAACCCCTAACTTCTCCTAGAGATACTCAAAATTTTCTTTAGGAAGAGCCTTTGTAAATATATCAATGGTCTAATTCTTTCTCAGAACATACTCAAGCTTGACTTCATTCTGCATGACCTTCTCTCTTAAGAAATGATATCTAATAGACATATGCTTCTTCCTCGAGTGCATCATCGGATTCTTTAAAATGTTAATTGTGCTTGTATTATTATAGAAGATAGAAATAGGATCATCATATAGCATGGTGATATCTTTCAATGTTTGTTTCATCCATAGAACTTGTGTACAATAAGATGCAATAGCAATATACTCAGCTTTAGCAGTAGACAAAGAGACTAAATCTTTCTTCTTACTCAACCATGCCACCAATTTTCATCCAAGAAATAATGCACCGCCACTTGTACTCCTATCATCTACACATCCAAACAAATTTGCATTTGTATAGGAAAAAAGTGTAAATTCGGTATCTTTAGGATACCACAATCCATAATCCAGAGTGCCATTCAAATATCTGAATATTCTTTTAATTGTAGCAACATGTGTTTCCTTCAGATCTTCTTGAAATCTAGCCACAAGAAAAATTTCATGCATAATATCTGGTCTAGTGGTAGTCAAATACAATAATCCACCAATCATAGATCTATATTTGTTCTGATCAGGCTTAGGTGAATCAACATCTTTACCCAGTTTGCAACCAGTCACCATAGGAGTACATGCCGGTTTGGAACCATCCATCCCAAACTTCTTCAACATCTCTCTCACATACTTAGACTATGAAATGAAAATTTATTTCTCTATTTGATTAATTTATAGCCCAAGAAAGAAATCCATCTCCCAAAACATAGACATTTCAAATTATTTTTGCATCTCTTCTGCAAACATCTTGCACATCTTTTCATTTCCTCCAAAGATAATGTCATCAACATATACAACTACAATCAATATTTTTTCATCTTCAATCTTAAGGTACAAATTATTGTATGTCATACCTTTGTTAAATCCTTGTTGAATCAAATACCTGTCTAACATTGTATACCAAGTTCTAGGAGCTTAATTCAATCCATATAAATATTTCTTCAATCTACACACCATATCCATTTGATCTATTAAATGAAATCCTTCTGATTGTTCCATGTAAACTTCTTCCAACTCACCATTCAAAAATGTTGACTTGACATCCATCTGATAGACTTTGAAATCTTTATGAGTTGCCAATGCCAACAACATCCCTATAGCTTCCATTCTTGCTACTAGGGAAAATTTTTCCTAAAAATCTATGCCTTGTACTTGTGAATAGCCTTTACACACAAGCCTTGCTTTGTTCTTGAAAACTTTTCAATTATCATTCAACTTATTTCTGAATACCCATTTTGATCCAATGATATTTTTATCTGTTGGTCTTGGGACCAATTCCCAAGTTTGATTCTTCTCAATCTGCAAAAATTCTTCTTTCATTGCTTCCTTCTAATGTTCATCTTTACATGCTTCACTTACTATCTTCAACTCAATCTCAGAGAATAAACACAAATTGACTTTATTAGTAGCTTTGCTTTTGGTTAACACACCTTTTTTCTTGTCTCCAATAATCTAATTTTCTGAATGATTCCTCTATACATATTTTAGTTTCCTAGGGGACATCACCAGAGCATCTTCTTCTCTTTCATCTTGTTCAT
Source organism: Sequoia sempervirens (assembly GCA_007258455.2). Classification (NCBI taxonomy): domain Eukaryota; kingdom Viridiplantae; phylum Streptophyta; class Pinopsida; order Cupressales; family Cupressaceae; genus Sequoia; species Sequoia sempervirens. The sequence goes on from VDFB02000015.1 coordinate 257,796,172, forward strand.
CCTACTTCTTCTACTCATCTTAATCTTGTTCTTCTACAATTTCTTCTATTCTTGAAAAATCATGTTCATCAGACACATATCCATCAATATCAAAGGAATTCTTCATTGTCTCATCAACCTTCACATTCGAGCTCTCTACAATCTTTCTCATTCTTTTATTGAAGCATCTGTATTCCTTTCTTTTAGTAGAGTATCCAAGAAATATTCCTTTATCACTTCTTGCATCAAACTTACCCAAAATTTCTTCATCTCTTCTGATATAGCATTCACTTCTGAATACCTTGAAATATTTAACCATAGGAATTATTCCATGGCATAGCTCATAGGGAGTCTTTGTACTATTTTCTCTTGCTTGAACTTGATTGAATACATAAACATCAGTATGAATAGCTTCTTTCCAGTAAACTTCCAGTAAACCGACTTTAGTGATCATTGATCTAGTAGCCTCTTGAACTATTCTATTTTTCCTTTCAAAAACTCCATTCTTCTAAGGAGTTCTAGAGTAGATAACTTTCTCTTTATTCCATGCACTTCACAAAACATATTGCACTCATGAGAGGTGAATTCTCCACCTCTGTTAGATCCTAGACATTTCATCTTCAAATTCACTTCATTTTCAACCATTGCTTTGAATGTCTTGAATCTATCTAATGCATCTAATTTCTCTCTAAGAAATGTAACCCATGTATATCTAGAATAATCATTAATTAAAATCATAAGGTACCTTTCACCAAGTAGACTACTCACTCTCATAGGACCATAGAGATATGTATGAACTAAATTCAATAGTCTGGTAGTAGATTATTCCTTTGATTTGTAATGATTTCTTGCTTGCTTCCCAAACTGTCAATTCCTGCAAATAGCATTAATAGGCTTTGTAATTCTTGATAAATTTCTCATGGCCTAAACAATACTAATCCTTGCCAAGTTATCAAAATTCATCTAACACATTCTCCTATGCCATAACCAACTATCATTTATCTGATTCATAAAGCATCATCCATCAGCACCCTTAAGTTGATAGATATTCCCTTCAAATGTCTTTCCTATGGCAATAAATGTTCTAGATCCTTTCTGTATCTCACATTTCTCATCCATAAAACACAAGATCATATCCTTTTGTACACATCTGACCAATACTCAACAAACTATGCCTTAAACCCTTAACATAGTAAACATCATCAATATGATGCTTGCCATCAAAACTTACTGAACCTATCCCACAAATTTTAGCACCAATATCATCTCCAAACATAACCAAGCCTCCATCATATTTCTCAAGTTTAACAAACTTACTCTTATCACCAGTCATGTGATGTGAACAATCACTGTCAACTACCCAAAAATTCTTTTCTTATTTAGCATGTAGGGTAGAGATAACTATACCTTTATTTTTCTCCTTCTCCTTCTCTGGAGGGCTTTCCTTTACCTATTTTTCTAAATTAGTAGAAGTAGGTTCATCCTTAATCACCAAGAACAAGCATTCATTATCATCTGGACATTCATATTTTGAATCTTCATCATAAATACTAGCATTATCATTCACGTAGTAAGCTCTATTAATCTTCTTTCCTTTCATTTCTTTCTCATATCTTTGTTTATTTCTTTTAGCTCTTTCTGGACATTTTGCAACATAATGACCTATTTCTCCATAACTAAAGCATTTAAAGGGCAGCTTACCTTCATACTTGTATATGAAAAGTTTGGATAAAATAAAAATGATAAAACAATAACATGCATTACCTAATACAAGTCTTCAATACCTCAAATAGACACAATGATGGATGAATTATTACATTGACTTGATATTTTGGTTGCTCAATTTAGTAGCATAACATTAAGATGAAGATGATAGATGAATGATGATACATAGAAATGGATGAATGATTCAAGAATGATTTTGGCAGCATAAGGATACTTGAAGAATCAACCCCTAATGGCTTATGAGAGGGTTGATTTATAGGCAAGGTCTGATTTGGATTGATGGTTGAGATTGGATGTCAATAAGATGTCTTAATCAATGGCCAAGATTGGAAGTTGTAGTATGAAATAAGGTTAGGGAAAAATTAGGGCAATGATAAGAATGAAGGGTTGAGATTGAATTATGAGATAATTCAATCAAGGGATAGAATTAAATGAGATGTCAAGAGATAAGATTTTATGTGGAAGATAAGATTGGAACAGATAAAGAGGTGATAGGAGAAATTAATAAAAATAATTTAATTAAATGTCCAATGAATAATTAAATAATAAAGATATTATTTAGTTATAGAGGAATGTGCCAAAGGAGGAATCATTTTGAATTAAATAATGATTTAATTCAAAATTCAAGAGAGTGGACCAAATTAAATAAATAAAATTTATTTAATATAGGAGAGAAAAAGCTAATGAATAATTAAATAATTAAAAATAATTATTTAATTATAGTGGAAAGTGGTATAGAAATTAAATAAATAGAAATTTATTTAATTTTAGAAAGAAAGGGACTTAATTAGTGATGTATTTAATTAATCAAGGAAGAATAAAAAATGGATTAATTAAATAATTAAAGTTATTTAATTAATAGAAGACATATGACATTAGAAGAATGAAAGGGGAAATGATGAATAATCTAAGAGTCTCAGGCGTAGGACAATTTTTAGTGTCTACAATACTTACAAAAACCCTTTTTTATTCTTCTTACAAAGTTAGCTTCTATTTCATAAAAGCTCTCTTCATCCAAATATTTATCTTTTGTAGCTTTAAAGGCAATCTTTGATTTTCCTCCATTTCTTAGACTCGGCTTCCTCATCTCATAAGATGTCAAAAATCCTAATAGCATATCCTTTGTACAAGTCTTATAATCTATACTCTTCTGAATATCACTCACCTTCTCACTATAAGCATCAGAAAGAGTTCTAAGAATCTTCTTTAAATCTTGCTTTCATCTATACTAGTGCCAATTGATCACATTCCAGCACTACCTCATCCAATCTCTATACATAAGCTTTAACATTTTCATCTTTGGACATGTGTATAAGATCAAACTATGTTTCCAGATTCTGCAATTTCGCCTCTTTAACTCTTTCATCACCATCATGTGCTCTTTCTAAAGCATCCTAGAATTCCTTATCTATCTTAAAATTTTGAACCTTAACCAACTTGGAATGTACCAGACTATTCTTCAACATGAACTTCACCTTATTGTTTGCTTCATGTGCTCTAATCTCTTCAGGTGTACTCAGACCATTAGCAGAAGGATTTTAAGGATTCTTGTAACCTTTCTCCACATCATATCTACAATACTCCAAATATTCTTCCATCAATACTTTCTAGATACCCTAATTAGTTCCATCAAACCTCACATAATCAAAGACCATCTTGTTAGCCATCCCAAACCTTCATCAAGTGGTTAAGCTCTTTGCCAAAGAACCAAGCTCTGATACCAATTGTTGAATAGGACAAATGAGAGGGGGGTGAATTAGTTGTCATGAATTTTAACCTTTAATTCAATCACCAAAACTAATACTTAAAATTGCTTAAATGATTAATTATCAAATTCCAATGTAGAAACTCAAATCCAACACATAAACAAAATAACACTAGATTTACGTGGAAAACCTAATGAGGGAAAAACCACGATGAGGATTAACTCACTATGGAGAATATCAAAACCAATTACAAAAGGCCCACTACCTGAAACAAGGCTCACTACCTGAAATACAGACTCACTGTCTGGAACACGGACTCACTATCCAATAGGGCTACAACCTGGAGGGCTCACTGCTATAGAGATATAAAGAAGAAAAAGAAGACTTGTTACAGACATACTACAATCACAATGTGACAAAGGATTCCACCATAGTTAATTGATCAACTTGCATGAATGATAGAGTTCGCCTTCTGCTCACTGCATCCAAAAACATGGAATTAAGCTTCACACCGATTTGCCACACACAACTCACACACTTTTCTGAATAGCATCAATGTCACATCTACTCTTTCACTTATCTTCTTTCTTTGCTCTTATATGTTTTTCATTACTAGCTCATCCTATATTTATACTATCTCCAACTTTGAAAAAGATCCAAAGTTGGCCATCCAACTTCAAATTCAAATTAGGTCAGTACCAAAACATCCTAGGGTGGAATTAGAATGAGGGTGACCTAAACACATGCTTCACCAGGACCCAAAATGGATCCAACATGCTTCATCAACATCGAAGATAGTGCTTAACACAAGGTTGGCCAAACCAGTGTAAAACACATAGAACAATTAAGCTTGATACTTCTAGAAACCAAAAATATCTTCAATGCAATCAAAACATCTTAACTCTAGAACTGCAAGTCAAAAAACTTCAACAAAGAGAAATCCGGACCAGTAACATTTCTCCCGAACCTCAACTAGAACATAGAAAAACATAGTTCATGACTGGTGAACACAACTTGAACTTCACAACAAACCAATAGCCAAAAATCTAGATATAGCAACCTTCAACAATCATTACCAACATATCTGAACTACACAAACATAGGTGCAAATAAAGGATCATTACCCGGAGTAACAACTGAATACCTGTAAACTTTCTTTAGTACAATTTTCTCAATATCCTCGACATATACAACCAATAGCAACTAGTAGATAATCAGTTGACCAATTGACATCAATGACAACACCTTCATTCCTTTCTTCATTCTTGCAACATAGTCTACACCAATTTTAACCCCTCTCAAAACTTGAAACTTTTAGCAAAACTTAAAATCCTTTAGCAAATAAAGATAGAATTTTAAGAAGAGCAGTAACTAAGAAGAATATAGAAATTTGAATCTTTAACACCTTCAACAAACTTTACCAATGAAATATATAGCAGTAATCAGATCAACAACAAAGAGAAAGAGATAATGAACACACACATGCACAAAGAGACACCATATTTATATGGAAAACCCAATGAGGGAGAAACCATGATGAGAGTTAACTTGCAATATGAGGCTCATTTCCAAAAGACTTGCAAGAAGGCCCACTACCTTAGAGCAAGATACAAAAATACTTGCAATAATAAAGTACAAACCAACTCTAGGAATAAGATATAGAGGACCTGATGAGATTCACTATCTCAGAGCAAGATACAAAATTTTTATAAGAGAATTACAAATATTTCCAACACAACTCTTTGTTGACTGAGGCGTTCAAGCTCAATTTTTATTTCCTTTAAAAATATTTAGCCCTACCCTTGTTGAATATTCAATACAACTCATTCACACACTTTTTAAATTTGAACACTACTCCATTTATGTTGCATCTAAAATTATCTTGCATTTATATCCATCACAACACTTTAATTCTTCAATTAGGTTGACCAAGAAGAAAATAAATAATGAATTCAATTTTTCAGCCACCAAAGCATGATGCGGTCATGTCCTAAGGATAGAGAGGACCAAGAAAATCTTAACACTTCTTTAATGTGATCCAAAATAATTTAAACATAGGCACACATCAACCTAAGTCGACATCAAGGAAATGTGTTGATGAGACATTGACGCACATAACTAGTCAGCCCATAAACACTCTTTCAATTGAATTTACTTGACACAGTCCTAAATAGGATAGGTCAAGATCCAAATCTATCATGACACAACTTCCATTGCTAGTGTAACCCCCAAGCACACGACCCAAGCAAAGGAACAAGCCTTGCTAGCCAAATACCCACAAATAACCTAGAAAGCCAACTCAAGACATAATGTGGCATGAAAGCAACCAATTTGTAATATGGATATCACATAGGGATTTTCCTTGAACATCTAGCATCGCTTCCATACACTTCTTTCATACCGTCATATGCCATCAACAATCACCGCATACCAAAAAGGTACAAAAAACTCTATTTAGGAAGCAAATAATACAAAGCCGCATGATGTAAAATTTGTAGAATAACTTGTAGACCACTTCACTAAATGATATTGGAAAAGATTCATTGTACAAATGTTGTGAACACATTCACCAAGCTACAAGAGTAGAGACATCAATATGGAGAAATGTGGAGAATTTCTCAAACTAGTCCAGACAACTAGCAACACTACCAATCTTTTGCAATTCATAGGAACCTCCTTGATAGCATAGGTGACCTAAAATGATAGGAGTGAAATGTACATAGAGAATTGTAATTTAATACCAAATCGCAAGACTAGAACTGCAATAATGAAGGAATACAAATCATTCTCCTAGACAAACTTCAATGCAACTTCTTGAACCATAGATATTTGAGCAACTTGCAAAGACCATAACTTCCTTAAATTAGCAACACATATTGTCAAGAATATCAAGAGAGGGCATGAGACAAATTGTAGACCTTCAACAACATCTCTCTAACATTATTTATGCTTCTAATCTTAATATATTATGATGCAATCAACTTTTGCTAATAGTAATAATGCATTATATGAATATTAGCAATACTTCTTTGACAAGGCATGAAATCCAACCATGAACTTCATCAACACTTCTCTTCTTTGATAATGCATGACATCCAACCATGAACTTATTCAAATTCTTCAACTCTTCTCTTCTTTGATAAGGCATGGCATCCAACCAATGTTAGCCCAAACTAAATGTAACAAAGACAATGAATGCCAAGGACTAACATCACTTACAACTAATAATCAATTTTGACAATAACTACCAACAATTTCCATCAATGAAAACCATCAGTATTAATGTCAATTAAAACAATACAACAATTTGTGTTGACATCAATGAAAAAAACTACCAAAAAGTATGTCAACAAAATCATTTTACAAGTAAGAGATATTTCATACTTGGATACATATGAATCATGATAAAAATCACAATTTTCATTATGCTCACTTAAACAGTCCTTAAAATGAGTAAGAAAAACCTCACTATCATTGGATTGGGTATCCATTTTATAGTCTAGACAATCACTCTTTTATAAAGGAAGATAAGGGTCCCAAATAACTCATAAACATTGAAATATAGAGAATACAAATAGAAATAGTAAAGGGTATGTGTAGGATCATGATGGGCCAAAAAGTGGTGATATGATGGTTGTGTAGGGTATGTGGCTGACAACATTTTTTTACCCAAAATTGATGAAATGAAAAGGGTTTTTAAAGGAGATTCTCAGCTTTCCACCAATATAAATTATCCTTTACTTTGAATTTAATAAATAATTATTATTCATTTTCTATTTGAAATACGACTAAAGTTTTGATTGATAGGCCAATTGAAAAACATCTATAGCTTTCAAACGGTATCACATTTTTTGAATCTAAAACATGCGTCACATTCTATGCTTCGCATACTATAGGATTAAAAAAAATGAATTTCATGAAGTTTTGACCAAGTTAAAGTGGTTAGACATGCGAGTTTTTATATTTTTTAAAAGTTGTAATAAAAAATTCATAATTAATTATTTACTTGGAAAAAAATTACAAAAGAATATGCATCACATCGAGACATGAGTCATCTACTTATATATAAAGTCTTATAAAAAAATATTATCATTTTATTTTGGTTAGGGTAGTCAGACAGACACCTACTTATTTTTTCCTTGAAATTTAAGTACTACTACATTGAAATTTCAATTTTTCACCAAATAGATTTTATTTTTATAAATAAACCTAGTAGTTTAGAAACTACATTCAATTTTCTATAGATTCTATTCTTACATATTTTTGAAATAAAATAGGTAACTTATTCAAATGTTTACATCAAGTTTCCTAACTCTGATTTTTCTGAATTTTCATCACCACTTAAGGCCCTATTTTTTCCATGATGATCCTCGATATACCCTAAAGAAAAATGAATTGCTCATAATTTTGTAAAATTAAAATAGTTAACAAGTAATCATATCTAAAAGTGAAACCCTAGAGGTGAAAATAGGGTTGGTTTTGATGTGGTTATTAATCACATTAACATCAATATAACTTTTACAAAAGAAACCTATCTCTCTTGAAATATTTAAAATTTGGATAAAATTTAATATCTCAAGGATTCGATTGTCAGGTCTTGACACACTAGGCTCAATCAATGTTCTTTGTATTATGTTGTTTCTCACAAAGGGACTTATGTAATGAAATTTACTTGTATGACTTAATTATTTACAAGGTTGTTACATTGGTGGTTTTCATTGCACCAAAATATGGACCTATCAATTCCTGATACAACCACCAAATTTATGTAAGATCCACAGGAGGTGGTGGTACAGGAGCGCCAAAATAGTTTAAATTTGTAAGTCTTGTAAATGTGGCTAATTTTGATGTTGTGATAGGTTTTTGTTGTTGAGTCATGTTTTGAGGTCAATAAGGTCATATTAGACCATTTCATATTGTATTAGGCTTGTTGGAGTCATGTTCGTTAAAAGATGCAAATATTGCAAAATGTTGTCATTGTAAAATGCAAAAAGGTTGCAAAAATGCAAGTTTGTGGGAATACCAACGGATAGTTGGAATTCAAAAGGTGGTTAGTCAGTTTGTTAGCTATTTTTTGGGTGTGTGAGGTTAAATACAATCTCTAGGGTTGAAGAGAAAGGTTTATGTTCAATTTTGGTGAAGAAATCAATTGAAATTCTCAAATTTTTGTGTTATTTTCTAAAAATTTGTTGCTTTCTTGCTCTATACGGTCTCATACAGCTTTTCTTCAATCCAAATTGCATCCGATTTGAAGGATATATGTGTTAGTTTCATTTTGGATTGTGAGGGAAGAGATTTCATTGCATTTTAAGAATTTTATTGACAAATAACTGTAGGCGGGTCTGTATAGTTAAACTTAAGGGTTTGTTGATATAAAAATTTGATTATGGCCCATTTCACTCACTGTACCTCCTATAGCTGAGTGGATGGGACCAATAAGGTATTATTAGATGATTGAATGGGTTTTTGTGAGCAGGGGAGGCCATTTGGGGTTTGGGCATGATGCCCTATTTATCAAAATTTGAGTGTTTGGGTGAAAAGTGTTGGTTAAGAGTAGGAAATTGAGGAAAAATCTTGGGGAAGCAAAATTTGAAGGTTTCTTAAGCATAGGAAGACCTAATGAAGCATGTTTGATGCATTGGCAAGGAGTGTTAAGGCGTGGAGATAATATTTTCAATAAACCCTCTTTGAAATAAGCATAAATGAGGGTTTTGCAATAACAAGACTAAGTGAGCAATTCTCAAGCAAAATTTTGTGGATTTGGAGGTTTGATAGACTTTTGAAGGACTATCCATAGGTATTTGGGGTTGGAAAAGTTTTTAGAGGAGATTTGCTTTGTAAATTAGGCCTATTTGGCTTAAGGGGACATCATAGAAGCATTTGGTTGAGGGATTTGGTCTGAAACAACCTATTTCCACTTTGAGATATGTTAAAGAAGATAGTAATGGGTGCTTGAAAAGATAGATGGTTTGAGGGTTTGTAAAGAATTTTGCAAGATATGTCTAGGAAACTAGGTTTGCAAACCTACAAGGGAAACTAAGTGAAATTGTGAAGAATTGAAGACATAGGTTTTAAAGGGTAGAAAAGTTGTGTCAAAAGGCTTGAATTGTTTTTGTTAGTTGATTTCCTCCTTGCTTTGCATAAAGAGGTTAAGCCATGTCAAAAACCCAAGCATCATGTTGGACAAGGAAGACCAAGGGACACACCATCTTGCAACAATCCCCCCAGCACAAGCGAGGGATTTGAACCTATGACCTCAGCTCTGATACCAATTATTAAATTGGTAGTTGTTGTTGCACCAGAATGTCAACCTGTCAATGTCTGACACAACTGCTAGATTTATGTAAGATCCATAGGAGGCAGTTAAGTCATGTCACAAACCCAAATGTTGTGTTGGACAAGGAAGACCAAGGGACACACCATCTTGCAACAAAGGATTCACAAATATTTGACTATATTTACAAAATGTAATAGGATCAATAGTTATTTCATCAAATTTTACAAATTAAATTTAAAATTTGATCAATTTTTACTAAACTATCTAAATATTTTCATAAAACTCAAATTCAAAAGTTTTTAATAATATTCTTGTGACTTTTCATAGATTTTTCAATTACACTTTCAACTTTAAAGGATTTGATAAAAGAAGATTGTGATCATAAGAGTAAGGGCCTAAGAAACCAATATATTAGTAATCAAACATGTATACTTCTCAAGAAATGTAAATAGAGACCTAAAACTATTTTTTATTTCAGTACTTGAGTCTGTAACTACATACAAAATAATACAAATTTTCAAGGGAAAACTTATTACTCAAAGAAAAGATTCAAATGCACTTTAATTTAATGCAACAATTTGAAATTTTATTGAAATATAATTACATTCATGAAATATATTGTATCTAGAAATTACCTTCAGTTGGCATGAAATTTACAAAAAATTATAAAAATATGCAAGCTTTCTCACTAAGAGTGAGAAGAAATCATAAAGAAAAATTAATATTATAAATTCTCCAACTTAAGCTGAATAATTATCACCAATTTTAATCCCCTAAACAAAGTAACCCTTGGCCCTTTTATAGAATAGGATACCAAGGTCGATTATGTCAATCAATGGTTCAAAATCCATTAATTAGAACTAGCAATAGTAATTTGAACATGACAAATGGCTATTATCAACACTTTGACAACTAACACATGGAACATTCTCTCCCATATTTAGACCTTTACAATTTGTGATAGTTGACAACAATATTCCTTTAAAGATTTAGACCTTTGCAATTTGATAGTTAGTAAGCAGTTTTCAAAAAATATTTCCTTTTTTTCCTAATATGTAAGATACCCACTTATTGAATGTAATATCTCATATTTCTACAAAATTAACAAAATAATCAAAGAATAGATAACAATCCATTAAATGGATTCATCATCATGACCTGAAAACAACTATATGTATACAAAAATAAGATAATGGGGTTAAACTTATTCGCTTTTCATATCTTGTATTACACACTCCCCAATCTTTTGCATCATATAGTCATTGAATGTAATGAGAGTCTTGTTCTTATTATTTCCCTCATATAAATTTCCACGAGTCAAAATTATTCTTTATTGAAGCCAAATTATTTTTCCTTAATCAATTGTTCTTATTATGTTCCTTTATTTACATATTCCTCTCCATCATTTTATCCATCATTTCTTCATTAGAGTTGGCTATTGGATTTTCAAAAGAACTATAAAAAAAATTCTCTAAATTATTTAAATGAACTCTCTTCATCATATACTTCATCATGATTGCATATATGGAATATTAGTTGATCAACAATCACTAAATATTCAAATATTGAATCCACAATTTTATTCCTAAGGTTTTCTAGCTTTTCATCACATTCTTCAATTAAATCCCTTTAAAATTTTAGCTCTTTTATCCATACCTTTATCTAATATATAGTTTTATTTATTACTATCCTTTCCTCAAGTAGTAAACCATCTTCTAGCTTCTCCATGGTTTGCAATATTGATGTTTTTATTGTATTTTGCTCCAAAATTTCTCTACAATCATCTTGGAAGTTGAAAGCCTTCTCTTTCCAATGTAGCATATCATTCCATTTTTATTCACTAGCTTTAAAGTATCTTCCCCTTTGGGGGTATGTACAGGATCATCATGGAAAAAATAGGCCCTCAAGTGGCAAGAAATTCAGAAAAATTAGAGTTAGGCAACTTGACATAAAAATTTGAATAAGTTATATATATTATTTCAAAAATATGTAAGAATATAATCTATAACAAATTGAATGTAGTTTTTAAACTACTAGGTTTGTTTAAAAAAAAAAAAATCTATTTGGTGAAAATTTGAAATTTCAATGCAGTCGTACTTAAATTTCAGGGAAAAAATAAGAAGTAGGTATTTGTCTAACCACCCTAACCACAATAAAATGATAAGATTTTTTTTATAAGATTTTAGATATAAGTAGAGGACTCATGCCCCAATGTGATGCATATTTTTTTTGTAATTTTTTTCCAAGTAAATAATTAATTATGAATTTTTTATTACAAATTTAAAAATATAAAAACTAGTATGCGACCACCTTAACTTGGTCAAAACTTCATGAAATTCAATTTTTCTTTTTTTAATCCTATAGTATGTGAAGCATAGAATGTGACACATGTTTTGGATTCAAAAAATGTGATACCGTTTGAAAGCTATAGATGTTTTTCAATCAGTCCTATTAATCAGTACTTTAGTCATAATTCGAATAGAAAATGAATAATAATTACTTATTAAATTTAAAGTAAAACATAATTTATATTGGTGGAAATATGAGAATCTCCTTTAAAAACCCTTTTGGTTTCATCAATTTTGGGTAAGAAAAAAGTCGCCAGCCACATACCCATTATATTGCCACTTTTTGGCCCATCATGATCTTGCACATACCCTTGGACAAGAATTTTCTAATCCAATTCTATATTATATTAGCCTAATGCTTCTTATTTTATAGCTCTATTATCTATTCATGGGAGACTAAGGCAAGATTAAGGGGCATATCTTCCATAATTTGTCCCAATATTACAAGGATTTCTATACAATTTTGCAACTGAAATAGTGTATTTTTCAATTTTATTTTCCTCTTTTTATCTTTATTTAACCCTATACCTATTGTTTCTACATTGACTTGGAGCTCTTCAATTTATTCCTCCCATTTAGTATGACCCAAGTCTCTGGTTGTGATATGATAATAAACCATGGTCATTTATCATTTACTTTTATCTACCAATGGAGTTTCCTTTTGAGCAATCCTTGCACTTGTAGCATCTTTCTTTAGAGTATATTACCTCACTTTATGTTAAGGTATTCCTACCTATTATTCTTGGAACAGACTCTTAAAATCAAGCAATACTATTTGTGTGTATGAAAATATGATCAAATCGTAATTAAAATCAACACATGTTAATAAAACATTAAATCGAAAAGCTGAAAGAAAGAAAATAAAATGTGCAAACCGTAACAACAACCTTTCGAAATCGTTTTATCCTCCTCTATCTTCACCATTTTGTTGCTTTGAAATGGCTCTCAGATCAGCAGATAGAGCTCAACAAAATGACAGCATGAAGAATGAGATTTAGAATGCATAATATGCAACATCTATGCTAACATGAAAATGGGAATGTGATGCTGAAAATGATATAGTGCATAAAGCTGATTGCATGAATGTGAGTATGCATATGTAAGTGCAGGCATATGAACGTGGGTGATTAACCAAGGCTTGGATTTGCACGTGCTTTTATAGAGTTTTCGAACGAGTTTGATTGGCTGAATCGATCGACGGTCCGGATTAAGCTTGTTTCGAATGGACGGCGAGAGATTTTCGAAAGTGGACAGAAGAATGGAAGGTTTCCTTTCTCTTTATTGAGTTTGAAGGGAAAATTCCATTTTGAAGGATAAGATACGAATTTAGAAGGGCGAGTTAGCATGAGTTAGAATTTTGGGAAGGTGAGTTAATAATGAATTAAATAAATTAAATTTATTTAATTAGGAGTGAAGATGGAAATGGAAACCCACATAATTAAATAATTCATATTTAATTATGTTTAAAAATGAAATTAGAGTGAGGTGGAAAATATTAAATAACATATTTAATATTTTGAAATTCGAAAATGGGATGGAGAATATTCCATTATTTAAATATTCAAAATATTTAAACTTTAGAATAAAATGATAATTAAATATAAATAAATTATACAAATTTATTTAATTTAATTAAGCGGAGGGTAGAAATGTTAGTAATTAAATAAAATTATTTATTTAATTTAAGGTAGAAGAAATAGAAAAATGAACGATATAAATAAATAATTAAATTTATTTATATGTAGATGAAATTAGAGGAATTAATTAAATAAATCATATTTAATTAATTAACAAGCTTAATCATGACCATTTTTAGACATATACACTATTTATACTTTTTATGCAGGTTGAACCTATATAGAAGAGCAACTAAGAATATCAATCATTTGTTCTCCACATTGATTCTATTCTAGTTGGGTTCCCCTTTTCTCTTCTTCTTCTATATGGTGGATACTAGATTGTTGTGGTATAAGCACTTCTTGTTCTTGATTACCATTTTTATGTGCCTTAGATCCTAGATCTAGAAGATTATCTATTTGTATTTGTTGTTTTCCAAGAATTTTTTGTTCTGTATTTATTATATCCACTCTATCTCTTTCTTGCTCAAGTTGCATTTTTATTCTATTTTCCTATACATGAGAATCTTTTTGCTATTACTCAACTTCAACTTTAGGATTATTAAGTTCACCTTGTGACTCTTGTTGTAACTAGTTTACATTCTCATCTTCCTGATCAACTTGATTTTTTTCATCCATAATTCCTTTATTCAATTCTTGAGACTTGATTTGTGAAACAAAAGGACTATTTAAATCCATCTCTATTTTTCAATGTGAACACTACGAGATACTTCTTTATTCACTTAGAATACTTCTTCAAAAATGGGATCCTCTCTACTTATTTTAGGAAATAAAATAGAATGAGCCTATTGAATTCCAAAAATGGATCGAACATCTATGTATATCTCCCCTTCATCATTTTTCAATTAGATAGCTTCAAGTAGAGGAAATTTGGGAACCTCTATTTTTTATTTTTTATTTTGAGCTTCTTACATCTCTTACTTGACTTTTATAATTTGTTACACTATTTTTTGTAACTTGGACATTCGATTCCTCTACTTCTATAGGGTTTTCATCAATTGTTATTTGTTTTGTCTTAATTTCTCATTATGTAGGATACAAGTTTGATAGAACTGAAGATGAAGGAACGGAAATTTATTTATTATAAATGGGGTTGAAGTCTCTTATACATTCTTACCTTTTAATTTTCTAGTAGAGTCATTGAACAAGGAACCTTGAATTTTCTACTCAACAATTGGAATGAATACCTTTGCATTTGGTAGCATTGTACTAGATGAGACTACTTTTGATGATCCAATTAAATTTATGGGGATGAACGTTACTAGTTGAATTGGAAATTCGTGTGCTTCAAAAATAGTTACTTCTTTAGGTAAGGCTATTTATTTATCTAACCTTACCAGATTTTATGCTTCCAAAATATTATGTTCTTCTACTCTTCTCCTTTTTACAAAAAAATCATCAAAATCAACACTATATTGAGTTTTTGTTTTCCATTTTTTACTATTTTATTTTGGGTATGTGATTACAACACCCCTTAATTTCAAATCTTGAGAACAATAGTTACACCATGCTTTCATTGCTTCATATATGTGTTTGGAAATTTCTTTAATTGATGTAATCTTAGGTTGAGATTAGTCAAGATCTGGTAGGTGTTGATCAAAAATCCTATTTCCATCATAATTAATATTTAATACATTTTCATAATCATCTACTTGAGGTTCTTGTTTGATATTCTTATTAAGGTGTCCCTCTATCTGATGATAAGGGTCATAAATTGGCCTAGATAGTTCAAATGGATTTAATCCCAACTATTATAATTTCTTTTCTAACTCTTTGGCATTAGTGATTTCCTTGCACTCTATAGAGAAGGGGGATTCACTACTCATGAGCTCTATTCATTCAGAGAGTCTCATGGGGCGAACTACCCTAAACTACCTCAAGAATAGTGCACTAGTTCTAGAATAAAAAAGAACATGTCACAAAGATTCTCTGGAAAAACTGGCAAGCTCTCAGCTAAATGACAGAAGCACGGGATAAGGGTATAGTTGTGCAATTTTATGACTATACATTTTTCCCCCACTTTAGCGAGCATATGAATCTACATTAATATGCATGCTAAAGGAAATATACGAAACATAAATAACATCATATGCCAAAAGGATACACTAGAGGAAGCAGATAACCCTTTGAACCATGGAAGCATGCCCCCAGGTAGAAGACCTGCAAAACAAATGCATTAGACAAGAAAAACCTACACTAGACAACAATGTTAGAACATAAAAAACTAAAGGATTTGAGTCAAGAAAGTGAAAGAGACCTTGATGTAGAAGATTTTCTAAGTACTATGTGTCATCCCCAAATTAAGAAGCAACACACATAGAAAAATTCTAAAATGAAGAGAGAAAGGGCATATACTCGGGATGGAGAGGATGTAGATCTTCGATCCGTTATATACAATTGAGAAGAGAAGAGAAAAGAGAAGAGAATTGAAAGGGCTCAAGAGAGAGAAAGAAGGAGGAATGAAAATTCCAAGAGAGATGGTTCCATAGGTCCTTGAACCCAAGAAGAGTTTGAACAAACTGCACCGAAGGTCCACAGACCAACAATGGAAAAATCCCATAGAATGAAAGCATCTCATAGGCTTGCAAAACCTGCAAGGAGGAAACCCCCAACATCTCTCACATGAAGGAAGCCCCAAGAAGTATGCACCTCATAGGCCTGCAGACCTGTAAGAAGGTATCCCCCAAGATCTCTCACATGAAGAAAACCTAAATAAGCAAGCACCTTACAAGCCCATAGACTTGCAAGGAGGCATCCCTCAAGATCTCTCACATGGAGGAAACTAAGATGAAAGTGCCTTACAGGCCCACAAAACTACAAGGGAGTGACACCCAAGATCTCTCACATGGAGAAACTCAGAAGAAGTTCCCTACAAACTCGTAGACCTATAGGGAGGTATCCCCCAAGATCTCTCACATGGAGGAAACCAAAGGAAGGGGACTCTGTAGAGTCAGAAAGTAGTTCCATAGGCACACCTATAAAGCAAAAGCGACCATGTAGGAAAGTAAATGGATAGTCACATAGACCATCGATAGGTTGGAAAGCTTTTAGAGAGGTTCCTCAGGAACCCTTCAAAAGAAGAGGGATTTCTCAAGGGGACGTGCCATTTAAAAAGCGAGGTCTAGTCAGGTTGCCCCCAAGCTAGGTGCAAAGAATTCATTTGAGAGAAAATATTTTAAAAGGGGTCCCTCAGGAACCCTTCAAGACACAAAGGGGTCCACCCAAGGGATGCCTCAATTGGAAGATAGAGATAAGAGAGGGGGTACTTAGAAGGATGCACATCTCCTAAACAAGTTATCACTGCCCCCAACATATAGGGGAGGCGAACAATACAAGATACTTAGATCATACAAGGTAGAGATAAATATTGATGTCACTTGTTTGATAGCATCTGAATCAAGAATTTATTGTATTTCATCCTTCAAGGCCTTACATTCACTGGTGGAATGGCCAAGCACTCAATGGTATGCACATAAATAATTTATTTTTCTGTCATGATTATGAAATTTCTTACATGTAGGAGAAGGAAGCGTGATTAAGAAGACTTTTAGAAGGCACAAAAAAATGCTCTTTCTTAGATAGAGGATGAGAAGTAGGAAGCAACCCTTTCTCTTGTGGAGAAAGACTTGACTACTCATAAGAAGAAGACACGAAGATAGAAGACAATGGAGGAAGAATCTTTTCAATAGAACGAGGTTGGGAAGAATTCATGTCACTCAACCATGGCTTCCATCTAGATTGTGCATTCGAGCAACCAAGCCCCAAATTATGATTATGAGATGCAAATTCTATAGGGACCTAAATTCCTTGTTCATTATACCCACAACCTTTATGCTCATAGCCATATCTAGATACAACCTTAAAGTCGGGGCCATAATGTGTTTGCAAATCTTGAAAAGAAGGAGGATCCTCATAAAGAGAATTTTCCCAACAATGGGGATCACACTCCTTTATGGGATCACCATCATCCTTATTAATAAGACTGCCAACACTATCCTCTTTAGAAAAAGCGTAATCATCTTCTTCAGAAGGAGGATCAACACTAAGAAAATTACAATTTGAATTCACCTTATCCCACAATATAGGAGAGTAATCATCTTTGATAGCACGTGTGGATGATGTTATCAGAAGCTCTAAGTGGATTGGGTCAACTTTATATTGCCTAATGAAGGAATCTGTAAATTCTAAGGAACCCCAATCATCAACAAGACATGCATTCTTTTGAGAAGAGGTAGAAGGAGCAATCTTAGGGTTTCTCACTTCAAAAGGATCTTCTTTAGGGACATCTATCTCAAGAGTATCATTTGTAGTAGGTACTGATGGAGTAAACATCGACACATTGGAAGACACGAGTATGTGCAAGATCATGATGGGCCAAAAAGTGGCGATATGATGGGTATGTGTAGGGTATGTGGCTGAGGACTTTTTTTTCACCAAAATTTGATGAAACAAAAAGGTTTTTAAAAGAGATTCTCAACTTTCCACCAATATAAATTATACTTTACTATGAATTTAATAAAAAATTATTATTCCTTTTCTATTTGAATTAGGACTAAAGTCCTAATTGATAGTCTGAGTGAAAAACATCTATAGCTTTCAAACGGTATCACATTTTTTGAATCCGAAACATGTGTCACATTTTATACTTTGCATACTATAGGATTTAAAAAAAAAATTGAATTTCATGAATTTTTGATCAAGTTAAGGTGGTCAGACACGAGTTTTTATTTTTTAAAAGTTGTAATAAAAAAATCATAATTAATTATTTACTTGGAAAAAAATTACAAAAAAATATGCATCACATCTGGACATGAGTCATCTACTTATATCTAAAATATTATAAAAAAATATCATTTTATTTGGTTAGGGTGGTCAGACAGACACCTACTTCTTATTTTTTCCCTAAATTTAAGTACTACTGCATTGAAATTTCAAACTTTCACCAAATAGATTTTAAAAAATAAATAAACCTAGTAGTTTAGAAACTACATTCAATTTTCTCCAGATTCTATTCTTACATATTTTTGAAATAATATAGATAACTTATTCAAATTTTTACGTCAAGTTGTCTAACTTTGATTTTTCTGAATTTTTCGCCACTTAAGGGCCTGTTTTTCCATGATGATCCTGCACATACCCACACTAAAGGAATAAGAGTAGGCACAACCAAAGCCTCACCAACAGCTGCCATCTCACATAAGTGCATAGCCTTAGGGTTAGCATTGACTGTGACTACTCAATTATTGCAATTCAACTTAATAGATTTATGCAAGGTAGATAGAACTGAACCCATAGCATGAATCCATGATCTACCAAGAAGAAGGTTATATGGTAGCTTTTCTGACATAACATATACAAGGGTGGGTACAATAACGTGTCCCAACCTCAAAGGCAAGACTATCGTACCTAGGGCTTGTCAACCAACATTATCAAACCCATGAATGACAATAGAAGAAGCATTAAGAGAAGATGAATCAATATTAATTTTAGGTAATAGATCAATGCTACATACATTAAGCATCGAACCGGCATCAACGAGAGTACACCTAATGCCAATATTGTTAATGTTAACTATAATCATTAGAGGGTTCACTTGCTTATGTACATCCGGAGGTAGGAGTTCCTGTGGATAGAATGTAATATTTGGTGATTCTGCATGAATATGAGCTATCAATGCATCAACATCTTCTAGCCTAGTGGAAGAAGGCAAGAGGATATTTTGCAAGGCTTCCTGAAGCATACCTTGATAAATCAGAGCAAACTGAAGCAAGTCCCATAGTGAGATCTTAGCCAAAGTAACTCAAATTTGCTTAACAAGATCATAATCATCAGGTGCTTTAGTTGTAGGTTTAGGAGCTTGAAGAAGACTTGGATGTTTATTTATTCTATTTCCATAAGTATGAGATACCACTCTGTAAGGGGGAACAATAGAAAGATCAAGAGAATCGCCATCAAATGGAACACTATCAATTGAACAAACTCTTTTAAGACAAGGAATAGCTGGAGTTAGGTAAATGATTGGTCTCTTAGGCCTTTGAGGGGTAGAAAAGACATAGATTACATTTACAGAATCATCAAAACTAGTAGAATAATTTGAAAACATATTCTCAACATTGATCCAAATAGGATCAAATATGGAAGGAGATTCATCATTCACTAATGCATCATCTCTAGAAGAGAGTGCATTAGAAGAAATATGAGATTCACCATTAACCAATGCATCATCTCTAGAAGAGAGTGCATTGGAATGGAGAGAAAGCAAAGGAACATTAAGAAAGGTATCAATTATTTCATCTTCTTGCAACAAAATATCCTCTGAAGCCAAAGGACTTTCATGAGAAGGATCAAAGATATCAAGTGACATAGGCAAGGCCAAGTCACCATCACATGCATGAAATTGAACATCATTAACAATTTGAATAAAACTAGATACTGAACTAATAAAAGAAGATATTAAATTCATTTTGGTGAAAGAACTAAGAAAAACTGAAAAAATCTAGATTTTCTTTTTTTTTTTGGTATTTTCTAGGTTCTAGTAATTTGCATTTTTGGAGGTCTTCAGAGTGGAATTTGAGGTCAAAACTTGCATCAATCCTTAAAATTTGGTTGCCAAAGGCACAATATTTTAGGGATTAAACTATTTCTCTAGGAGGCCTTTCCAACGGTGCAAACGGTTCTGAATTTTGAGCACCAAGTCAAAAGTTATGACCCCGACAAGTAGGGGTAAATAAATTCCTAATTTTTTGAAAAAAAGCCCTTTCTTCATGTCGAGATCACCAAAATGTAGACAAGGGGGATTCACTACTCACAAGTTCTCTTCATTTAGAGAGCCTCATGAGGTGAACTGCCCTAAACTATCTTAGGAACAATGTAAGAGTTCTAGAATAAAAAGAGAACGTCACAGATTTTTTGGACAAACTGACAAGCTCTTGGCCAAAGGACGGAAGCATAGAATATAGATGACAACATGGTGCGCTGGCATCTTAGAAGCGTGCTAGCATCTCATACTAACTAGAAAGTGAGAATATCATAGAAAATGACAAAGTGACTACTTCTATTCTAATTGCTAAGGACTTCTAGAATATAGGAAAGTAACAGAAAGTGATAGAACTGAAATAAAGTGAAGTAGAAATGATAAAGATAAGAGAATAGACAAAGAGAAGATGCTCACAACCACACAAGTGATGAAGTCTCCAGTAGATGAATGTCTTCAAAACCTGCATGTGTAATATCTAGAGAGTGTTAGGGTTGTATAGGGGTTTTCCTCAGTGAAACCCCCATTTTGGTGTTCCCACCTCCATGGATAGCCAGATAGATGGAGAGAAATAACTAAAATAGACAAAGTGTGTGGTGAAAGAAAAAATTGCTTCAGGAGTAGAACCCACAACACCAAGTATAAGTGATAAAAGCGATCTTCGCTCAAGGAGGAGAACCCATATCATGAAATGTAGATGCAATAGATAGGAGATATGGAATCCCAAGATGCTCACAAGCATGAGATAAGGGAGATGAAGCTACAAGGCTTAAGGAAGACAAATGGAGAGAGAAAGGACAAAAGAGAGAGGGTTGTGAGAGCCAAGAGAGCTACAAAGAGGGAGAGCAAAAGCTTGAGAGTCTTGTAAGAATGTGAAAGCTTGGAGCTACTAAAGCAAGTTGTATGGATCTATGCAAGCAAAAGTTGGAGAGTAGAAGGCTAGAGCCAAAGCTAGAGAGAAGCTAGGAGTAGAGGAGTGGAGCTAGAAGTGGAGGAAGAGGAAAAATAAATTGGAAAGACTACTTTTAAGGGGAAAAGAAGCTTCCCAAGCCATTTCAGGACATCTTGATCTGTTACCACCAATATCAAGACATAATAACCTGACCAAAATAACCCTGGATAGAATAACCTGGCCAAAATAACCCAAGGAAAAAATAACCCAAGGTCATAATAACCCATGGACAAAATAACCTGTGGTCAAAATAACCCATGGACAGAATAACCCATGGTCATTTTAAATCAAGCTAGTAAACTAGATATGACATAAAATAAATTATAAATATGATTGTGAAGCACCATAGATGCTATTTAGGTCATTTTTAGACCATATATCCATTATATACCCCTAAAATAGCCTTAAAACACCTTTAACATGCTTAAATAACCTATAAAATCGTAAATAATTATAAAAATAAAGGCAATTTCGTGGGAATAAGTTGATTAAGAGTTATTATGAAAAGATATAAATGAAAAGGCATTAAGAAGATATATAAAGTGGTATAATTAAGAGAAGTAAAGAAAGGAAGAAGGGGAGAAGAAGAAAAATGACCATGGGTTACAGTGCCGATGAAGTATTTGCATATGAGATCAAAAAACTTGCTGCATTAGCTTTCGTGCCTCAGATAGACATAATTGATGAATTTGAAACACTTCAACAATCTCCTTATTATACAGAACATGAGGAGACCCTACAACCCATAATTGATTATTTTGAAGACACGTGGATTGGCAGACTAACCAGAAGAGGCAACAGGTGATCACCCAAGGTTCCAATCACAATGTGGAATTGTTATTCAGCTACTCAAGATGATCTTCCCATAACCAATAATACTATTGAGGGATGGCACATAGGATTTAGTGAATTGCTTCAAGCATCGCATAGCTCAATTTGGAAATTCATCAAAGTAGTGAAAAAATTAAGAACAGAGTCTCCAAGAGAATATAATAGAGAAATATATGGTTGGATACACTAGGCAACCAAGTAGGAAAAAATACCGTGAACTCAAATAAAGACTAAAAATATTGGTTGATGGTTATGACAACCATAACATTTTAGATTATATAAGAGGCATCACTCATAGTTTGACACTTTAATTGAAATTTTGAATAATAATTTTTTTTTAGCAACATACATGTAAATTATAAATTTTGTTTTCCTTTCTCTATATTCTTATGGGGATATTTTGTCCATGGGTTATTTTGGCTTGGGTTATTATGACCCTGGGTTATTTTGTCCCCAGGTTATTGTGACCGGGTTATTCTGTCCAGGGTTATTTTGGTCGGGTTATTATGTCCCGTAACCGTTACCACCGACCAAAGGAGGTGACAAGTGGAAAACATGCCTGAAATCAATCGTTTGAACATTGAAACATCGCAAGATGATAGCATGGCACATAGACATTTGCGTGGTGCACTAGTGTCCAAACACGTCATGTTACAAAAAAATACAAATAGGAAAAGCACAAAGTTTGATGAAAAGATGGCATGCAAGGGTAGCTATTGGAAAGGGTGTTGACCATCCTGAGAAGGGAAAAATGTTGATGCAAGGGCTAAAATGAGCCTACACAAATGCTAAGGGAGTGGACACTAAAGCAAATATGAAAATTTATGTGAAATTGAAAAGGGTACAATTTTATGACTATACACACTCTTACCTACCTATGTTGATGAGAAATTTTGAAACTCTCTCCTTGATGTAATTCCTTAAAGGCTTCATAATACTATGATCTATCTTGACAATTCCAACAAGATTATCTTGCTTATAGGATATTGAGGTAACATGAATGATGTTAGAGTGAATCCTTCCATTCTTATGTAGGTGAATTCAGGAAATTGAATGAACCAACTTTCTTATGGATGAATACCACTATGTGCATCCACAAAAAATTATTTGCTTTATATCCTTCTATTTTCCTTACTAATTACATTGCAAAGGCATAATTAACTATTCTAAAGTGCTAGATTGATTACTTTGATTATTATTTTGGATAGTATTTGTAGACCAAATTCATTCTTGGTCCATTTCCTAATACACTAGTTCTTGTCATCCTTGTAAATTATTCTCTACCAATAGAAGACTAGACCATATATAAAGTCATGTAGAATGTTTTGGTTTTCCTCCATTTCACCATTTTATCATGAATAGAGTCACTAAAAATTTGAGTCTAATGAATCATTTTGATCTTATATTTCATAGTCATAATGTACCCAAACATCCATGAATTGAAATTTCTTGAAGAAGGCAATTTGACTACTCTACTTAATAAATTGAGTATATCACTTATCTCATTTTTAAATTACTCCTACACAAAGTATTTGGAATCTTTGATTTTTTTTGGATTTTTATCCTCCAACATTCATCCAACATGTATTGAAATTTTATATTTTTATTCATTCTCCTTGAATTCACTTACAAAATTATCCTTTTCAAAAGGATGCATTATCAGGTGTATGAGAATGTTAAATATTCTAGAAATGCCTTCTGGTGTTTATCCTGCATACACTCTTTCCCCATGAACAACCAACATTGTATTGGCATCATATCTATTAATGCATTCCAATATGATTTATGAATATTCCAACAACATAGTAAATCAAATAGCTCTGTATAACCTATTGCTAGTTATATTTTGGCCGAAGAATTTGCATTTTAAAAAAAAAATATTGCATGGAACTCGCTCATGTTAATATGCTCTAGATTGATGTTACAGATAACACCACACCATGGCTAAATATCTAATTGATGAGCTAACCCTTGAAATTGATATTTTATGTTTTTTTCTCTTTTGCTCATTAGTCCTACAAGTTACAAAAAAATTGTAATTACCCTAATTTTCTTAACTAGGGTTCACATTTATTCTATTTTAAAATTAAGGTTTTAAATTTTTTACCAAGATGAAATTATTATTTTTATTGTATTAATATAAATTCACCTTTTTAGAATTGGGTAAAATAAATCATTCCAAAACTCATTTCTTAAAACAATTCTAACTTTTTCATAGAAAAGTGCATAATTATGCATTATGATTTTTGTTAGGTGCATACTTGGTTGTTTCAAAAAAATTCAAACCTATATGAAAAGTGGATGTATATATTTTTAAACCTCAGCACTTCTTTTTGGTTCCACTTTCAACAATTCAATTGTGAAATTTGTAATGCTTGTCTTTGTATTCACTCTTCTCCTTTATGATGTGCTATTTAAGTCATATTCACTTCTTGAGTTTTCTTTTGTGCAAAGATGATTATAATAAAATAAAAAAAGTAGATAAAATCAAGAAAAGATAAAATCATTTAAATCAATTGTGGATTGGGTGATCATTAATTGAATCCAATATGAATAAATTTTCAAATACTTAGGAAAACATTGTCAAGTTGTTTTTTATAACTCAAATTGCTTAAGTACAAATGGAAATTACTTTTTTGCATCTTTCTATAATTGACCTTTTCAAAATTATGTTTAAAATTCAAATTATAATGGTCATTTCCTATTGATTTTGACATTGATGGAGTTAGGAATCATTTTCTCACAATTCTAGCTAATTCAATTATTACTATATGTGGGAGATTCTAAGGTATGGGGATATGTTAAAACTAAATATTGGGTTAAGATGAAAATCCTTATTAGTGACATAATCATAAAGGAAAATGATGCCATTCCCTTGATCTTGGTCACTAGGTCGATCAATAAGACTGGTGACATAATCATAATGTATTAGCATCATCAATGTATGATGTAGCAAAAATGAAGTGAACTAGAAAATTAGCTCAAAATAGGTTTTGTTCACTTGGAGGTGAAATCTTTGAAAGCTATGTCAACAGACATCACTAAGGTATGATTGTAGAAAATTATAAGTGAATAGGAAATTTATATTTTATTGAATATTTGGTTTAGGTGGACCTCAAACTTTTGCAAAAGAATAAAATTTAACTTATTTGTATTTCAATTTTGAAGGTTAAAATATAGAATCTGAAAAGAATGAAATTCACTACCCATTGGAAGTCTTGCAAGTGTGGGTAAATTGAATTAAACTAGATATTGTGGGAAAAACTAAGTGAACATGAAATTTAACATTTAATAGTTCGATACACTTAGACCATTGACATCCATAAAAGGATTAAACATCAAATATAAAATGATCAATTTTTCTAACAATAAGTGTATCTAAGGGTTTATTTTCAGGTAGGTTAGATTATCAAATATTAAAGCATAAAAACCCAAAGAACTACGAAGTACATTGAAAACTAAAAGAAGAAACGATTATACCAGTCAATCGTGGAAGCTTCCATGATTCATCTTCATAGCACCTTCTAACTTGCTGATTGTAGCCCTCAGATCGAACGTACGAGCAATTTGACTATGACAATGTCCTAAACAAGCTTTGAAGGATTTGAATGATCAAATGAAATCTAAATGTTGATGAAAAAATGAGTATAATTTCTATGACTAGAATTAAGTATACCAAAATCAATACTAAAAATGCAAGTATATGAGTATGAGCGTCTGTGTATTCGAAATTGTGAGCAAAATTGTCATTTTATAAATAATACAATTTTGGATGGACAGACAAGATTGAAAGTTGACGGAAGCCTAAAATCAGAGGTCCATATTTCATGTGACAATCCCTAATCAGGGTTAGGGAAAAATCATTAAATGAGTGGTTGAGATGTCATCTAAGAAGATCGAATTGACGGTTGAGAATAAATGTGACAATTAGTCAAAAAGATAAAGATTTTCGAAAATCAAGAAGATAAAGACTACTTGATTTGTAAGATTCGAAAAATCAAGAGGATAAAGGTTGAACTGAAAAGCAGATTTGAAAAATCAAGAATTTGCTCAATTACTTGATTTTTGGAAGAAGATTACCATTTTGAATTAAATAAATTCAAAATATGGATTTTGTGTGACAATAAATAATCGATTTTTAGATTATTTACCAAAATGAACTGACAGTCAAGAATGTGAGATCATTTTAAATAATTTCATTTATTTAAAATGAGGGAAATGTTAAATTTGGCAATTAAATAATTAAAGATAATTATTTAATTTAGAGGATATGATCAATAATTAAATAAATTAATAAATTCATTTAATTATGAAAATTAGTGACATATTAAATAAATAAATAAAATTCATTTATTTAACAATCGAGAAGACATAAATGAATGAAGATAATTAAATAAATTAAAAAATTTATATAATTGTAAGAAGGTAATAGACCCTTAGTGACGTATTGAATAAATAAATATAATTTATTTATTTAATAATCATGAAGAACATAAGAGACATGAATTAATTAATAATAATGTATTATTAGTTCCTGCCGCTAGGCAGGAAAACTATTGCATTCACCTGGAATGCTTTTGTCGGGCAGCATCGGCCAATCACATTTCGGTATTTAACATATTACTTATTTTTTTGTATAGTTTGAATTTGGAGAGCTATTTTTTATATTGGAAAATTAGCATTTATCTATTTTTCTATTCGTCTGAGTAGCTTTATAAATCATTTTCATTTTAAAAATTTAGGAAAATGCGAATGCATAAATTGATTAAATAAATTTAAGCAAAGGCATAGTTTATAAAACTGGCGGCTAGAGGTACATAATCCATGAATGCAAATTAAATGCATTAAATGGCATTTGGCTGGAGGTGAAGGTGTTGGAATGGCTTGGTGGCCACGCATGGCCAGGATACTTTGGTCATTTAATATATTGTTTAAGATTTTTATTTTACATATATTTTTTTTAATATTTAATTTAATTAATTTATTCTTTAAATTTTTTTTAAGAAACTTATATTAAATTTTTAACAAAGCATTTAAATTTTTTAATTAATTTTGTTAATAAATTTATACTTTAGTAAGATATTTATTAATTTAATATTATTAAGTTTCAAAATTAATATTATAACATATTGTTTAAGATTTTTTTTTACATATAATTTTTTAAATATTTAAATTAATTAATTAATTTTTTAATAGTTTTTCAATCACATACTTTATTAATATATATTTGCATATTTTTTTTCCAAGCAATTTAATTAACTTTAATGGATTTTTTTTTTAAATGGTATTTTTTCAAAACCTTAATTTTACTCAAAAAAGGCTATTGTTTTAACTTTTTCCCTCTTCTTCTTGCAAGTACTATTACGTCATATGAGACATAACTTAACACTGCCTATAGACCAATTCGACATTTGCGACTTTATCAATGTCTCATTGATCTAATTTAAACAAAACTAAAAGCAATACAAATTCTAAGTTTACTAACTACATCTTTTCCTACTTTTCCTCTAAATCTAAATGCATTACTCTCTGGTAGGAACTTGATGCTTGTGTCACTTGTTTAATTAATAGTCGGGTGTGGACCAACGACATAATTAAATGTCACAATTATGCTAGGACAAAAGTGGTAAAAATAGAGCTTGCAGGCCTAGGTCATTTTTATGTGTATACATTTTGCCCCTTTTTGTCATAATGTAGCATGTCGCACTGTGACAAAGAAAATATGTTAAATTCATGCCCTAGTGAAGGTATGGAGTATCGATGCCCCCTCGGGAAATTTTTCAAATTTTGGGCCGGTGACAGAAAAATTTGGAAAGTGTCTCAATAAGTCAATTTAATGACCAGAAAAATGATGGCACAGATGGTTTCGTATTCTGACATGTTTAAGGCAGGGAAAAGGGGGGTCAAAGTTGGTCAAAAGGTCCCCCAATAATAACCTAGTTTCCAAATGTCATTTTGACTTTATAAATAGGTTGACAAAGGGGTAAAAGTCAATTCATTTTCACTATTTACCTTTGCAAATTTGAGAGCTCAGATCGAGGAGGACTTCAATGAGTATGGTGATTCCAGTCACAGAGCATCGCGGCGAGATCGTACAGACTTTCAGGTGGCCAAAGGGTTCGAAGCCTGTGGTATGTACCCCTAGCCCACTTTGTGATTTTCTCATTTTACATGCAAAAAAAATAGGGTTTTAGGGTGAACAATGAATGCGCTCTGATGCATATGCGTGTGCATAAGCCACATTTGACCTCGCATTCGATGCATTTGATGCATCGCAACACAAGTTAAAGGGGTAATTAGGGTAGACTAGGGATGTGTAACATATTTGTCAAAAAGTGTGACACATTCATCATATCAAACCCTGTTCGAGAGTTAGAACACCGCATGTGTTATTTTGTGACGCATTCGTCAGTTTGAGCGATGCATTGGAATGAAGTGACACATGTGCCATAAACCGTGATGCAAATTCTCTAATGCTACGCAATTGAGCGATAGAATGATGCAATTGATATGTCGCGACGCATGTGAACTACAAAACGATGCAATAACTTTTCCGCGACGCAAGTGCAATCAACGTGACACATTTGACTTTGACTTTGACTAGGGTTGATTCTGATGCTTTTCAAATTTTAAATATTTTTTAGTTATAATGATGATAATAACGATTGTCTAGAATGTATTGACTCATTGTTTGATCATGTGCAGAGACAGCTAGCACTCATATATATGAGAGAGAGCAGTCCATTGACCTTCAGATTTGGAAATTAGCTGACTCCGCGAGAGCGACGATGGTTAATGCGGCTAGGTATTTATTATGTTTCCTATATGCCTGTTATTCAAGAAAATAGGGGATTGCTAACTTCATTGTGTGAGCGATGGCATTCAGATACACGCTCATTTCACTTGTCAATAGGAGAGGCGACAATCACGCTAGAGGATGTGTACAGTATTCTACGTTTTCCGATCTAAGGAGAGCGGATCATTTACGACCCTTGGCATGGCTATCAGACATTTATAGCTTATTATCGGGATGAGGGTGCGGGACTTGGCATCGAGGGATATGATATCCACTAGGAGTTTATGGCATAGCATTATTCCTGGTTTGATGCATTTTTGGTGACACTGATTGGCGGGATACTGATTCCTGACCATCACGGACATGGGTTTCCCATTGGTTGGGGAGATGTTCTTGTGGGCATGAGGTGAGACTAGACTATTTATGCCTGGGGGGCCTATTCGCTAGGCATGTTTTACCATCAACTTCACGAGGTAGCCTATAGGAGGGCACAAAGCATTGGGTGTGGGACTACACTTATGATGATATGTGTCTAGGAGCATGTGGCCATATTCTGACCTCCTATCCAGAGACCACAGTTAGCCGAGGGGATGCCCTATGCCTATTACTATGTTGGTGCCCTACAATAGACGAGGATGGGAGAGACAGGTTGGTGGTACCATCGGATTGACACCATGGTTACATTCATCTGGAGGCCCTATAGAAACTGCCAAAAGTGGGATGATGAGGATGACCATCTTATCTTTTGCAAACAGTACCGTTACCTGATTGGGAGGATAGTACATAGTCAACTCATCCTAGAGATGTATCTGCCACAGCATGTCCTCAGATAGTTTGGAGAGTAGTAGGGTATACCTGTAGGCACAGTCGAGTATGCCTGATCTTCTAGGGAGTCAGCTTGGGGGCCACCTATTTCTATACCATTTATCAAGTAGTAGATTGATGGGCTAGTAGCCCAATAGTGGGGATGGAGAGGTAGAGTTACAGATCCAGGGACCACCACAGACTATGACTTGTGGTGGTAGGTGCATCGACCAGTGCCACTGAGAGATCTAGATGGGCCAGTGCCTATTGACAGGAGGTCACTTATACCACATGTGCCATGAGCCAGGCGAGGGGGTAGAGATGGTGATAGAGGTAGAGGTAGGGATGGAGGCAGGGGGAGGGGTGGAGGTCGGGGTGGAGGGAAAAATGGGGGTAGGGACGAAGGTCGAGGTAGAGATGATGGAGATGATGGGGATGATGGAGGGGATGGCCGAGATAGAGGAGAGATGGCTAGAGGCAAGGCCGGAGGGTATGACCACATGTAGCCAGAGTGGCATTGGATGCCATCCCAGAGGTGGCCGAGGAGGAGGAGAGACAGGAGGGGGAGTCAAGGCAGGAACAGGAGGAGGAGAGACAGGAGTAGCTGAAGTAGGAGCAGGAGGAAGATAGATAGGAGGAGCAGATGAGGCAGAAGGAGGAGATTGAGGTGGATGTGGATGTGGGTATGCTTCAGGATGAGGGAGTTGGTGGCGAGGAGGTCACAGAGGAGGAGGAGGATGACAAAGACGATGATGATGCTATGGATGAGGTTGAGAGGCTCTTGAGATTTAGGATGGTGGAGGGAGATGAGGAGATACCATCCAGCTCGGCACTGCCCCATGATTCCACAACATACCATAGGGTGGAAAACCTTCAAAGGAGACTAGATGAGAGTGTTGCATAAGTCATAGCACTGCAGTCAGAATTAGAGGTGGTTCAGGTAGAGCGGGATCAGGCAGTGATCCGTCAGTAGGAATCAGCATAGTGGTGTGTGGATTTTGTGGCATTATGTTTAGGACCCTCAGGGGATATGGCTCATGAGCTTTCCAGGGTGAGCACTCGGTACAGGCAGTACAAGACCCTCTATGAGTAGGCAGTGCCTCCCAAGTGACGAGATCCTACACTTTCATGCTCATAGACGAGGATAGGCAGCGGTCATAGATCAGGGAGTGGGAGCAGCAGCAAGAGTCACACTAGTGCAGGAGGGTTTACCTTGTCAGGGCACACATCAAGGCACAAGTCCCATCACTCACACAGGCATGCCTCAAGTCATCATTCGAGCCATAGCATGGGTCTACCAGTTCAGAGTAGAGGTTAGTACAGAGGCAGCCACCAATGATAGATCCTTCGTCCTCTCAGAGTCAGGTGGTAGTGTCCACATAGGTGCCATCAGTGTCAGTGCCATTAGGTTCATAGATAGAGGTTGTTACCATTCCACCTATTACCTCAGTGCCAGTCATAGGTCCTCAGTCACCACACTCTTTGCCACAAGGGGATGATGAGAGCCTTTCCTAGGGACATGTTTGCTACATTTTCTTCTATGTTATGACACATTATGTATAGACCATCAAGCCTGTGTGCTCTATTTTTGGGATATCTCATGACTCATTCTTATGACATTATATATTTTGAGATGATGCTATATGATGCAGTTTTGATTCAGCCTACATGTGTGTTATGTGATGTTATTTGATTTTTGCATTATGATGTATGTAATGTGGTACCTATGTGGATTTATGCATTTATGATGGATGATGATATTATTTATATGTCTTTTCATGTATGTCCTCTGATGGTTACTTATGATGTGATTCCCTGATAATGTAATGCTTATTTATATATAATGTTGATGTTATGCCATGGATGATGTTGATATGAATAATATGTTTATTTGAATGGATGCCATGTTTATGTTTATGTTAATGCATGACTATATATAATGCAATATGTATATGATTTAATGCTATGGATGATGTATATATGGACCTAACGCAATGTCTATTTGATTATGTATGCCCTTATGTTTT
The DNA here is from genome assembly GCA_007258455.2 of Sequoia sempervirens. Taxonomy (NCBI): domain Eukaryota; kingdom Viridiplantae; phylum Streptophyta; class Pinopsida; order Cupressales; family Cupressaceae; genus Sequoia; species Sequoia sempervirens. Next base: position 257,828,008 of record VDFB02000015.1, read on the forward strand.
TTTATGTCAAAGGATATCATCGAGAGACGGACAAGAGAAGATGACAGGAAAAAAGGAGATGCATGTTAGTTCCTAGACCAAATCCTTCAAAACTTTACCATATGACTTTTTATATTTATTGCTCTTAATCATCACTAGGAAGATTGTTGTAATGGCCAACAGACACCATGATATGACATAGATCAAAGTGTACAAGGTCATACCATCACCTGTAATACAAGCAGTCATAGACAAGGATGATCATGACTCATACTAAGAGCACAATTGCCCCAGTCTTGTTGTCATAACCAACCACAAGCATAAAAAGACAAGAAGGACAATTCATGAAACGTCATTGCTTCTCTAAATCCTGTTTCCAGGACATCCTTGAGAAACTAGCAACATGATTTCCAAAATACAAAATAGAGCCATTATCATGATACGTCGTTGTTTTTCTAAATCCTAAAATCAGGACCTCACTGAGAAACTAGTAACATACGTGTCAAGAGACAAGACAAACATCATGATACGTCATTGCTTCTCTAAATCATGTTGTTGGGATCTTGTTGAAAAACTAGTAACATGATGAAAGCCAAAAGACAAGATAAAACGATCATGATACGTCACTGCTTTTCTAAATCATGTTGTCAGGATCTCGCTGAAAAACTAGTAACATGATGAAATCCAAAAGACAAGTGCCAAGTGTTTGCCAAGTGTGTCTGGATTTCGAGTGTCTTAATGTCAAGATGTTAGGTATGATGATGTCAAGATGCCAAGGTGTCAAGGTTTTGACGATGCCCATATGATGAATGTTGAAGATTGCCAAATTTAGGAAGGACACATCCTAAATAATGTTCATGTCAAGAGAATTGATCCCTAAATGTCAAAAGGGATCCCTCGAAATGTTAGGTGACAGTGACGATGCCTAGGAAAGACACATCCTAAGGCATAAATGACAGAGTTTGTTCTTCAAAAGGACACATCTGAAGAATATTGATGTTGAGAGGAGTGATCCTTAGATGTCAAGAGGATCCCTCAAAATGGTTGATGACAATGATGATGCCTAGGAAGGACACATCCTAAAGCATAAGTGACAGAGTCTATCCTTCAAAAGGACACATCTGAAAGATAACCAACAGTTGACAATTTTGATTGGTTATGACAATTTTACTTGTTTTGACCAAGTTTGACTGAATTTTGACTTGTGTTGACCATATGTCGATTTCTTTGGCATGCTGATGTGATTTGTCATGTTTGAATAAATGATTTCCATACCTTGTTTTAGGAGTTTTCCCATTTGGAAAATGATTTTTCTTGACTTGAATAATTTTGATGTGTGTGCCAGTGTGATGCCATGAACCCTAATGGACTGAACTAGTGTAGCCTCGGGGGCTCATCGACAGATGGCCTTGCCTACATCATACACTCAAAGACCTTGTAGTTTGACACAACCAATGAATTTGTCTTGATGACCAAAGATTGAGTCATGATTTTATTTTGAAAAACCTAGAGGGACTGACCTAATGTTATGGGGACTCGAAAATGAGTCTTGCCTACATAGCAAATGTGCAGAGACAACATAGTTCGAACAAATAACAAAGATGAATTGATTTGACGAACCTGACAAGGAATGACTCCGTTTTTGTGATTTTGAGATAGTTTGACGTTTGTTGTGGTTTCTTTAGGACGTTTTTCAATTTTTAGGTCTTTCTTTAGGACATTTTATAATATTTTGGTTTTTTTTTTCAAGACTTTTTGCGATGTTTTTGGTCTTTCTTCAGGATAGTTTGTGATGTTTTTAGTTTTTTTCAGGACTTTTCATGATTTTTTTGTCTTTTTTTCAGGATAGTTTGTGATGTTTTTGTTTTTTTTCAAGACTTTTTGTGATTTTTTTGTCTTTTCTCAGTAATTTTACAATTCTCGAGACCATGCATGATATCCACTGCAATCACATGATAAAAAAATTTCTCCTAGTCAGGTCCAAGACTTAGCCAATTTTAAAAGATGTGAAAGGGATGTGCTTGGGGTGCCGGATGGATAGTATTCAGGACTTGATGTCAACCTTTTTTCAACCATGAAAGGAAGGATATGATGTCATGGCAGATGTCGTGGTGGTGACAGAAAATGTGCTTCATCATTGACCAAGACAGATAAAGTAACAGTAGATGGTAGAGCACTGATTGACTACGCATGGTGCCTATTTGCCACGTTTTCACCATGGTACCTATCCAAAGCGCTTGTTTTCTAGGTTTTCACTGTTGGATGAATTATTTCTCTTTACTATTTTTGTCATTTTTCCATCATTTTTTTTTTTTTTCAACTGGACCTTCTGATGCTATGCATAGAAGTTTTGGAGATGTAGACTATTGATAGGCTCTATCAGTTGTTCTCCATCTGGAGTCACCAGCTAATAAGCTCCAGAACCAAAGGAGGATATGATGACGTAGGGACCTAGCCAATTTGGTTTGAATTTTCCCAAGTATTCTTTGTCTACCCAATTCTTAGGGTTCTGCATGAGGACTAGGTCACCAATGTCAAACTTCCTGACCATTACTCTCTTGTTGTAACTGCAACAAGATGGTTCTGATATTCCTGTAGATGGTTCAGGGAATTCTGCCTTCTTTCTTCTAACATCTCCAACTCATGTAGACATGACTGTCTATACTCCTCATCATCAGACAGACCCTTCAGGGAGACTCATAAGGAAGGAATTTCAACCTCAATGGGAAAGATGGCCTCAACTCCAAAGACCAGGGTGAAAGGAGTGGCTCCTGTAGGCATGCGAATACTAATACAGTAAGCCCATAGAGTAGGGTTGAGTTGAATATGCCAGTCACGACCAGTGTCATTGATAGTCTTTTTAAGGATTTTAACAATGGTTTTATTTGACGCCTCAGCTTGATCATTTCCTTGCAGGTAATACAAAGAGGAAAAATGATGTTGGATGTGAAATCACTCACATAACTCACGAATGTCTTAGTTTTTAAACGAATGTCAATTTTCAGTGATGATGGATTGCGGAAGGCCATACCAAAAAATCATGTAGTTAAGAATAAATTTAGATATTTGTTTTCCGGTTATGTACATCAAGGGGATGGCTTTGATCCACTTCATAAAATACTCAGTGGCGATTATGATGAATTTGTGGCCATTGAATGAGGTAGGATGGATCTTTCCCATGAGGTCGAGTCCCCATTCTGCGAAGGGCCAAGGAGAAGTGACCGGCCGTAGTTCCTATGCTAGAGCATGAATCAAATCACTGTGAATCTGGCATTGGTGACAAGTCTTCACATATTCTAATGCATCTTTCTCAATGGTTGGACAATAGCACCCAAGTCTCGTAATCTTCTTGGCCAAATTAGGACCACTCAAATGAGACCCGCATATACCCTCATGTACTTCGCGTAAGGTTGTGTGTGCTTTGTTGGTGTTGAGACATCTAAGGAGGGTGTTGTCAAAGCTATGGTGATAAAGGGTGTATCTAACGATGGCATATATCGTGAATTTTTGGATAAAGGACTTCCTTTGGTTATTGGATAGATTAGGGGGGAGGGTTTGAGACTTAAGGTAGTCATGGATGTCATGGTACCAAGGAGAATCGGGACCAACAAGCTCGCAGACCATCTTTGATTCTGGAACATCATAGGTGGGGACCAACAGTTGTTCTATTAGGAATTCCAGCTGAGGCATATTGATTGGAATGTCGAGGAGAGGGCCTATTGTAGCCATTACATCTATTGCCTTGTTCTATGCTCTTGGAACTTGTTCAAAAGTCACCATATGAAAGTACATTTGAAAACTTTCAACCATTCATTTGTAGGACATTTGTTTCTATCTTTTGTGTCATAGTCATCATTAACTTGGTTGATGACTAACTAAGAATCCCCATAGACATGCAGTGTTTGATTTTCCATTTTATTGCCATTCTCAGTCCTATAACCAATGTCTCATATTCTACCATGTTATTTGTGCATGGGAAAGCTATGGGGAAAGACTTAGGAATGGAATCTCCTTGAGGGGTGATGAACAAGATCCCTGCCCCCGAGCCATGATTAGTATGCGATCCATCAAAGTAGAGTCTCCAAGGTGACTTGGGTTTTGTATGGAATATTGACTCATCTAGGAAATCTACCATTAAGGAGTGATCACTTTGTATAGGTCCATCTTCTAATTGGTCTGCAATCACTTGTCCTTTGATCGCTTTTCATTCGACATACTGAATGTCGTATTCGATTAGAATCATGACCCATTTTTCTAGATGGCCTATCAATGCTGCACGACTCAAGATATTTGAGAGGGTCAATCTTTTCTACCAGTTGTGTCTAATGGTCTAACATATAATGTCTTAACTTCTGGGCCACAAAGACCATTGCTAGACAAGCTTGTTCAATTGGTGTGTAATTCAACTCATACCTGACCAATGTTCGACTGATATAATATATGGCCCTTTCTTTTTCTTCTTTGTCATTTTGTGCTAGCAATGCCCCCAATGTTGAATTAGTGGCAGAGATGTATAAGATCAAGGGTTTTTCATGAATGGGAGGCATGAGGACTGGCAATGACAGTAAGTAATCTTTTATTTGTTGAAAAGATTCTTGGCATTTATCTGTCTACACAAAGGGGATGCCTTTGCGCAGAAGGTATTGGAATGGTTGACACTTATCAGCCAATTGTGCTATAATCGGATAGATTGTACCCTACCCTGTAATGTTCTAAGTTCACTTATTCCTCTGGGAGGAGGCATTTCCATGATGGCTTTGAATTTTCCTGGATCAACTTCAATGTCTCTTTGAGAAACTATTTATCCCAAGAGTTTACCCAATGTTACACCAAAGACACATTTCTTAGGATTTAGTCAGACTTTGTATTCTTCTAGTCTCTTGAAAATTGTGTCTAACACATTCAAATGATCTTTTCTTGTTATTGATTTAGCCAAAAGTTCGTCTACATAATCTTCCATTGTTTTATGCATCATGTCATGAAAGATTGTGGTCATAGCCCTTTGATATGTGGTGCCTGCTTTTTTAAGACCAAATGGCATGACATTCCAGTAGTATGTACCCCAAGGGCAAGTGAATGTTGTTTTATGTTGATCTTCGGGGGCGATATGAATCTGATTATAGCCAAAGAAACCATCCATGAGGGATAGCATCTCATATCCCACTGTGAGGTCAACTATGATATCAATATTCGGCAAAGGAAAGTCATATTTTGGGCATGCCTTGTTTAAGTCTCTAAAATATGTGTAGACTCAGATCATTCCATTTGGCTTTGTTACTGGAACAAGGTTAGATATCCATTCAGCATAGTCAATAGACCATATGAACCCAGCGTCTAGAAGTTTCTTCAACTCAGCCTTGACCAATAGAGCGACCTGAGGATGCATTTTTCGTAACTTCTGTTTAACTGGATTGGCATTGGGCAATAGTGGCAGATGGTGCAGAACCAGTTCTGGGTCTAGTCTTAGCATGTCAACATAGAACCATGCGAAGTTGACTTTACGTTCTGCAAAGAACTTGTGAAATTTTGATCTCTCTTCTTCAATCAAGGATGCAGCAAAGAGGACCATTTTGGGATCTTCTGTTGTTGATATGTTGTCTTCTATGGTGTCCTCTATGAGCATAGCTTATTTCTCTTGAGTTACAGGAAGAAATTCTAGTCCTCCATCTTTGGGTGCCTTAGAGAGGTTTTCACCCATAGATACGTCCTTTTTTTTTACTTTTTTGTCATCTAAAAATTCCTTTCAGTTTTCACCTAAAGACATTTCATTTTTTGTTTTATTCTTATTTTTAATTTTGCGATTGGAGGATGGAGCAGTCTCGCTGAAGTAGGCTGCACAATCTAGGTCAATGGTGAATCCTACCTTGTGATCACCACTGGGTATGCCCTCACGTAATCCCATAAATTCTGCAATAGCCTCATCATTCTAAAAGGTGTCCAGGACTGGAAGGCCTTGTTGGTTCCAATTGATTAATTGTGGACAGACTAGGGAAATACCATCATCAGCATTGGTAAATTGAGGGGAGGATGTAGAAAGAATGCAAACAGATTCAGAGATATTGTAGATGAAATTATCATCATCCAATTCCACATCGGACTCTATCCAATATTCCCCTTCACTTGTTTCATATTTGTTGTTAAAGTAAGGGGTAAACAACTTAGAGTCATGGTTATCAACATTATCTAGAGATTCAGATGAATTTAACTTATGTTTATGAGGTTGGGATGGAGGGGCTTGTATTTCATGGGGAAGGGAAACGAAGCTGTGACTATTTGGTGCTAGATCGATTTTAAATGTTTTCCAAAAAAATTTAGGAGGTAAACTCTCCCCCGTTTCAATGAATAAATCATCGAGGCAACAGTCACTTAAGGATCATTGAGATCCAAATTCCCACTCTTGGGAGTCAGTTTCAGTAAAGGTTTCCTTAGCGGTCTCGACACTTTCTGAAGCCTGCACGTGCTCACTTGAAAGTCCACTAGTACGTCAGTCGTCATTGTCAAGCAATCCATACCCTAATCCAAGATACTTTGGTATTTTGAAAGATTTAATGGGCTCTCTTCATCTAGTTTTATTTCTTCCTAGGCCACTAGTTCCATCGTAGCCCTTAGCCTTCATCATGTTATATCCCTTGCCATATCTCTTAACTGGTAATGGGGGTAGGTCGGCCATTTCTTTATAGAGCCATCCTATAATATCCGCAAGGTCCTCGTTACTCATGTCTCCCCATTTTATGCAAACTGTTTTTGGTAGAACTTTGAAAATTTCTTTGGGTTCCATTCTAAAACATGGTCGACCATAGACCTTCAGAGATTTGGGTATTGTTGTGATGCTATATGTCGTATGTAGTCTGAATTCTCCACAGCCTAGGTCTTGGATCTTGACATTGGGTTCATCCTTAGGAAGTGTGGAAGATGGTGGTGTGATGGAAGACGTGGACGGAGTGGTTGTGGAAGATGATGTGAGTGTGGATGGGTCAATGTATTTGGAAGAAGAGGAGCTAGGAGCTTCTCGGTTGATGGGTACTCAGTTTGCAGAAATACCCCTTACATTGGTGCAATATTGAAAAGGGTTGGGGTCTCCATATATGGTGATTTTTGTGCCGTCAAATGGGAATTTTAAGCATTGGTGATATGTGGAGGGAACGGCTTTTAGATCAAGAATCCATGGGCGGCCAAGCAAGATGTTGTAAGGTAACTCTAGATCTAGGACCTGGAAAGTTGTATCTACAATGACTGGTCCCACTCTAATAGGAAGAGAAATAACACCTCATGAAGAATGTTCTTCGTCATCATATGTTTTTATGACTATACTCTTTGTAGGGTCCACACATGCATCAGAAAATCCTAGAGCCTTAACCAGTTTCAAGGAGCATATGTTCAATCCTACTCTGCCATCTACTAAAACTCTTCTGACCTTGTGCTTATGGATGAAATTTTCAATGTGTAATGCATCGTTATGGTTAGTCTTGGGTGATGAGTAGTCTTGATCAGAAAAGGTGACATGGTGAGGTGTAGTGAGGTATCCCACCATGGTATCAAATTGGTTAACATCAATATCCTTAGGGACAGATGACTCTTGCAGGGTTTTATCCAAGATAGCCTTATGCATGGGAGAGATGCGAAGCAGCTCAAGTATGGAAATCTGTGCGGGAGTTTTTCCAAGCTGGTCGATAAGGTTAAACTGACTCTTAGGTTGCCACTGCTTTGTGGTCGAGGTAGATTGTGACTGCCTAGGAGATGGACTAGGTATAGTAATCTTAAGTTGCCTAGCAGGAGGTGGACTAGCTATAGTGACCTTGCCACTTCGAGTAATGGCATTGCATTGGGGTGCTCGTTTGACTGTGATGTTGATGTACTCATCGTCAGCTCAGACATTGTTTATAGTAGGTCCACCATAATAGTCATACTTGGTGTGGGCGTAATTGGCTTGATTATTCTTTGTCTTAGGACCTGACGTGGAAGCATTATTAGAACCATGGTCTTGCAATGGGTTCTTGTGAATGGTATGGTTGGAATTTGATGGAAATTTTGGCCCACCCAATTCTATTATTCGACTCTCAATAAGGTCTTGCACAATATTTTTGAGTTGTCGACAGGACGATGTCTTATGTCTTTTAGCCCGATGGTAAGCACAAAAGGCATTACCATCCCACCATGACGGTTTAAATTGCCCTAGTCATATTGTTTTGGTTCTGTAAGTGTGATGAGATCATTCTGAAGGCATTTCTTGAGGACTTCCTCCATGGGCTCACCCAAGGGAGTGTATGAGCGACCCTTGGGGAATTTTCTCATTTGACGGTATTGTTCTTGATTTTGATTGTTTTGACCATTTTGGCTGTTTGGGATGGCATTGGTGGGGGGTGTTGGCTTGTTTTGTAGTTGAACCCCTTTCAGACCCAATACAAGACCCATAGTGTTTACAGCCTTGGCATCAATGACACCATCATTGGTAACATGTTTATTTTTTACCCAGTACTTATTTTTGTCAGTAGGAGGATTTGCATTTGTATTTTTAGGACCGTATCTTAGCTCTCCCTTTGCAATAAGGGTTTTCTCTATCTGGACACCTTTTTCAACTAGGTCCATGAAGGTTGTGCAACAATGTACTTCTAATGCATATTTTAAGGGTCCTAGTAGTGTTTGAACGAACATTTCCACCTTTTTCTTTTCGGGTATGTCGATGTGACAATGACTAGCTAGACTTCTCCATTTTTGGAAGAATGGGATGAATGTTTCACCAGTGTCCTCTTGCATGAGATTGCATAAGCTAGTAATAGAGGTGTCCATGTCAATGTTGTACACTTAATTTCTTATGAATTTGTGTTTAATTTCATCCCATGTTTGGATATCCTTTTGAGTGGAGAACCATTCAAGGGAAGGACCTACAAGACTTTTAGAAAAAAGTCTCATCAAGTACATTTGCTCATAGGCGACGTCCATACAGTTGGTTACAAATTCTCAAAAATATTTGATAGGGTTTGTCTTTCCTTTGTATTTGGTAAAATTAGGTGACACATATCCCAGAGGAAATGGTGGCATGTATAAGTTCATGTCGAAGGGATATACAGATAGATCATATGACACTTCTAATTTCTTGCTCGATATTTGTATATTTTCTATGGTCTTCTCTAGACCCATCATCTTTGCTCGTAGGCATCAATTATAGGGGCATTTGTGGTCCCATACATTGGATTGATTGGTACACCATAGGTCCCCATTTGTTGTGAGTGGATGTTGGCATGTTGTCGAGGTACATATTGTTGTGGCATGTATGATGTGTTCTAATTTGTGTGTTGTTGGAATTGAAAGTTTGTATTGGGGGTATGTTGGTGGGTATGAATATGGGATGAGTATGTTGGGATGTGTCCCCCAGCCATTTGGGTCGATACTTGGGGAATATGGCGACCATGAATACTTTGGTGTGTGAATGATGCCATAGGTTGTGTGTTTTGACTGCCTTGTCCAAATTGTTGGGTTTGTACAAGGGGAATGGTCATATTTTTTCCTTGGGAGGTGGTTGCATTAAGTTGTGTTGATGCGTTAACATTTTGTTGTTGTCCTTGAATAAAGATACATCGTTTACCTCCACCCAAAAGATTTTGTGAGATACCAATGAGAGGATATGATGAAGATGTACTCATGGTACTAGATGTAGTTGTCAATGGAGGATTTGTATGGCTTGATGATGCCCCCATGGCATTAACCATAGTGGTATAGAGAGGATTGGAATAACTTTCCCATACTGTCAAGGACCCAAAGGTGGTTCCAACCGATTGTGATGGTGTTGTAGATATTTTGGGCATTGTGACGGATTGTGATCCTCCAATGGATGTAGCGTTTATTGAATTGGAGTTGTTTGGAATGTTGGAGGTAGCACTCATGGTTGTTGTGACATTTTGTGAGGTAGCATCAAAGAAGGTATTGCTTGTGGTGTTTGGAGGTTGACCACTATTTGACATGTTATGCATATTGTTGATGTTATTGGCAGGAGATGTCGATCTCAAGGTATCAATTTTGAACCCATGAGGTAATTTAGCACCTTGACTTAAAAGTATGGCCAAATATCTATCTTTGTCATATAAGACCATTTGTTCTACAAAGTAGGCCACCTCTGGATCTTGTGTTGCTACCTCTAGGTTTTCCTCAAGTATTTTTCCATATTCATCCTTACGTAAGAATGGTTCAAAGGGGTTGTTTGATGAGGATGGTATGGTCATGAGAGGTTTAGTATTCATGTTGCTAAATGGGTCATCAAAATTCAAATTTGGGTCATAAGTGTGATTGGTGACATTGGAATTAGAATCTTGCCCAAAGTTTTCCATTTGTCTTTTCTTTCTTTGGAGTATAGTTTCCACCATAAAAGTGAATTTCTCAAATGAGGGTAATGAAAATGATGACGAAATGCAAGGATGATACTAGCTTATGTTTTTTTTTTTTTTGTGACAAAGGATGACAATGTAAGACTATGTTTTATTTTTTTTGTAGTTTTGATAATGAGGGATGACAATGCAAGGTGATGACTAAGGAAATGATTGATGCAAAATGACATGGTTGTCAAAGAAAAAATGTCAAATGAGGACTAAGATGGTAGTGCTAACGAAGGACTAAGGTGATTAATGCAAAGTCTAGGTTCAAAATGAGGACTAGAGGTGGACAATGCAAAGTCTAAGTTTGGACAATATCTAGAGAAAGGTTTGTCTAACCACTCTATGCTTGACCTATGTCTCAATTTAGGTTATCAAAAGTACTTGCTAAAGGGACTAAATAACAAGGTCAAAATGATGAGTGAGCCTACCTAACTAGATTGTTGAGTTGGAGGTTCTCACAAAAATGACAATGACCAAAAAGAGGAATAATGACTGTCCCAAGATAACCTAATGTTGAAAACAATGGTGTTTGCAAAATGTGGAAATTTGGCCTAATCCAAAGTTTTCCAAGATGAAACCTAAGGAAAAAAAATGGTGATTATGACGCCTAAGGAATGCAACTAAAATATGGAAATTTTAAACCTATGGTTAAAGTGCAAACTAATGAATACAAATGATGGAATTTTTGAGCAATTTTGATTTTGGTTTCTGACAAGACTTTTGAAAAAGATGTTTGATAGTAGGCTAAGATGTATGGACTCAGATTCTGGTCTAAAATAGGGTTTACTTTGTTAACAGGAAAATGCGTTGTTACAGGCAACAAATGCATCGCAGTGATCAAATGCGGCTCTGGGATTGTCAAATGTAGTTCAGTTTTGCAAATGCAGCTTTAGAGAAGTTGAATGCAGTTCAATGTCGAATGCGATTTTACAGAAGGAAAATGCATTTTAAGATAGGAAAATGCAGTGTTTGGAGCATCAAATGCGATATATCAGAGCAAATGTGTTGCAAAGTCTAGAAAATGCAGTGCGACAGAGCGATTGTGGTTTAACAGATGCGTCTCAGGATGTAAAAAAGTTAATTTTTCTGATGGTTTGGTTAAAAACTCGAATCGTTGAAAGTTTGACTATTTGTTTCCAGATGTTTGAGTGTTGTTTGTTTCATTTGAGTAACCAACAAACACTTGGCAAGCATGATATTTCAAAAGGTAAACAAGCACACAAGAGAATAAGTACGATCCTAGGTTAGACCAGGACAGTATTCACTAGACTCCACATGGGTTTCCCCAACCGCATATCAGTAGAGTGTGAATCCAGAAGCTTGGTTGCACAGGATCCCCCTTACAGTGCACTCTCTTCTTAGGCCAACCAAGCTTCCAACCCCCATGGCAGATTGATCACCTCTACTAAAGACTGTGAAGACCTGGAAGGCTTCACATCGACCAGTGTTGTACTAGCAAATAGAAGGTTTTGGGCTTACTACACAAGATTTTTTAATTTGGGACCCCTGTTCGAGTGACCATACATGGGGCAAGAGATTAATCACCAATTAGGTGGCACTCCAGCCTGAAGAGGTTAAGCTCAATAGGGTTTATGGGAGTACTACTCTGTCCGTATGACACATCCACACTCGTAATCTTAGGTTTTCCCTTAAGATTCACATTTATATACCAGTCGGGGGTAGCTTGGCTTTAGCTTCATTACTGATTTGATTCATGTTGGGGTGATGAAATCCCCAAGTAGGCCCAATTTCTAGAGGCAATAATCATTTCTCTTAGACCTAGGATTGCATTACTACGTAAGGGGAGAGGATACTTCAGTTATTCCATCAAGGTTACACAAGGATAAAGTGGGTCTGTCTTTTTGATCACCTAGTTTGCACAGGGTGAGAGCATACTCACCTACCACTTTCAAACACAATCAGAGAAAATGAAAGACATGTTTATTTTAAGTGCACTAAAAATAAATGTGTTGTAATCTAAAAATAACAAGCACAATGTTTATAATTGAGTCTTTGACACTCAAACCTACAAAACCACAAGTTAGTAGTTTCCTTAAATCATCTTGGACTCGTGAAATATAACCGCCACATGCTATAAACAAAATTTAGTAACACGAAAACTCTATGCTAGAAAAGAAAACCAGAATGTCAAATAGAAAAGAATACAAAACAGAGAAAAAAATAGAATGCAAAACAAAGAATGACAGAAAGTAGAAAAAAGCCAGAATGCAAAAGGAAGAAAAATTTTTACCAGGCAATTACGTCGCAGCAGAGTGAATGCATCTCGGTCTGATAGGTAGATGCGACTTGTTTATGTCGAATGTAATGTTTCATACTGCATATGCGGCACCTCAGAGTGATTGCATCATTTTATCCTTTGAATGCATTGCGACACATCAGATGTGGCGCGATAAGAATCAAATGCGGCTTTCCGTACCTGTACCTACAAAAATGAAAGAAAACCAAAAAAAATGTACGGAATATAAAACAAAGCATTCGGGTTCACCAATGTATCTAAGGGTTTATTTTTAGGTAGGTTAGATTATCAAATATTAAAGCATGAAAACCCAAAGAATTGTGAAGTACATTGAAAACTAAAAGAAGAAATGATTATACTAGTCAATCGCAGAAGCTTCCATGATTCATCTTCGTAGCACCTTCTAACTTGTTGATTGTTGCCCTCAGATTGAACATACGAGCAATTTGACTATGACAATGTCCTAAACAAACTTTTAAGGATTTGAATGATCAAATGAAATCTAAATGTCGATGACAAAATGAGTATAATGTCTATGACTAGAATTAAGTATACCAAAATCAATACTAAAAATGCAAGTATATGAGTATGAGCGTTTGTGTAATAAAAAATGTGAGCGAAATTGTTATTTTATAGAAAATACAATTTTCGATTGACGGACGAGATTGAAAGTTGACAGAAGCCTAAAATTAGAGGTCCATATTTCATGTGACAATCCCTAATCAGGGTTAGGGAAAAATCATTAAATGAGTGGTTGAGATGTCATCTAAGAAGATCAAATCGACGGTCGAGAATAAATGTGACGATTAGTCAAAAAGATAAAGATTTTCAAAAATCAAGAAGATAAAGACTACTTGATTTGTAAGATTCAAAAAATCAAGAGGATAAATTAGGTTGAACTAAAAAGCAGATTTGAAAAATCAAGAATTTGCTCAATTACTTGATTTTTGGAAGAAGATTACCATTTTGAGTTAAATAAATTCAAAATATGGATTTTGTGTGATAATAAATAATTGATTTTTAGATTATTTACAAAAATGAACTAACAGTCAAGAATGTGAGATCATTTTAAATAATTTCATTTATTTAAAATGAGGGAAATGTTAAATTTGGCAATTAAATAATTAAAGATAATTATTTAATTTAGAGGATATGATCAATAATTAAATAAATTAATAAATTCATTTAATTATGAAAATTAATGACATATTAAATAAATGAATAAAATTCATTTATTTAACAATCAAGAAGACATAAATGAATGAAGGTAATTAAATAAATTAAGAAATTTATTTAATTGTAAGAAGGTAATAGACCCTTAGTGACGTATTGAATAAATAAATATAATTTATTTATTTAATAATCATAAAGAACATAAGAGACATGAATTAATTAATAATAATGTATTATTTAATTAATAGTCGGGTGTGGACCAAGGACATAATTAAATGTCACAATTATGCTAGGACGAAAGTGGTAAAAATAGAGCTTGCAGGCCTAGATCATTTTTATGTGTCTACAATAAGAATACCCAAAAGTAGGAAATCTTAAAGATATGAGTCCAATAGCAACTAAAACTTTCAAAATTATGGGAAAATCAAATGAATTTCATATTATAAAAAAAGGGAATTGGGTATGTGTAGGATCATCAAAGAAAAAATAGGCCCTTAAGTGGCGAAAAATTCATAAAAATCAAAGTTAGGCAACTTGACGTAAAAATTTGAATAATTTATCTATATTATTTCAAAAATATGTAAGAATAGAATTTGTAGCCAATTGAAATGTAGTTTCTAAACTACTAGGTTTATTTAAGAACAAAAGAAATCTATTTGGTGAAAATTTGAAATTTCAATGTAGTAGTACTTAAATTTCAGGGAAAAAATAAGTAGGTGTCTGTCTAACCACCCTAACCACAATAAAATGATAATATTTTTTTATAATATTTTCGATATAAGTAGAGGACTTATGTCCGAATGTGATGCATATTTTTTTGTAAATTTTTTCCAAGTAAATAATTAATTATGATTTTTTTATTACAACTTTTAAAAAATATAAAAACTTGTATGTCTGACCACCTTAACTTGGTCAAAACTTCATGAAATTCAATTTTTATTTTGTAATCCTATAGTATGCGAAGCATAGAATGTGACACATGTTTTAAATTCAAAAAATGTGATATCGTTTGAAAGTTATAGATGTTTTTCAATCAGCATATCAATCAGGACTTTAGTCATAATTCAAATAGAAAATGAATAATAATTATTTATTAAATTCAAAGTAAAGCATAATTTATATTGGTAGAAATCTGAGAATCTCCTTGAAAAACCCTTTTCATTTCATCAATTTTGGGTAAAAAAAGGTCATCAACCACATACCCTACACATACCCAGCATATCGCCACTTTTTGGTCCATTGTGATCCTGCACATACCCAACTAGCACATTGAGTTTATTAAGTGTAAAATTCCTGTAAAATAATAATTTGCTTTAGTTTGAAAATTTTAATGAACTTAGAAAATAAAATCATGTTCTTTTCTATGCTCTATCTATTCATGGTGAAGTTCAAGCCAACTTGGAGAGTGAAAAATTGAGATTTGAATGGATTATGATATTTTTTCTTTAACCTCCAAATAAGTTTGTTATAACCTTAAAATTTTGCCCAATTTTATCGTCATATTTAACCTTGAACCCCATGACCAAAGCCTTGATTTATATTCAAAGTTTCTCCAATTTATTAAGCTTCCCTACTACAAACAAACAAATTAAATTATAGGTCTGACTGACACTGAAAATTCTATATAGATCTAAAAAGGTCATCATACATACTTAAGCAATGCACACCTAGCTCCTTTACATTCATAAATGTCCATTACCACACCCCGGCAAGAGTTATTGATCCATATTAGAGGCCTTTGGTGAGATGACAGGACACAAAGCATAGCATAAAGTATCCATCACTATACTGCGAGAATCATATAACAAGAACATAGCCTAGCAATACAAAATAACTTAACTATCTCATAAACCACAACATCGTGGCTAGTACCAAGGAAAAATAAAAGGAGCGGTAGAGCAATAAGCAATTTTAGTGACCACTTGGTATAACCTACAACAATGTGAGGGCTAACCCAGTAAACAAAGATGTCAATGGAAACGTAGTGAACTCCCTGCTACCCTACGATGAAAGATACACTACACAAGAATGATGGGTGGTAGGGCAGTAAAAGAATACATAAACTGTAATACCGTGAGTAATGCTAATAATATATAATGAAGCATGTGATACTGAGGTAAGAGTCTTGTAGCCCTGGAATAGGGAAATCTCAAATGTATATCTAGAATGTGGTATGGCGGTATGGAAAATAAATGAGAAACACATAACCCCGCTACCTCACAGAAGGCAAGGAAAGTGGTGGTGGTACTACAGTACAGACTTTCAAGACATTATTGCCAATTATGGAGTTAGATCCATAACTTATTATGATCCATGGGAGAAATCAATGACATGGGTTCAAACTCAAAAAATAATCAAGATCATGAAGTATTTAGCATGAAGTTGATATTAATGTCGAGGTGACTGATTGCAAAAGCCATTATACCTAGAATTTGATGTTGGTTTTTGCAATCATTTGCAAAGCATCATTATGTGTGGAGCTCAAGAGTTTGAAGGGAGAAGCTTTGCAACTACTATCATCACTTGGTAAGTACACCAAAACTCTTTATCAGTGATTTTAGGAGTATTTGGTTAAGTGGAGTCTATGATTAAAAGCTTTAAAGAGAACAAAAGATTTAAGTAGATACAAAAAATTTACACTATGCCACCCAAAAAGAGTGAATCCATGAGTAAAAGGGAAGAGCCTACAACCCCTAAAGAAAAGAAAAGATCCTTACAACAGTCCATAGTAGACATCTTTCCAAATTCAACTGATAAAGGATTTAAGAAAATCTTTAAAGATGTGGCTAAGGGATGTAGAGACCCAATTATTCCCATCTTAGGCTGGGATTGATTTTGGTATTTTTATGATAAGAGGGATGAGAAAATTCCAGTTTTGAATCCATGGACACTAGATTTGGCCAAGTTGGTGGTTCCAAATGTTTTTATAGTTGTATAATTTTTTAGGGTACTTGCACACAGCTATCATCCTACTACCAAAACTGTAAGAATTCCAAATGGCTCACCCTTGGTGGAGGTAACAAATTTGGAAATTATTGAATGCTTCAAATTGAACAAACAATCCTTGACTAAGATTGATTTATAGAAGTGTGAAGAGGAATATAATAGGCTAAGAAAGACATATAGAAGTGATGATACTCCCCTCTATATGAAGAGAGGAGAAAATAATTAAAAGATACATATATCACCCTCTATTATGGAACCATTTGTTGTTGCAGACTTCCAAGTTTACTTTAAAAGGACTTATTTTTCCTTGTGTCAACTGCTAGGGATGGATTCCCAAGATCAAGTTCCAATTAGTCTCATGATGATAGCCATGAAGATACAAAACCATGAATCTAATGTTGAATTTTATTTTTCTTCATTAATTGAACAAAGAATACACAAAGGGTTTCTACAAGTAAGGGAAGATAGGGAACCCATTACATTCAAATGCTACTCTCTACTATGCCACTTGGTCCTATACGAAAATAGAGACAAATGGACTAAAATAATGGATTTACAAATGGTAGACCAATAGGGTATTCCATTGCCTATCCAAAATTGGCATTATATATGGGATGGAAGGTGTAAGAAAAGTAATTATGTTACCTTTCATGAGGAATTTGTTGTGAGATTTATGGCTACCCTTACTTCTTTTTCAAGGTTTCCTATGGAGATTATGGAGTTGTTGAGACCATTAGAGCTCAAGCTAGAACAAAAAAATTCACACAATTTTGGAGATTGGTTTTTCCTACCTAATTTCACAATCATCAAAATCTTTGGATTTCCTAAAGGACCTCATATTTTTCCAAAAATTGTATTTCTTAGAGTTGGTTTCTTGGAATTCATGTGGCAAATGCTATGGAGGAAATAGGAACTCATGAAAAGGTAGAAAAAGGGCACATTTTTACCAAATTTGACTACATGTGGAGAACTTTCTATTGGATCAAATAC
This sequence comes from Sequoia sempervirens, assembly GCA_007258455.2. Lineage (NCBI taxonomy): Eukaryota > Viridiplantae > Streptophyta > Pinopsida > Cupressales > Cupressaceae > Sequoia > Sequoia sempervirens. Next base: position 257,845,720 of record VDFB02000015.1, read on the forward strand.
ACTTGAACAACTATAGGGTTACCTAAAGACCATGTATTTATTGAGATCCAAAGCAGAAAGGGTCTTTGAACTAGAGGGACATGTAAACTTTGTGAGGTAGACAATCCTCACCAGAATAGCAATCTCACATGAAGTGGACTATGATGAAGATGTTATTAGAAATTGTTTCATCATGTCACAAGTGATCCAAAGATGAAGAAAGTGGGAAATATTAATGAAATTGGAAGTAGAGAGGAAGAAAGAAGATGCTAGTTCTTTTTGTTTTTATGCAAAAGAGACAAACCCGATCAAGAGAATCAATCTAATAATTGATAATTTTGAGAAAATTTGTGGAAAGTATACAATGGCAACTGAGGAGCCTTCCTCAAAGCCCACTAAGTTTCCAGTTAAAAATTTAGGGGGTGTAATAATCTCAAAATCCCCAGATACTACCTCTGTACAACATGTTCCATCAAACTCACCCTAGAGGAAACTATGGCCAAGATGAACAAGGTGTATGGACAAGATTCACTTGTATCATATGTAGATAGTGAGGGAGTGGGAGATACTAGAGAGGTAGCCAGTGTGCTTAGACACCTCAAAGATGATGAAGAAGTTAATCAACCACTCACTAAAGTTGACTATGATGCTCACAACCCTAAAGAGAGGGTGGATGTGCAACAACAAGATGAGTAAGAAATGCACGAAGATGAGAGGGAGGTCATTGCCCTAAAATTTATAGAGGATTATGAATTCATTCAGACCCCTGAGTTCAAAAACTTCTTGATCAAAATGAAGAGACAAAGTTTGAGGAAATAATTCAAGTAAACAAAATGGGATCTAAAGAGTCCCAACATGATCAGATTGTTACTCAAACCTTTAATGAGCTTAGGATAAATGAAATAAAAATTAGCCTAAAAAAGGAAAGGGAGATGGTATTAAAAAGAAATATCTTAATCATTCCACAGATAGAATTGAGAAATATATTCTTACATGACCAAGTAAGAAATCAAGAAGATCCCATGATGGTAGCAAAATTCAATACTAAAGAAGGGATGAGTGGCACAAGATACAACCCAAAGATTGAAACCCTACCATTCTAGGCCAAATAGAAAAACACACATAAGCCAAGGCTTCTGGATATTGTACAAGAAATGAGGGGAAGTGTCATGGTGAATACATTGAAAGATACATCTACAATGAAAGTTGCAACCATGACCATGCATTCAACAATGTTTACCCAAGCAGTAGTTAAAGAATTGGAAAATAGGTTGATAGAATATGAGAATTGCAAAAGGTCATGAATGATGAGGTCAACAAGCTCTTCATATAAAATATAAAGTTGAAACAATAGTTGAAGGAAACATGCCCTTCTTAGGGTATGGATTTGGTGCTTTACCAACCTCCCATAGAACAAAAATATGATACATATACAACATCTATTGATGCACTAAGACAAGAAGTGGAGGACTTGAAGAAAGTGAATGAGGGAGCTAAAGAGAAGATAAGAAAAAAAATATGTGATACATTGGCAAGAATATTGGATCATAGGGTCAAGACGATTGAGGACAAGGCATCAACTCTATGAGTGTTATACTACACTATCTTAGGAATTGGAATAGATGAAGACCAATGTTCTTATTTTGAATCCCTTGTTTAAGAAGTGGAAACTATTTCATCATACATTGAATACATTATGCAAAATTTTGCAAGGGAGTATGGATGCTCCCACAACTCTGAAACCCACAGAGAGGATGGTGAAGATGGTAATTGATGAATACTAGTATGCATCAGGAGAGAACTAGAAGTTCATAGCTAACATGGATTCCTTCCAAACTATCAAACAATGGTTTTTACCTAGGATACTGGGAGATGATGACCAGATCAAGGATTACAATGAATGGAAGAATGAGTTTGGTCAAATTTTTCAAAATTGTATTGTCCACCTATAGAAATATCAACATATAGATGTCCATAGCTTCAACTTAATCATGGATGCGATTGTTACAATGGATTTATGATATTCAAAGTTTATCATAGAGAGCATAGGTTTGTTGGATAGCACATGGAAGGCTCATTTGACTAATGTGTCACAAACCTAGGAACACAAATAGCCTAGTGATTACACTATATACCAATGGGAGCAAACATATTTGGCTCCCCTAGAAGAATAGGTATTGGATATATTTATAGAGGAAGAACTGAGCCTTGACATACTTTATCATGGAGAAAGAGACCTGTTGGTTCCCAAATATACAGATTGCTAAACTCCAAAAGTATTCCAAAAATTTTCTTCAAGTTTAACAAGGATTTGGCCAACAAATGAAATCAACCAAAATGTTTGGTATTCCCTACTCTTCAGACTCTGCTTCACCTAGGTGGGTGTACCTTGAGTTCACCATTGAATACAAACTTTTAAAGATAAAAGTGGTGACAATTTAAAAGAAGATTATGACCTCACAAAAATTTAGAGTGTTTTTTTAATTCCAATCTTCATGAATTCATTAATCCACTCATAATATATTTCACATTGGAATGAGGGTTTGAAATAGATAATCTAAAAATAACTTCTACTCCTACTCCTACAACAAAAAATATAAATTAGATTATAGAATGTGATACAAGAGATGGTTTTGGAAAATGAATTGATCAGTTCCTTTTCTGGGTACAAATTCATAATTAAAAATGATATGTGTCTTCCTTATAGGTATAACTTGAATTACTTGGCATCATGTTGTTTATGACTTGCATAAACATGCAAAATTATTTTTTATCAGACTCTTCTTATTTATCCAATTGAATCCTCATAATTACTGTGACCTATTCAAAGGAATTTAATTATTTTTTGAAGAAACCCTATTTAAAAAATCACACAAAACATGAATTGTGCTTTGAAAAACTAGGCATATGCTTGATATGCTAATTTAAATAATAAGGAGAAAAAAAATGGAGACAACCAGGTAAAATTTTATCAGTGATATTCAACAAGTAATTGACAACCAGAGTTTAGACACTAGAGAAAGCAACTATTGATTGATATGCTTCAAAAAATAGGCCTTTACAATATCCTTTTCCAAAATTCAATTCCTCACCCCTCCAAGAGATGTTTCCCATGGTCTTGGTTTCCTTCTTATAGGAATGAAGGAAGCAATGAGATTTAGACCGTTCACATTCTAAAAATTGAATTTTCATATTCGCATCCTTTGGTATGACATTCTGCAATATTTGTTTAGCTACTTGCCTCCTTGTACTCTATTTTTTTTCATCTCTGTTCATTCCCATGTATCAGCCAACGTCCACCATTTCACTTTTTTTCTCAGGCTTTTCCTCTTTTGTGGTCACAACCAACTCTTTCTCTTGCCAGCATGGAATTTTCCATCGTCTATTCAGTGCCTTGCACCATGGCCCCTCTCATTCTTGTATTCCTCATGTGAAACCCTAACTCTGTCTTTGTTGTATCAAAGAGACTATGTACAATGTTGTTCTCACCGATATATTTCTTTCCTTTTGATATATGCAATTTTATTTTTTTGAGTTTTTGAAGGAACTCTGGAAATTGTCTCTTTGACATTTTGTTGTCACTTTGACATACTTACAAGCCCATTATACCAATACTTTCTAATCCTGGGGTGTGAATGTTATTGTTTTAATGGATATCATCCTGTTGAAGGGACTCAAAAATATCTCCTCCTGACATGTCACTATGTCTTCAATGATGCTTCATTTGGAGTGTCGAAGGGACATTGAAGGAAGTCCCACCAATATGGCTTGGTCTCTTTGACATAGCTTATATTAGGATTCAATGGAAAATGCAAGCTTAAGAAAATAACTATGGGAGTACAAATAGGATATTCACAATGACGAATTCATATGACACATTAAATAACAAGGTGCATAAATGAATCATAGTAAGAAACAAGTTAGGAAAAAACATACATGTATGATGGAAGGTGTCCTAGGAAAAGATATAACATATAAATTTTGGACCTAGAAAATGAATAGTACAAGGGTTAGAACTATTTTAGTTGACTCCTAGAACTAGGGTTCGACAAGCATTGAATGTAAGCTAGGTGAAAATTTTCCAATCCTAAGAGCAGCTCTAGGTGGGGATGAATGACTATCTATACATTGCAAGAATATAGAACATTTCTCCAGGGTACAGACCAAAAACACAAAATTGTACAAAACAAAGAAAACCAAAATTGGGATAACCCTAAACTACTATGCATGGAATTTATCTTCTTTAAGAAAAGAAGTGTTTCAAAAATTGTCCATTCATTGGAAATTCCTGATTCTCGCCCACCATGTTTTGCAAGTAATATGAATCTTCACCACATTTTCCAAAAATTTGAAGGTTCCAATAGGACCTTGCCAAATCTAGATGATCATGGGTACCCCACATTGATTAATGGAACATTGATTAATGGATTTTAAGTATCAAAAGCACCACAGACTTGCAATCAAAAGTTGTTTACTTTATTCCTTATCATTTGTCATTTCTTAATCAAACATAAGCAAAACTAATGTTTAGTTTATACAAAAAGGCATATAGTTTGAAAAGTTGCCTTGTTTTGTAAATGGTATGAAGCTTGTGTGCTTCCTTCATTGTATATAAGAAGGAAACCAAGACCATGAGAAAAGATATAGTTATAGGATAGGTAGAATAAGGGGCTGAAAAAATACAAGGAGCGATAACAAAATATCATTTTTGGAAGAAAAACGACTTATGGTGTATATTATAAAATTATTTTGAGGTATATGAATGGAGAAGTTATAATTTGGTGGCTGAACTTCTGGTGATTCAATTGTTTATGATTATCTTGTTGTCTTCATTTTGATCTTTCCCTTGTTATTCAAATTGAATGTATCAATTATATGTTTAATTTGTCAAGACACATTTACTGCCTTTGTGTGATGCATTTTAATTGGTTTCTGCACACAAGAATTAAAATCCTTCTAAGTGATTAATTTTAATTAGCTTCTACAAGAATTAAAATCCTTTTAAATATGTCATTTTAATTGGCTTCTTCAAGAAGAATTAAAATCCTTTTAAATAAGTCACAGTAACCTAGGAGAGTCATTTGGATCGATAAGAAGAGCTTGATAATTACATCTTTGTAGGTTTATGTGAAGCATAAACATCAAGAGGTACTAAATAATTTGAGAAAATCCAAAAGGAAGACACATATCATTCACATCTTTACTCCATTTCCCAATAAGAGAAGGCACTCGGTATGTGTAGGATCGTCATGGAAAAAATAGGCCCTTAAGTGGCAAAAAAATTAGAAAAATCAGAGTTAGGCAACTTGACGTAAAAATTTGAATAAGTTATCTATATTATTTTAAAAATGTGTATGAATAGAATCTATAGCAAATTGAATGTAGTTTCTAAACTACTAGGTTTATTTTAAAAAATAAATCTATTTGGTGAAAATTTGAAATTTCAATGCAGTAGTACTTAAATTTCAGGAAAAAATAAGAAGTAGGTGTTTGTCTGACCACCCTAACCAAAAGAAAATGATAATATTTTTTTATTAAATTTTAGATATAAGTAGAGGACTCATGTCCCGATGTGATGCATATTTTTTTGTAATTTTTTTCCAAGTAAAAAATTAATTATGATTTTTTTATTACAACTTTTAAAAAATATAAAAACTTGTATGTCTGACCACCTTAACTTGGTCAAACCTTCATTAAATTCATTTATTTTTAATCCTATATTATGCCAAGCATAGAATATGACACATGTTTCAGATTCAAAAAATGTGATATCATTTAAAAGCTATAGATGTTTTTCACTCAGCCTATCAATTAGGACTTTAGTCGTAATTCAAATAGAAAATGAATAATAATAATTTATTAAATTCAAAGTAAAGCATAATTTATATTGGTGGAAAGCTGAGAATATCCTTTAAAAACCCTTTTCGTTTCATCAATTTTGGGTAAAAAAAAGTTGTCAGCCACATACCCTACACATACCCATCATATCACCACTTTTTGGCCCATCATGATCCTGCACATACCCCACTAATCATACTCATTATAAAACAATATTTCATAAAAATTATTTATGAAATTTTAGTTTCAGCAAGTAGGAGTATGAGTAGAGGTTAGTTTTCTATTTCAAAATTTCATGCCAGTACGAAATAGATCATGAGTGGATGAACTAACTAAAGTGATTGTAGTTAAACAAACCCTCTACATTTGTGTGAAATTCATAAATCTACTTAATTATCATCATTTTATTTTGGAAGAGTTTTATGTCTATTGGTGATTAAGGTATACTTTCCTAGTATAGCAAAGCCTAAAGAGCATGGAATTCCAACTAGATCTTGGTTGATTATGTTCATTGGCCAAAACATTGCTAAACCTAATAATAGAACTTGGCATACTCTTAGGATTTGCAATTTGCAATTTTGGGAACCAGCAGATTGGTGAATCTACTAGGGATAACCTAAGAAAACCTAGTAGAAGACCATCCTAATAGAGTCAAGGATTGAAAAAATATAACTCTGTTGGTGGAGAAAACCTAGAAAACCAAATCATTCCTCTCTAAGAGAGGTGGTGACTCTAGTCAAAAAATTTAGAGAAGTTGTGTATGAGTAATCAACTAAACATCTGATCAAGAAGAATAGACCTTAGGAATCAAAGCATTATAGTATCACCCAATATGGAAGTTAGAAGATCCTTTCATAACGAAAGCCCAAAGAAAGATAACAAAAAATGGACAAAGAAGAATGGTTCAAGGTCCTTATTTCAAAACTTGCCACTAACAAAGGGGAAACCACATCAAGTCCTCCTAAGGTTATAGAAATACAAAAAAATACCCATGATGATCAAGGAAACACACAAGATCAACCCTTCACAATACATAATAACCCTTTGCATTGATCAAGGTTTCATAATAATGAAAGATTCCCACCAAGGAACCCTCATAACCAACTAGAACAAGACATCCTATATAGTACTATTCACTACTTCAAACCTGACCCCCAAAAGATGAGTGAATTCCATGCTCATATAGATGAAGAAGAAAGGTAGGAAGAGGCACAAAGAGATTATGAGGACATAAGTGCTTTCCATTATAATGAGAACTCTCAACAGGGATTCATGAAACAAGCACCACATACAATACCCTTCATGGAAACTCATAGTGGCTCTGCTATAATGGCAGGATGAACTTGTCAAGAAGTGGAACAAAGGATTGAAAAAATGATAGAGCAAGTTGGGATGCTTAAATTAATAAACGAGAGCAAGTAGTGGCCCAAGAAATTTTGGAAATAAAGAACTGAGTTACTCCCAATGGGGTTTAGAATGGACCTACTTACAATCAAAACATGGGTGGTTATAATATCCCACATGCATCTCACATACTATAGGGAATTCAAGAAATACAAGAAATACCACTTATCATGTGCAACAAAAGGTACCTACAGTACAAGTTTCAAATCCACCAAATTCTCCCATGAATAATGCTTATCCAATCCCACCAAGTTAGGGAAGGGTAAGACATCATAATCATAACAAAAATTTGCATTAGGATAAAAAAAAAACACACAAGGAAATATGCACCATCATGGAGGTCCTACTCAAAAAATCTATCAAGGTATGTATAATTACAAGCCCCAACAAGGACATCAGAATCAACAATGCCAGCCTAACAAAATCCCTTTTATAAGAGGACCCATGAATATAGATAGATTTAGGTAGATCGACTTTTCTAGATTTCAAGCTTGTCCAAATCTAATTGATAATAATCTAAGAAATGCAATCCCAAAGTTCTCTAGGAATCATGCTATTTCAGGAGAAGATCACATAAGAGCGTTTGAGACAATCGTGGATAATTTTTATGTACAATATGAAGATGCTTACATGAAATTATTTATGCAATCCTTGATTGAAGATGCCAAGGATTGTTATAAGAACCTACCAAATGCTTCAATTGGTTCTTGGGAAGATTTCAAGAGGAAATTTAAGGAACGGTATGGAAATCATTATGACCCAAAATTTTCCCTACATGAATTAACAAACATCCAAAATAATTATAATGAGTCGATGGCTGATTTTAATATGAGATTCATAAATATATTCAATAAAATCTCATTTGATTTGAAACCTATAGATCCTATGTTCTTGGTATTTTACCCAAATGCATTTGATCCTAAGACTGGGTATGAACTTAGAACTAGAAATCCCACTACTCTTATAGAGGCTTTTAGAGCTGCCTTGAACATTGAAAGTAATGGAAAGGCTTTAGGGAAGATAGGAAAAAGGGATGATGCTATTGCAAAACACAAGCACCCATCAACATAAGTAGAAAAATCAATACAATAATGGCAGACTAAGGCCACATGAAATTCCTTATAAGAAAAATTGGAATGATGGAAGGACAATCATCAATTATCAGAGGAAAAACATAGGTAAGGAAACCCTAGATCCATTAAGGAGGCACAAGACCAATATGGTGGAGAATATTCCATGGTGTGTGCCATGTAATTTACCCCATGCTCTTGAATATTGCATAGTTGCACAATCAATTCAGGGAGATGAGATGCACTATGAGCAAGAAAAAGAGGGTCACATGGTAAATATAATGACATATAGACCTTACAAAGTCCAAAAGGAATACTCGTCTTCTGAAGAAGAGGGATTTGAATATGATGTGAAAAATTAGAAATGCAATGTTCATATGGGCCAACAAGAAATATTTTTAGATCAAGAAGATGACAATATAAGAGGTTGTCAGTCTAGTGTTACCAAATAGTAGTCAAACCGAACCCAACTAAGAAAACCAACTGAAGATGAGGTAAAAACTCTTACAATGGTTGTTGTGGCACAAGCTAAAAGTAACTATAACCTAAGGAATAGAACCATAAATCTAGACCAGGGAATGGAAATGGGCTTATTCATAAAGGATCAACAAAAGGATAAGAAGGAAACTTCGAATAACCAAAGGAAGGATGAAGAGGAAAAAAACTTAGAAGATTACTCAGAAAAATGTAACAAAGGAAGAAACAAAAATTGATCAAGAAAATCCTAAGAGCAATACTAAGCAACAAACTAAGGAGAAAAGCTACACTAGGGTAGAAAAGGAAAAACAATTAGTGACTGCCCCCTCCTTTGACATAGCACAAGCATTATTGCACACCAAATTGTAGATTATATGAGGATCCTTGGGGATTTCAATGCACAAGATGATGCTCTTACTACTTTCTTCACAATATTTTAGAAAAGAATACATGAGAGAGAGAGAGAGAGAGAGAATTCCAAGGAGTATTGTGGAAAAATACAAAGATGATATCACATTCCTAGTTTCTATAGATCACTACATTATGTAGATAGTGGAACCAAGTTTTGTTTGGGTTTCAGAGTTGGGTTATGAAGTGATAGAGGAAGATCTTAATGGCTATGCATAAATCCTGTTGAAAAGTCCTAAGGACACTACAAAGCCAAGGTATAAGACTTTTAAAGAAAAATTCATGGAAGTCCATATGAAACAAAAAGATCCACAAATTAGGAATAATTTTGATGCCATGGTTGATATATATGCACAAGAATATGGCATTTCAAAGGATAAAGTGTGATATGTTAGAGAGAGATCCAAAGTAGATATGGATGCTAGAAAGGTTGCAGGTAGCTCGAGGAGATCATGTAGAATAGTTACCACTACACCATCTGTACAAAAGTCCTCTTGAGCTTTACTTTCTATAGGAGAGAAAAGAAAGGCTACCACTAGTCCTCTAATAAGGGAGAAATCCCCTCTGGTTGTGTACGCCACCAGGGAAAAGAAAAAGAAGACCACCACTACTGCACCTCCTGCTGCCCCAACCAAGAAAAGAGTGAAACAAAAAGCTAAAAGAGATAAGGATATTGGGATAAATGTTGTTGACAAAGAAGAAGAGTTGGAAGAAATGTGCCCTCACTAGTCAAAAGAAGAAGTGATGCTTCACAAAGTGAATCAATAACCAAGAGGAGAAGGCTTGACATAATTGATACTAAGAGTGAAGATAAATAGAAAAGGAAAAAGAAAAATCCAAATTTAATATAAGGGGGAAGAAGGAAGCCAAGAAGCCTTCACCAAAGAAGAAAAATACTACAGAAGCAAAGAAGTCTCTAGTGAAAATCAAAAATTAGAAATAATTTGAACTGGAAAGGCCTCACTCATTGATGAAACTTGAGGCACTATTTAATAGCATTCTACAAAATGACATGTTGAAGGAGACAACTACCTTGTATAAACATTTGGATGAGGTGGATAAGGCCACCATCATTGAGGCCATAATCAAATACATTGTTGTGCTTGAAGTTGAAATGAAAAATATCAAGAAGGATATTCTTGATGATGAGGTATGGAATATTTTGATGAAAAGAAGACAAGAGACAAAAAAAGAGAATGAAAGGCTAAAAGATGAAGCATTGAAAAGAGTTGGTGCTCCAATCTTTGAAGATGATAGAGCCACATTGGCTACTATATATGGTAAGGAGATGAGAATCAAACAAAGAGTTAGAATCCTTATGGGAAAATACCAAGGTGATTTGGAGATATTCAGAAAAGAGATCAATGATAAAAGCAAGAGAGATTGTGCAGAATTTAGGACTAACTCCGGTGGTTGAAGAAGAGGTGAATGTTGACACCAATGATTTGGAACAAAATATAGAGGAAGAAGTTCATACCGATGATGCTCAACATGAGCAAGATACTAATGAAGAAGCTACATAGGATAACACTCCTTTGAAAGTGGACATGAAAAAAGAAAATGATGAAGATGCAATGATCACATAAGACATTACAAAGGAAACTATTGATCCTTCTTTGGTACAACAAGATGTTACTTCTCCTCCTTTGGTATGAAATCATGAAACTTCTCCTCTAGTAAACAAAAAGAACACTAATAAGGATGATAATGTAGATGCATAAGTAGAGCAAGAAAAGAAAGATGAAGTGAAGGAAGATGAGTAGAAAGAAGAGGATAAAGAGGAAGATGAAGAAAAAAATAATGTTTTATCTAGAGATGTAGAAAATGATGACACAGTTGAATCTAAAAAGGCTATTGAGGATAACAGAAAGGACATTGAAGCAAAAAATACCCCTAGTGAATCTTTTGGTTCCTTCAAAGATTTTCTAATGAACCTATTGAAAATACAACCTAGCTTTCAACTAGTTGCATCCTCACAGTTGTTGCAGTTGGCAATGCACATAGGAAGTGTTGATTTGGACAAGATCTCTCTTATTCACAAGTTACAACTAGGAGACATATTCCATACACTCGTGAGGAAAGAGATCATACAAACTCATTAAAAGAGTGGAGAGTTAATGGATGAGGTAGTCAAAGATTTTTCAAGAAATCATACTGGGATCAAATGTTGACGCCACTTTATCTAGTATGGAAAATTTTAAGCTGTTAATTGATTCCTTTAAGTCTTATGCATTTGGATTAAAGGGATAAGTTGAGAAAGAAGTGGGGAAAATAATGAATGACAAAAGGATGATGGAAATGACAAAGAAATGTGCCTCCGCACATAAGAAATTTTATGAGTTATTGAAGGATGTTGAAGGGTGTGTCAATGATGCTAAGGCACTGTTGCAATATGGTATGAAGTGGCCCAAAGCCACACAAAGCATAAAGAAGGAGATGGACTCTATTGAGTCTTAGATTAATGCCATCTCTGGTACATATTACCTAGTTGTTGATCTCATTGGTATAACAAGGAGCAAGATTGAAGATCTTCACAAGAAGTTCTTCTAGCTGCAGGTACAAAAAGAACATATTATTTTGTAGTTTGAAGAGGTAAGGAATCTGGTCAATTCCAAACTTATATTTTTTTCTAGAGCTCTTCTTAGTTTTGATAAAGCCAAGAAGATGAATCTAGCACCTGCTACTCTAGAAGAGGGAGAAGAAATTCTATTGGAACTTGAAATGCAAAATAGGATGCTTGCATAAGCCAAGTATGAATGGGAAGATGGAAGGCAGGCGTGGGAAGATCAGCTAGAGAATTTATAGGCATAAACCACCTCTGGTTGACCCATCTTTTTATGTTTTTATGCATTTTTCCTATTTTAGTTTAGATTATTTGTATATATGTGGACCTTATAGAGAAATTTTCAAAGTACCTTTTTGAGATTTTGCTCTGGTACATGACTCAATGGAAGTCAATTCATTGCTTTCAAACTATATATATGATTCAGGGGGAGTTTCTATAAGAATCATAACAGTGTATATAGGCACCCTTTTCCCTTTATGTCAAAGGGGGAGAATATTTTTGGAGTTTTTCGCCTATTGCCATCAATGACAAAGGGGGAGATTGTTGGAAGTTTGAGGAAGATTGTCATTGATGATGTTTTTTGCAAACACAAGAATGGATTGTATATAATGATGTATTACAGTGTTGTAATTGATGTCAACATTGTTGTGGACTATTTTGATCAGGCCTAATAGGTTTTGGAGTTGCTATGTGGCGCATGTGCACCCTTGCAAGATCATACCTCCATGAGGCAACTTCTTGTTTTTGGTGCAAATATGATGTCTTAGTGTTGTAATAAGGTCAATTTGATCATTTTGAGTTTGTTTTAGGTCATATTTGATTAGTTTGGGGTCATTGGATATATAATATAAAGGTTGCAAAAAATTGACAAATTATTGTCATGTCAATATTGTAAAATTGCAACATATTGCAAAAAGGGTGGAAGGTGAATAGTCAAGTAGTTAGGGATTCAGTTTGAGAGGTTGGTTTTTCTTTATAAAGGAATTTTGAAGCCTCATACACTTTCAAGAAGGTTGGGGGAATTAATGTATAGAAGAAATTCAATGAAAAACACTGTTATTCTGTTATTTTTTCTATAATTTTTTTATTTTAGGCCATTGTACGGCCATATTTGTGCTTGAATCCAATCCTCATCCATTGTAAATTAAAGGCCCGTGAATCTAATTTATGATGCATCTAGTTTCAATTAAATCCATTCAGTATTGAGAAAGATATTGTTAAATTACTCCAAGCGGGTTAAACCCTCTTCAAGGGTAAATAGTGAGATATCTAAATTGAGTTTCTTTCATTTTAATTGATGGAATCTTCTAGAATTTGATGAGAAGATATTTTTTTATGTCCTTTAAGATATCCCAAAGCTATAGAGTCTATGGAAAAGGTTTTGGGTAGTTATCACGAAGCCCTAGGTCTGCAAATTCTAGTAAATGAAGTTGGTAAACTATGTACAATGTTGTTTTAAGAGAATTAATTGTGTTGTGAGGGTCCTTTTTGGTTGTCACTATTTGTAAGAGGTTTCTAGAAGGTGTTGTAACTCTTTCCTAAATGAGGTTTGATGAAACTATGAGTAATTGAATGTATTGTGTATATTGTCCTGTGAATACAGAGTTAGGACAGTCAGGATTCTTGGTTTTGATGATGTAACATGCATTCCTTTTGGGTGAAAATGACTTAAATGGTTGTATGGGTGTGTCTGGAACCCTTTCCTATCAGGTTTTGGTGGATTAAAATTCTTTGTGTACTTTTTGCTTATTGTTCTTACATGACAGTCTATGACAGTCACATTTTGGGAGTCTAAATGGAAGGTCTAGTATAGGTGTTGGGTAAAGTGTCTTGAATGAAATGTGGGAGATGGTTTTATTGAATTGTACAAATTTTTTTGAACATGTTTATTCCATTGAAGAAGAGAAATGGACTTGGTATTTTAAGGTTTCTTATTGATGGGGCCTAATGGGCATAGTTTGTTGTTAGGACGGTCTAGTTTGGAATCTCTCATGATTGAGGTGTTTAATTTAGTTTTTGGGCTTGAGTCTATTATTTTGATGTTGTTCAAGGTGGTTTATGGTTTCTCCAAGAGGTGTATTTCATTAATCTCAGTTTTGAGTGTTTTGAAATCAAGGGTTTTATGAAGAAGAAAGAGTCCAAATTGAAAAGACAAGAAAGATTTGGTTCAAATTTTGACAAGTTGAGTTTGGTTTAAAGGTTTATGGTCTTGCATTGTCATCACTATGGAAGACATTCATGTAAGTTGAGTTGGTCTAGAAAGTTTAGCTATGTATAAATTTGACTAAGTATCAAATCTGCTAGTTTAGTGTTATAGTGTGTTGGCTTTTGGGTCCACACCACTCCGTAAATAAAGATATCACTCCATGATTCTGACATTAATTTGGTGGATGTTAGATGCACCTAAATTCAATATTTCATCTTGATTAGACAAATAGTTTGAGAGATATGAGTAATAGATTATGGACTGGCATTTCACAGTCATTTTTTGTATAGTATAGTTGATTGGGAGATTTTGTTGGCAACACAAGGGTAGACAACTAAGAGGGGGGGTGAATTAGTTGTCACAGAATTTAAAACTTATTCAAATTATTATCCTTATTCTCATATCTGATCAATAATCATGAAATCATAAATCAACAACACATCAGAAACACACATAACACCAAGATTTTTATGTGGAAACCCTATTAGGGGAAAAACCATGGTGGAGGTCAGTCCACAAGATTATACCCTATTAAAATTATAAAGGAATATGAATGGGGAATGCACATGCATTCAGGTGCACTTCCTAGAGATCACTACTCAATTATAGAAGGCTTAATACCCAAATGAAGACACACTATCTTACAAAATATTGAATTACATCCACACGATTTGAACTAAGAAAAATAGCATCTGTTAATGCCTGATTACAGTTCTGGTTAAGCACATGAACACTTCTTCACACTTTTATCACTCTTCTTCACACTCTGCTTCTTCCTTCGAAAGATATGAACATTATTCACACATAGGACTCGCACACTTCACATACTCATGCATTCAAATGACAAAACAATTGCTCTTATATATCCGCAACAAGTAATTACATCACTACAAGTCGGCCTCAAGAAAATAATAAAATGAATGCAAACTGTCAGCCCAAACCAATAAAGATTATTGATGTGAATCAACCAAGGTCAGCCACAACATAGTGAAGACCCAAAATAAAATTCTCAAACATGAACCACCTTCCAAAATTAATCCTCAAAGATCCACAACACGCTTCAACACCCTGTCGGCCAAGATCATGAAAAACATAAACTTGCAAGAGAAAATCTCTAATCACGAGCACAATGATCAATGAGGATGTGGATAGAGCATGATCTAGAAACATCCACAAACATCATGAATCAATAGAGAAGCATCCACAACAACTAAACTTGCTAAAATAAAATCATCTTCATCTAGGAACATCAGTTGAAGCAACAAAAAAACTATCAACATACAAATCTTCATAACTCGATCAAATCTTCATCCGGATCTCTAAAACTTGTTGTGCATATAGCACACACACCCTGTTCGGAACAGGGACCCTCTCTCCTTCTCTTTTCACTTTGTCAGGTCACTTTTGTCATTGCCTCATTTTGTGTACACCCTATTTTGAGTCTTAAGAGGTCAAGGAGTTTGAGAAGAATCATCTTGAGTTGACCATGTTTTGCTACCCTCAAATTTTCAAGGCCTTATGCCTTTGCAAGATTTCCTTGGTTGTTTTCCTTCAATCTTTAAAGTTGTCATCCTTGGAGAAATGTGGGTCCACCCGTGTGGGCCACCCTATGTGGGATTCCCTGATGCCTTAGCTGTTACGAACGAATTTCTCATGGCGACCTTTCATCTCGTAGAACCCACATCATTGTTGGCTATTTTCACTACCAGCTGCCCGAGTGGCTAATCCTTGACTGTAGTCCGCTTAGAGGACTTTTTCATTCCTATTCCCTATTTTGAAATGCGTGCTCACCAACATTCACCCCTATTGTACCAGCGTTAATGTCAAAAGTCTAGAAACCAATAAGAGCCCCCACTAATGCTGCCATCGTGCCCAAAGAGCTCTAGCGTCATTTTGAAGCCTTCATTCACTGTTTGCTCATACATCTTCATCAATTTTCATAGGTTGGTCTTCTGTCATGAGCCGTACATTGATTTTTCTTTAATTTCTAAAGGAAGTTGTTAAATATTTGAAAGAAAGCTTAAAAATCAACTAGAACAAACCTTGGTGTCCAAAACCCATGTCTTCAAATTTTGAGAAAACCTTTGAAATCCTTTGTAGGCGTCTTGCAGGACTTGAACCTCCTATGGCCATTCTTGAACCAGGGCGTTCATGCCCTTGCTAGCTCGCAGCATGACCACCATCATCACCGTTCCCTTAAAATGTGTAAACATCAAAATGGTAGATACCTCCATCAGGCCCACCCTCGCAGGAAGCCCCTTCAACTCGGTCGTCCTGAACTTAGCTAAAATTCACGAGCCCAAAACGGAGATCCTTTGGCCCTTCTGGGTCTGCTAGCGTGGGCCTCCACCTTCAGAATGCCCTTTGAGCCCCACCATTCTAAATGACTATTTGATCCCACCTTTTTGATGCATGGATCCCACCCTAGTGATTGCTAATCAAACTTAACCGCACCAAACTGCCTAGGTCCTAACTTATTGTGAAGTTCTCTTTGTGTACTTCCATCCGTAGATTTCCATCCTAGGTTCATCATTTCAAACACCCTTGCGACCCGTCTATCTGCTTATTGGGCTTTGCCTTCATATCCGCCATCTGAACTCAAAGCCAAGATAAATTATGTGATGCGAATCATCCAACACATGTCTCCATTAACCTTTCATCATTGTTCAAATGACCATTCAAAATGGTGAAACCTAAGCGCCCTTCCGACCAGTGGGTCCTGACTTCGCCATTGCCAACCGATCTCCCTGCGCAAAAAAAATGAGTAAGTATTGGTTCTTTTCAGGCCTCCCCTATTACGGAGATTCACCCATGGGTTTCCACTTCAACTTTTCCATCCTAAACAACCTATTCATAACATCTCTCCACCTGGCAGAACTTGCAATTGTTATCTCTATCCGAGCCCAAAGAAACAAAAATAACTAAGTAAAAAAGGGCTTTGCAGACTCCTCCATATGGGTGGCCACATGTGGAACTCTGCCCCGCTCCCACAACATAAAATGACCAAGAGCTACCATCCACCTACTACGCGGGACTTGCGTCTATCATTTCCCTTTGACTATCTACCAATGAGTGAGCGAGAAATTCCTAACCCTCTTGTAGACCTGATGATGCGGGTCTCCTCAAGTGGACTTATGTCCCCCCTATCCCATTCCAAATGGCCAACCTTTGGCACCTTTCCACACCTTCCAGTCTACAATCCTTTAAGTAGTTTGAACTTCAACAATAAAGTGATACCTTCCTCCAAGTTCGCGGATCCTGCATGGTGGGATGTCGCTTGCAGGGTGCCACTCTTCCATCGTCGTTTCAATGGTGGAGTCTCAAGCAGCCAAGCTACCCTTCATTTTTGCACACTTAAATGATGACCTTAATGTTTCTAAAACTTCAAAGTGATTTTGACCCACGTGCTAAAATAGATTGGCCTCCTTGATGTACCCCACCTTATGACCAAATCTTGATGCAGGCTGGGACATGCAGGTCGCCGTGCCCTGATTGCCATCCCTTTTGCAGTTGCCTTCAGAATGATAGCCAGCCCAAGGAAGTTTGCACCCCTGGGCCCACATGGCCATAATTTCCCCAAATGAATGGTTAATGTTGATTTGAAATATATGTTAGGATCTTTAAATGATCAATTACCTGATCTAACATTTTTTTGTAGGCTTTTGGCTAACATTCCTCATATTTTTATGCTTGAATGTGCTTACTGCTCCTTTTCCTGTAGGATATATGGAACTAGCTATAGGACCTTTGAAGGTGGCCTTAGAGAAGGACAAAAGAAAGAAAGTTTCTAAGGTACCATGAGGGAAAGAAGATAAAGATCAAATGAAGTACAAGTTCCAAGGGGAACCCCTCTATTGGGACTGTAAAAATCTGATGCTTTACATATGCTTTCACTCATAAATTTCCTGATTTGGTCCTACCATATCCATTTTTCATCTACATTTTTCCCATATTTCCCTATGGAACCCATCGGGTTGTGCATTTTCCATCTTGTTGAATCTATCAGCATAGGTCCTTCACTGTCTCCCCAACCCATATTGTTTGTGAGTTAACTTCTATTTGTTGCAGGTGTTTCGGCAAGACATGTCCTTTGTTACAACGACTGGCATTCATCCGTGGTTGTCTATTGGCGTAGCATCCATGCTGTTTTGGCTACAACAGAGACATCTATCAGCATAAGTTATGGTTGTTGGGGTGGTACCTCACCGAATTCAATATGTCTCCCTAACTATGCTTGTGGTGGTTCATCGGCAAAGGTTATGGGTTATCGACGAAGGGTCTTGGCGAGTATCATTTGTCTCACCGATGGAGCACATAAGCTTTTTCCAAATGACTTTCGGTGGGAGATATAGCTATCGTTGTAAGGTCTTGGTTAGTGACCTTCGGTCTCGCCGACCTTACACATGGATTGCCTCTCATAGACCTTTCGGTATGAGTTGAAGTTTGTGGCAGGAGGTCAAAGTGAAGTATGTGTCTCACCGACAGGTTACTAAAGGGTTTCTATCGAATGGCTTTCGGCATGAGTTTTATGTTGTCTTGGTGAATGGGTATGAGCTTGGGGTCTTTCAGTATAACAATGTGATCTACGAGATGTCCCCCCGATGGTGAAAAGTCACAGCGACATACATGTGAAAGATGCTTCTCGGCAAGAGTTTTCTCTTGTCTCAGCAACTTGAATATTGATGTTGGCTTTCAGTGTGACATAACAATCTACTGGAGGTCTTGTCAATGTCAGAATGATATAGCGATCTCTGGGTGGTATGAGGCATATCGATGAAGCATAGTGTTTTCTATATGATATCTCCTCGACTCAGACATGTCACGACGAACACGAGCACAATGAGCATGGGATTATTAGCAATTGAATTGCCTTCGGCATAGTTAGTGATATGTCTCACCGATTGTCTCACTGATGAATTATAGACATTCAAATGTTGTGGCCGACATGTAGATGTTTAATAACCGTTGTAGGCCAACATGATCGGAGCCCGAATTCTATGGAAGGCTGACTTGGTCTTTCAATTTGATATCTTTTTCTCATGCTGGTGTATAAATAGGCATTTTTTGTAATTGTAAAAGAAGCTAAAAAAAAATATTTGATATACAATAGGCAATTCTGATGGATACAGTACAATAGATTTATCAGATCAGAGACTATGATGCATGTTTTCAAGTTGGAGGTATTTATGAAAGTCAATTGATGTTGCTACACATTTTGGTGTCGATTATCTGTTGAATTTAATGAAAATATTGCTAAGCTGTCTCCAATATGGATTATTTCTGGTTGTTTAAATTGATGTAACAAGTTTATATTCAATTCATCAGTGCACATTTGTTGTACCTATGTGGTTAATTGATTGGTTCTTTTGAGCAAAGATTAAATCCTTTTAGTTGATCACAGTAATCAGAGAGATTCATTTGGATTATTAAAGCAGAGCTTAGTGGTTACAATGTTGCATGTTTATACAAGTTGTAAACAGAATGTATGCCAGATAATTTGAGTTTCCTCCAGAGAGTGTTGCTCATCTTGATTTCATTTGACTCAGCATACCCAATAAGGCACTGATCTTTGCAATTTCATCATTTGAATTCACTCAGTTTCTTTATATCCATTAATTAAGTATTTTAGATTTTAGATTAGAAGATTTCTATCAAGTTGGATTTCATTTTTTCACTGTCATCTACCATTGTGGAGAAAGCATTTCAGAAGGATAATCATAAGATAAGTCTGTTCAATTCAAAAAGTACACCCACCTAGGTCTAGTAACACCTAAAGAGTAGAAGGTTGAGTTCTCTTAACCTTGTTTGTTACCCTAAAGCGTATCAAGAGATTGGAAACCTCTTGAGGCATTTAGCCTACGCTTTTGAGCGCTAACAAATTGGTGACTCTACTAGGGACTACATTCAGAATCAAGTCCTTAATTATAGAGTCAGGAACTATATACAGACTCCGTTGGGAATAAGAAACATCAAGTATTTTCTCATTTTTTATAAAAGTGAGTGGCCACTCTGATAGAAATTTTGCAGTTGTTCATCATGAATGGAAGAAGATCTCAGTACAGGGGAGGTCATACTGGAGCTCCTGCTAGCGGCAGTAAGTGGACACACAAAGATGATAACTAATAAAGGAAAGAGGATGAATGAGGACATGTGCATAACGGAAAAAGGAAAAGCACCAAGAGCACACTATGAAACATATAATTGCTATGATACATGGAGAGATGATTCAAGTGCAAAGCCTTGTACCCCTAAAGATCAAAGAAATCCTTTCCCTTCTCTCGATCCTTAGAAATAGGCTAAATTTGAAGCTAGAAAGAGGAAGGAGTATGATCTAGAAATGTAGGGTGATCAGAATGAACCTATTGATCATGCATCTCCTCAAGAAGATTATGAATCTTTGAGTTTTGAAGAAATCAAGGCATTGTTTGAATCCCAAGAAAAGGAAAGAAAAGAATAGGAAAAGGCTCGGATGATACAAGCAATAAAAGAATCAAAATTGCAGAAAGCACAAGTTACTAATTAGACAGCTGATTGCCCCCCAAAGTATGCACCACCTCATAAGTAGGGTAGTCATGGTGCAGGGCCATCTAATCAATCGAATGCTCAGAACCATCAGACTGGGAATCACTATAAGCAGCCAAATCATCCACCTCATATTCCCACACAGCATACAAGTATGCATCCACCTCCTGGCCAGCATTATATCCCACAACATAATGCACAGTACAATAATCACATGCATCAGTATTAGCATCCGCCTATTCCTCCCCCTCACCAACATACAACCATGATTAGATAGTTTGATTTAGCCGGTTTTCAGTTATATCCTTACCCTATGGATGGCAGTTGGAGAAATATGGTGCCCAAATTTATAGGGAGTAATGCAATCACAACTGAAGAACATTTAATGAGTTTTAATGTTTCCATCCAAGACATAGATATGCCTTATGAAGATTTACACATGAAGCTATTCATGATGTCACTTCTTGAAGATGCCAGGGATTGGTTCAACAGCCTGCCAGCATTCTCAATTAATTATCTCCAAGTATTTCAAGATAAACTCTTAGAGAAATATGGGAATCAAAATGCTCCAGATGCAGCTCTTCATGAATTAATGAGAATTCAGAAAAATCAAAATGATTCAATTTATGATTTCAACCGAAAATTCAACAAGTTGCATACTAATGTATGTCCTAGATCAAGGTTGCCAGATTCTGTTGCATTGAGTGTTTATTTAAATACATTTGATCCTAAGATAGGGTATGAACTGAGAAGTAGATCCCCAAGAGATTTGGCTGAAGCACAGAAGATAGCACTGACAATTGAAAACAACAGGAAGGTTGTTGGTATAATCAGTAAAAGAGACAACCTGAGGCCTCCTCGTCAAAACAATAATTATTAGTACAAACAAGAGAATACATATAAAAATGAGAACATAAATGAAAGGCCAAGGTTGCATGATATGCCTTACAATACAAACTGGAAAGATGGGAAACCTATGGCAGCCAGGCCTAAAAGTAAGGAGACTCCTGATCCATTGAGAAAAAGGGGAACTTACATGGTGAGTAATAATTACTTTTGTGAAGGTTGTAATTAGCCTCATTCTCCAAACTATTGTGTTGTAGCTCAAAGGATGAAAGAAGAGGGAATGTTGATGGAGAATAATGGAGATCACAAGGTCTACTTGATTTCAAATACCTTTTACCATGCTGAGAAGGAGTATTCATCTTCTGAGGATGAAGGTTATGAATATGATGTTTCAAATCAGAAATATAATGTCCGTATGGCTGAACAACAGATCCTTTCTGATTCTGAAGAAAATTATACAGAGCCATATTCAGTTAAGGCGCCTACTCAGAATAGTGTTAGAAGACTCACCAAAGAAGAAATAGAAAGGCTCACTGTTGCAGCAGTTGAAGAAGCAAGAAGTAAATACTGGTTGAGAAATAGAAAAGTAAATGAAATGGAAGGCATGCCTGGGGGAATTTTTATGAAAGATTAGAAAGCAACACAAGAACTTATGAAAAAGCTAGAAAATAAATAGCCTGGTAAAAATGGAGAGAAGCCTGTCCAAAAGCATAAAGTTGAAGAATTACACAAGGAGATGCAAAACCCTGGTCAGCCTAGTAAAAAAGAAAAAGAAGAAAACAAGGGAGAAATATCAGAACTGAAGAAGACTGTCAAGTTGGAGAGCTCCTCTTTTGACTTCACACAGGCGTTATCTCGGGTAAAAATGTCTATTCCACTATTTGAATTGATAAAAATTAGGGAATACAAAGATAATGTTGTTCAATTGATTACAAATGGGAATGAAAAATATATGAATTCTGAAGAAGTCAATAGGTAGGAAAAGATAAATAGTTCAAAAGTCTATTTGGGTGATGTTTTAACAACCTCCCCACAAGTAGATCCTTTCTTCACCACATTTTTTATAAATAACAAACTGCTGAGAAATTGCATGATAGATTCTAGTGCTGCTATAAATATTATGCCAATGGGAGTAATGAAACAGCTTGGCATGTGGATTGATACATGTGAAGGGAAGTGCTATGCAATGGATAATAGACCTGTACCTGTGGTAGGAATTATTAAAGGAGTTGAAGTCAAACTAGCTACTTATCCACAGGTGGCTTATAATGTAGATATAATAGTGATTGATACTCCTCCGTAGTTTGGTATGCTTCTGTCAAGACAATGGACAACAACAGTTGGAGGAAATTTCCAGTTTGATTTATCTTATGCTACTATTCCAGTGAATGGTTAGGATGTCAAGTTGTATAGACAACCAAGAATGCACCAACTTGTTTTCTGTGTACCACAAGATCAGATCAATTGTTTTTGTGATGTTGATCTTGGAAGTTTTAAGATTGAATATGCCCAGCCAGAATTGATTAATAGTGATCCAATTGAAAAGTGTGTGGCACAAAGCTACAATGAAGTATGGAAGATGTATTTTGATGGAGCATGCAACCAAGAAGGTAATGGCACTGGGATTGTTTTTGTTTCTCCTGAAGGTACTACTTTTAAATATTCATTCTTGTTGGCATTTGAATGTACAAACAATGTGGCAGAGTATGAAGCTTTATTGACAGGTTTGAACATCGCTGTGAAACACAAGATTAAGTTGTTAACTATTTTTAGTGATTCTGAGTTGGTTGTTTCACAAATTAAATCCAAGTATGCAACAAAGCAAAAATATTAAAGCAATACAGGACTGCTACATGGGACACAATTGAGTTGTTTGATGCATTTTCAATTGAGTGGATCGACAGATCAAAGAACATAATGGCTGATTTTTTAGCAAATGTGGCGCTGAAAAGAGATGATGTCACATTGGCTGGGGTATCACAAATTGAGTTCAAGACGAGGCCTGTTGTTCTGGATAACATTTATAATTGGCAAGTCTTCAATGATGATGATGACCTTTTGAAATTCCTTAATTGTATAGATCAATATGAAGCCCAAGAAATTGATTTCAATGTTGTTGTTGAAGAAGTTGATGGGAAGCAAATAGTGTTTGGAAAAGAAATATTGCAGCTCAAAACAAATAAGCTTCCTAAAGGCTTAGTGGCATTGGAGAGGGTGTATGATGGAAATGATCAGTCCCTCATAAGACAAACACTAGTCAAAAGGGAAGATATTGAAGAAATTAATTTAGGGACTGAGACGGCACCAAGAAAGGTATACATTGGAAAGAAAATAAGCCCTATAATCAGAAGAATGCTGATAGAATTCTTGAGAAAGTACAAGCATGTCTTTTCATGGTCTTGTGAGGATCTAAAAGCATATAGGGAAGATTTATTTCAACATGAAATACCATTGAATCCAGATGCCAAACCTTTTAGATAGAAGCAAAGGCCTATAAATCTGACACTGGAGCCTAAGATGCAGGAAGAATTGACAAAGCTTAGAGATGGAGGAATTATCAAACCAATTAGGCACTCAACATGGGTTTCGAATTTGGTTTCTGTGAGAAAGAAGAATGGTGATATCAGATTGTGTGTGGACTTCAAAAATCTGAACATGGCATCTCTCAAAGATAATTATCCTCTACCCAACATGGAGGCAATATTACATAAGGTAACAGTGTGTGAGTTGTTGTCCATGATGGATGGGTTTTCAGGATACAACCAGGTTAAAGTCAAGGAATCTGAGCAATACAAAACAACATTCATAACTCCTTTGGGAACATATGTATACATAAGAATGCCATTTGGTCTCACTAATGTTGGAGTGATTTTCCAAAGAGCCATGGATGTAGCATTTGCAGACTTGGTCAATGTTATCATGGTAGTATACCAAGATGACTTGACTGCTTATTCGAAGAAGTCTGAAGATCATGTGTAGCATCTTGAAAAGGTATTTATCAAAGCTCTTGAATATGGTATTAGTTTAAATCCAAAGAAATTTCATTTCACAGTCACAGAGGGTAAGCTCTTAGGACATATTGTTTCAAAAGAGGTAATTAGGATAGATCTTGAGAGGGTTGAAGCTATTGATAAAATTCCTGTTCCCAAAACTGTCAAGGCTATACAGTCATTCTTTGGACAAATTAATTTTGTTAGAAGATTTGTCTCTAATTTTGCTGAGATCATTAAGCCCATATCGAAGATGTTGAAGAAAGCACAAAAAATGGATTGGACTACAAAAGCTTTAGATGCTTTTATATCTATCAAAAGGGCTATCAAGGAGGATCTTGTACTTATGTCTCCAGATTTTGCAAAGCCTTTTCAGATTTTTTCATTTGCTTCAATGCATACTATTGTTGCTGTTATGTTACAAAAGAATAATAATGGTCATGAACAGCCTGTGTCTTTCTTTAGTAAATCGTTACAAGGGTCTGAGTTGAAGTATGACATAATGGAAAAATAGGCTTTTGCATTGGTAAAGGCCACAAAAGAATTCAAACCATATCTTGTTGGAGCGAAGGTGATTGCTTATGTCCCTCATGTTGCTGTTAAGGATATTCTAACACAGTCTGAAGTTATAGGGAAAAGATGCAGATGGATCAACAAGATTCAAGAGTTTGACATGGAGATATAGATCACTAAGCTAGTAAGAGGTCAGAGCTTGGCTAGGCTGATGGCAGAATCAAATATTGAAGCAAGTCAAGTATGTAATGTAGGAGAGGGGACTGCAATCACAAGCATTGAGCACACTCCTTGGTATACTAATGTTATGCATTATCTTAAATACACGAAGTGTCCAGATGGATTGAGTGACAACCAAAAGAGAACTTTGAAGTTGCAAGCATCAAAGTATGTCTTCATGGATGGAGATTTGTTTTGGAGAAACAGAGATGGCATATTGTTATTATGTCTGGATGAGTCACAGGCCAAGCATGTTTTAAGTGAAATGCATGAAGGAGTATGTGGAGGACATTATTCAGCCAAGACAACTACACACGAAATTCTCAGGGCTGGGTATTATTGGCCAAAGGTCTTTAATGATTCTTTTACACATGTGAGAAAATGTGAAGCTTGCCAAAAGTTTTCTGGAAAATTAAAGTACCAGGGTGCTTTACCACTATGACCCTTGCAAGCTGATACCCCTTTTCATCAATGGGGAATTGATTTCATTGGAGAGATATAGGAGAAGTCAAGTGGAGGTCATAGGTGGATACTAGTTGCCACTGATTATTTTACAAAGTGGGTAGAGGCAATCCCAACCAAACAGGCTACAAGTAAAGTTGTAACAAATTTCCTGATGGACAACATTGTCACCAGATTTGGTGCACCAATGAGGTTGATCACAAACAATGGGATGTGCTTCAGATCATATGAGTTCAAAATCTTTTGTGATAAGTATGGAATTAATATTTCTTATGCAGCTCCTTATCATCCACAAGCCAATGGTCAAGTAGAGTCCAGCAATAAGAGTCTCTTGAAGACTATAAAGAGGATGTTGGGATAGAACAAGAAGGCTTGGGATTCAAAGTTAAAATTGGTTGTG
This sequence comes from Sequoia sempervirens, assembly GCA_007258455.2. Taxonomy (NCBI): domain Eukaryota; kingdom Viridiplantae; phylum Streptophyta; class Pinopsida; order Cupressales; family Cupressaceae; genus Sequoia; species Sequoia sempervirens. The sequence continues at coordinate 257,871,620 of VDFB02000015.1, forward strand.
TGGGCTGATAGGATCACTGTGAAAAGGGAAATTGGAAGATTTCCATTTGAATTAGTGTATGGAGTACAGGCTAGGATGCCTCTGCAAAATTTGTTACCAGTTTACAAGTTTGTCTTATAGGAAGATGTGGAAGTTCTCGAGCCTATGGAAGACAGAATGGAGCAACTTGCTAAACTTGATGAAGTAAGGAGAGAGGCCCAAAGCCAAAACATGAAGTTATAGGCACAGATGAAATATTTATTTGATAAGAAGGCAAAGAATAGAAAATTTCAAGAGAATGACTTGGTGTTAATGTGGAATGCAAGGTGTCAGGAGAAAGGCAAGCATGGTAAGTTTGAAGCTCTATGGCTGGGACCTTTTGTTGTTGTTGGAGAGAAGGGTGAAGACTCATATTATCTACAGAACATGGTTGGTGGAGATCAGGAATTTCCTGTTCATGGTAAATTCTTGAAGCTCTTTTTCTCTTGAGCAACATAGAGGATTAAGGGTTGCCAGTGCATGGACAACTCTTGCTCATCCTCTATAAAATTCTTTTCCATGCATAGTAGTTTAGGGCTTTGCATTCATCCCCATCTTGCATTCAGTTTGCATTCTTTCCTTCATCCTTCATTTCCATTGCCACTCTTTTCGTCTCTGCTCACTAGTTCATCATTTTATGTCTGGTCGACTCACCCATGATTCTGGATCCTTGCAATGATCTGACTATCATTCATCCCTAGATGGAGCCACTATTGGGACTGTAAAAATTTGATGCTTTACATATGCTTTCACTCATAAATTTCTTGATTTTCTCCTACCGTATGCATTTTTCATCTACATTTTTCCCATATTTCCCTATGGAACCCATCGAGTTGTGCATTTTCCATCTTGCTGAATCTATCAACATAGGTCCTTCACTATCTCCCCAACCCATAGTGTTTGTGAGTTAACTTTCGTTTGTTGTGGGTGTTTCGGCAAGACATGTCCTTAGTTACAGCGACTGGAATTCATCCGTGGTTGTCTATCGGCATAGCATCCATGCTATTTTGGTGACAATGGAGACATATATCGGCGTAAGTTGTGGTTTTCGGGGTGGTATCTCACCGAATTCAGTATGTCTCCCTGACTATGCTTGTGGTGGTTCATCGGCAAAGGTTATGGGTTATCGGTGGAGGGTCTTGGCGAGTATCATTTGTCTCACCGACAGAGCACATAAGTTTTTTCCAAATGACTTTCAGTGGGAGATATTGCTATCATTGTAAGGTCTTGGTGAGTGACCTTCGGTCTCACCTACCTTACACATGGATTGCCTCTCATAGAACTTTCGGTATGAGTTGAAGTTTGCAGCAGGAGGTCATAGCGAAGCATATGTCTCTCGTCGACGGGTTACTAAAGGGTTTATATCGAATGGCTTTCGGCATGAGTTTTATGTTGTCTTGGTGAATGGGTATGAGCTTGGGGTCTTTCAGTATAACAATGTGATCTACGAGATGTCCACCCGATGGTGAAAAGTCACAGTGACATACATGTGAAAGATGCTTCTCGGCGAGAGTTTTCTTTTGTCTCAGTGACTTGAATATTGATGTTGGCTTTTAGTGTGACATAACAGTCTACTGGAGGTCTTGCTGATGTCGGAATTATATAGCGATTTGCGGGTGGTATGAGGCATATCGATGAAGCATAGTGTTTTCTATATGATATCTCCTCAACTCATACATGTCATGGCGAACTCGAGCATAGTGAGCACGGGATTATTAGTGATTAAATTGCCTTCAGCATAGTTAGCGATATGTCTTGCCGATTGTCTCACTGATGAATTACAAAAATTCAAATGTTGTGGCTAACATGTAGATGTTTAATAACCGTTGCAGGCCGACATCATCAGAGCCCGAATTATGTGGAAGGCTGACTTGGTCTTTCAATTTGATATGTGTTTCTCATGCTAGTGTATAAATAGGAATTTTTTGTAATTGTAAGAGAAGCTAAAAAAAATATTTGATATACAATAGGCAATTCTGATGGATATAGTACAATAGATTTATCAGATTAGAGACTATGATGCATGTTTTCAAGTTGGAGGTATTTATGAAAGTCAATTGATGTTGCTGCACATTTTGGTGTCGATTATCTGTTGAATTTAATGAAAATATTGCTAATCTCTCTCCAATATGGATTCTTTCTGGTTGTTTAAATTAATGTAACAAGTTTATATTCAATTCATCAGTGCACATTTTGTGTACCTGTGTGGTTAATTGATTGGTTCTTTCGAGCAAAGATTAAATCCTTTTAGTTGATCACAATAATCAGAGAGATTCATTTGGATTATTAAAGCAGAGCTTAGTGGTTACAATGTTGCATGTTTATACAAGTTGTAAATAGAATGTATGCCAGATAATTTGAGTTTCCTCCAGAGATTGTTGCTCATCTTGATTTCATTTGACTCTGCATACCCAATAAGGCACTGGTCTCTACAATTTCATCATTTGAATTCACTCAATTTCTTTATATCCGTTAATTAAGTATTTTAGATTTTAGATTAGAAGATTGCTATCAAGTTGGATTTCATTTGTTCACTATCATCTGCCATTGTGGATAAAGTGTTTCAGAAGGATAATCATAAGATAAGTATGTTCAATTGAAAAGGTACACCCACCTAGGTCTAGCAGCACCTAAAGAGTAGAAGGTTGAGTTCTCTTAACCTTGTCTGTTACCCTAAAGCATATCAAGAGATTGGAAACCTCTTGAGGCATTCAGCCTGCATTTTTGAGAGCTAACACGCTCAATTCTAGGGTCACCACAGATTGGAAGGAGATCTCAAATACTAATCTAGGACATATTGATATCAATGAGTTCAAGAAAAGGGTTTGAGTCAACCCCACAACAAAAAATTCCAAAAATATCAGAAGAAGTGGGTTGGCTAAGGTTGTTGAGTTCCTACCTTCCCTTATAGCTCTTGAGATTGTAATGGCCTATAGAGAGGCATACTAGGAGGACACAAAGAAGATAGTGGACAGAGATGGCAATATATTGGTTGATTTGTCTGCCAATTCAATAGGGAAAAATTTTCATATCCCTACCTTTGATGAAATGGAGGAGACAACCAAGGAATATACTAAGAAGACATGGGATGCTAATCCCCTCAAATGCAAGAAGCTCATCAATTAGTACTGGCTTAAGGAGAAGAGGGGTAGTGCAAATAAAGTGCCCCAATAACTCTTCAGAAGGGACTTCTATGAGGATTACCATGACTTGGTAACCTTGCTGAGTAGAGTTATGGGCCTCCCTACTGCAAATTTCTTCTAGGAATGGATGTTGTATTTCATGGAGGAGATAATCTGAGGGTAGACCAAGGTCTATTGGGCAGGGATGATCAGCTAATGCCTACATGAGCAATTTGTGGTGGTGAAGAAGACTTCAAAATTTTATATGGCATCATACCTCATCTATTTTCTTGTCAGTCATGCCCAATTCAAGGGACTATTTGTAGAACCAAGTCCAACTCCAGGCAGGGAATTGAAGGTCTATGACAGGAATCCCCAACTTCAATTCCAGAACTTTAAGAAAGACTATTGCAAAGTCAATGATGCCTTCATTAGGCATATCATCAAACTAGTTAGAGGTGACTTTGAAAGAAGAGTTACCCATAGTGCCAATGCCTTCATCTATTGTTTTGGATTCTTTTTCATTCAATTTCCAAAATTTACATACATCTGAGTCGTGGGTTTCTCAGAGAAACTGTATATGCTGCCCCAGTACCCAAATGATCGGTTGATACTACATGAACTCTCCTGACAACTACAACATGCACACACCCTCCTAAGTGACAAGCATAGAGTAGGGATCCCTTATCCCCTCACATTTGGTCAAGGTATGTATGCACTTCCCACATCCCAGTGTGTGGAGTACTCCGACAGGGAACTAAATGAATACAACTTGGAGTTCTACACCACCAGACCATGAATGGACCCATATGGCAAGTTGAATAAGGTTGTCAGGATAAATTATTCCCATCTACATAATGTGGAGGAATTTTGGGCCAATTGTAGAGACAATAAGGTGGTGCGTATGTGGCATTACATGTGCATGACAGCATACTTCATCAAAATAGTGAACTTGTTTCCAATGCCAAATAAAGTTGTTAAAGATGAAAACACAGTAGTAGATCCAAGGCATGATGTTGTTTCCAATCTACCACTACCACTAATTGACTTGGACAAGGAAGAGGTTAATGACCTCGACATTTTGATGAAGCCCAATGAGGCGAGGACAAAATAGTGGATTGATGGGCAGATTGCTCAATTAAAGCTACAGGGAGTTACCTTAACATATGGAGAGCTCGAGGATCCACTTGAGAGTGAAACTAATAGCACCTTTGCTACTGCTACCTTGACAGGAGAGACTTTAGCATCCCCTCCCACTACACAGTCCAAGAAGAGGAAAGAAATGGTTGAACACCAACCTAAGCCTAGGGTGTATTCAAGGTAAGCCTCAGAAGGTGAGCCTTCCAAGAAACCAAAGAAATCAAGCAGTTTTATGAAGATTCCCACCATCTAGGAGGACTCACCCCATGAGGGAGAGGAACAAGATACCGAGCAGCCAAAGTCCCCACCTATTTCCTCCACTCTCGCAGTCACTGATGTTGTTGTTGCCACTATTGTTGCCCCTTCACTGGCATCTCAGGCAATGGTTTCCTCTTCCTCACCTATGGTGGAAATTTTAGTCCACCTTGCCTCCACTTCCCTTGCAACATAGGTAATGGTCATAGATTCCTTGTCTGCCACCACTTCTCCACTCTCTTCCTCCTCCATGTCTCCATCATTAGCCATCCCACTGGCTATTGCAATGATGCCAATGCCCACTCTCTCCCTCCCAAAATATTTTTCCCGCCATATGCAAAATATACCAATAGAGTTGTCTGGGGTGTTGATGAACCCAATAGTACAAGCCGCTATGGCACAAGATGTCGCTAACCTCCCTGTCCCTCCTACTCCAACTTTACCACCCACAATGGAGGTGATAATACAAATATCTGAGGATTTGGAGAGGCAAGAGAGGGAAGCAACCAGGGAGATGGAAGAATAAGCAAATGACTACCATGAGCACCCTAAATATCAACATTTGGTAATTGATGAGGTGGTATGTCAAGAAGAGGAGGAAATACAATCATTTGAGGAAGACATTGATGAGCCAGGTGTAAAGTACATTATGGAAACTTTTGACCTAGAGCTCGAGGAGGAGTTGGCCCAACAACTCAAGGACATCGGAGAAGAAGTAGAGAAACAACCCTCCGATAAAGATAAGGATACAAATGAAAGAATGGAGGACACTGAACCTCTAACTGGAGATCAAGATGTAAGCCCCAAGCATGATAAGGAGATGCCTCTTTTAGAGGAACAAGAAGGAAAGGAAAAGGAAGAAGACAAGCTTGAAGAAAAGACTGAAATAAGGAAAAGCCCAAAAGTAGAGCATCACGAAGAACAAGGGCATAAAGAAGAAGAAGAAGAAGAGAAACCTCCAAGGGAAAGGATAACCTTAAGGAGCATGCAACTACTAAATCCTCAGGAAAAGAAACTGTATTCATCTGGGATTCTGACTAGGAAGAAGAGAAGAAAAAGCAGGAGACTCTGAGTAGCAAAGTAATGGAAATTCAACGCACCCGCAAAGAAGAAGGTGATCACGAATCATCGAAAAGGGAATCTCAGATGCCTGAATGGATAGAAAAGAAATTAGAAAAGAAACCTCGACCCTGATGGATCTGAAGGCAAGGTTGGAAGCCATTCTAGCCAAAGCACAAATAATTACAAAGAAGGAAAAAAAGAAAAAGGTCAGGTCTCATTTGACAATGGATGCATCAGGATCTAGGACCGTGCAGATAGCCACTCTGGTGATGGGAGAGGAAGGGGTCAAATATAGCATCTCCATTGTTGATCTAGGGATAGCCACGAGAGAACATAAAATTGACCATCTCTAGGGATCCATTGCCACTATTGTGCATCAAATGCACAAGGACAAGACCTCTAAGGAGGAATTAAAAGCACAGGCGGTAGATCTGACAACCTACATTCAATAATGGTTGTCAATTGAGGAGCTTCCCACCACATCATCTGCACCACACCAACTACTATCCAAAGAGCACATCATCAAGCTAGAAAGAAGGAAAAATTGGACAAAAGACACCGAGGAATGGTTCTGGTGGGTGATCTACAATGGTGATATGGGCATAGGCCATGCCGTCAAAATGGCCCAAAAATTTAGGCTTATACAACAACAATTAGAGGATATAGAGAAAGAATGCCTTCGCTATGCTAAGTTCTACAGAATCACCTGTTAGAACTGTAAAATTTGATGATTTTACATGTTGATTTTACTCATAAATCTCCAGATTTGGTCCTACCATGTGCATATTTCACCCATATTTTTTCCCATATAGCCCCATATATTCCATTGAGTCTTGAATAGTTCACATCAGAGTTCATATCGGCATGAAGAAACCAGGGTCTTAATTACATTTTACATTTTATTTGATAAGCTTTGTGTTGCCTATCGACGAGATGTTCTCTTGTCGCGCGATCGGAATCATCTCAGGGAATTTGTCGTGAGGGTCTTCACATTGTTTTGGTATGAAAAGAAAGAATCATATCGGCATGAGTTGTGACATCGAGAATGATGTGTTAACGAAACTCATTATCCGACCAAATGTATATGGGGCATGGTGGGAGTTTCCTTCAAGGTAAGAGGTCATGAGATTTACAGTATCTGTTGTGTGGAAGAGATTCTCATCAGTGGGAGTTAAGGACTTGGTGAAAGGTCATAGAGACTAAAGGGGTCTCTATGTATAAAACGATGCATACCAAAATCATAGCTGAGATTATTTATCACAGGTGAGTCTGGTGATCACATCTTGTCGTGATGACTGGGAGTATATACATCTACGGTAAGAGTATTAAGCATACTCGGTGTGAGGTCTGGTGGTGGCCTTGATCTGTAGATGGAACGAGGGACCTTAGGGATAGGATAAACATCTTAGCGACACACAAGATGGTGGGTGACTTCGGTATAACAAAGTATTATCTATGTGATGTCTCCCAAGGTGACCAAATTCTGATGGTCTCTGAGACCTGTGTGATTAAAACAAACTATTATTATGAATGTATTACGTATTGTTAGGCATGAAATTTTCCCGAATACTACGGTTGGCCGACATGAATTTGAAGCGATATGTTTCCTAACGCTAGTGTATAAATATGCACTCCTGATTGTAATTGAGATATCAAATCTTAAAAAGTACAGTAGATTAGGAATGGACACAGTAGAACAAAATTCTCATTCCAAAGACTATGTTGCATGTTTTCAAATGGCGATTTCAATGAAATTCATCTGGTGTGGTAGTTTGTTTCTAGTATCAATTGTCTATTGAGTTTATTGAAAAGTATTGCTAAATTGTCTCCAAATTGATTCTTTCTGGTTGTTTAAATTGATATAACAAGTTTATTTTAGTTTAGCAAATTGCACATTTGTTGTATACATGTGATTAATTAAGCGGTTCTTAAAGGAAGATTAAATCCTTTGGTTGATCACGATATCGGGGAGATCATCTGGATTATTAAAATTGACTAGTAGTCATAGCAAAATCTGCATGTTTCTTACAAGTTATCAAAGCGAACTTTATGTAAGCAGTTTGATTTTTGTAGAATCAGTTGCCCCACTTCTGTTTCATTTGACTCTGCATACCTAATAAGGCACTGGTCTCTGCAATTTCATCATTTGGATTCATTCAGTTTCTTTACATCTGTTTTAAATTTGTTAATTGAGCACTTTAAATTTTAGTCAGTTGCTATTAGTATCATATTAAATTCATTTAATTCACTTCCATACGCCATTGTGGAAATCATTTACAGAAAGAGTAGTATAGTCAAATGCCGCTTCATTCGGATGGGTAAACCCACTAGGTTTGGCACTAAAGAGTAGAAGGTTCAAATCTTTTGGCCTTGTATGTTACCCTGAAATGTTGTGAGAGCTTGGCAACCTCTTGTGGTTCAAACCTGCATTTTTAAGAGCTAACAAGTTGGTGACTCTGCTAGGAATTATTGTAGAATATTTAGTTGAAGACCATCATTTAGCGTCATTGAAGAAAGATTCATAATTTGAGAAGTTTCCAAAAATGTGATTCCATTGGGGATAAAATCAAAAATAATTTCAAAAGATCATTTTCCTACTTTTTGAAAAGTAGGTGGTGACTACGAAAAAATTTGATGAAGAATGGAATTGGTGTATGGAACAAAAGAATATTTTGAATAGTAGCAGTCAATGAGAGGAATTGAAGAATTGAAGAAGAAGAGGCTGCAATTAGACAAGCATGAATACACAAATGTAGGTAGGCATTGGACTCTTCAAATTCCTGGTAATACAATTGGAAATTTTCACAATGGGGGCAGTGTATATCATGCACAATAGAATATATACTCACCACAACCACCTCATGGTCAGAAGTATGTGCCACATCATCATACACAATACAATTGTCCACCATACCAGCATCAGTACCCACCTAGTTCCCCCCCTCATCAATACACAACAATGATCAGACAGTTTGATTTAGCAGGGATTCAATTATCCCCTTATCCAATGGATAGCAGTTGGAGAAGTATTGTTCCAAAGTTTACAGGGAGTAATGCAATCACTATTGAGGAGCATTTAAAAAGCTTCAATGCTTTCATCCAAGATTTGGATGTGCCATATGAAGATTTACACATGAGGCTATTCATGATATCACTTATTGAAGACGCCAAGGATTGGTTCAATAGCCTACCAGCAGTCTCTATTGATTCTCTCTAGGGGTTTCAGGATCGATTCCTCGAGCAATATGGGAATCCAAGTGCACCAGATTCTGCTCTTCATGAATTAATACAGATTCAGAAAGATCAAAATGACACAATTTATGATTTTAATCAGAGATTCAATAAATTTCAGAATAAAATGCCTCCTGGATCAAAGTTGCCAAACTCTGTAGCACTGAGTGTTTATTTGAATGCTTTTGATCCTAAAATGGGGTATGAACTAAGAAATAGATTCCCAAGAGACTTAGTTGAGGCTTAGAAGATGGTACAGACAATTGAAAACAATAGGAGGGCTACAGGGATAATGGATAAGAGAGACAATCCTAAGGTTCCTCAGCAAAGCAACAATCATCATTACAGACAAGAGAATACTTACAGAAATGAGAGGCCGAGGTTGCATGACATGCCTTATAATACAGAATGGAAGGACGGAAAACCTATAACAGCTAGGCCTGGAAGCAAAGAAACTCCTGATCCATTGACAAAGAGGGGAACCTATATGGTAAGTAACAATTACTTCTGTGAATTTTGTGATAAGCCACATTCCCCAGATTATTGTGTTGTAGCCCAAAGAATGCAAGGAGAGGGAATGTTAATGGGAAATAATGGAGAAGATCACATAGTATATTTGACTTCAAATACCTTTCACCATGTTGTGGAGAGGTACTCATCTTCAGAGGATGATGATACAAGAGACTTCTCTTGCATAACAGATTGTGACAGGGAAAGCAGTGCATCCAGTGAATATTCAGATTCTGATGATGAACCTGAGGATTTTGATCTGCAATCATGGGATTCTTCTACCTCTTATGAAGATTAGGGTGAAGAAGGGATGGGAAATGTTGATTTAATTGATAGTAAGAAGATAATACATCCAGCTGCAGTTGAAAGCTATGAAGATACAGTTGATGAAGAAGAGGTTTGTATATTTGAAAATGGTTTCCAAAAATTTTCAAACCCATTGTATGATGAAGTTTTAAAAGAAGATCAGATGATATTTTGCAGAGGTACACCCATGAATGAACTTCAGGTATTTTCAAATCCACTTTATGATAAAGAGGAGATAATTTCATACAAGCAAAATGATGGAATAAATGATTGCACTGGTAATGTTCCTGATTTTGCTTTCTTTGACGATCTTGGACTTCTTTTTGATGATGAAAAAAATGAAGAATACAACTGTAGTGATGAAAATGTTGAGACTTATTCACTCAGTAGTGGACAGATTTTAGATTTGTTAATTCCTAAATACCAGGGATGTGCACATGAGGGTGATCTTGAAGATTTGTGTCCAGCTTACATTTGTTTTGACAGTGAAAGATCTTTGTGTAAAAAAATTTATGACTCCTAGTGCATTTCTTGGAATGATGGTGAAACCTTTGGTGTTGATCAAAAGTCTATGTCCATTCAGGATGAGGTATGTGATTTTGAAATTCCTAAATCATATGGAGAAGATTTTTATTTGCATGCCAAGGATGATAGAGGTCCAGCTTTGATTGGTTCATGTATGCTTGATGTTGAGGATGTGAGTCATAATCAAATGTTGTCTCCAAATGGTGATACTGAAGTGGTGCAAACGGTTTTAGATTGGCTTGTCCTAGACAGTGTTGATATGACAGAGTTGTTTGTTTCTCAAGAGAAGCACTTTAATGTTGAAATTTTAGTATAGCTGGGAGAATGTTTCACAATTCATAACAGTGAGAGAGATAATATAAAATGTTGTATTGAATACGCATGCATTTTGTATGTTGAAAATAATAGGGGTTTGTCCCATGATGATGAAGAATTTGAAATGCAGGATGGTGTAGGGATTTTGGGCCAAACTGAGCACGATGATTCTCTAAAAACTTGTAATAATAGTGACAGGAAAGATTCCATGAATTTCTTCAAGAATAATCTGATGAACTCAAGACAAAACCAGGTATTTGACAGGGGAAAGTATGGTTTGAGTTTTAGATTGTAACAAATCAGAACTGATGAAGTTGAAATAGAGAGGATTAAGGGTTGCCAGTGCATGGAAAACTCTTGCTTATCCTCTTTAAAATTATTTTCCATGTACAGTAGTTTAGGGTTTTGTTCACCTCCATTTTGTATTCACTTTCCTTTCATTCCATCATGCTTCATGTCCATTTCCATTATGCTTTCTGCTCATCATTTTGTGTCTGGTTTGCTCACCCAAAGCTTTGGATCCTTGCAATGATCTCACTATCATTCATCCCTAGATGGAGCCACTATTAGAACTGTTAAATTTGATGATTTTACATGTTAATTTTACTCATAAATCTCCAGATTTGGTCCTACCGTGTGCATATTTCACCCATATTTTTCCCATATAGCCCCATAAATTCCATTGAGTCTTGAATAGTTCACATCAGGGTTCATATCAGCATGAAGAAACCAGGGTCTCCCTGATCCATTTTGCATTTTTTACTGATAAACATCTTTGGTGCCTATCGGCAAGACGTTTCTGCTATCACAGCGATCAGAATTCATCTCCAGGAACCTATCGATGAGATATTCACATTGTTTCGACGATAGAAAAGAATCATATCGGCATGAGTTGTGACGTCAGAATGATGTCTTAGTGAACTCATTATGTCTCCCCGACCGGTAATGTATAGAGGCATCGGTGAGAGTTTTTCCTTCGATGAAGGGTCTTGGTGAGTTTACAATGTCACACCGACCGGCGCTAGAAGGATTCTCATCAATAAGAGTTAATGGCTTCAGTGAAAGGTCATAGCAAATTCAAAGGGGTCTCACTGACCAACATAAAACTGGCGCATGCGGAGATACATTGGCAAGAGTTAATACATATGGGTGAGGCCCTGGTGAAGTCTTTTTGTTTTGTCGACCAATGACATAAGGGTATACATCTCGGTAAGATTAAGTGATATCGGCGTGAGGTCTCGGTGAGTGACCTTCGGTCTCACTGATGGAACACAAAAGGGACCTTGTTGGCATAGGATTTGACTTGTCTTAGCGACACACAAGATGGTGGGTGACTTTCGATATAATGAAGTATTATCTATGTGATGTCTCCCTGAGAGCGATAAGTTACGGCGACAAGTTTGACCATGGGGGCTCTCGACAAAACAAAGCTTTGTCTACAAGAGGTCTTCCCGACATCATAGGGTCACAGCAAAGCACAGAGAACATGGGGCGACTGACAATGATATAAATGCCTTCAGCATACTTATGGGGCTATCTCAGCGACTATTCCATTGGCGATTAACAAAAACTCAAACTCTGTGGCCGACTTGTGAATGCTAAATACCGTTGCTGGCCGACATGAAATTTTCTTGAATACTATGGTTGGCCGACATGAATTTGAAGCGATATGTTTCCTGACGCTAGTGTATAAATATGCACTCTCGATTGTAATTGAGATATCAGATCTTAAAATGTATAGTAGATTAGGAATGGACATAGTAGAATAAAATTCTCATTCCAAAGACTATGTTGCATGTTTTCAAATGGCGATTTCAATGAAATTCATCTAGTGTGGTAGTGTGTTTCTGGTATCAATTGTTTGTTGAGTTTATTGAAAAGTATTGCTAAGTTGTCTCCAAATTGATTCTTTCTGGTTGTTTAAATTGATATAACAAGTTTATTTTCAATTTATCAATGCACATTTGTTGTATCTATGTGATTAATTGGCTGGTTCTTTCAAGGAGAGATTAAATCCTTTTAGTTGATCACAGTAATCAGGGAGATCCATCTGGATTATTAAAGTAGAGCTTAGTAGTCATAATCTTGCATGTTTATACAAGTTGTAAATATAACATATGCCAACAATTTGATTTTCTGCTAGAATAAGTTGCCCACTTCTATTTCATTTGACTCTGCATACCCAATAAGGCACTAGTCTCTGCAATTTCATCATTTGGATTCATTCAGTTTCTTTACATCTGTTTTACATTTGTTAATTGAGCACTTTAGAATTTAGATCAGAAGATTGCTATTAGTATCAAGTTTGAATTCATTTGTTCACTTCCATCTGCCATTGTGGACAAATCATTGCAAGAAGAATAATCATAAGTCAAGTCTGCTTCATTCAGACAGGTACACCCGCCTAGGTTTAGCAACACCTGAAGAGTAGAAGGTTGAGTTCTCTTGACCTTGTCTATTACCCTAAAGCGTATCAAGAGATTCACTGCCTCTTAAGGCATTCTGCCTGTGTTTTTTGAGAGCTAACATCACCAAACCAAATGTTGAAGCCATCCTAAAAATAATAGAAAGGGCCTAGGAAAAGGAATTTGGCATCGTTAAGGATGATCAGTGGTTAGTCGAGTCATGAAAAATGTCCCTTGATCATCAGAGTGAGGTGCTAGAAAAGGTATTGCATGAGGTCGAGCTTGACCTTGAGTGGGAAAAGGAGTATTAGGTGGACAATGAAGACTATATTAAGTTGATGACTAATCAGGATGTGTCTGTTGAAGAGCTAGATACAAAAAAGATTAAATAATATTTCCATAAAAAGATGGAAGAAGGTGCAACAGATGACATGTCTCTGCTCTTCATGGATTTCGTTGCCAGGGCATTTGTTCAATCAAAACAAATGGTGAAGGCCACTCCAAAATGTACAAAGCACGGGGAGGAGGTGGCCAATCATTCTAAGAGGCTTCATTTTCAGATCCTCTAATCTGAGATTGTTCAAAATGATAGGCTTCAGATTTTAATGGGAAAATTCATGGAGTATACCACCATCAAGAAAAGTAAAGGAAATACTATAATAGATGATGAGTTCCTCACAGTGTAGTTGCAGCAAAATGAAATTAGCTAGAAGACAAAAAGGCTACAATGTTTCCCACATGAGGACAAAATAGGTTAAAAGACAAAATGTAATTTTAAATTATAAAATATTTGGGGGTAGGTGAAACCCTAATTTGTAGTGAATCTTGGCCACAAAATGAGATTGAATCTTATGCATTCATTTTGCTTTTTGAACACTATAAAGAGGGGTTCTCCTCTCATTTTCAAGAGAGGGTTGAGTTGTTGTAAAGACATGTTGTTGGAATGTTAATAGAAATTCATTGATTTGGTGGATTCTTGAGTTCCAACTTCATGTTGCATGATTCTTCTTTGCATAGTTAGTGAATTTGAGTAGATTAACTTTGATCTTCTATGTGTTTTAGCTTGCTTTAGTAGATTATTTAATGTTGTTCATTGATGGTGAATGATTCTATTGTGTTGATGTATTCCTTTTGTTCGTGTTTTTTGTTGTTTATTGATGATAAACTGCAATGTAAAACTAATGTGAACATTATATGAATGTTGCACTTAAATTATATCTCTTGTTCATGCTTTATGGTGAATGAAAGGTTGAAAATTTGTAGACCTTAGAAGATTGCACTGGTTTCATGAGACTGTAAGTTGATTTAGTTTAGTGGGACTAAGTTTTGGCAAGGTTGTCCACTATAGGGTCCTCCATTATCACTGTTCATTGGTAGCTTCAGGTCTAGGAACTTCTCCCTTCCCCTGCCCCCTTTTTCTTTTTTTTAATAGGTGCTTTAGATAAAGTTCATTGCACATTGTAAATCCAAATCAAAAGGTTTAAGTGGAGTTTGAGACTATTATCCTGAACTTGCAGCAATAGAGCAACACTTTAGAAATTTTCATAAACTCCATCTAAGGATCCAATTCCCCTCCAGTTAAACTTATGTAAGGTCACCCTATGATTACTAGCAAGATCACATGAAACAACTGAGATATTCCAAGCAAGTCATGACCTGACACCCGAGAGACCTTGGGCTAATTTTTAGCAACTTATTGTTGGAGATTTCCTTTCAAGAGAGGTAGTGCACTTGTGTGCTTCCTATGTTGAGAAGGTGCAAAAATCATCATCAACAAAACTTAATGTAGATAAACTAGATATACTTGACAAGAAACCCTTTAATCCATAACCACTGATCATCAACGTACTAAACTCACTGATAGACTAAACTTAACTTCATAACTGACAACCTGCAACTTATTTCATTACAATTTTCTCAATATCCTTACCATATACAACCTCTAAGATATTAATTCCAATAGTGTTGACATCAATGACAACCACATATTAGCAACACAACCACAACATCCAAAAATCTCCCCCTTTGGCATTGATGTCAACACATGATGTGAAAAACACCATCAATGCAACTATCTCTTAACACTTACTCCCCCTTAGGTTTTGATTCTTCTCTTCAACTCATCCACATAACTCCTCCCCCCACAAGGTTCTTCTCCCCCAATTTTTCTTTCACATTGCTCTTCTTCCACTTTGACATCAATGACAAAGATCTCTTTTCTCCACACAAGCTTTGAACCACATATCTAAACATCTGACTACTCCCCCTGAGTAGCAGCCACCACAACATCGATCTGGATCAAAATATGACCATGAAATGCATAGATTGATGCAAGTCAATGCATCTTAGTTCTGATTAGGAGGGGTAATCACCCCTAGCTTCCCTCTGAGATACTCAAAAGTATCCTTAGGCAACGACTTTGTAAAGATATCTATAATTTTCTCCTTAGTAGGCACATACTCCAATTTGACTTCCTTTTCACTCACCTTCTATCTCAAAAATTGAAACTTGATAGATATATGCTTGTTCTTTGAATGCAGTGCCAGATTCCTAGAAATATTAATTGCACTTGAATTATCACATAATATAGCAATAGGTTCATCATACACAACTCTGATATCCTTCAACATTTGCTTCATCCACAATACTTGAGTATAATTGTTAGTAGCAGTAATGTATTATGCCTTTGTATTTGACAAACAAATGGCATTCTATTTCTTACTTAACCATGAAATAAGCTTCTTACCCAAGAAAAATGCACAACCACTAGTACTCTTTATATCATCCACATCACCTGCCCAATTAGCATCAATAAAAGAACTCAAGGTAAGATCATCATCTTTAGGATACCACAACCCAAAATTGATTGTCCCCTTCAAGTATCTGAAAATCCTCTTCACAACAGTTACATGAGATTCTTTAGGATCAACTTGAAATCTTGCAACAATACATACAACATTCATGATATCTAGTCTAGTTTGAGTCAAATAAAGCAATCCACTGATCATTGATCTGTATCTAGTTTTATTTTCTTTTGAAGAATCATTATTTTGTGTCAACTTGCATCCAGTCACCATAGGTGTACCAATTGGATTTGAATCTTCCATACCAAATTTCTTTAGTATTTCTTTCACATACTTGGACTGAGATATAAAGATTCCTTTATCTAACTAAGTAGTTTGCAATCCCAAAAAGAATTTCATCTCACCAATCATAGACATCTCAAACTCATTTTGCATCTCATCAACAAACTTCATGCACAAACTATCATCTCCTCCAAAAATGATATCATCAACAAAGACTTCCACAATCAGATCTTTATTATGATCAATCTTGAAATACAGATTACTATTAACAGTACCTTTTTTAAACCCAAGCTTCAACAAATACTTGTCCAATTTGGCATACCATGCTCTTGGGGCTTGCTTAAGTCCATACAATGCTTTATTCAATCGACAAGCCATATCTCCCTGATCATTCAATTGAAATCCATCAGGTTACTCTACATACACATCTTCTTCCAGTTCACCATTTAGAAATGCTAACTTGACATCCATCTGATAAACCTTGCAATTTTTGTAAGCACCATAAGCAAGAAATAATCTCATAGCTTCAATCCTAGAAACAGGGGGAAAAGTTTCTTCAAAATCAATTCCTTCCATTTGAGAATATCCTTTACACACCAATCTTTCTTTGTTTCTAACAACTTCAGCTTGCTCATTCAGATTGTTTCTAAAGACCCATATAGGTCTAATTACATTTTTTTCCTTAGGTCTAGGAACAAGAATCCATGTATTATTCTTCTCAATTTGTTGTAGCTCCTCTTTCATTGCCTCTACCCAATGTTTATCTTTGCATGCTTCATTCACATTAGTAGGCTTGGTCTTTGAAATAAAACAATACTCTTCTGCAATCTTTCTCCTAGTCTGAACACCTTTGTTCTTATCACCTATAATCTGATCTTCTGAATGATTCAATCTAACATACCTCAGAGTCTTAGGACATTCTTGAACTTCTAGCTCTTGTGATCTCTCTTTTGTACTTTCACTAGTTCCTTCCTCTTGATCTTCTTGATTCACTGGAATGATTTGAACTTGATTTTGAGTCTGAACTTTCTTTCCTATGATTAAACTGTTATTCTAATCATTTAAATCATATCCATAGGTTTTGGATGGTCTAGCTATGTCTTCATCAACCTTGACATTTTCACTTTCAACTACTTTCCTCAATCTCTTATTGTAGCACCGATAGGCCTTGCTCTTAGTAGAATAACCAAGAAAGATTCCTTCATCACTCCTGGCATCAAACTTTCCTATCTCTTCATCTCTTCTGATATAGCATTTACTTCCTAAGATTTTGAAATATCTAACAATAGGCTCATGACCATTCCATAGCTGAAAAGGGGTCTTACCAGTATCACCTTTGACTTGTTAGAGTAAAGGTTTAAACTTAATTATGTTAATTAAGTTACCTTTATTCCTCTCTTAAGATTTCACTTTAGTTTGCATATTGTGACATTTAATAATTATATTAATTATTAAATGTCTACCTATTAGGGTTACTTTTAGGTTTTGCATGATCTCCTTTTAAGGATTGATCTTTGTAATTATTTAATTAATTCAATGCAATCTCTCTTGCAGCTTGCAGAGCACCCTTTCTTTTTTGTCTCCATCTCTTCCTTTCTATGACAAGTTATTTGCATGCAGGTGATCTTCAAGGTCTATGAGGTTGGCTTTCACAACTTCTACATGGTATCGGAGCTCCAGACCTATTGCTTCATGTTCGTATTTTGAAGGATTTTTGGAGCTTTGAGGGTTTGGGGTTTGCTTTTTGATCTAGGACATACCTATTAGATCAGAGCTTTTTGAGTCCAAACGGACCTCACCATTGCATCTGTAGTGGTCCAAAACCCCAAAATCGATTGTGCATTTGTCCATTTTAGACAAAGTTGATCTGAGAGGAAAAAAACATTTGCCAAGGAAGTCATACGGCCTCCCCAACATGTGGATCGAGGTAAAAAAATTGTCAAAAAATAAATAAAATTATTTTTCTACAATACAAATTTAGCAGTTTTTTATTTCATTGAAAAAAAAAAAGAATTGTAAAAAGTTTTTTTGATTTTTTTAAAAATCAAAACAAAAGTTTTAAAAAAAAGAAGCAAAAGCCTTTTTAAAGGCTTGTAGGCATGGTACACCTGCGTAGTTCCATGCCTACGTAGTCCTGCACAGGTCGTACCTACTCTACCCTATGAGGCTTGGTGGGGCTGGGCCCACGTGCCCCCCCACCCAAAATTTTTTTATTAAAAAAAATATTTTGTAAATAGTTTTTTTAATATATATATTTTTTTAAAACATTTTCTATAATAAGCCCAGTTGTGCAAATCCATCGACTGCCATTTGGCCATCAAATTTAGGCCCTGATTTTTACGACTGTCAAATTTAATCCTGACCCCCCTTTGGAGTTGTTTGTAGGGCGATATCATTTTTCAAATTTAAGCTGACTCCGTCAAATTTCTAGTGGTGTGAATCTCATCACTTCATTTTTATTTTGGTGAATTCTACAGCCAGTTGAAGTCAGAGGAGCTATTTTCAGTCTCGAGCTCGTAACTTTTGACTAGTTTTTGCGTTTCGCGATCTCAGCAGTGTTGGAACCGTATTTCAGAGCTCTTCAGTTCCATCCATGCAATTTTTCCATATTTCACTCCAGGTATATTTTATTCATTTTTCTGTGTTTTCACACTTTGGTGAATTACTTGGACATATTAGCTCTTGGGAACTTCTCGTTTGCATGGGATGCTTCGTTTTTGGTTGTTCTTCATGTATTTCCAATTTTTTTTCCTTTGTGGGAATTTTGAGCATTATTTGTAAGCAATATTTTCTATGTAAACGCACTAAGATAAAGTTCCACACTATTGTACATGTATTTTTGGGATTTTGCACATAAGGTTGTGCCATATTTTGCACTCACACTGTATTATAAAGTGCCATGGGGGGGTTGTGTAGTGCCTTTTTTTTCCATCACACCTTTTTTCGGTGAGTGTCCCTCCATGACGACAGTGGATCCATATGATTCTAGCCTCATGCATGTGTGCTTTGTTTTGCACACCACTTTTACAGTTGCAGAT
Source organism: Sequoia sempervirens (assembly GCA_007258455.2). Classification (NCBI taxonomy): domain Eukaryota; kingdom Viridiplantae; phylum Streptophyta; class Pinopsida; order Cupressales; family Cupressaceae; genus Sequoia; species Sequoia sempervirens. Next base: position 257,890,633 of record VDFB02000015.1, read on the forward strand.
GCTTTCTTGTGTACTTTCAAATGTTGTTTCTTCTCCTTCATGCACTACAGGGTGTTACACAACATTTTAGTGGATCTGTCAGGCTCTCCCAGTTAGCATTATGGTGGGGTATTATACTATTCGTGCTAATGATTTCTTGGTTTCATCTTGGAAGGAATCTTCCATTCTTAGTTGATCAGTGTTTTTTAGACTATTGGTACTTGTGCTATCTATATCTTTGTTCCAGGTGTTTGCCTTTGTTTTCCATCTAATTCGAATAGTGTCATTGGGGGCACTCATGCAGGTTGTTTTCTTCTTGATCCTGATCATCCTATCTTCAGAGGAGGTTCTTCAGGACCATAGCAGTCATCTTTTGACAATTATTTGCAACTTCTTCTGCTTCAGTGATTTTGTTCATGTCTTTCATATCTTTTTGGAGTAGAGGTTTTCTCTATTTCTCCACTTTACAGAGATTTGGTTGTATTTGGGTACCTGATCAGGCCTAGTTGTCAAGACCCTTGTTTACTTTCATGCATTGTAGTTACCTTTTCTTTCTTGCACATGTTTGTAGCTGCACTCTTGCTCATCTTAAGGGGGGGTGTTAGAGTAAAGGTTTTAACTTAATTATGTTAATTAAGTTACCTTTATTCCTCTCTTAAGATTTCACTTTAGTTTGCATATTGTGACATTTAATAATTATATTAATTATTAAATGTCTACCTATTAGGGTTACTTTTAGGTTTTGCATGATCTCCTTTTAAGGATTGATCTTTGTAATTATTTAATTAAATTAATGCAATCTCTCTTGCAGCTTGTAGAACACCCTTGCTTTTTTGTCTCCATCTCTTCCTTTATGTGATAGGTTATTTTCATGCAGGTAATCTTCGGGGTCTGTGAGGTTGGCTTTCACAACTTCTACATGACTTGTACTCAGTTGATGATGTAAACAACAGTACTCACAACTTCTCTCCAATAGATATGAGGGACATTTCCTTCCAGCATCATAGTCCTAGCAATATCTTGAACTATCCTATTCTTCCTTTCCACAACTGGGGAAAATAATTGTCTCCTTAACCCATGTTCTTCACAAAAAGAATTAAAATCACCAAAAGTGAATTCACCACCTCTATCTGATCTCAGACATTTAATCTTCTGACCTATCTTTGTCTCAATTATAGCCTTAAAAGTCTTGAATTTCTCCAAACTTTCATATTTCTCCCTTAAGAAAGTAACCCACATCAATCTAGAGTAATCATCAATAAGTAACATGAAGTACCTATCTCCTTGTAAACTTTTGTTTCTAGAGGGACCACACAAATTAGTATGAACAAGCACCAACACTTCTTTTGAACAATGATGTTTGCTCTGAAATGAAATTCTAGTTTGCTTCCCTAATTGACATTCTTTGCATATAGTATTAGTAGGCTTTACTAACTTAGGAAGATCTCACACTGCCTGAGTAGAACTTATCTTAACAATATTGTCAAAGTTTACATGACACATTCTCCTATGCCACAACCAACTTTCATCAACTTGAGCAATCATAAAAATTTTACTAGTAGCATTCAGGTGAAAGATGTTACCTTTTGTTTTTGTACCTGAAGCAATCACATTTCCAAAACTCCCCAATATTCTACACTTACCATTCTTGAATTGAATATTGTATCTCTTGTCAACCATCTGTCTGACACTTGAGCGATTATGCTTCAAACCTTCCACATATAGAACATCATTAGTATTATTCTTACCATCAAGATAAATGCATCCTCTGCCACAAATTACACCAGCTTTGTCATCCCCAAATCTTACCACACCACCATTATACTTTTCTAGGCTCACAAACTTGCTTTTATCTCTTATCATGTGATGAGAGCATCCACTATCAATCACCCATTCATCTTTCTCTGGTTACATTTTTTAGAGTCTGAAGCTCTTCAATAGTAGTAGCTTTGACTTTGTATGTAGTAGGCAAGGATCTAAGCACTTTAGCAACAATCTTTGATTCTTCCAATTGTCCACCAGCACATCTAATACCACATACAAGCTCATTCACTCTTTGCATGAAAGTAGTAATGTTCTCATCATCACCCATTCTCAACATTTCATATTTCCCTTTCAAACTTTGTAGCTTAGTAATCTTCACATTAGCATCTCCTTCATACAAATTTTCCAACTTTTTCCATATCTCATAAGTAGTCTTCATATCCATCACATTTTTCATCCCAGTATTAGTCAAAGCACCCAACAATGCTTCCTTAGCCATGATATTATACTCAGCATCCCTAATCTCAACAGTAGTAGTAGGACCATTCTGAGGAATAACATACCTATTGCTTGTAATGCTCTAGTAAGGTTCACCAATGCATCTCAGATGGCATTCCATTTGAGTCTTCCACAAATAATAATTTGTTCCATCAAATTTCATACTATCCTTTTTGTATTTCTCCATCCTAGATCACCTCAAGCTATTAAACTTCCTCCAAGGAACCTACTCTGATACCAATTGTTGGCAACACAAGGGTAGACAACTAAGAGGGGGGGTGAATTAGTTGTCACGGAACTTTAAACTTTTTTAACTTCTTATCCTTATTCTTAGATCTAATCAATAATGATGAAAGCATAAATCAACAACACATTAGAAACACACATAACACCAAGATTTTTACACGGAAACCCTATTAGGGGAAAAACCACGGTGGAGGTTAGTCCACAAGATTATACCCTATTAAAAGTATAAAGAAATATGAATGGGGAATGTACATGCATTCAGGTGCACTACCTAGAGCTCACTGCTCAATTATAGAAGGCTTACTATCCAAAGGAAGACACACTATAATACAAAATATTTAATTACATCCACATGATTTGAACTGAGAAAAATAGCATCTACTAATGCCTAATTATAGTTCTGGTTAAGCACATGAACACTTTTTCACACTCTGCTCACTCTTCTTCACACTCTGCTTCTGCCTTTGAAATATCTAAACATTATTCACACACAAGACTTGCACACTTCACATAATCATGCCTTCAAATGATAAAACAATCGCTCTTATATATCTGCAACAAGAAATTACATCGCTACAAGTTGGCCTCAAGAAAATAATAAAATGAATGTAAATTGTCGGCCCAAAACAATAAAGATTATTGATGTGAACCAACCAAGGTTAGCCAAAACATAGTGAAGACCCAAAATAAAATTCTCAAACATGAAACACCTTTGAAAATTAATCCTCAAATATCCACAACACGCTTCAACACCTTGTTGGCCAAGAACATGAAAAACATGAACACACAAGAGAAAATCTCCAATCACGTGCACAACAATCAATGCAGATGTGCAACACGGATAGAGAATGAAATAGAAACATCCACAAACATCATGAATAACTAGAGAAGCATCCATAACAACTGAACTTACTAAAATCAAATCATCTTCATCTAGGAACATCAACTAAAGCAACAGAAAAATTGTCAGAATATAAATCTTCATAACTCAATCAAATCTTCACACAGATCTCTAAAACTTAATGTGGATAAACTAGATATACTCAAAAATAAATCCTTTAATCCACAACCACTGATCATCAACGTACTGAAATCACCAATAGACTGAACTTAACTTCACAACTAACAACCTGCAACTTATTTCATTACAATTTTCTCAATATCCTCGACATATACATCCTCTAGGACATTAATGCTAATAGTGTTGACATCAATGACAACCACATATCAGCAACACAACCACAATATCCAAAAAATTCCACACTCCTCTACGGATGAATTGTTTGCCTTGTGGTTTTAAGGATAGGTTGTCATATGTCAGTAGATCTTTTCTAGATGGCATAGAGTTTTGAGGTCCACATGTCGTGATGTGGATGTACAGTTGAGGATTTTTAGTTTAGGTCTTATGCCATGCTAACCTAACACATCTAATGTTGTGTGAAGGATAAATATGTGTTGTTGTCTTATGTGGGATCTATTTTAGGTAGATATTGAACTATCTTAAGGAGTTTTGAATTTTGAATTATGGTGTGTAATATGGATGAAGTGTTTTGGAGCTGACAATTTACATTTTGGTGTTACATTGAATTAGGCCAACCTAATTGATGTTACACTTAAGTCAATATATATGTTGGATTATTTTTTAGTATTTTGAAGATATAGAGATGTGAAATGTATTGTGTCTAATGAAAATTTGAGCAGAGCAGTGTGAAGTTAAAGATCTAAGTTGTGTGAATGAAGAGCATTTTAGAGTGTTGAATCAAAATCAGTGCGAAGATTGTTATTGTGCTTCATTAGAACTATATTCCTGCATATTATAGATGATTTTTAATAGTTCAAATAAGCTGTGAGCCCCCATATTTCTTCTATATTTTTCTTTGTGGATAATGATTCCACTTGTAGTGAGCATTTCTGTAATATACTATAACCGGTTATAATATATTGCGAGCTAACCTTCATCGTGGTTTTTCCCATTTTAGGTTTTCCATGTAAAAATCCTTGTGTTCATGTGTTATGTGATGTTGTGGTTGTTTTCATGCTTTCTTTCCTTACTGCAGTTGAATATGCATCAGTGATTGGATGTTTAATATTTGGATGGCTTAAGAGAATACTGATTCACCCCCCTCTTAGTATTCTGGGTGTTCAACAACCCTCAAACAAAATTAAAAAGGACCTACTAACTGATTCAAATCTGAGGTCTATTTAATCTATCAAGCTAATAGAAAGCATGAAATGTTGATAAAGGACAATGAAGGTAGAGAACCAACTTACAGAGCGTATTGTGCTTTGAAGCCTTCCTCCAAGCTATACATGAACAATGTACACACAGGGCAGACAAGGAAAAATGTTGGGGCAATTTCGGGGCTTGCTACAGTCAAACCCCATTTTGGTGTTCCCACCTCCATAGACCGCTAAATATATATTATAGAGAATAATAGACACAAAGTAAATTAGACACAAAGTGATAAAAGAAAACCCCACTCGAGAAGAGAACCTGTATCACAAGATAAGACACAAGGTGATAAAAGAAAACCCCACTCGGGAGGAGAGCCTATATCACAAGATAAGACACAATAGAGAGTATGATAGAAAATAGACAAGAATCAAGAGAGTGTTACCAACAATCCATGACCCCCTCTTGGCTTGGTAGGCACAATGTTGAGTGCTTGCAAGAGAGCTTTGGCTATTGGAGGATATTCAATCTAGAAAAGCTTTGTTGTAGAGACCAGATCAAGAGAATAGAAGACCAAGAGAAAAGAGTTAGAATTAGAGAGTGATAAAATGAGTGAGACTGAGAGTGAAAAGAAAGGTTTTTTTCATTTACATGGGTGGGAGGATCTGTTACTCTCAAAAATCAACCACAGTGACATGTGTCGCGGGTTAAAGATTCCAAGATTCCTCATTTGAACTTAAAAAAGAATAGGGATGCTAGTGTGTTGCATGGACGTCCATGAACTGTTTACGCATCCAACTCATCATTTCATAAGAAATGAGGTGACAAATTGGAATCTCTTAATCATTGGTCCTTATGAGGTGGAAATCACAAAATTCTAACTTATAAGGTTCTTGTCATAATTACAGCTAGGTGCCATAAATGCAAGGGTCAAATGTACAAACGTGAAATTGCCACGGGGTGCAATTTTATGACATTAAAATGGCTTCTAGTGTAGTAGCTTCAAAGTCATATATCCTTTTTTGCTTCAGATGAAATTGCACCTTAGGATGCAAAGTTGCCATGATGATAGTCGATGGATTAGACTAATTAGGCATATCAAGATGAGGAATCCATTTCAAGATTCAAGAGAATCTATCAATGAAGTCCCTCATGTTTCCTTGCTCTCCTTTTTGAATTTGAAAGAGGTGACCTAGAAATGTTCCAATATCAATGACCGATTTAAATCTTGCAATAAAATTTTTCTCCATTATGTCCCAATCAGTGATACATCCATCTTCTAGACACTAGAATCAGCCTATTGCTTTGTCAACTACAAATTCCATGAAGAGCCATAAGACCAAATTTTCCTCAGTTACACCCAAAGTCCTACACACAATGAAAAAGGATTGAATGTGAACTTCTTGGTTCTAGATGCCCTCCCCAATGAACTTTTGAAAATTCTCTCTTGATCTTGGAGGTAGAGGTGAGTACTTAAATAAAGCCAGGGGACCGAAATGAGTTCTCCATGGTTGTGGAACCACTAACACCATCTTGTATGCTCAAGGCTACTTGTGAAAGTAGAGTAATTCTTCAATCATAGAGTCACCAACCTCCCAATGTGAGGAGGTAATCTTTTATAAAAAATTCTTTCATGTGTTGACTTCACAATGTATGTTGTCCAGAAAGAGATCTTAATTTTGATTTGGGGCATATCAAGGATGAAGGGTACCACATGATTTCTATCTTCATCCACCTTTCGACCACCCTTCTAGCTGGCTACTATGCTCATTCTTCTTCCTCTTTAAGAATAAAATTTATTCACATGTGCTTGGCACCACTCCTTCAGTATCTCTAAGCGAGTGTGTTTAGCTGAGATATAATATCCTCCTACTCAAAATGAACTCAATCTAAGTTAGGTTGTAATACAGGAAAAAAAATTCATGGGGTAAAACCATTGTTACACATGTCAAGATAACTTTTACAATTCTAAATTTGATTTCCCCAGTAGACTCACCAAAAATTTGTTGGTTGAAAAAATTGTCTTTTAAATGATTAACTTAAATTGACTCCATTTTGCTCAAGATAAAGACCAAACTGATCACCAAAAGTTGGAGAGATCACCATTGCATTGGTGATCTTCCTCTAAATTTTAAGAGGTACAACCCCCTCATATGGTATGAATTTGGGGTTTTTAACTTAAAATAAAATGGGGTATGCTTTTAACCAAAAAGTAGAAAAGGCAGACTAACACCAACCCATAACCATGGAATAGATGTGATTGAAATCATATTTTAAACTACTAACTAAACTAAAAATAGATTTTCAAGCTACTAATATTATGATTCAAAGATTAGATTACTAACATCCAGCTGACTCGACTTAAATAATTCTTGACATCCACTAAAGCTATACGAATGAAACACCACGAATACCACATCCACAAAGAGAAGGAATATCCTAGCATTTATCAAAGCTCATAAACTTACTCATAAATGCTAAGTACTTCATTCAAATTTATTGCTCACAAATAATAAACACCTTCAAAAAATAATCAAAACTACAAAACTTGATCCTTATTCAAATCAATTCTCACTCATGCATCACGGTGCAAGGGGGATCAAAATTTAGACCCCTTTGATATTTGATTCTAGTATATTTAAAAACTTTAAAACATAACAATCAACCATTTCTTGAAAACTGATTCTTGGGGAAGAGTAACTACCACCTTAGCAAATAATAATTTTGTAGGAGGTTAGAAGAGCTATGTCTAATTAAGACACATACGCATTAATGGAAATTTTTAGGAATGGTTATGATTACGTCTCATTATTTGATTGATTAAGATGAGAGAATAAACCACCAACCTTATAGGCAATCATTATGTCCTTCAGCTCATTCAAACAATCTATATCTTCTTAGTCTACCAATTAATGGCATGCCAACTAGGAGCATATTCGTGTGGGTAGATTAAATACCTGAGATTTCCTTATGCTAAGGCACTGATAGAGTTACATCACATCACTTGTTGAGTTCATTAAATTAGAAGCAACTTGAATTTCCTTGATTCATTAACTACTTCTCAAGTGAACTCCACTCACTTACTCCCATTTTTCTATAAATTAGCTATAGTGCCTTCAATTTCTTCAATGATAATCATAATTTCAAACATGTTGAGCATTGCCACTGACACAACTTTTGAGAATAAGAGTGACTTCCTCACTGTTGAGGGAGTAGAATGTAGCATCATGAGGAGGTTAGTCATAGAACAACTCAGAGAGGTTTTTTTCATTTGCAACAACATGAAAGAGGGAGTAATCAAGAAGATAATTTGTGAACACTTCCTCTCCCAAGTGCATGTGCATAACTCAAAACTACTGGATCATTTTCTTTATAACATTATTCACACCTTTGGGAAGTTCGAATGAGGAATTAGGTTGTTGAATGCTTGGTTAGGCTAATCTATCTTCCCTATGTTGAAGATGTTGTGGGGAGCTTGTTTGAGTATTTGCATACTAGTCTGGTGGGTGATGCAATTTGCATTGCCATAACTTTGGGCAATAAGCTAGCCAGATAGGTGGTTTCCCTTCTCCATACTGACCTAGAGTGCAAAATAATGGAAAATTTCACCCATTATGTGGAATTCATTGAGAAACTCTTCTCCTCTACTCAGATAAAATGCCTCTAGGAGGTGATTGAGGGCATTGGGATTCTTATGTTCACTCTCTGTGTTTGAAACTCATGTGTTGAAAACTCTAATTTTTGTCTTGTAATAAAATATATACATATATTATTATTTTTGCTTTCCACTCAGCTTTGTGTAATGTGATAATTTTGTACTTTTAGTTTTGTATTTTCATGTCACATGTGATGCCATTCTTTATTTTTCATATATATAGTGTGTCTCAATAATTATGCATTTAAATGTCATTTCTGCAAATATGTTTATTTCTGATATCACTATTTCCTTTTGTGAATAGATTTTAAATAATAGCTTATAATCAACTAGAATGCATAAATGTCAGACTCTGGGTAGGGTTTCCAAAAATATTTTAGAGTCCACTTTAATTTTGTAAATAAACTCATCACCCATCTTGTTGATTACGTGTACAACCCGCTTCAAAAATACTTTTAGAGACCCTTTTTTTGTTTAGGCTTTCAAAAAGAACCCTTAGGAGAAAAACTTAGCCTTTTAGAAAATACATCGGGAGATGAGTTAGGTTTCCCAAACCCTTTTGGGAACTGACAAAGGTTTGGAAACCTAACAAAAGTTTCGAAGATAACTTATTTCTACTTAATCTTCTTTTATTCCATCTGTGTATGCCCAAGTTATGAAAACCATTCTAGGACCCGACAACTACTCAAAAACTTAACAAGGGTTAACGTAAAGATGACTTAGGAAAAACTCATTAGATTGTCAACCAAGAGAGAGGTTGCAAAAACTTTCTCAGAGCCCGACACAACTTCAAACACTAAGGCTTAAATGTGACAACTTGAAGTGATTAACTTTGTTAAAGGGAGTGGATGTGTTCTTTGAATTTAGGAGGCAACCAAAAATGCAATAACACTATGCAAAATACACAAAAATGTTTTACAAGTTTTCACATGACTCAAGATTCCAAAATCATTAGATTTGGATCTAGTCAGAGGGCGACATAACACTCATCTCATAACTTCTAGAATCAAGTAAAATTGGAATAGAAGACAATAATTTTACCCAATTTGTTCGTCTACATAATTTATCACTATTGGAGAAACCTTTCAATGCATATACAAATAGTTGTATTCGCACAACACAAGATAGTCATTGAAACACAATATATAACAATCAATGAGATAATATCTACAAGATATCATATCCTACATGTAACTAAAAATTGATCTAACACTAGTGTGATTTAGATACATAGATGCATAATAAGATTAACTTCGCAATCCTAAATGTAATGTATGTAAGTATGATCACATATCATAGTGAAAGAAGTGATGTTGAAACACTATGGGGTCCAACATATGCAAATACACATATATGTTCATGCAAAATACATCATCCATACACCTTGACAACACCCACACGAACATTATTGACAAGTACAATAATAGTAGCAAACACAAAATGAATCCAAGAACATACAAATCTAGATATAAGAATTCAAAATACATTATGCATACACCTCAATGGCAATCCACAAGAACAACATTGACAAGTATGATAGTAGAACTAAACACAAAATCAATCCAATCATATACAAATCCACATACACATGAGTCCAAAATATGTTATCCCTACACCTCAATGGTAGTTCACAAGAAAATCATTGGCATAGATGCTAATAGTATCAAGTATTAAATAAGTCTAAACATCTACAAATCCACATACATGAATCCAAAATACACTAGATCCATACACCTCGATGGCAATCCACACAAACATCTTTGACATGTATGATAATAGTATCACCTACAAAACGAGTCCAAACATATATAAATCCACATACATAAATCTATAATACATTATCTATACATCTCAATGGAAATCTACAATAACATCATTGGCAAGTATGATAATAGTATCAAAATACAAAATGAGCAATAGGACGAGGCATATATGCTTGGACCTTACAAATTTAGTGTTGATGACCAACTTTGGGGGTTTGCTACACTATATGATTGAAGTACGGAGCTTCCTTAAGCCTCAATCAAAACCTTTTTGTTGCTTTCACAAGACCAAATGCATGAATATAATCATACAAGATATCTATGATGAGTAACCAATGTACAATATGTTGATGTAATAATGATGCAAGCTAATAATCCATAATACTTTTAATCATTTTCTCTTATCATTTATGCTACCAATAACCCAGGATTGTCCCTTAAATACACAATCCTCGATGCTCAAATTAAAATATTTTTAACACTCAAACCAACACATTATGATTAAGATTTTTAAAAAGTTCCAAGTAAAAATAAACAAAAAAATATTTAAATTTGAGAAATATGATCATGATTGTGATTCTATCCAATGAAAAAATATTTATATTTGAAAGATATGATTATGATTGTGATTATATCGAGTGAAAAAATATTTAAATTTGAAGGATATGATTATGATTGTGATTCTATCCAGAAATATATCTACCCTTATAATAATAACCCGTAAGAATAATAAAACCTTAAAAATTTATATTAATTTATTTTGAACATTAAAATAATAAAATTTAAAATGTGTTAAAGTCAATTTACATACAATACAAGCTAATTTAAATATCAAGATAAATTGAAAATGTGAACTAGGAGAGTGCCCAAAACAAATATAAAAGGAAAGAAAGCGAAAAAAAAAGCAATGTGTGCGTGCACTCGTTTTTCTCCTCTACACTCACCGTCCACGCATATTGTTTATTTCTATGGACGTTGTTATCAACAGGGCCTTGAACTTTCTATCCATTACCAAATACAGTGGTTTTTTTAATTAATTACTTGTTTTATATTAATAAAAAAAAAAAAAATTCTCGGACGAGCGTGTGAATTCCCCCCAAATTAGATTCTCAGACCTTTACACGTGCACCATGGATTAAGATGTTAGCGGCCTTATAACTAATGTTAACTTCTCCCTTTACGACCACGCAAGACAAATTGTCGGTGAAGATGGGCCAGGCGGGGCATTACAAGAGAAAGAAAGAAAGGGGGAAAGGGATATTCCAGGCCATTTCAAACTACACTTACTTTACCCAAGGCCGGTGCCGGTGCCGCTATTTGTTGGAAATTGGATTAAATTGCCATCTTGGTCAAAAACACGTGGGCATATTCTTTGCCGTTTAAGTGGTCAAAACTATATTGTCGGTGGCACCACCACCAAAATAGAGTCAAGTCATGGAACGTAGCTTTCACAAAATACCTCCCTTTTCATGTTTGAATAAACATTAACAACCATTGACACAAGTTTGTCGGTAGGCAACCCCTCTTTTATGATCGACTCGTCCCCCCGTTCAAATGCACAAGGACAAGTATCAACACTATTTGGCCTTCCCTTCCACCAACAGGGACCACTTGATGATCTTAGGCCTGTGGTCCCTTCCATATCTCTAAATTCAGCCTCACCCCTCACTTCACATTTATTGTCCTTTGCTCTCTTTCAAAGCAAAAAATATAATATGGTACATGCTAGGGGTACCTGGCTGAAATAATATAATTATTGTAAAGGAGTCTAAAGTTCGAGTGCTTGAGAAATTTTATTCTACATTGTTTCCGAGAGATTTTGAACAGAGTAATTTTATTTTTTTGCTGTACACCTTATTGTTTTTTCCTAGGAAACGACAAAAAGGACATAGTGTTTGTTGTAGATCTCATAGAAATAAATTATATTAAAATTATGTTGAAAGTCTAATGTTCCATTAATGTTTAAGGTTGGGATAATGATTAAAGTGGAGAATAATTAATTGAAAATTTATATTGGAAGAGACTTGATGTGATGGACATGCTACGTCTCTGAGGAATCGTGGGTTGCTTTGTGTGGGGGGAAAGACTTGGGGTGGTAGTTATGGATAAGTAGGAGGTGACTAAGTAAGAACTTTTAGTGTTCGCACTAAACTTATATAATAATCAATCCTGAGCAACAAAGTGGTGACCACAAAGATTTGTAGAAATGCAAGTAGAGAACAAAATGAGTATGCTTAGCCACCCACCCATTAGTGACTTGGAGACATTGTGGAATGTCAATCTCATTTGCACTTAGAAAGTGTTGCATCTTAGTCATTTAGAGATAGTGTAGGATGTGAATCTTATTAGTATTTGAAAATTTGGTAACCATTATCTTACTTCAATTGAAAGTGAATATATTTAATTATTGCTGCTAAAGGTATATTTTATATTTTATTATTCACTTTACATCATTTTGTATGTATATGAATTAAATATTTGGTGTTTCAATATTTTGTCTAATTTTCAAAATAGAATTTTATTCTTTTTCATATTCTTTCATCTTTCTAATTATTAATTCTTCTCCTAAACTTAGATATGGATTTGATCCAATTTAATTTTAGGTATCAAATTTGACCTCCATGTTCAAAATCCAAATTTTACCCAAGTTGACTTAGTTTTAACTAGTCATTATGTGTTGACTCCCACATTATAACTTTCAAATTGTGTGCCAAGATCAAATATAAAAGGACATTGTTAGATTTTGTGAAAATAAAGAACAATCAAGACCTAGTGTAAGGAATATACATTAAAGATTATTTGACATATAATGCAAAGATCAAATAGTGAAATAAAGTGTTTTCATGAATGAGAGAGTGCATACAAAGACAATAATGACAATAAGCAAGATGCATAAAATAAAAACTCACACTAACATGCAAACCATGCAACATGAGTGAATACATATAGAATATGTGAGGTGGAAAATATAAAACCAATATAAAATGTAACCACTAAACATCTCAAAATAATAAATAATTCCTATAAAAGATGTTGACAACTCACTCCTGAGAACTCAAGCAAGATAAACATGTGTAGGAAAAGTACATAACACCTAAAAGAAATGAAATAAAAACCTATAGTAGCACTCCCTTAAACATAACTTAGGTGGTTGAAAAGACGGGTCCTAGTAGATGAAGTCATATTAGGTGCCCATGTACATATAATTATCTCATACAAAAGATCTCCAAGAAAAGAGAAATAACTTTCCTACCCTCCAAATAGTGAGAGAAAAAATACCCCAAAAAGTAGAGAGAGAAGGACCATCTAACCCCCCAAATTTGTAGCCTCCCATATCAAAATTAAATGTTAAAGAAGATCAACTATTTTTTAATGTTATTTTTTTCTTTAGGCCCATAGGTGCATATAGAAGGTCTTACCATTTAGTGAAAGAATATGAAGTAAACACATGATAAATATAAATTCTAAAAAATTTATATCAATCCTTATGCCAATGTTGATATGTGTCACTATCTAACTAGAGTCTTATCCTAACTACAAAAGTGACGACACAACCATGTCTAGTAGGAGATAAAATATGTGTCAAAGGAGACAGGGATATTATTGTTGCATTGTTATTAAATATGAAAGTAATGACCTAAGTGTCTATTAATCTGTTAGATGCACAAGACAACTAAGAGGGGGAGGACAACTAAGAGGGGGAGGGGAATCAGTTGTATACTTTAAAACATCAAAAACCCTCATTAACATTCAAATTTGCATTAGTCCTTAAATCCTTATCCACCTTTAAATCCTTAACATGCATTATAGAATGTAAACATGTAAAACAGTAATGCAAACACATCCAAACATATAAGAACACCAAATTTACGTGGAAAACCCAAGAAGGGAAAAAACACGATAAGGATTAGCTCATTAATATATGAATTACAACACTAAATAAAATTAGCTCAATAATGTCGACACATCCTATGAGCCACCAAGTTTTTCTGCAATAGGCCAACTATTCATGGTTGTTTGCCCATACCTCACAAACTAGCCATGGTCTCCAAGTAAACTCGATCATATAATCAAACACACCTCTCCAATATAACAGTAAACCTAGCCATGTGTAATGTAAGTAATCAAAATACATGTAAGTGAAAGGATCATCAAGATATTGATGAGCCAAGCCATCAAGACGTGTAATCGCAATATGCTCTCACACCCACAAATGGAGGAGATTCATGCATGCTAAGATAGAACCACCACCCCAATATAAAATCTCATGCATATCTCTATGAAAGTGGGCCAAAACACATGGGACCCATGATGCATATCTAGTATCATGCTCCATCACTTGCTCTATGCAAATGCCTTAGCCAATAGGAAATCCCTTACCTCTACGATCAGGCATCAAAGGCCCGATAATGAATCCAACCAACACCATAGACATAGGATCAACACTATCAACAAATGGAGACAAATCTATCCTAGAGTCCACCACCTATAGCTACTATACCCCAAGTACTCATTGCATGGCAAGGGTACCTTGCCTGATGTCATAAGTGACTAGCTCGCCATGGATCCTCAAAATTTTCCAAACATCCTCAAGGGTAATATTCACCTCTCTCGTAGGCAAGTGAAATTAAGAGGTCTCTGAATGCCACCTCTCAACCAATGTGCCCATCATAGTATGGTGTGCCCTAATCTCTGACATAAAACAAATGTAATACAATCCAACTGCATCAAGGAAGTCCCTCTTCAACTCATGGAAACTAGGAATAAAGTCAAGCAACTATCGTGGCCAATGCTCTCTAGAATGCAATGATTTGAGAACCACCTACAAACATTCAACCCACAATGTCAAAAATTTGAACAAAACAAAATCATGAACCTAAAACTACTAGAAAACTAGCTAAGACATTCATTTTGACAATAGCAAACTTTTCTAGGATGATAGCGGCTCTATTTTACAATAATGGCCATGTTTACTATGATAGTGGTTGATTTACATGATAGTGGGCCTATCACAAGAATGGTAGTGATTAATTTTGACAACAGTGTTAAAATCCTAAGAGGTTTACAATAGTAGTTGGATTTTGCTATAGCGGCTGACAACAACACCTACTTTTTATAAAAGCAACCACCTTTTATTACAACGACTACTTTGTGTGAAAGTGGCTAAACTAAAAACTACAATAGCATTCAAATCGAGACAATAGTACTGAAATCCTAGAATTACCACTATCATCTTAAACCTAGTTCTAGCATTAATTACAAAGACAAGAAAGAAATAAAGCAAAAATTGAAACAAGGCATACCACAATCCTTGCACCGGCTAGCCTCCTGAATTAATGATCTGCATCTACTCTATGTGGGGCACCCAAAATCCTCACCATCACAAATCAATTATCAAAGCAACCTAATCTCTAAAGGAAATAATTTCCTAAGACTAAGAGTGAAAATGAGGAAAAATGAACCCTAATTTCTTATTTTAATCCCCCAAAAACTTAATTTTTACCTTGGGCACCCTCCTAGGTTTAAATTTTGAGCACCCTGAAACATCTAAAACCATAAACATGGGACCTATAGCCTAATTTTGTTGGAAATAGGATGCCATTTAATTGCAATCCTAGACATTTTTAATTTCATGTATCTCCTAAGTCCTTGGAAAGTGTTTCCCAACACTAGGATTAGAAAGGAATTAATATTAAATGAAATAATCATGTTAATTGTCATTTGTAATTAATTCTAAATGTTAGGAGCATGTGAGGGCATCCAAGATGAGTTCATAAATAATAGGAGCACATGGGGTACCCACATGGTAGGTGACACTCACCTTGAGTTCAGTTAACTATTTGGAGTAAGAGATAACACTTTTTAATGCATGTAAAGATCCTAGGAGTTAGGGTTTGATGTTTACATGCATGAAGTTTAGTTTAGTTTTAGTTGAATGCTAGTTGACTTTAGTTAACTTGGAATGCATGACTAATGACCTGAGTTGCATGACAAATAACATGTAACTTCCTCCAGTTAACGGGGGATGACCATTCTTGCATGAATGGTGGAGAGAGATGTTTCAGTTCACAGAAAATGACTTGGACCCACCTTGGGCGCCCAAGTTGGATTTTTGGAATTAACTCCTTTGCATGATAAGATATTTTAGAAGGCTAAGTTAAGTGGGCCCTCTCTTGGGTTCCTACTTTGAGGATGAAGCCTTGAAGATATTTACAGAATAAAGTTTGAGTTGGCACTTTAGTTTGGGACACCCAAATGCATGAAGATGAATATTTGACATTGTTCTTCATAGTTAAACTCTACTTGGAAGAGATAGGCGTACCTTTTAGGGATAGGGATTGAGCATTGTAATTGTAACTCAATTGGAGTTTACAAATTTTATCAAAGCTTATTTATCTCAGGAAAGTTGAAGTGAGTTATTATTAGTTTTATTGCAAGTTGTGAAGAAGTTTTGGTGAAGGCAAAAGAGGCATTCTCAAGCAAGAATTGGAGCTATTGTAATCTACTTTAGAGATTGAATAATAGATTAATTCTTGGTGAATTTTTTTCTTGAAAGGGTTTCTCCATGGTATATGCTTGCATAATCTTTCTAATATCATGTCTAATTCTTCTACAAATTTTTTCTTCATTCTACAAATGATAAAATGAATTAATCAGATAATCACCCACAAAGAATCTGTAACAAAGGAAAAGCATATTTAGATTAGCAATCTTAAAGTTTTTCAAAGTATTAAGTTAAGAAAACACCTCAATTCTCAACATTTGGTATCAGAGCTAAGGTTGGGTAGAGTATTGGGATGCCTTTCTCTTAAAAGATTGGAGGGATTTTGGTTTAGTGGGAGCTTTAATTATTTTTGTTATTGCTGATTTTGCAAAATAATTTTGTTACAATGAGTTTGAATTCTCCTTTAGAAATTGAAAGGTTCAATGGATCTAATAATGAGATGTGGAAACTAAAAATGGATCATCTCCTTGAAGAGAGAGATTAGTGGTTAGCTGTTGGTAAAGAGACAATCACCTACACCAATGTCGGATGAGGATTGGGCTAAGCTTGATAAGAAGGAAAGAGGGACCATGAGATTATGTTTTGTTGATGGTGTTCTCTTGAATGTTTTAGAAGAAACTACTACATATAAGTTATGGAAGAGAATAGGTGATATTTATCAAACTAAAAGTCTTACTAATAAGTTGTATCTAAAAAGAAAATTGTATTCTTTAAAGATGAAAGAAGGTGATTCTATTGCAAATTATTTGAATGATTTTAATTTGATTCTAAGCCAGTTAACATATGTAGAAGTAAAGCTAGAAGATGAAGATAAATGCATTTTGTTACTTTGTTCTTTACCATAGTCTTGGGAAAATATAATTGTTGCTATCAGTGGTAGTGGTGTAGATCCTAAGATGGACAATATAATTCCTACTCTCCTATCAGAGGAGATGAGAAGGGAGTCTAAAGAGGGAATCCAAGATTCCTTGCTTATAAAAGGTAGGCCTGAGAAAAAGGAACCTAAGGGAGACAAGGAAGGAAAGGGTAAGTCTAAAGGACAGTCTAAATCCCTTGGTAAGAGTAAGGTAATTTGTTGGAATTGTGGAAAACCAAGACATGTGAAGAAGGATTGTAAGAACAAGAAAGAGAGTTTTGATTCTTCTATAGAGGAGTCCTTAGATGATAGTAATGATGCATTGGTTATTTCATCTAATATTGTTTGTGATAGCTCTTTGCTTTATGTTTCAGAGTGATCTTCATAGAGAGGATGGTAGTCACAATTCCATGTGCAACTCAGTACCACAATTTAGTGGGAGCTATTGGTAGTGACATGGATGCATCATTGGTACGGTTATCTTCATGAGATTGGGGATATGGTTTTTTATTGGTTTAGAGTGGTTGCTATTATGTCATGGTTTACTCTTGATTCTAGATTAGAGTTTGGCATATTACACGTTCTCTTGAGACTATGATGTATGTTATGGTGCATGCGATCACCTAAGAGGAGATGATTAGATCATGAATGTCATGTTTATGTTCAAGATTGGAGATTTGACATTAATCTTGTGTAGTTCTCTTATGTATTGGGTACATTAATCATTTGCTTGATTACTTCATGATAGTTCTATGTTGCATTTAGAGTTTGGCATAGATTGGTTTGTTATAGGTCCTCATGGATACATGGAGAAATAGGTGAGACTTGAGTTCTCTTATGGTTAGAGACATGTGTTGGAATGGTTACTAGTAAGAAAAGTTTTTCCAACAGAAAAGACCAAGGAGCCTACACCTTGGTTGAATATGAGTTTAACACACTCAATGGTTACTCATGCCTTCAAAAAGGCAGTTTGGTTATAGAGACTTGGGAAAGGTATTGGTTTTAATTGTAAGTAAGTTAAACTTGAATGTAATAGTCAGAGTGCTATGTGTTTATCCAAAAATCCTATGTTATCATTCTCGTACTAAGCATGTTGATATTCGATATCACTTTGTGCAAGAAATGGTTGAAAGTGGGAAGGTATTAATTGAGAAAAGTTGACACTTTAATTAATGTTACAGATTATATTATGAAACCAATTCCTATAGATAAGTTCTCTTGGTTTTAATCATTTTCTTGGAGATTCATGATTATGTAGGTTGTATTTGAAGTTGGCATGGATTGATTAGTTGGTGCAGGAAGGCCATTGGCCTCGAGTCCTGTACTTGATTTAAAATTATTATTCCTTACTTAGAATAATTGCAATGTATAATGTCAAGTGGAAGAATGTTGGAAATAGGATGCCATTTAATTGCAATCCTAAACATTATTTATTCTGTGTATTTCCTAAGTCCTTGGAAAGTGTTTCCCAACACTAGGATTAGAAAGAGATTAATATTAAATGAAAGAATCATGATAATTAAAATGTGTAATTAATTCTAAATGTTGGGAGCATGTGAGGGTGTCCAAGATGAGTTCCTAAATAATAAGAGAACATGGGGAACCCACATGGTAGTTGACACTCACCTTGAGTTCAATTAACTATTTGGAGTAAGAGATAACACTTCTGAATGCATGTAAAGATCCTAGGAGTTAGGGTTTGATGTTTACATGCATGAAGTTCAGTTCAGTTCAGTTCAGATCAGTTTAGTTTAGTTTAGTTCAGTTCAGAATCAGTTTAGTTTAGTTTAGTTTAGTTTAGTTCAGTTCAATTCAATTCAATTCAATTCAGTTATGGTTCAGTTATCTTTAGTTTGTTTTAGTTGAATGTTGGTTGACTTTAGTTAACTTGGAATGCATGACTGATGACTTGAGTTACATGAAAGATAACATGTAACTTCCTTTAGTTAACAGGGGATGACCATTCTTGCATGAATGGTGGAGAGAGATGTTTCAGTTAACAAAAAATGACTTGGACCCACTTTGGGCACCCAAGTTGGCTTCTTGGAATTAACTCCTTTGCATGGTAAGATATTTCAGAAGGCTAAACTAAGTGGGCCCTCTCTTGGGTACCTAATTTGAGGTTGAAGCCTTGAAGATATTTGCAGAATAAAGGTTGAGTTGGCACTTTAGTTTGGGATGTCCAAATGCATGAAGATGAGGAATGCCAATCCCATTTGCACTTAGAAAATGTTACCTCTTAGTGATTTAGAGATAGTGTAGGATGTGAATCTTATTGCTATTTGAAAATTTGGTAACCATTATCTTTCTTCAATTGAAAGTGAATATATTTAATTATTTTCCTTATGGTGAAAAAGGTATATTTTCTATCCATATGTATTGAGTATTGAGTGTTCTAATATTTTATCTTAATTTTAAAAATATAGTTTAACTCTCTCACATATTTTTTCATCTTTCTAATTATTAATTATTCTATTAAACTTAGATATGTATTTGTAGATTTGATCCAATTTATTTTTAAGTAGCATACTCTGATAAATGGTATGTCTAAGGGGGAGTTTTTTCATATGTGCACTCATGATCAGTTTATTATAATTGGTATATAGCAATTCAATTGGTATAGAGTGGTCCCAATTGGTATTAGACCATTGTTAATTGGTATAGAGCAATCTAGTGATTAGTACAGTGCTAGTTCAATTGGTATGGAGCATAAATTGGAATATTTATAATTTCTACAAAGCATTTTGTGTATTTTTTCCATCAATGAAAAAGGGGGAGATTGTTTACATAATGTTCTCATTGATGCCAAAAGGTTTCATTGATGTCAAAGGGCAGATTAGTGGATGCCTAGATGTCATTGTGCTCAGTGGTTAAGGTTTTGGAAGATTTGGTGCAGTATGATGGAGAGAAGAGCATGTTTTGCAAATTGTTGCAAAGTTGCTCAAATGTTGCAATGTTTTCACGATGTTGCAAAAGTTATTCCCAAAAGTCAAAAGAGAAAACAAGTTGCATATTTGACATGGGTTTTTCAAGAGCTTTCCATTGATGAAGGAAAAAATGGTGCTCAAAATTGTTTTATGTTTGCTCTCATAAAGAATTAGGGTTTAGAAAATAAACCCTAGGTGTTGTAGTCATGGCGATGAATAGATTTTACATTTGAATGTTGATTGTGTATAGTCAATTGTAGGTCACTTAAGTCACAACTTAAGCCATTGGTGTTGTCTAGGAACCAAACCCTTTGCCTAATTCTACCAGTTGGTTTGACAAAATGCCCATTGTAACACTCCTTCACATTGCTATTTGAGTTCACCATGACCTTGTCTAACTTGTGATATGCGATGGAGTTTAATGGTAAAAATTGAAGGATGTGAGATCCAACGAATATTACATGATGTCTTCAATCATGCTTTGATGTCTACCTTAGTAGGTGCTATGAGAGATATGTGATAAAGTTTGATCAATAGTTGTGATCAAACTAGATATATCGAACAACTTCCCTCTATCCCAATGCATGAATGGTGGGTCCTCATCTTTCCCTACAGGATTGTGGGAAAGTGAGAAGTGTATAGTGGGACCAACAAAAAGTGGCAGGCCTTGGTAGTGGAAAATGATATCATCAAGAAAACATGGAAAGTTATGATTGCATCACACCATTGCTTCACATCGTTGTTGTGAAGCAAAGAGGAGTTAAGCATTATGCGATATGCAAAATATGGTAGAGTATGGCATCGACTTGGACACATGGCAACATCCCATTGTCATACTGAAGATAAATGGTGGCTCCCTGGTTATCCCTACAGGAATGTGGGCTAGTGACACATGTGCCCTATGAGACAATTAGTAGAATGTGATTGCATTGCAATGTTTCTTTATATCATGATTAAACATTCTTTGCATGTAAATGAAGTTGCACTATGCAAATAGAATGTGATGGTGATCCAATAGCGGAGTTCAAGTTCTGGTGATTGGATAGTGATCATATGATTCTTCACATCACAAAAATTGAGTTTGATGTCCTAAGTGAGAATGTGATGGGTTAAGTGTGTGTGATGGTTAAAAACAAAGAGATAGAGATCAACAACGCCAGTTTAAAGGAAACTTATCTAATGGCTGTGTTTTAAAGATAACAAGGATAAAGGATGATCAAAGGATTATAGCACAAAGAATTGAGATCAATGGACAAAATTCAAAGTTGAAGATCCTCAATGGCTATGATAGTATGAACATAGGTTTGGTCTGGTAACTGACATAGTGCATGAATTTAATTGGTCCAACTACTCCAGTGACCAATTTGATTGATTTCAGGATATGTAGAGCAACGACATAGACTAGAAAGGTGATTGAAATCAAAATCAGATCAGATACACAAGGATATGGCATTAATTGCATATCTAGATTAGGCTTTTTGTAGATTATTATGTTTAGCAAATTCTATGAACCTGAATTTGATATTGTGAGTGTATGGCTAGGTGGATAGGTGGCTTGTTGAAGAAGATAATGAGTAAAACCTAGTAGAGTCTTTGTATAGGTGTGTGTGCAAATCTTGAGGTAATGATTGTAGGTTGGTGAAGGGATGCGAAAGAAGACAATTAGAATTTGGCTAAGTGTCGATGCATGTTGTAGGTAATGTGTGAGCTCTTGAGGTGGAAAAATAATGCACTAAAAGAAAAAGGTATAGATTGTGTATGTGTGAGCTCTTGAGATAGACAAATAATGAACTAAGAGAAAAAAGGTACAAAGTGTGTATGTACAAGCTCTTGATGTGGACAGATAATGCACTAATAGAAAAAGGGAAAGGTGTAGAACAACGTGAGGTGCAAGGTAGAGAATTATGGTGAAGAGACAACAATAAAGGATTGAGAAATTGTAACATAATAGAAAAAAAATTAATATCTTTATTTTAAATTTTACTAGTGGGAGTGATGCAGAGAAAGGATCTTTTACAACAAATCTTGATTCAGTACAAACATAGTTTCAATCTAGGTTCATGCCTAGTTTTTCTTAGTGAACTTGCTCAATGAATTTGATGAGCATTCACCAAACACAAGCATGGATTCTTGGACTGTCGAAACCCATTTTACAATGCATTTGATGATGTGCAAACAATCACCCATTTATTCATATCAATACAATGCATACTTTCTTAGAACCTTACACAACTAAACCCATAGGCTACCTCACTATGAAATGAAAGGAAAAATCATTAATAACTTTCAAAAATAAAAAATAAAAAAAATCACTTCAGTGGGATTAAAGATAACCTAATTATAGAATTTTCCTCCAATTTTCATAAAGATCCAATGGTGGAAAGGAAAGTTATGGCATTTTCCTCAAAACTAGAAACCCTAGGCCAGCCACAAACCTGCTCTCACCATAAATGGCATAACTTATTCAAAACTTAATCAAATTTGATCAAACTAGAAGCATATGAAACTAGACTCATGCCTTAAAATTTTAGAATTGTTTTTAGTCTCGTATTGTACCATACATGGCTCTACTAGCACGTTTTTAGACTGAAAATTGGGGAAAACATTGTTAGAATAGGGCAACCTTCACTAAAATGGCCATATCTTACACAAAACTCAATGAAATTCAATGCCACAAAAACCAAAAGAAAGAGGATTCACATTCCCATGCATTCCAACCAGTTTTAGATCATTAAATGGTTTTTATAGGCTGTAAAAAAAAGAACATACTGAAATGTTGAGAAAACCTTTGAAAAAGCTTGCTTTCATTAACTTAAAACTACAATATCAATTCTCTAACACTATTCTACTTTGGAGGGTGTTTTTATGAATTTACAACCAATCACAATGGTTTGTAACCATTTATTGCTTGCATGTAACCATTTTATTTATTTTTTCCACCTTGCTAAAGTTCCAATTGGTATCAAAGTGGTTCCAATTGGTATAGAGTGGTTCCAATTGGTATCAAACCATTGTTAATTGGTACATAGCAATATTTTGATTGGTATAGTGCTAAATTTCAATTGGTACAAAGCATGAATTGGAGTATTTAAAATTGCTACAAAGCATTTTATGCATTTTTTCCATCAATGACAAAGGGGGAGATTGTTTGCATAATTTTTTCATTGATGTCAAAAGGTGTCATTGATGTCAAAGGGAAGATTAGTTGATTCCTAGATGTCATTGTGCTAAGTGGTTAAGGTTTTGGAAGAGTTGGTGCAATATGATGGAGAGAAGAGCATGTTTTGCAAATTGTTGCAAAGTTTCTCAAATGTTGCAATGTTGTCATGATGTTGCAAAAGTTATTCCTAGAAGTTAGAAGAGAAAAAAAGCTGCATATTTGACATGGGTTTTTTGAGAGCTTTCCATTGAAGTGATTTGTAGACCTTGAAGACAAAAATGGTACTCAAAATTGTTTTATGTTTTCTCTTGAAAAAAAAATAGCATTTAGCAGATAAACCCTAGGTGTTGTAGTCATGGTGATGAACATATTTTATGTTTTAATGTTGAATCTATATAGGTGGTTGCACGTCACTTAAGTCACAAATTAAACCATTGGTGTTGTCTAGGAACCAACCCCTTTTCCTAGTGCTACCTATTGGTTCAACAGAGTGTCCATCGCAACACTCCTTCACATTGTTGCTTGAGTTCACTGTGACCTTGTCTAACTCATGATGTTTGATGAAGGAGTTCAACAATAAAGAATGAAGGATGTGAGATCCAATGGCTATTGCGTGATTTTTTCACATCATGCTTTGATGTTTACCTCAGTAGATGCCATGAGTGATATGAAATAAAGTTTGATCAACAGTTTTGATTAAACTGGATAGATCAAACAGCTTTCTGCTAGCTCGCTACGTGAATGGTGGGTCCTCATCTTTCCCTACAGGATTGTGGGCAAGTGACAAGTGTATAGTGGGACCAACACAAAGTGATAGGCCTTGGTAGTGGAAAATGATATCATCAAGAACATGTGGCAAGCTATGATTGCATCACAACATTGCTTCACATCGCTATTGTGAAGCAAAGAGGAGTTACTTGTGTTATGAGATATGTAAAAGATGATGGAGTATGGCATCAACTTGGACACATGGTAGCATCCCATTATTGTGTTGAAGATTTGATGGTTCCTTGGTTAGCCCTATGAGAATTTGGGCTAGTGATGCTTGTGCCCTATGACACAATTGTCAGAATGTGAATGTATTGCAATATTTCTTTACATCATGATTAAACATTCTTTGCACATAAATGAAGTTGCACTATGCAAAGAGAATGTGATGGTGATCCAATGAAAAAGATCAAGTTTTGGTGATTGGATGGTGATCGGATGAGTTCTTCATATCACAAAAATTGAGTTTGATGCCCTAAGTGAGAATGTTATGGGTTAAGTGTGTGTGATGGTTAGAAGCAAAAAGATAGAGGTCAACAATTCCAGTTTAAAGGAAACTTATCTAACGGTTATGTTTAAAAGATAACATGGATACAAGATGATTAAAGGATTATGGCACGAAGACTTGAGATTGATGGACTAAATTCAAATTTGAAGATCCTCAATGGCTATGATAGTATGAATGCAGGTTTGGTCTAGTAACTGACATAGTGCATGAATTTAATTGGTCCAATTTCTCCAGTGACCAATTTTTTTGGTGTTAGGATGTGTAGAGTGATGACACAGAGTGGAAAGGTGATTGAAATCAAAATTAGATTAGATACACAAGAATATGGAATTAATTGCATATCTGGATTAGGCTTTTGTAGATTATTATATTAGTAAATTCTATGAACCTAAATTTTATATTGAGTGTATGGCTAGGTGGATAGGTGGCTTGCTGAAGAAGATAATGAGTAAACATGCTAGTAGAGGATTTGTATATAGGTGTGTGTGAAAAGCTTTAGGTAATGATTGCAAGTTGGTGAAGGGATGCAAAAAGAAGGAAATTAGAATTTGGCTAAGTTTTGATGCATGTTGTAGGTAATGTGTGAGCTCTTGAGGTGGAAAAATAATGCACTAAAAGACAATCCTTACCTCAAGCTTTGCACACACACCTATACAAATAAGACAATCAGAATTTTGCTAAGTGTCAATGCATGTTGAGGTGGACAATCATTACCTCAAGCTTTGCACACACACCTATATAAATCCTTTGCTAGTATTTTTACCCGTTATCTTCTTCAGCAAGCCAACTATCCACCTAGCCATACACTCAACATAAAATTATGGTTCATAGAATTTGCTAAACATAATAATCTACAAAAGCCTAATCTAGATATGCAATTAATTTCATATCCTTATGTATCTGATCTGATTTTGCTAAGTTGAGAATATTGGTGTAGAAGGTAAAGATGAAGGAAAATTTGACCTTGAAGGAGAATTCATATGTTCCTTAGAAGAGATTGATGAACTAAGAGAGTAAGTTGATAATCTGAAAAAGGAGAATAAGCATATGAGAAAACTTGCACAAAAAGAGACCAATAAGTTAACCAAAAATCTTGAAGAATCTAATTAAATGGTGGTGAGCTTAAAGTTACAAGTGGAGGAAGCCAAGAGAATTGAAGATGTAGTTAAATATAAACTACAGTCCGAGGTTGAAAAATATATGCAACTAGAGGCATAAATAGTTACATTAAGAAAAATATTTGGAAAAGGCTAGAGAACAAATAGAAAAGGGCCTAAAACTAAAGGGAGGCTCGAAGATTCTTGAAAATTTAATCAACATAAAAAATCCTTCAAACAAATAGAAGTATGGTTTAGGCCAAGAGAAAGGGAAGAGCACTTCTACCAATGAATCTACAAAACTATATGAGAAATTTAGATCAAAAGAAAAGGCTGATATAGAGTGTGATAAATCCTACAAGAAGAGTACCTTTGGAGATGAAAAGAAAACTGTGAAGGTAAAGAAAGTTGAGGAAGAAAAGAAGCATGCTTCAGACAAGAAAAACATTTAATCAGTTCCTAATCATCAAAAGAAGAAGCAGAACATAAGAAGAATTGATGTTTATGGATTCACAAGGGTGAGATATTTGAAGAAGCCAAGACAAAGAAGACCCCCTTATCCTGCTAAAGAAAATTCTATGACCAGGTACTCTTCATACTTCTATGGGTATTGTTATATTTGTAGCCAATTTGGTCATAGGGCTAGAGAATGTAGAGTAGTTCCTAAAAGGAGTACAAATTTTGTAAGCAAAAATCCATTTTCTCCTTTAATTGATATGAATGTAATGTGTTACAATTGTAATAATTTTGGTCATATAGCTAATAATTATAGAGAAAAATTCATAAGAATAAATGTACAGAGTGAGAAAAAAAAAATGAACCTCCTAAAGTGAACAAAGAGTCTAAAGTCTTTGAAAGGAACCTAAAGAAAAGGTAGAAATGAAACCTAAGAAAGTGTGGAAAGAAAAAGAGAAGATTCCCACTCAATCAGTGATTGCACAAACAACACTTCATGATAAAAAAGAAAAATATGTGGGTTATAGATAGTGGCTACTCTAAGCATATGACTAGTGGCAAGATAAAATTCATCCAACTCAAGAAATGTAAGGAAGGATCTGTCAGTTTGGGTGACAAAACAATAATGAAAATATATGGAAAAGGAACATTGAGCATAGATGGTCTTTATATTGAAGGTTTGAAGCACAACCTACTGAGTGCAAGTTAGATGTGTGATAATGGTTACAAAATCACATTCAATTCATAAGGATGCAAGATAAGGAAAAATAGAAAAATAATTGCAAAAGGAATAATAATTGATAGCAACCTTTATAATCTCAGTGAAGTAAAAGGTCAAAATTGTTTGATAGGACAAGTTGATGAGAATTGATTGTGGCATTGGATAATGGGGCATGTAAATTTTGATAACTTAGTGAAAGTGATCTTGAGAGGGATTTTAAGGCACATGCCCAAGATAACTAAGCCTACAAACAATATATTCAAAGAATGTCAAAAAGACAAGCAAAAAATGGTTAAGTTCCAAACAAAAGAATACTCAACTAAAAAACCCTTGCAATTGGTTCATAAATTTTTTTGTGGACCTACAAAGACAAGAGGATTGAAAGGTGAAATATATTTCATGTTGTTGATTGATGACTATTCAAGAATGGCATGGGTAAAATTTCTAAAAGACAAGTCACATGCATTTGAAATATTCAAGATATTTAGAAGGATGGTTGAGAAGAATATTGGTAGAAGAATGAAATGATTAAGATCAGATAAAGGTAGATAATTCACATCAAATGAATTCATTGAATATTGTGAGAAGCATGGAATCAAAGACAATATCTACATTAATAACTCCACAACATAATGGAGTAGTTGAAAGAAAGAGCATGATAGTTAAGGAGATGGCTAGAATAATGTCGAATGAGCCCAAATTACTTGATGTGTATTGGAGAGAGGTAGTTCATACTACAATATATATTTTGAATAGAGTTTAAATAAGAGTAAATAGTGATAAGAATCCTTATGAAATATGGTATGAAAGACCTGCATCTATCAAGTATTTCAAAATGCTTGATAGAAAATACTATATCAAAAGAGAAGAAGATAACTTGAGAAGCTTTGATTCGAGATGTGATGATGGAATATTTCTAGGATATTCCACCCAAAGAAAAGCTTACAAATTTTATAACAAAATGTTTCACAATATTTTAGAAAGCATCAATATCAATATTGATGAGGATATAAAACATATAAAATATGAGAGAGATAACTTTGAAGAGGAATATGATTGTGAAGAAGAGGTTGTTGATGAAGAGCTTGAAGAAGAGGTTGAAAAAGCACTTGTAAAGTATGTTCAGTAGGATCATACCACATATCAAATAATTGGAAACAAAAATGAAGGTGTCCAAACAAGGAGAAGACTTGCAAAGAACAAGGAACAAGTACATTTTTCTCTCTTGTCTCAGACTGAACCTAAACGCTATATAGATGCCAACAAGGATGAGAGCTAGATAAAGTTCATGGAAGAAGAGACGAATTAGATTGAGAAGAATAAAACATGCAAATTAGTTCTTATACCTCCAAGAAAAAATGTGATTGACACTAAATGATTTAAGGCAAGGTCAGTGTGCAAAGGATATGCACAAGTTGAAGGCATAAAATTTGAAGAAATATTTGCATTGGTTGCAAGATTAGAAGCTATAAGAATGTTTCTTGCATTTTTAATTTATAAAGGATTTAAAGTCTATCAAATGGATGTAAAATCTACTTTTCTTAATGGAAACCTTGAAGAAGAAGTCCACATAGAACAACTAGAAGGTTTTTTGCTATCAAAAGAAGATGACTATGTTTGCATATTGAGGAAATCATTGTATGGTCTAAAACAAGCACTAAGGGCATGGTATTCAAGATTGGACCAATACCTACAACAAGAAGGATTCAAAAAGGGATAAGCAGATAGCAATTTGTAATTCAAATTAGAAGGTGAGCACATAATATTTGTTGTAAATGTGGATGAAATCATATTTGGTGGTAGCAATGACAAGATGTGTAAATAATTTGTTGTCCAAATGTAAATTGAATTTGAGATGTAAATGCTAGGAGAGCTGCCATTTTTCCTTGGTTTACAAATTGCACAAACTGATGATGGGATATTTATATCTCAAACCAAATATACTAAGGAAATTCTTAAAATGTTTGGAATGGAAGATAAAAAACTAGTTAGTACCCCCATGATAACTGGATGTAAATTGAGTAAGTCAGATGAGTCACTAGATGCAAATCAAACAATGTATAGGTAAATGATTAGAAGCTTGTTGTACTTAATTTATTCAAGGCTAGATATTAAGCAAGCTATGTGTATGGTTGCAATATTTTAAGCTAATCCCAAAGAGTCTCATGTCAACACATTAAAAATAATGTTTAGATAAATCAAAAGTAATATTGACTATGGACTATGGTATCCCAAGAGAAAATATTTCACTTTAATTGCATACATAGATGCTGATTGGGTTGGAAGAGCAGATGATCAAAGAAGTATTAGTGGTGGAGCATTCTTAACTGACACCGCACCAGAAATGCCACCACACCGCACCGTCCACCACCGCACCACCAGATCACGCTGGCGTCATCAAGGTTCATCCAGCCTGCTGGCGCAGACCATTGACCAGCGACCAGCTTTTTTTTGATCAAGGGGTAAATGCTTTTGACCAGAGCTATGAACCGGAACACAACCATTCAACAATACCACCCCAACGAGGTTTGAACCTTGGTGGAAAGAACAACAATGCCACCTATAAACCATCACACCATGCCAATACCGGAAAGGAGAGATCAAATTAGGTAAACTTGATTTTACAAATTTCTAATGGCTTGATGGTTGCAGATTTATGGTCACATTCTTTCTCTTTGTGGTGCTTGTCAAAGAGAGAGAATATATGTGGGTGTTGCCACAATAATGGGTTAAAATTTATGGGACATCCTAATTTTTTCCCCTTGGATAGAACCTCACTAGTTTTAAACCATACCTATAATGGACTCTCCTCTACGCCTATCAAAATGTTGATAAAAAACCACTATTGATTTACCTTTTGGGGGATCAAATGAGTTCATTTAAAATTTATATTTTGTAAGTATATAGCCCTTATTATAAAGCTTCCCAAAAAGTATAATTTTAAATATATTTAATTTGATTATTACATTTATTTTTTATTTCTTGTAAATGTAGGGTTTTTAATGAACATCAAACTCTTTATTTCATACATACAAAAAATAGGAAAATAGAGAAAAAAATTCTAAAAAATACATGTCCACTAGGTATTGGTGTCCTTATTCCAACAAAAAAAGAATAAGTTAATTCAAATACATACAAAAAAGTTACGTGTTACACAATACACCTTTGCTGAGATTATAATTACTCTGAATTAGAAAGTTAATTTAAAAAAAATATGAAACAAAAAATTATGAAAAAAATCCATGCCCTAGATATTGGTGTGACAAAACTGTATTTTAAAAATTAGAATATGTTGGAGAGGAAGAAATAGCAGCCATAGAAGCACCTATGCTCTCAACCTTGTAATCCCTGCACTCACTCAAAGGGGGAACAACAAGAACCCAAACAAGAGGAGGGGAAACAACACCTCCCTCAATAATATAAGGGGGAATAAAACCTTTCTTGAGACCCTTAAATGAAGAATTTTTAAGGACATACTCCATAGATCTCTCTACCACACTTCTCTAAGCCTTCAACTGTACCTCCAAAAGGATATCAAGAAGGAAATCCTCCTCCTCAATAAACCCTTCACCATCCTAGGCATCAACAAGAGGAGAACCATCAATAAGATCATCATTATCAGGGGAAAGAATATCTTCCTCATCTCATTCATGTGCCAAAAAATCAATTTCCAAGGATACATGGGCATCTTCATAAAATTCAAAAACTGCACCATCACCAAAAAAAAACATCTATAATAGAAGAGCCACCCTTGTCTACCCCTAAAGGGAAAACATAAAGCCCACCTTCAGATCCACCCTGCCTAAGACTGTGGACTAGCCATCAACAAGGTCCTCAACATTAAATGTTCTAACATCATCAAAAAAAGATGAACAAACAAGATCTCCATTATCACACAAATGCACATAATCTATAGACTCCACTGTTGAAATCTTCACAACAATTGAAGAAGGATCTTGCATAGTGAACACATCTTTGTCTAGATCTTCACCTCCCTCATTGATCTCTTCCAAGGATTTAAAAAATCCCCCCCTTCTCCTCTTCCTTCTGACTCCCTCTTCCCAGTTGTCTCACTCGTCATTTTTCAAACATGAAAACATACTTGTTATCGTTATGATATTTGTCTTCATTATCCAGTTAAAACTATTTTTCTATATGAAATATTTTATAGTCATCCACATCAACACATGCAATACCTTTCATCATTTATAAATTTATTTTATTTTCAATGTCTCTTTCGATGGAGTATTTCTCTTATAGTGATGTAATATTTTATCCCTTAATAATAAACTTATTTCTTCATCAAAATGTTCCTATATATAAAACCAAGCACATGGAATCATTTGGCCTAACACCTAGAATTTTTTTCATAACCTTTGTAAATATCATTTTAAAAATAAGAACCATTTATTTTTTCATCTTTCTAAATATAAATTATTTGATTAATCAATGAATGTATATCCATTATATCTCACCAAATTGATCTTGGAATTCCTCCTTGAACTCTGATGGCAAGGGAGACTCTCCCTTTCAAATCTAAAATGCAACACACATTCAACACTATGTAAGAGGATGCAAATAAACATGAACAAAAAAATATGGAAGAGAAATCTACAACATATATTGATTTAAAATTTTGAAAAAATGAATTACATAATCATGGAGCTCATATGCTCCCATACAACATGGGCTTCACACATACAAAAATCTGCAACTCAACATTCCAACATCATTATAGCAGCATCTAGATATGCAACCACCAACTCTCCAAAGATCCCACTTCACCAAATTGCAAGCATCAATATATAAAAATTGTGTGAGAATAAACCACTATTGGTTTCTCAAAACAACCTCCACTATATCACTCGGAAAACCTATCACTTTCTACCTATTAATTCTCTATTATTTGTTAGAATTTTCCAAAACGATTTCTGGGTTTGGTGCACCTCATTTCCAAATTTTCAAATCATTTTGAAATTCTTAATTTCATTACTATATGAGAAAGTTTTAGCTGTTTTATTGAGACTAGGTCTCATAATTATAACCTAAACAATTTTTAATCTTTTCCCAAGAATATTAATATGCCAGTCAAACCTCCAAAATGCTCATTACTCTTTCTTAAGATGGATTTCCTCTTCTTGGCATATGCATTCAATGTGAAATTCAAAATTTTCTTTACACCTTACACCCACTCTCTCCATTCCATCAATGCCCATCATTCCAGTTCTCCAACAAGATGCAATTCCAATTTTTTTTTAATGGATTTACAATTTAAAATAATTGTCCACTCACAGGCTTGTACATGTAAGTTTTCTCTTTTAGAAAATTAACACATCTCAAATATTTTAAAAAAATGAATCGATTAATTATTTGATTTTCTCACAATCCATCACCAAATTATGCTATGCTGGAAGAGTTGAAGATTTCAACAATTTACACCTCCAACCAAAATCAAAATAAAACACAAGCATAAAACTTTAAAATATTTTTGGTTGGGCAGGATTGCTTCGTACCCCTGGATGCTCCTACATCAAACTCCTAACACATGAAGAAATATAAATAACTAGTAAAATAGATAAATATTCTCTAGAATATTCTTTCAAGGACTACACAAATAATCTCATGACAAAATATTCTTCTTTAATATCATAATCTCCCATTAAATCACTAAATATCTAAAGATGTTTAAATTTTATTTAAATCCACTTCCACTAAACTTGGGTAAATGATCTTTGAATTCAATGAAAATGAGACTTTGATAATTTAGGATAACATTAAAATCATATGCTCTATACCACCCCACAAAGAAAGATATTTTGTGAGGATGTATCTTATGCTATTTCAAATATAATACATTATAACATTTAAATGAGCAGGCAAAGGGCCATAGCTATATTCAATTTTTAGATCCAACCTTCAATTATAACTTATTACCTTTCTCACCAATATCCTAACAACCAATTTTACTTAATAATATGCTTGGACTACAACATAAAAAATATGAGGGGAAAAATAATGTAATGTGTGTGTACTATTTCACATTATGTTTTGAACTCACTTTAGCCTATAATTTAATAATAGATTTTTATATCTATACAAGAAATATATTTTCTCACACTTGAAGAGCATATTGTATTTCATATTTTGTTAGGAACATACATATAAAATTTCAACAAAATTCTTCTAGATATTAGCACAACATGTAGAAATTTACACAACACATTAGTATCCTAAAAATTATCAAGATTCAAAATCATAATGTTTGCATGGATTTCTTATAATGTATGTCATAATACTTGAATGATAAAGTATCATCTCTTTTTGTCTCATTTGAGTGAACAAAGCACATGGTTTTTCCATTTGAAAGGGAAAATTTCACTTTTTCATGCAAGCAACACCATCATTCTCCATTGAGGAAAATTTGTAAAAATACTCTTAGCTTTTACAATCACTCTTAAGCCATCTCATTCTTGGTGTTTGAACCATAGATTTTTGGGTAGGGCTTATAGGCTACTCTTGCACTCTTAAGATGTTTCACCTAAAAGGAGATAGATAAACCCCACTCAAAAGTCTAGTTGGTTCACTCAAATTAAGAGATGTATGATGTTATTAAGGAAAAATGGAATGATCTAAGTGCAATTAAATGAACTATTTGATTAATTATGAATGTAAAACCTAAGAATTATGAAATGTTGGAAAACACAATGTGAAATGCAAACATGAACTAAAGTATGAACAAATGTAAAACAAAAAAGAAGGTTTTATCAGAGTGCACCTGGGAAAAGAATGGAGAATCTGGAGTGTCTTGGATGTTGTAAGAGATTATTGAAAATCACCAGTGGGACTCATTTGCCACTGATGGCAAATTAGTACTACTTTTGATGAAAGCTTCTGAGAATAGGTTTTTGAGTGTTGGGATCTAGAATTTGACAAAATCTAGATTTCCAGCCTTAAGGTGGGACTCATTCAACACTGATGATGAATTAATCCACTCCTAAAACTTTGTGAAACCAAGGACCAATCTTGTAGCACTAGATCTAAGATTGTTTGTTTGTTGGGTTGACAGAGTCAAATCTGTAGAAAATAGACAAAATGTCTTCTCCAAGCTTGAAATAGGTTGTAGTTGACTTGAAACACTTTTTTGACTTCTTGTCCACTTTTCAACACCTAATAGCTTGTCAAATCTGCATACACAAGTCTGCAAACACACATGCAAAAGGGGAAAAATGGTTAAGGGTTAGGTTATAGGGATTTTCCTTGGTCAAATCCCACTTTAGTAATCAAACCCTTAATGAAGAAATGGAATAAAAGAGAATGATAAACAAATAATATGCAAATGCTATCAAATTACAAAACCCTTATTGAAGAAATATGAAGATATAACAATGGCTGCTCCAAAATACTTGATTAATACTTGATTCAATGATGCTAAGTGCTTGAATGCTTGAACGAATGTGTGAATAAGTGAACTTGATGAATGGGGGTTAAAATGAGAAGAAAAACACTTATTTATAAACACTTGTGCCTTAGTAACCTGATGATACCTCATCACAGGCCGACATAAGGTGATTTTAAATAAAAAAAAAGAAAATTTGAGATATTTTGAATTTTGAGCCAAGAGGGACTCATTCGCCACCCATGGTGAATGGGTCCCACCTTGGACCTGAATGTGGGTGTTGGGAATTATCTTGAATTTAATGTTGTTTGTCAGGTTTACATTCAAAAACACACTTAATTAGGCCTTATAATGGCATAAAGGGGTCAAATAAACCATAAGAAAGGTGTAAATAGTGAAATTGAGCCTAGAAAAGTGTGAAATCTTGTTACAAAACTTTACAACACTTCAAAATAGGACTTGATAAGTGATGAAGAGGTGATTTTAAGGTGAATTGTAATGAATAGAGTCTAGAAAAGTGTAGAAATGTTTTACAACACCCTCACAAGACACCATAATTTGAATTTTAAGGACCTAATGTGAATGTTCAAGCCACATTGCAACATTAAATCAAAGTAAAATGGACTAAGCATTGTGAAGAAAGGCCTAAAAGACCATGAAAATGACAAGGGACCATTTTTCTATGGTACAGTGTCCTACTACTATGCTATTTGTTTCTCTCTCCCAACAATTCGAGCTTCTTGAGGAAAGGCACTAATAGCAATACCACTCACCTCCATTGGAGAAATTTTTTGCTACTAGTAATACTATTCTATTGTTATTTTATTTCTAAATGTGATTTTCAATGTGATAACTTATTTAGTGTAGAAATAAAGAAATATATTACAATTATTTTTATTTGCATGCACTGGTGGTTCTCCTCATAGGATAGGGTTAAGAACATTATCAGTAATTTTATTCTTGTCACTTATTTTAAGAATTATTGCACTTAGGATTTAAAAGAACACTCTTATATAATTTCATTTTATACCATATATATGAAGGTTTAAATACCAAAATGGGGGTTTGATTGAGGAAAAACCCTAAATAGGCCCAAAAAAAATTCATGTCTCATTGTATGTGTAGTTTAAATAGATTTTGGAAAATTAAAGAAAAAATTTATAGGCTTTTGGAGTGATTGGTATTGATTGATAGAGTGATGTGAGGATGTCCAAATACCACACTAGTTTCCTACATAAAGAGTTGTATCTTTAGGTCACAAGTTCCTCTTTACCCAAACTTTAGTTTTCTAGTGAAATGTTTTCTCAAAATATTATTTATTTTCTATAGTTCAAAATTATTCTCATTTTTTTAGAAATTTATATCATAATAATATCATATTATTCAATTTTTAAATATCTTCTTAATTTTATTACAGTATATCTTTATATTTTTAAGGCTGGATATAAATCATTGTTTCCTTTGAGATGGAGTAGGAATTTGGTTATTAAAATATATTTTTAATAAAACCATTTTTTCATTTTCTACATTTTGGTGAACTAGAGTTCTAGTTAAATACCTCTTCTCTCTATTAAATTATTTTTATTTAGTTATGTATACTCTATTCTATCCAAAATTTTGGTAAATAAATGACATAAATATATTTTTGAATATGTTATAATAATCTTTAGATTAATTTAACCAGTTAAATTCTATAAAAACTTCTACTTCTTCTATTCCTTCAAATTATTCTTCAAGTTCTTTTAATTCTATTATTTCTTCTCATAATGATTCTAATCATTTAATAAACACAAATTTTATTTTTAGGACTTCACAAGTGCTTGAGAAACCAAAAAATTATGTCTATCGAGTGCAAGAACCACATCAAATTCAAAATATCTCCTCCTACACCTATTCTTCCATTTTCTCTAAAACCTCTTTCTAAGTCCTTGGGAGAATATGACCTTATCAAGAAGCTTTGAATTACTCCTGCTAAGATCTCTCTAGGACCTTCTAAAAACTTATATTGTTATCATGGTATGCTTCAAGAGGATATATATATAAGATACTTATTCAATATTATTCTAGAAAAAATGATGTGAATTCTTCAACAAAATTTATTTATTTTATACTTCAGACATTATATTCCATCGTCATGAACTTCCTCTTATTGAACTACAAATTAAATCTAGCTCCCTTCTAGTTATAGTTTGTGTTAAGAAATGTGGGTATCAATCTCACCCTCATTGATCTTAGATTAGGTATCAATTTTTGTGTTGTTGATATTTTACATCACATCCATACTGATCCTTCTATTCTCCTACTATTCTCTCTATTCATGAGTTTGATAATATCAACTGCCAAGATCTTAGCACCATTATATTACGTATTGATACAGGCCTTATTACCTTAACTTCCTTGGTATATGTAATGTATTGACACTAATTTAGAATTCTAGGGGATTTTAAGCATGTTTGAAAAGGTTTAACATTCTTAACCTAAAACCCTAAACCCTATTGTAGAGCTTGTTACTTTCCATTGTAATCCTATGGTGACTTTCTTGACTTGTCCTTATCTTTTAAATTATTCTTAAAGCCTTTGCTATTGTTAATCCATCAACCCCTTTGTTTAGTTAAATGACTAAGCCTATTACACACGTGCTTTTAAAAACCACTTATCTATGATAGGTATTTTTTTGTAGTGGACCCTACTATTCCCTACTTAACATATACATGGATGGTTTTTTCAAGAACACTTATCTTTTAGAGTGAACCCTTTGAATTTTTTCTTGTGCAGTACATAGCCACATGGATCTCATTATGTATTAGTATTTTTTATTGTGTTATGTTTTCTTAGAGTAATAGGTTGTTTACTTAATTAATTTAATTATATTGATTAATTAATTAAGTCACCTTTAATTTATTTCACTTAAGCTAAACTTAGGCCCTTTAATAATTAATTAATAATTAATTATTCATCTTAAGGTTTTCACTTTAGGGTTTCGATCTCCTTTTCTTAATGATTGATCTATTTGTAATTATTCACTTCTTGGATAATACATTTTTGCTTCATGTTTGTAGCACACCATTCTTGTGTCTTGTGATCACCTTTGGTGACATATTATTTGCTTGAAGGTGTTCATTGGGATCTGTGAGGTTGGATTATAAACTTCTACATGGTATCAAAGCTCCAAATCTACAACTTCTTGTTCCTTTTTTGAGGGATCTTTCCTTGAAGCATTTTTTTTGTGCATCCAAGGTCAAATCAGACCTCTCCATTGAATTCATAGCTTCCTGAATAGTCGAGATTGACCTTTTTTTAGTCAAAATTGGATTATGTTTGTTAGATCTATGAGGCTTTGAAGAAAGGGATTATTGGCCAAATCCAAGGGTAGCTAGTTTTTTGGAGCACTTTGGACCCAAATAGACCTCACCATCACACTCAAAAGGCCCAAAAACTCTAAGATTGACTACCAAATTATCAAATTCTAAGCTGGGAGCCTCTGAGGAAATTTTTTTTTGCCAGGAAGGCCATATGGCCTACCCAACACACAAATTGAGGTGAAATTAAAAAAAAAAATTATATATTTTTCCCTATGTTTTTTATTAAAAAAATAAAATGAAAAAAATTGTTTAAAAAAACCCATTTAAGGGTACTACAGGTTTTTATTTTAAAAGTTTATATTAAAACTTTGGGACGATACCCAAACTACCACCGACCTACCATTATGATAAGTGATAGCCCCTTGGGGCCTGCTCCCTGTAGGTAGGGTACCGCCCCTACCACATTGGCAAGTGGCGGCCCCCACGACCCCCCTCAAAAGACTTTTTTTATTAATTTAAAAAAAAATTATTTATGTAATTTTTTTTTAATTTTTTTGAAAAACATTTAAAAAAAAAGTTGAATTGCACAAATATTGTGACGGCCATATGGCTGTCAATTTTAGGCTTGCAGTTTTGCTGCAATGGCCATATGGCCGTCAAATTTAATGTAGTGATTGTGTATTTTTTTCCCTTTGAGGGCAGTTTTCTTTCGAAGGCCATAACTTTTGCCCATGGTGTCGAAATTCAGAAAATGAGATATTGTCAAAAAGAGGACTTAGAGCACTTTCTAGTGGTGTAGGTATTTTTTGAATATTTTTTCTCAAGTCCCTATTAGTTCTAGTCAAAGTCAGATCTTCTTTTCTTGAGTTGCCTTCAGTGTTTTTGGCATAACTTTTGCATACGATGTCAAAAATGGGCAAACAAGATATCATTAAAAAGCTAGTTCCGAGCACTTCGTAGTGTTGTAGGTGGTTTCCAGATTTTATTTTTGGTTTTTTCCATAAATATTTCTTCTCATTTGTAGTCCTTTTCAAGGACCTTATGGGCTCACGTTGCATGTATTTATCATCTATAAATGCACTAAGATAAAATGCCTCTATATTGCACCTATATTATGGGATCTTGCACATCACTTTTTTCCTTATTATACTTGAACTATGATATAAAGTGTCATGGGGGTTGATTTTTTCCTTCATACCTTTCTCATGCATATGTGCCTTGGTTTACATACCCTTTATATAAATTCAAATGTTCTTGGTTATTTATCATGCACTATATTTAGGCATTTAGTTTTAGTGTACCTATCATACCTCTCCCTTATCAGCATTATGGGGGGGTTTCTATTGTTGGTGCTAATGCTTCCTTGGTTTTGCGTTAGAGTGAGCTATGCATATAGTATTTGTTCATATGTACTAGGTGTTAGAGTAATAAGTTGTTTTACTTAATTAATTTAATCATATTGGTTAATTAATTAAGTCACTTATCACTTTAGTTACTTAAGCTAAACTTAGGCGCATTAATAATTAATTATTTATTAATTATTAAGTGTGCACACTAAGGTTTCCCTTTAGGATTTTCTGTAGGGTTTCTTGATCTCCTTTTTAAGGATTGATCTCATTGTAATTATGAACGGGAGAATATCTGTAGCTTTCATATCTTCTTGAAAGTTTTCTCTCTTCTGTAGCTTTTTCTTGTTGAAGATAATTGCACATTTGTTTTACAGATCTCTTGTGTGGAAGGTGTTTTGTTTGTGTTTGATCCTGTGGCTCGTGGTTTTGTGCTTGTTTCACAATTCCAACATGGTATCAGAGCGTGTAAACACAAAAAATTGAATAAAATGTACTTGGAGTGAAATCTGGAAAAATTGCATGGATGGAACTGAAGAGATTTGAAATACAGTTCCAACGCCGCTAAGATCGCAAAAAATAGAGAAACTGATCAAAAGTTATGAGCTTGAAACTAAAAATAGCTCCTCTAACTTCAACTGGCTGTAGAATGCACCAACAGAAAAATGAAGTGATGAGACCCACACCATTGGAAAGTTGACGGAAGTAGCTTTTCGATGATATCTCGTTTGCCAAAAAACAATATTGTATGCCCAAGTTACGACCTCTAGAAGAAAATAGCTCCAAAGGGGGAAAAACACAGTGCTGGATTAAATTTGACAGTCATACGGCCATCGAAGCAAAAATTCGGGCCTAAATTTGACAGCCAAATGGCCGTCGGCGGATTTGCACAACTAGGCTTATTAAAAAAAAAATTGTTTTTTTAAAAAAACAATAAAAAAACATATACATGAATATTTTTTTGGGAAATCTCAAAATAGCTCCACAGAAATCCGTACGATTGTACGGATCCGTATAGACACATCGATTTTTGTGCCATATTTTTTGGTGTCTGCATCAATTTTGAGCTTCCTCAAATTTCATGCCATTTTGCATCTATTTTTGTGCCCTTTTTTATTTCTATATTGCATTGATTTTCGTGCCATGAAGGTACCGCTGAATATTTTATTTATTTTTTAATCTTTAAATTAATAAAATGTTTGGTTTAAAGCCCAAATGAGCATATCTAGTAAAATGGTTATATCTTGAGCATATGGTCTCCATTTTTCGAAAATGAGATACCATTGGAAAGCTACTTCTAGCACCGATCTGATGGTATAGGTGTGGTTTCTGGATTTTTCCATTTTGATGCTTTTTTACTCAGTCAAAGTTAGATCATGGTTTTTGCACTCCGGGGGGGTAACTTTTGCGTGCAAACTCCATTTTTTGCAAACGAATAGGCGTTGGAAAGATGGTTCTATGCTCTTTCTAGATTTGTCATTTATTTTTCTAGAATTTTCCCTAGGTACATTTTATTCAGTATTTTGTGTTTTCACAATTCTGTCAATTACTTGGATGTTTTGGCACCTGGAAAGGATCTATTTGTGTGAGATGGAATATTTTGATCTGATTTATATGTACTGAGATCATTAGTCTCTGATTTTTTCATTTGAGTGAGTATAATGGGTTTTTCTATTCATCCTTCTGTGATCAACTTGGATAAGGGTAATTATGAGTCATGGGCAAAGGGCATACTTACACATTGTAGGTGGCTTAATATTTTTCCTTATTTGTATGATCTCATACCTACACCAGACACATCAAGGAGCTTATCAACATGGGTTATTGGTTGTAGTGTTGATTTTGACACTTTGTGTGCTTTATCTGAGATTCGTTGTCCTCGCACACTTTGGCACCATCTTTGGGAGAATTTTGGAGATTCTAATATCTTTCCATTCCCAAAGGATCCCACTATAGATTGTCTCATCCCTCTTGCAGATATAGATTTCATACCCTATGATAACCATACTCTAGAGGAGCTTGAGTATCTCACAGGTCTTGCATGTGACGATGGTTTAGAGACTTGTATTCATGTTCCCACTCTTGAGATTGAGACTACATCAACATCTCCTATTGTTCCTGATTAGTTTGACATCACCACATCTTTGGCCCCTATTGATTTAGAGCAGCAGGACATCATACATCTTTCAGACATGGCTACTTGGGATTCATATCTTTCAGGCATATCATCCTTGTTTGTAGAGTCCTATATTGCACACTCTGGTGGATTACTTGGACATTTTAGCTCCTAGAAACTTTTCATTTGCATGGGATGACTCATTGTTGGTTGTTCTTTATGTATTTCCAGCCTTGTGTCTTTTTATGACATTTTGCACATCACTTTGTTTGCCTTCATACCTTTCTCATGCGTATGTGACTTTTGGTTTCACATCCTTTCTATCAGCTTGTACTTTCATGTTTACACCTTTAGATGCCCTTGGTTCCTCTTCATGCACTACTTTCTAGCATTCAATTTCAGTGTACCTTGCACGCCTCTCCCTTTTCAGCATTATGGGGGGGGGTATTATACTATTTGTGCTAATGCTTCCTTGGTTTCACCTTGGAAGGAATCTTTCATCTTCAGTTGATCAATTTTTTTCAGACTATTGGTACTTGTACCATTTGTATCTTCGTTCCAGATGTTTTTCCTTTGTTTGCCATTGGATTCGAGTAGTGTCATTGGGGGCACTCATGCAGATTGTTGTCTTCTTGATCCTAATCATCCTATCTTTAGAGGAGGTTCTTCGACACCGTAGCAATCATCTTTTGACAGAGTTTGCAGCTTCTTCATGATTCTATGATGTTCTACATGTTCTTCTTTTTTAGGACATTTCCTTGATTTGGAGGCTTTTCAGTCCTTCAATTGCCTTTGATCTCTTCTTGGAGTAGAGTTTTTTCCCACGAGGTTTTCTCTATTTCTCCGCTTTATAGAGATCTTCTGTTTGTACATGGGTACCTTACTTGGCCGTGTTTGTCGGGACCCATCTTTGCTTTCATGCATCTTTTCCTTAGTGTTTTTACCTACTTCCTAAGTTCATCTTAAGGGGGGGTGTTAGAGTAATAAGTTGTTTTACTTAATTAATTTAATCATATTGGTTAATTAATTAAGTCACTTATCACTTTAGTTACTTAAGCTAAACTTAGGCACATTAATAATTAATTATTTATTAATTATTAAGTGTGCACACTAGGGTTTCCCTTTAGGATTTTCTTTAGGGTTTCTTGATCTCCTTTTATAAGGATTGATCTCATTGTAATTATGAATGGGAGAATATCCATAGCTTTCATATCTTCTTGAAAGTTTTCTCTCTTATGTAGCTTTTTCTTGTTGAAGATAATTGCACATTTGTTTTGCAGATCTCTTGCATGGAAGGTGTTTTGTTTGTGTTTGATCATGCTCATGGTTTTGTGTTTGTTTCACAATTCCAACACTAGGCAGATGTAGCGGCTAGTTACCCATGCATTTCGGTGAGATGGAGCATTTACCATATGGAAACTCTTGCATTCCTATTACTGGAGGCGACCTTCCATTTTTTCACTTGATCTTTTCTTTAGACTATTGGTACTTGTGCCATATGTATTTTTGATTTCTTGATGTATGCCTTGGTTTTCCATCAAATATGAGTAGTGTCATTGGGGGAACTCATACAAATTCTTTTCTTTTTGATCTTGATCATCATATCTTTCAGTGAAGGTTCTTCTTTCAACATTTCAATAGTCATTCTACGATAGTGTTTGCAGCTTCTTCATGCTTTAGTGATGTTTTCAATGTTCATCCTTTGTTCCTATCTTTTGGGACAATTTCTTCTTGTTAGAGGCTTCTTCAATCCTTCACTCTTGTTTGGAGGTGTCTTTAGTCCTTCACTTGTTCCTATTATTTTTGGGAAATTCTTGT
Source organism: Sequoia sempervirens (assembly GCA_007258455.2). Taxonomy (NCBI): domain Eukaryota; kingdom Viridiplantae; phylum Streptophyta; class Pinopsida; order Cupressales; family Cupressaceae; genus Sequoia; species Sequoia sempervirens. The sequence continues at coordinate 257,933,687 of VDFB02000015.1, forward strand.
TTGGAGGCTTCTTAGTCCTTCACATGTATTTCTCTCTTTTGGAGAGGAGTTTTTCCCTTGAGGTTTTCTCCTTTTCTTCTATTGTGAGAGATCTTTTACATTTGTACATGGGTACCTCATCAGGCCTAGTTTCTAGGACCCATCTTTGCTTTCATGCATCTATCCTTAGTTTTTTAGCTTCTCCCTAAATTTGTCTTAAGGCGTGGTGTTAGAGTAATAGGTTATTTACTTAATTAATTTAATCATATTGATTAATTAATTAAGTCACCTTTAATTTATTTCACTTAAGATAAACATAGGCCCTTTAATAATTAATTAATAACTAATTATTCATCCTAGGGTTTTCACTTTAAAGTTTTGATCTCCTTTCTAAAGGATTGATCTCTTTGTAATTATTCACTTCTTGGTTAATGCATTTTTGCTTCATGTTTGCAGAGCACCATTCTTGTGTCTCTTGATCTCTTTTAGTGACATGTTATTTTCTTGTAGGTGTTCATTGGGATTTGTCAGGTTGGATTATCAACTTCTACATGTTTTTGGGTCCTTGAAGTGATGAGGTGTCATCATTTGGGTCTCAACACATAGGTTCTTTATAGTGCTAGTTATAAACAACCAAGCTTGTTGAAGTTATATTGTTGTGCTCATTTTATACATGTCATTCTTAAATATTTCTTGTGTTTGATGTGTAATGGTCACATCATTTATAAGTGGCCTCTTTCCATTTGTGGTACATTTTCTTGGCTTAGTGCAATTCTTAATTAATGAAAAAGGTAAATTTGTGCTTGTGTGCTATGATGACACATGGTGTATACTTAGCATGGGCCCAATTAAAATTTTCAAGTGATGAAGAATACTAATAGAACTAACTTTTTGACATTTGCCATTTTGTTATTACAATGCATATTTTTTATACCATGAAAGTTCTAAAAGCAAGTGCATCTTAATGTTGTACTCATGCACTTTGATAATAATTGTCTCCACTATAGAAAGGGTAGAAAAACTTGGAATGTCCATTTGAGAACCCGATGGTAAATGTGAGTCCAACCTTGTGACTTAGAGATAGATTTATAGGTGGAAAATTTTTGTTGCAACACTTATAGCCTTCACAATGCAACTTGGACAATAAAAATTCAAAAAATTCTTATGCTAATGAAAAAGCATGTGGGCTATGTGCAGGATCATCATAGAAAAAATAAGCCCTTAAGTGGCAAAAAAATCAAAAAAATCAGAGTTAGGTAACTTGACGTAAAAATTTAAATAAGTTATCTATATTATTTCAAAAATATGTAAGAATAGAATCTATAGAAAATTGAATGTAGTTTCTAAACTATTGGGTTTGTTTAAAAAAAATAAAATCTATTTGGTGAAAATTTGAAATTTCAATGTAGTAGTACTTAAATTTAGGAAAAAATAAGAAGTAGGTGTCTTTCTAACCACCCTAACCACAATAAAATGATAATATTTTTTTATAAGATTTTAGATATAAGTAGATGACTCATGTCCCAATGTGATGCATTTTTTTGTAATTTTTTCCAAGTAAACAATTAATTATGAATTTTTTATTACAAATTTTGAAAAATATAAAAAACTTGTATGTCTGACCACCTTAACTTGGTCAAAACTTCATGAAATTCAATTTTTCTTTTTTTAATCCTATAGTATGCAAAGCAAAGAGTGTGACACATGTTTTGGATTCAAAAAATGGGATACCGTTTGAAAGCTATAGATTTTTTTCAATCAGTCTATCAATCAGGACTTTGTCATAATTTGAATAGAAAATGAATAATAATTATTTATTAAATTAAAGTAAAGCATAATTTATATTGGTGGAAAGTTGAAAATTGCCTTTAAAAACCCTTTTCGTTTCATCAATTTTAGGTAAAGAATTTTTTTTCAGCCACATACCCATCATATTGCCACTTTTTGGCCCATCACGGTCCTACACATACCCTATGTTGACTATTGTCAAGAAATATCCTACCAAGATCAGTGGCTTGTATTTATACTTAAGGGTATGTGCAAGATCATGATGGGCCAAAAAGTGGCGATATGATGGGTATGTGGCTGACAACTTTGTTTTTACCCAAAATTGATGAAATGAAAAGGGTTTTTAAAGGATATTTTTAGCTTTCCACCAATATAAATTATGCTTTAATTTGAATTTAATAAATAATTATTATTCATTTTCTATTTGAATTATGACTAAAGTCCTGATTGATATGCTAATTGAAAAACATCTATAGCTTTCAAATGGTATCAATTTTTCTGAATTTGAAATATGCATCACATTCTATGCTTCACATACTATAAGATTAAAAAAATAAAAAATAAATTTCATGAAGTTTTGACCAAGTTATGGTGGTCTATATATGAGTTTTATATTTTTAAAAGTTGTAATAAAAATTCATTATTAATTATTTACTTGGAAAAAAATTACAAAAATATGCATCACATCAAGACATGAGTCCTCTACTTATATCTAAAATATTATAAAAATACTATCATTTTATTGTGGTTAGAGTGGTCAGACAAACACCTACTTATTTTTTTTCCTGAAATTTAAGTACTACTGCATTGAAATTTCAAAATTTCACCAAATAGATTTTTTTTTTTAAAAAGACCTAGTAGTTTAAAAAACTACATTCAATTTTCTGCAAATTCTATTCTTACATATTTTTGAAATAATATACATAACTTATTCAATTTTTTTACATCAAGTTGCTTAACTATGATTTTTTTGAATTTTTCACCACTTAAGGGCCTATTTTTTCCATGATAATCTTGCACATACCCTTGAGAATGGATAACATGGGAGCTAGTAGGTTTTTATCATTTGATCCATAACTACAAAGGTGATGGATTTCTACCAAATCAATGCTAAACATGACTTGGTTATATTAAATTATTCATTCTTACAAATCAAGAGTTATCTACATAAAGGAATTGAGTCATTGAAGCCATTACAAAAGTCATGTTTGTAAAAATTATGGTTTTTAAGAGCCAAGAATAGGTAAGTTATAAAATATTGTGAATGCAAAGAAATAAATTTACATCTAAGGAATCAAATTAGGGCCTCTTGAATAGTCTAGGGTAGTTTTACAATAAAATTGAACCCTAACTATGAAATTCACAAACCCTAATTCTATAAGTAAACCCTAGAAAAAGAGCCAAGTATCATACCAATCTAGTAAAAAATGGGGGTTAGAGGTATACATTATTAGTCAACTCCTAATTTATTCTAGGAAATCAAAGCGTGCATAGGGGTATGAGATCCTTTGAAATAGATTGATTGATAGGGCTGATTCAATGAAGGATGTAATCACCCTAGTTTAGGGGTGGGATCCTTTCAAATTTTGTTATATGTGTGATATTACAAGGTCTATATCAAACCTATGAAATTTGGATATAAGTAGGTTAGTGCTACCAAATATTTTTATAAATGTGGACCTAGTGAGGGCTATTGCAAAAAATATGATTTATTGTCCAAAATAATTTTAAATAAAATAAGTGGTATTTTGACCATAGTGGATAAAAAATTTCATATGCATGAAGTTTTCAACTTAAATTTAGCTAGAAATATCCCTATATATTTTTATTTGATATGTAGAGAGTTTGTGAGGGATAAGCATAGTTATAGGATCATGCGGCTACCTCACCAAAGAAGAAGAGATCTGAATGGAATTTTTGTGAGATTTGCTAGAGATGAAGTGGAGCCATTCAATTATGATATTTTTGAGGACTAATTTATAAATACATACTTTTCCATATGTCAAGTTCTAGCTATGGATTGCAAGCACAAATATCTATACACTTGATGATGATTGTAGATGATATTCAATATAGAAATTTTAATAGGAGTTTTGATTTCAACATTATCATTGTAGATGGAATCCATAAGGGTTTGATAAAAATTAAGGGAGATAACAAAATAATCTATTTTAAATGGAAATATTTTTTTTTCCATATTTTGTTTTATAGTGGAAGACCTATCTGAAATATCATGATATAACTAAAATGCCATGATGTTAAAGGAGTACTATTTACTATTCAAGAGTGAACACATATCTAGGATATACATTATCCAATCTCAAATTATATTATGTTTGATGGATTCTTTGTGTAGCTACTTATAGAAATTTTGGGTTATACTTGAGTATCAACATATTGTCTGAAAAGGCGACGAATTTCTTGAGACCCAAGGGTAGGGAACTTGATTCTAGAATAGATCATACTTGGGGAGACTAGTTTCTCCATTCTACAATCTTTATAAAAGTTTAAATGGTTCTTAGGTGCAACCACATATCTTGCCAAGAATTATACTAGACATAAATATATTTTTGTAAATTATGTACAAATTAAATGAAATTGATAAGTTCCATCTCAAAGAAAATAAGAAGGGGTCATTGTTGGCATCCTCAATTATATTTTTTATTTCATGAGCCAAAACACTTCATCAATTAGATTATAGAAAAACTGGGAAGAAAATAATTTTATCCTAAATTTGATGAAGTTGATAATATAATTTGGAATTATGTTTCAGATGCAGAAGTATAGAGAAATAAAAATGCATGGGTCATAATTCTTAAAGGAGAATAATGCATAAAACATTTCAACCCTAATTATTTTTGAACTTGATTGATGTGGAAAATGGATCTAGGTCCTAAATCACACTTGTCCTAATTTTTGGAAGGATTAGAAGTGATCTCAAATCCACTTCACTACAAACCTAAGTGGAAGAGTCAAAATTGTGGATTAGGATTCTAATCCTTGTTTTAATGTTTTGTGTTTGAGGGGTGATAGATTTGATGATTGATAAATTAAGTAAATTTGAATATGTAATGATTTTATTGGGTAAAATATGGAAATGCAATAGTCTATTATGATTTTTGAGAAATTGAATGCAACAAGAAAGAAGCAAAATTTAGAAATATAGAAGGAAGACACTGAGGAACTTGGGGTATAAATTTGGTGTAGATTTAGTTGGTCTAGGGTGCGATGTAACCTAGACTATCCTCCCTTTTTCAAGATCTAAAAACATAGGCCCAAGTTCCTTGGTTTTTAGCTCCTATTCTCTCGAGGTTACTATCGAAACTTCATCTATTGAAGATAAAATTTAGTTTTCATGGCTTGAAAACTTGTAGGAATTGAAAGCATGAATGAGAAATCAATCTTTATCTTCCTCCAATTAGCTTCAAATTTGAAAATTTACACACATGAAAGAGGGGGAAGGGTTGTGCCATATAAGGGCTTACCTAAGTCAAACCCTATTTTGGAATTTATACCTCCATAATGGCTTTGATGATATGGAAAGAGATCTTACCCTTGGTCGAACATAGGCTAAATGATAAAAAAGTAATGAATTGACTAATGTTGCAACTCACCACTTAGATTTTAATTCCTTTATGGACTGAAGTTATGTACTTATCACCTTCAAGAAGAATTGCATTGCTTGATTGATGTCTTGCAAGTGTTAGTACTCACAAAACAAATGAACATAAAACAAAAACACACTTACATAAAAGCATGATGAATGATTGACATGATACTTGACATGAATAAATATTTCTAAAATTCTAATAATTCTACTCTTGACTACTCTTGAATCCTCAATTTTCTCAATGAATTTCCTTTTGTGTGTTTCTTGGAATTCAAATGATAAAATGACTAGTATTTATATGCAATTCTTCTAATTTCTTGACAATCAAATACCAATAGCTAACAATTGAAATTAGAAATTAAAATAATGAAATACCAACACCAACATATTCAAATTGGAGACAAAAAAGGGTGGTCTAGGGCATGGGGTGCCCTAGACTAGATCCATTCTTTTTAGGGCCCAAAGTGTTGGGGGAAAATATTGAAAGCTTATTTTTGTTCTCCATTGTCTAATTTTTTGAGGATGTTTATAAAATGGGTAACTAAATGCATAATTAGGTCCAAGCACATAAGGGGAAGCCAAACCTAACGTGAAATTGTTAAGGGTGACAATTTTTGACGCTATATGGAGCATATAAATAAATCAAGGATCCCATAACTAGAATATAAACCATGCTTGAAAATGTTTCCATTCTTGCTCTTAGGCTGGTTACATCACCACAAAGGCTAGTTAGAGAGGAAGAAATTATGAGGGAACATGTGGTTCAACAACCTATGCAACAAATTGAGTTGCCAAAAGCATCAAGTGCTCCTCAAATTGCTCCTTCAAAGAAAATAAGTGTTGTAAAACCTTTGGTTGATTAAATTGTTATGTAGAAAATAATAAAATTGGGAAAAATATACTAAACCCTAATGAAGTGAACCAAATTCTTGCATCAACACCTGGGGTCTAGATTGAATATCCCCTCAAGATAGAATAATTAATCTTAACATAAAAGGGAATGTGATGAATGATGTTAGAGCATTGGCATGGAAAAAATTTGTTTCTGATAATGAATTTGTGAATTCTAAGGAAGTCAAAGATTTATTGATCAATAGTATGATGGAAGAATATTTTTAAAAGATAAATAAGGAGAGAAATAATGAAACAAAGGAAGGAATGGAATAAATTGCCAAGAAAGTCATGTAGGAAGTGGAATTTCATGTTAGTAAGATTACTCTTGAAGAAGGAATTGGGTAGGATAGTGGTTGCTTGTTGTTGCCAAGATGGGATGTAGCTTGAGTTATTTCACTAGATACTATTAGGAGGTAAGATATAAGTGAGGAAGTATTGACATCCAAATAGTAAGCCAAGGATATTTAATTTGGTTTTGGATTGAGTAAAAGATTTGAAACTCATGAAATATGGGAAGTTTCCCCAAAAACTCAAAATCCTCAAGTGACAAATAAAATCAAGGAGTTTATTAAAAACATTACTATTAAGAGACTTATAGATACACCTTCTCCTCAAGAAACATCATTGATAGTGAGCATTACATTTTTTAGCGAGGTTGCAACCAAGAAATTACAAGAAGAATTAAATGATAAGGTGTAGAGAGATCATATTAAATTTTCTTAGGAGTAGATTATCTAAAGTCAGTACCTTCCCCTTCCCCATAAATTATATCAAATCCTGATGCCCCTCAGTCAAGCTCAATTGAAACTTCTATTTAAGATAGAAAATATCTATCTTTGAGGATAATTGAGCTAAAGGAACAATTAAGTCAAAGTAGAGAAGATAAAAGGTTGGCCAAGGAGGAAGGAAAAAATAAAGTAACTAATATCATAGATGATCTATTAGGTCATAGATTATCATGCATTCTTCACAAGTTGAATGATACTTGGGTTGGATACAATAATTTGAGGAATTCTTATATCTAGTACATGCAATATGAAAAAATATTAAAGTAGATATTAAGTAATTAGATCCTTATAATTGTTTTCTAAAAAATGGGATCTATATGTAGGCCAATTATGACAATGATCCCCCTAAGCAATTGGAAAGTACACATGAGGTGATAGGAATATTGGGAGATATTTCAACTTACCAATCTAAATCGGAGATCCAACTAAAAGGTAAATTGAAATATTTCGAATCTCTAGAAGAGGAATTTATGCCTAATATTTTGGATGATAATGGAATTGTCAAATATTGTCAACAATAGAAGAATGATTTCAATATAGTGTTTCCTTCTTTATGTTCTTGAACATATTTATACATGAGAAGCCTAATTAAAACTTAATGACCAATGTCATATATGAGTTAATAAGGTTGGAATGAAATTTGGATAATTTCAAGAAGAAAGAAATGGTTTTTAGATACAAATTATAATGTAAATGTTACTAAGGTGGTAAAATTTCTTGAGTTCAAATGGCCTTCAAAAGAAATTTATGCTTAATGGATTGAGAACTATCAATCATCTTTCAACTCATCATAGTCAACAAAATTTTCTTTTCATTAAGCTTTTTGAGCTTATGTGTAGCTTCAAAGGTGCCCTATTTTATCTTTATGAGCAACTCAAATCAATTTGTTTCTTCATTAGCTTCAAAGATACTCTTTTTTCTCTATTATAAAAGTAATCTACTCTCTTAGCAAGTTGTTACACTTCCTGGTTTGTAACATAATTTTGGTTGTCATTTGTGGCAAGTGTCATATTTTTCCTTAGTTTTGAACTCTTATCCTTACTATTTAAGGGGAGCTTACATTATTTTAAAGGGTTTGGGAATTGTAAATTGGCTCAATTATTTTAGTCATTAAAGTGTTAGGGTTTTTTTCTCACGTTTGTAAAAGATTTCTGAAAAAATAATGTATCTTTGAATAAAGAATATATGAATAATGATTTCAAGATGTAATCATCTCCACCTTTATAAGAAAATATATTTTATGAATAACATAATCAAGAATTATTGAGATATTCAATGAAAATTTATTACACTATGTATTTTTCATTGATAAATTATGTTCAAGGAATGGAATAATTTATTTCATTAAAATGTAAAGGATATTTTCATTAAAAAATGGATTGTTAATTAGGAGCATGTTGTGAGCCTTTATTTTTTCTTGTTATTACAAGGTAATGCAATTTATTCACTATCAAATTATGTTAAATTGTTGTGAGGAATTTTTTATAAGATTCCAGGACTCTATAAGCCTAGATAGACACCAATCAGGCTAAAATAATATTTTCTAATCCCATAACAAATATAGAATGACAAATCAAAAGCTATTTGTAACTTATTTGTATCTCATAAAGGGTTTTGAGTATTTATGAGGCTATGAAATGTTTTTTCTATTTTTTGTGTGAATCCTTGTCATAAGTGTATAGGAATTTAATTTTCTAGATATCATTTTTTGTTGTAGTGCATATTTTTAAAATGATATAATAAGGGAAACTCACCTAGGTTTTGTAGAGCCTGAAGAACATGTTGCTCATATTTTTGAGTTATCTTGGATTTAAAATTTGTGTGGCATCTATCAAAGGATATTGTGCTAAACCCCATTGAGATAATCCAATTATACAAGTACTTTCAACTAGAGTTGAACTACTTTCCAAGGTTGAGAGTATTTTTTTTACCTATGTTGCCACAAAAGTTCAATATTGCTAGACTCATTTTGACCTTGTTGAATTAGAAAAAAAATCAAATATCACAAATCATGTAAGATGAAATAAAATAGTTTTTTAGGAGTATTTCTAACATCATCAAAGATATTGAGGCAAATTTTCTAGTTGAAAAGCTTCTTGGATTGGGAGATTTTAAAAGTTCAAATTCTTAGTGGACGGTTTATGAAAATAGCCAAAATTTGGGTTTTTGATATCGAAAGTAGAAATAAATAATGGGTTATTCTCCAAGAATGTTGTACATCATTCATTTAAATTTTCATGCAAAAGAAAGATTTCAGTTAAAATTTACAAAATATTCAAAATTCTATTGAGGTTGTTGCTTTTGAGTTTTCAATGTTAATCAGAGCTTTAAATATCATTGAATCTTCCATAAAATAATTTTTTAATTCAAAAAAACTGATTTGAATTTTTTTGAAAGTTAGAAAACATCTTTCAAAACTCGACAAGATTATCATAACCTTATCAAAATTGAACATGATCATAAAAACCACTCAAAATCGTCATTGCAAGTTTTAAAGAAAATAAAAGAAAGAAAAAAATCTCCAAAGATTTTGGAAGATTAGAGTTCTATTGGACCTAGAAGTGCTTGTGAGAATGACTTAATGGGACAATTATCTATTCATTTCACATTAAAGGGAGGGTGAAAATGGAAGTCAAAGTTTATCAGCACTTTATAATGGTTCTAAAACTTGTTTTGGGCCCGAAAGAGCTTTCCAAACTCCTCCTTTCTGTCAGTATTTTACCAGAGGCAGAATATTCACAAAAGTTAGATTGCATAACATAAAATTGATCTAGAAATTATAGAGTAAAAACAAGGCAAAAAGGATGGAGCGTTCGAGCTCATTAATGTTCACAATAAATACTATAACTAACTCCCTGACTACTATGTGTGAACTTAACAAAAAAACAAAGACATGAGTGACGTTTATAGGTGGTGTCAATAATTACATCTAACACTCCCCCTTAATTTTGACTCCACTTTCATTACAATGTTTTCAGCACTGACAATTCCTAATTGTTGTTTTTGAAATTCAAAGTTTTCTTTTGCCAATGGCTTAGTAAATATGTCGGCCAATTGATCTTTAGAGTTGCAAAACTGCAGACTAACTTCTCCATTGCTGACCAACTCTCTAATGAAGTGGTAACGGGTGTCGATGTGCTTGCTCTTCTGATGGAAAACATGATTTCTAGAAAGTTCTATTGCTGAGTTGTTATCACAAAAGATAGTAATTGGCTCCTTCTTTGTTCCTAGTTCAATATCACTTATTAATCTCTTCATCCATACAACTTGACAAGCTGCTGATGTAGCTACTACGTACTCTGCCTCTGCAGATGAAATGGTGACTATGGGCTGTTTCTTGGATGCCCATGAAATTATACATGTGCCCAAAAAAAATGCATAACCAAAGGTGCTCTTTCTATCATCAACACTTCCTGCAAAGTCACTATCTATAAATCCAATGAGCTGGTTGTCTTTAGAACCTATGTACAAAATACCATGCTGTGTTGTTCCTGCAATATATCTTAATGTTCTCTTCCCTGCCTTCCAATGGGATTCCTTTGGTGAATCCATGAACCTGGAAAGAAGGTTGACTAAAAAAATAATGTCTGGCCTTGTTTTTGTCAAATACATTAGGCTCCCTAATAATTACTTGTATGATGTAGAGTTTAGTGCTGTACTTTCATCATTTTTGCTCAATTTGGTACCTGGAACTATAGGAGTACTAACTGTTTTGTAGTTATTCATTCTAAATTTGGTCAACACATCTTGTGCATACTTCTTTTGGCTGATGAAAATACCCTGCTCAGATTGCTCAATTTCAAGGCCTAAAAAATACTTCATGTGACCAAGATTGGTCATTTCAAATTCTCTCTCCATAGCAAGCCTAAATTCCTCAAGATGCAAATTACCAGTGTATAACAAGTCATCAACATAGATACATACAATTAGAATTTTACCTTGCAAGTATGTCTTTGTGTACAATGTATGTTCATTGTTGCTATGCTTGAACTCTTTGTTATGTAGATAAGAATCTATTCTGCTATACCATGCCCTTGGTGCCTATTTCAATCCATATAGGGCCTTTTTCAATTTATAAACCTTATGTTCCTGTCCTTCAATCTCAAATCCAGGTGGTTGTTCAACATATACTTCTTCATTCAAAATTCCATTTAGAAATGCAGACTTGACATCTAGTTGGTAAACTAGCCAATGGTGTTTTGCTACTATTGCTAATACTATTCTAACTGTGTCCAATCTTGCCACTGGTGCAAATGTCTCTTCATAGTCTATGCCAGGCTGCTGAGCAAAACCTTTGGCTACTAGTCTTGCCTTATGCTTGTCAACTTGGCCTTTCTCATAAAGTTTTGTTTTGTAGACCCACTTAACTCCTATTCTTGTTTTCTCTTGTGGAAATTCTACTAAGTCCCATGTGTCATTTTTCTCTATGGCTGCTATTTCATTGTTCATGGCTTCTATCCACTCTTTCTTTTTAATTGTTTCTTCAAAAAGTATAGGCTGACTAGACATCAAGGAAAACATTTCATGTTCATTATTGTCTTGTTGTTCATATATCTCTCTAATAGTCTTGGTCTTCTGGTTCCTGAGTTCTACTATTGTAGGGTCTGAATCACTGCTGGAAGGACTATGCACTTGATGTCCTTGATTTTCTTCTGCTGTTGTTGGAACTTGCAATCTGGGTAGACTCTGTCTTGGCTGCTTAATATTTGCTATATCTTCTGGTGTAAATGTGTGTGGAGCAATTTGACTGTCAACTGTTCCACCATCTTGTTGCCATGCCTTATCTTCAAGAATCTTCACATCTCTAGACACTATTGTCTTCTTGGTAATTGGATTATACAGCTTGTAGGCTTTTGATGTATTGCTATAACCTACGAGTATACACTTCTCGCTTCTATCATCGAATTTTCTCCTTAACTCCTCAAGCATGTGAGCATAAGCTACACTTCCAAAAATTCTCAAGTTTGTTACATCTGGTTTCACTCCACTCCAGGCTTCTACAGGTGTCTTGTCCTTTACACTTTTTGTAGGTGATCTGTTTAGGATGTACACTGAACATGCAACTGCCTCTACCCAATAATCATTTGATAGGTTTTTAGCTTTTAAGATACTCCTTGCCATGTTCATAATTGTTTGATTCTTCCTATTTGCCACTCCATTTTGTTGTGGAGTGTACTTGGTGGTGAATTGTCTTTGAATGCCCTGTTCACTACAATATGTTGCAAAAGCTTTGGAGTCATATTCACCTCCTCCATCAAACCTTAAAAATTTAATCTGTCTATCACTTTGTTTCTCTACCATTGCTTTAAATTGTTTGAATTTGTCAAAGGTGTTTGATTTGTTCTTAATGAAGTATGCCCAGGTCATCCTACTGCAACCATCAATCAAGGTTAAAAAATAACAACTCTCTCCTATAGACTCTGTTTGCATGGGACCACAAAGATCAGTATGCACTAGCTCTAGTAGATCTCTAGTTCTGTAGGTTGCTACATTTGGAAAGGCACTCCTTTGGTTTTTGGCTATTATGTAGTTTTCACAAGGATTATGGTAGACATCAATTGTTGGTAAACCTAGGACCATTGAATTTTTCTACAACTGATCTAGACTGTTAAAGGCTAGGTGGCCATATCTGAGGTGCCATAACCAAGTTTCATCAGAATTGGTAGCATAATGGGCATAAGATGTGGACTGTTTGACACTTCTTAGGTTTAGGGGATACAATCTGTTTCTAGTCATTTGGACTCTTGCCATGACCATTTCACTTGGGGGTTTATCTAAGATAGTACATGTGGAATCTTTAAATTTAATTTCAAACCCATTCTCACTCATTTGGCCTACACTCAACATATTGTGTTTTAGGTTCTAAACATAATACACATTATGGATATCCCTTTTTTCATTCTACTTGTTTACTACTGTAACAATACCTCTTCCTAGAGCATGTACCAAATGGTCATCTCCTAACTTGATCTTGGACTTGACTGTGTCATCAAAACTAGTGAAAACATTTTTATCACTTGTCATGTGATTGTTGCAGGCACTATCCAGTAGCCATGTGTCTTCATTGTTATTGTCTTCTGCTATTGAGCATGATAGAAACATTGATGGGGTTCCTTCTTTTGTGTTGGACACATAAACTCTGTCCCTGTTCTGATTTGCTTTCTTTTTTTTGCACTCACTCTCATAGTGTCCATATTGTTTATAGTAATAGCATTGTATATTTGACTTATCAGATCTACCTCTTCCTTTGTTACTCCTACCTCTTCCTCTTTGGCTTTGAGGCTGTGACAAAGGCTGCTCCAGTTGATTCTCAACAATGGAAGAGGTTCAACCTCTTCTTGCTCTACCTCTACCACTTCTGCCTCTTCCTCTACTAATTGTGGCTTGTGTTTGTAGGGCAGTTTCCAAAGATTCATTTTTATTCTACATTCTAGACTCGTGGTTCAACATTGAACCAGTCAACTCTTCTATGGAGTACTGAGAAAGATCCTTACATTCTTCGATTGTAGTCACCAACATATCATATGAGTGTGGAAGACTTCTAAGAATATTCTCCACAACTTTCCTGTCTATGATTTCTTCACCATAGGCTCTTAGTTGATTTACTACATCCATGGCTTGAGACATGCACCGATCTAGAGTTTCTGTGTCCTTCATTTGAAAAGTTTCAAACTTTTTCCTGAATATCTACAACTTAGCATTTTTTACCTTATCAATTCCTTGATATGCAGTTGCAAGTATCTCCCAGGCTTGATATGCACTGGTCGCTGCTGCTATTTTGGGAAAGATGGAGTCTTCAACTCCATTGTGTAGATTCCATAGAGCTCTAGAATCTTTCCTTTTGTTCTCTGCATTTGTATTCCTTTGTTCGTTGGTCATTGTAGCAAGGTCATTTGCACTGGGTTCTTCATATTTGGTGACTACGGCCTCCCAACATTCCAAGTTTTTCAAATAACTTTTCATTTTGATGGCCCACATGGTATAATTCGTATCATTTAGTATTGGTCCCTATGTGCTAGGGTTGCTAGTGGATTACATGACTATTCAAATCTATTTGTCCTTTTCTTAAGCTAATAAACAAGATCTTGTTTCAAAAGTGTAGAGATACGTGATTACCTTAGCCCGCTCTTTTGCTGAAGAAAACCTGCTTGCACTGGCGTGTTTTCACTATGGTGGGTTTTGTCTCTGCAGAGGTCAAACTTGACTATTCACCTCAACACCCGACTGTGCTACAAGCTGCACATCTGGAATAGATCTCTCTGCATGGGAACATAACTGTGAGCTCTGATACCATGTCAGTATTTTAGCAGAGGCAAAATATTCACAAAAGTTAGATTGCATAACATAAAACTGATCTAGAAATTATAGAGTAAAAACAAGGCAAAAAGGATGGAGCGTTAGAGCTCATTAATGTTCACAATAAATACTATAACTAACTCCCTGACTACTATGCGTGAACTTAACAAAAAAACAAAGACATGAGTGACGTTTATAGGTGGCGTCAATAATTACATCTAACACTTTCCACCCAAAACTGAATAGGAAACACAGTCGAACTATTTCAAAATTCTATATTTAGAAACCTTCGAGCAACGAATGCTAGACCTTGCTTGAAGAGGAAGGAAATGATTGTAGGATAAGCACAAAATGAATTGTTGAAAGAGCTTTTAGAACTCTCAAGTACGGTTATTATTCTTGGAATGTTTTATTGAATAGGTATGTAAAATATGAAAACATGGGCTTCTAAGAAAAATGCCTCAATCGAATGTGATCTCGTTGCCCTCATGGTTTCAAAGCATGCCATGATCGCAAGCTATGCAGATAATAGATTTGATGGAAAGTTTCTAGGAACTTTGCAAATGGAAAATAAAATGCCAAGTTTCAAAACCTCTATATGTTGAATATATTTTGTTGATGTTCTAAATAGGGTCACTTTCATTTTAGATTGTGTGCAAAATATATTCATTGAAATAGATTTAGGAATTGTTAAGAAGATACAATTTATAGGCATCAAATGGGAAGCATTGGATCAAGTTATGTACATCTATTAGAGCATAATGGTTTTAGGAAAATTCATCGTCAACAATTCACTGTCAACAAATTCACCTCCAACAATTCATCGTCAACAATTCATTGCCATTATAAATTCATCTTGTGGAAATTTAACCCAGCAATTCATATCATATTGCTGGTGGCGAATTTTCCACGAGATGAATTTGTCGTGGTGATGAATTGCCAACAAATTCACCTCCAACAATTCATCATCAACAATTCATCGCCACGAAAAAATTCATCTCATGAAAACTTCACCTTCAATAATTCATATCGGCGATGAATTATTGGAGGTGAATTGTTGGCGGTGAATTTTCCTAGAACTAAGCATAACAAGAAGATTTTGGTTAACTGTCGTACTTTTAGCCACCCTATTACATAAGTTTGTAAATGGAATAATAAAAAAGGCATAGGAATTATTTGGTAAAATGCTTCAAATAGGGGATAGGGGCCCATAATGGAGCAGGGTTGATTAGTGGGGATAGAAGTAGTCCTTAGTGGGCCCCGTAGTGGAGCATTTTAATATCCAATTGCAAAACACTTTTTATCCATAAAGTACACAAAGTGACAAATCATGTGATGCCACATCAGCACAGCAATAAAACATGACTTAGTACACCACTATTGGTCTCACTTTTTTTTGGGCCCTTTTGGATACCTCAACAAAAAGCATGCTGATGTGGCATCATATTTGATGATGTGGCCCTAAAACGAAATATAGAAGCACATGAGTTGCCAAATAAATTGTTGTACAAAATTGGGAGTGATTTGAAATTTCCACGTAGGATTTTGAGAAACGCAAAGTTAAGGTGCTCCACTATAGGCCCTTCTCCCCTAAATATAGTCTTACTATGTGCTACAATTGCACACTCTGCACGAAACAAATTTTTCAGAAAGGTTTTAAAACTTCAAGGAAAATATAATTTATTAGAGGTTTTAGCCATAAGTACGTCGATAGACATGTATGTGAAATGTTGAAGCATGAACAAAGAAAGCACATTTTTTTATTATCCCATGGAACGTTGTGATGCTCGTACCATTTGGAAGCTTTGGACAGTGTATGAACACCCATCAAGGATGTGATCTCATAGGATGTGATGTTTTTAGATTGTGTATAAAATATAAGTGAGAATTATGAAATGGTTGAACTTTTGTTTTCTACCTATGCTCAAGGGCATGAAGTTCCTTACAAGGGATTGCGTATTATCGATCGTAAAATTTCCCTTTCAACTTCCCAACCCTTTCTACTCAATTCCAGAACATGCACAACACTATGTCTGGATACAAAAGTTCGCCATCATAACAAACTATATTTTGGAATCCATATGTTTATAATAGTTTTCACTGGCAGTTGTATTGCTTTTTAAGTGTTTTATAGTGAGCGAACAATCTATGCATCAGAAAAAATGATTTATAGGGAACAAATACATACAATAATACAATTTTTTCTGAACTTGACACTTTAGCCATGGAAATTATTGATCACAAAGGTCACAGGGTTGTCGCACAGAGTATTATTCCTGGTATCCTTCAAGACGACGAATCTAATTCTCTTTTCTATGGTTATGTTGACAATAGCGAAAAGATATGCTGGAATGATAAATTTTATAAAAAAGTTTTGGAGATTGCAAATGTGCTACATATAAAGGAGCAAGAGGTTCTTTATGGCTTTGGATATCAATTGAGAATGGTATCTCCTCTGGAATATATAGGAATTATCGGCAGCAATGATGGGAATTATCTTTTAGATTTGATGAGAACAACTCCAAGGGATGCAAACTACATGAGCTCATATTAAGGCCTGAGCTTTTTGCTTTATTTTTCCAGGGAAATTTTCCAAAGGAGGGAGCAATCAAGACCGATGGGAAGCTTATATTCAAAATTATGATGTCATTGCTGAAAAACTAGATGATATGGAAAACCATGGGCGTCAACAATCATCTCATTTTCAATATCAATTTGTAAAGAATGAAAAAAATCACGTTTTGCCAAAGGTGTATCATTTCATCCTAAAACTTTTTTTCTAGAATTTTAGTAAAAAGTGTTTTCTTTCTATGGTTTTTGTAATTTATATTATCAAACCTTATAAACTCTCAAAACAGAAAAAGAGTCAATTATGGGAATTAAAGGTCTCTTTTTTTTCCTTAAGGTATCAAAGAATTACAAATCAAACAAATTATTGATGATTTGTAGATCATCTATCCGGTGAAATAAGAGACACACCAAAATAAAACTCTTGTATTGATTAAAGATGAAAAATGATTATTTATACATGATGATACAAAACTGACTGAACTAACTACTATCTAATCGGTGATAACTATTTTCTAACAGCAATTAACAATGTTTATTATCCAACATTCTCCCTCATAATGAACATTGTAAGAAAATGGTCATTATTCCATATTTTCTCCCTCATAATGAACATTTGGAAGAATAAGAATTCCAAAAGACGTGTTGCAACAGTCTAGCCATCTCTCAAAAAATAGTGAATTTGCATTCTCCAATCGTCGATGCATTCACTCAGCAATCAAGGATGATCAAACTATAGTTGACCATCATGAGTCACTCTTCTAGTGCTCAAGCTCTCCTCCATCAACAATGTCCTGCAACCTTAATCCTGGGATGCATCACACAATCTAACCATAAAGCTATTGTTGAATAGGAAAACTGAGAGGGGGGTTGAATCAATTGTCATAGAATTAAATGTTTAATTCAATCACTGGAACAAATACTTAATACTGCTTAAATGATTAATCATCAAATGCCAAAGTAGAAACTCAAATCCAACAAATACACACAGTAACACCAAATTTACGTGAAAAATCCAATGAGGGAAAAACCGTGATGATGATTAACTTACACTATAGAGAATATCAAAACCAATTACAAAAAGGCTCACTGTATGAAATAAGGACTCACTATCTAGAACAAGGACTCACTGTCTAGAAAAAGGACTCACTGTCCAGAACAAGGAATCACTATCCAAAAGGGCTACAACCTAGAGGGCTCACTGCCATAGAGATACAAAGAAGACAAAGAAGAATTATTACAGAAAGACTACAATCCCAATGAAACAAAGGATTCCACCATAGTCACTCGATCAACTTGCATGAATGATAGAGTTCAACTTCTGCTCACTACATCCAAAAACTTAGCATTAAGCTTTACACTGATCTCCCACACTCTCAACACACACTCTTATTGAATAGAATCAATGTTGCACAAAGTTGCACTTTCTCTTTTCTCCTTTCATGCTTTTTTTTCACTCTTGTATATTTTCCATTACAAATTGATCTTGTATTTATAACATCTTCAACTTTAAAACATATCCAAAGTCAGCTATCCAAATCCAAATACAAATTAGGTCGGTGCCAAAACATCGTAGGGTGGAATTAGAATGAGGGTGACCCAAACACATGCTTCATAGGAACCTAAATAGATCCAACACCCTTCATCATTCTTGAAAGTAGTATTTTACACAAGGTCATCCACACCAGTATAAAACACTTGGAACCATTAAGCACAAACTTTCCAAATGCTAAAATTAACTTCAATACAATCAAGGAAACTCAACTTTAGAACCATACATCATAAGACTTAATCAAAGAGAAATCCAAACCAAGACCATTTCTCCTGGACCTCAATCAAAAAAACATATTAGAGAACCACAATTCACAACTGGGGAACACAACTTTCACTGCACCACAAACCAACAACCAAGCACCTTCTCACAACCATAAGCAATATATCTAAACCGCACAACCATAGGAGAAAATTTGGACCAAAAATCAGAGCAACCACAAAACACCTGCAACATATCTTTATTACAATTTTCTGAATATCATTGACATATACAACCAACAACAATTAGTAGATAACCAACTGACCAGTTGACATCAATAACAACACCTTCAATCTTTCCATTATTGCAATAGCTACAATTTTCCTAATGTCTTACAAGACAATATCTGTCACTCTTCACAAACCACCAAACCTTGCTTGATAACTCTCATCTTTGATAAACAAATATTGATATTTGTACAATTGTTTGAGCATACCGATAATCTTTTCCCAATTTGATTCATGACTCCATCCACAATTCATTCACATGCATTCTATCATATATAAATTTTTATGCTCTCTATGCCAACACACCATTTCAAAATGATTTGTCAAACCACATATGCAACAATATTGTATATCCCAACACCTATCCATTGTATGTCCTTTCCTATTACAATGAGAACATTACACACATTGCATTCCTTGAACAAATTTATTTGAACCTATAACACTTGTAACATAATTCCCTTTACCTATGACATAACCCATACCTTCATACTTTGGTCTCCTAATTGATTAAATTGACTTTGTGATTCCTTATGCATGTTTACCTAATCCTTGACCTGTATATCCCATTCTTTGCATGATTTTGAAACTGATGTTCTTCTCATTACAACTAATAGGATTTTTAAATTCAAACATATGATCACATTCATCTTTACACTCTTCATCATAAATAGCCTGAGTGATAATACACAAATCAACTGATTGATCAAAAGAAAAACACTACTGTTTTGTGCTACATGAAACATCACAAACTAATGGTTTTGATTTCAAACATTCATTTTCCTTCTGACATGATGCAAGCAACTTATCTAATTGATTGTTTTGTGCTTTCAACCTAGATATCTCATCATTTTGAAGTCTATTTTTCTATTCTAACTTTTTCAACTATTCTTCAAAATCATCATTTTCTTTTGAACTTGTTCAAACAAATTTAACCTATCTTCTAATTCAACATTTTTTTTAACATTGTCCAATATTTTCAAGATTATAGATCTTTTTACACAAATATTCATATCTTTTCTTGTCAACTTCCTTAGTACCTACTATCAATTGAGAATTAGATTGTTTAACTTTCAATAGTTCTTCCAAAAAATCTTTTTATTTCTTATTCTCTTACCAAAATTTTCCATTTTATAGACAATACACCCTTATTTTCCTTATTACTCAAAAATATGCAAACACAATTTTAATAAAGAAATCCTTATATCAAGCTTTACAAGTCAAACTCTTACCACAAATAACTCAAATAAATAAAATACTTTCACTTCAAATATATTCCAAGCTATAATAAACTATATTTAAAAACATCTTTAAATATCATTACTTGTCAGGTCATGCCATATTTAATCCAACAAATTTTTTATATATAATTACATTTTATCCTATCAATGTTTCTTAATCCTAGAGAAAATTATAGATGCTTTATTTGAAAAAATGGATGCAACAAATTTTCTATAAAAATATGAATGCTCCTAATTTTGGATGCCCCTCCACATAGCTAGGAATAGGTAATGTCATTATTCCATTTGCAGACAATGAATCCTTTGATCTTTATTCAAACAAGTGCCATTTGTCTTCCTCATTGGCTTAATCCTTAATATCACAACCCTTTCCCCAAAAATCTTCAAATATACAATTCATCTTTTGATATTATTTCACAACCATTCCTATCCTGAATCTTTCAATATTTCTTTTGGTACACCTTTCCTTGAATATATTTACAAGCAACCATCACAATTCTATGTTGTGTCTTTAAATCCTCTTTTTCCCTCTCACACTAGGTTCTTCCATGTGTAAAATTTAGTATTTAAGGGTATACCCACAAAACTAGTTTACAATTCCATTGAGGAAGGAAAAGTTGCAAAAAATGACCCCATGCAAAAAAAAATGGTTTTTGGGGGTTCAAATGAGCATTTGGTTTGAGTGAACCCATTAAATGTTGGGTCCCACATTTCTTGGGAAAAAAACAAGGAAAAGGGTTGTGGAAAGGGGGTTTGCTCAAAACCCCCTTTTCCCCCCTTCTCCCCCTCTGACACCAAAAAACTAAAGAATTTTTCCCTTCAAAGCTCGAGTTGACGATGAAAATGGAGGAGACTTCACAGACCCAACTGGATGATGGTATTCCTTAGAAAAATCTATCCAATGAATATAATTTTAATATGTTTTGGTTTTATTATGTATTTTTTTTTAGTTTGATTAAACATAGGTTTTTCACCGAAAATCAAGCTCTCTGTTCTGCACATGTGAAAAAATAGCAGGTTATAAAAAAAAAATTGAAAAATATGAGTGCACTAGATATTGAAGTCCTTGATCCAACAAAAAAAATTGAATTTCAATACATACAAAAAAAGTTATGTTGCCTATAATCCGCCTATGTCTGAATTGTAATTGCTTTGACTTCGAAAATTGATTAAGGAAACAATATTCAATAAAACACTATGAAACCAATTGGAAGCACTAGATATCATAGTTACAAATCTAAATTCGAAAAAAATATAATTTTATTCTTCATGGAAAAAAGGCTATGTTGTATATGATGAGCATCATTCCTTAAAAATGGTGTTTATTGAAAAAAAAACTAGTTTTTGAAGGAGATGGATAAAAAAGTGCAATTTGATTCCAAATATTTTGAAAAAAAAATTTTAGAATCTACAATTTTTTTTCACAAATTACTAGTTTGCATCACTTCAAATTCCTCATGATTTAGCCGCTATAGGTGCCCGAAAGTGAAGATTTAGCTAGAAAAAAACAATTTAGTGTCTAGTTTGGCCAAAATTTGTAAACCAGTATTCTAGGATCACCTTTAACATTCAATAGGATCACATCTAAAACTAATGGGATCTCATCACATTTTGAGACTTACAAGAATGACTTCTTTGGAATGCAATCTTAAACATCTTTGTACTCCTAGGCACAAGAGCAGTGCAAGCTCTAATACCAAATGAAGGTATAAAAGAATAATAAATCAATTTAATTAATGATGATCTATAGATCATATACCCATTGAGATGTAGAGAAACATCAAGATAAAAATCTTTATTGATCAAAGATGGAAAATGACTATTTATATATGATGATACAAAATTGAATGAGGTATGTACTACCTAATCAGTGATAAGTGTTTTCTAACAACAACTAATAATGTTTATTATCCAACGTTTTCCTATTTGTTGTAAAACTTATAAATTAGGAGAGTTTATTTTTATTAGGTGGAGAGTAGGAATTTCTAAAGGAGAGGATTGAGTTTCTCATTTTTGTACACATCAAACCATCAATGAGCTCATTTATTAAAGAAATAAATCAAGAGTAATATGAATGGTCTGAAAATCATACATGTTTTCTTTTTGTTGTGGATTCTTTTGTTGGTGACTTTGTAGTTTTTCTTTGATGTATGTCATATGATTAAAGGTTATGTGCAGGATCATGATGGGCCAAAAAGTGGCAATATGATGGGTATGTGGCTGATGACTTTTTTTTTTACCCAAAATTGATGAAATGAAAAGGGTTTTAAAGGAGATTCTCAAATTTCCACCAATATAAATTATGCTTTAATTTGAATTTAATAAATAATTATTATTCATTTTCTATTTGAATTATTAATTAAAGTCTTGATTGATAGGATAATTGAAAAACATCTATAGCTTTCAAATGGTATCACATTTTGAATTTGAAACATGCATCACATTGTATTATTTGCATACTATATGATTAAAAAATGAATTTCATGAAGTTTTGACCAAGTTAAGGTGTACATAAGAGTTTTTATATTTTAAAAGTTGTAATAAAAAATCATAATTAATTATTTACTTGGAAAAAATTACAAAAAATATGTATAACATCCGACATGAGTCCTCTACTTATATCTAAAATCTTAAGAAAAAGTATTATCATTTTATTGTGGTTAGGGTGGTCAGACATCCTACTTTATTTTTCCCAAAATTTAAGTACTACTACATTGAAATTTCAAATTTTCACCAAATAGATTTTTAAAATAAACCTAGTAGTTTAGAAACTACATTCAACTTGCTATAGATTCTATTTTTACATATTTTTGAAATAATTTAGATAACTTATTCAATTTTTATATCAAGTTTCCTAACTCTTATTTTTCTAAATTTTTGCCACTTAAGGGCCTATTTTTTCATGATGATTCCGCATACCCTAAAGCCTCTATTGTTTCTTCATTTTATGTGATAATTATGCCTTTGAAAGATGAATCTATGTGTTTATACTCTTTGTATGTAGTTATCTTTCTCCTCTATGTTTTAAACTATTTTCCTTTCATTCTTTTTGGTTAAAATCATACCCATTAAAATCCAAATTTAATCATATGAAGAATATATACCTTTGAGATTTAAAGGATGATGGCTAATGTTGAAAACTTTTAGAGACTAAGAGGGGGGGATGAATTAGTCTTATAAAAACTTAATCCCTTCTAGAACTTAACTCTTTCAGCACAAGACATCCATCTTTACTAGATCAAAAACCTTTATGTAGAATAGTAACAAGGGATGATATAGTAGTTTGAATCCTTAGCAACTTCAACACTTCTTAAACAATGAAAGATATATAAATTCTACTTGTAACTAGATCAATAGTAATGAGAAACAAAGAACACACGCATGCACAAGGAGCACACTATATTTATGTGGAAAAATCAATGAGGTAAAAAGCATGGTGAGAGTTAACACACAATATAAGGCTCACTACCAAAAAGACTTGCAAGAAGACACACTACCTTAGAGCAAGATATAGGGGAATTTTTGAACTGAGGACAACACAAGAACTTAAGAACAAGATACACAGACCTGATGAGATTCACTATCTCAGAGAATGATACAATATGATTTAGAGATAATTACAAAGATTACCAACACAACATTGAGTTGAATGAGGTGTTAAAGAACAATTGATCTTTTCTTTCAAACAAATTATCACTATCACTGTTGGATATTCAATACAATTTGTACACACACTTCTTCACACTTGTACACCTTTCCATCTTGTTGTATTCAAAATGATCTTGCTTTTATATCCACCACAACACTTCAAGACTTCAATTAGGTCAACCAAGAAAAGGATCAATAGTAAAATTAACTAGTTGGTGACCAAAACATAATGTGGCCCTATCCAAAAGATAGAGAGGACCAAAGAAACTCTTAGCACTTCTTTCGATGTGATCCAAAAAAATTACATGTAGGTACACATCAACCTAAGTCAACGTCAAGGAAATGTGTGGATGAGAAAATTGAAACACATAACCAGTCAGACCAAAAACATACTTCTATAGTGTCAAAAAATGTATCCCTTTTTCCACACTTAATTTGGGAAATAATTAATATTAAAATGAACCTAATGTTGCCTTAATTTAGTGTTGTAATATGTTTTACATATTCACATTAAGTTTAGGTCCCTTCTAAACTAAATGGACTTAATTGTGCCTTATTTAGGGTGTTGTAAGGTGTACCTTTACACTTTCACACTTATCTAGTGTTTTATCAACTAATTAAGGTTAATTGGTCTTAATTGGCCCCTTCAATTCAAATCCAAGCCTAAATAAATTCAAATTTTAAGTGATAAAACTCGACATTCATAAATGTCATTATATAACACTTAATTTTAGATGATTTGTGTCCTAGGTAGGTGACCTAGGACCCATTTTCCACATGGGAATGGGTCCTCACTAGGTCTTAGCACCCTATTTTCATATAACATTTAAAATTTCTCAAAGTGTGTCCTAGGTGAGTGACCTATGACCCATTTTATGAATGGAAAGTGGGTTCTCACATAGACCTAGGACCCCTCCTTGAAATATGTTTTTGGTGGTACATTTTAATGACTTGAAATCCATGATTCAATGCCATCTTGTGATATTTGAATTTTGGAAATTAATGATAAGATATGCATAAATACAAGGCTATTTCACTTAGTTTCACCTAGAAATTTCAATTATTTGAGCATCCTAGCAAGTTTATGATATCAAGATCATTCAAGATCATTTCTAAGGCATTCAAGGGAAGATTATTGAGGATTATTGCAATATTCAAGAGTCATTTCATCATGTCAAAGATTTAGTGCATCATACATGTTATTGAGCTAATGTGTTGATGTAGCATTTAAGATCTATGAAAGGCATTGTTTCAAGATCAAGATCTACATTCATTGAGGCCACTTCATGCTAGATTGTAGATCTACATTCCAAGATTTCAATTAAGGTGTGGTGAGTTGTGAAATTTCATTTGTTTATTCATCATTCCTTTATGTATTGTTTCATTTCAAGGTTTAATTACCAAAACGAGGTTTGACCAAGGCAAACCCCTATTCCCTAACAATCAAAATTTTTCTCTCCTTTGATGTGTGATTACAGGTTTTAGGTTGAAGATATTTTCTAGAGAAAAAATGGAGAAAGTTGAAAGGTTGTCACCTTTCTTGTAAAATCATGGAAACTAATCTACAAGATTTATTTCTGACTTTCCAATAGTGCCCGACTAGAATCTCAGAGTGTAGACATTGAAGAGAAAAACCTGAAATAGATTTTTCAGAATCCTAGCCAGGACCCATTTACCATAGGGAAAATGAGTCATCAATGAATTCTAAAAAATCATTTTTTGAAATAGGTACACAACATGTTACCCTCTCCAAATCTTCCCTTTTACTACTATATCAGTTATATTTAATTTATGTTCCTCATTTGCATAATATAACACACATATTGAATGAAATTAGAGAGTGAAATTGGCTCATCATTTTGCTTCATTATGGTGAACCTATTTTCCTTCATTTTATTTTGGTGAACTTGACCTTTTGAGTGTTGTAATTTTCTTATTTTGGAGTCCATTTTCATCTGAGATTTAGATCTTGAATTCATTTTCATCTCTTTGCATTGAATTATGTCTCATTTAGGGTCTCTAAATTTTCATTCAACTTTGCATGGCATCTAGGGTTTTTAGGATTGTATTTTTTACATTCTTTAAATATAAAAAATACAAAAAAAATCAATCGTATTACATATCATATACATCATATAAAATTGAATTTGAAAATTTTAAAAAATTGCATATCAAACTAGGTCTTCTAGGTTATAATTTTGTCACATTTTGTAATTGCATCGCATTAAATCTATAGAAACTGAAATTGAAACTTGTGAAAAAATTGAATCTAAAAACCATTGGAAAACACTTAAAAATCAATAATTTTTTTTAAAAAAACCCTAATCTAGGACCCATTCGCCTTGGGGAAAATTAGTCCCTAATTAGGCTATATTCTAAATTTCTGATCATTAAAATATTCAATTTTGTGCTTCGATTTTCTATTTTTAGATATTTGTGGCTACATGTTGAGTTTTTGTTTCATTAATTTCACCATATTTATCTTACTTTGGTATATTTAGTGCATTGTGTGCTTTCAAAATTGCATTTACAAGACTTCGATTTCATATTTTTGCATAGTGTAATCAACAAATTACCTTGTATAGAATCTGAAAATTGCATTTTAGGTCATTGCATTGCATTTTGAGCCTCTTTCCATTTTGGGTTGGCATTGAGTTTGTGAAACTTGTATGAGATTTAAAAATTGGTGTCCTTTTAGCAATACTATTGTGAGACATATTTTGAGACTCATGTCATCTTGCAATACACCATTCACCATGGATATTGGGTTTTCTAACTCTCTTTCTAATGTTGTTGATAATCAACCCCCGTGGATTGTAACATGCATTCTCCATTTCCCCTGAATTCCTTATCTAGAATTGATGTGCATGATGTTAACAAAACCATCCCTACCATGACTAGTTGTACTCAAGCTTTGAGGAATACCCAAAGCAAAGGTGGTGTTAGGTCTCAAAAATGCAAGTTGTAAAGTCTAAGAGGATGCTAGGCTTTATGATCAGACTTACAATGTTTTTGAACTAACAAACAAAGCTAACCTATGTGGTTGATGAATCCCTACACTTCAGGCTCTGCTAAACCTAGGCATGTGGGCCTTAATGATTGAAGAAAATTTGAGCAAGATATGTTACTTAATTAGGTTTTGAGTATCTACCCATAATGACATGAAGTGTGGAATAGATGAAAGCTTGTCTATTACTCCTACTCCTAATGCTAAAATTTAAATGTGAAGGCATAAATAAGATTTTGTAGATTTTGAAATGGAATGGATGTGATCAGTGCCTACTACTACTGGGCTAATGGAGTCAAGAGGTGAATGATGTGTGACCTACTTATTGGATACAATTCAAACTATTTGGCACTTGTGATTGTTTACACCTTGTGTAAACGTGCAAGAATGTAACTATCACACTCTTCTTATTGATCCAAGTAGTCCTTATCAGGTTACCATGATTAATCAATAGGGAATTTTAATCCTTTAGAGGAACCAATCAATTAAATCACATAGAAACAACAAATGTGTTCTAAGAAATGAAAATGGATTTCTGATTTGAATAACAAGGTAAAACCAATTTGGAGATAGTCTGATAATTTTAATAATTGCATGACTCTTCTTATCGATTCCAAATAGAACTTACAAATTATTGTGATCTTATCAAAAGGATATTTAATTCTTTGAAAGAAACCAATCAATGAAACCACACAAGAACAACAAATATGTTTTGGTAAGTCGAGTTTTGACACATCAACTTAAATAATATGGAAGTAGTAAATTGGAGATAGCCAAATAATTAGATAATAACAACAAAAAATTGACACCAATGTTGGGTCACCAATTAGTTATCTTCCTCCATTTTTATATTACTTCAAAATGATGGACATTGTATATGAAAGTCTTCTTTTATGTGAAATAGTATGCTTCTAATGTTGTTGCTGTAATAATCATAATCTATATATTTGTTATCAGGCCTTGGTTTCCAATTTTATATGTGGGAAGCTACAAGCTTTAGGCCTTTTACAAAAATTCACATTGCTTGATAACTAAATTTTTTAAAAACTTCATTAAACATAAACATGAAATTTTAGAAGTTCGCAGGTAGATGCACGACTATCAGTTAATCTTCAATAGGAACTTGTGATCACTAAAGATCTATTCAAAGTCCATACTTTGTCATAGTGCACCAGATACTACAAGGCTTTGTTACCTCATATTCCTCATTTGGTCCATGCAGTAAACATATTGATCTTTGATAAGTGTTCAATATATCCTGATTTTGCATGTGTCTGCATTACTAATGATATATTTCATTGCATACTTGAGATCAAAGATTCACCCCAATTGTACATGTGTTTTTCCAACACCTCATCTTCATCATTGAATTCATCAAGATCCAACAGTAGATACTGAGATATTTCATCTTCCCACACATCCTAATCCTTCAATTCTCCTTCATCAAATTTTTTTGGAAGGGCCATACTCAATGGCTAGTTAAAATCACTCATTTCTTGTGTTAGTACATTGTGGAAATGATCATGCATCTTCACCAACTCTTGGTAGACCTGAAGCATATACTCACCACCATCCCCTTTGGCTTTTATTTGAGCCTCTACTTCTTTCATTCTGGTACATAATCTACCATGTTCTTGGAAGGCTGTGAATGTCTTACTATGGATAATCCAAACCTTGTCAACATTCACAAACATCTTGGTGAATCTTTTACAGACCAATTCTGATACCACCTCAAATGTAGTATTTTTTAATTCCTTCTTTAATTCATCCTATTTTTGTGGATTATTTCATATTTTTTCTTCCAATATGTAGTTCCAAACAGTACTTCAAGCACTTTCCTTTCACATTCTACTAGTGGTGAGTAAAGGCCTGAAGAGGAAGGCATTTTATCTATATAATTTATTACATCTTGTTTCAATCTTTTTTTTCATCATCCAACCACTTATTATCTCTTATTAGCTTCTCAACCTGAGCCTTGGTAAACTTGGAAACATTTACATTTAGGTCAACTGTCTCGATAGGGTATGTATCCCCTACTCTTTGCACTAAAATATGACCAAATACTTGATAAGGACTATCAATAAGAGAAGGCCTCTTCCCTAGTGGGTAAAGGGACCAAATCTACAAAGTGGTATTGTTAGGATTGTACCTTGATCTAGTGTAGATCTTTTCACTGGCATCATCTGTTAACTACAAAAAAAAAAAATTCTCTTTTCATGAAACTATCAAAGACTATGGCTTAACTAATATCCCACCCTGGAAGAAGCATGACCCCCGCTTCTTGTAGGGACTCTCTTCCTCTTTCAGGGGTGATGCCCATTTCCTTATCAACTTCATCTTGAAGCTCTTTTAAAGAATTTCATTCTCCCTCAGGGCTAATCTCTTTTATCTATTCTCTTATCATTATGCCCTTGTATTCATAAATGAAGGTTTTAAAATTAGGAGTTTGAACAAATGCATCATTTACAATGAACTCCTAGCTATCACGATGCATTACATCATCAGATAGCTTCTTAGATGACTCAAAGGTTCTCACACTCCTTTATGGTGGTATTTCATATTGTGGAATGGTAGGAGCAGTAATCTATGTGATCTCATCCTCAACTGTGATAGGATTGTTAGCTGAGAAGCTGACATCTAGGGTGGGTTGTAGTGATGAGTGACTCAAGGTTTTTATGCTCTCAGCTTGTCTCCTTGAACAAGCACCCATCCTTTTCTTAAAATATACAAGTGGTATATCCTTTGCTAACTCCTCTTCATGCAAAAACAAGTGCTCAATTTTGTCCATAGGATCCAATATTTCATGAAAGGCATCTATGTATGATGGGTCATGGCCTTTCTTGCATGCTTCTACCATCATTATCCTATTTCACACAACCTTTCTCATCGTTGCCTAAGTCTCATCATAGTTTCTAATAACATCATCTATAAAAAAAAATGTTCATATCTTTTCATTTTTTGTGTCATCTTGGCATTATGAATAAAATGCTCAAGGTCAAATTTATCCCTCTTATTTCCTAGTGGCATGCCATAGTAATATACTTTTTTGCCAATTGAATCATACCCTTTCTTAGAAATGATGGTAAAGTCATTGAAACATAAGGTAGAAGGCATGAGAGACTATTTTCCATAGCTCTTTAGATTCATATAGTCTGAATAGGTCAATTTCCTCACAATTTCCAAGTATGCAACCCTATTAGGCACTATCCTAGGTAGAAGGAATGGAGCTTCCTCAAATCCATAGACTCTTATTATAGTGTAGGCTATACATACAAGTCCTCCTAGTTTTGGTTTACCTTCCCTTCAGGGCTTGTATCTTTTGGTATGAGGAATCTCTATATCTCTAGAGACAAGTTGTAATCACAATTATGGTTGAGAAATATATATAGGGGTTTCACAAAATAATCTTTGAAATAAAAATAGTGGGAGCTTCCACATATGCTATCCCATATAGAGGTCCACATTTGGACTAGTCTTATGTTTTCATTTCTATCCAAACCTTTAATCTTAAAATCCTCTCCCCACATGCCCATTTCTTGTCCCTCATATAATATAATATGCATGAGTAGGGAGTACTATCTGAAATTGATAGAATCACTTTTGTTTTTGATAGAAGCAAGTGAGGTATTAATGACCTTAGACAAGTGCTCTACATAATCATATGACCTAGCATCTTGGCTCTAGACATCTGTGTTGCAGTATGAGATGTGAGTGTTGGAAAAACAAGGATAGACAATTGAGAGGGGGGGTGAATCAGTTGTCACAAAATATCTAAACTTTAATCTCAAATCTGATGAAATAATAATAAACCATAATCAATCAACACATTAGAAATAAAGAGAACACCAAGATTTTTACGTGGAAACCTTGTTAGGGGGAAAACTACAGTGGATGTTAGTCCACAATATTATACCTTATTAAAATTATAATGAGAAATAATGGGAATGCGCATGCATTTAGGCACACTACCTAGAGCTCACTGCTTAAATACAAGAGGGCTCACTACCCAAGGAATACATAGTAATTTGTATTAGATCTACAGGGTATGAACTGCAAAAATAGATTCTACACAAGCCTAATTACAATTATAGTTAAGCACAAAAACCTCCTTCACACTTCACTCAAAATTCTTCACTCTACTCAACAATCAAATGAATAGATTAGTATTCTCACACTTTCTATTTTCTAGCTTCACTTCCTTTCATACACCCTTTAATTTCACACAAACAATCACTCTTATATATCTACATCATGGAATTTACAAATAAAATTTTAATGTGAATCAAATACCATCGACTAATATTATGATGCAGACCAAAACAATATCCTCAAGCATGCCAAACATTCAAATTTTAGTCTCCAAGGATCTGCAACATGTTACAACCACTATGTAGGCTAGGAACATAAAAACCCAAACATACACGAGAAAAATCTTCGACCACAAGCACATCGATCAACATGGACATTCTACAAAGATAGAGAAAGATATAGAAGCATCCACAAGCAACAAGAACTAATAGAGAAGCATCTGCAACAATAGAAATTACCAGAATCACATAAACTTCAATTAGGAATACTGACAAAAACCATAGAAACACTGTTAGAGCACAACTATTTATAGCACTGTCAAATCTTCATGCAGACCTATGAAACTTCCGATAGATGAACTAGGTACTCTTAGCAATAAACCCTTTATTCCACAACAATTGATCTTCAATGTACAAAAAAAAACACCTTCATGACCTTCACTATTCCACTGGCAACCTGCAACTCTTCCTTTAACAATTTTCTCAATATCCTCGACATATACAACCTTCACTACAACAATGGTAATAGTGTTGACATCAATGACAACCACATATCAAAAACACAACCACAACATCCAAAAATCTCCCCATTTGGCATTGATGGCAACACTTGATGTGAAAAATAGCATCAACACAACTACACTTACTCCCCCTTAGGTTCTGACTCTTCTCCTCAATTGCTCTTTTCCTAGGAAGATTTTTCAGATTTCTCTTCTCCCCCTTTGACATCAATGGAAAAGATAAGAATTATATTCCCACATACAAGCTCTGAACCACATATCTACACATTTGACTACTCCCCCTGTGTAGCAGCCACAAAAACATCAATATGGATTAGGAAATATATATGAAGCACACGGATTGATGCAAGAAATTGCATCTTTAGTTTATATCAGAAGGGGTAATCACCCCTAGCATCCTCTAAGATACTCAAAAGTATCCTTCAACAACAACTTGGTGAAAATTTCTACAATCTGTTCTTTGGTAGGCACATATCCCAGTCTAACTTCTTTCTCATTCACTTTCTCCCTTAAGAAGTAAAACTTGATTGATATATGATTGGTCTTAGAGTGTAGCACTGGATTCTTTGATATGTTAATTACAATTGAGTTGTCGTACTATATGGCAATAGATTCATCTTATACTACTCTAATATCTTTCAACATCTATTTCATCCACATCACTTGAGTATAGTTATTTGTAACAATGATATACTATACTTCAACAGTAGATAGAGAAATGGAATTATGCTTTTTACTAAACCAAGACATCAACTTCTTCCATAGGAAGAAGGCACCACCACTAGTACTCTTCTTGTCATCGACAGCTTATTCCCAATCCGCATTAGTATATGCACTCAAAGTAAGATCATCATCCTTAGGATACCAAAGCCCAAAATCAACTGTTCCTTTTAGGTATCTAAAAATTATCTTTACAACAGTCACATGTGATTCTTTCGGATCAGCCTAAAATCTTGCAACCATACATACAACATTCATAATGTCTGTTCTAGTCTAAGTTAAATAGAGCAATCCACCAATCATTGACCTGTATCTTGTTTGGTTTTCCTTAGGGGAATCATCATTATGTTTTAACTTGCATCTAGTTACCATTGGAGTACCAACTAGCTTTGAGTCTTCCATGCCAAACTTCTTCAATAGTTGTCTCACATATTTCGACTGAGATATGAAAATCCCCTTGTCCAACTGAGTAACTTGCAATCCTAGAAAGAACTTCATCTCTCCAATCATACTCATTTCAAATTCATTCTTCATTTCATCAGCAAACTTCATACATATATTCTTATCTCCTCTGAAAATAATGTCATCAACAAAGACCTCAATTATCAACTCTTTGTCATGATCCAACTTGAAATACAAGTTGCTATTAGTAGTACCTTTATTGAATCCAAGCTTTAACAAGTATTTATCTAGCTTAGTACAATAGGCTTTGGGTGCTTGCTTGAGTCCATATAGAGCTTTCTTCAAGTGGAAAACCATGTCTTCCTTGTCAGTCAGTTGAAATCCATTTGGTTGTTCAACATAAACCTATTCTTCTGCTTCACCATTCAAAAAAGCTGACTTTACATCCATTTGATAGACTTTATAGTTCTTATATGCAACATAAGCAAGAAATAATCTAACAGCTTCAATTCTGGAAATAGGGGAAAATGTTTCTTCAAAATCAATACCTTCAATTTGTGAAAACCCTTTACATACCAGTATTACTTTATTTTGGACCACTTCACCTTGTTCATTCAACTTATTCTGAAAGACCCATTTAGTACCAATCAAGTTTTTATCTTTAGGTCTCAGAACAAGTATCCATGTATCATTATTTTCAATCTACATTAGTTCTTCCTTCATAGCTTCCATCCAATGTTCATCGTTTCAAGCTTCATTGACATCTTTAGGCTCAATCTTGGAAATCAGGAAATACTCTCCTGTAATCTTTCTTCTAGTTTGAAAACCTTTATTCTCCTTTTCCTATAATTTTATTTTCAGAATGATTTAGCTTCACATACCTTAGAATTTTAGAATTCTATCAAACTTCTAGTTCTTCTGTTCTTTATTTTGCACTTGCACTTGTCTCTCCTTCCCAACTCTCTTGATTTACTAGAACAAATGGAACAATTTGAAGTTGATTATGTGTCTAAGCATTTTTCCCTTTGTTTGTGTTGTCTTCCTAGTCATTTGAATCATATCCATAGTATTTGAATCATCTAGCAGAGTCCTCATCAACTCTAACATTTGCACTTTCAACCATTTTTCTCAATCTTTTGTTATAGCACCAGTAGGCCTTGATTTTAGTAGAGTAACTAGAAATATTCCTTTGTCACTTCTTGCATCAAAAATTCCTATATCTTGATCTCTTTTAATATAGCATTTGCTTCCAAAGATCTTGAAATATTTAACAGTAGGCTTATAATCAAACCATAGCTCAAAAGGAGTCTTACTAGAATTACCATTGACATTTACCTAGTTTAAAGTGTACACATCAATGTTGGAAATTTCACTCCAATAGATGTGAGGCACATTTCCTTCTATTGTCATTCTTCTAGAATCATCTAGAATTGTTATGTTCTTCCTCTCTACAACTCCATTCTTTTGAGGGGTTTGAGGAGTAGATAACTATCTTTTGATTCCATGCTCTTTACAGAAAGAGTTGAACTCCCTGGAGGTGAACTCACTACCTCTATCTAACCTTAAGCATTTTATTTTTAGACCTTTCTCATTTTTTTCCATGGCTTTGAAACTTTTGAACTTCTCCAATGCTTCACATTTTTCTCTTAAGAGAGCAACCCATATCATCCTAGAGTAATCATCAATAAGCAACATAAAGTACCTTTCTCTAGGAAGACTTCTAAATATGGAGGGACTACATAGATCAGTATGCACCAACTCCAGTAATTCATTTGGATGATGTTTTTTTCTTTGAAAAGAAACTCTAGTCTATTTCCCATCTAACATTCCTTGCAAATTGTGTTAGTATGCTTCACTAGCTTAGGTAGATCTCTTACTGCTTGAGTGGAGCTTACTTTGATAGTGTTGTAAAAGTTCACATGACACAACCTCCTATACCATAGCCAACTTTCATATACTTGAGAAATTAAACAACTTTCACTAGCAACATTTAGGTGAAACATATTACCTTTTGTCTTTTTACCTAAAGCAATTACATTTCCAAAACTTCCAAGTATCCTGCATCTTCCACCTTTGAATTGAAGATAATAACCCTTGTCCACCATCTATCCAACACTCAGTAGGTTGTGCTTCAATCCTTCAACATCATTCAACATAAAGGACATCATCAGTGCTATGCTTACCACCAAGACAAATAGATCCTCTGCCACAAATCACACCAACATTGTTATCTCTGAATATTACAACCCACCATCATACTTTTCTAGACTTACAAATTTTCTTTTGTCACTAGTCATGTGATGTGAGAATCCGCTATCAATAACCCACCCATCCTTTTCTTCAATTTGTGCTACAAGAGCTTTCTCAACTTTAGCATATTTAGTAGCCACTAAACCATTTTCATTGATACCAAAGAACACCTATTCATCTTCATTTCCATTTTCTTTATCAAACTCTTCATCAGTCACTCCTTCTTCAACATAGTAACATTTCTTTTGAAATCTAGATTTGTTAGGCTTATACCTAGGAACTCTTTCAGGACATCTTGATGCAAAATGACCTATTTTATTGCAAGAGAAACATTTAATAGGAAACATTTTTCCTTCTTTCTTCACAATCAGTGCTTCCAACTCTTCCAACTCTCTTTCTTCATCTTCAAGCAATTTCATTTCTTCCTCATACTTGAATAACTTTCTAGAACACTCTCCTAGATCACATCTTTTCTTGTTTCTTCCAAATAAAGAATCCCTAATTGAAAATTCAGTATTGGCAACATATTCACCAAATTCGTTCAACTCAAAGGCAACAAGTTTACCAATCAATGTATCTCTTGTCATATTTGTCACTAATCTGAATTCTTCAATAGCATTGAGGCTTTGCTTTTTAAGAGTGAGGCATTGATCTAAGCACTTTAGCTACAATTTATTCCTCTTCTAGGGTACCACTAACACATCTAATACCCATCACTAGTTCATTTACTCCCTACATAAAAGAAGAAATATTTTCATCTTCACCCATCTTCAAGTTTTCATAATTTCCTTTCAAACTCTATAGCTTAGCCATCTTCACGTGTACATATCCTTCATACAAAGTTTCTAGCTTCGTCCAAATCTCATGAGCTATCTTTAGACCTAACACATTTTCCATTTCTGAATCTGTCAAAGCCCTCAACAAAGCTTCAATAGCCTTGAAATTATTCTCAGCCTCTTTAATCTCATCAACACTGGAAGGACCATTATAAGGAATAACATATGGATTCTTTGTAATATTCTAGAAGGTTTCACCAATACACCTCAAATGACACTCCATCCTAGCTTTCCATAGTGAGTAGTTTGTTCCATCAAATCTAGGATTTTCCTTCTTATATGATGCCATCTCGGATCACCTCAAGCTTTTCAAATTCTTTAGGGGAACCTGCTTTGATACCAATTGCTGGAAAAACAAGGAAAGCCAACTGAGAGGGGGGTTGAATAAGTTGTCAGAAAATATCTAAACTTCTTAGCTCAATCTCAAATCTAATGAAAGAATAATAAACCATAAACAATCAACACATCAAAAACATAGAGAGCACCAAGATTTTTATGTGAAAACCCTATTAAGGGAAAAACCATGGTGGATGTTAGCCCACAATATTATACCCTGTTAAAAGTATAATGAGAAATAATGGGAATGCACATGCATTTAGGAACAATTCCTAGAGTTCGCTGTGAAAGGAATACATAGTAATTCAAATTATATCCATATGGTATGAACTGATAAAATAGGTTCTACACGAGCCTAATTACAGTTCTAGTTAAGCACAAAAAACCTCCTTCATACTTCACTCAAACTTCTTCTCACTTTGCTCAACAATTGAATGAATAGATCAGTATTCACACACTTTCTCTTTTCTAGCTTCATTTCCTTTCATACACCCTTTAGTTTCACACAAAAAATCACTCTTATATATCTACATCATGGAATTACATCAACAACTTCGTCGGCCAAAAATATAAGGCAAGTTTACAATGTTGACCACAATTTATAGTAAATTTTCAATGTGAATCAAACACCATCGACTAATATTATGATGTGACCCAAAACAATATCTTCGAGCCTGCCAAACATTCAAATTTTAGTGTCCAAGGATCCACAACATGTTACAACCACTATGTTGGCTAGGAACATAAAAGGCCGAAAATACACGAGAAAAATCTTCAACCAAGAGCACACCGATCAACGCATATGTGCAGCAAAGATAGAGAATGATCTAGAAGCATTCACAAGCAACAAGAACTAATAAAGAACCATCCGAAGCAATAGAAATTACTAGAATCACATAAACTTAAATTATGAATACTAATAGAAACCACATAAACACTGTTAGAGAACAATTATTTATAGCATGATCAAATCTTCATGTGGACCTCTAAAACCTTTGGTAGATGAACTAGATATTCTCAACAATAAACCCTTTAGTCCATAGGAAGTGATCTTTAATGTATAGAACAAAACACCTTCATGACCTTTACTTTTCCATTGGCAACCTACAACTCTTCCTTTAATAATTTTCTCAATATCCTCAACATATACAACCTTCACTACAAAAATTCTAATAGTGTTGACATCAATGAAAACCACATATCAACAACACAACCACAACATCCAACAATGAGTGCACTCTTAAGGGGGAGTGATCAAACTCTGCCATTGATGTCAAAGGGGGAGAGAGAGTCATATGAAAAAGAAAAAGTTGAAAGGAGGAGAGATAGAGAGAGAATATTGTAGGGAAAAGAGAGTGCAGGAATATTGTGTAAGTTTTCTAATCTAGAGAATAAAGGATAGTCTATATTGTTTCTTTGGTGGTTTTTCACATCACGTATTTCCATCAATGACAAAGGGGGAGATTGTTTCAAATATGAATGAGTGTGGTGGTGTTGTCATTAATGTTTTCATTGATGTCAACATAATATAGGTTGTTGTACAGAAAGGAAATAAGTGATTGCAGGTTGTGCATGTATAGTTGAGATACTATAGAAATGTGAGTACATGGAGCTATATTTATGGTGTTGTAGGTGTTCTGATATGACGAGTCACCAAGTGCTTTTGAGAAATAGTGAAGACAAAATTGTGTGCGTGTTCAAAATGTGTTCCAATTTTTGCTTTGCATTTCTTTTGTGTTGATCCTATACTTGTGTGGATCTGAAGTGTTGTTTATGGGCATGCTTGGGTGATATATTCTAGACTAGAGCTTATGGTTTGATGAAGAGTGAAAGTTGTAGTCACCAGTTTGTGAACTGGTATGGAAAAGTTATTTTTCTATGTATAGGGACAAATGTATCTTCTTCGTAGTCCTCCACTAGTTTTTTTCTAGTCTTGTGGATCTAGAAGAAGGCTTGTAATGGTGTTATCTATGTTCTATCAAAGGCGTTTGTGGTTTGGTGCTCTAGAAGACTAGTTTCAGAATTACTATATGTGTCTGTATATTCCAAATGAGTTGATAGAAAGTATTGAGTATGAAGGTTGTTGCATTTGCTATGGATGAATCTTAAGGAATCCAACATGTGTTCCAGTGTATGGTGAAGCATGTTCTATGGCCTGCATGTTATCTTCTTCTTGCAGAAGTGTGTACTTCAAAGTTCATTTATGTTTTCATTAGGTTTGGCCAACTTGGTGTCTACACATCATGTGAAGGATAAGTATCAATTAAGGAAGCATGTGATTGATCCAAGATTTTTTTTTGGGTCTTAGTTAAGTGTTGGTTTGGTTCATTGTCATTCTCTTCCACTGCGGGAATGTTGAGTTGTTGACCTAATTTGAATTTGTAATATGAAGTGTATGTAGCCGACCTTGGAGAAAGTTTCTAAGGTTGAAGATAGTATAAATACAAGTCGAGATGTTATGGATTGGATGTATGAAACATGCCAAAAGTGTGAGAAGCAAGAGTGTGTGAAAGTGAAGTAGGGAAGCAATACTTTAGTGTGTTAGACTCTAGAAAGCAATGAGTTGATGGTGTCTGTAATTCTCTGATTAAGGTTGCTGATGTATGCAAGTTGTTGTGGTGGATTTTTCTATCATTTTGTATCTATAGGAATTAATCCTCCTTGTTGGATAATGAGTCCTATCTTTAGGTAGTGACCCTCCTTCTTGGGAAATGAGCCCTTTGGTAGTGAATCTCTTTGTAATCATTTTTGCTATTACTTTATATTGTGAGTTAATCATCACTGTGGTTTTTCCCTTATTGGGTTTTCTATGTAAATCTATTGTTTCTTGTGTTGATATTGATTTCTATTATTTGCACTTCAGGCTCATACTTAATAACAAATTAAAGTTGATGTGGAGTTAATGATTGTTTGAGAATTGTGGATGTGATTGGTGACAATTGATTCACACCCCCTCTCAGTTGTCTTGTGCCTTTTAGCAATCTTCTACAAAAACCATGGGAGCTATGACCATTTTAGCAGGAGCATCCACGTCTAAGACCTGGCCAGTTGAGTAATAGGTACACTAGTAATACTCCTCAAACAAATCCATAGAAAATGGGGGTTTCTCATTACTAGAAAATATTTTAAGTTGGTTTTCTATATCCCTAGGTCTGTGCAAATGCAATTTCCACGTCTTGTAACTTGTGTCCATGGTTCAATACTCTTCCAAAAGATTCCTTGTCTTTAGTGGTGTTTTCTTGGATGTATCTAATTGAAAGACCATAGAAATATAATCTCATGTTATGAGGATAAACTATGAGAAATCATGAGAATGAATTGAACTTTTCTTAGGGTTGTAGTTTTTAGCTAACACCTTAATTAACTCCACATTGATAAATACATTGGGCATCACAAGTTTTTCTAAGTTCATGGTCAATGGATTTGATATGGGTTTGTGCTTGTATTTCTTCCTATAATTGTATATAAACAAGTCATACCATCACTATGAAGTCCACATGTCTCCTAGGTTCTTATGTCTATCTTACAATTTCTGACATGAGTAGTTCAATTGGGTTGTCCTCCTAGACTGTGGCCCACAACCAAGGCATTGTTCAATAAAATCTTGATTTAGTGGCCTAGTCTCAGTTTTATGTCTTTAAAATTTTGGTTTCTCTAGTTTTCTTTCCATGTTTCAAAGCCCTCTCTTCACTGTACTTCAAACAAGCTTCGATAAAATATCTTTGTAGATGCATAAAATTGGTCATATCTGATTAATCTTGGCATTTAATTAAATATTTATTATTTTCTCGAAAGACTTCTACATATAATTAAATTTAATTAATTTAATTATATTGTTCATTCATTTTATTCTTTTGTCATAATTACATAAATTGAATTTTATTTAATTATTTCATATTCATATGTCCACTTGATTAATTAAATAAATGCACTTTATTTATTTTAATTAATTATCACTTTTGAATTTAATTAAGTCTTTTTTATTTAATTAAATTTAATTATTTCTTTTCAAATCTTTCTTCTAGTTAATTAAATATCTCATTTAATTAATTTCATTTACATACCACTTCTCAAAAATTTTAATTAAATATCTTTATTTAAGTAAATATCTTCCATATCTTTTCAGAATCATAATTAAATATTTTATTTAATTATGAAATCTTTCATTATTCTTCAAACCTAGGGTGAATATTCTATTTTAAGAAGAATCTCTATCACCCATAAATAAATAATCAAATTTAATAATTCATTATTTATCTTCTTCGAAATCTTTCCATAATCTCACAAAAAGGATGATTTTTTACAATTCATCTCTATCATCTTATCTTACCTCTTTTACATGAAAGAAAAAATATTGCTTTCTACTTTCTTCTATTTTTTTTTCACTCTTATCCATATTCAACCATTCGATCTGCCAAGAATTTTCACAATCGTTGATCATAACGAACAATCAAAAGCTTTTGAAAACTCTATAAATAGCACTGTTAATCCAAGCAAGGGTTACACAACACACATCAGAGTAATTAGAGATTAATTGCATTCTAGCACTATAGCATTATAGTTTCATTATTCATAGCATCATCAATAGTCTTTTTCAGCAACAACAATCATGTTTAGCATTAGAATAATCATGTCTTAACATCACCAATTACATGCATTTCATGTTCAATCTCATTCTCTAGGAAGACTGTTCGTTGAGCCTAGCATACAATTTGAGAGCCAGCTGGAATCAATGAAAATACTAGAGATAGAGGATGATAGGACAACATTGACAACAAAATACTAAGTTTACAATCTTAAATATTTTAATATTCTATTTTGATATAATGTCTTATTGGTGTGATTGATTCAATTTGTTTTTACATGTTTAACATTCACAAAAATTGACCACACATTTTTGGTGCCCACCGTGGGGCCTTGCCCCATTTTTAACAAGTACCTGTAGGATTTTTCATAGGATTTCGCATTCTAGAATTCAATTTTTTGACAATTTTTTCCGTTTTAGTGCATACGACGATTTCTGAAGCATATATACATCTTTTTAAAGCACATATGTGGTTTATTTCAATGCTTTTGCAAGTGCTTCGACACATCTAGGAACTATTTCGACGCATCTAGGGACTGTTTTGGCACATTTATGGGACATAATGGCGCATATACCGACTTAGTTTCTTAAGTATTTTTTAAAAACAAAAAAAATTAGTTGCATTTTGTTTTAACGCATTTAGGATTTTTTGTAGCACATATAGATGATCTCTTAGTGCATATAGGTTGTATCTAAATAGGTTTTTGAGTCTGATGCCTTCCACAAACATAACCTATTCTGGCTTAAAAAGAACCAATCTAGGATAGTCACATCTGGTTTTAAAAAGTAGCAACCCTAGGATAGACATGGATTTAAAATGAATCAATCAAGGATAGTCACCAAACATTGATTTTTGTGGTTAAAATGAATCCCATGCACTTTGTGAAGCAACATCTTCACATAGTTTAGATCATTGTGGTTTGGGTTTTAAAAAAAACAAGAACATTGTCTACTATGCTTGTGGCAATAGGTCTATGCTCTCCCCTTAATTGGGTGACCAGAATACTAGACTTGCCTTTTACATTCATGCAATTTTACTGCTTTTTTACATCATATAGAGAGCCTGCTCTTGTGGGAAAAAGTATTCACCCAAGAGGAACGACTCAAGTGGGTTCAAGTCAAAGCCAGAATATTCCACCCCACAATAAAATTTAAAACAAATAAGGGGAAACCCTCTTTTTCTGGTAGTGTGCAAGATAACCATCCCCAAAGCCTTTGTTCTAAAGGTTGGGAGGTCTCCTGAGGGAGTTTATTATTTCCGCACCGAATGGAAACCCTTACTACGAACCTAGTGTAGTAGCCAACTGTGTCAGTATCCAAACATCCTAATAATTACAATGCAAGGGGAGGGAAGAATTTTCCCCCAACATACTCACCATATAATTGCCAAGGACCATTTGCTTAGGGGATCTAGTATCCACTTCCATCACTCTAAGTACGCGCCTAGAAAAGACAAAAACACAGGCGCCCCTTCGGGGGTGACATGGATGTGTGAGTCAATGCAGTTATAAGATGTGGGTTGTGATTATTATGATGACCTACTTGAGTACTAAGAGTGATTCTATCTGAATT
This sequence comes from Sequoia sempervirens, assembly GCA_007258455.2. NCBI lineage: Eukaryota > Viridiplantae > Streptophyta > Pinopsida > Cupressales > Cupressaceae > Sequoia > Sequoia sempervirens. The sequence continues at coordinate 257,976,075 of VDFB02000015.1, forward strand.
GTTTATCATGTGCAAAGCCTGTGAAAACACTTTTTGAAAAACATTTTTGAACATACACTTGATGTTTAGTATAGGGATTAAGAACAACTATTTTTAGAGTGTTTACTGTGTTTTCAATCATAATAAATTAGATAAAAGATCATCTAAAATGAACATGCCAAATTTTAGCTAAACCTGCTCACAAATTGTTCCAAAAATTTACCTTGGAAAAATTGTTTTAGCACATCTAGGGTATATTCTAGTGCATATAAGGTCTGTTCACTGGTTGTTTCAGTTCTTTTAGGGTCTTTTCTAGTGCATTGAGTACTTTAGCACATTTGCTGGCTGTCCTGAGAAACAAACTTTAGGCCACTATCATTATACTTTTCTACAGCGCATATAGCACACAGAGTAGTGCATCTGGGATATATTGAAGTACATTTGACCATTTATCTAGCACATATCCTTGTTTTTGAAGCACATATAGCCAACAAAAAAGTGCATCTATCACTTTTCCTGAATCATTGATTTTGATAGATTTGAGTTTATAACATTCTTGGTCCAGTAGCATATCAACATTTTTCTCTCATGCTTAGGGAGTGGAAATATACCAAGTTTGTCAAGAAGTCAATTACCAATAGGATCGGGAAACCTAAGAAACCTCTAGCATACAAGAAAAATTTACAACGAAGGAAGTTTCTATACAAGAGTCAAAATTTCTTGCTTCATTATCATAAATTTCTCCACAAGTACCAAGATTTTGTCAGGGGATTTACGAACGAATATGGTGTAGACCCTCTAGATTCATGAGCCTATTTTCAAAGAAGAGCCCTCTCATAATGACACAATCACAATCAACCTCTCGATTTCAACTATATACCACAACCTTCTATTGAATATTCGACACATCCTAGTCAAATACTTCAGTGAATTGAAATAGGCTATATGATATACAAATCATTCTTTGAAAAAAAAGATCAAATCTTACAAGTGCATCTTTTATCAAAAACTTCTAAGTTCTTGGTTCAACTTCGCACAACAGGATTCTAACATCCTTTATCATTGGAAGCCACAACCATGAATTAGCAACATAGTTTTGATCATATCATAATATTTTCATCTTATCAGATTAAAACATCATCATTGATTGCACTCACCAAACTATGATCCGGGTCTAGGAGAACATCTTGAAATCATAATCCTATTTTTATACGATCACAATACAACAAACTGAAGGAAGATATTCAAACAACTCAAGAAGAAGGTGAAAGTAGTGATCCCCTTTATAAAGTAAGTCAAAATCCCCTTTTTGAAGACAACATGATTGAACGAGCAAAGGAATCATTTAATTTTGACAAAGATATAAGAAAAACTTTTGAGGATAGTGAAGATGAGCAAGAAGAAGAATGCCACCTTAAAGAAGCCAAGCAAGATCCTAAATTTCTCAGAGGTTTAGAAAAGCTTGTAGCACACGATAAATAAAAATACTTCCTATTTTTGGCCGACAAAGGAGCCAAATTGCCTCACGATTTTGATATTGCAAATGTAAAGAGTAGTCTGGATGAAACAATCTTATCTGACTTTGGTGCCTTGACTAAAACAATTAGAACATTAGAAGGAAAAATTAAAGATCTACAAGGAGGATCCACAAGAAAGACATAAGGTCTTGATGATATTTGTCCATATCCTTTTGATCGATGTCTCAACATGATTCCGTTTCCTAAGCATTGTGAAATTTGAAAGTTTGATAGTTATAATGGAAATCAGATCCCATTGATCATATTAGAGACTTTCGAAACATGACTTTAGAATTCTCTCATTAGTATTCATACTTAATGTGTTTGTTCCCACGAAGTCTTGGAGACCAATCTATGGAATGGTTATCAAAAATTACACTGCCTGTCAAAACATTTGAAGAATTCATCAATGAGTTCATCTCTTAATATTCCTATAGCATACAACACCAAATCACAATGATTGATTTATGCAAGGCTAAGCAAAAACCTGGTGAACCGTTCATCACATTTCTTCAAAGATGGAGAAGATTGTTCACTAGATATCCATGTCATGTTCTAGAAAAGGAAAAGATCACTACATTCATAAATAGCTTGGATCAAGAAATGAGTTATCATCTAAATCTTCATTGTCCTCCCTCTTTCCATAAATTGATTGAGAATGCAATCACAATTGAAAATGCATTAGTCCAGAGGGGTATAATCAAACTTGATAGAGACAATCCTAGCTCTTCTAATCACTATAATGACAAATCTAATTTTTGGACTTGCAACAAGAATGTGGTGAATGATAGTGTTGTAGATGTACATCATGCCTCATCTAAATCAGTTGTTCTTAGTGTTCCTTGCAACAACAACTACAACAATGTCAACTCAGTCACAAATTAAGGAAACAATCCTCCTCCTCCTCCTCCTCCTCGGAATAACCAAAATCCAACTTTTGTTCCAAATAAAAATAATACCAACAATCAAGGGTATCGTAGAAACAACAATAACAATGATTTAGGAAATACATCAAACACAAATCCATAGCGATCTTCATTTTTCTCCAACAGAAGAACTTTTACTCTATTGGGGCAATCTCTGGAATCTACCCTTAAAGACTTGATGGAAAAGAATGTTATTACCCTACTGCCTCAAGGTAACTTCAAATCTAGTGTGAAACTACCATCATGGAATGATGCGTACTATTTTCAATATCATAGATGTAAAGGCCATCGTACGAATAATTTCCAAGCCTTGAAGAATGCTATTCAAGATTTAATCGACAAAGACATTGTCACAATAGAAGGGAACAAACAATCAAATAAAGATCACCAAGCATTTCGAAACCCTTTTCCCAACTATCAAAATGGTGAATCTTCTGGGAAAAATGTGAATCATATCGATGAGCATATAATCAATCATATCTACACTAATGACAAACAGGTTAATGTTATAAAAGTCAAAGAGAAAACTGAATATGGAGAAGTCAATGTAACAAGAAGGGAACAAGCTAAGGTTGTCCTACAAGGTGCTCCCTCCAACTCCATGGTGCCCCCACCTCAACATCGATATGATTTAATCAATAAAATTGGGAAAATTTCTACTCATATTTCTATTTTGGAACTTCTAAAAATTTCCCCAGCACATAAAGAAATTCTAGACAAGGCCCTCATTGAAACAACTATATCTGATGATCTAGATGTGGATCAATTTCAAGTCATGGTAGGAAATTTTTCCTCGCCTACGTGCCTTTCATTTTTTGAAAAAGATGATGTTTCCATGACTCATCCCCATAACTCATCACTGTACTTAGAAGTCATGATCCACAAGTTTTGTTTTAAGCGTGTACTAATAGATGGAGGTGCTGGTTTGAACATATTTACCATGAAATTAATTTGAGCTTTAGGATTTTCTAAGGATTCTATTGATCATAGAAGAAAGATTACTATTAAAGCCTATGATGATGAGAAAAGAGCATCCAAGGGGTTAATCATGTTACCAATTAGACTAGGACCTATTATCAAGAATACTTTCTGTCAAATATTAGACCGCGATCTCGCATACAACATCTTATTGAGTTGTCCTTGGATCCACAAAATTCAAGCTGTACCATCTACATATCATCAATGCCCTAAATTTCCTTATGATAGATAGGAGATCATGATACCAACTAATAATTCTCATAGTCAAACTTGTGCTAGCATCAAAGCTAGTCAAGACACTTTGGTTCCTAACAATCGAGAAGCAACTACTAGTACTTCTCCAAAAGTTGATACACAAATCAGTCAAGTGACCAAAAGCTTTGACAAGCAACTATGGTTCAAGGATAATGGAGTAGGAGAATATTCTCTCTGTTTGGCTAATCTCCCTACATCGCCTCGGTCACATGGACAACCTTCTATCGCGCAACATCAGATATCTGTAGCATCAACATCAACACAATCACCAACATAACCAATTACAAAGTTCAATGGACAATTTATCAAAGAGAAATTTCCAATGGAAGACCCTAAGGATAGCGAAATGCTAAAATGGCTCTATAAAGATGAAGATGAAGATGATATATCTCTAAATGTCAAGTTACCAACTGACAAATATGGTAAGGGATATTCAATCATGCAAAAGATGGGCTATGAGGGTAATGGTTGTATTGGAAAAAGAAAAGGAGTAGTTGAGCCTATCGATCCTTCAAGACTTACTGAAAAAGATGAAATAGGACTAGGCTATGATACTAGCTCAAAAGAAACAACATCAAAACCATTGAAGGATATTGTACTCACATTGCAAGAAAGTTCTGATCCAAGAGAAGCATGCTTAACAACAATTCAGAATTTCATCAATAATAACTCTAACATAGACTTTGGAGAATAAGAATGGGATACCATCCATAATGATGAATTCTGGAGGGACAAATAGGTTGATGTGATACACAAGTATATGCCTACTCTAATCAAAGGAGAAATTTCAAGAACCCAACCACACAAATCTGAACTACAATGTGACTATGATTCTATTGATATCAAGTCAGACTTAATTGAACAAGACTATCATGAGGACAGTACCATAATTGACCTACCTCATACTTCGGATCCTACGAATACCTCCATTATGACTTTAACCATAGATGATTTCATACAACCTAATGACCTACTACCACTAATACATCTTGATCTCATCGAATGGGATCTATCTGAACCTCTTATACCAATGTTTCCAACCAATGAATCTATCATGAACTTCCTTTCCACAGATGACGTAGATGATTGTTCCACCAATGATTTTCAGCATAAAGCCTTTAATCAGGAGAGTGTCAAGTCTCCTAGCTGCAAAATTAAAAATCAAAAAGAAGGATCTAATGGTGAAAACAAGAATTTGGCAGTATTAGATCACACAAAAGATAAAATAAATAGTGTATTAGATGGTGAAAACCTTTTTAAGGCACTAGATGATGGGATGCTTGACACTCTCTCAGAGCACTATCATGAGCGATCACCTGTATTGATTGAGCCTACAAAAGCAGTTAATATTGAAACTACTGAGAAACCAAGAATTCTATAGTTAGCCGCATTAATGATAGATAAAGAAGTGTCTGAGTTCATGGAATTTCTTAGAGCAAATCAAGTCAATTTTTCTTGTTCTTATGCAAACATGCCAAGTCTTGATCTTGATCTTATAATGCATCACTTTTTCATCAAGCCAGGAGTAAAACCTATGAAACAAAAACTTAGAAAGATGCATCCTCATGTTGCACTACTAGCTAAAGAAGAACGTAAGAAACTCCTTGATGTGGGATTTATAATATCAATTGACTATGCAGAATGGATCTCCAACATTGTTTCTATATCTAGACCTGAAAAAAGTGTTCGAGTGTGCACAGATTTCAAAGATCTTAATAAGGCATGTCCTAAGGATGATTTTCCTCTTCCAAGCATTGATATTATAGTTGATCTGACGGCTGGCCATTCCATGTATTTGCTAATGGATGGTTTTTCTAGCTATAACAAAATTAAGATTGCACTTGAAGACCAGGAAAAAAAAAATTTCACATGTCCATGGGGAACTTATTGTTGGAATGTCATGCCTTTCGGTCTAAAGAATGTTGGAGCTACATATCAAAGAGCTATGACTACAATTTTTCATGGTGATGCACACATTCATGGAAGATTATGTTGATGACATATTGGAAAAATCATACACAAGAGAAGGACATCTAGAGGTACTATCCAAAATCTTTGCAAGGTTGGAAAAGTTCAAAGTTCACCTCAATCCTAAGAAATGTGTTTTCAGAGTCACATTTGGAAAACTCTTAGGATATATAGTTTCAACAAAAGGAATTGAAGTAGATCCTGCCAAAGTACAAGCAATAATGGAAATACCTCCACCAAAGACTATCAGTCAGTTGAGGTCACTACAAGGATGACTCCAATCTATACAAAAGTTCATTGCACAACTAGCAGATAAATATCTACCTTTCACACATTTGCTAGATAAGAATGTTCCTTTTAAATGGGATGAAAAGTGTGAAATGGATTTTCAACAAATCAAACAATACTTAATGAATCCACTAGTGCTAGTACTACCAAATCTAGAAAAACCACTCATCTTATACATTGCTGCAACAAAGACATCTTTGGGGGCATTACTAGCACAAGAAGACTCTACAGGAAAGGAACGTGCAATCTATTATATCAGCCAAACATTAACAGGTCATGAACTTAACTACACTTTCATTGAGAATGCTTTCCTAACAAAAATTTTAACACTACATGTTAACTCATACAATCAATCTTGTCACAAAAATTGATCCACTCAAGTATCTACTAAGCAAAGCTACATTGACAGGAAGGCTAGCAAAATGGGTTATGATCTTAAGTGAGTTTGACATCCATTATATTGATTGCAAAGCAATCAAAGGAAAAGTTATTGCTGATCAACTTGCTGAAGTACCTCTACAAGCAAAGCATCCCATGAACATTGAATTTCCAGATGCTAATGTCTTCACTACAGAATCAAAGCAAGCTTGGTCATTATACTTCGATGGATCTTATACTCAACATGGATCGGGGGCAGGCATACTCTTTGTCACCCCTCAAGCAAATACCATTCCTTGATCATATCGGCTAATGTTTCCATGTAGTAATAACATAGCCGAATATGAAGCCTTAATCACTGGACTCAAAATAGCATTGAATGGAGAATCACAAAATTACAAGTTTACAGTGACTCACAGTTGGTCATTAATCAGATCAATGATGACTATCAGACTAAAGATGACAAGTTGTTGCCATATAAGAAAATGGTTGATTATTTTAAGAAATACTTTGTAGATATCAAGTTCATCCAAATTCCATGTCTTGATAACAAGGCAGCTGATGCTATGGCCACAATCGCTTCATTGTTACAACTCCCAGAAAATTAGGCTCGCTACGAATTTCTAGTGGAACGATCATTCACACCTGCCTATGAAACACCTGAAAGTCAAATCATTTTCCACTTAGTAGGATCCGATTCACCTTGGTATGACAAGATTTATGCCTACCTAAAAGATGACATCTTACTACTTGACTTATCTCGAAACCAAAAGCACAACTTTATTTACCAATCCTCTTGCTACACTCTTATCACTAACACTCTTTATCGCTATGGTCTCGATGGTACTTTACTTAGATGTCTTGAACGTGATGAATCCGATAAGGCTTTACAAGAAGTTCATGGTGGCATTTGTGGTACTCATTCGAGTGGACTAACCTTATCCAAGAAATTGATTAAAATGGGTTACTACTGGCCCACAATGGAGAGGGAATCATTTAATTTTGTGAAGAAATTCTCTAAATTTGAGATACATGGCAATCTCATTCATGCACCAGCATAGGAACTACAACCCTTTACACCAACTTAGCCATTCTCTCAATTGGGTTTAGATCTAGTTGGCAAGATTCATCCTTCATCCTCGAATGAACACAAGTTCATCATCACAGCAATAGAGTATTTTACCAAGTGGATTGAGGTAGTACCTCTCACTAAGGTTACCAGCAAAAAAAATTCATCTTTCATACTCAACTATCTCATTTGTCGGTATGACATTCCCAACTCCATCATCACAGATAATGGACGGCCATTCAAGAATCAGGATGTGGATGAACTTTGTGAGAGATTCCATATTCAACACAGATATTCCACACCTTATTATCCACAAGGGAATGGCCAAGAAGAGGCCTCAAATAAAAAAATATTGAAAATTTTCAAGAAGACTATGAATGTTGCAGGGAAGGATTGGCATGTTCAACTTAATCTCGCATTGTGGGCCTACAAAATTAGTATTCAAATGCCAACATGAGCAACATCATTTGCTCTAGTATATGGAGCAGAAGCCATCTTGCCACTAGAGGTCGAGATCCCATCAATTAGAGTATCTCTGAAAGGTTTGATCACAGATGATGAGTACATAGTTTCCTGATTGCAAGAACTAGAACTCCTTGATGAAAAGAGACAATGAGCAACTGATCATTTGAAAGCATATCAACAAATAATGTCTCATAGTTATAATCACAGAGTCAAACCACGTACTTTTTAGGTTGGTGATCTTGTTCTAAAAGAAAACCCACGCAATCAGCAAGATAGGGAAAAGAAAGGAAAGCTTGAACCGAATTGGATGGGTTTGTATGTGGTCATCGTAGTATATAGTTCAGGAGCATACAAGTTATCAACGCCAAAAGGGGACCTGTTTGATGAACCCATCAATATCATGCACCTAAAAAAGTATTATGTTTGAAACAGTTATCATCATCTAAAAAACATAAGAAAATGTCCTAAAAAAAATACAAAAAAATCAGAAAAAGTCTTGAAAAAATACAAAAACATTAGAAAAAGTCCTGAAAAAATACAAAAACATCAGAAAAAGTCCTAAAAAAAATACAAGAACATCAGAAAAAGTCCTAAAAAATACAAAAATAGTAGAAAAATTCTAGAAAAAATGGTCACCTCGGTGAAAACCTGGCAAATAGGTATCTCGATAGTGACAAAAAAAATAAAAATGCAATAAACACAGATAGTGAAAATCTGGTAAACAAACTCTATTTGTAAGCTCTCCATCTATTAGCTCATGTTTTGCACTTAGCTTTTTAGCCTTCCTTTTTGCACATCTTTCCATCATCTTAGGGTCATCTTAGCATCATGTTGTCATCATTTTCCTAGAAGCGATAACGTTTTACCATGGCTTGATTATTGTATATATCCATTTCAACAAGTTGTATCAAACACTAGGGGAAAATGTTGACATACTCGAGAGCAACCAAATTTCAAGTTACATAATCAACTACATAATGACATAAGAATCCAATCACACAAAACAAACAATCAAATCCTATGAATAGCTATCCAACCATTGATCCATATCACAAACGGTTTTTTAGAAAAATACCATATCATGACTCATATTTGGATGATCTAAAATCTGAATAATGATTGGAATATTAGTTTTACTTTGTGAACAATGGTTGTTTGATTTTTTATATCATCTCTCTAGAGCACACTCAATGATGTACTGAACTAGAGTGGCAAGGAAAGAAGATGATTTTTCTTTGTCTATTGCCTTAAGGTTAATTATCGATTTGGTACAAATATGTCATGAAACGTGATTACCAAAGCATATCACTGATGATAGTTCACAATTTTCATCAAAAAGGTGGTTAGTATTTGTCTTTTTATGCAAGAAATGCTCAGGTGATCTCAGTTAAATTATACCTCGATGGTTGTGTTCGCTTGCTATATCAAAAATCATGAAAGTTGTACTCAGGTCATCATTGGTGCTAATCTCCCCTTCGATGCTTGTACATACTTGCAACATTTTATAAGGCTCTGTGATGATTCAAGAAAGCTACTTGAAGGCTCAACAAACAATAGTTCTATTTAGTTTCATTTTATTTAGATTAATGTATATATTTTGCATGATAGATCCACATTAGATTTTTAAACAAAGCTGAATAGATAAGTCAACGGTTGTCATGTCTCTTTGGACTATATGTGGAGGACATTTGGACATTTTCTTCATCCTCATTTTATTATCATTTCATCTAGGTCTATTGCATATCATATCATTACATTACATTTCATTTTATGATTTTATCATTTCACATTTCATCATATCATTCACTTTCATTTCATATCATCTCATATCATTTCATTTCATTGCATATCATATCATTACATTACATTTCATTTTATTATTCCATATCATTTCAATTTTCTTGTTTTATCATTTCATTTTCCATATCATTTCTATTTTATCATTTTATCATTTCATTCCATTACATTTTATTTTCATTCCATTTCAATCTTATCATTTTATCATTTTTCTATTTTTCCATCTCATTACATTGTATCTCATTTCATTATTTCATCATTTTTCATATTCATCACATTATTTTCTCATCATTATCATATCCTTATTATTCATCTAATTATCATTTATCATTTATCATCTCATCAGCTCAAATCATTTTATCATCTTAGGTCACTTCATAATTCATTTTATTTTACCATTACATTTTATCATCTCCTTTCATTCCATTTTATCATTTCATGTCATTTCATCTCATTTTATATCATTTCATCTCATTTCTTTACATTTCATCATTTCATTTCATTACATTACATCTCATTTCATATCATTACATTTCATTTCATTTTATCATTCCATCTGATTTTTCATCTCATCAATCTTTTTCGTATTCATTGCATTTCATAGCATACATTTCATCATTATTAATCCTTTCACATCATTTACCATTCATATATTTTCTCATTTTTTATATGCCATTTTATTTATCATTTTTTATAAAAATTCTATTCATATTACATATCATATTATCAATCCATGATACATTTCATAAACAAGACATCCATCACATCATCATTTATAGCATTTGAAAAACTCAAAAGAATAAATTTAATTTATTCTATTTTCACATCATTTTCCAACCATATGTTTTCATAACAATTCATATCATATATCATATCATCTCAACACATTACATTTTACCATCATCATCCACCTGCATAAGATCATTAGTACACATCATATCATATTATTGCATTGTCATCATCATCTCACATCATCCTACAAATCATGTTAGTTAGTAAATCATCCAAATCCATATCACATAAATAAGGAAATAAATGCATATCCATCTCATATCATCATATCAAATGCAATACATCATCACTCATCAAAATTATATACAAATTTCCAAAAGTCCAATGAAACTAAAAAGTCTAGAAATGATACATGAGATATGATAAAAAATCAATGTACATGCTCAAAAGAATATGAGATACATCACATAAAAATCCTACATCAATGACTCATGGCTGGCTGGTAGAACCCCCTGATGGAGCTAGTCCTGCAGATGGTGGCCTACCACTAGTCCCTACGTCTGGATCCCGTCGAGTCCGGATAACCCCTATGCTCTGAGTCCCTGTCCATGTCCTGCTTTTGGTCCTACTATGGGACTATGGGAATGGCTCTCTATGCTTAGGAGAACATAAATCCTCATATTAGACTCTATAGTACTCTACCTCTGTAGCCATCTTGAAGCCATCAACAATGGCCTCTCACAATGATGCACTCTCTACAATGCCCATAAGCCTCTAAGCAACACCCTCAGCCTCCACTGCCCTCCATCTCAATGCATCTCTCTCTGTAATCAACTAGGCTATCTATGGGTCTAGGGTAGGAGAATGTGCCTTTGCTTGTGCTTGGGACTATGTCATATTTGCCTATAATTGTGTGACCAATCCCTGCACTTGCACCAATTGACTCTCCAACTGCACCTGTTGTCCCTATAATGTCTACACTTGGGCTTATAGAGTGGTTATCTATCCTTGCTATGATGATGATCCAACCCTGATCACTATCTACTGCTCAATCCCAGTCCTCGGTCACCGCATGATATGTACACCACTCAGAAATTCTAGCCCTATCCTCCCTAGCACCTACCCCTCATCTCCACTGTCATCCCCATCATCCCCATCTAAGCTATCCTCCTCTCCAATCTCCTCCTCATCTCCCCCAACCGATGCCTGCTCCCTACCTACCACATCCTCTTGTCTCCCTGCCTCTAGCCGTGGCACTACCAAAATGGGTGCTGGCTCATCAGGACCAGTAAACTATGGAAAGGGATGTGTATGGTAATAGACTGAGTACTTGTCAGACATGCCAACATCAACAATATCTCATCTATCATCCCATCCCTTAGGCACTAAAGCCATATACTCTATATATGCTATCTGATATGAAATACACGGCCCCCATCTAGCCTCATCTCTGCTCCATGCATAGTGCGCAACCCCCTGTGGCATCCCCTATGTGAAATTGAACTATCACTGAACCTACAATGCCAAAAACCTCTCAATGATGAAAGGGGTCCCCCCTATCAAAAACTGAGGAATACCTACAAAGGACATCTCAAGGTGATCTGTATCCCTTGGCTCAGAATCTAGGAATAGCCCCCATATCACTGCATCCATATCATCTAGGCACCATCTCTAGTAATCCACCTTGCCCAGCTTGGGTTGGACAAGGAACATAGCATAAGCATACACACAAGTTCTATTTGGTGGCCTCACTTGGGGATAAGATGGTCTCATCACAATAATATGCTCCACGCCTAGACCTGAAGCAGTGTCACGTTGCATGACAAATTGGATGCACCCCTATATACTACTTGATGTAAATCATGATATAAGTGAGCCAACATGCAGCTCCCCCAGGAATTTTTTTGAGGCTATAATAACATATTCTCTAGAATCCTCCCCCATCCTATCGATAATCCCTTTGAATGGCGATCTAGACAAAGGAGACCTCCAATGAATGCACCTAACACTGTAGGCAAGGTTGGATATCCTCTAAAATTGGCCCATGGCACCCAGTACCCTGCTATGTGTGCATTGCCATAAAATCTCCTCAACACATCTGTACCACCAAGCTCCTTGTGATCATAGAACACAAGGGCTCCAACCACTGGAATACCCAATATCCTTTAGACATCCTCTGGAGTCATAGTCACCTCACTAGTCAAAAAATGAAAGGTGTTGTGCTCTGAATGCCACCTCTCTGCCAGTGCAGTCAAGTCCCCTATTGACCTGAATCGACAGCATGTCCAACAAGGATCTCAATCCACATGTCCCTATCAATGCTACCTCATTTGGTGTCAGCTCGGCTATCCTATCCAGCCCTGCTGAGTGACGTTCCCTAATCTGGAGGTTTTTGAAAACCTCCTATTTTCAGTTATCATAAAGATAGAGAATCAACATCATATCCATGATTCAATCTCAAATCAAGCAAAATCAATCTGACTCATATCTATCTATGACCCATATTAGTGGCACAGACTCATCGGACTCATATCAAGTGACCTATATCAAGTGTTTTATCTAGGAAATTCATATCATACAATCAATGCACAATCTATCTATCTGAATCTCACATCAATCTAATCTATCATCAATTACTATTTGTTTTCTTTTTCAAGAATGCAAATTTATCAACAATCAAAACATCATCCTATTTGTATTTCAATCATGAATGCAAATGTGTTTTCAATCGATAATCTATTATTTGTTTTCTATCGCAAAAAAGCAAATTTATCAGAAGTCCTATCAATCATTTACTCTTTGTTTTTCGTACAAGGGAGACAAAGTTATCAACTATCTACTCTTTGATTTTTATTTTGGGAAACAAAGCTATCAATTCTTTCTCATATTTTCTATCCATATCAACATGATGACAAGAAAATTTCTATATCTATTGACCAAGGAAGCAATATACATCATTATTTTTACATCACTTTCATCAAATCACACATTCTATCTCTTTTTACTAGATGCACTAATCTGCAGGCTCTATGCGCTAAAAATCATATGTGCTATTTTGTATCCTAGAAGTGCTAAAACTTAGATGTGCTCTTCTTTTCCCAGGATGCACTCAAACAATTCCCATATGTGCTATTTCCCTCTAAGCACTAAAACTCTAAACCTAAGTGCCACTTCATTTCCTAGATGCACGATAACACCAAATGCGTTAATGTTTTTCCTAGATGTGCTAAAACCCTAATTTTCCTACGACATCCTATACCCACTACTTTTTTCATTGAATTCGCTAAACTAGTTTCTATGCTAGACATGCAAAAATATATCCAATATGCACTAATCTTTTCATTGAAAGCGCTAATTTTTTTCTAAATTCGCTAAAATAGAGGACTGAAACCTAAAGCCGCAGAAAAATAGAAAAATCTTACTCAAAATGAAAAAAATTGAAAGTACAAGCGGTTAGATTGACTCACTGGTGGTCCATACGCTGCTGGCCTTTGGTATTGGTGATACCACTCAAATCTGTGATGATGATACAAAATCTACATTTCACTAGGTCACTGTCAGAGCTACATGATTCAAAAAGTCAAAAAGTGTGAATGACTTGTACTTTTCTACTTTTTACCTTTTAAAGGTCACCCAAAGGTAAGTTTTGTGACATTTTTATCTTTTTATCCAAATTTGACTTTATTTTCACATTGTCGCATCTCTATACATCATTTTTCGCGAGCTAAATCACTGAATTCACATCAACGTCAAACTCTCCTCATCAGATAAAATAGTAACAACAATTCATATCATTATTAGTGATTTACCTCCTGAGGGGGAATCATTAACACTAGCAACATCTTTCGATTAGAAGCATATTAGAATTAGATCAAGGGCATATTTTTCAGAAAAGGGGCATAGTCAAACACAACAAATTTCAAAAGCAGGAATATTTTCTTTGAAGCAATGTGTTTCACACATTACTTCAAAGAGGGAAAAAATGTAGATGCATAAAATTGGTCATATCTGATTAATCCTGGCATTTAATTAAATATTTATTATTTTCTCTAAAGTCTTCTACATATAATTAAATTTAATTAATTTAATTATATTGTTCATTCATTTTATTCTTCTATCATAATTAAATAAATCGACTTTTATTTAATTGTTTCATATTCATATGTCCACTTGATTAATTAAATAAATGCACTTTGTTTATTTTAATTAATTATCACTTTTGAATTTAATTAAGTCTTTTTTATTTAATTAAATTTAATTATTTCTTTTCAAATCTTTCTTCTAGTTAATTAAATATCTCATTTAATTAATTTGATTTACATACCACTTCTCAAAAAGTTTAATTAAATATCTTTATTTAAGTAAATATCTTCCATATCTTTTCAAAATCATAATTAAATACTTTATTTAATTATGAAATCTTCCATTATTCTTCAAATCTAGGGTGAATATTCTATTTTAAGAAGAATCTCTGTCACCCATAAATAAATAATTGAATTTAATAATTCATTATTTATCTTCTTCGAAATCTTTCCATTATCTCACAAAAAGGATGATTTTTTACAATTCATCTTTATCATCTTATCTTACCTCTTTTACAGAAAAGGAAACAAATCTTGCTTTTTGCTTTCTTATGTTTTTTTTCACTCTCATCCATCTTCAACCGTTTGATCTGCCAGGAATTTTTACAATCATTGATCATATCAACCAATCAAAATCTTTCGAAATCTCTATAAATAGCACTGTTAATCCAAGCAAGGTTTACACAACACACATCAGAGTAATTAGAGATTAATTGCATTCTAGCACTATAGCATTATAGTTTCATTATTCATAGCATCATCAATAGTTTTTTTAGCAATCATGTTTAACACTAGAATAATCATGTCTTAGCATAAGCAATTGCATGCATTTCATATTGAATCTCATCATATTCAATATCGTTCTCTAGGAAGACTATTCATTGAGCCTAGCATACAATCTGAGAGCCAGTTGGAATCAATGAAAATACTAGAGATAGAGGACAATAGGATGACATCGACAACATAATACTGAGTTTACAATCTTTATTATTTTAATATTCTGTTTTGATATAATGTCTCATTGGTGTGATCGATTCAATTTTTTTTACATGTCTAACATTCACAAAAATTGACCACACAATCTTTAGCTAAGTTTGGAATACTTACTTGAATCAATGTCATTGTTTATGAACTACTGGCTATCGCTCAACCTTGCCTCCTCAATTTTCAGCTACAATTCATTGTGATTTCAAGATCTTACGAGTAAGATATAACAATACTTGGCGCACTTCCATCAACTATAGTTCATAGATGACACTCGTCCCACCTTTCTAATCAATATTAGCATTAATGCCGATTATCTCTTTGAAAGCCTCACCAACCATGTCAATTAGGTGAGAAATCATTTCACTATGTCAACGAGACTTTGATTGTACTATCAATGATATCCTATTCTCCCTTTTCCATGTTTTCATCTTTGATTCCTTTTTAGAGTTTTGAAGAGATATTTAAGTGTTTCTCTTTGACATCGAAAAGTATTTTCGATGACTTTACCTTAGGGTTCAACTACTTTTCCTTCTTTCCATTTTCATTATCAGAGTTTCAGTGAGACCCGTGATCATCTCCCTTCAATAATCCTATGTCTCTTTGACATACCAATATTCCTTCTTTATTGGCATTTCAAAGATACCTTTGTTTATGTCTTCCCGATATGATATTTCTTATTTTTCATTTTTCATTTCGGAGTTTTGAAGAGACTCACCATTACCTCTATTAAATGTCCCATAGTCTCCTTGAAAGTTTTTCCTTATGGTTGCATTCTTGTTGTCAGGGGATTGAAGAGATTTTTGTCCATGACCTCTAGACACAAGCTTGTCTCCTCAAAATTTAACTCTTAGCATTTTTTTGTGGTGTCAAAGAGACTTTTTTATTTCTTAGCTTGATAAATTGACGTCTCTTCAAAATAGCTACCATATCCACCCAGTCTTGAGTTAAGTAGTTGTTCATAATTTATTATATGATAATATTTTGTGTCTGAGAGATGTTTTTATGTTTCCTAAATGCCAAAATGATTTAGCCTCCTTAGAATATCAATGTTTCTTTGTACTGTATTTTTTTGGAGAGACAAGATGACTTTTCACTTTGAGATACCCAGGTCTCTTTGAAATATTACCTTTTAGGCTATTGGAGAGACATTTGAATATGTCACTTCGTAGCATGTTGGTCTTGTCGATATTTTGTGTGGGCTTCATTATCAATTTTTTGGGGAGACTATAATGAAACTATAAACACTGAAAATGGTCCTAATTGATATATATTTAAATCATATTTACTAACATTATTTCCTCTTTAATCCATCTTCTTTTCACTTAATTAATTTAATTATCCTAGTTAATTAATTAATTGCATCATTTTCATCTATTGGCCTAATTAATTAAATTAGGTTAATTCATCTCTTTTCGAACTAACACTTCATCTAATTAAACTAAATAGATCAAAATATTTAATTTAATCTCCTAAGTCATCTTATTTAATTAAATAATCCTAAGTTATTTAATTAAATATCATTTCACCCCTCCCCTATTTATTAAATCATCTAATTTAATAAATATCTCTTAATTCTAATTCCCTAATTGCATAAATTAAACCTTGTTTAATTAGTAATTAAACTAATTTCCCTCTTAGCAAAGGAAATATTCCCATGGAATATTCCTAATCCTCCTTTTTACACAATTAAAACTTGTTTTAATTTATAAATTGCCTTTTTCCTCACCCAAAGGAATATTCTAAGGAATATTCTCTCTCCTACAATCAACTCACTTAGCTTCAAATGTAAGTTAACCTTTAACCTTTTGAACAAGTTACCTTTGACCTATGTGAGTAGGTCAAAATTGTGTTTTTTTGAGGAAAGTGTGAGCCCTTGATTAACTTTCATCATGCATTCTCGTCCGTTGATGAGAATCCATGATCCATGCATCTCACCCCCTTCATCTTGAATTGTTGATTAATATTTTTGATCTCAACCATTCATTCCTCATTTTATCTCCTTTAAATCTCTATTTGGAGACAAATTGATCCATATTTTTCAGAGGAAACTTATGTTTTTGAAACTCATACATCCATCTTTCAATTGAAAACTTATGTTGTTGAATTCAATCACATACACACTCATCTTTTAGAGCATCCATTAATGGCTTCCATGCATCCATATTAGCTTGTATATGAACTAGGGATTTCATATTTTACAATAATTTTAGCTTAAATTATCTTAGAAATAGCATAATTAGAACATCTTTAGCATAAAATCATGGTAACTTAGCTTGCATCATGTTCATTTTTAGCATAATCTAGGTTTTCATACATCAATAACTATGGTTTCATCAATTATCTTCCATAGAATTGACTGAAACAAGCTCACTAATCACGAGATTGGGAAAGGGTCATCGTTCCACATCAACATGACACCAATTCCACAACAACATAAGTTTTAGATGGATTAGAGTAGATTTTTTGAAATATTTCATAATTTTGTATGTTAGGTTTTGATAAAATGTTTAGTTTCAATTTCATTAGAATGATCTTGTTGAGATTCGATTATTGGTGGCTCCATTATGCTACAATTTTGCATAGATCAGGCATAATAAGACCAATACTAGTATTTTGTCATCATAGAAACTCTACTCAAAATGATATTATTCTGGCGAAATGGGTTCATAGTAGTGGACTTAACGCAATGACTATGGGGAGGGTGATTTTGAATGATAATTATTTTTATTAGAACAGGTTAGGGAGACTATAGTTATAATATTTTAAGCTTATTTATATACAAATTATGGTTTTTTAGGATGAATGCATATGGTTTATAATAGAGTGGTCATACTAAGTTGGATAAAATTGATCAAATTATGGGGTTAAATTTTGGTTTAAATAGGTGGAACTTCAATTGGAGTCCTTCTAAAATTCCTAATTCCATTCCTATATACACTATTACTTAAGTTACCACAACCATTCAACCTACTAGCAATGTTAACACTTCCTTAGGTGTTTCCACAAAAATCTTTCTAGCTTTGTGCATTCACATACCATATCTCCTAAACCATCCTCCTTCAAAAATTTACAATTCACTATCCCTTTGTATACATACCCCACTCCACCTTACTCCCCTCCATATTACAATAATAAAAATTATTCCATCCTAAACACACTTTTGAAAAGAATGACTTCCCTTGAACAAAAAGTCGTAACCTTAATTCAAAACAATAATGGTCAACCTTCACAATACATCAAAACCAACCCATTCTACTTGGAGATATTGAGAACACAAATTCCACAAGGTATAGAGGTTCCTATATTTGAGAAATATGGTGGGAAAGGAGATCCTTTTAGCCATGTTTCCGCATACATATCCCTATGTAGTGATTTCATCTTTGAAGATAAAATCTTGGCTAAACTCTTCCCTAGATCCTTGAAAGAAACTACTTTAGAGTAGTTTTCTTCCTTACCAAATAATTCAATTGGTGCATTCAATGAGCTTGTTGATTCCTTTTACAACCAATTCCACATTCACATGGGTCCCAAGATGACCCTAGCTGATTTAATGATATGTAAGCAAAAGGATGATGTGAAAGTGATTGATTTCATAGTGAGATACCAAACACTTTATTAACAGATAAACATTAATATTCTTGATGCCGACCTTCAATGAATGTTTATTTCCAATTTACAAACTAGACTAGGTGTTGACATTCCAATCCTTCACAAAGTTATGTAAAACCCTTCGTGATTATCAAAAAATTTCTTATGGTCATGATGTGAAAAATCCTCCTAGCCATCCTAAAAAGTCTAAATCTGCACCTCAAAATAATGACCAACCTTTCAAGAAAAAAAATATGAGACTTTTACAAGTTAATTCCCCTCAACCAAACCAACAAGTTGATAACAAAGTATCTACTATAAATACAACAAATTCATATTCCTTTGTGGATTAGAATAGAAAATTTACCTCTCTACTTGATACCCTTTATAATATCATGTCCCAACTCATGGACAAGAATATGTTTTCCTTACCTCCTGATAGAGCTCTTGGTTCTAATAAACCATTACCCACAAACTATTGACCAAATTTTTATTTCCATTACCAAAAAAAAATGGACATGATACTGAATATTGTAAGCTTCTTAAACATCTTGTGCACTTGACCTCATTGATCCTAATAATCTTCTAATTGGAGGTGTGAATGATCAAGGTAATAAGTTTGCAGCTCCTCCCAACCAAAATTTACAAATCTTAAAAAATACCATGACAAAACATACCATTTCATTTGTCAAAGCTAGAGAAACAAAGAATGATGTGATGAATGTTGACATGGATAATGAAAACAAAAAAGATGAAAATGAAAATGAAGTGGTTAAAGCGGTGTCACTTATTGAAGCTAAACCTTGTAAGGGATCAACCATAATTCCCCTTGATATTTCTTTCTCACAAAAAGAAATACTTAAACATGCACCCAATGGTCCTCTTTACATAGTTGGAAGAATCAATGACAAGCCTACTAATGGGATATTAATCAATCCCATTTGTGTGGAGAATGTGATCACTAAAAAATTCCTATTTCTGGATGAACTATATCAAGATATATATGAAAAATTGAAAGCATGGATCAAAATGCATAATAGTTTTTCTTGTCCTGTAATAGGCTCGATAAATCTCTCTAAAAGTTGGACCAAAAACATTAAGTGTCTCATTCACCATTATCCCATCATTAGACTAATTTCATGTGAAGTTAGGCTACCCATGGCTTTGCTCCATGAATGCCATCCTGTCAGTTGTGCATAAATGTTTAAAGTTTCCATTAGGAAATGAGATCTTTACTGTTCATCATATTGACTTTAACTCTATGTCTTCCCATGGGAAATTTTCAATGGATTTCTTTTGGCACAAGCCTATTGAACCTATTAGACCTCATGAGGGATACTTTTCAAAGCGTGTCAAAATTTTAAGGAAAGTGCATAGAAAAATTATCCCCTAGAAATATGCCTCAACCTATGACAAATACCCCTACCATTTCCCATAAGAGACCATGATACAATAAAAAATATCCTATTGTACCAACAAAAATAAAACAAGTTTACAAAGCTAAAGAGAAAGTGGTTGAAAAAACTCCTATAGTTCCTTTCATTCCTCACCTAAGGGAAGAAAAAACCTATAGTTGAAAAACCTTCTCCTACACAATCACAAATCAAAAATAGAATGAAATAAAATCAAAATGCTAGAGAGCATAAGCATAAATGTCATGCTATTGCTCATATGTTATAGAATAAAGAAGAAAAGAACATAGAAAATAAAATTCCAAACTTACCTAAAGAAATGCATGAAAATTCTATACCCTTTCCCCAATGTAAACAAGAACCTTCTAGAGACAATGTCATTCAACCCCCTATTGTGATTAATTGAGACGATGGCATTGCTATTGCAAAGATTGATGAAAAAGTGAATAATGAGTTGAATTCATTGTTCTCTTCTTCTATGAGATTAAATGAAAATTCTACTAAAAAGAGTGTTGAACTTAGTGCTTCCCCTAGTTTGGCACTTTCTGTTGTCCCTTTAGCTAGTTTTCCTCCTTATGTATATACTGATCAAGATTTAGATGTAGATAACTTTCAATAGGTTGACTCGTAGGTGCCTTACTAGTGTTTTTCTTTGTTTTTCATGCTTCTTTATGTGATTTCATGTGTGTAATGTGACCCCCCCCTTGTTTCATTTGATGTATCTCTCTCTCTCTCTCTTTGTGCATTCCTCTATATGTATCTACATTCTTCTCTATGTCATAAGCATTTCTATTTTTCACTTTTCTTGTGTTTTCCTATTGTAGATGACACAAGGTGCCAAGACATTTAGGTCTCTTCAATGTTGACCCAAAATGATTTTTCTTTGTTTTTTTTAACTCTCTATGTGTCATTCTTCTAGTTCTAGGAGTATTTTGGGATTGATGACACTTTTGAGCTCTATAACAATATTGTAGCAAAGATATACTAACCCCAAATCCATAGATCCCTTATGTATTTTTGGGGGTAACCCCTCCCTCCTTCTTCATGATGTAGCTTTATTTCATAAACATATGACTTAACATACGGATTTCTGAGGAAGCTCTCATGTATTAGGAGTAAATACATTGGATACTTTAAAACAATTTCTCACAACATTGGTGTTAGGAATTGCTTTAAAGTGGGGGCATACATCGATAATGCCTTTCGAAATTTTCATGTTTCATGGTGTGATTTTATTTTTCTCTTATGACGTGTCATTTTCTTGGTGGTGTAATGGGGTTTAATGTCCTCCAAGAGTGATATTTCTTAGCATATGAATTTCCTCTTAGTGGTGATGTGACACACTGCATTCCCTAAGTTGTGAATCTGTTGCTCTTGACTTGTCCTCTCTTGGAGACATTAGGCATGATGATGCCTAAGAAGAAAAACTTACTCGAATGTATCAATATCCCTTTGAACAAAAACCTATACATGATGTTCATAAGTGTTTGGCATAATACAACTTGCTAACCTTGTCAAGCTCAAACCCTAATTCAAGGCCACCTATCATAACACACCTTGCTACCTATGGAGACTTGTCTAGCATTGTGGTTCCTTATTGAAGTTTTCAGGAGGATAGTGTTGATATGGTATGGGAGCCTAATATGATTCTCTCATTTTCCACCCTATTGGAAGACTGATGTAGTGGACAACCTAGAGTTCTACTACCTCAAAGTGAGTACAAATTGATGGCTTAAATGTGTTCCACATCACGTTGGGAAGTCTAGGCTTGATCTTCTTGGTCTTTGGTGTTGTATGGTGTTGCATATTTGTAATTTTTTCATACATAAGTGTCTTGAATGTCTTTAGAGGGGTCTTCCTAAGACCAATTCGAAGGAAACTCCAATTGGTTTTTACTTAGGCCAATATATAAATGGATAAGACTAAATTCTCAAGTCCTCATGGTATGTAGGCCTTAGCCTTACAATGTCTTTCATAATGGGGTACTATTATCAAAAGCATAAGATCCCCTAGTAGGATTGATTAAATCCTTTAGTGGCTTATTGGATGCTTACAAGGTGCCATGTAATTGATTACCCTTACTACAACCCATTTGTTTAGCAAGCTAAAATCCTAAAATATTTGTTGGTGCAAAAATGGTCATTCTAAAGCTACGCCACATCCATACTATTCAATTTTAGAAATAGAAAAATTCCTTTTAATCTCTAGATTTTAAGGATTTTGAGATTTAGTGGTTCTGAAAAGCGTGTGTCGTGGAGGGGAGCCAGTGTCACCTAATATCTAACTATTCACATTGTCTAGTGTTTGGAGAAATCTAAGTGGGGACTCAACAAATATGGCCATTTATATCCTAGGATTATAAATGATTGTGATTTAGTTTAACACTATTCTTGGTTTCAAAATGATACAAAAATAAACATTCACTATCTTTCTCAAAATTTCAAACACTTTGGCCTAAATATGGATACCTCTTGAAAAAGCCTTGATATTACTACTTGTCCTAACCATTTATCCTTAGAGATTTCTAAATATCTTGACTTATATCAAACTCCATATTTTACAAATACAACATAGGCAATTATGGCTTCAACCTCATTATTTTCATGAAATGGAAATTGTGAAAGTTATGATGTTTTTGACATAAACATTTAGCTTGAAAACATACCTAAGACAAGTGTTTGTGGTAAAAATAACTTCGTTAATCCAATATTAAATAAAATGAACATCCCACATTGATGTATGTTCAAAATTTGACTCCAAAACAAGAAAATTGAGACAAGGAAAATGTTGCAAACATTGAGTCCAAAATCATTGAGTTCCATTTTCCAAAGTCATTGAGTTGTATGGTCAAAATCATTGGGCCCTATTTGCAAAATCATTTGAGTCCTATTTTACCAAAATCATAGTGTTATTACCTAGGGTCTCATCAATTTAGAGGTATATCATTTTTCTCACTACCTAGGTCTTACAAAACAAAGGTTCACTTTAGGTCAACATTGGGTCAAACACTTCATCCACCCCTCCATAAAAATTCATCATTCACTTCACCAAAATTTGCAAAAAAATTCAATACACTAACACTTTTGGACTTAAACATCTATCAAACCAACCCCTAGCTTAGCTACTTTGTATGGGAAACGAATCATTTTCCATGCATTTAGTTGATTTATTTATCATCCTTCAACTAGTTCATCTTGAAGGTCACGAGTCTACCCAAAATATTTACAAGTTCATAAAAATCCTTTATCACAACATTAAAACATCAAAACTTAATTCAAAAGTCTTGTCCCAAAAAAATTGCAAAGATCACTTCCCACATCACCCATTATCATCATTGCTCTGAAAAGAGAATCATGGAGAAAACCAAAGATCACTTCCCACATCACCCATTATCATCATTGTGATCATTTACCCACAATCTATGGTAAAGACAAGATCACAACACAAGAGAATCATGGAGAAAACCAAAGTATTATCTACCATCAGTGATCCAAATCCTCAAGAATTTTATCCAAGGATTTATTCTACACCATCACAACAACCATCATCTCCATTAGGGTCATATGAGATAGAAGATATCACAGAAAACCCATTTGGACTTACTGGAGAAAAAATCATAGAACATCAAGCCTTAGAAAACATGGCTTCAATTTCCCCACATTTTGTTGCACAATCATTGACACAAGGCTTGACCTCATCTATGATTCAACCAAGTCCATCCCTTGTACCAATTCAACCCTTAACATCTAGTCTTGCAACTAGGCTAGGAACCAAGCTTGGTCTCACTTCATGTCTTGGAACAAACACAACTTTTGGTATTCATAAAACAACCATTCCATTAACCACCAACCTTTGGAAAACAACTTACATTCCATGATGCCACAACAATCTCGACATCTCTAGCACAACCATATTCATCCATCATCACAAATACCCCAAGTATGCCTAATGTTACACAAGGTAATGTGAACCAAGTACCTCAATTAGGAAAACAAGGAGAAGTTAATACTCTCACACAAATTCAACCCTTGACAAGTGGTTCTAACAACCCTATTGACACATCAAAACAAGTGATTACCCAAGCTACTCAAATCAATCCACCATCAACATAAAACCCATCCATCATCAATCCAAATCAAAACAACACCTTGGTTACAAATCTCATCAACCAAGGTAATACATTGATCACACCTCAAATACAATAAGGGAACTTCCTACCCATTGGTCAAGGAAACCCTTTCAATTATTTACAAGGTTTGCATGTGCCTTACCATTGTAATATCTAATGGCATCATCATCTTTCTCCATAGTCCCTCTCACCATGCAAAATCAAATGGGACCTCAAACTTACATTCCTCTATCTCAATCCACCATCTTGTAAGGAATGTTGAGCCAAGAGAACCCCCAACCTCTCATCAAAAATATTCTACCCGCTAAAAACATAAACATGAAAAACCCATTGCAGATTTCTCAACAATCAAATGATCCTACATTTCAAGCACATGCCTTAGCTTTATGGCTAGCACAACAGGCTTACCGAAAAGTAGTCCAATAGTAGAAAAAACAAGCATATAACCCCATACAACACCTTATCATATTAGAATCCTATATACAACCCATCTGTCATCCCAACATATGTTCCTCCACCAAACTCGCATGACGATCTAGCATCACTATTGAAAGCACTCTCACAAGAAATGCAAGACCTTCGCATGGGTAAGAAAAAGAAACCTCATAGATAGAACTGGTGTCCTTATCCATTTGATCAAAACATTGCAATGGAACCATTCCCTCCTAGCTTTGAAATCCCCAAATTCGATAAATACAAAGGGAAGGGAAATCTTGTATACCACATCAAAGAGTTTAATGTCATGTGTATGGAGGTCACCTATAATGAGTCCTATTTGATGTGCCTTTTCCCATGAAGTTTAATAGGTCCAACCATGGTCTGGTTTTCTCAATTGCCTCTAGGTATTAAAAATTTCCAAGAAATCACTGATAAATTCATGAATCACTTCTCCTTTAATCTTGACATGGATGTAAGCCTAGAAGAGTTGTACACTCTTAGAAAAAACAAGGGAGAATATTTTTCCAATTTCTTGCAACAATGGAGGAAAAGAGCTAGTAAAAGAAATAGGCCACTTCGTAATGAACAAGTGGGCATTACCATAGAAAATATAGATCTATCCTTCCACTTGAAAATGTAGTGCATTACCTCTTATGACAAGCTTTTACCTAGAGCCCTTAACATCAAGAGAGCTCTAATCCCACAGGGAAACACACAAGTGTATAAAGACAACTACCCATCCACTAGTTTTAATGACAAGCCCCACTATTGGGACAAGAGAAAAAATGTTACTAGTGATGGTGTTGTTGATGCAAAGGTGGTATTAACTGCTCCTAGACAAAAAAACCCCCAAACCATGAACACACAACAACTATATGCACAAACACCAAACAATCAAACAATAATCAATGCTACAAACACACAACATGAACAAAAGAGAACAAACAATGTTGCTAAACAACAATTCACTCCCTTAGGGGAACCTATGGAAGATGTGTTGAAGAGGTTGATGCAGTCTAATAAATTTATCACACTCCTAGATTTCTCAAACTATCAATAGCCACAAATCAAACCTCGTAGCTATAGAGATCACCTTTGTGAATTTCACTAGTACAATTGTCATAGCACACAAAACTGTTTTAGGCTCAAACATCTAATAGAGGATCTTATTAAACAAAGAGATATTGAGGTTGATAAAAAATCTAGGAATGAAAATATAAAAATTTACATGAACTCTATGTCTAATCATGGAAAAATAAAAGATTCAACAAAGGAATCAACTTCAAACAATACCCGGGATAACACATTAGGACATGTTCATGTTGTTTATGAGGAATTAGACATGTATCAAGATACTATTTAAAAAAAAATTCCAAACCCATCAATAGTTTTTGGCACTATTTTATATCGTAATGACGTCAAGTGGATATCATATTATGACATCTCTCCCACATGACTCAATGATTGGACATGTTGCAGAAATTCCAAATGAGCCAAAAATATCCTTTGTTGCACCAATACCCACAAACTATTGTGAACAGTCTTTTATCGATGATATATCATCCACCCAAGGATCATGTCAAGAGAGGCTCTTGAGGATAACAAAATTTATTCTAAATCGAGTCAAGATCAAGAACCCATATCCCCAAAGTTTCACAAAGAACTAAGGGACATATTCCAAACCATTTTAAACTACAAGGACGTCTTCGATATCAATCTTGAGATGTTTCTTTTGGATGGACATATAAGCATTCTCAATCCAAAACATGAGTCTCCCACTCTTGATATTCCTATACAAGAGCAAGAAATAGTTGAGATTATTGATTCTTATAGTGGTTGTGCATCATTGAAATCTTTTCAATTAGTACCAACATCTTTTGAAATAGTATCAACAAATAATGATGTCATAGAATCAAATAAAATAGTTCATGAGCGAGCGATAGTCAAGATTCTTGATTCTGCATCATCAACATCTTTTGAGTTAGCATCAACATCTTTTGAAGTAGTATCAATAGAGAATGATGTCATGGAACCAAATAAAATAATTCATATTCATGAAAAGTCTAAATCTGCAACTCAAAATAGTTACCAACCTTTCAAGAAACAAAATAGGGGCTTTTTACAACTTAATTCCCCTCAACCAAATCAAAAATTTGATAACCAAGCATCCATTATAAAGATAAAAAATTCAAATGCCTTTATGGATAGGAATAGGAAATTTACCCCTCTACTTGATACCCTTCATAATATCATGTCCCATCTCATGAACAAGAATATGTTTTCCTTACCTCCTATTAGAGCTCCTGGTCCTAATAAACCATTACCCACAAACAAAATGGACATGATACTAAATATTGTGCACTTGACCTCATTGATTCTAATAATATTCTATTTGGAGGTGTGAATCACCAGGGTAATAAGTTTGTAGCTCCTTCCATAATATTTCATTTGTCAAAGCTAGAGAAACAAAGAATGATGTGATGAATGTTCACATGAATAATGAAAACACAAAAGATGAAAATGAAAATGAAGTAGTTAAAGTGGTGTCATTTATTGAAGCTAAACCTCGTAAGAGATCAACCATAATGTCCCTTGATATTTCTTTCTCACAAAAATACATACTTAAACACGCACTCGATGGTCCTCTTTACATAGCTGGAAGAATCAATGACAAGCCTACTAATGGGATATTAATTGATCTCATTTGTGTGGAGAATGTGATCACTAAAGAATTCATATTTTTACATGAACTCTATCAAGATATATATGAAAAATTGAAAGCATGGATCAAAACAAATAAATAGGTTTTCTTGTCATGCGATAGGCTCGATAAATATCCCTCTAAAAGTTGGATCGAAAACATTAAGTGTCTAAGTCATTGTCATCCCATCATTCGACTAGTTTCATGTGAAGTTAGGCTACCCATGGCTTTGCTACATGAATTTCATCACGTTGGTTGTGCATAAGTTTTTAAATTTTCCCTTTGGTAATGACATCTTTACTGTGCATCATACTAGCTTTAATCTTGTGTCTTCTTGTGGGAGATTTTCATTTGATTTATTTTGGCACGAGCTATTGAACCTATTAGACCTTGTGAGAACTACCTTTCAAAGCATATAAAAGTTTAAGGAAAAGTGCAGAGCAAAATTATCCCTTAGAAATATGCCTCAACCAGTGATTAAGCCACCTATCCTTGACGAACCAATGATTGAATGAAAATCCTTTCCAAACATCTAAGAGCAACCTATGGAAAATCCCCCTACCATTTCCTATAAGAGACCATGAGATGCTGAAAACAATTCCATTGTGCCTCCTAAAGTAAAACAAGTTTACAAAGCTAAAGAGAAAGTGGTTGAAAAACCAACTATAGTTCTTTACATTCATCCCTTAAGGGGAGAAAAAGCCTATAGTTGAAAAACCTTCTCCTACACAAACACAAATTGAAAATAGAATAAAAGGAAATCAAAATGCTAGAGAGCATAGGCATTAACGTCATGATATTGCTCATATATTATAGAATAAAGAAGAAAAGAAAATAGAAAATAAAATTCCAAACTTACCTAAAGCAATGCATGATGATTCTATACCCTTGCCGCAATGTAAAAAAGAATCTTCCAGAGACATTGTCATTAGACCTCCTATTGTGATTAATCGAGATGATGACATTGATATTGCAAAGATATATGAACAAGTGCATAATGAGTTGAATTCATTTTTTTCTTCTTCCATAATATTAAATGACATCTACTAAAAAGAGTGGTGAACTTGGTGCTTCCCCTAGTTTGGCACTTGTTGTTGTCCCTTTGGCTAGTTTTCCACCTTCTAGATATAATGATCAAAATTGGGCTGTAGATAATTTGCTATAGGTTGAATCATAGGTGCATTACTAGTTTTTCTCTTTGTTTTTCATGCTTCTTTATGCGATTTCATGTGTGTAATGTGATCCCCCTTGTTTCATTTGATGTATGTCTCTCTCTTTCTTTTTGTGCATTGTCTCATATCTATCTACATTCTTCTCTATGTCGTAAACATTTACCTTTTTCACATGTCTTGTATTTTCCTATTGGGGATGACACAAGGTGTCAAGACATTTAGGTCTCTTCCATGTTGACCCGAAAGGATTTTTCTTTGTTTGTTTACACTCTCTATGTGTCATTCTTCTAGCTCCAAGTATTTAGGGAATGATGACATATTTGAGCTCTGTAACAACATTGTAGCAAAGATATACTAACCCCAAATCCATAGATCCCTTATGTATTTTTGGGGGTAACCCCTCCCTCCTTTTTCATGACATAGCTTTATTTCATAAACATATGACTTAGCATAGGGATTTCCAAGGAAGATCTCATAAAGTCTTAGGAGTAAACATTGGATACTTTAAAAAAATTTCTCATAGCATTGGTGTTAGCATCTACTTTAAAGTGGGGGCATACATCGATAATATCTTTCAAAATTTTCATGTTTCATGGTGTGATTTTATATTTCTCTTATGATTTTTCCTTTTATTGGTGGTTTCATGGGGTTTGATGTCCCCCAAGAGTGCGATATTTTTTAGTATATGAATTTCCTCTTAGTGGTGATGCAACACACTGCATTCCCTAAGTTGTGAATATTTTACTCTTGACTTGTCCTCTCTTAGAGACATTAGGCATGATGATCCCTAAGAAGAACACTTTACATAAATATAGCAAGATCCATTTTAATAAAAACCTATACATGATGTTCATAAGTGTTTGGCATAATACAACTTTCTAACCTTGTAAAGCTCGAACCCTAATTCAAGGCCACCTAGCATAACATACCTTGCTTTCCT
Source organism: Sequoia sempervirens (assembly GCA_007258455.2). Classification (NCBI taxonomy): domain Eukaryota; kingdom Viridiplantae; phylum Streptophyta; class Pinopsida; order Cupressales; family Cupressaceae; genus Sequoia; species Sequoia sempervirens. The sequence continues at coordinate 258,005,876 of VDFB02000015.1, forward strand.
GTGGAGCCTTGCCTAGCATTGTGGCACCTTCTTGAATTTTTTATGAGGATAGTTTTGATATGGTATGGGAGCCCAATATGATTCTCTCATTTGTAACCCTATTGGAAGACTCACCTAGTGGACAACCTATAGTTTTAGTACCTCAAAGTGAGCGCAAATTGATGGCTTAGATGTTTTGCACATCACGTTTGGAAGTCTAGGAATGATTTTCTTCGTATTTGGTGATGTATGATTAAACATATTTGTAATTTTTTTATACATAAGTGTCTTGAATGTCTACTTTAGTGTGAGTTTCACATGTTGTCATACTCACTAAAGTAGGGGAAAAATGTAGTGTCAGAAAAAGTATCCCTTTTTCCACACTTAATTTGGGAAATAATTAATATTAAAATGAACCTATTTTTTTCTTGATTTAGTGTTGTAATATGTTTTACATATTCACATTAAATCTAGGGCCCTTCTAAACTAAATGGACTTTATTGTGCCTTATTTAGGATGTTGTAAGGTGTACCTTTACACTTTCACACTAATCTAGGGATTTATTAATTAATTGAGGTTAATTGGCCTTAATTGGACCCTTTAATTAAAATCCAAGCCTAATTAAATGTAAATTCTAAGGGCTAAAATGTGAAATTCATAAATTCCTATACATAAACCTTAATTTTAGGTGTGTGTAAAATGTCCAAGATACTGAGAGGGGGGGGAATTAGTATCTTCTTAAATTCTTTGAGAAAATACCATCCAATTATTCCAATGTATATAATGACAGAGATAAATAAAATCATTAAAAAATCATGAAATCACATAGCACATGAAGACCAAGATTTTTACGTGGAAAACCCAAAATGGGAAAATCCATGATGAGTGTTAGCTCACAATATTGTATAACTAGTTATAAGATATTACAAAATGGGTGGGTCACTACCAGGACTCACTTTCCAAATACAAAGGCTCACTTCCCATAGTATTACAATGACAAAAATGGCTTACAACTAGAAAATGAATTAATAAAGTACACCAAGTAAGTGTAGATTTAGTTCCAATGAAGCTCAATAAATTGATTTGACACACTTCATCATTTTCACTCTTCTTCACACTCACATTCACAACATAACCATTAAATTTTCAATCTTCAAAAAATATTAGATATATATATCTAATCTCTTCACAAGCATCAATTAGGTCGACCTAATTAGATGCACTTCTCATTCACCAAAAATACCAGCTTTCAACTTCAAGCTTTCACAAAATCTTCTCAAAAATAAATTTGCACATCCAACACGCTACATCAAGTCAGCATGGACCTAAAATAGGTCACACATGTATTCGCATAACAAAAATTAATTCACCATTATACAATACATCCATTAGGTCAGCCAAGGATAGACCTAATAGAAAAAATTCAAATACTTGTGTAATGCCGATACACCATACAAGAATCTAGATACGTGAGATCTTGAATGTATGTGCTCCTGATGTCTACAAACCATTTCTCAAAAATCACAAGAAGCAGTAATCACTAGCAAACAAATGCAGACCAAAATATGGAAGGATGTAAGAAAAATACTGGTTTAGATACCAGACTAGAATACTGAAACAACTTCAGACTTGATATTGCAATTGCAACTCATATATAATGGTGACATCAATGGTAACACAAAATAACAAAATGATTTGTTCTTCTTCATTGTTCCAACAGTGTGTCACCCTAGTTTGTTGGCCTAGGACTAATTCACCACATGGTGAATGGGTCCTCACTAGGTCCTAGGACCCTATTTTAACATAACATTTAACATTTCTTGAAGTGTGTACTAGGTGAGTGACCTAGGACCAATTCACCACATGGAAAATGGGTCTTCACTTAGACCTAGGACCCCTCCTTGAAATATGTTCTTGGCAATTATTTAATGATTTGAAATCCATGATTCAATGTCAGCTTGTGATATTTGAATTTTTGGAATTAATGATAAGATATGTATAAATACAAGGCTATTTCACTTAGTTTCACCTAGCAATTTCAAGTCTTCAAGCATCCTAGAAATTTTATGAGATCAAGAGCATTCAAGAGAATTTCTAAGGCATTCAAGGGAAGATTATTGAGAATTATTGCAGCAATCAAGATTTATTTCATCATGTAAAAGATTTAGTGCATCATGCATGTTGTTGAGCTAATATGTTGATGTAGCATTCAAGATCTATCAAAGGAATTGTTTTGTATCAAGTTTTAAGATCAAGATCTACATTCATTGAGGCCACTTCATGCTACATTGCAGATTTACATTCCAAGGTTTCAATTAAGGTGTAGTGAGTTGTGAAATTGTATTTTTTCATTCATCATTCCCTTATGCATTATTTCATTTCAAGGTTCAATTAACATAATAGGGTTGGACCAAGGAAAACCCCTATTCCCTAACAATCAAAATTTTCTCTCCTTTGATTTGTGATTGCAAGTTTTAGGTTGAAGATCTCTTGGAGAGAAAAAATGGAGAAATTTGCAAAGTTGTCACCTTTCTTGCAAAATTACAGAAATTAAGCTATTGGATTTATTTATGGATTTTCAATAGTGCCCAAATAGAATTTTTGAGTACACACATTGAAGAATAAAACCTAGAAATAGATTTTTCAGAACCCTAGAGATGACCCATTCACTATAGAGAGAATGAGTCATCAGTGAGGTTTGAAAAATAAATTTCTGCAACAAGTACACAACATTTGACCCTCTCCAAGTCTTCCTTTTTAATACTATATTAGTTAGATTTATTTATTTTTCCTCATTTTCATAATATAGCACACATATTTAATGAAATTAGAGAATGAAATTGGTTCATCATTTTGTTTCAATATGGTAAACTTATTTTCTTTCATTTCAATTTCTAATTAAATTTACTTGATGCAGTCCCAAATAGGATAGGTCAAGACCCAAATCTATCATAGCACATCTTCCATTGTTGTCACAAACCCCTAAGCACACAATGCAAGCAAAGGAACTATTCCTATCAGCTAGATATCCAAAATAGCCCATAAAGCTAACTCAACTGAAAATGTAACACCAAAGGGGAGAATTAGCAAGGTGTGGATCACATGGGGATGTTCCTTGAACATTCAACAACACTTCCATATATTTATTTCATACTATCATATCATCAACAACCACTACAAATCAAATAGTTAGAGGACACTTCATTCAAAAAACATGTAATTCTTAATCGTGAGATATAATATTAACATATCAGGTTTTGGACCACTTCAACACATGAGATTGGAACTAAGACACTACACAAATGTTTAGAGTACATTCACCAAGCTACAAGAGTAAATACATCAATACAAAGAAATGTGGAGCATTTCCTAGCCCAATCTAGACAACCAACAACACTTCCAAACTTTTGCAATTCATAGAAATATCCTCAACAACAGTAGTGACCTAAAAAGATAGGAGTGCAATATCAAGATAATAGTGATATTGAATACCAAAATCAAAGGCCAAATCATCAATAATGGACGAGTGTGCAGCATTCTCCTACACATTTCAATGTAGCTTCCTAAACCAAAAATACTTAAGCAGCTTGTGAAGGCCAAAACTTTGTTTCAGCAACACATAATTCATCAAGAACATCAAGAGAGAGCATAGGATATATTGTAGACCATCAAAAACATCTCTTCACTATAAGTCATGCTTCTAATCCTCATCTTAATGTTTCTAATCCTTATCTAAATATATCATTATGAAATAAACTCTATTGACAACAATAATACATAATGCAACTTTCTTTGACATGAACTTCAACAAAATTCTTCTTAGATGAACTTCAAAAAATATTCTTTGATAATTCATGATATCCAACCATCAGCTTCATCATCAATGTTAGCCCAAACTGAATATAAAAATGACAAATAATGTTAATGACTAACAACTTACTACTTAAGTGTTGAAATTAATAACAACCAACAATCAGTGTTGACATCAATGACAATAATTTCAAACATTATCCCCCTTTATTGTTAATCGAAACACACACTTCTCACTCTCCCCCTTTGACATCAAGCTCAATACAAGAGTTTTATCTTGTATAAATAGTCATTTTCCATCTTTCATCAATACAAGAGTTTTATCTTGGTGTTCTCTATATTTTAATGGGTAGATGATCTATAGATCATCATTATTATTTTTTATTTATAATTCTTTGATACCTTCAATTATTATTATATCTTTCATCACTCTTGTGCCTACAAGTATGAAGAGGTTTAAGATTGCACTCCAAAGAAGTCATTCTTGTATGTGTCAGAATTTGATGAGAAACATTAAGATGTGTTCTTTGTATAAATACTCAGTTTCCATCTTTGATCAATACAAGATTTTTATCATGGCATGTCTCTATATTTCAATGGGTATTAGAGCTTGGATCACTCTTATTCCTGGTAGTACGAAGATGTTTAATATAAGGTCACATTTAAAACTAATGGGAACTTATCACTATTTGATACGTATAAGAATGAATTCTTTGGAATGCAGCCTTAAACCTCTTCAGACTCCTAGGCACAAGAGCGATGCAAGCTCTAATACCAAATGAATGTATGAAAGAATAATAAATGAAAAAAATTAATGATGATCTGTATATCATCTACCCATCAAAATATAGAGGCATTCCATGATAAAAATCTTGTATTGATCAAAGATGGAAGATTACTATTTATACATGATGATACAAAATTGAATTAACTAGCCACTACCTAATTGTTGATAAGTATTTTCTAACAACAACTAGCAATTTTTACTATCCAACAATTTCCTATTTGTTGTAAAACTTATAAAGTAGAAAGGTTTATATTTTTTTTGGTAGAGAGTAGGAATTTCCAAAGGAGAGGCTTGATTTTCTCATTTTTGTACACATGAAAGTGTCTATGAGCTCTTTTACTAAAGAAATAAATGGAGAGTAATTTGAATGGTCTATGAATCATACATGTTTGCTTTGTGTTGTGGATTCTTTAGTTGGTGAATTTGTAGTTTTCCTTTGATGTATGTCATATTATTAACTCTATTATTTCCTTCATTTTATGAGTGATATTTATGCCTTTGAAAGATGAATCTATGTGTTTATACTCTTTGTATGTAGTTATCTTTCTCCTCTATGTTTTAAACTATTTTCCTTTCATTCTTTTTGGTTAAAATCATACCCATTAAAATTGAAATTTCATCATACAAGGGAGATGTACCTGTAAAATTCAAATGATTATGGCTAATGTTGAACACTTTTGGAGACTAAGAGTGGGGTGAATCAGTCTTATCCAAACTTAATCCCTTCTCAGACTTAACTCTTTCAGCACAAGACAACCATCTTTAGCAAATCAAAAACCTTTAAGTAGAATAGTAACAAGGAATGGTATAACAATTTGGATCCTTAACAACTTCAACACTTCTTAAACAATGAAAGATATAGTAATTCTACTTCTAACCAAATCAACAATAATGAGAAAAAAATAACATGCACATGCAAAAGGAGAACACCAGATTTATGTGGAAAACCCAATGAGGGAAAAACAATGGTGAGAGTTAACTAACAATATAAGGTTCACTGGCGAAAAGACTTACAAGAAGGCTCACTACCTTAGAGAAAGATACAAAGGACTTGTTGAAATGAAGAAAACATGAATTTAGGAGTAAGATACATCGACCTAATGAGATTCACCATCTCAGAGTAGGATACAATATGATTTAGAGATAATTACAAAGCTTACCAACATAACTTTGAGTTGATTGAGGCATTAACCAACAATTTATCTTTCCTTTCACAATATTTAGCACAATCACTACTAGATATTCAATACAATTCATACACACACTTCTTCACACTTGTACACCTCCCTATCTTGTTGCATTTATTATGATATTGTGTTTATATCCACCACAACACTTCAAGACATCAATTAGGTTGGCCAAGAAAAGGATAAATAATAAAATCAACTACTTGGCCACCAAAACATAATGTGGTCCTATCCAAAATGTAGAGAGGACCAAAGAAATGCTTAGCACTTCTTCTAATGTGATCCAAAAAAAATTACATTTAGGTGCATACCAACATAAGTTGGCATCAAGAAAATGTGTGGATGAAAACATTGAAGTGGATAACCAGTTGACCCAAACATTTACTTCCAATAGAATTTACTTTATGTAGTCCCAAATAAGATAGTTCAAGACCCAAATCTATCATAGCACATCTTCCATTTTTGGTACAAACCTCCAAGCACGCGATGCAAGCAAAGGAACAAGCTCAATCAGCTAGATATCCATAAATAGCCCTAAAAGCCAACTCAAGACACAATGTGGAGCCAAAGAGACCAATTAGCAATGTGTGGATCATATGGGGATGTTTTATGGACATTGAAAAACACTTCCATACATTTCATTCATACTAGAATGCCATCAATAGCCATTGTAGATCAAACAAGTACAAGACAATTCATTCAAGAAGAACATAATGCTTAATCATGAGATATAATATTAACTTATCATCTCGTAAGACACTTCAGCACATGAGATTAGAACTAAGAGACTATACATACTTTGAGAGCACATTCACCAAGCTATAAGAATATAGATACATCAATACAAAAAAATGCAGAGCATTTCCCAAAATAGTCTAAACATCCAACAACACTACCAACCTTCTACAATTCATAGAAATATCCTCAACAACAATTGTGCCCTGAACAGATAGGAGTATAACATCCAAGAAACACTAACATTGAATACTACATAACAAGACCAAAGAATCAATAAAAGAGTAATGTGAATCATTCTCCCAAACATACTTCAATGAAGCTTCATGAACGAGAAATACTTAAGCAACTCGTGAAGGCTAGAACTTCCATTCAACAATGCATACTTCATCAAGAAGATCAGGAGAGAGCATAAGACATGTATTATAAACCTTTAGCAACGTCTCTCCACTATCAGTCATGCTTATAATCCTCTTCTTAATGTTTCTAATCCTTATCTGAATATATCATTATGAAATCAACTTTGTTGATAGAAATAATACATAATACAACTTTCTTTGACATGAACTTCAACAATTATTCTTATAAGAACTTGAAAAACTCTTCTTTGATAAGGCATGAAATCCAACCATGAGCTTCAACAATTCTTCTTTCGATAAGGCATGACATCCAATCATGAAATTCAACAATTTTTCTTTGATAAGGCATGACATCCAACCATGAGCTTCATCATCAATTTCAGCCCAAACTGAATATAACAATGACAACCATTACAAAGGACTAACAAATAACTACTTAAGTGTTGACATCAATAAAAACTAGCAATTATTGTTAACATCAATGACAATAATTTCCAACAATCTCCCCCTTTATCATTGGTGGTAAAACACACTACTCACTCCCCCACTTTGACATCAAGCTCAATACAAGAGTTTTATCTTGTATAAATAGTCATTTTCCATCTTTGATCAATACAATATTTTTATCTTGGCGTGTCTCTATATTTTGATGGGTAGATGACCTACAGATTATCATTAATTTTTTTATTTATAATTCTTTGATATCTTCATTTGGTATTAGAGCATGCATTTTTCCTATTCCTGGGAGTGATAAGAGGTTTAAGATTACATTCCAAAGAATTCATTCTTGTATGTGTCAGACTATGATGAGAAACAATAACATGTGAGCTTTGTATAAATAGCCATTCTCCATATTTGATCAATACAAGAGTTTTATCTTGGCATGTCTCTATACTTTGATGAGTAGATGATTTGTATATCATCATTAATTTATTTGATTTATAATTCTTTGATACCTTCATTTGGTATTAGAGCATGCATCACTCCTATTCCTAGGAGTATGAATAGGTTTAAGATGCTAGGTTATTCCATGTGCAAAATTTAGTATTTAACATTCTATAAGATCACATCTAAAACTAATGCTAACTAATCATAGTCTAACACACACAAAAATGACTTCTTTATAATTCAGTCTTAAACCTCTTCGTACACTTGAGCATAAGAGTGATGCAAGCTTTAGTACCAAATGAAGGTATCAAAGAATTATAAATCAAATAAATTAATGATGATCTACATATCATTTACCCATCAAAATATAGAGATACGCCAAGATAAAATTCTTGTATTGATCAAATATGGAAAATGACTACTTATACATGATATTAAATTCAATGAACTAGCTACTACCTAAATGGTGATAAGTGTTTTCTCATAGCAACTAACAATGTTTAGTATCCAAAATTTTCCTATTTGTTGTAAAAATTATAAAGTAGGAGGACTTAGTTTTATTTAGCAGAAAGCAAGGATTTATAAAGGAGAGGATTGAGTATATCATTTTTGTACACATCAAATTGTCTATGATCTCTTTTATTAAAGAAATAAATGGAGAGTATGTTGCAAGAAGGTGTTTCCCTTGGTCTTTATTGTACAACATGATTCTTTGGTTTGTGACACGGCTTAACTGCCTCCTATGGATCTTACATAAATTTGGTGATTGTATTGGGCATTGATAGGTCAATATTTTGGTGCAACGACAACCACCAATGTAACAATTGGTATCAAAGCCGAGGTCACGGGTTGAAACACCTCACTTTTTTTGGGGGGGATTATTGCAAGATGGTGTGTCCCTTGGTATTCCTTGTCCAACACGACACTTGGGTTTGTGACATGGCAGAACTACCTCCTGTGGATCTTACGTAAATCTAGCAGTTGTATCAGGCATTGACAGGTCGATCTTTTGGTACAATGAAAATCACCAATTTGATAGAGTAATATGAATCATACATGTTTTCTTTATGTTGTGGATTCTTTTTTTGGTGAATTTGTAGTTTTTTCTTTGATGTATGTCATATGATTAACTCTATCATTTCCTACATTTTATATTTGATATTTATGCCTTTGAAGGATGAATCTATGTGCTTGTCCTCTTTGTATGTATTTATCTTTCCCCTCTTCATTTTAAACTTTTTTTCTTTTTTTCTTTTTGGTTAAAATAATACCCATTAAAATCTAAATTTTATCATAAAAGGGAGATTTACCTTTGAAATTCAGTGGAAGATGGCTAATGTTGAACACTTCTAGAGACTGAGAGGGTGGATGAATAAGTATTATCAAAACTTAATCCCTTTAGGAACTTAACTCTTTCAACACAAGCAACCATCTTTATGAGATAAAAAAACCTTTACGTAGAATAGTAACAAGTAATGATATATTAGTTTGAATCCTTAGCAACTTCAACACTTCTTAAACAATGAAAGATATATAAATTATACTTCTAACCATATCAGTAGTAATGACAAAAAAATAACACACACATGCACAAGGAGAACACAAAATTTACATGGAAAACCCAATGAGGGAAAAACCACAGTGAGAGTTAACTCACAATATAAGGTTCACTACCAAAAAGGCTTGCAAGAAGGCTCACTACCTTAGAGCAAGATATTGAAGACTTGCTAAAATAAAGACAACACAACTTCAAGAGCAAGAAACATATGAATTGATAAACTAAAGAAAACACAAATTCAAGATTTAAAGATATAGGGACTTGATAAGATTCACTCTCTTAGAGTAGGATACAATATGATTTAGAGAGAATTATAAATATTGCCAACACAACACTCAATCGACTGAGCCATTAAAGAACAATTGAGCTTTCCTTTCACAATATTTGTCACTATCATTATTGAACATTCAATAAAATTCCTACACACACTTCTTCACACGTGTACACCTCTCCATCCTGTTGCATCTAAAATAATGTTTCATCTATATCCACCACAACACTTCAAGACTTCAATTAGGTCATCCAAGAAAAGGATAAACAATAAAATGAAGTATTTGGCCACCAAAATATAATATGTTCCTATCCAAAAGATAGATGGGACTAAAGAAACTCTTATCACTTCTTCCAAAGTGATCCAAAACAATTTACACATAGGCACACATCAACCTAAGTGAACATCAATGAAATGTGTGGATGAAAAAATTGAAGCGCATAACTAGTCGGCCCAAAAAAATACTTCCAATTCAATTTACTTGATGAAGTCCTAGATAGGATAGGTCAAGACCCAAATATATCATATCACATCTTCCTTTGTTGGCACAGATCCCCAAGCACACAATGCAAGCAAATGAACAAGCCTTATCGACTAGATATATACAAATAGCTTAGAAATCTAGCTCAAGACACAATGTGGCACCAAAGTGGACAATTACCAATGTGAAGATCACATGGGGATTTTCATTGAACATCCAACAACACTTCCATAAATTTATTCCATACTGGCATGCCATCAATAGCCATTGCAGATAAAATACGCACATGACACTTCATTCAAGAAACACATAATGCATAATCATGAGATATAATATTAATATATTAGCTTGTGGACCGCTTTAGCTCATGAGATTGGAACTGAGACACTACATAAAAATTAATAGCACATTTACCAAGCTATAGGAGTAGATAAATCAATGAAAATAAATTCATAGCATTTCTCAAACTAGTCTAGTTAACCAACAACATTGACAACCTTCTACAATTAATAGAAATATCCTTAGCAACATTGGTGACCTAAAAGTATAGGAGTGCAACATCCACAAAAAATGAATTTTAATAGAAAACCACAATATGAAAGCATCAATAGTGAGGTAATATAGATAATTCTCCCAAATATAATTCAATGTAGCTTCCTGAACCAGAAAGCAACTTACAGAGGCTAGAACTTCCTTTCAACAGCACATACTTCATCAAGAACATTAGGAGAGATCATAAGATAAAATGTAGACCTTCAACAAAATCTCTCCACTAGAAATCACACTTTTTATGCTCATATTATTATTTTTAATTCTTATTTAAATATATCATTATAAAATTAACTTTATTGTCAACAATAATACATAAGGAAACTTTTGTTGACATGAACTTCAACAATTCTTCTTAGATGAACTTCAACAGCTCTTCTTTGATAAGGCATGATATCCAACCATGAGCTTCATCAATTCTTCTTTGGATAAGGAATGACTATTGGATGTTGTGGTTGTGTTGCTGATATGTGGTTTTCACTGATGTCAACACTATTAGCATTAATGCATTTGAAGTTGTATATGTCTAGGATATTGAGAAAATTGTAAAGAAATGATTTGTAGGTTGTTAGTGGTAAAGTCAAGTTAAGTATGTCAGTATGTTCTATACATTGATGATTAGAGGTTATGGAATAGAAGGTTTTTTCTGAGTGTATCTAGTTTATCCATGTCAAGTTTTAGAGATCCACGTGAATATTTGATCGAGTTATGAAGATTTTCATTTTGATAGTTTTTCTATTTATTCAGTTAGTGTTCCTAATTGACGATGAGGCTATTTCAGTTACTTTAGTTGTTGTAGATACTTATTTGTAAATTCAAGATACTTTTGGATGTTTCTAGATCATGCTCTATCTCTGTTGCACATCCGCATTGATAGTTGTGCTTGTGATTCAATATTTTCTCTTATGTGTTTTTCTTGTTCTTGGTTGACATGGTGTTGAAGCATGTTGTGGATCTTCGAGGAGTAATTAATTGAAGTTTTTTCATGTTGAATATGTTCATTTGGGTCCTCACTAAGTTTTGGCCAACCTTGGTTGATTCACATTCATAATCTTTAATGTTTTGGGCTGAAAATTATATTTATTTTATTATTTCTTCATGGCCAACTTGTAGCGATGTAATTTCTTGTTGTAGATATATAAGAGTGATTGTTTATTCAAATTGGAGTGAGTAAGAGGGTGTGAATGTATGCCAGTGGATGCCAAGTGTGTGTATGTGTGAATATCATTCAAAGGTAGAGCAGAGTGTGAATAAGAGTGAAGAAGAGTAAAATATTGTTCATGTGCTAAACTGGAACTATAATTAGGCTTTAGCAGATGCTATTTTCTAAATTCAAAATATAGATAGGTCCTTAATATGAATCTCTTTGTAAGATAGTGTGTTTTCCTTTGTAATTGAGCAGTGAACTCTAGGAAGTGTTCCTGAATGCATGTACATTCCCCATATTTCATTTTCATTATAATTTTAACAGGGTATAATCTTGTGGACAAACCTCCACCATGGTTTTTCCCCTAATAGGGTTTCAACATAAAAAAGATATTGGTGTTATGTGTGTTTCTGATGTGTTGTTGATTCAAGTTCTCATGGTTAATTATTAGATCTATGAATAAGATTAATAAGTTGAATAAGTTTTGAATTCTATCACAACTGATTCAACCCCCCTCTCAGTTGTCTGCCCTTGTAGTTCCAACAATTGGTATCAGTGTGGGTTCCTTGGAAGAATTTTATCAACTTAAAGTGATCTGTGATGGAAAGTTACAAGAAGGATAGTTTGAGATTTGATGGAACAAATTATTCTTTGTGGAAGACTTGAATGGAGTGTCAACTAAGATGTATTGGTGAACCCTACTGGAGCATTACAAGTAATGTGTATATTATTCCATAGAATGGTCCTACTACTTTTGTTGAGATCAGAGATGTTGAGTATAATATCTAGGCTAAGGAAGCTTTGTTAAGTACTTTGACTGATTCTAAGATGACAAATGTTATGGATCTGAAGACTACTCATGAGATCTAGAAAAATTTGGAAACCTTGTATGAAGGTGATGCTAAATTGAAGATTGCTAAGTTGGAGAGTTTGAAAGGGAAATATGAATGGTTGAGAATGGGTGATGATGAGAACATTAATACTCTCATGCAAAGAGTGAATGAACGTGTGTGTGGTATTAGATGTGTTGGTCGAAAGATAGACAAACAAGAGATTGTTGCTAAAGTTCTTAGATCCTTGTTTGATTCCTATAAATTCAAAGCTAGTGCTATTGAAGAGCTCTAGACTCTAACAAACATAACCAGAGATACGTTGGTTGGTAAGCTGACTACTTTTGAGTTGATCAAATTTGGTGATGCCCCTCCTAAGGTTGAATTTTCATTTAAGGCTACTACTTTTAGAAGAGACAGACAAAGCTATGATTCAGGTGAAAGTTCATCTAGAAAGACATTCAAGTATGAGGATGAAATTAGACATATTGAAGAAGAAGAAGAAAGAGAGATGGAAGAACTAGAATCACTTATTATCAAAAGAGTATCAAGAGGAAAAGGTGAATATGAAGGAAAATTGCCTCTTAAATTTTTTTCTTGCAATAAGATAGGTCATTTTGCATCAAGGTTTCTAGAAAGAGCTCTGAAACCAAGAAATAATAAGCCTAGATTTCAGCAGAAGTGTTATTATGCTACTGATGGTGTAACAGATGATGAATCTAATAAAGGAAATAGAAGTGATAATTAATTGGTATTTATTGCTATCAAGGAAAATAATCTTCTATTGATTGAATCTACTAGTTGTAAAAATGTGGAGAAAGCCCTAGCTGCTCGATTTGAAGAGAATGATGAATGGGTGATTGACAGTGGATGTTTCACATCATATGATAGGAGATAAAAGTAAGTTTGTAAGCTTGGAAAAGTATGATGGTGTTGTGAGATTTCATGATAATATAGCTGGTGTGATCCATGGAAGAGGATGCATTTCTCTAGATGGTAAGCATAATACTAATGATGTCCTATATGTGGAAGGCTTGAAGCTTAATATTTTAAGTCTTGGTAAAATAGTTGATAAGGGTCACATTATTCAATTCAAGGATGGAAAGTACAGAATATTGAGTTTCGGAAATGAAATTAAATCAAGTATAAAGACAAAAGGTAATATTTTTCAAATAAGTGTTACTTGTTTGATTGCTCAAGTTGATGAAAGTTGGTTATGGCATAGGAGATTGTGTCATGTTAAATTTGATAATATTGTCAAGATAAGTTCTACTAAGGATGTGAGAGATCTACCTAAGTTGGTAAAACCTACTAATATAATATGAAAGGAATGTCAATTGGGAAAGCAAACCAAGATTTCATTTCAAAGTAAAAAGCATTTTTCAAATGAATTGTTAGAGCTTGTGGATACTGATCTATTTGGCCCTCTAAGATCAGAAATTTACAAGGTTACATATGTATTTCATGTTACTCATTGATGATTATTATAGAATGGTATGGGTTACTTTCTTAAGGGAGAAATCTGAAGCATTGGAAAATTTCAAGATCTTTAAAGCTATCATTGAGACAAAGACAGGTTTGAAGCTTAAATATCTGAGATCAGATAGAGGTGGTGAATTCACTTTCGATGAATTTAATTCTTTTTGTTAAGAACATGGAATAAAGAGACAATTATTTGCACCATGGATGCCTCAGCAAAATGTAGTTGTGGAAATAAAGAACAAAACAATGAAAGATGCTTCTAGAACAATGATTTTGGAAGAAAATGTCCCTCATATCTATTGAAGAGAAGCTGTGAGTACTATTGTGTACACACTCAATTAAGTACAAATCAACGGTGATACTGGTAAGACCCCTTTTGAGCTATGGACTGGTCAAAAGCGTACTATTAAATATTTCAAGATATTTCAAGTAGATCTTATATTAAGGGATATGAAGACATTGAGAGGTTTGATGCTAGGAGTGATGAAGGTATCTTTCTGGGTTATTCTACTAAGAGCAAGGCCTACCAGTGTTACAATAAAAGGTTGAAGAAAATGGTTGAAAGTGTAAATGTTAAGGATAATGAAGATTTAGGTGCACCATACAAAACCTGTGAATATGACTTTGATGATCATGATGATAGTACAAAAAAAGGAAAGCAAGTTCAAATTACAAATTAAGTGCAAGTCAATCTGGTGAATCAAGTAAATGAAGAAGAAGAAGAAACCAGTGAAAGAAAAGAAGAGAGATTAGAAGAGCCTAAAGTTGAAGAAAATCCTAAGAAGACTCAAAGGTATATAAGATTGAATCATTTAGAAGACCAGATTATAGGTGATAAGAACAAAGGTGTCTAGACTAGGAGAAAGATTGCAAAAGAGTATTGCTTGATTTCAAAAACTGAGCCTACTAGTGTGAATGCAGCATGTAAAGATGAGCATTGGGTTGAAGCAATGAAAGAAGAGTTAAAACATATTGAAAAGAATGATACATTGATTCTTGTTCCTAGACCTAAGGATAAGAATGTGATTGGAACTAAATGGGTTTTTAGAGAGAAATTGAATTAGAAAGGTGAGGTGTCTAGAAACAAATCAAGAATGATATGTAAAGGATATTCATAGATGGAAGGAATTAATTTTGAAGAGACTCTTTCCCCTATTGCTAGAATTAAAGTTGTAATATTGTTTCTTACCTATGCTACTCACAAGAACTACAAAGTTTATCAAATGGATGTTAAATCAGCTTTTCTAAATGGTGCTTGGAAGAAGAAGTGTATGTTGAGCAACCTAAGGGATTCCAGTTGACTGATAAGGAAGATATGGTGTTTCGGTTGAAGAAAGCATTGTATGGAATTAAGCAAGCCCCTAGAGCATGGGATGGAAGATTGGAAAAGTATTTGTTGAAGCTTGGATTTAGCAAAGGTACTAGTGATAGTAATCTATATTTCAAGATTGATCATAATAAATATTTTATTGTTGAAGTCTTTGTTGATGATATCATTTTTGGAGAAGATGGTGGTTTTTGCATGAGGTTTTCTAATGAAATGCAAAATGAATTTGAGATGTATATGATTGGTGAGATGAAATTATTTTTGGGATTGCAAATTACTTAGTTAGATAAAGGGATTTTTATATCTCAGTCCAAGTATGTGAAGGAATTGTTGAAGAAGTTAAGTATGGAAGATTCAAAGCCAATTGGTACACCCATGTTGATCGAATGCAAGTTGAAAACATAAGATGACTCTCCAAAAGAAAATAAGACAAGATACAAATAAATGATTGGTGGATTGTTGTACTTAACTAAAACTAGGCTTGATATCATGAATGTTGTATGTATTGTTGCAATATTTCAAGCCAATTTGAAGTAATATCATGTGACTACTATGAATAGAATTTTTAGATACTTGAAGGGAACTGTTGATATTGGCCTATGGTATCCCAAAGATGGTGATTTTAATTTGAGTGCCTTTACTAGTGCTGATTGGGAAGGAGATGTGAATGACAAAAAAAGTACTAGTGTTGGATCATTTTTCTTGGGTAAGAAGCTAATTTCATGGTTAAGCAAGAAGAAAAATGACATTTCCTTGTCTACTATAGAGGTCAAATACATTGTTGCTGCTAACAACTATACTCAAGTCCTATGGATGAAGAAAAGGTTGAAGGATATTAGAGTTGTATATGAGAAGCCTATTGCTATATTCTTTGATAATTCAAGTGCTACTAACATTTCCAAGAATCCGGTGTTGTGTTAAAAAACAAAGCATATATATATCAAGTTTTACTTTTTGAGGGAGAAAGTAAGTGAAAAAGAAGTCAGATTGGAGTATGTGCCTACTAAGGAGTAGATTTTAGATATATTTACCAAGTAATTTCCTAAGGATAGTTTTGAGTATCTCAAAGGGAAGTTAGGGGTGATTACCCCTCCTAATCAGAACTAATATGTAAAGCAATGCATTGCATAAGTCCCTACATTTTGTATTCATATCTTGGTTCAGAATGATGTTGTGGTGGCTGCTACTCATGAGGAGTAGTGAGATGTTCAAAAATTAAGAGATGTGGTTCAGAGCTTAGAGATCTTTGTCATTTATGTCAAAGGGGGAGGAGATTCATGTGAAAGGATAGTGATCAATGTAGGGAGAATATCCTTGTGAAAATAAATTATGTGAAAGAGTTGAGGAGAAAATCAATCAAATCCTAAGGGGGAGTAAGTGTCAAGAGTTAGTTACATTGATGGTGTTTTTCACATCATGTGTTGCCATCAATTCCAAAGGGGGAGATTCTTGGATGTTGTGGTTGTGTTTCTAATATGTGGTTGCCATTGATGTCAACACTATTAGCATTAATGCATTTGAAGTTGTATATGTCAAGGATATTGAGAAATTTGTAAAGAAATGAGTTGTAGGTTGTCAGTGGTAAAGTGAAGTTCAGTATGTCAGTATGTTCTATATGTTGATGATTAGAGGTTGTGGACTAAAGGGTTTTTTTTTAGTGTATCTAGTTTATCCACACCAAGTTTCAAACATTAGCATGAAGATTTGATCGAGTTATGAAGATTTTCATTCTGACAGTTTTTATGTTTCTTCAGTTAGTGTTCCTGATTGAGGATGAGGCTATTTCAATTACTTCAGTTGCTTTGGATTCTTCTCTAGTCATTCATGATACTTTTGGATTTTTCTATATCATGCTCTATCTTTTTTGCACATCTACATTGATCGTTGTGCTCATGATTCGATATTTTCTTGTGTGTTCATTTTTTTTGGTTCTTGGCCGACATGGTGTTGAAGTGTGTTGTGGATCTTTGAGGACTAATTAATTAAAGTTTTTTCATGTTGAAGATGTTTATTTGGGTCCTCACTAAGTTTTGGCTGACCTTGGTTGATTCACATTGATAATATTTAACGTTTTGGGCTGACAGTTATATTCATTTTATTATTTCTTTGTGGTTGACTTGTAGTGATGTAATTTCTTGTTGTAGATATATAAAAGTGATTTTTTATTCAAATTGGAGTGAGTACGAGGGTGTGAATGTATTCCAGTGGATGTTGAGTTTCTGTATTTGAAAATATCATTCAAAACTAGATCAGAGTGTGAAGAAGAGTGAAGAAGAGTAAAGAATTGTTCATGTGCTTAACTAGAAATGTAAACAGGCATTAGCAGATGCTATTTTGTCAGTTCAAAATCTAGATGGCCTTAATCTGAATCTCTTTGTAAGATAGTGTGTCTTCCTTTGTAATTGAGCAGTGAGCTTTAGGAAGTATGCCTGAATGCATGTCCATTCCCCATATTTCATTTGCATTATACTTTTAACAGGGTATAATCTTGTGGACTAACCTCCATCGTGGTTTTTTCCCTAATAGGTTTTCCATGTAAAAAAGATCTTTGTGTTATGTTTTTTTCTAATGTGTTGTTGATTCAAGTTCTCATGGTTAATTATTAGATATGTGAATAAGGTTAATAAGTTGAATAAATTTTGAATTTATGTGACAACTAATTCACTGCCCTTCTCAGTTGTTTTCCCTTGTATTTCCAACAATTGGTATCAGAGCTTATTCCTTGGAAGAAGTTTAATAGCTTAAGGTGATCCAGGATGGAAAGTTACAAGAAGGATAATATGATATTTGATGGAACATATTATTCTTTATGGAAGGCTCGAATGGAGTGACATATGAGATGTATTGGTGAACCCCACTGGAGAATTACAAGTAATGTGTATATTATTCCACATAATGGCCCTACTACTTATGCTGAGATCAGAGATGCTAAGTATAATATCTGGGCTAAGGAAGCTTTGTTGAGTCCTTTGACTGATTCTGAGATGAAAAATGTTATGGATTTGAAGACTGATCATGAGATCTAGAAATAGTTGGAAACCTTGTATGAAGGTGATGCTAATGTGAAGATTGCTAAGTTGCAGAGTTTCAAAGGGAAATATGAAAGGTTGAGAATGGGTGATGATGAGAACATTAATACTTTTGTGCAAAGAGTGAATGAGCTTGTGTGTGGTAGATGTGCTAGTGGAAAGATAAACGAATCAAATATTGTTGCTAAAGTGCTTAGATCCCTACCTAATTCATACAAAGTGAAAGCTAGTGCTATTGAAGTGCTCCATATTGTAACAAACATAACTAGAGATATGTTGGTTGGTAAGTTGACTAATTTTGAGTTGAGTGAATTTGGTGATGCCCTTCTTAAGGTTGAATATGCATTTAAGGCTACTACTTCTAGAAGAGATAGATAGAGATATGATCTAGGTGAAATTTCATCTAGAAAGACATTCAAGTATGAGGATGAAATCAGACATATTGAAGAAGAAGAAAGAGAGATGGAAGAACTAGAAGCGCTTATTGTCAAAAGAGTACTAAGAGGAAAAGGTAAGTATGAAGGAAAATTCCCTCTTAATTTTTTTTCTTGCAATAAGATAGGTCATTTTCCATCAAGGTGTCCAGAAAGAGCTCCTAAATCAAGACATAATAATCCTATATTTTAGAAGAAGTGTTATTTTGTTGTTGATGAAGATTTAATAGATGATGAATTTGATAAAGGAAATATAAGTAATAATGAATTTTTATTTATTGCTATCAAGGAAAATAATCATGTATCTACTCAATCTAGGAGTTGTACAAATATGGAGAAATCCCTAGCTACTCGAGTTGAAGAGAAGGATGAATGGGTGAATTTTAATGTAGGACTACTAAGGCAGAAACTTTAATTATTTGGCACTAATAAAAATTTGTATCTTGTACAAGTATGTAGGGATGTGGCTATCAAACTCTTCTTATTGATCCACTAATTTATTACTAGGTTGTTGTGACTCACCCAAAAGTATTTTAACCATTTCTTGAAGGAGGAAACTAAATAAAATCACATAGTTATTCATTGAAAACAAGGTATATAATTGATATACATTAATTGAACAATTAATAATAAGACAATGGAGATAGAATGATAACACTCAATTGTTGATTCTTCTTCAATAATCAAGAAGCTTAACTTAATTACTGTGATATATCCACATGAATTTAATTCCTACTTGAGAAAATCAAATGAATAAACCACACAAGCATGAAATAGGCCCACTGAATTAAAATATTCACTTGGAATAGATGTAGATAATATAAGATAGCACTACTAGAGATAATCGAGCAATTGTTTCTAGTCAACAAATAATAAACACCACAGATGGATCAAACTCATTGATATTTCATTGATTCTTCAAAATTTAGAGCATGTAACTGATTCATGAAGAACAATAATTGTCCTGGTAGGAATTCTAATTAAAAATTGATGCTTAAAGATGGCCTTGGGTTCCCTTATATATACGGGGAGCAAACAAGCTTTAGGCCGGTTGCAACATTTCAAAATGCCTTTTCATAAAGTTTGTTAGACATAACTAAAAAATGAATTAAATAGATAATTAAACACATCTTCCCACTCGGTTAATTTCCATAGAAGTACTTGTGGTCATCAAAGACCTATTCAAGATATTTCCTCTCTGTGATGTACATAATTAATTTTCTTCACAACCCAAGTATTTTTCTTGCTACTTATTAATTGTTAGGTCACTTGGCCATTTGAATTCTTGTGTAGCCATGAATTTTTTAGGATGGTTATTCCATCTGTTATCCAAGAGGTTTCTGACATCCACCACAAACTTTGTATATCCACTATCCATAATGACAATCCCATCGAGTAAGGTATGGAACTTGTTGAGATTGATCTCCCCCTCATCTTGTATATGTGCCAAGTATTTAGGAATCATCTGATCAAATTATTTTGTCCATTCATCTATACCTTTTAAATGATTGTTATCTTTGAGGATTGATGGGTTGAAGAGGTATTTGATGGAGTCAAATGTACTCCTCCTACTTTCCACTTTCTTTTGTACACAATTTCATTCTTTTTGTCCACTTCGATTTCATTCTGAAATAGGATTGACACATTAAAGAATATTTCATAATAGTAATGGGGGCCTTAGCTTCCCTAACTTACAAAAATCCCTCATGTATTTGTCCCTCAATTATAGATGCAAAATAAAACTCTGCATTTGACTCAAAATTTTGAATTATCATGGTCATTCTCATCAATCCCATTGACATATGTTCCTCTACATCTATCCCCAAGACATGACATAATGCATAATAAGTTTTTTTGAAATAAAACTAAAATTCTAAGACTTGGAAAGGTTCCATTTTAGAGGAAGGGATGGGTAGTTTTCTCTTATCATCACCCCCCTTCATGTGTAGGGGGATCTCATCACTTTGGTATGTTCTTCTCAACCTCTTATACTCCTACTCCAGTTTAACTAATTTCACCTTCATTAAAAATTGTTTATTCAACTTGAAACACTTTATAATGGCATCTCTTGTGACAACAACTAATCACTAACCATTTGGAAGCCTAATAGTTCTGGTTGGGGCATGGTAGCTATGGGTAAGGGATTTAATTAGCTCAATGTCAATGAACAAATTAGGGACAATCAATTTATCCAAATATAGGGTCCATGGGTTTGATGCAGGAACCTTGTTGTTCCTATTTTGATAGAAGTATCAATAAAGGTTTCAATCTGACTGAGTTATAACGGGGTCTCTACAACCTTGAGCTAAGTCTCTAAAAAACTTTTTAGGTCATTTGTTTACTAAATTAGGCAACAAGAAAAGCAATGGGGATTGCAAGGAGGGTTTACTGGTTTTGGTTTCATCCCTTTTAACTCCTACTTCAGTCTTCTTTGGTGCCATATTATGAAATTCACTGAGAATGATGAGAAAAGCTTACCCAGGGATAGAACTTGCTTTGAAGAATTCCCTTTACTCCTGCAATTTGAGCTCATTTGCAACTTGGTTTCAACTGTTATGAGTGAAAAAATCTAAACTTGTTTCATGTATGTCAACACCAAGATACATTTACTCTTGGCTCATAAATTCCCACAATTCAAATCTTTGTGTTGAGCTCAATTTTATGTTTTGATGTTGACTGTTGTGAATGGTGTGTTTTAAATAACCCAACGACTTAGTTACCACACTACCTCATGTAATTTTTTTCTCCCCTGCAATACTATGGTTGGTTTTTCATACCTTTCCTCAATATACCACTCTACTGTGGGCTATCCCCTGAGTTATCGTGGTATAGTGTGAAGGGTGTGGTATATGGTAGTGGCTCCTCTCATCGTTGTACTGCAAGCTGCTTGGGGATGAACTATGGTAGAGAGGTATGGTATGGGTGTTATGAGGGGTGGCTAATGTGATAGAAATATCATAGTAAAGGGTAAAAATGAATTTGAGAATGATGATAATGTGATTTATTATGAAAATATAGGTGGGAATTTTGGATTTTAATTGATAAAATACTTATAATTTTTATGAAAATTATAGTTTCAACAACGGGTCTAGTTGGGGATGAGTGATTTACCAATCATTGCAAGGATCCAAAATATCTCTAGGTGCAGACTAGGTGTCCCCTTCATATGGTTTTAGAGGATATGAAAAACTGAAACTATGGTGAGGATGGAAAGAATATGGATATGAAGGTGAAAATGATGGAAATGTAAATGATACTGATAGGGAGAGGGGTTGGAGGAATCAATCATTGATTCCTACTCTAGGTCTCACTTGGAAGACCTCCTTGGTGCCTTGCTGCTCCACCTTAACCTATAGGAACTCCTTCTTGCCTAGGTTCCCCTGGTTCTCCATGGTCAACCTCTCTACCTTGTCAATTTTCAACTACCAAGCCATCTTTGATACAATTCTTCCTTTAACCCTTAATCCTTCCTAAAGGTTAATCTTTCCACAACACTCCACTTGTTCTTGTAGGGGTGGAGAAGTGTCTTAAAAGGCTTCAATCTATCCTCTAGGGGGTTTTGAAAATTCACCAAATCTCCATCCATCCATCGCTTCCATCCAACTTACACCTAGGGTTTGGAAGGCTAGTAGCCCTTGAGCCCCAATTAGGCTTGTCAGAGAGACAAACTGCAATTTTCTTCTAAACCCACTAAAGTACCAAGGTAATTTGTTTATGGATTGAGTTACTCATTCCTACACCTTAAAGATTTATAGGGTTTTAGCCCTGTTCAGCCTGTACTCTGTCCACACTCAAAAAATGACCCAAAAGCCTAGGGTTTTTCAAGCTTTTCAAGCTGTTTCCAGACTGTCAGAAAGTTCTCCTTCCAAATAACTTGATAGAACTTCCTCCTGAATACCATGCACTACCAAGACCTTCAAAAAAATTCACAAGAAAGAATTTCTTCAGAATCTCATTTCCCCTGCAAGTTATGGATCTTTTTCTCCAAGTCTTCCCTAACCCGACCTGCACTGGCTCGCCTAGGGCGTCAATTTGTTAGCATCCACAGAACTCAAAAAAAACCTAAAAATTAACATATTTACAAGCATGGTGACTAGGAACTATTTCCAAAGGGCCGTATAGTTTGTATGGAGGAAAAGTGCTCTAGCACCACATTTTCAAATAAACAGTCTGTTTCAGACCAGAACTTGAGCATAAACAAATTATTTACAATAAATACTTATAAATGCAACAAAGAAGCTATCTAATCTAACTCAAAGCTTGAAGACAACTAGAACTACATTGTACATATCATAACAATAACACTAATCCATAGAAGGTCTGCCAAGATACAAAAATTCAGAAATATTAAGACAAAATGCTATTTTCTTTTATTCACACAAAAACTTCACCAAATTTTATTCCTTCCAACCCAACTCTTGGGTCGAGGTACCCATTAAATAGGCTTGGAAATAGTTAGGTTTCTTTTTAACGAGCCTAAGGATGACCAAAAGGTTAATGTTGTAAAACATAGTGTGTTTTCCAACCTTGGTCCATTGTTTTGAAAACAAACAAGATAAGCTTCCAAAGGCTACTCAACTTTCACCACTTCTTACTTAGGGAGAAAAAAACATCAACCAAAAACAAGATGGTCAACATGACCTCACACAAAACAACAAAAATTATAACTTCAACCAAAACTTCAATAAACCTTGAACTTTGCCAGGTGCTCCTGCACCATTCTCCCCCTCTCAGCACAAACAACTAAGGAACTTTAGGAGAGATAAGGGACACATCAATGCCTTGTTTCTTAAATTTTTCTTCTTCTACCCAAGTAGCTTTAGATTCATTCTTGTTCTTCCATTTGACAAGATGCTCCATGTACAACTTGTGCCTTGTAGCCTTCTTCACTCTTGACTCCAATATCTTCTCTTCTTGTAGCCTGTCTGGAGTTGGTAGTGTCATGTTGCTAATATCCTTGAATATGTCCTTACTATCCTGATCCAAATCCTTGATTGTCCCCTTATACTTGATCAAATCAGCAACATTGAACACAGGTGAGATCCCTAGATCAGTTGGTAACTCCACCTTGTATGCATTCTGCCCATACTTGGCCAATACCTTGCAGGGACCCACTCTCTTCATCTATAACTTGGTTGAAATTCCTTTCTACAACCTGGATTTGTTTAGGTGGACCATAACATAGTCCCCTACTTGAAATTGCACATCTTTTAGTAACTATCTTCTTGACCTGCTCTTGGATCTCCTTCATGGTCTGACTGAAGTCTTCTGCATGTCCACTCCTATTCTCCATAGATCCAAGATCTCTAAGCTCACAAATGCCTCTTGGGTGCATCCCATACACAACCTCAAAAGGACTTTTCCCTATAGTTCTATTGACACTGTCATTATAAGCATACTCAGCTTGGGAGATAACCATATACCATGTTTGTCCATATTCCTTGGTTAGACACCTTAAAAGATTACCCAACACTCTGTTAACCACCTCTATTTGACCATCGGTCTAAGGATGGTAAGCTGATCCAAATGACAGATTTGTACCCAATCTACTCCATAGAGTCTTCCAAAAGTGACTCATGAACTTCACATCTCTGTCAGATACAATGCTTAATGGTAATCCATGGATCCTTACAACTTCCTTGAAGAAAAGATGAGCTATGTAGCTGGCATCATGAGTAAGTTTGTAGGGAATAAAATGACTCATCTTGCTAGATCTGTCTACCACAACATAAACACTATCAAAACTAGTCTTGTTCTTAGGAAGACCTACCACAAAATCCATGCTCACACACTCCCATGGTTTGTTAGGAATGGGAAAGGGTTGATATAAACCAACATTGCTAGCTCCTCCCTTAGCTTTCATGCATACAACACACTGTTCCACATACCTTCTAACATCTCTTGCCAACTTAGGATAGTAATAGAACCTTTGTACTAGCTCTATGGTCTTGTTGATGCCAAAATTCCCACTAAGACTGCCATTATGCTTTTCTTGAATCATATTTTCCCTCATAGACCCTCTTGGAACACATAACTGATTACCCTTAAATAATAGTCCATTTTGTAATGTATACTTAGAATATTGGCTATGAAAATGATTCTCAAAATTAGAGTATACCTTGTAAGATTTTGAGAAGTCTTCATCTTCACCATATAGGTCTTTGAAACTCTCTAATCCAATGCTTTTTAGCTGTATCTCCTACACTGTCAACAATCTCCTGCATTGCCAGCAATCTCCTGCTTAATGCATCTACCACCTTGTTCATTTGTCCTTTCGTGTGCTTGATGGTAAAAGTAAAAGCTTGGATGTATTCCATCCATTTCAAATTCCTATTACTTAACTTATCTTGGGTGTTGATATAACTAAGTGCCTGGTTATTAGTAAAGACCACAAACTCTTTGGGTAATAAATAATGCCTCCACTTCCTAAGGGACTGCACTAAAGCATACAACTCTAGATCACAGGTAGAGTGATTTTTCTTGGCTTCATTGATATTTTCACTAAATAAGGCCATATACCTACCTTCTTGACTAAGTACTCCTATTTCTACTCCACTTGCATCACACTCAACTGTGAACAATTTATCAAAACTAGGCAATAGTAGAATAGGTTGAGTTGCCACTTCTTGTTTTAGTTTCTCAAACCCTTTATCATCCTCTTGAGTCCACTTAAACTTTGTTTTCAGACCACCTTTGATAGTATCTAGGACTGGTGCACATATGCCACTAAAATTCCTTATGAATTTTCAATAGAATTGAGCCAAACCATGAAAACTCCTTACCTCTGTTGCTATGGTTGGTGTAGGCCATTTTAGGATGGCTTCCACCTTGCTTGGATCCATCTTTAATGAGCCTTTGGATACTACAAAACATAGATACACAAGCTCTTGCTTGAAGAACTCACACTTCTCAAGGTTGATTTCCAACTTCTCCTCTTGCAACCTTCTAAGAACCATCTCCACACATACTTGAGGTGTTCTACTGTCTTACTAAAAATTAGTATGTCATCAAGATATACTACCACAAAGATCCCTATGAAATCCTTAAGCACTTCATTCATGAGTCTCATGAATGTGCTAGGGGAATTTGAGAGGCAAAATGGCATCACTTTTCACTCATATAACCCATCATTTGTCTTAAAATCTCTCTTCCACTCATCACCATCCTTAATTCTGATATGATGGTATCCACTCTTGAGATCCAACTTTGTGAAGAATTGAGCACCTCCAAGACAATCCATCAGGTCTTCAATTCTAGGAATAGGAAACCTATACCTAATGGTGATCCTATTTATTTCCCTAGAATTAGTACAAAGTCCCCACTTACCTCCTTTATTGGTTGCTAAAACCACTGGTACTGCACAAGGGTTGATGCTCTTTTGAATCAATCCTTGATCTAATAATTCTTGCACTTGCCTAGCTACCTCTAGGTTTTGATCTGGTGTAAGCTTGTATGCTGCTTTGTTAGGTAAAGAAGCCCCTGGTATGAAGTCAATTTGATGACTTATAGCTCTCTTTGGAGGTAAGGTTGCAAGTGTACCATCACTGACAATATCCTTATACCTTTCAAGTAGCTTTTGGACTGATTCTGGTATGACTATCTTTTTAGTCTCTTCTTCATCTTTTGACTACATTAAAATCGCGTACCCTTCACCTCCTTGATGTAGGTTGCTAATAAACTCTTTACCACTGCTCAACATGATGTTAGGTACCTTTGACTATCCTTCATCTTCTTCTGATAGTGACTACAACTTGAAGGTTCTTCCATCCTTCTTGAATGAGATGGTGTTCTCTTTCCCATCATAAATAGCACTCCTATCATATTGCCATGGTCTACCCAGTAGTAGATGGCATGCATCCATGGGTAATACATCACAAACTAACATATCTTTGTACCCTCCAATGGAAAACTCCACTGTTACTTCCTCATTCACTAAAACACTTTGCCCTTTGTTTAGCCTTGTGGCTTTGTAGGGGTTAGTGTGGGGTACCTTCTCCAATTTTAGTTTTACTACTACCTCCTCTGAGATTATATTATCTGTTGAACTTGAATCTACTATGACCTTGCATACTTTTCCAATTATCTTGCACCTTACTCTAAAAAGAGCTCTTCTTTGTTTAGGTTCCTCTTTGACTGGCTGCCTGATCAAAACTCTATTAAACATCAAATTCTCTCCTACCTCAAATTCTATATGACTGATCTCAGATGCCTTAGGACGCATAGTGTCCTCTTGTGCATAGGCCACTCTCTTTTCATTGCTTGATGAGGAAGCTTTCTCCGGGAATCTATAAGTAGGGTGACCTATTTGATTGCAATGATAACACTTCATGTTTGCAAAATAAGAACTTCTCTTGCTTGCTCCTCTTCCTCTATTTGAACCTCCTTGAGGTCCTCTTGCTCTATTAAATCCACCTCTTGAAGATGTTTCACCTCCATGCTCTGTGAGTTTAGACTCCCCTTGGTTTCTTTGGTCATTGCCTCTACCTTGGTAGTCTCTACACTGTCCTCTTTGGTCTCTTTGATCTTTGCCTTTTCCTCTGCCCTTAGAAGTCTGATCTTGCTTCCTCTTGTTCCTTTCCTCAATCTTGATATCCAATTGGTGACATTGATGTATTGTTTTAGGACTCAAAAGAGCCATCTCCTCTTGGATGTTCCATTTCAAGCCATTAAGATACCTAGCCACTTTGAGGCTCTCATCCTCTGTCACATTGGACCTCATACAAAGTTTTTGAAACTCTTTAGTATAAGTGTTTACATCCTAGTCTTTCTGCCTTAGACTTTTCCTCTTCTTGTGTAATTGAATCTCGTAGTCATCTAGCATGTAGGCTTCTTTTACCTTAGCAACCATTCCTTTCCAAGTTGATATGGGTTGTTTTCCTTCTTTTTCCCTTTTTGTCTAAATAAAATTCTACCATGTCAAGGATGATCCTCTCAACCTTGATTTAGCAACCTTCACCTTCTATTCTTCAGTGATTCCATCACACTCAAAATGATTCTCCATGCCTTCTATCCAATCCATGACTAGGTCTGCTTCCATCTTTCCACTAAAAATTGGTATGCCTTCAAGTGCTTTCCCACTCAAATCTTTCAATTCCTTCAAGAAAGGCCCCTCCTTCAAAATAGGGTTAGGTTCAGGGGTCTTATTCTTCCCTCAAACTGTACACTCCTTGGTGTTGCCTCAAGTTGGGCTATTCTTTCCCTCAATAGTCTATTGTCTTCTTCTTGTCCTTCAACCATCTTATCCAGTTCTGCATTGGTCACCATGGTGGAAGAATCACTAGACTCACCGTTTGACATATAAGATGCTTCCCAAATATTTAACTTGCTCTGATACCAATCTGATAGGGAGAGGGGTTGGAGGAAACAATCACTGATTCCTACTCTAGGTCTCACTTGGAAGACCTCCTTGGTGCCTTGTTGCTCCACCTTAACCTATAGGAACTCTTTCTTGCCTAAGTTCCCCTGGTTCTCCATGGTCAACCTCTCTACCTTGTCAGTTTTCAACTACCAAGCCATCTTTGATACAATTCCTCCATTCTTCCTTTAACCCTTAATCCTTCCTAAAGGTTAATATTTCCACAACACTCCACTTGTTCTTTCAGGGATGGAGAAGTGTCTTAAAAGGATTCAATCTTTCCTCCAGGGGGTTTTGAAAATTCACCAAATCTCCATCCATCCATCGCTTCCATCCAACTTACACCTAGGGTTTGGAAGGCTAGTAGCCCTTGAGCCCCAATTAGGCCTGTCATAGAGACAAACTGCAATTTTCTTCTAAACCCACTAAAGAACCAAGGTACTTTGTTTATGGATTTAGTTACTCATGCCTACACCTTAAATATTTCTAGTGTTTTAGCCCTATTCAGCCCGTACTCTATCCACACTCAAAAACTGACCCAAAAACCTAGGGTTTTTCAAGCTTTTCAAGCTATTTCCAAACTGTCAGAAAGTTATCCTTCCAAATAACTTGATAGAACTTCCTCCTGACTACCATGCACTACCAAGACCTTCAACAAAATTCACAAGAAATAATTTCTTCAGAATCTCATTTCCCCTGCAAGTTATGGATCTTTTTCTCCAAGTCTTCCCTAACCGAACCTGCACTGGCTCGCCTAGGGCATCAATTTGCTAGCATCCACATAACTCAAAAAAAACCTACAAATTAACATATTTACAAGCATGGTGACTAGGCACTATTTCCAAAGGGCCGTATAGTTTGTATGGAGGAAAAGTGCTCTAGCACCACATTTTCAAATAAATAGTCTGTTTCAGACTAGAACTTGAGCAGAAACAAATTATTTATAATAAATACTTATAAATGCAACAAAGAAGCTATCTAATCTCACTCAAAGCTTGAAGACAACCAGAACTACATTGTATAGATCATAACGATAACACTAATCCATAGAAGGTCTACCAAGATATAAAAATTCAGAAATATTAAGACAAAACACTGTTTTCTTTTATTCACACAAAAACTTCACCAAATTTTATTCCTTCCAACCCTGCTCCTTGGTTGAGGTACCCCTTAAATAGGCTTGGAAATAGTTATGTTTCTTTTTAACGAGCCTAAGGATGACCAAAAGGTTAATGTTGTAAAACACAGTGTGTTTTCCAACCTTGGTCCATTGTTTTGAAAACAAACAAGATAAGCTTCCAAAGGTTACTCAACTTTCACCACTTCTTACCTAGGGAGAAAAAACCTCAACCACAAACAAGATGGTCAACATGACCTCACACAACACAACAAAAATTATAACTTCAACCAAAACTTCAATAAACCTTGAACTTTTCTAGGTGCTCCTACACCAGATACTATACTACTATACATGGAAAGAAACTTTGTTTTTATTGAAGGAGTTCTAGGATTGTCCATGTGCTGGAAATTCCTAGTCCCTTTTTGATTTCCTAAACTACTATGCATGGAATGAATAGTAGTATCTTTGAGAGTTTATTAAGAGTTGTCCATGCACTGGCAACACTTATCCCTCTTTATATTACTGTACATGGAATTGGTGATTTTTTGAAAATAAAAGTTTTAGAAAGTGTCCATGCACTGGTAGTTCCTGTTCTTCTCTGAACATATTTTTCAAATAATAAGAGTCCTCCAATCCTTTTCCAATGATAAAAAAGGGACCTAACCACTAGGCTTCAAACTTTCCATGATTTCTCTTTTCTTGGCATCTAACATTCCACATTAGTACCAAATCATTCACCTCAAATTTTCTATCTTTGGCTTTCTTATCAAAAAGATATTTCATTTATGATTGCAACTTCATATTTTGCTTTTTGGCCATTCTCCTTACTTCATAAAGTTCTAAAAGCTACTCCATCCTCTCCTCCATTAGTTCTAGAATATCCAGGTCTTCTGGAAGGATGAACCTGCAAACTTGCGAAAGGTTTTGTAATGGCATCCTAGTTTATGTTCTATACACCAATTTAAATGGAGACTTTCCAATCACCTTCTTTATAGTAATCCTATCCACCCTCACAACCATTCTCAACTTGGGTCCCATGCCTTATTGTTCCCATCTAACATCCTTCTTATGATTTTCATAAGAATTTTATTACTAGATTCTTCCTAACTGCTTGCTTGTGGGTGGTAAGGGGCAGCATAAGAAACCATAATGCCATATGTGTCATAGAAATTTTTGAATTCATCAAACCTAAAACACATCCCATTGTCTATGATCAACCTTACTGGTGTGCCAAATCTAGTTATGATATTCTCCATCAAAAAATTTATCACCACCTTGCTTGATGCTTTTTTAGTTGGGATTTTCTCCACCCATTTAGTGAAATAATCAGTTGCCACTAGTATCCATTTATGTCCTCCACTTTACATTTCCTATATTTCCCCAACAAAATCAATTCCCCATTTATGGAAAGGGGCTTCTTATTTTAAAGGTTTAAGTGGTAGAGCTCCTTGATATTTCATCTCTCCTGAGAATTTCTGACAAGATTCACACCTCCTTACTTATGCAAAAGAGTCATTGAAAACCTTAGGTTAGTAATAGCCCACCCTAAGAATCTTATGTGTAGTAGTTTTGGTAGAATAATTACCTCCACACACTCCTTCATGCATCTCAATCAAGACATCTTTTTCTTATGATCCATCTAGACACAATAATAGCTCCCCATCCCTACTTTTCCAAAATAGATCCACTTCTATAAACACATACTTGGATGACTATAACTTTAGAGTTCTCCTCTAATTATCACTCAATCCTTCAGGGCACTTCATGTGTTTGAGATAATACACTATGTTTGTGTACCAAGGAGTATGTTGAATGCTTGCAATTGTACCATCCTCATTCTCCACATTGCAGATTTGGTTAGCTTCAATGTTTGCTTCTACCATTAGTTTAGCTAGAACCAACCCCTTAGTGACTTGGCAATCTACATTTTCATATTAATATATTTTACAACTACATGTGGTACACATGCAATCACTTTCACTCCAACTAAATATGGTCTGAAAGCTTTTGTTGCTTTAACCAATTCTTTAGCTTGTTTCTCCATAATGGCATACTTCAATTCTGACCCATGTAGTGATTTGCAAAGAAGGATATAGGCTGCTCATACCCTTCATCATTATTTTGTAACATAATAGTTGCTATGGTGTGGAATGAGGCAAATGAAAATATTTGGAAGGGTTTGGAAAAATTAGGATATTTTGCAATAGGGCTTCTTTGATGGCTTTCTTGATGGATATAAAAGCATCCAAGGCTTCTGCAGTCCAATCTATTTTTTCTCCCTTCTTCAGTATTTTGGATATAGGTTTAATAATCTCATCAAAATTTGACACAAATCTTCTAACAAAGTTAATTTTTCCAAAAAATAATTGAATTTCTTTGATAGTTTTTGGAATGGGGATTTTGTTTATGGCTTATACTCTTTCAGGGTTTATTCTAACTCCTTTTGATACAATGTGCCCCAAAAGCTTACCCTCTGTAACAACAAAGTGACATTTCTTAGGATTGAGAGTGATACCATATTCCAAAGTACTGAAAAATATTTTCTCCAAGTGTTCTACATGGTCCTTTTCCATTTTGGAATAAGAAGTGAGGTCATCCTAGTACACTACCATTATAGTATTGATTAAATCTACAAATGCCACATACATGGCCCTTTGGAAAGTTTCCCCTACATTTGTGAGATCGAATGGAATTATCACATAGACATATGTCCCACTTGGTGTAGTAAATGCTATCTTGTATTGCTCAGACTTTTAAAATTTGATCTGATTATACCCAAAAAATCCATCCATCATCGATAACAACTCACATCCTATGACTCTACAATACAACTTCCATATTTGGGAGAGGGTAATGGTCTTTAAGGGAGGCAATATTTAAATTTTTGAAGTCTACAAATAGTCTAATATCCCCATTTTTCTTTCTTACTGGGACCAAGCTTGAGAACCATGTTGAATGTCTAATGGGCTTAATAATACCTCCTCTGAGTTTTGCTAATTCCTCCTATATTTTGGGCTCCAAGGTAGGGTTAATAGGCCTTTGTTTTTGTCCAAAAGGTTTGGTATTTGGTTTAAGAGGTATTTCATGTTGGAATAGATCCTCTTTGTATGGTTTCAAGTCTTCATATGACCAATCAAATACATGTTTGTAATTTCTAAGTAAATCAATCAACATATTTCTCACTTTTGCACTAATTTTCTTACAATATAGACTTTCTTTGGAGCTGCTTCTATCCCAAGATTAATCTCTTCTAGATTTTCTTGTTTGACTTGGTCTTGTTTATTAAATGTCTTGTCTTTGTTATCATACACCCTTTCGAATGCTACCAATCCCTTTGGTATTTTATTTCTTTATAACTGGACAACATCTTGTCCAAAAATAGTCTCCTTCTCGTCCTTTATTTCAACAAAAGTATTAAATTCAATCTCTTGTGGTTCATATTGATCAATGGAATGGAGGAACTTAAGAATATCTTCATCATCATTAAAAACTTGCCAATTGTATATATTGTTTGGGACTACTAGTCTAGTTTTATATTCTACTTTTGGGTATGTGCAAGATCATGATGGGCCAAAAAGTGGCAATATGATGGGTATGTGGCTGACAACTATTTTTTTACCCAAAATTGATGAAATGAAAAAGGTGTTTAAAGGAAATTCTCAACTTTTAACCAGTATAAATTATGCTTTATTTTCAATTTAATAAGTAATTATTATTCATTTTCTATTCAAATTACAACTAAATTCTGATTGATAGGTTGATTGAAAAATGTCTATAGCTTTCAAACGGTATCACATGTTTTGAATCCAAAATATGTGCCACATTCTATGCTTCGCATACTATAGGATTAAAAAAAAAAATGAATTTCATGAAGTTTTGACCAAGTTAAGGTGGTCAAACATATGAGTTTTTATATTTTTAAAAGTTGTAATAAAAAATCATAATTAATTATTTACTTCGAAAGAAAATACAAAAATATGCACCACATCGAGAGATGAGTAATCTAATTATATCTAAAATATTATAAAATAATATTATCATTTTATTTTGGATAGGGTGGTCAGATAGACACCCACTTCTTATTTTTTCCTATATATATATATATAACTATATATAATAAACCTAGTATTTTAGAAACTAAATTCAATTTGCTACAGATTATATTCTTACATATTTTTGAAATAATATAGATAACTTATTCAATATTTTGCATCAAGTTGCCTAACTCTGATTTTTCTAAATTTTTTGCCACTTAAGGGCCTATTTTTTCCATGATGATCTTGCACATACCCTTTTGCAATTCTTTACATAGTATATCATCCCTTTTCAATGCAACATTCACCAGGAAATTTTCCATGGTATTTTTTCATCTCTGAATCCATTGAATAGAGAATGCATCAAATAGTTCAATTGTATCCCGTATGGCATTCTTGTATTGTTTTAATCTTTTATTTTTGGTAGAATATTTTGATCTTATTTGTGGAATCACCAATTCAAAATCTCCAAAAACAATTAGTAATTTTATTCCATATTTGGTGGCCATTTTTAATCCTGTGAACAAGGCCTCATACTCTGTTATATTGTTTGTAGATTCAAATGTCAACATGAATGAATATTTTAATGTCTTACCCTTGGGAGATATGAAGAAAATTCTTGCCCCATTACCCTCTTTGTTGTAGGCTCCATCAAAATAGATCTTCCAGATCTTGTGTTTTTCATTACTAACCCCTCTAGTGATTGGATCTGTGTTGTTTAGTTTAGGTATGATAGGCTCAATCTTGAAACTTCCCAGGTCGATATCACAAATACAATTGAACTTGTTTGGATTGACTTGTTCTACAAATTTTTCTACCGTTCGTTCTCTATATAGTTTTACATCTTCTCAATTTATTGGTATAGTAGCATATGACAAGTCAAATTCTACACTTCCATCTACTATTGCAGTCCATTGTCTTGATAGTAGCATCACAAAGTGTGGTGGTGTATCAATTATAGTTATGTCTACCCTGTATACTGCTTGTGGATATTAGTTGTATCATTTATTTTAATGATTTATTTGCTTCCCAAATTTCTTTTTGCTTCATTCGATATTAGTTGAATAGCATTTTCCCTATATTCTTTTACTTTCATCGTTTCTAATAGTGGTACAAATATTTTTTATTTGGGACAATGTTTGTGTAAAGTCAAATGAATGAGAAATTTTTTTTTGGGTGTCTTCTTTTGTTCCAAGGGATCTCTTTTATCTTCTTCCTTTTCCATTTTAGTTTCATTATGATTTTTATTATTTCTATAAATTTCCTTATTTTCTTCTCTTGGAATCTATTTTTTCTCATTTTTATTTAGCCCTTTGCTTTCAATTTTTCTAGATTTGTCATGTGTTATCTCCCTATCTCTGATAAACAACCCTCTTGGAGTGCCACTATATGGATTTATTGTTCCATTCCTCAGGCTATAATTTATGCTTGCTTTCTCTACAACAACAACAGTCAATTTTTCAATCTCTTCTTATGTGGGTCTCCTTAACCTATACTTATTTGATTTAGGAAAAGGGTGCAGGGGTGGTTCTTCTTGACTTTCATTATCATGATAAGAAAAAACTTGTTGTTTTAGCCATATGGATATGATATCTCTAATTATTCACATCATATTCATAACCCCCTTCTTCTGATGATGAGTACTCTTTTTCCATTTGGTGAAAATTTTATGAAGCCATGTAAACAGTGTGATCCCTTTCTTCCTCATCATATTGTATTTCTTCTTCTTGTGGTACTAATTGTTCTACCACACAATGTTTTGGGGAATTTGGTGCTTGACAGACCTCACACAATAGATTTTTATCCACCATATTAGCTCCTTTTCTTTTTAATGGATCAAGAGTTTCTTTAAATTTTGGTCTATCATTGAGAGGTTTCCCATCATTCCAATTTGTATTATATGGCATATCTTGTAGTCTTAGTCTTTCATTTTTGTATTGGTTGTCATATCTATTTTGGGGGCTATTAGGATTTTGTGGGATTTTGATGTTATCCCTTTTTCCAATCATGTCAGCTACCTTTCTGCTATTTTCAATGGTCAGTGTTGCTTTTTGTGCTTTAGCTAGGCTTTCTAGGTTTTTGTTCCTAAGCTCATATATAGTTTTGGGATCAAAAGATTTCAAATAGGTTCTTTTGGATATGGGATTAGATAGCTTAGATGGTATTTTTTTGTAAAGTTTGTTGAACCTCTGATTGAATTCATAGACCATCTCATTTTGATGTTTCTGTATGGTCATGAGTTCATGTAAAGCAAACTCTGGTGCACATTGATTTCCATATTATTCATGGAACTAATCATGAAACTCTTGAATGGAAGCAAGAGAATTTGTTGGTAAACTGTTAAACCAATTTCTAGCTTCTTCAGTTAATGACATCATAAACAGCCTCACCTATACATCTTCATATTGCATATCTAGATCTTGGACAAAAGCATTAAAATTCCTTAGGTGTTCCTAAGTTGTGACTACACTACTTCCTATAAATTTTGGGACAAGACCTCTCCAATTGCTGTCCATAGTGTAAGGATATACTTGGAATGCTACTAAGTCAAATTGTCTGATCATAGTTGTGTAGTGTTGAGGAGCTAGTTTTTGAGGATGCTAATATTGGTATAATGGATTATTGTATTGTACGTGGGTTGGTGGCATATATTGTTGGCTAGGCGGTCACTGAGCATTTGGGTGTTGTGATGGATTTTTAGGTGGACCATTTGATGGTTTGTATTGATTCTCGGATTTCTTTTGTGGTGCTTTTGGTAGATTTGAAGGTCCTACATTAGTATTCTTTTTCCTATGAGATGTTGTGTATTTATGGAGGTTAGCTATCTGAATATCAAATTGGGGTCTCTACAACTTCAAATCCTAGAGTTCTTTTATCACTTGGAGTTTCTGTTCATATTCTATTTTCTTTCTTTCTAGTTCTTTTTTTGCATACTCCAACTATGCATTTAATTCTTCTTGAGTCATATATTCATAATTTTCTTCAAAGGCTACATTATCAATAGGCTCATTCTAATTCCCCTGGATTAATGCCATTTTATGATCATATTCATGTTGTCTCTTCATTCTGTCAACCTCAAATCTAGGCATAAATTCTTCCACTTCCTTAGGATCTGACTAAAAGAAAGGATTCCTTTTTTTCTTTAGGAGTCTAAGGTTCTCCAAATGAGCTATTTTCGTTTTTCAATGTATCATAGTGATTATACTTCTCAAAGTGTGGTTTTGATGTTTTATCCTTATTTGTTATGCACATTTCATCATATGCCATCTTACCTTTATCATTCTTATGTGTTTGTTTACCATTGTCATTAGGACCTTCTTTATACAGGGACCTTCTACCATGCATGTTGTGAGCTATTGTGATGGTTTGAACTCTATGGTTTTTTCTTTTTGACGTGTACTTTATTTTATTATTCACAATATTTTATGGAGTCACCACCCACCTTGAAAGAGTGGGATGAATGATTGTTGGTTAGTGACCAAAGATTCAATGCCCTTTTCCTAGTAGAGTTAACTATCAATTTCTTTTGATTCTATTGTGATTCTCAACTTGAGATTGGATATTTTGATCTCCAACGGAGTCACCAATCTGTTAGGACTCAAAAATTTTGGTTTGAAACCACAAGAGGTTTCCAAGCTCTTGATACATTTTTGGCTAACTAACAAGACCAATTAATGTGATTGAATCTTCTTCTCTTCAGTCTCTACCAGACCTAGGTGGGTATACCTATATGGATGAGGAGACTTAGGTGATTTGTTTCCTACTTTGGCAATCTATCCATAGTGGCAAGTATGAGTGGGATAGATCCAAAGGGAAAATTGGTATAAATTGTATAAGTAATATCAAGCAAATGAATGAATATGTTTAGTTAACAAATGTGGTTAAATAGAAGATTTCCTAAGGTAATGGATATGGGTTTGGATTATGGGATGAACATGATCAATTCTTTATTGGATGATGGAGTCAATGAATTTTGATGTAGGACTACTGTGGCAGAAATTTTAATTAATTGGCACTAAGAAAAACTTGTATCTTGTACAACTATGCAGGGATATGGCTATCAAACTCTTCTTATTGATCCACTAATTTATTACTAGGTTGTTGTGACTCACCCAAAAGTATTTTAACCCTTTCTTGAAGGAGGAAATTGAATAAAACTGCATAGTTATGCATTAAAAACAAGATATATACTTGATATACATTAATTGAACAACCAATAATAACACAATGGAGACAAAATGATAGCACTCAATTGCTGATTCTTCTTCAATAATCCAGAAGCTTAACTGAATTACTATGATATATCCACATGAATTTAATTCCTACATGAGAAACTCAAATGAATAAACAACACAAGCATGAAATAGACCCACTGAATTTAGATATTCACTTGGAATAGATTTAGATAATATAAGATAGCACTACTGGAGACAATCGAGCAATTGTTTTTGGTCAACAAATAATAAAAACCACAAATGGATCGAAATCATTGATATTTCATTGATTCTTCAAAATTTAGAGCATGCAAATGATTCAAGAAGAACGATAATTGTATTAGCAAGAATTCTAATTAAAATTTGATGCTTAAAGATGGCCTTAGGTTCCCTTATATATATCGGAAGAAAAAAAGCTTCAAGCTGGTTACAACATTTCAAAATTCCTTTTCATAAAGTTTATTAGAAATAACTAAAACATGAATTAAAGAGATAATTAAACACACCTTCCCACTCAATTAATTTCCATAGAAGTACCCATGGTCATCAAAGACCTATTCAAGATATTTCCTCTATGTGATGTATATAATCAAACTTCTTCAGAGCCCAAGTATTTTTCTTGCCATTTATTAATTGTCATGTCACTTGGCCATTTGAATTCCTATGTATCTACGAAGTTTGTAAGGTGAATCTTCCATCTGTTATCTAGGATTTTTCTGACATCCACCACAAAATTTGTATATCCATTGTCCAACATGATGATCCCATCAAGTAAAGTATGGAATTTGTTGAGATTGATCTCCCCCTCGTCTTGTATATGTGCCAAGTATTTAGGAATCATCTGATCAAATTCTTCTCTCCATTCATCTATACCTTTTAACTAATTGTCATCTTTGAGGATTAACGGGATGAAGAGGTATTTGAGGAGTTAACTGTAATCCTCCTACTTTCCACTTTCTTGTGTATGCAATTTCATTCTTTTAGTCCACTTCATTTCATTCTAACACAGGATTAAGTGACACAATAAATAATATTTCCTAAAAGTAATGGGGGCCTTAGCTTCCCTAACTTGCATGAGCAAGCCCTCATGTATTTGTTCCTCTATTATAGATGCAAAATAAAACTCTACATTTGACTCAGAATGTTGAATTATCATGGCCATTCTCATCAATCCCATTGAAATATGTTCATTTGCATCTATCCCCAAGACTTGACACAATGCATAATAAGTTGTTTTTGAAATAAACTTGAAATTATAAGACTTGGAAAGGTTCCATTTTAGAGGAAGGGATGGGGAGTTTTCTATTATCGTCACCCCTCTTCATGTGTAGGGGGAGCTCATCATTTCAGTATGTTCTTCTCAACCTCTTATACTCCTGCTCCAATTTAACTAAATTCACCTTTGTTACAACTTGTTTATTCAACTTGAAACACTTTATAATGGCATCTCTTGTGACATCAACTAAGAACTCACCATTTGGAAGCCTACCAGTTTTGGTTGGGGCATGGTAATTGTGGCAAGGGATTTATTTAGCTCAATGTTAATGAGCACATTAGGGACAATCAATTTAGCCAAATCTAGGGTCCATGGGTTTGATGCCGAAACCTTGTTGTTCCTATTCTGATAGAAGTACCAATAAACATTCCAACCCAAATGAGGTATAATGGGGTGTCTACAATCTTGAGCTAAGTCTCTAAAAACATTTTTAGGTCCTTTTTCTACTAAACTAGGAAACAAGGAAAGCAATGGGGATTGCAAGGAGGGTTTACTAGTTTTGGTTTCATACCTTTTAACTCCTACTTTAGTCTTTTTTGGTGCCATTTTACGAAATTCATCGAGAATGATGAGAAAAGCTTACCCAGGGATAGAACTCACTTTGAAGAGTTCCCTTTACTCCCATAATTTGAGCTTGTCTTTAACTTGGTTTCAACTATTATGAGTGAAAAATCTCAACTTGTTTCGTGTATTTGAACACCAAGATAGATTTACTCCTAGCTCATAAATTCCCACAATTAAAATCTTTGTGTCGAGCTCAATTTTATTTTTTGATGTTGACTAATGTGATTGGTGTGTTTTAAATGACCCAATGACTTAGTTACCACACTACCTTGTGTCATTTTCTACTCCCCTGCAGTACTACGGTGTGTCTTTAGTACCTTTCCTCAATGTACCGCTCTATCGTGGGTTGTGTCTTGACCCCCCGAGGTATAGCAGTATAGTGTGAAGGATGTGGTATATGGTAGTGGCTCCTCTCACCACCCTACCACAAGTGGCTTGTAGATGAACTGTAGTAGAGAGGTATGGTATGGGTGTTATGAGGGGTGGCTAATGTGATAGCAGTATTGTGGTAAAGGGTAAAAATGAAATTTTGAATGGTGATAATGTGATTTATTATGAAAATAAGAGTGGAAATTTTGGATTCTAATTGATAAAATGCTTAGGATTTTTATGAAAATTCTGGTTTCAACATCTGGTGCACTCATTTTTTTCAAAAAAAATTATAATCTACTATTTTTCCAGATGTGTAGAATAGAGAGCTTGATTTTCAGTAAAAAAAACTACAATCACAAGAAATAAAAAATAAATATAATAATCAAATTTAATTTAATTAAAATTATACTTTTTTGAAGCTTATAATAAGGACTACATACTTACAAAAAATAAACTTTAAATGAATTCATTTGATCCCCCAAAAGGTAAATCAAAAGTGGTTTTTTATCAATATTTTGATAGGTGTAAAGGAGACTCTGTTATAGGTATGGTTTAAAACTAGTGAGGCTCCATCCAAGGGAGCTTGGTCTAAGGTGGTTTGATCAAACTCTCTTCAATTGGAATCCTTTAAATAGATCTTTTCAAGGCTTAAATCATTATATTTTCTAAAAATATGTGATTTTAGCAAAAATCAAGATCTCCCATAAAGTGTAAACCACTATTGTGGTAGCACCCTATTACTTCTATGAAAAGCAAGTCTGTGGAAGAAGTGAGGGTTTCACCTTCAATAGATGGTCATGGTTTTGGGTACCCAAGGGTACTCTTTCTTCTAAAAAAAAGTTACTTGTTGATGACAATCAAGGTGGCTTCCAACACAACCAACACAAATCCAACACTATTCACCAAGAATTTGAAGTTTCAAACCCAAACTAGGGAACTTTTTCACACAAGCACTCTTCTCCTCTACTAGGTCCATAGACCTAAAAACTTGAACCAAATTCACTCTAAATCCTCACAACCAACCATCTCCCAACACATTTTGTAGGCACATAAAAATGACCTAGGCCTGCAAGCTCTATTTTACCACTTTCGTCCTATCATAATAATGACATTTAATTATGTCCTTGGTGCACATTCAACTGTTAATTAAATAATTTATAATTATTTAATTAATTCATATCTCTTTTATTCTTCATGATTATTAAATAAATAAATTTTATTTATTTATTCAATATGTCACTAAGGGTCTATTGTCCTCTTACAATTAAATAAATTTCTTAATTTATTTAATTACCTTTATTCATTTATGTCTTCTAGATTGTTAAATAAATGAATTTTATTTATTTATTTAACATGTCACTAGTTCTCATAATTAAATTAATTTATTAAGTTATCAGTCATAATCCTCTAAATTAAAGAATTATCTTTAATTATTTAATTACTTAATATAACATTTCTCTCATTTTAAATAAATTAAATTATTTAAAATGATCCCACATTATTAACTATCACTTCATTTTAGTAAATAATCTTAAAATTGATTATTTATTGTCACAAAAAATCCACATTTTGAATTAATTTAATTCAAAATGGTAATCTTCTTCCAAAAATCAAGTAATTGAGAAAATTCTTGATTTTCCAAATTTGCTTTTTAGCTCAACCTTTATCCTCTTGATTTTTCAAATCTTACAAATCAAGCAGTCTTTATCTTCTTGATTTTCAAAAATCTTTATCTTTTTAGCTAATTATCACATTTATTCCCCATCGTCGATTCAATTTTCTCAAATGACATCTCGACCATTCATTTAATGATCTTACCCTAGCCCTGATTAGGGATTGTAACATTAAATCTCGACCATTGATTTTAGGCTTGTCAGCTTTCAATCTCGTCCGCCTACCCAAAATTGCATTTTCTATAAAATGCCAATTTGCTCACATTCTTGGGATGACTTCATTATTGCAAGACATTTATGCTTATATTTTACTTTGCACTTAGCTTGTTTAATTCAATTTTCTTACGCATAGGCATAGTCATTTTTCATAGTCATAGGCATAGTCTTTTGTCATTCAAATCCTTAAAGAACTTGCATAGGGCATAGTCATAATCATTTGATCACACATACGAATCAAAGGAAAACAATCATATGCTGCAAGCTAGAAGGTGCTATGGAGGTGAATCATGGAAGCCACGAGTATCTGGTATAATATTTCTTGTTTTTAAGCTTTCACTATATTTCATAGCTTCTTTGGGTTTTAATATTGTTGATATGATCTGCTAACCCTATTTGAAAACTACCAATTAATACATTGGTGAACTCGACTTTGTTATTTTTTGTTTTCATATGATTTTTTTTTTCTGTCATTTTTATAGATTAAGGTACAGAGTGAGACAATTGAGTTTTATTGAGACACATATGTTGCATCGTGATGCATTCAACCGCTAAAATGTTGCAATCACTCTGTTGTGCCACAATCGCAGTCGGGAATGCCCCATCTGACAGATTGAGCCACATTTGCACAATCAATCAATGCATTTTCTTGTCAGTAACTGGCACATAGGATGAAGCCACATTTACTAACAGAGCAATGCATTTTCCTAGTAAATTTTCTTTTAAATTTCTGCATTCGAGTTTCTCTTTTTCCCTTTGTATTTTGGTTTCCTCTTCTCCATTTTTGTTTTTTTCTATATTCTTCCTAGCTTAGGTGTTTTTCGTGTTAATAATCATTGTTCATAGAATTTTACAGTTACATTTCGTGGGCCCAAGACTATTTGATAAAACTCCTAACAAGTTTTTTTGCAAATTCGAGTGTCCAAGAATTATTTCAAAACATTGTGTTTGTTATTTTTTAGAATAGTAAACATTTCTTTTTTGTTGCACATAAAATGAAAATTCTTTCAATTCTATTTGATTGTGTTTGAAAGTGGTAGGAAAATATGCTCTCACCCTATATAAACTAGGTGATCAAAAAGCTAGACCCACTTTATTTTTGTGTAACCCTAATGCAATAATCGTAGTATCCTCTCCCCTTGCACAATCATGCAATCCTTGGTGTAAGAGAAACAATGACTGCCTCTAGAAATTGGGCCTGCTAGGCGATTTCATCACCTCTAGGTGACTCAAACTAGCAATGAAGCTAAAGCCAAGCTACCCCTGACCGGTATATAAATGTGAATCTTAAGGGAAAACCTAAGATTATGAGTGTGGATGTGTCATACAGACCAAGTAGTACTCCACAAAACCCTGTTGAGCTTAACCTCTTCAAGATGGAGTGTTTGCTAATCAAAGATTAATCTTGCACGCCATGTATGGCCACTAGAATGGGGGTCTCAAATTAAACACCATTATTTAGTGACCAAAAACCTTCTATTTGCTAGCACAACACCAATCATTGTGAAGGCATCCACATCTTCGTAGTCTATAGTAGAGGTGATCAATCTTCCATGGGAGTTTCATGGGGGTTGGAAGCTTGGTTGGCTTTAGAAGAGAGTGCACTATAAGGGGGAGCCTATGCAACCAAGCTTTTGAATTCACATGCAATTGATATGCAGCTGGGGAAACCCATGTGGAATCTAGCGAATATTGTCCTGGCTTAACCATAGGACTGTACTTGCTCTCTTTTGTGTTTGATTACTTTCAAAATATCATGCTTTCCATGTGTTTGGTAGTTACTGAAATGAAACAAAAATACTCAAACATTTCAAAACAAACAATCAAACTTCAAACAATTTAGGCTTTTGACCAAAACATCATAAAATTTGACTTTTTACATTTTGCACCACATCTGTTAAACCACAATTGCTCTGTTGCACCACATTCACCTATCTTGCAATGCATTTTCAATCTGAAAAGGCACATTTGACAAATTAAGCCGTAATTGCAATATGTAAAGTTGCATTTGCAAAATCAGACCGAATTTTCAATTTGAAACGACACATTTGACAACTACAATGCATTTTCCACCTGAAACGATGCATTTTCTTGAAAGAAAAATAAACACTATCATAGAACATAATCTGAGTCCAAACATCTTAGCCTGTTATCAAATATCTTTTAAAAAAAAGGTCTTTGTCTAAAACCAAAACTGCAATTGCTCAAAACATCTATCATTTGCATTCACTACCTTGCATTTTTTACCATAGGTTTTAAATTTCCAAAATTTAGTTGCATTCCCTAGGCATCATAATCATCATTTCTAGCATAAAATTGTCCTTAGTTTTCATCTTGCAAGATTTTATATTAGGCCAAATCACCACACTTCGAAAAACTATTGTTTGAAAACTAGGTTAGCTTGGGATATAGTCATTATTC
Organism: Sequoia sempervirens; assembly: GCA_007258455.2. NCBI lineage: Eukaryota > Viridiplantae > Streptophyta > Pinopsida > Cupressales > Cupressaceae > Sequoia > Sequoia sempervirens. The sequence goes on from VDFB02000015.1 coordinate 258,049,974, forward strand.
CTCTTTTCAGTCATTGTCCCTTTGTGAGAACCTCCAACTCAACAGTCTAGTTAGGAAGGCTCACTCATCATTTTGACGTTGTCACTTACTCCCCTTAGAAATTCCTTTTGATAACCAAAATTGAGACCTTAGAGTGGTTAAGCAAAAACCTTTCTCCAAATATTGTCCAAACCTAGTCCTCATTTTAAACTTAGACTTTGCATTGTCCATCTCTAGTCCTCATTTTGAACCTAGAATTTGTATTCATCATCTTAGTCCTTAGTCAACCCTATCATCTTAGTCCTCATTTGGCACTTTGACCTTGACAACCTTATCATAATTCCTTCATCATTTCCTTTAGCAAATGCTAACATCATCTTCCTTTGTCATCCTTTATTCCAACATACAAAGATTTAGTGTCATAACTTGTCATCCTAGTCTTAATTTTACATTTGCCATTTCATTTAGACATCATTGTCGCATTGTCATCCCTTATTATCAAAAATACAAAAACATAGTCTGGCATTGTCATCCTTTATCACAAAAGTACAAAAACATAGGCTAGCATCATCCTTGCATTTAGTTTGCATCACCCTCATTTGAGAAATTTTCTTTTTATGGTGGAAAATAGACTCCAAAGAAAGAAAAGACAATTGGAAAAATTTGGACAAGACTAATTCCAATATCACCAATCACACTTTTGACCCAAATTGGACTTTTGATGACCCATTTAGCAACACAAATAATCAACCTCTCATGACCATACCATCCTCATCAAGCAACCCCTTTGAACCATTGTTACATAAGGATGAATATGGAAAATTACTTGAGGAAAACCTAGATTAAGCAACACAAGATCTAGAGGCAGCCTACCTCATAGAACAAATGGTCTTGTATGATAGAGACAAATATTTGACCATACTTTTAAGTCAAAATTATCCCATGGGCTTGACATTAATACTTTGAGACTAGCATCTTCTAACCACAATGTCAACAATACAAATAACATGTCCAATAGTGGTCAACCTCCAAACAACACAAACAATACCTTTTTTGATGCTACCTCACAAACTGTCACAACTACCATGAGTGCTACCTCCAACATTCCAAACAATTCCAATTCAGTCAATGCTACATCAATTAGAGGAACACAATTTGTCACATTGCCTATATTTTCCACAATATCGCCTTAATCGGTTGGAGCTACCTTTAGATCCTTAGCAATATGGGTTAGTTATTCCAATCCTCTATTTACCACTTCGGTAAATGCCATGGGGCATCATCAAGCCACTCAAACCCTTTGTTTATGACTACATCTAGTACCATGAGTACATCCTCATCAAATCCTCTCATTGGTACCTCACTTAATCTTTTGGGAGGAAGTAAATGAAATTTTCTTATCCAAGAACCACAAACAAATGCTAATACATCAACACAGTTTAATACCAACCCCTCACAAGGACAAAACATGAATACTCCTTTGGGATAGTTCCAACAACCCCGACAAAGAAATCAAAACACGCAACCTATGGCATCTATCAGACACCAAACTATTCCTAGTCACCATATTCCCCAAATATCGACCCAAATGGCTCAGGGACACATTCTAACATATTCATCCCATATTCATACCCATCAACATGTCCCCAATCCAAGATTTCAGTACCAACACGCAAACCAAAACACATCATACATGTCACAACAACACATCCCTCAGCAACATACCAACATCCACTCACAACAAATGGGGACCCATGGTGTACCAATTAATCCAATGTATGGGGCCACAAATGACCCTATAATTGATGAGTTTCAAGAAAAGGTAATGGGTCTAGAGAAGACCATAGAAAACATGCAAATATCTGACCATAAATCACAAGTGTCATATGACTTATTTGTATATCCCTTTAAAATGAACTTATACATGCCACCATTTCCTCCAGGATATGTGTCACCAAATTTTACCAAATAGAGAGGAAAGAAAAATCTTATCAAACATGTCCTAGAATTCGCATCCAACTATATGGATGTCACCTATGAACAAACATACTTGATGAGAATATTTTCTAAGAGTCTTGCAGGTCCTTCCCTTGAATGGTTCTCCACTCAAAAGGATATCAAAACATGGGATGAACTTAAACACAAGTTCATAAAAAACTACTCATATAACATTGACATTGACACCTGTATTACTAGCTTATGCAATCTCACACAAGAGGAGGTTGGTGAAACTTTCATCCCATTCTTCCAAAAATGGAGAAGTCTAGCTAGTCGCTGCCACATTGACATACCTGAAAGAGAAAAAAATGAAATTTTTGTTCAAACACTTCTAGGCCCCTTAAAATATGGATTGCAAGTGCATTGTTGGACAACTTTCACAGACCTCATCAAAAAGGGTGTCCAAATCGAGAAAGTGCTTATTACAAAAGGAGAGTTAAAATACAGTCCTAAAAACACAAATGTGAATCCTCCTACTGACAAAAATAAGTATTGGGTCAAAAATAAACATGTGTACCAATGACGGTGTTGTCAATGCCAAGGTTGTCAACACTATGGCTCTTGTACTAGCTCTGAAAGGGGTTCAACCACAAAAAAAACCAACAATGATACTCACACCCCTACCAATGTCACTCCAAACAACCAAAATGGTCAAAACAGTCAAAATCAAGGACAATACCATCAAACAAGACAATTCCCAAAAAGACGAACATACTCTCGTTAGGAGAACCAATTGAGGATGTCCTTAAGAAGCTCCTCCAAAATGGTCTCACAAACTTGAAGAACCAAAGTTGTATGACCCAGGACAATTTAAACCATCATGGTGGGATGATAACACTTTTTGTGATTACCACTGGACTAAAGGATATAAGACATCATTTTGGTGATAACTCAAAAATATTGTGCAAGACCTTATTGAGAATCAAATAATTGAATTAGGTGGGCCACAATTTCCATCAAATTATGATCATACCATCCATAAGAACCCACTTCAAGACCATGGTTCTAATAATGCTTCCACGTTAGGTCCTAAGACAAATAATAATCAATCCAATTATGCACACACCAAGTATGACTATTCCAGTGGACCTATTATAAACAATGTCTGAGCTGATAATGAGTGTGTCAATAGCATCATAGTCAAAAGAGCACCTCAATACAATGCTACTACTTGAAGTGGTAAGGTCACCATAGTTGGTCTGTCTCCTGCTAGGAAACCTAAGATCACCATACCTGGTCTATCCCCTATTCAGTCACAGCCTAGCTCATCCACAAACCAGTGACAATGCAAGAGTCATGATACGTCGCTGCTTCTCTAAATCCTAATGTCCGGATCTCACTAAAAAACTAGTAACATGATGAAAAATCAACAAAAAAGTGCCAAGTGTTTTCCAAGTGTGTCTAGATGCCAAGTGTTTTAATTTCAAGATGTCAGGTTTGATAGTGTTGAGATTCCAAGGTGTCATCTTTGGATGATGCCAATATGATGAAAGCTAAAGATCACCAAATTTAGGAAGGACACATCCTGAATAATGTTGATGTTGAGAGGATTGATCTTTGAATTTCAAGAGGATCCCTCAAAATTCCAGATGATGGTGATGATGTCAAGATGAAAAATGCCAAAGATTGCCAAATTTAGGAAGGACACATCCTGAATAATGTTGATGTCGAGATAATCGATCCTTAAATATAAAAAAGGATCCCTTAAAATTCCATATGACAGTGACAATGCCTAGGAAGGACACATCCTAGGGCATATACAATAGAGGTTGTTCTTTAGAAGGACACATATGAAAAATATTGATGTCGAGAGGAGTGATCCTTAAATGTCAAGAGGATCCCTCAAAATGTTAGATGATAGTTATAATGCCTAGGAAGGAAACATCCTGAGGCATAAATGATAGAGGCTATTCTTCAGAAGGACACATCTAAAAGATAACCAAGAATTGACAGTTTGATCGATTGTGACAATTTAACTTGTTTTGAACGAGTTTGACTGAAGTTTAACTAAGTTTGACTTGTGTTGACTATATGTCGATGTTGACATGCTAATGTGATTGTCATGTTTATTAAGGAATTGCCAAAATTTGGTTGCTATAATTGGCTTATTTTGAGATGAATTGTTTGAATTTAATACTTTTTGACATGTGTGCTAATGTAGTGTCATGAACATTAATGGACTGACCTAGTGCAGCCTTAAGGGCTCATCGATAGATGGTCTTTCCTACATCATACACTAAGAGACCTCACAGTTCGCAACAAACAATGACTTTTTCTTGATGACCAAAGATTGAATCATTATTTTAATTTTTACAACCTAAAAGGACTGACCTAATTTCTTGGGGACTCGAAATTTAGTCTTCCCTACGTAGAAAATGCGTAGAGACAATGTAGTTCAAACAAATGGAGACTGATTGAGTTGATGGACTTGACAAGGAATGACTCTGTTTTGTTTTTTCTAGACATTTTAACTTTGTTGGGGTTTCTTTAGGACTATTTTGGATTTTTAGGTCTTTTTTTCAGGACATTTTACAATGTTTCGGGTCTTTCTTCAAGATGTTTTGTGATGTTTTTGTCTTTTTTTAGGAATTTTTGTAATTATTTTGTCTTTTTTTAGGACTTTTTGTAATTTTTTTATCTTTTTTTAGGACTTTTTGCAATGTTTTTGTCTTTTTTTAGGACATTTTGCAATGTTTTTGTCTTTTTTCAAGACTTTTTGATTTTTTTGTCTTTTTTTAGGACTTTTTGCAATGTTTAATAGAATTGAGGATACATGTCAAAACAAAAGTCTAAATCATGACACATCACCCTCATGTCAAGAACTATAAGGTAGTCCATCCCATGACCCTATCTTCTAGTCCATTTAAGAATTCCTCCTAGAAAACCATCATAGCATCCAAAATACACCTATCCTTGACAAAGATTCTAATTATATCATCCAAGACACTACCATTTTTTACCAAGAACCTACCATTGATCAAGTCCAAAAAAATCCACTCCTTGACCTTTACGCCATTCATAATCAAACACTTGATGACCCTATTCAAGCCCCAACTAGCAACAATTTACAAAATGAGACACTAGCCTCCATGAGACACATAGACGATATTCCTCCAAACTAAGAGTCTTCCACTATAGATATATTTGCAAATGATCAAGATATAGCCAAATTCTCTGGACTATATGACAATGACCATAATGATGGCTTCAACACTATGTATGGGACCATCTGTAGATTTGGCACGCAAGTTTGGCTGGATCAGTGTATGGCTTGGGTGATATAGGTAGTTATATGAGTAGGTCATGCCAGCTGAGATGAGAGATCCAACTTTGAATAGGACACATACAAGTAGCAACAATAGGTCAGGGAGTGGCAATGGTAGCTGGATTAGTGCAAGGGATTGTATATCTTCAGGGCATAATTCAAATCACAGGTCACATCATAGGTACTCCTCCAGTAATAGGTAAGGGCATTGACATGGGTCATCAAGTTTAGGCCATAGATCCATACCTAGCCTGTGTCTAGTGATAGATCCTTCAGCCTCATAGAGTCACATCGCAGTGTTGTCATAGATGCACATTACCATGGAGATGATTCCATCAATTTCAGTTCCATTAGGTTCATAGGTAGAGGCTACTATAGTTCCACCGATTACCTGAGTGCTAGGCACAGGTCCTCAGTCACCACACTCTTCACCATGAAGGGGTGAGGAGAGAATTTCATAGGGACATGCTTACTATATTTGGTGTCATGTTTTAGACTTTATTTTATGACACATTATGTATTGACTATCAAGCCTACAAACTTTATTTTTGGGATATCCCTTGAATTTATCATGTGACATTATATAATTTGAGATGATGCTATATATATGATGTAGTTTTGATGTGGCCTATATGTGTGTTATGTGATGTTATTTGATTTATGCAATATGATGAATGATGAATGATTTATGTATGATGCATTTATGATGGATGGTGGTATTTTATTATATGTCCTATCATGTATGTCCTATGATGGTTTCTTATGATGCGATGCCATGATAATGCCATTTTTATTTTTATGTCATGCCGATGTTATGCCATGGATGATGATGATATGAATATTATATTTATTTGAATGGATGCCATGTTTATGATTATGTTAATGCATGAATATGTAAAATGTGATATGTGATGTAATGGATATGAGTTCCTAATATGGATGAAGTATGATGGACCTAATGCAATGCCTATATGATTATGTATGCACCTATGTTTTTGTATGTCACGGAATATTATCGTGAGACAGAAGGAGATGCATGTTAGTTCCTAGACCATATCCTTCAAAGCCTTACCATAGGACTTTAATATTTATTTCTCTTAGTAATCATTAGGCATATTATTGTAATGGCCAACAAACACGATGATATGACATAAATCAAGGTGTACAAGGTCGTACCATCACATAAGACAAGTAGCCATAGACAACGATGATTGTGACTCATAATAAGGACACAATTTCCCTAGTCTTTTTGTCATAACCAGCCATAAACAGAAAAAGACAAGAAGGACAATTCATGAAATGTCATTGCTTCTCTAAATCCTATTTCTAGGACATCCTCGAGTAACTAGTAGCATGATTTCCAAAAGGAAAAAATAAAGCCATTATCATGATACACTGTTATTTTTCTAAATCCTGTAGTCAGGACATTGCTAAGAAACTAGTAACATGAGTGTCAAAAGACAAGACAAACATCATGATACGTTGTTGATTCTCTACATCTTGTTGTCTGGATCTCGCTGGAAAACTAGTAACATGATGAAAAATCAATAGACAAGTGCCAAGTGTTTGCCAAGTGTTCCTAGATGCCAAGTGTTTTAATTTCAACATGTCAAGTTTGATAGTGTCAAGATGCCAACGTGTCATGTTTGGATGATGCCAAGATGATGAAAGCCAAAGATTGCCAAATTTAGGAAGGACACAACCTAAATAATTTCAATGTCAAGAGGATCTATCTTTGAAATTCAAGAGGATCCCTCAAAATGCTAGATGACAACGATGATGCTGAGATGAAAAATGACAAATATTTCCAAATTCAGGAAGGACACATCCTATATAATGATGATATCAAGAAGATAGACCCTTAAATGTCAAAAAGGATCCCTCAAAATGCCATATGATAGTGACGATGCCTAGGAAGGACACATCCTAGGGCATAGATGATAGAGGTTGTTCTTCATAAGGACACATTTTAAAGATATCAATGTTGAGAGGAGTGATCCTTAAATGTCAAGAGGATCCCTCAAAGTGGTAGATGAAAGTTACAATTCCTAGGAAGAACATATCCTAAGGAATAAATGATGGAGGCTATTCTTCAGAAGGACACGTCTGAAAGATAACCTAAATTGACAGTTTGATCGGTTGTGACAATTTAACTTGTTTTGATCAAGTTTGGTTGAAGTTTAACTAAGTTTGACTTATGTTGACTATATGTCGATGTTGACATGCTGATGTGATTGTCATATTTATTAAGGAATTACCAGAAGTTGGTTGTAGTAATTGGCTTATTTTGAGATGACTTGTTTGACTTTAATAATTTTTGATGTGTGTGCCAGTGTAGTGTTGTGAACCCTAATGGACTGAACTAGTGTGGCCTTGGGGGCTCATCGATAGATGACCTTTCCTATGTCATACACTCAAAGACCTCATAGTTTGACAAGACCAATGACTTTGTCTTGATGAAAAAAGATTAAATCATGATTTTGATTTTGACAACCTAAAAGGACTAACCTAATGTCTCAAGGACTCAAAATTGAGTCTTTCCTACATAGCAAATGTGCAAAGACAATGTAATTCATAAAAATGACAAAGATTGATTGATTTGATAGACTTGACAAGGAATGTATTCGTTTGTGTGTTTTCTATACATTTTGACTTTATTGGGGTTTCTTCAGGACACTTTTCAATTTTTAGGTCTTTTTTTTAGGACATTTTACAATGTTTTTGGTCTTTCTTCATGATGTTTTGCAATGCTTTTCTTTTTTTAGGAATTTCTTTTCTTAGGACTTTTTGTAATTTTTTTTCCTTTTTTAGGACTTTTTGCAATGTTTTTGTCTTTTTTCAAAAGTACAAAACAAAATCAAAACATTGCAAAAAGTCCTAAAAAGGACAAAAACATTACAAAAAGTCCTAAAAAAAGACAAAAACATTACAAAAGTCTTGAAAGAAGACAAAAACATCACAAAACATCATGAAGAAAGACTAAAACATTGTAAAATGTCCTGAGAAAAAAAAGACTTAAAAATCAAAAAGCATCTTGAAGAAACCCCAACAAAGTCAAAATGTCTAGAAAACACAAAAATGAAGTCATTCCTTGTCAAGTCTTTCAAATCAATTAGTCTTTGTCATTTTTCCAAACTACATTGTCTTTACACATTCACTACATAGGCAAGACTCAATTTCAAGTTCTCGAGACATTAGGTAAGTCCTTGTAGGTTGTCAAAATAAAAATTATGATTCAATCTATGGTCATCAAGACAAAGTCTTTGGTCATGTTGAACTACTAGGTCTCTGAGTGTATGATGTAGGCAAGGCCATTTCTTAATGAGCCCTCTAGGCCACACTAGGTCAGTCCATTAGGATTCATGACACTACACTAGCACACACGTCAAAAAGTATTAAATTCAAACAAGTCATCTCAAAATAAGCCAATTACTATAGCCAACTTCTAGAAATTCCTTAATAAACATGACAATCACATCAGCATGTCAACATCGACATATAGTCAACACAAGTCAAACTTAGTTAAACATCAGTCAAACTCAATCAAAACAATAAATTGTCACAACCAATCAAACTGTCAATTCTTGGTTATATTTTAGATGTGTCCTTCTAAAGAATAGCCTCCATCATTTATGCCTTAGGATGTGTTCTTCCTAGGCATTGTAACTATCATCTACCATTTTGAGGGATCCTCTTGACATTTAAGGATCACTCCTCTCAACATTGATATCTTTTAGATGTGTCCTTATGAAGAAAAACCTCTATCGTCTATGCCCTAGGATGTGTGCTTCCTTGGCATCATCACTATCATATTTGATTTTGAGGGATCCTTTTTGACATTTAAGGATCGATCCTCTCGACATCAACATTATTCAGGATGTGTCTTTCTTGAATTTAGCAATCTTTGGCATTTTTCATCTCAGCATCATCACCATCATCTAGCATTTTGAGGGATCCTCTTGACATTCAAAGATCGATCCTCTCGACATTGACACTATTCAAGATGTGTCCTTCCTAAATTTGGAAATATTTGGCTTTCATCATCCTGGCATCATCCAAACATGACACCTTGGCAACTCGGCACCATCAAACCTAACATCTTAACATTAAAACACTTGGCATCCAGACACAATTGGAAAACACTTGACACTTGTCTATTGATTTTTCATCATGTTACTAGTTTTTTCGCGAGATCTGAATAACATGATTTAGAGAAGCAGCAACGTATCATGACATTTTTCTTGTTTTTTGACTCTCACTAGTTTCTTAGCAATGTCCTGACTATGGGATTTAGAAAAACAATGACATATCATGATAATGGCTTTTTTTTTCGTTTAGGAAATCATGTTGCTATTTTCTTGAGGATGTCTTAGAAACATGATTTAGAGAAGCAACAATGTTTCATGACTTGTCCTTCTTGTCTTTTTCTATTTATGGCTGGTTGTGAAAAAAAGGTTGGGGCAATTGTGCCCTTAGTATGAATCACGATTATCCTTGTATGTGGATAATTTTTTTATGTGATGGTACGATCTTGCACACCTTGATTTATGTCATATCATGGTGTTTGTTGGCCATTACAATAATCTTCCCAATGATGATTAAGAGCAATAAATATTAAAGTCCTATGGTAAGGTTTTGAAGGATTTGGTTTAGGAACTAACATTCATCTCCTTCTATCTTGACATATTTTCTCATTTGTCTCATGATGATATCCTGTGACATACAAAAACATAAGTGCATACATAATTATATAGGCATTGCATTAGGTCCATACATACTTCATCCATATTAGTAACTCATATCCATTGCATCACATATCACATTATACATAGTCATGCATTAACATAATCATAAACAATGCATCCATTCAAATAAATATAATATGCATATCATCATCATCCATGGCATAACATCATCATGAAATACAAATAAACATGGAATTATCATGGCATTACATCATAAGTAACCATCATAGGATATACATGATAAGACATATAAATAAATACCATCATCCATCATAAATGCATCATACATAAATCATCCATCATATATCATAGTGCATAAATCATATAACATCACATAACACACATATATGCCACATCAAAACTGCATCATATATATAGCATCATCTCAAAAAATATAATGTCATAGGATAAAGTCAGGGGATATCCCAAAACTAAAGCTCATAGGCTCAATATTCAATACATAACATGTCATAGCATAAAGTCTAAAACATGATTCCAAATATAGTAAGCATGTCCCTATGAAATTTTCTCCTCACTCCCTTGTGGAAAAAAGTGTGGTGACTGAGGACCCGTGACTAACATTGAGGTAACCAATGGAACTATAGTAGCCTTTGTTTTTTAACCCAATGGAACTAACACTGATGGCATCATCTCCACGGTAACGTGCATCTATGATGACATTGTGGTGTGACTATGCGAGGCCAAAGGATCTATGACTAGAGGTAGACCGGGTACTGATCTATGGCTTGAACTCAATGACCCATGTGAATTCCTTGACCTGTGATTGGAGGAGTTTCTGTGATGGGACCTATGACTCAAAGTATGCCCTAAAGATTTCAAACCCCTTGGACTGCTTTGGCTACCAATGGCACTCCCTGACTTGTTGCTGCTAGCCTTTTGTGTCTTGGTCAAAGCTTGATCTCTCATCTTGGTTGGTACGGCCTACTCATATAATTTCCTATATTTCCCAAGCCATACATTGACCCTGCCAAAATCGTGTGCCAAATATGTAGATGGTCTCGTACATAGTCATGCAAACTTTGTACACCACTATGTTGCCTCCTATTAACAGATCATTGCCTGATCTCACTCTACCTGTAATGCTCTGACCTGTGTGACACTCTCATCCAATCTCCCTTGTAAGTATGCCACCCTCTGGTTTGTTGTGGCATCACAAGGCAATTCCAAGCTAGATGGTACCATATCCTCTCCCTCCACCATGCTTCATCTCAACAATCTCTTGGCCTCATCCTCATCATCCTCCCTTGTATCCTCCTCTCCTCTGACCCCCTCCTCCCACAACATATCAACATCCATATCAGCCTTAGGTTGAACCTCCTCCTCCCTGACCTCCTAATCCTGTCTAGCCTCCTCCTTAGCCACATGCTCCTCCTCAACCATGTGCTACTCATGACCTACATCCTCCTACTCCTATCTAGGCTCCTCCTCCTCACCTACCTTTGGGATAGCATGCAGTGCCCCTCTTGTTGCATGCTATCACACCCTCCTAGCCTACCTCCTGCTATCTCTCCTCCATCTTCAGTTGTCTCCTCTATCCTCCCCAACATCTCCATCATCACCATCTCTCCCTCCACATCTACCTATGTCCCTTCCATCATCTCTCCCTCTACCTCTATATTTTTTGCCACCTCTACTCATTGGCCTAGCTCATGGAACATGTGGTATAACTGATCTCCTATTAGTTGGCACTGGCCCATCTAGATCTATTAGTGGCACTGGTTGATGTTCCTACCACCACAAGTCATAGTCTACTATCATCTCAAGATCCACAATCCCACCCCTCCATCCCCACTACTGCACCACTATCCCATCAATCTGTTGCATGGAAAATGGTACAAGAATAGGTAGACCCCAGGCTCCTTCCTTCAAATATCTGGCATACTCGATTGTGCCTACCAATACACCCTACTGCTCTCCAAACTGTCTTCGTACATGCTATGGAAAATAAATCTCTATGATGAGTTGAATTTGCACTATCCTACCAGTCAAATATTGGTACTGTTTGAAAAGGTGGTCATATGCATCATCCCACTACTCACAATCTCTATAAGGCCTCCAAATGAATGCAATCATCATGCTGATATGATGGCACCACCAACCTGTCTCTCCCACCCTTGTTTGTTGTCGAGCATCGACATAGTAATAAGCATATGGAATCCCCTTTGCTAGCTATGGTCTCTTGATAGGAGGTTAAAATATCACCACATGCTCCAGGTCCATATCATCAGAAGTGTCGTACCACATTCAATGCTTTATTCCCTCCTGTAGGCCACCTCATGGAGCTGATGGTAAAGAATTCCTAACAAAGACTTGAACCAAAATCACTCTAAATCCTCACAACCAACCATCTCCCAACACATTTAGACACCCATTAAAACATGTTATCACATACCTCATAAACTTATGCAACTCCTTTGAAACCTCATCCTCAAATCTTGTCTTCTACACTGACCTAGGCCTTGAATTAGGCCTCTTTTACAAAGAGACACCCATTTAATCTTGCAACCAACCCAAAAAACCAATGGGAAAACAATAAATTTCCATGAAAACTCCAAATTTCACAAGTTATTTGCAATGAAAAATTTACTAAAGTGCTCTACCATGAAACCCTCATTTCTTGCATTCTACATGGGGGTTTATTGAAAGACCATCTTACAATCCAAAAAAATACAAGCCACCACTTCAAGAACTCTTCATTATGCCTGCATATACTTAAAAAACATTCACCAAACCACTGTCAGCATTAGTTCATCAAACCCTATTGTAAAACCTCATGTTTCAAGCAAAATCTCTTAGAAATCCTTGAGGACATTTATCAAAAATCTCTTCAAACACTACTTCCTACTTTATTCAAGCAATCTACATCTAAACCTTTTCAATGGGACCCATTTAACTATTCATAGGTCATACAGTCAATGAAATGGTCCCTTAAAACATGATTTTTGTTTTACAAACCCTTAAACAAGGTATACAGGCCAGTTCATAGTTCAGAGAAACAACATAATTTTTGGAAAAACATAGATTTTGCAAGGAAAATAATGAAATTTTATTACTTCTTCTCAATGATCAAATTATCCAACAATCCCTTTGAGTTCAAAATCATTTTTAAAAGTCCTCCGACCTCATTCAATTGTTACAAATACTTTTCAAACCCATATGATCGTTGGTTTACAACCTTTACATTTTCATTAACTTTTCAACATTGCTTTTCAATTTTTGCAATTTTGGCACAACTGACCCCAAAATCATTCTAATCATTCTAAAACATTAGTAATGGTCTTATTATATCTTATCCAACCTAATAACATGAATCCAAACAATAAAAATGCAATTTTACCCTCCTAGACAACTTTTTCCCAAAATGACATCCTTAACAATGTTTGCAACTTCTACAAAATGGAAACAAAAGACCTCAAAACTTCACCAATTACATTTGAATGGTCACAATTCATCTTATTTAATTCAAAATATCCATAAAATATCTAAACTCTAACACTTGACCATCTTTTTGTGTATCTTGAAGTTGGTGCTCCTGCACCACCTGCAAAGAAAACTATGTTATAACACTAGAGACTTGGCCACATTAGAGAAAATGGTTTAAGGACATTTAAAAATGAAAACCTTGTCAAAGGTTTGTTTGATTGTAATCTTGAATTTTATTTCTGTGAGAATTTCATTTTTGGAAACCAAAACCATTTTTAGTTTTACTCCAGCTCTCATATATCTTGTGGTGTGTTGGATCTTATTCATTTTGATGTGTTTTTTTTTATAGATGTTACTTCAATTGTTAAATCCACATATTATGTTTCATTTATTGATGATTATAGTAGAATGACAAGGGTATATTTTCTAAAGATTAAATCCAAAATTTTCAGTCGATTTAAAGAATTCAAAGCAATGGTTGAGTTGCAAACTAGAAATAAAATAAAATGTTTGAGGACTGATAATGGTGATGAATTTTGCTCTAATGATTTTGATAGATTATGTAAAGAGTATGGTATTCATAGAAAGAAGACAACTTTGTATTCTCCATAACGGAATGGAGTTGTAGAAAGAATGAGTGGGACACTGATGGAGAAGGCTAGGAGTATGTTGAGTGGTGCTAGCCTAAAACAAAGGTTTTGGGCTGAAGCTATTGCCACTGCCCATTACCTGATTAATTCTCCTACATTAGCTCTTTTCAATAAGATTTCTATAGAGGCATGGTCAGGTTGCAAGCCTTCATTAATACATCTTAGAGTGTTTGGTTGTGAGGCATATGCACATGTTCCAAAGGATAAATGAACAAAGTTGGAGAACAAGGTTGTGAAATGTATCTTCATTGGATACCATTGTGGTGTGAAAGGATACAAGCTTTGGGAACCTATTGCACAAAAGGTATTATATAGTACAAAAGTGTTATATTTAGAGAAACTAATCTTTCTTCTATTACATTGTAGCCATAACAAAGTAAATAGGAAGATGTGATTCAATTTCCTTATACACTTGAGAAAGTTGAATTGAGGCCCAAGGATAGACAAGAAGTTGAGGAGAGCTCATCTATCTCTAGATCTTCAAAAGAGGAGGAAGAACCTCCAATTCAACTTGTTTGTAGGTCTACAAGGAATCTAGACAACCACCCGAAAGGTATAGACCTAATGATTGGAGATGTATTTTTTCTTTGAATACTAACATGGATGAATCAAGATCTATAGAAGAGGCAGTAGGTATGAATGTTGTAAAATCTTGGAAGATTGCCATGGATAAAGAAATGACATCTTTTAAAAAGAATGATACATGAAATCTTGTACCATTGCTTGAAGGACGGAAACCTATTTGTTGCAAATGGGTGTTTAAGAAAAATATTGGTTCAGATGGAGGTATTGAGAAGTATAAAGCAAGGTTGGTTGTGAAAGGTTACTCTCAAGTTGAGGGTGTTGATTATGGTGAGATATTCTCTCCTATTGCAAAAATGACATCCCTTATATTTTTTCTTTCTATTGTTTTTGCTTATGATTTAGAGGTTGAGAAAATGGATGTGAAAATTGCTTTCCTTCTTGCTGATTTGGAGGAGGATATTTATATGACACATCCAAAGCATTATGTGGTGAAAGGTAAAAGTAATTTGGTTTGTAAATTGAAGAAATATTTGTATGGCTTGTGAGTACTAACCTGTAAATCTTGCTCAAACAAAGACAAATATTAGCATTTGGTCAGTTTAAACAAGGAAAATACAATGCTCCCTATAAAATTCATTTGAACACAAGAATAACGAAAACAAAGTACAAAAGTAAGCAAAACACAATAGAACATTATTACAATGATCGAACCAACATCTTATAGGGGGATTAGTGCTATTTTGATGTGAAAAATAGCCCTTTCCCAACCCCTTCAGATAAGCTATGTGATGAAATTGCTTTGAAGATGATATGAGATGGACAAAATCAGTTCTCAATTGAAGAGAGTGACCTTGCATGAGGATTGTGGAGGATTGATACAATAGAGAATGCTCATAAGAGAGCAATGTGGGATAATGATTTGGCCAATGAGATGAATCCACTTGTCAACTTTTGATAGGATAAGGAATGAGCACATTTTAGTCAATATGCCAAAGAGGGGGGATTCAAATTTGAATTTGAGAGTTAAATGCTAACTTTGACCTTTGCAAGGGACACGTAAGAGACATATAAGACCTATAATATGCCTTGTTGGATGTACATTTCAACTTGCTTTTGAATTCAAATTTGAGGGAATATTCCTCAAAGATGCCATGTTGATGGAAAATGCTGATTTTATAAATGAATTAAAATGATTTATTGGTGCAAGTGGGAAAAGCTAGAGGATGTGATGGGTGATTAGATTAGGTTAATCAAAATTACATTAGCTTAGATGATGTTTAGGTGATTTTGACCTTTTTGACTTAAATATTTTGATTTATTTAAATAAAAAAGGGATGGAATATGCATTTGGATTTCAATTAAATAAAGTTTGGTTTATTTAATTAAAAGGCTGAAGTGAGATGAATAACCTTAGGAATGAATTAAATAGTCCTAATTTACTTGGTGAATGGATTTGATGTGTTTGATTTATTTAATGAGTAGATGAATATGAACTAAGTGCATAATGCTAATTTCACGTCTACATTTTTCCCCTTTTTGAAGCAATGTACTTGTTGCGTTGGTTCAAAGAATAAACTTGCCGCGATCAAACTTGAAAAATTTTCTGATTTTTTTAGATGCCCCAGTGGAAAGAAGTACACTAGTACATGTCCCCATCAAGAGATTGAGCGAAAATATTCAATTTGAGGGCCGATCTCACGATAAAGAGGTTCAAAATGGATAGTTATGGATGATGATGAAATGAGATGGTTTTAAGATGCTTAGAATAACCAATGTATATTATCCTAAACAACTTAAATCATGATATGATGTATGTGAGATTGATGATATGGATGATGTGATATGCTATGATTATGCAATGGATGTTCTATGAAGATGCTTAGACTAACAGATCTATATTATGATGATGAAAATGCATGTGAAATGATCGGTGTTTCCTATTATGTATGATATGAATGATATGTTGTATGCTGACAGTTTGTGGATAGCATGATGGATGCATGTTAGCATAGAGAAAGAAGAAATGAGATGATGACAAGAGGATCCAACAAGTGCATGATCTGATGAGATTTTATTAGAGATGATGATAGATGATAGATAATGATTATTTTCTTATCAAGGATTGAGATTTTAAAAGGGCTACTTACCTTATGTTTGATTACATATGTAGATACTATGCATCAAGGTATAAAGAACCAAGATGGAATTGTACCTAGTACGATGGAATTTGACTCAATAAACAGATAGAAGTATTCTTGTTCACACTTGACATATGGAAACCTTGCTAGGATGTACCTAACAAAGCAAGTATTTTCCAAGTTATTTTACAAGAACATCCAACAAGCACAACATACAAGATAATGATCATTACCCCATTCCAATCTCTCTAAATCCTTCATTCAGATATCATCAAGAGGTCCTTGGAATGAGTGCAATAAGATAAATCAAAAGAAAAGATCAAGTACACAAACAAGCCAGCATTCTTCATATCTTGAGCCAAAGGGATGTGTTTTGATAGGATAAGAATCCAAAGTGATATCCAAAATGATGCCCATTGTCGGAACGATATATCCTCGAACATGCATTGTATAGGATGATGATGGTTTGATAAGTTGATTGATAGGCTGTTGATATAAGTTTGATTGACATGTCTGAAAATGATCAAGAGTTTGATTTTGTTTTAAAAGTTTGTTGTTTTGATTTTGATTTTGCATTTGAAGTTTTCTTTTGCTAATTGTTGTGGTTGTTTCTATTTGTTTTGCCAAAGGATGATGGTGACAATCACTTTATTATGGATGATTGATTATTGTGGGTGAAATCGAGATGAGACGGATGGATTTTTTTCAAATATTTGGATGCTTTTGAATTTTTTGGAATATTTTGCAAATGTTTTGATTTTTTTGGATTTTTTCAATGTTTTGGGGTTTTCTGAGATTTTACGAATGTTTTTTTGGATTTTGGTGTTTTTTGAGTGTTTTTTTGTGTGTTTTTGTGTCTCAGGAGCTTATGAAAGGTTAGCCTTGCCTATGCTTAAGCTTAGATATGACGTAGTTCGAATTCCAATGTTTTTGACGTTTTTGGAATTTTATGAATGTTTTTTGGATTTTTTGATGTTTTCAATGTTTTTGGATTTTTTGCATGATTTTGACGATTTTGATATGGATATGTGTGATGATATCAGTGATCTATTTTTGGATTTTTTTGAAGACCAAGCTAAGGTTGATTAATCAAATTGATGTATTGATGATGATGATAACATTGCTGAGGATGCACAACAATGCAAGGATTGATTGATCCGAATTAATGATGATAACATTGTTGAGGATGCACAACAATGCAAGGATTGATTGATCAAGATTGATGATGCACAAAAATTCAAGGATAGTGTTAAGCAACACAAGGATTGGGATGGATATCCCAAAGTGATGATAGATTGATGATGATTTTTTGATTGGATTTGATTGATCATGTTTGACGAAGCTTGATTTGGAACAAAAGTTGTTCGAATGATTTGGTGTGATGTTTTGGATTGATGTTCAATGAAAGATGAAGACTTGATAAGGAACATCTCCTTGTCAAATATGCCATGGGCTAGTGATTTGGATTTTTGCTCACAAGTAGTGGACCAATTTGGTTTTACGTTTGCCAATGTTTGGATCGCCACATAAGTTGGAGGATATAGATCAAGATTTATTCCCTGAACCAAGATGCAAATATTTGCCCCCAGTGTCTAGCAATGTATAGAATGTTATGGATGGATGCTCAAATAAGTGTATGGATGGATGGATATGAATTATCTTGCAATAAGATAAGGTGTTTGGATAAAGGATGCTCATTTGAATAATGTTCCATGGCTCATATAATGCTAGGTAGGATAATGAAAATGAAAAAATGTCAAGATGTTTACCATAAGCAAGTATAAAGTGTGCCCCAAACTTTCATCAAGATCAAGATAATCTAGACTATAGATGGAGATGGATGGAAATGGATTGGGTAAATGGCTCATGGATGAATGGATTTATTATGGCTAAGATGGATGGAATGTTGGATTTATCATGGATGGGATGAGATGCTTTCATTTGAACTGGCACACGTAGATGCTCAATTCCACACATGATGCCTGTTTGCCAGGTTTTCATCATGGTCTTGCCCAAAGCACCGCCCATGTAGTTTTCACTAGAGGATGATTTTTCTCTTTATTGTTTTCAATCCTTTTTTTGATTTTTTTTTGATTTTTTTATTTTTTTAATTTTTTAATTTTTTTTGAAAGATTCATGCTAACCCACCTAGTGGTGTTTATGTCATGTTCTATTGATAGCTTGTTGAAGAAGTTTCTTTGCTAAGATATTTGCACTTGAATGCAACTTTGGGATTCTTGATTTGTTTTATTGATATTAGGGTTAACTCTATCTCGTGCACATCATGATAGAGTGCCTTCAAAATCCTTATGATGAAGGGTCGGCCAATGGTCAATGTAAGAATTGGATATCATGCGTGGAGGCATGGATGGAGTGTGTTTAGGGATAAAATATGGATTGGTTGATAGTTTGGAACCTTTGACTCTCCAAACCTGGGAAGATGAGCAATGATGGGTGGATATGAAAGTGTGCATGGAATTAGGGCCAACTACTAGATACACTTTGTATGTTGCTTGAAAGTCCTTCTTTTTCTTTTGTAGACATCTTTGATGGATACTTTTCCCTTTTATATTTTTCCCCATAGTTTCTTTGAATGATGGAGTTTGATAGGGATGATCTTTCTTTGTATTCTTTGGTATTCATTTGTATTTGATTTGTCCTTCCTGCTTCTCAGCTTCTTTTGCTTTGATAACTTTCTTTGTGCTTTGATTCACATCCTTCATTTGATGTTGGTCCCAATTTGTGGATGGGGTGATGGGTGGAAGAAGATTCATGATGTGGCTAGTTGTAGTATTGACATCGGTTTCATCATAAAGATTCTTCATGCTTCCTATGTTGACGTTTGCTTGAGATGAAGTTGACCCCAGTATTGTGGAAGTAGTACCTTCATGCTTTGATTTCGCTTGTTCTGAGAGCTCTTTTTTATAATCCATTCTTTGATAAATGACCACAATAGGTGATGTTTCAATTTGTCGCTCCGCTAACTCTAAATTATACTATTCTATCTGACTTGTTTCCTTGAGTGGATAATCTTGGATATCTGCATACCTGATGTCCTCAATCTAAATTTGGGATATATCTAATCCTGATGTTGATAACTCAATTTGACTATAGGAGTTAATAATTTTCTATTTTTGTGTAACAAAATCTTGTTCTAGATGAAGATCATCTACGTGTCCATCCATAGAAAGCATCTCATGGGTAGATGGAGGAGTATGTGCTACATGGATATGATCATATTGCATAGATAAGAGAGTTTCCATTAGATTATTGTAGTATCTTGAATTATTTCAGAGTTGCTTTCGACATGCTTTGGATCAAGTTCTTGACATGGGTCAGTTTCAAAGGATGGATTACTTACAAAGGGTTCTTGGATGTTAGACATGGTAAGTGGTTCAATATCCTCAAGTGTTGAGTTCAGGGTTCCTTCAGTATCTGTAACCATGAGGTCGAAGGGGGTCAACATGTCTTGGAAAGAAACATTGCTAGACCTTAGCAAAATATTTTGATCATGCTTTGGAATAAATTTTTGAGATATGTCCTCTAACTTATAAGGGTGATGTAGAGACATTTTCAATATGATCATTGGTTGATAGATCATGCATTATTTCAATAGGATCAAACAATCCTAACATTCCTTGAAATAGATCACTAAAAAGTGGCTCTTGATGTATGGTGATTTGATCATCGGATGGGGTAGAAACATTCTCAATGTGCTCCTTAATTGAGAGATCTTGAACATTGTTTTCAACAATTGTGCCAAAGAGAATGTGAATTTCTTCAACCATAGGGTCAAGTGATGTTGACATTTCTTGAATTGGATCATTGTTGAGTATTGTTGGTGGATTTTGATCATGATTGAAAAGTGACTCTTGATCTATGTTGCTTTGATCTTCGGACGAGATAGAAAAATCTTCAATGTGCTCTTTGATGGATAGATCTTGGTCATTTCTTTCAGAAACTATGGTGGGGAGATTGTCAATGCTATCACCAATGGTTGAATGTTCATCATTATCCCTAATAGTTATCAGTTTTCATGTTTGTGCTTGTGTTTTATGGGTAGCTTGAGAGGCTTGGGCAGCTTGAGAGGCTTGTTGCGATTGTTGAGCTTGTGTTGCTTGTTGCGTGGCTAGATATTATTGGATGGCCTTTTGGTAGGCCTAGTGAGCTTTTAGCACAATGTTATATTGTCTTGCTGCATTTGGTTTTGGTGGTAGTGGTGATGGATTTGGGATCATGTTGGATGTAGTGACAAGTGGTTGAGATACACTTGGAGTGATCGTGAGGGTTTGAGATATGATGGGATTGATTGAGGTGATAGGAATGGTTAGAATGACTAAGGTAATATATCCTTGGGAGACCATATTTTGATTTATTAGGATTGATGTTGTCATTTGATTAGATACCATCTATTGGTGTGATGTCAATGGTATATTCAAAGGATTTGATGTGATGGATTGATTGGTGTTAGGTGGATTGATTTGGATGGAGTGATTTGTGCTAGGTAAAGGGGGAATCCCTAAACCAAGGAATGATGTTGATATGGGTAATGATGGTGGAGATGTCTCTTGGTGCAATGACTCAACTATTTTGGTAATTATAGCAATTTGATCTCACCAAATTTGATCTTTATTTTGATCTTGACTCCCTTGATATAGTTGATTTGGTTTTTGTTCAAGCAGATTTGGGATGCATACTTGTGATTTTTGAATGGGATCATGAAAAAATTGATTTTGGACAATGTTTTGATTTGGGATGATGTTCAGATTTGGCATGATAGGTTGAAATTGAACTTTTTTGATGTTGGGAATCATATTTCCTTGTTTTAGGTAACTTTGATTTTGTATGGTGTTACCTTGACTTGGATTAATACACAGAGTCCTTAACATCTTGTTTGTACTTTGAACAAAATTCGTATGATTTGCAAACATATCCATCCCAAAGTTTTCCGGATTCATGTTTGGATAACTTGTACTTGGTATATTCACTTTTGGCATGTAGGGATTTGATGAGATGGCATTGTTCATTTGAAGGCTCATGCATTGGGTGTTTGGTTGATAGATTTGTAGGTTTGAATTTAGATCTACCATCAAGAAATTTTTTCCAATCTTTCATTTGGGAATACTCACACTTGTTGTACCATTGACATTTGTAGAAGGTAATGATCCCATGTATGGATTGTATAAGTGTGAGTTTTGAAAATCAATTGGCATTGTAAGGATTTGATAGCTTAGTTGACTTGGATTACTCATGATGTATGGATCAATTTTATATTCCATGTTCCTCTTGTGTTTTGACCTTGTCGTAAAAGTGACCTCTAAGGTTCTTAGGACTAATGATGAGATGGACGATGAAAAAGGGTGAGTGGTATGAGTGTTGAACATTTAAGGACTTTGTATCAATGCTAGACTGAGGATTTGATTTTGATTAGTTTGATTTGGATAATGAACTTGTAAACCCTAAGATGTTAGATGTGATTTTAGGATGAACTTGTTCAAAGGATTACTAATTCAATTAAATGTATGAGAAAGGATGCATTCCCATACACCTAACTAAACAAGGTGATTTTTGTTTTGATGATTTACCCAAGTCTAGAATGATGTTTCCAAAGCTCTAAAGTTGTTTGGTGGGATGGGTTTTTGATAGATGTTTGGGATGTTTGATAGTTGCCTAATGTTGACCTTTTTTTTAGCAAATTGAGATGAAATCCATATGTTTAGAAGCCTCTAAGGATATGAATCCCAAGGGAAAGCAATAACATGTGAATTTGTTCAAGGATATTTGCTTCTCCTAAAGGGTTTGAGATTTGATGCTCATGTTGAATGTTGGTTTTCCAATGTTTTCGATCAAAGAAATGTGTTTCCAAACTGAATCACAAGCAATATAACACCCTAGCTCAATTGTTACATTTTTCTCGATGGGCTTGCCTCATGCCCTTCTTAGTAGAGGAGATGATTTTACAAGAAACCAAGGAAAAAATATAAAGGTATGTTAAGAATGAATTCTTAACCAATATATGTTAGCCAAGATCGGACATGGCAAGTAACTTATTATAATCTAAGTTCCAATGCACCACTTTGATAAAATTGTTGGATGGAATGGTTGGTTACTACAAACAAGGGTTTTAGTTCAAACTTTTCATTCGTGGAGATTGACCCATATAGTGAGAATCCCTTTTCAGATCCATCTCGTCGAAGCCAACCACGTGATATGAGATGGAAAAAATCAATTCTCAATTGAAGAGAGTGACCTTGCATGAGGATTGTGGAGGATTGATACAATAGAGAAGCTCTCTATTTATAGATTCTCATGTTGAAAGAATGCTCATAAGAGAGTAATGTGTGATAATGATTTGGCCAATGAGATGAAGCCACTTGTCAACTTGTGATAGGATGAGGAATTAGCACATTTTGGTCAATGTGCCAAAGAGGGGCAGATTCAAATTTGAATTTGAGAGTTAAATGCTAAATTTGACCTTTGCAAGGGACATGTATGAGACATTTAAGACCTATTAAAGGCCTTGTTTGATGTACATTTCAACTTGCTTTTGAATTCAAATTTGAGGGAATATTCCTCAAAGATGCCATGTTGATGGAAAATGTTGATTTTATAAATGAATTAAAATGATTTATTGGTGCAAGTGGGAAAAGCTAGAGGATGTGATGGGTGATTAGATTAGGTTAATCATGATTAGATTAGCTTAGATTATGTTTAGGTGATTTTGACCCTTTTGACTCAAATATTTTGATTTATTTAAATAAAAAAGGGATGGAATATGCATTTGGATTTCAATTAAATAAAGTTTGGTTTATTTAATTAAAAGGTTGAAGTGAGATGAATAACCTTAGGAATGAATTAAATAGTCTTTATTTACTTGGTAAATGGATTTGATGTGTTTGATTTATTTAATGAGCAGATGAATATGAACTAAGTGCATAATGCTAATTTCATGTGTCTACATGGCTTAAAATAAAGTACTAGGATGTGGTACCTAAAATTTTATATATATGTGTGTGTGTGTGTGTGTGTGTGTGTGTGTGTGTGTGTGTGTGTGTGTGTGTGTGTGTGTGTGTGTGTTTAGTTTGGTATTTTCAGCATTCTAAATCAGATCATGGTGTTTATTATAAAATTGAAGGTGATCATTTCTTGTTTATTCCATTATATGTTGATGATATGTTATTTATTGACAAAGGGAAAGGTATGATTTCAGAACTAAAATCTCAACTTGCTGCTAAATTTGAAATGAAAGATCTTGGTACAGCTATACACATGCTTGGGATGGAAATTAAAAGAGATAGAGTGAATAGAAAGCTATGGCTTGGCCAAAGTAAGTATCACTAGTACATAAACAACAATAAACAATTGAAAAAACTACTAAAAATTACTTATAAACAACTAAACATGGTCACGTGACTAGTAGTAGTTTATTGCCAATCATTTATAACATGACTGAATTGATGACTAAACCATTTTTATTCACTTTATTGATAGATTTGGTCATTAATTTAGTCATCTGGCTGATTGATTTGGTCATTGATTTAGTCATCTAATTGATCGATTTGGTTGTTGATTTAGTCATCTAATTGATCAATTTGGTTGTTGATTTAGTCATTAATTTGATCGATTTGGTAGTGTGTTTAGTTGTTAATTTAGTCATTGGTTGTTTTAAACTAGTCACTTATTCAATCATTTTTTATTCACTTGTATATTTAGTCATTAATTTAGTCATTCATTGTTGTTAACTAGTCACTTATTTAGTCATTTTTATTCACTGATTTTTTCTCACTCATAGTGTATTTATTCATTAATTTTAATCATCATTTTGATCAATTTGCTAGTTTATTTAATTATTTTTGTTCACTAATTTTTGTCAACTAGTAGGTGTATTGATACATTTTTTATTAATTATGTAATCATTATATTTAGTCATATTCATTCAATGATTTATGTTGGTAGTATATTTAGTCAATTGGTAGTTTATTTAATTTCTTTTGTTCACTGATTTCTACCTATAAGTGTTGGAAATGAGACAATGCTTTAATTGAGGTTTAAACATATAAAAACACAGAAACACATAATCAATCATTCATTTGCACATAATGAAATGGCTATTAAGAAGGAAAAATTATGCAGAGCATCTACAACCTTCAAGGGTTCTAAGACCCAAAACATAAAACTTGAGAAGGTCATTATTCATTCACCCAAAATTCAATTCTTTAACTCTTGATTTCCACATGAATAAAAGAAACCAAAATATCAAATCTTGCTTCTAACTTTTACCAAGCCCAAGTTCATCTTAACCCTCTTTATTTTGACTAAATAAAAAAAAACTTTTAGAAAACTTGGATTCATCAATTCTTCCAATATTCACAACCTAGACCCTAAATGCTTGTAGTAGTCCTTAAGAGGAAAAACCAATCAAAAAATTTCAAAGAGATGGAGTTACAAAAATCTAAACATAGATTCTAGGACCCATTTCAGTCTTCATAAACATACTTCAGACTTAGGGTATGTTGTTTTGGAAAGTATATGAGAAAAAATGACTGTCCCACAAGAAAATAAGCTCAATTAGGCTTTTTTTATCAAAGCAAGTACTAGCTCATCAACTCCACAACACCAAATAACTAAAAATAGTCCTTTAATAGGTGATAAAACTTCAAAATAACCAACTCTTGGAGTTTGAAAAACTCATAAATGCTACAAAATATAAATCCTTCCTCTAGGTCAGTTTTGTCTTGGTTTGACAAGGGTTTATTGGTTCAATGCATTCCAAACCTCATAATACCCTGCCACAACTTCCAACATGCTTAAATAAGTCTAAAAAATCTCTATAAACCATTCTCCAACCTTTTCCACTATTATTTCACCAAACCCTAGTCTATAGGCATCAACTAATACATGGAAATCACTGAAATCCCCTTGGAGAAAAAACAAAACTCTATATTTTTTCGTTCCCCTACACTTTCACACACACTTAAATTGTAAAGATAACTAACTTAACCCATTACACTAATCTAACTATACTCCATCAATGGAATGATTATCAAACCTCACTCTAGACTCTCAAACCCTCAAATTAGGGTTTATAGACACTTACCATAAAAATTCTCTCAAAACCCTTAAAATTAATGAAAATTCTTCAAATATATTGCAAAAGGGAGCTAACACCTTACTCTATAATATCAAATCAAAAAATATAGCCTAAGAAGTACTATACAGTCCATACAAGGCTAGAAATAAGAGAGAAAACACTGCTACAACATATTAGAGTACTTTTATTACAAAATTTGTTTCAAAATACAAAGTATTATGCCTTGCTTGCCCTTAAAATTATTTTAAAGATGTTTACATGAGTTTAGAATGACTACCCCTTCATCTCCAACCAACCCACTAACTCCTAATATGTAGGCATCAACTAATGCATGTAAATCACTAAAATCCCCTTGGAGCAGCAACAAAACTTTGTATTATTGCCTTCCCCTACACCTGCATACACACTCAAATTGAAAATCTAAATAACTTAACCCATTCCACCAATCTAACTAGCCTCCATCGGTGGAATGGTTATCAAACCTCACTCTAGACTCTCAAACCCTCAAATTGGTGTTTACAAACCACTTACTATAAAAATTCTCTCAAAACCCTTAAACTTAATGAAAAGTATTCAAATATCTTGAAAAAGGGAGCTAACACCTTACTCTATAAGATAAAATAAAAAAATATAGCCTAATAAGTATTGTACAGTTTGTACAAGGCTAGAAATTAGAGAGAAAACCCTACTACAACATATTAGAGTACTTTTATTACAAAATTTGTTTCAAAATACAAAGTATTATTCCTTGCTCACCCTTAAAATTATTTTAAATATGTTTACATGAGTTTATAATGACTTCCCCTTCATCTTGAATTGACCCACTAACTCCTTTTACAAGAATGACTTCATCTTCCTAAATTTTGTAACTTTTGCATTTGTGCAACAAAATGCCATTTTTTTGTAAATTGACTTAATTCACCTCCTAGAGAGCTAATTGGGACTCATTTACATTTGATATGATCTAAACATGACTCTTTTACATGCATATCATGAATAAAATTCAAAATTTACAATATTGTCTAATGGAGGCATATAATGCATAAGGTGCTCCTGCACCAAAAAATGCTAAAATTTTATTGAGAAAATGTGTTCTTACAATAGATACAAGACAAAAATGTGTCTTTTATTTGAAAAATGTACTGTTACAAAGCGTTTTTCTTAGTGTTGTGACTGAGAAAACTAAGTTACAATTCCTTTTTTTTCTTATGCAAGATATTACAATTTTGATGAAAATTCTATGTTGCAACTTATTTGCAACTGCACATACATGTATGTTGCACTCTCTACAACTTTTCCTCTTCTCTATACCTCCTTATCTACTTTGTATTTACTTATTTTTCAACATCCTTGTTCTTTGCATCTACTGCTTACACAAGAACATATCCGATCTTCTATAATGCACTAGTTTGGATGAGCGAAACCCAAACAAAAAGAGAAAAATATAATCAAGGGGTTGTACATTATAGGTGTAGTAAGATAGAAAATCCTCTTTTCTACTCACAAAATGTACACCCAAATAATATTCTCTAGTTTTTTTTTGGGTTCAACTTATTCAGGATCAATACATTCTTTGTCTACAACTTCAGTCTCCACACCGTGCTACTGCTAACCCTTCTTTTTCTCTTCTACACTTACAACTAACACTTTGCCATTTTTTTCAAATATTTTAGTAGCCACCGTGTGAAGGTCCCTTATTTCTCTTTCATATGGACAACTCCATCTATTTTTTTAGACAAGGAAGGGGTATGTTACTTGTGCCCTATAAAATACTTACATTTTCATCTCTTATTCCTTTCAATTTGACTCCATGTACAATAGATAGTGAGTGAATCCACCCAATGCCCACAACAACACCATCAAATAGATCCAACACCTCAAATTTATCCCCATCTTGGAGTTTATCAGTAAATTTCTGCAAAAAAAAATAAAATACACATTACATTGAGATATAAAACACACATTATATTGTTTTTAACAACTATATGTAATGTCTTATGTCTTGGAGCAAATCAATTTTTGTATGTGCTTTTATAAAACACTCTATTAAACCTAATCTCTAATATTCCCTATATAAGTTATATGTTCTCCCTTATTTCCATAATCTATGTATACTATCTAATTACACTTCACTACTATTCTAACTAACTTCTATCAAATAGGTAATGATTACCCTTATTTACATAATAAAACAACCATCACTTACTTGAATATTACTTACTTGTATGTATTTTCATAGAACTCGCCTTGATTTTAGCACCACTACCACTATGAATATCAGGTGCATGCTCATCGAGTTCATCATCATAACCACTATCAACATCATTGCAAACATGAAGTTCTAAAGAATTGCAAAGAGTTCTTTTGACAAGGCCTTTTTTCTTTTTTGTCCTTCTTTCATATAATTTCTCTACATCATGTGGTTTAATCATCATGCAAAAATTAATATAAGTCAAGTAAAGAATGCAAAAGCTATAATTTTTTTCCAAAAGAACATTTTAAGCATGAAGAATGACAAAAAATTGAGACAAATTAACTTACAACTTAAAGAATGCAAAAACTATAAATTTGTGTCCAAAAGAAGAATTACAAAACATTGGGACAAATTAACTTACAACTTAAAGAATGCAAAAGCTATAATTTTTTGTCCAAAAGAAGAATAACAAAAAAATGGGAAAGATTAACTTACAACTTAAAAAATGCAAAAGCTATAATTTTTTGTCCAAAAGAATATTTTAAGCATGAATAATGACAAAACATTAGGACAGATAACTAACAACTATTATATTAATTACCTCAACTTTGGGACAACTAAGATGATTGTGCTACACATTCTAGTCCAGTTCATCACTATCAATATTGGCAACTTTATTGACACCATGAAGGAATTTTTTTTCCCTATTGCTTTGATAGAATTTCTCTAGATGTGGTTTAACCATCATGCAAAAAAATATACAAAGAATTCAATAGACAAGTAAAGAATGAAAACTATAAATTTTTCCAAAAGAACATTTTTTTGGATCACTCGAACAATAAAGAAACTAGGTTGGATTCTCCTATGCACATATTTCAATAATCTACATATTAAGAGGCATTTGTATATATAATTTCCAAACAAGAATAAATGAGATCAAAAGAGCCTCTTACTTCATCTAAATCCATGGATTTATGCTCATTCCATGCAAAAACTATAGGGTTAATAGATTCAACCAACTCCATAACATGTTGAGTGAGACTGAATATGCAACTCGTTACCTTTCAGTACCCTAGTTCATTTGAGTTGAAATGATCTATAGAGGCTCCTACTGGGCATTGAATAGTTGGCTATGAAATCTTTGTTGATGAACTAGATTTCCATTTCATCGTACTCTTAGATTTACTAGCATCTAGTGCTAACATATAATTGACAATATCTTTTCCTGGTTCTATATTACTGTTTTCAACCTAAAATAAAATGTCAATTTCAACATATAGTTAGTTTAATAAAAATAAAAATAAATAAAACAATGTAAATTGAACAAGAAATCCATACACTTACTACAATTTTTTCCATTTTGGCATGCAACCCACCTCGAAAAAATGTATATCCAACCCTCACATTATCTCTTGCTCTCTTTCCTCTATTACTCTTTTCCAAATATTCTTTAGAATGCATACTTTCTCTCAATGCCTCCCACTCTTTGGGAGATAGACTAGAGTCTAACCTCTCTTTTCCCTCCATGATTTTTTTGCAACTATATCTATAATTGTTCATCAAAATTCTCATCCTTTGCTTGTGATATTTTCTAGAGATTTGTCCACCAATAGTCTCAAAAGAATTTTCCATTTTTTTTATAACATTTTCCACAACTCATGGATCTTGCTCTGCAAAACTTGATTTGCAAATATCCAAGTGGGCCCTACATCTTACACCCAACTCGATGGGCCACTTTGCAGTATTTGGCCCAATGGGCTCACCGTCTCTCAATACCTCAAGCAAGAATGGCTTCTTTCCTTCTAATTTTCTTTCTTTTGCATTCCTCTTTGTAGATTTGTACAAAACTTGACTAAATCTTTGTCTTTTGACAAAAAGAATCCACATCTTCTATTAAATTACCACTACTAGTATTTTTGGCTAATCCACTAGTTCCATCAAAAGTTCTAGATGCAACAGGTGCACTCTTAGGCACAACAGATGCAAGTGGTCTCTCTTCGTGACTTTCATTAACTGGAACTTCATGCTCCTTGGCCTCATCAGGTGTAGCATGAATAGGTAGATCAATACTAGTCTCTACAGATTTCACATCGTTAAATGCATCCTTTAATGTTAAAATAACATATGTAGATCTATTGTTCCTTTTCCCTGATGTTTTTCAATAATATCTCTTAGAATTAGTTCTAATAGATCATCACAATGTTGCACATCACCATGTGCTATATTAGGTTGCACATCACCATGTGTTATATTAGGTTGCACATCACCATGTGCTATATCAGGCTACACATCACCATGTGCTATATTAGGATGCACATCACCATGTGCTATACTAGGTTGTGCATCATCACAACTATTGTTTTCACCAACTGCATTTGTTGAATCACAAAAGTGTTGACTTCTACGAGATGGTGACATTGTATCTTTTCTTTCCTTTTGTTTTTTCTCCACATTTTCTTTGCACTCTTTTTGTTTCCTATAAAAACAAAATCATATTATGTCTTATGTACATAATGATATTTCCTATTAAATTTCATTAAACACTATTAAAAAAATAATATACAACTTAGTAGATTTACATCTGGCTCACTTGTCAAACCAAGACTCAATAAATATTCATTTTTCTTGGCCACTTTTTCACTACATTCGTGCTCATATTTTGTCACTAGAATTTCAACATTATGATCACTATTATCTAATTTGTGCCTTATAGTCCTTGTCTTCATTTCCTGAAGTCTAAATAAATAGTAATGTATAAATCAACAACTTGAATCACTAAAAATTTATTGAGTTCATAAGTTGATAAATTTTGACTTTCCAATCTACCGATAATTGCAAATGGAAACTTAAAATAGAATTCAGTTTATAGATTGAAAGAATTTGTAGTACAAAAAATTAAAGATGTTTACAATTATAAGTGTTAGAAAATTTTTGCTTAGGGATATATTCGTAAGAAAAGAACTCATAAGAACATAACACAATTAGGATGAAGGAAAAGCATAGTCTAGTTCATCATGAGGTGTTTTAGAACCTTAAAAAAATTCCTAGTTCCATCATGAAAATTAATCTTGAGCTCCATGACCCGAGCCTTGACCCTTATATTCCTTTTTATTTTTGACTGAGTTTCTCCCTATAAACAAACATATAATTTTTTTAGGTTTGGCTGACACTAAAAAACCTATACAAAGCCAAAAATTCATCATATATACTTAAGCAAAAACATGTCTAGCTAAAAACATTCAAAATCCCTTAATAGTCTATTACTATGATCACTCAGTAGTAATTTGAACCCTTGGCAAGCTGGTGGTGTGTAATAGACAACATGAAGATACTTACTACCATACTGTGGAACTATTATGATGAGGACGTGGTTGGGCAGTATGAGAGAATTTAAAAATATCATAAACTGCAATACCGTGAGAAGGAAAAATGAAGGGTGCGATATAGTGGGGTAGCCTACCATCCTACGAGGAAGATCATAAAAGCATGCAGTAGGGTGGTATGAACTGCTATACCATAGAAGGATGTGACGAAGCATACAATTTGGTAGTAAGCCATATGTGACCATTAATGTAAACTATAGTACAATAGGTTAAACTAGTCAAGCTTATGGTATAGAGGTAAGGATCCCACTACCCCACGATGAAATGCAAAGAAGCATGTGGTATATCAATTTATACCCCTCTATCCTATGATAGTTATAGAAAGTGGTGGTGATAAAGTGGTATTAAATGCATGAATCACATCAACTCTTTGATCTTGTAAAATTAATGGTGCATGTTCACACTCAAACTACGAGAAAAATATTTGGTGTAAGGTTGATAATAATGTTGAAATGATTGAGCTCAAAAGCCATTAAACCAAGAATTCAAAATTCTCTTCAAACTCATTTACAAAAATTAATGTGTGGGGAGCTAGGAGTTGAAGGAGGTTAAGCTCTTCAACCATCATAACCTAGGTAAGTGTAGAAAACTCGTTATGAATTAAGTTTTATGAGTACAAGATTGTTTGGAATTCTGCATTTCAGAAGTATAAGAGAAGTAAGATAGTTAAACTGTGAATTAAGTTTTATGAGTACAAGATTGTTTGGAATTCTGCATTTCAGAAGTATAGGAGAAGTAAGATAGTTAAACATCATGCTGCCCAAGAAGAAATAACCTAAAACTAAAAATGAAGAATCTAAGGTTAAAAAGTGGTACTTACAACAATCTATCCCAAATATACTCCCTGAAACAAATGATAGATGATTTAAGAAATTTTTTAAGATGTGGCTCATAGTTGTAGAGATTCCCTTATCCTTATCTCCAATGGGAACTATTCTAGTACTTTTATGAAAAAATGGAGGACAAGATTCTAGTGTCAAATCCATGGGCATTAGGTTTGGCCAAGTTAATTTTCCCAAATGTTTTTATAGATGTAGAGTTCATTAGAGTATTGCCTTAGAGTTATCATCCTGCTACTAGGTCTATGACATTTCTAGATGGTTCACCATTAGTTGTGTTGAATAAAGTTTCCATCATTGAATTTTTTCACCTAAACAAACAAGCCTTGACTAAAATTTATTTGCAAAGAAGAGAAGAATAATATACTAGATTGAGGAGAACCTATGGAAGTGATGAACTCCCCATTTACATGAAAAGGGGTGTGAAAAATAGGGTGATTCCTATATTCCCTTAAATGTTATTAAACCATTTGCTATAAGACAGTTCTAATTCTATTTCAAGAAAATCTACTTTTCTCTCTGTTAAGTAATTGGGATAGATGCACAAGAATGAATGGCAGTTAGTTTAATGATGATGGCTATGAGGATCCAAAACCTTGTGAAAAACATTGAATATGATTTTTCCTCATATCTTGAGAAAGCATTGCATGAAATATTTCAGAAAGTCAAGGGAAATAGAGCCCCCATAACATTTAGGAAATATTATTTGTTTTTCCACCTAATATTATACCAGAATAAAGATAGATGGAGCAAAAGGATGTGTTTGGGTATGATTGACCAGCAACATAATTTTCTTCCAATGCAACGATGGTGTTATATATGGGACAAAAAATGTAAGAATTCAAATTATGTGATATTCCATGATGACTTTGTGTATTAAATTATGAGATTTCTTGGCCACCAACCAACAAGACTATACACACTTGTTCTACAATTGCTAAGACCTTTGGATTTGAAACTTCAGAAAGGCCATACCCATAACTTTGTGGATTGGTTTTTTCTACCAGATATCACAATAATTAGGATTTATGGATGCCCATAGGCCCCACATATACTACCAAAGTTTGTCCCCCTTCAATTATCCTTTTTAGAGTTCATGTGGAAGATTTTATGAATGGAAAAGGATGTCATGCATAAACAAAGGAAGGGTACATTTCTACCCAATTTGACAACATGTGGGGAACTAATAGTGGGATTTGATACACTTGAAGAGTTGCAAAATTATCTAAAAACAAGGTACTCTTTAGAGTTTGGAAAGGAAAGAGCTTTTGACCTTGAGAGTCACATAAATTTTGTAAGACACACCATCCTTACCAAGGCTATGGTTACTCACTAGATTTATTATGAAGAATATGTAATAAGAAATTGTTTCACTCCTCAAGAGGTATATGAGAGGAAGAGAAAATGGTAAATTATGAAAAATTTTGAGGAAGAAAGAAAGATGAAGCACAGTGATTTCTCAAGGTATTTCATAGAGGAAGCAGATCTTCTCAAGAGGATTGAAAAGATGATTGATAAGTTTCATGAATTGTATAATTATGCAGTGGAGATGGGGATGGGGAGACCTGCCAAATTGTCTCCCAAAAGATTGAGTGGTATTGTAATTACAAAACCAACTTTGGATACTATTTCAATATGTCACACTTCTCCAGGATCACCTCCTGAACAACCACCTTCTAAAAAAAAGGACACAAGAGATAGAACCACTTATTTCCTATGAAATAAGTGAGGTTGGAGATACAAAAGAAGTAGTTTATGTGTTAAGACATTTCAAGGATGCTATTGAAGTGGACCAACCTATGCTTGAAACTAAAGACTACAAGCTTGAAGCTAGAGTTGATATTTAGGTACAAGGAGAAAGATAAATGCATGAGGATGAGAGGGTAATTGCAACTCTTAGGTTATTGGAAGATGACAAATTCATCAAAACCCATAAATTTAAAGAATTTTGGATTAAGATTAAAATGAGAGTTTGAAATGAGGGTTGAAATAAATAAGATGGGATTTGAGGAATCCCAAAATTACTAGATAGTAGCCAAAACTTTTAATGAATTAAGGATTTGATAATATTGATGTCAGCCCATAAGAGGCTAAAGAGATTATTTTGAAAATTAATATAGTTATTGTCCCTAGTATGGAATTAAAGAAAAAAAAAATACTTGATCAAGTGAGAACAGAGGAAAACCTAATGTTGATTGATGAGTTTGAATCAGATGAAGGGGTAAGTGCATAGGGTATAACCCTAAGATTGAAACCTTGGCATTTTGGGCCAAAAAAAAGAGTACACAAAAACCAAGGTTACTAGATGTAGTGCAAGAAATGAAAGGGACAAGTATGGACCTAAAAAAATTAAAGGAAACATCTCCTTTAGAAGCTGCAACCATGACAATGCATTCAATTATGTTCACCCGAGATGTAGTTAAGGAGATGGAAGCTAGATTGGGAGAGTATGAAAAGGAACAAAATTTTTTATATGAAGAAGTCAATAAATTGTTCATGGAAAATGTGAATTTCAAAAAACAATTGAAAGGAGCAGGTCCCTCATAGAAAAAGGAAATAATGCCTCCTCCTACTCCACTAGTTGATATAGAAAGTGCTTATAAGGAACAAGTGAGCATTCTTAGATAGGAGATTGAAGAGTTAAAGAAATCCAACAATGAGGGTAAGGAAGGAGTGAAAAAGGAAATACACAATGTTTTAGAGAAGGTCCTTGAGGATAGGATAAAGCTAATTATGGATAACTTGGAAAGTGTGTATGATTGCTACAGATCATCAACACAAGAAATTCATTACATGAAAACACATGTACCCATACTAGATCCCCTTTTTAAGAACTAGTAGCCCATACACCACACATTGGTAACCTTGTGTATAATCTTACAGAGGAGTACTATGGCTCTTTCAACATTAAAACCTATAGAGTAGATGGCCAAAATAGTTATATATGAATTCCAATATATAAAAGGAGAGGACCAAAAGATGAGAACAATAATATATTCATTCCATTCTTTGAATCAATGGTTTGTGCCAAAAATATTGAAAGATGATGACCACTTGAAGGACCTCAATTAATGGAAGAGTGAATTTTTCCAAATTGTTCCATAGTGCATCACTTGCATACAAAAGGATGGTGAGTTGAGTCTTGATAGGTTTGACTTAATCATGAATGGAGTAATACCATTGGATGCTAGATATTCTAAGTTTATCATGGATGGAAGGGTGTTACTAAATAGCTGATGGAAGATTCACCTTGAAAATATATTGAAAATTCAAGAATACAAATGGTCACATGGTTATACAGTGTACAAGTGGGAGCATAAGTATTTGGCTCCTCCCAAACAATAGGCCTTGGGTCTATCATAGTGGAAGAACCTCACATTTAGATACACTAATATGGAGATAGGACCTTGAAAAAATCTTTAGTGATCATGGGTGCCTTACGCAGATTAATGGAATATGGTGTCATGAGTGTTGCGAACTTCATTAGTTATCTACTTTCTTTGTTTTATGTTTTAAGAAAAAATAATGTTTAGTTTAGATTATACAAAGAGGCATGAATTCTGAAAAAGATGTCATATTTTGTAAATGTCTAAAACTTGTTGCTTCTCTTATCAAAGAGAAACCAAGACCGAATTTGGATATCATGATCATAGGCATTTATAGAAACATTTATGATGATACTTATTCTATATCGTAATATCTATTTGAAGTAATTAATGGAAAAGAAGATTTAAACTGGTGCTCAAATTTTGGTCTCAATTATTTGTTGATAATATTGTGTATGATTGGTTTTTTATGTATTTTATGTTGGAATATAGGGGTATATTATGAATTGGTATCAATTATTTGTTCATAATACTATGTATGATATAATAAGTTGTGGTCTCGAATTGTGGTATTATATTTTTTATGTATTTTATGTGGGAATATAGGGGTATATTATGAATGCAATATTTTAGATATCATTTTATTGAAAAGATTGAACAATTTTCTAATTTTACAATCTCTTAGTTTTAGTTTTCAATGTCAGTCAAACCTAAGATATCATTTCTTTGTTTGTAATGAGGAGGTTTAGTTCACCTAATCTTAAGATATCTATATGTATTATTAAATCACAAATTTTCATTATTGTTTTCTTCACACAAGAATATTCAATGCATGTGGAAGCTAGAAGCTATATTACAAAATCAAGCTATCATATAGAACATCAAAGAAAAGTCTAGAAAAACATATAGGACATACAAGAAATTACATTTTAAATAAACAAAATTAATTTCAACCAAAGTAAGAAAATTAAGAAAAATGAATTGCATTCAATAATAAATTAGACCATACATGTAGCCAATGTTTAGGTGACAAGCTAACCTCTTAAGGTGATAGGCTAGTTAAGGTGGAAAAAAATCATCATAATCATTTGCATTGCACATCTTTCAAACTCAAAGAATTACTTCACATTGCATAACTAATAACTAGATGTTGATAGATGAAAAAATTTCAATTACAATATAGTTTTTACAAAGTCAACCTAAGGAGTTATGCAATTACTTCACATTACATAAATAATAACTAGAAGTAGTTTCCAATTGCATTTTATTGTCATGGAATTCCATGAGACCACATTTCTTTGAGACATTTGGGCTGAATTCATAAATAAAAGCCCCAATACCAATTTTGCAAAATTTTTTGTGTGCTTTAAGGAAATGGAATTCTTCCATCAACTAGAAGAAGGTTCACTTTAGTTACCATGGGATAAAGTCACAACATTATTTAATCTTGCTACATTGTTTGAACAACTACATGATATTGAAAAAGAAAATATTTTATATAGGCTAAAACAGTTCAAGTTTCCTGATTATGTGGATGCATATCTACATCTTGCAGCCATGTTGCAGGCTTGGAATGAGATCCAACTAAGCCTAGAATTGATTGGCGATGCACTTAAGGTGGATAAAAACTCATCAAATGCTTTATGTATGCTTGGAAACATGGAACTAAAAATAGATGATTGTATTAAAGTAAAAGAAATAATTACAGTAGCATGCCAACTTTTCTTGGATGATGAAGCAAAACAAAAAGCTAATGAAAAATGAATGATTTAGATGGAATGAAGAAATCAAGAGGAAGCACTTTGGCGGATGATGCAACAAGAGGAGAAATTTGTACGTGTGAAGAAATTATGGAAGTGTAAGCATAAGGACATGGATGATGATGATGATGATGAGCTTGGTTAGTCTGAGAAGAAATAAAACAATGAAAAGAAGAAAAAGAAGAATGATAAGGACCACAAGGCTTATGATTTTTAAATGGAGGAACCTGATGTTGCCATGGAAGATGAGGAAAATTATATGAGCGATAAGGCACAAGATGATGCAAAAAATTCCCATGATCTTCGTGCAGTTGTAGGTCTAGAAGACTCTAATGATGGCAAGACAAATTGTCTAGTTTCAACAAAATTAGCAAGGAGACATGCATACTACGATTCTAAAGATGATGAACCATTATAGAAATAGAGTTTGAGAGAAGATGATCCATATGATGATGATGTCTAGGCTTCTTAAGCTTTAACCAAACCTAGCTCCTATTTTCAAGAGAAAATTCCCCAAGGTCAATGGGAAATGAATGATCAACATCTGAGCTTCATCTTGGTTTCATTTTGAAAACGAGACATTACATTATACAAGATTTTTTTAATAGCAAAATAATTTAATCCACCTATTTGGGACTATAAAATAAATAAAAATGAATTAATCTATTTTCAATTATAAGTTCTTTTAATCTAGAATCTTATAGAAAGATAAAGCATAATACATTGAAGGACACATAAAATGTTCTAAAATAAAGACTAAATAGGTTGCCCATAAAAAACAAGAAAGAGGAAAAATGAAAAGATAGCATACAAATGATTCATTTGAGGTTTTTAATAAGATCTCATTTAACTATGTCAAATGGATTTTTAAGGGACAAAGCATATTTGATTGACTAAAATTTTGAGGTAGCTTATCCATCATTGTATCCATCAACTTCTCTTGGTGCATTGTAGAAACAAATTCCAAGAGAAGATGATACATACAATTACAATGGATAAGCTATCTCAAAAATTTTGTCAATAAAATATTCTTTGTCCCTTCCAAATCCATTTGACATATCTAAATTATATCTTATCAAAAACATCAAATGCATCATCTGTATGTTATCTTTTCATTTTTCCCCTTTCTTGTTTTTTTTGGGAAACCTATTTTAGTCTTTATTTTAGAAATTTTTTTGTGTTATTCAATGTATTATGCTTTATCTTTCTATTAGATTCTAGATTAAAAGAACCTATAATTAAAAATAGATTAATTCATATATTTTTATTTTACAGTCCCAAATAGGTGGTTTGAATTATTCTATTGTTAAACAAATCTTTTGCAATGTAATGTCCCCTTTTCAAAATGAAACCAAGTTGAAACTCAAATGCTCAGTGTTAATTTTCCATGGGCCTTGGGGATTTTTCTCTTGGAAATTAGGAGTATAATAATAACTCAAGAAGATCTTAATGTCATAAAAGGGGAAACTTAAATGTTTGCATACATACCAAGAAATGTTTATGTTGCAAATGGGGCAGCCATTGTGCTAGCTGAAAGGGGTCAACTTGGTATTGCAAAAAAAAAATTTACACAAGTACAAGAAGCTACTATAGGAAACTTTTTATTTAGATTCCTGATGTGTGGTTAAATCTAGCACATGTTTACTTTGCACAAGGAAAATTTTTGCTTGTAGTGAAAATGTTTATGTTGTAAATGGGGCAGCCATTGTAAAGTGTTGGCACAGAGACTAGGAAATGCTTATGTTGTAAATGGGGTAGCCATTGTGCTAGCTGAAAGGGGTTAATTTGATATTGCAAAGGAAATATTTACATAGGTGCAAGAAGTTGTTGTAGGAAACCTCTTTGTTTAAATTCCTAATGTGTGGGTAAATCTAGCACATGTTTACTTTGCACGAGGATAGTTTGTGCTTGCAGTGAAAATATATCAAAATTATTTGAGGAATTCTATTTTGGCACTGACACCCAAATTTTATTATATTTAACTTGAACACATTATGAAGTAGAAGAGTGGAAAGAGTGTAAAATAAAATTATTAAGAGCAATACATTGTAATTACTATAAGTTGCCAATTAGAAAGCTATAGATTTTGTGTTTAATATAATGAGGCTTAAAATTACCTTTGAATTCACATTGCAGACGGTGTCCCCAAATCTAACTTCGTTGTAGAATTTAAATAATTTGTAGTAAAAACCAAATTCCTTGCCTACCTTTTCCAAATTCTCTAGTTCCTCTCCAAACAATCTTCATCACCCATGCAAGTGTTGTAACTCAAAATGCCTAGTGTAGTTCATGCGCCCAACTATTGTAAGTCAAAACCACACGCCTTAGTGCCAGGATAACTAGCTGCAATAATGTTTGAGCTCTAAAATGAATAAGGTCTGAAATGAATGTGAATAAATGTAAATTCATGAATCACGCCAATACATCGCACCAATAATTGGCCTATTTTTTATTTTTTTTCTAATTTGTATTTGGTGATTAACTATTTAGTCATTTTTATTTTTGTGACTAAATAGTTTTTTAGTCAATGACCAAGTTAATCATTTATTTACTCACTTATAGTTGAGTTGCATAAAATTAGTATAATTTAGTCATTTTTAGTTGTTGTGACTAAAAATTTTAGTCACCTAGTCATTTATTTTCCAAATTCTACTAGTGTATGTCAATTCAATTTTATAGAGATTTAACATGCAGGATTGCAAACCATTGTGTGTTCCTATTTTAGTTGGAACAAAGTTATTCAATTTAAATTATCCAAAATCTCCATCAGAGATGGAAGACATGAGTAGAGTTCCTTACTAGAGTGCAATTAGAAGTTTGATGTATGCTATGGTTTGTACTAGACTAGACATTGCCCAAGTAGTGTGAATTCTTTCTAGATATATATGTCTAATCTTGGTAGAGTTCATTGGGATGCAGTTAAAAGAGTCTTTAGATATTTGCATGGTACCTCATATTATTCCTTGTGTTATCATAGTAATATGAATGTAGATGAGATTTCCCTTGATATTCATGGTTATGTGAATTCAAACTGGATAGGTGATATTGATAGTAGATGATCCACTAGTTCTTATGTGTTTACTTTATTTAGTGGTGCAATCTATTGGATGGGTAAGTGACGGGATGTGGTTGCTTTTTCCACTACTGAACTAGAGTATATAGTAGATACTCATGCTTGTAAAGAAGTCATTTGGCTTAAGAGACTGTGTTTAGATATTAGAATAAAACATGGTGTAGTGACAATTTATTGAGATAGTTAGAGTGTGATATGTCTAGCCAAGAACGTGACATTTCATGCTAGGACCAAGCACATTGATGTAAAATATAACTTTGTTTGAGATATGGTCAAAGATGGCAAGGTGAAACTAGTTAAGGTAGAGATTTTGATGAATTTTGTTGATTATCCAACTAAGCCTATGAGCATAGAGAAGTTTAGATGGTTTTCAGAGATTATGGGCCTTTTGGCCCCTAGCAATTAAGAGATAATTTTTATTCCTTCCCATTTCTCTTGCAAGGTGTTCAAAAAGTGGGAGATTTTTTGGGAAATAGTGCCTCAATCTTGCAATTGTATAAAGGTTATTGTTGATAGGATATACATACACACACACACACACACACACACACACACACACACACACATATATATATATATATCCTAGTTGCACTGATAGGTGTAATATACAATGGCATAAAGGGGGAGGAGTGGGATGTGTGTAAACAATTTTTTGTAAATTTTTTTAGGAAACTACTAAAATGGCCAACATACATTAGATAGATGATACATTGTAAATATAGACCATTAATTATTAGGTTTTAGATCTAATGGTGGATATTTTGTTGGCATTCATTTCCCTAGAATGTGATCCTATTTCATGAGGGTGTTGTATTATGACTTCAATAGAGAGACAGTGATGTATTCTGAGATTCCAATAGCAGTCCTATTGTATCTCGATCTCTAAATGGTGATACTCCAATGAGAGGATTGCTCTACAAGTATATTGTAATCTTTGTGACTTATTGAATAATATATTGTGTGGATTTTGGAGTGTGGTTTTTTTTATCCCAAATGGGTTTTTCCCATGTAAATCACTACATTGTGGTATGCATGATATTTATTTTTAAGCTTTTGTAAACTACTAAAGATCTACAAAGTTTTGCATTATCCTCCTCTCAAGATTAGTGCAGGAAGTTATTCCACTACTTTAGCTTCCTTACATTAAGAAGTCAAATTGATATATCATTCCTTGTTACTATTCTACTTAATTTATTTTTATTTTTTAAAGATGGTTGTCTTGTGCTAAAAGAATTAAGTTCTGGAAGGGATTAAGTTTTGATAAGACTAATTCAACCCCTTTTAGTCTCTAGAAGTGTTCAACAATTGGTATTAGAGCCAAATTCATCTATAGAAGCTATAAGAGTTGGGGGCCAACCACGTAAGGCCCAGGTCATAGAGAGCCAAGAGTGGAAGGCTTCCCTAACTTACCTCGCTCTGAAGGGGTGTTTGAAATGAGGGATGAGAATGATGAGGACTATAATGTCCTTCACTCACTTTGGAGACCCAAAATTAGGATTGGGGGTAGGTGAGCCAATTTCTGGATTTGGTACTATACCTCAGGTAGCTCTCTACCTAAGGAAAAAAGTGTGGTTTTGGGATGATAATGCAACACACTGGCATCTCTCAAGTGTGCTAGAATTTGCATAGCCAGAGGACTAAAAATACCGTACAAACCATTAGAAAACAAGTTGACGACCTAGCTAGTGACTTCTAAAGGAGCAAAACAGAATTATGAAGTATGAAAGATATAAACAAATATGATAAAATAGAAAAATAAGAGCTAAAGTGATGAAGATAATCTCACCAAGTTGCCAATTCACCAACTAGCTCCAAAAGCACAACCACCTGCACATAAGAAAGAGGGGAAATTTATTGGGGTTCTATAGGGGACTGCCTTAGTCAAACCCCCATTTTGGTGTTTCCATATCCACAGACAACCAAATAGAAACAGTAGAGAAATGTATGATAAATAAGTAAAGAAAGAAGGAATGCAAATAAAACTACAAAATAGTATGTAGCTACTCAACCAAATCATAAAGGAGAGGAGCGAAATGTTACCACCCCCACCAAGAGCTCACTAACCAATGATGGAG
Organism: Sequoia sempervirens; assembly: GCA_007258455.2. Lineage (NCBI taxonomy): Eukaryota > Viridiplantae > Streptophyta > Pinopsida > Cupressales > Cupressaceae > Sequoia > Sequoia sempervirens. The sequence goes on from VDFB02000015.1 coordinate 258,092,459, forward strand.
AAAGAAAGATTGAATAATCACCATAGCCTCGAATGTGATGAAGGGAGGTGTTACAAAACCTCAAGCCCTTGTTGCAATGGCTTTCCTCACACTTTCTTTACGGATTTGATAGAGTGTTGTTGCTACAATGGAGTATTGAGAATGCTGGAAGTGCTAAGAAATTATGAAGAAGGATGAAGTGAATGCTTGAAGATTGCAAAAAGAGATGATTTGAATGAAGAATGGATGAATTTGAAGGAGAATAGGGAAGAATCTACCATTTATAGGGTTAGTTGGTTGAAGAGGAACATTACAAATCATTCCCAATAGGAAGTATAATGCCTTTTCCAACTTTAGATGTAGGAATCCATTAGGGATGTAAGTGCATCGCGTAGACATCTTCATGTCGTGCGAGCATCCACAACAAATATTACTCTACCAACACAATAGACAGATTCCAAGTGGAAGGAAACCAACAAGTTGATGTAGAATTTTTCCTTCGGATTTGGTTTTGTAAGGTGAGGATGAATACAAGGGGAACTTGCTTAAGGGGTGTAAATTCACTCATATACATTTTTCCCCCACTTTAGCAAGCACAAATATTGATGAGTGCTTTGGTAAAGTAGATCAAAGATTAAATAGGGTTAGAAATTTCTACTTGAATCGTTGAGGAAGTGGACACCATTTTGGAAATATTGAAAGCACAAGGTAGGAAAATGACTCCATAGCCTCGTAGAACTATGCAGTTATAGATTGGAAGTATCTTACAAGCCCACTGACCTGTAAGGAGGTGACCCCCAAGATCTCTTGCATGAAGGAAGCCTTGAGAAGAAAGTTCCTCAATAGCCCACAAACCTACAAGGAAGGTGTCCTCCAAGATCTCTCACATGAAGGAAACCCTAAGAAGAAGCACCCTATAGGCTAACAGACCTATATGGAAGGTGTCCTCCAAGATCTCTCACATGAAGGAAACCTAGACAAAGCACCTTATAGACCCGTAGACCTGCAAGGGAGGGACCCCCAAGATCTCTCGCATAGAGGAACCTCATAAGAAGCACTCTACAGGCTAGTAGACTTGTAGGGAGTTATCCCCAAAGATCTCTCACATGGAGGAAACCCAAGGAAGGGAGACTCCATAGAATTAGAAAGTGGCTTTACAAGCATTCCTACAAAGCAACATGTTTACCCATAGATATAACATGTCCAAAAGCGGCCACATAGGCAAGTAAGTGAATAGTCACATAGACCATCGATAGATTGGACAACTTTTAAAGGGGTCCTTTGAGAACCTGACATGAAGAAATGGGTCCACTTAAAGGATGCACTGTTTGAAAGTGTGGAAGAGATTTTTTTTTCTCAAATTGATTCATCATCAAGGAATCCTTTTGAAAGATGTTCACTTCATCAAGGAATTCAAAAGGAATAAAATTACTCCTTGCGAGGGGAAGGTTAAAGCTGCTCCCTCCTTGAAGGAAAAGGTCTCAAGTTCTTTCTTTGAAAAGTCATGATGAAGGAAACATGTTCCATTATGGTTTCAAGTCGAGAATATGATTATTTTAAAAAATTTGCAAATATTCTCAAGAAAATATTTGTTGGAAATGAATACATTTTCTGAAAATTAGAGTGTCATAAAAATGGTGTTGTCACACATGAAAGAGACAACTCAAGCAAAGAAGAGAGAAAGATAAGAAAAGAGGAAAAAAGAACAAACAAGATAACAAATAAGAGACACAGGGGTGATTTGATATTTTGGGGTCAAAGCTACTCATATATATATATATATAAGTATAGTAATAGTATATAAAATAAACTTTCATCAACCCCCTACTATATCAGACCATGTGAAGAATGCACAAGAAGACAAAGTAAAAATAAAAAATTAGGTCAACATGGAAGGGAATCCTGAATGCCTCCAACAGTTTGCATTGTCCCCAATTTATTGAAAGTCGATCACAAACATGGAAGAATGATGATACAAATAGAAGAAGGTTTATGACACCAAAATTATTCCTATATCCAAGAACCAATAAGGGTGAAAAGGGTCATCTAGAAACACATAGCACAATCATGGTGGAACACATCACAAAACACACACATCTAATCTAAAGATAAAGAAGAGGCCTCCCCCTAACACTGATTGACCAAGAGGTCATCCACTTCCTATTATAGATCATCATAGGGGGGAGGAGGATCTTCCAACCCCCCTACAATAAGGGCTAAGGAAGAATTCCCCACAAGGTCTCCTCTACTTGAATCTTGTGGAGCTATGGTCAACGATTTCATAAAAAATTGCTAACAAGGCCGAAAATTCATCTAGAGAGTTAAACATGCACTTCAATAGAGTGCCATGTCATACCTCAAAAAACGGGGAAGGCTATGTCTAAGAATCACTACTAGGCTCACCAAGTGACTCGGGAGTAGTGATGAACTCAAGGGAATCCAAGACTGGTTTTGTTACTAAAACAGAACAATTTAGTGTGGGACCACCTTTCAGAGAAGGTGGGCTCCTCTTATGTCCTTCATTGCTAGAAGGAGCACCCTCCACCTTCTCCTTCACCGAGGGATGTAAACTCCCTACAGACAAGGCAAGAAGTGTAGAGGAAGAGAAAATTACAATAGATACCACCAAAGTGTTCAACATATCTACAAGTTTTTGGAAATGAGGGATGTTCAAAAGGGACATCAACAAGGGCAGTTGCACCAAAGGAGTGACGAACACCTAAAAAAATTTGCGGTTAGGTGCATTCATACTCACAACAAAAGTTGGAAGTGATATAAATCTTGGTTCAATGGAAGTAGAGGGGAGGAGAGAGGATGTGGTAGGAGGCCCTGAAGGAGGATCAATCAACTCCTCTTCATTCTTCTGCAAAGTGGCTTGCTCAGCCATGACAGCCTTTATTCAACACTTGCATTCATGTACAAGGTAGTTTCTAGGAATCTTTGAGCTAGAGACCGGAGCTTGTGAAGGATTAGAAGGCTCCTGCTTAGCAGGAGGAGCAGGTTGAGAAGCAGTGGGGGGAGTTGGCTCTAATAGCTCGAAAGTGGGAATCTTCCCATTTACTACCTTGGGAGTAGAAGCAATAGGAGGCTGTGGAGGCTGAGACATAGAATATTCCACATAGGTACCTTTCTTCCAATTAGACCAAATGGGACTAGGCTTCATGGATAGAATAGGAAGCTCAAATGCAGGATGCTTGGGATTTCACCAAGTGGGCACCATAGGATTATCTCACAAACATGGAATGGAATATGATGGCACCATAGCAGGGCAAGAGGAAGCATTAATATGAATAGTAGAAGAGGAAGAAGGAGGATCTCAAGACCACTTATCTTTTTCCCTTCTACGTGCCTTGGTGGCATCACTGTTAGCTTTTAAGCAAGCCCTATGTGAAATAGCATAAGGAAATGGAGGGTACCTCACTCTCGGTATTAAGCACCCTCTCTTGTAGTTTTGATAAGTCTAATACAAGAGGTCCTTCATGGGTGGAATAGGACCAAAGGGCATAGGCCATGAGTAATCCAAGTTGTAACTATCATGGGAAATCAGTGGTTTATAACCGGTGTCATGAATTACATGCATGAAACTTTCATGGATAAAATTTAAACATTTATGCACAACTAAGGGTATTTCATTCATAGCTACTAACCAAGGGATACCCAACTTCACTTTAAAGATTTCAGATCCAAGGATTATGTCAAAAAAAAGATTCGCTAATTTAGATCCAACCAAAACCGACAAGACAATATTACCCAAAGGAGGTAAAAAAACATCGTCATGTTTGCGGATAGTGCTCACAGGTGCATCATACCCATATTTATGCAAAAAGTTTATTAGCATGATCTCCTTAGTTATAATGTTTAATTGAGATGTCAAATATATGAGAACACCTGCTATGATGTTTTCATTTATTTGTGTAGGGATGTAGAGAGGAGATGGTTCGCTATTAAAACCCATTAGCATATCGTATGAGGTGAAGGTTATTCCAATACCACTACTCACAGGATGCACAGAGGGGATATGTTGATATAGGAAAGAGGCCATAACATGAAATAAACAACACTCTCATAGGCCCCCCAAAAGGTTGCAAGATAGGATAGTGACCCAATTAAGGTTTCATTACACAACACTTTCGTAACCTTCCAACTATGCCTACTAGGCGTCACAAGTTGGATTGTAAGGTGAAGGCTTCACAACACTCACACCTACAACACTCCTAGAATACTGCTAAATGGAACCAAAATGGTTCATGTTAGGTTCACCAAAAATGTAAGAGAGGGGGACTAACCATGTCAAGGCCCTAGCTCACAGAGAGCCAAGAGCGGAAGGCTGCCCTAACTTACTCACTCTAAAGGGGTGTTTGAAATGAGGCACAAGAAAGATGAGGACTATAATGTCCTTTGATCACTGTATAGACCCAAAGTTAGGATTGGGTGTAGGTGAGCCAATTTTTGGATTCGGTACTATACCTTAGGTAGCTCTCTACTTGAGGATGAAAGTATGGTTCTAGGATGATAGTGCCATGCGCTAGCATCTCTTAGGTGCCCAAGTATCAGTACAAACTGTGAGAAAACAAGTTGACATCCTAGCTAGTGACTTCTAAAGGAGAAAAATAGAATTATGAACTATGAGAGATATAAATAGATTTGACAAAATAGATAAATAAGAGCTAAAGTGACAAAGATAATCTCACCAAGTTGCCAATTCACTAGCTAGCTCTAAAAGCTCAACCATCTGCACACAAGAAAGAGGGGAAATTATTTGGGGTTGTATAGGGTCCTACCTCAGTTAGACCCCCATTTAGGTGTTTCCACCTCATCAAACAGCCAAATAGCAATAATAGATAAATGTATGATAAATAAGTAAAGAAAGAAGGAATGCAAATAACACAACAAAACAATATATAGCTACTCAATCAAATAGTACATGAGAGGAGTGAAATGTTACCACCTCCACTAAGAGATCACTATGCAATGATGGAGAAAGAAGGAATGAGAAATCACCATAGCCTTGACTGCAATGAAGGGAGGTGTTGCAAAACCTTAAGCCCCTGCTACAATGGCTTTCCTCACACTTGCTTTATAGAGTTAACATGTTGTTGCTACAATGGAGTGTTGGGAATGCTAGAAGTGCTAAGAAATTGTGAAGAAGGATGAAGTGAATGCTTGAAGATTACAAAAAGAGATGAGTTGAATAAAGAATGGATGAATTTGAAGGAGAAGAGGGAAGAATCTACCATTTTTTGCGTCAGTTGGTCAAAGAGGGGTGTTACAAATCATTCCCAATAGGAAGTGTAATGCCTCTACCAACTTTAGACACATGAATCTGTTAAGGACATAAGCGCACTGCATGGAAGTTTGTGCATTATGGGGGCATCCCTAACTAATATTCATCTATTGACATAATAGATAGATGCCAAGTGGAAGGAAATTAGCAAGTTGATGTGGAATTTCACCTTCAAATTTGGCTTTCTAAGGTGAGTATGTGTAAAAGGGAAATTTGTGTAAGGCATGCAAATTCACTCCTATACAAAAGCTTAACAACTTGAGGCAAAGATTAGAGATGGCACATGATGGTTCATACAAGGGTCCTAGGTTTGATGGGACTAATTAATTCTTCTAGAAAATGACAATGAAATGACACTTGAACTCTCTTGGGTTTGGTGTGTGGCAATTATTCAAAAGTGGTTATACTATTCCTACCACTCCTCTTACAGATCTAGCTGAAATCAAGCTATATGAGTGCAATGTCAAAGCCAAGAATGCTATCTTGTGTGGGTTGGCTAATTCATAAGTTTTGAAGGTGATGAACTACAGTTCTAGCAAAGTGAAGCAAGCTAAGATACAGATATTTAAAAGTAAATTTAAGACTCTAAGAATGATAGAGGATGAGGACATTACAATATATATGCTCCAGATACAAGAAGTTGTCTCTAGCATCTTCAGTCTTGGTGGAGAAGTAAAGGAAAATGAAATTATGAAGAAGGTTTTGAGATCTCTCCCAAAATCCTATAGTCACAAAGTGTCTGCTATTGAAGAGTCAAAGGACTTGGATTAGTATTCAGTTGATGAAATATTTGGTACTCTTACTACATTTGAGATGAGAGATCTTGATAAAGATGTTCCAAAAAAAAAGATTGAAGATGAGGTTGTTGATCAAAATGATGACCTTGATTATTTTTAAGGAAAAAAATTTAGAAGATTGAATAAAGGAACTATAAATTAAAAAGGTAAGTTACCATTCAAGTGTTTTAATTATGGAATAATATGCCATTTTGTATCTAAATTCCCTTAAAAAGAATCATATGATAGCAATAAAAGAGATAAGGTTAAAAGGGGTCTCTATTCAAATGAAAGTAGTGGTTGCTCTGAAGATGAGGAGAATGAATCAAATGATGAAACTCTATTTATGGTTTCAATATTGCTGATAGAAAGTGTACTATTGAGTTGAGATGCAAGGAGTATGACTCCTTAAGTGATGAAGATATGTTTTCGTTTGATCCAGATTTGGAATCTATGGAACTTGAAGGTTGAGAATTCAATTGAGAAAATTGGGGATTAAACTTTGAAGGAAACCTCTATTCAACTATAAAAGACCTAAATCAAGCAAGGGGACTAATTCAAAAATATGAATTCTTGCTTGAAAAACCAAAGGAAGAAAATGAAAAATTGAAATTATAATATAAAATGGGAAAGAATTTCAAATAAAACTAAAAGACGTAGAAGGTATGATCTCTAATTTTTTTTTAAATGTTGAAGAAGGTAAGAGATTAAAGATTTCTTTAATGTTAAGCTCAATGAAAAAAATATTGAATGTTTAAATATTGAGGATGAAGTTGTCATTGTGAGGAATACCTTGAAAAGAGAAAAAGAACATAGTGAGAAAGGAGAGAAGCCTGATCCTGATAGCTCCAAATCAAATGAAAAGGATGAGACAAAAGAGAAAAGAGTCTACATTGAATATTCTAAGAAGTGTTCCTCTAAAGATGTAAAGAATATTCAAAATGACAAGAAATAAAGTGGATCTAATCTTGATCGAATGCAAAGAGGATTTACATGTTCTCCATCTACAAAATAACATACTCCTTCCAAGTTCAATCAACCCTTTCAAGGTTACTATTTTTATTGCAATATTTCTGGGCAGAAGCCTACTAACTGTAGAGTTATACAAAGAAGGAATAATAACATGGGTGGAGGGTCATTCATTCTCAAAGAAACAATACTATATATTTTTTATAGATATTGTTATGCCTACAACAACTATGGTCACAAGGGTGATGAGTGTAGATCTAAGGTGAAGAGGAAAAAAATTGTTCTAGAGCACAATATTGTGTGCTATCAATGCAATAATATGGGACATAAGGAAAACTACTCTAGAAGTGGGTTTTTTAAGCCACCAATTAAAAAAAAAGTTGAATCCAATAATCAACAAAAGAAGGGAAATGAAAAGGTCTAAAAATAAGACGATGAGAAAGATGATAGTACACTTGTGCACTCTACACAAGATTCTAAGAAAAACTAAGATAGAGCATTATCTCAGGGGGTAGATTTCACTTACATAATACTTCTTCCCCTTAAAAATAAAAAGATACTAAATATTTTAGCATAAAAGAATATTTGAATTAGATCAGTCGTGTATAGATTTGTGCATAAATGGACCTTCATTGAAAACCTTGGTGAAGGTATATGGTGTGCAAAGGTTGTTACACTTTTTTTGATTGATGTCATTCCAATTTGGTGTACCACACATAAAGATAAAGCCTTAGAAGAATAAGGAATTCATGATGCATTCTCTTTGGTGAATTCAAGGTATTTTGATTTGCTCCTCTCAATAGAAAAGGATTCTATCTTGTGGTCTAGAAATTAATTTAATCAAGGTGTGAAGGTATTTTGTCCAATATTTGAAGTCTTTATACCTTTTGAAGTGAAATATATTAGCGAGAGTTTCAAATTGACCTAGTGAAGAGATGCTGAAGGCAGCTTTTTAGAATGTTCTAAAATTCTTCCAGAAGCAAAGTTTTGTCTATACAGATATGTGGACATGTCCAATGCATGATATCTTATTCTATGAGAATAATTGGTGAGCTGTAAAGTTCTATTTTTCAAATAATAGTGTGCTACAATATCTATCTATTCTACATAGCATATGTTTGGGTACTTGTGCCAACTAGTGCTTAAACAAATCAATTACATGAGTTGGTGTAGTTGTCAAGTTTTCTCTGCAAGTCATAGTTTTGGTTGAGAAAGTTGTGAAAATAATCTTTCGATACTTGAAGGGTACTTTAGGTTATGGCCTATGGTAAACAATGATCAAAATTATCTCTGAGTGCCTATATTGATGCTAATTGGGTAGGTTGTGTTGATGATCAGAGATGTACAAGTGGAAGTGCATTCTTTTTGGGAGATAGATTGGTCTCATGGTTTAGTAAAAAGTAGGATTTAGTGTCTTTATCCACCATAGAAACAAAATATATTATTGCATCATCTTTTTGTACATAGGTGCTATAAATGAAGTAGACTTTAAAGGATGTAAAGGTTTTGCATGATGAGCCCATTCCTATATCGTGTGACAATACAAGTTCTATTAACATTTCCAATAATTTGGTAATACACTCAAGAACAAAAAACATCTCAATTCAATATCATTTTATAAGAGAGAAGGTTACAAAATATGAAGTTTGAATGGAGTATGTGCCTACCAAGGACAAGATTGTAGACATTTTCACTAAGGAACTTTCAAAGGATATTTTTGAGTATCTATGATAGAAGTTAGGGGTTATTTCCCTTCCTTGTTCAAACTAGTTGCATAAATAGTGTATCTATCCAAGGAGAGAAATTCATGTCATATCCTTTACTTCTTGATTGATGAGTGGTACCTATTAAGGGGAGTTGGTAGAAATGGGGAGTCTTGAAGATGTTATGTAGTTTTTTTGCATGTATAACTAATTGAAAATGATGTTTTGTTGGTCAAAAGGGGAGTATGTGTTCTTGTTTCAATAGAAGATCTTTTTCCCTTTATCCTTAAAAGAATTTCTTGCTTCTTTGTGCAAGAGTATATGAACCTTTTTCCTTGATTTCAAAGGAGGAGATAAATCAATGTGTGTTTCCATCAATACCAAAGGGGGAGATTGGTATCACTTGTTGTAATTGATGTCAACTTTGATTTTTGGTTGTCATTGATGTTAGCACTTAAGTAGTAAGTTGTTAGTCCTTGGCATTAGTTGTCATTATTATATTTAGTTTGGGCTAACATTGATGTGAAGCTCATGGTTGAATGGCATGCCTTATCAAAGAAGAAATGATGAATTTCATGGTTGGATGTCATTATTGGAAATACAAGGGCGAACAACTGAGAGGGGGGTGAATCAGTTGTCACGAAAATTCAAAACTTATTCAACTTATTAACCTTATTCATAGATCGGATAATTAACCATAAGAACTTGAATCAACACATCAAAAACACACATAACACTAAGATTTGTTTTACGTGGAAACCCTATTAAGGGTAAAACCATAGTGGAGGTTAGTCCACAAGATTATACCTTGTTAAAAGTATAATGAAAATGAAATATGGGGAATGCACATGCATTCAGGAACAGTGTCAAGAGCTCACTACTCAATTACAAAGGAAGACACACTATCTTACAAAGAGATTCAAATTAAGGCCATCCAAATTTTGAACTAAGAAAATGGCATCTGCTAATGCCTGATTATAGTTCCAGTTAAGCACATGAACAATTCTTTACTCTTCTTTACTCTTCTTGACTATTCTTCACACCTTTCTCTACCTTCAAATGATATTCATAGATACACACACTTGGCATCCACTGGCATACATTTTTACCCTCTTACTCACTCCAATTCGAATAAAAAATCACTCTTATATACCCACAACAAGAAATTACATCACTACAAGTTGGCCACAAAGAAATAATAAAATGAATATAACTATCGGCCCAAAACATTAAAGATTATCAATGTGAATAAACCAAGGTTAGCCACAACTTAATGAGGACCCAAATAAACATCTTCAACATGAAAATACTTCAACTAATTACTCCTAGAATATCCACATCATGCTTCAACACCATGTTGGCCAAGAACAAGAAAAACATGAACACACAAGAGAAAATATCGAATCATGGGCACAACGATCAATGCAGGCATGCAAAAAAGATAGAGCACAATCTAGAAATATCCACAAGAATCATGAATCACTAGAGAAGCATCCAAAACAACTAAACTAACTAAAATAGCCTCATCCTCAATTAGTAACACTAACTAAAGAAACATAAAAACTATCAGAATGAAAATCTTCATAACTCAATCAAATCTTCACACATATCTTTGAAACTTGATGTGGATAAACTAGATACACTCAGCAAAAAACCATTTAATCTAGAACCTCTGATCATCAGCGTATAGAACATACCCACATACTGAACTTCACTTTACCACTAACAACCTGCAACTCATTTCTTTACAATTTTCTCAATATCCTCGACATATACATCTTCAAATGCATTAATGCTAATAGTGTTGACATCAATGACAACCACATATCAGAAACACAACCACAACATCCAACAATCTCCCCCTTTGGCATTGACAGCAACACATGATGTGAAAAACACCATCAATGCAACTACCTCTTGACACTTACTCCCCCTTAGGATTTGACTCATTTTCTCCTCAACTTTTTCACATAATTTCTTTTCACAAGGCTCTTCTCCCTACATTGATCACCAATTTTTCACATGACTCTTATCCCCCTTTGACATCAATGACAAATATCTCTAAGCTTTGAACCACATACCTAAATTTTTGAACATCTAACTACTCCCCATGAGTAGTAGCCACTACAACATCAATCTAAAGCAAGATATGATTATGAAATGCACATACTGATGCAATGCATTTCTTTGAATCTTAGTTTTGATTAGGAGGGTTAATCACCCCTAACTTCCCTCTGAGATACTCAAAATTATCCTTAGGAAATGGCTTGGTAAAGATACCTACAATCTTCTCCTTAGTAGGAACATACTCTAATCTGACCTATTTTTCACTTACTTTCTCCCTCAAAAAGTGAAACTTGATAGATATATGCTTTGTTTTTTAACGCAACCCAGATTCTAGGAAATGTTAATAGCACTTGAATTATCACATAATATAGCAATAGGCTCTTCATATACAACTCTAATATCCTTCAGCATCTGCTTCATCCACAAGAATTAGGTAGAATTGTTAGCAGCAACAATGTATTTGGCCTCTGCATTAGACAAAGAAATGGCATTTTGCTTCTTGCTTAACCATGAAATTAGCTTCTTACCCAAGAAAAATGCTCCACCACTAGTACTTTGTTTTATCATTCACATCTGTTGTTGAAGCAACATCAATAAAGACACTCATAGTAAGATCACCATCTTCAGGATACCATAGGCCAATATCAACTATTCCCTTGAAGTATCTAAAAATTCTCCTTACAACAGTAACATGAGATTCCTTCAAATTAGCTTGAAATCTTGCAACAATACATACAACATTCATGATATCAAGGCTAGTTTGAGTTAAGTACAACAACCCAGCAATCATTGATCTGTATCTTTTCTGATTTGGTTTTGGAGAGTCGTCTTCTATTGTCAACTTGCATCTGGTCACCATGGGTGTACCAACTAGGTTGGAATCTTCAATACCAAACTTCTTCAACAATTCCTTCACATAGTTGGGCTGAGATATAAAAATCCCTTTATCTGACTAAGTAATTTGCAATCCCAAAAAGAATTTCATCTCACCAATCATAGACATCTCAAATTCATTATGCATTTCATTAGAAAACTTAATGCACAAACCATCATCTCCTCCAAAAATTATATCATCCAAAAAGACTTCAACAATAAAATCTTTATTATGATCAATCTTGAAATACAAATTACTATCACTAGTACCTTTGTTAAATCCAAGCTTCAGCAAATACTTGTCCAATATTGCATACTATGCTCTAGGGGCTTGCTTGAGTCCATACAATGCTTTCCTCAACTAACACACCATATCTTCCTTATTAGTCAACTGGAATCAATCAAGTTTCTCAACATACACTTCTTCCAATTCTCCTTTTAGAAAAGTTCATTTAACATCCATTTGATAAAATTTGTAGTCCTTATGAGTACATAGGTAAGAAATAATCTTACAACTTCAATTCTAGCAACAGGGGAAAAAGTCTCTTCAAAATCAATTCCTTCCATTTTTGAATATCCTTTACATACCATTCTTTCTTTGTTTCTAACCACCTCACCTTTCTCATTCAGTTTGTTTCTAAAAACCCATTTAGTTCCAATCACATACTTATCCTTAGGTCTGGGAACAAGAAACAAGGTATCATTCTTTTCAATCTATTTTAACTCTTCTTTCATTGCTTTAACCCAATGCTCATCTTTACATGCTTCATTCACACTAGTAGGCTCAGTTTTTGAAATCAAGAAATACTCTTCTGCAATCTTTCTCCTAGTCTGGACACCTTTGTTCTTATCACCTATAATCTGATCTTCTAAATGATTCAATCTTATATACCTCTAAGTCTTCTTGGGATTTTCTTCAACTTCAGAATCTTTTGATCTCTCTTATGCTCTTTCACCAATTTCTTCTTCTTCTTCATTTACTTGATTCACCAGATTGATTTGCACTTAATTTGTAATCTGAACTTGCTTTCCTTTTTTTGTACTATCATCATGATCATCAGATTCATATTCATAGGTTCTAGATGGTGCACCTAAGTCTTCATCAACCTTAACATTTACACTTCAACAATTTTCTTCATTCTTTTATTATAGCACTGGTAGGCCTTGCTCTTAGTAGAATAACCTAGAAAGATACCTTCATCACTCCTAGCATCAAACATTACTATGTCTTCATCTCTCTTAATATAACATCTGCTTCCAAATATCTTGAAATATTTAACAATAGGATTTTCACTTGTCCATAGCTCAAAATGAGTCTTACCAGTATCACCTTTGATTTGCACCCGATAGAATATCTACACAACAATACTCACAACTTCTCTCCACTAGATATGAGGGACATTTTCTTCTAAGATCATTGTTCTAGCAGAATCTTCAATTGTTCTATTCTTTCTTTTCACAACTCCATTTTGTTGAGGGGTCAGTGGTTCAGATAATTGTCTCTTTATTCCATGTTCTTCACAAAAATAATTAAATTCATTGGAAGTGAATTCACCACCTCTATCTTATCTCATACATTTAATCTTCAAACCTGTCTCTATCTCAACCATAGCTTTAAAGATCTTGAACTTTTCCAATGCTTTAGATTTCTCCCTTAAGAAAGTAACCCACACCATTCTAGAATAATCATCAATGAGTAACATGAAATACATGTAACCTTGTAAACTTCTAACCTTAGAGGGACTAGACAAATCAGTTTGCACAAGCTCTAACAATTCATTTGAAAAATGCTTTTTACTCTGAAATGAAATCCTAGTTTTCTTTCCCAATTGATATTCCTTACACATTGCATTAGTAGGTTTCACCAAATTAGGTAGATCTCTCATAGCCTTAGTAGAACTTATCTTGACAATATTATCAAAGTTAACATGACACAATCTCCTATGCCATAACCAATTTTCATCAACTTGAGAAATCAAACAAGTAGCACTTAAGTGAAAGATATTACCTTTTGTCTTTGTACTTGATGTAATTTCATTTCCTCAACTCAATATTTTGCACTTTCTATCCTTTAACTAAAGATGGTAACCCTTATCAACCATTTGACAACAATCAAAATATTATGCTACAATCCTTCCACATACAAGACATCATCAGTACTTACCATCAAGAGAAATGCATCCTCTTCCATAGATCACACCAGTTGTATTACCACAAAATCTCACAACATCACCATCATACTTTTCCAAGCTTAAAAACTTACTTTTATCTCCTATATGACATGAACATCCACTATCAATTACTGACTCCATCACCCAACAATGCACTAATCATATTCATCCCATAATCCAAGCCCATATCCATTACCTTAGGAAATATTATATTTAACCACATTTGTTAACTAAACATATTCATTCATTTTCTTGATATTTCTTATACAATTTATACCAAATTCCCCTTTGAATATATCCCACTCACACTTGCCATTATGGATAGATTTCCAAAGTAGGAAACACATCACCTAAGTCTACTCATCCATATAGGTATACCCACCTAGGTTTGGTAGATCCTAAAGAAAAGAATATTCAATTTCATTAATTGGTCTTGTTCATTAGCCAAAAACGTATCAAGATCTTGGCAACCTCTTGTGGTTTCAAACCAATGTTTTTGAGTCCAAACACTAGATATTGACGACCTTGATCCAATAAATAAAAATGAATTTCGATACATACAAAAAAAGTTGTGTTATACACTCTACCTATGTCTAAATTGTAATTGGTTTGAATTTGAAACTTGATAAGGAAAAAATATTCAATAAAACACTATGAAACCAATTGGAAGCACTAGATATCATAGTTACAAATCTAAATTTGAAAAAAATATAATTTATCCATCATGGAAAAAAAATTATGTGTTAAACGGTGAGCATCACTCCTTAAAAATGGTGTTTACTAAAAAAAAATAGTTTTTTAAGGAGATGGAAAAAGAAGTGCAATCTGATTCCAAAGAAATTGGAAAAAAAAAATTAGAGTCTAGAGACAAAATGTTACAAATCACTAGTTTGCATCATCTTCAAATTCCTCACAGTTTAGCTGCTATAGGTGTCCGAAATTGAAGATTTAGTTAGAACAAATTAGTTTAGTGTCTAGTTTGGCCAAAAATTGTAAGCCAGTATTCTGGGATCACCCACTATTGCACTCAATAGTGCATGCATCAATCTTATACAATGTGCCATATCTAACACCTCTAGCAATCACCATAGCACCTCTAACCATCTTGCATCCTACATTAGAAAATACTACCTACACATCACATCTGTTATTTTGCTTACAGATAACAAATTTTTTACTAATGCAAGGATATGCAACACACTATTAATCCTTTTTATTCTACCATTAGGAAACTTGATTTTAACTTTACCAAAGCCAAAAATGTCTAAATGAGAATCATCACCCAAGTACACCTTACCTCCATCAAATTCTTCATATTCAGAAAACCAACCTTTATTAAAGGTCATATGGAAAGATGCACCTAAGTCAATTAACCATGCATCATTACCTTCACAAGTTTCCAAAGTTGCAATCAATATGTTGCCATCTTCCTTCTCGGACTCAGAATCAAAATCAAATTTCTTATTTTTCTTCTTCTTTTCTTCTTTGCATTCCTTACGAACATGTCTAGACTTACTGCAATTCCAACAAATAACTTTGGACTTTCCATGAGATTTAGATCACCCCCTAGACTTGGATTTTTCATGCTTCTCATTTTTCTAACCCTTTTCCTTAGGTCTTCCATGAAAATTCAAGGCCTCCTTGGTAGTGATGGATATCATCCTCCTCATCTCTTCAAAAATCAAAGAACCCACTACATTTCCAGTCTTCAAAATAATAGAAGTACTCCCAATAGCCATAACAAGAGAATCCCACAAATCGGGCAAAGAACAAAGAAAGATCTAACATTTCACCTCATCAATTTTGGCACCAATGGATGACGATTGAACCACCAACATATTGAATGCTTCTAGGTGGTATGTGATTCATCCGTCCTCTTTCATTCTTAAGGAATACAATTTCTTCCTCAAGAAAATATTGTTTGCTAAATATTTTTCCTAATACATTTCACCAAGCTTCTTCCATAGTTTATGTGCAAAGGTATCCTCATGGACTTTAATTGAAACAGATTTTTCCAAACATAATTTTATTATACCCTTAGCTTTATGGTCCATAATATCATATTGAGTAGCATGAGTAGGATCTGTTGGACCTCAAACATTCTCATCAACAACATCCCATAGATCTCGATCTATCAATAGATCCTCCATCTTCAACTTCCACATTTCAAAATTATTTCTAGAAAATTTATCCACCTCTATTCTCCCTGATGAACTTTCCATATAAAAATTCCTACAACAAGATCACAAAGTATCTTTTTCACAAGCTCCCACTCAAATCTGGATTAGTTCAAAAAAACCCAACAACCCACAAATGAAACCAAAGGTGATCAAGCTCTTATACTGCTTGTAAGGAAGCTAAGGTAGAGGAACAACTTTCTACACTGATCTTGAGAGGAGAATAATGAAAAAATTTATAGATATTTAATAGTGTACAAAAAATTAAATAAAAATAAACATAAATATCATGCATACCATGACATAGTGATTTGCATGGGGAAAACCCTCTGGGGAGAAAAATTCCACACTCCAACAGCTATCTAATATATTATTCAGTAAATCACAAAGATTTACAATATACCTACAGAACAAGCTTCTACAAAGAGTATCACCACTCAAAGATCAAGAGACATCACAACTGCTATCAAAATCTCAAAATACATCACCATGTCTCTACCAAAGTCATAATACAATGCCCTCATGAAATTGGATCACATTTTATGGCAAGACAGGCCAACAAAATATCCACCATTAGATCTAAAACCTAATAATTAATGGTCTATATTTACAATGCATTATTTATCTAACGTATGTCGGCCATTTTAGTAGTTTCTAGGAAAAGTTAACAAAAAATTGTTTACATGCATCCCACTCCTCCCCCATTATGCCATTTTATATTACACCTATCAGTGTAACTAGGATATATATATATATATATATATATATATATATATATATATATATATATATTCATATCAACAATAACCTTTATATATTCGCAAGGTTGAGTCACATTTTCCCAACACTTAGCAACTTTAGTACTTCTTAAAAAGTAAAAGATATAGCAATTCTACTTCTAACTAGATTAGTAGTAATGAGAAACAAAGAACACACACATGCAGAAGGAGAACACCAAATTTACATGGACAACATAATGAGGGAAAAACCATAATGAGAGTTAACACACAATATAAGGCTCACTAGAAAAAAGACTTATGAGAAGGATTATTCCCCTGGAGCAAGATATAGATAACTTCTTGAACTAAATACAACATGATATCAAGAGCAAGATATAGGGAACTAATGAGATTTATTATCTCAAAGTAGGATGCAATATGATTTAGAGAGAATTACAAAGATTTCCAACATAAAACTCAATTGATTGAGGGGTTAAAGAACAATTGATCTTTCCTTTCATAATATTTAATACTATCAGTATTGGATATTTAATACAATTTGTACACACACTTCTTTTCACTTGTAGACCTCTCCATCTTATTGCATCTAAAATGATCTTGTATTTATATCCACCACAACACTTCAAGACTTCAATTAGGTTGGTTGGGAAAAGGATAAACAATAAAATAAACTATTCAACCACCAAAACATAATGAGGTCCTATCCAAAATATAGAAAGGACCAAATAAACTCTTAGAACTTATTCCAACATGATCCAAAACAATTTACACATAGGTTCACATCAACCTAAGTTGGCACCAAGGAAATGTGTGGATGAAAATATTGAAGTGCACAACCAGTTAGCCCAAAAACATATTTCCAATTTAATTTACTTGATGCACTCCCAAACAAGATAGGTTAGGACCCAAATATATCATATAAAATCTTCCATCATTGATACCCGCAAGCACATGATGTAAGCAAAGGAACAATCCCTATCATCCAGACATCCAAGAATAGCCTAGAAAGCCAACTCAAGACATAATGTGGCACCAAAGCATCTAATTAGCAATGTGTGGATCACATGGGAATGTTCCTTGAACATCCAACAACACTTCCTTACACTTCTTTCATAATATCATGTTATCAATTGCCACTCAAAATCAAACGTGTACAAGACACTTCATTCAAGAAGCGCATGATGCTTAATCATGAGATATAACATTAACATATCAACGTCTAGACTAGTTCAACAGATGAGATTGGAATTGAGACACTACATAGATGTTGAGGGTATATTCACCAAGTTTCAGGAGCAAAGACATCAATGCGAAGAAATGTGAAGCATTTCCTAGACCAATATAGACAACCAACAACACTACAAACCTTTTGTAATTCATATAAATCTCCTTGCCAACACTGGTGACCTGAAATGATAGGAATGCAACATCCATAGAACACTAACATTGAATACCAAACCATAAGAAAAAATAATCAATAGTGGAGGAATGTGTAGTATTCTCCCAAGCAAACTTCAACGCAGCTTCTTGAACCAAAAATACTTAACCAGCTTGTGGAGGAAAAAACTTCCTTTCAACAACACATACTTCATCAAGAACATCATGAGATACCATAAGGCATATTTTAGACCTTCAGAAACATCTCTC
This sequence comes from Sequoia sempervirens, assembly GCA_007258455.2. Taxonomy (NCBI): domain Eukaryota; kingdom Viridiplantae; phylum Streptophyta; class Pinopsida; order Cupressales; family Cupressaceae; genus Sequoia; species Sequoia sempervirens. Next base: position 258,110,845 of record VDFB02000015.1, read on the forward strand.
CACTATCATTCATGCTTCTAATCCTCATCTTAATGTTTATAGTCCTTATTTGAATATATCATTATGAAAGCAACTCTACTAATAGAAATAATATATAATGCAACTTTCTTTGAGATTAACTTCAACAATTATTCTTAGGTTAACTTTAGCAACTCTTATTTGATAAGACATGACATCCAACCATGAGCTTTAGCAATTCTTCTTTCGATAAGGCATGACATCCAACCATGAACTTGAATAATTCTTCTTTGATAAGGCATGACATACAATCATGAGCTTCATCATCAATGTTAGCCAAAACTGAATAAACAATGACAACCAATACCAAGGACTAACAAATTACTACTTAAGTTTTGACATCAATGACAACCAACAATCATTTTTTATATCAATGATAACAACTTCCAACAATCTCCTCAAGTGTTAACATCAATTACAACAACTATCAATAGTTAATGCAATAGTGATCTCTCCAACCATTGGATCTTTTTTCACTACTTAATAAGGCACCTCAGTGTCATTTTTCAAGGAAATTTTTTTGTGACAAGTCTATTAACCAATAATTTTTTATCTACTTTTCTAGGGAATGAAAAAACTAGAGCATCTTATTCTCCAAAGAATTGAAAAGTACCTCCACTTGAATGGAGGTTATTGGCTCTATAAAGGTTATATGTATGCAATCATTATTTTCAAAATTTTATCATGGCACTAGTTTTTTCTTAGCCATGGGGAAATTTGTTTGAACCATTAGTATTGGCTCAATATTCATCCTTATCTGAGGGGTCTAGAGAATATTCTACAAAGTTCACTAGTGAGAACTCACAAGATCTCAACAATCATATTTAATAATTCACTATTGTTTGTGGAATTCTAGGATTTTGTGAATAATATGTATTTGTGTGACTATTTCATGAAATCCCCATTGGGCATGTTACATAATTGGATATTGATGCAAGTACAAAGGAAGAAATCAACACCTTGACACACTTATTCAACTATATTTCCTTCTAAATCACTATTCCACTCAAACACTCAAAATAGGAGTTCCAAATTGATTCAAGATCTTCAAAACACCTTAAACATCCTTAATTCAACCAGAAACAAACAAACACAAAGTCTTCCCTTCCAAATTTTATCAATTCATTATGACTATCCCATTGTGCCACCATGGCACTTACAAGCCTCAACCATTTAAAATTGGTTTTTTCAAGCCTCCAAATGTTGTTTCCATTCTTTGAAAAATTTTACTAGTATTGAATCAACATGAGAAAACATGCTATTCATCCCAAGAACTCACCCTCAATGATTTGATAGACAAATCTTCAATAACTAGTGTTATTCCTTGTAGCCATGCCCTCTAGTACTATCAGAAATAACTTTTATTGCAAGCCACATCTCAAGTTTGCATTTACTATATTGAATACCCTTTACTTTTCCATAAAACATATTAGAATTTTAGTATATGTTGCTTTGGTAAAAGTGTTCAAATATGACTTTCTACGCTACCAAAATAGGGCTAATTTAGGCCCCCTTACATTAGGGCCTTAGTGGATGTCCAACCTCCACACACAAACTCATTGTTTCAATGCTTCACATAGATGTATTTTTACTTTTTTATGCTCAATAAACCTTTAGAGGGTCATTTCCATGCTTATTTACTCAAACCCTAGGTTAGGTTTCCTTCAAAATTCTATCTCAAACTATCATATACAGATTTATAGTCAAAGTTCCAATCTTCTAACCCCTTAGCAATGGCTTATTGTCTTAAACCCTTCAGAATATGATAATATTTGTAACAAAGAGAAAACATACCAAATATGGAGAAATTTCAGTGGTTACAATAGGAGAAAACAATTTTTCAATGTCTCTGATTACCCTAGAACAAGGTTCCAACTGTTTTTACAAAAAATCAATATCTTATTCAAAATTCAACCAATCTGCATGAAACCAAAGCCAAAAGGAAAGTGATTGAGAGTACTATCTAGTTCAAAAACTTAAACACACCTATGATCTTGTACAAATCTGTACAATGCCTGGAAATACAAGATTTCTCAAGAAAATGATTAAAATCTAAGATTGTCTTTAAAATCATTCTTATTCAACCACCCTCGAAGTTACAATGCATTCAAAATACTTTTTAAAGGAAAAAAAACTGACTTTTAATCTTCTAACTTCTCTCTAACTACCCACCAGTGCCTAAGACCCTTCAACTTCCATGATTTGCATTATTTTGCAATTAAAGTTAACTTTTGCATATATTGGCATCTTTCGCATTTTTGACTCAATTAGCCTCCTACTCACCTAGACACATTAGAAATGATTTAAATCACCCTTATCATAAGGTAAAACAAAAAATTGAATCAATTTCCACATGGAGGGGTAAATTGCTAGGGTGCTCCTACACCAGATATATATATTATGAACTAGGACAACTTGTAAAAAACAATTTTCAAGATTCAAGCCTACAATCAACATATATACTTTGTTGTCTTACTTTTTCCAAATTTAGAAGAAAGGAGGTGAACCCATGAGGTAGTTTTTGGAGCAATTCAATAGGGTTTTGAATAAGGTTCCTCAATATGATCAACCTAGTGAAAACTATCAACTTTGTTTTTCACTATTTCTTTGTAATTTGAGGTTAGACTTTTCTTGAAGTGAAACAAGGTACAAGTCTATAAGTTGCACAAAAGGAAGATATTGAAATTGAAGGTGATTTAATTTTATTTTTTTTGTTAAAAGAGAAATGCATGAAATATGTATCCTAGAAGTTTTAAATATTAAATTAATAGAGTCATCTTAGATACAAAATAAGAATTATCATGTTGAAAAGGAAGGATTTATGCAACTTAATTTTAGTTCAAAAAGGGAAAAGTCAATACATCTTACATTTTCTTGTTAGAATATCACATTTTTTGGTGAAAAGGATGTTCCATGTTTTTCAATGTTTGGACACCATGCTTCAAAAATGTTGAAATATATCATTTACATATTGAAATCAATTATGATGACTTAGGAATTCCTTATTAATATCAAAGGATCATTCCCTCTAAAGATGTGTACAATAATTTTGTTTCTACTTTAGCAACAATAATTATTGCTAGCGTAAACAAATAGGAAGTAAAAAAAATGAATACTTATTGAAGTTTTGATTAGAACAAATATTGAAGGTCATCTTAGAGAAAGAGAAAATATTAATGACTCATTAAATAATCTTTCTATGTCTGGTATGCAACATGAATACAAATATTTCTAATTTATTGAAAAACATAATAAAGAGGGATCACTACAAACTAAGTGTTTAGAAATTCATGAAGATACCAAAGGATAGTTTGAAAGTAAAATTCTTGGAAATGGACCATCAACCACCAATACTTTGTAATAATTTATTGAAAAACATAATAAAGAGGGATCACTACAAACTTAGTGTTTCGAAATTCATGAACATATCAAAGGATAGTTTGAAAGTAAAATTCTTGGAAATGGACCATCAACCACCAATACTTTGTAATGCATTTAATCAAAATACCAAGAAATCAAGTTTATTGACGAAGGTTATGGAAAATAGAAAGAATAGGTAATATTTCATACTACTTTTGAATCCTTTCATTTTGAAGATATTATTGTGCAAGATTAAACTCGTTTAGTTCAATAATTTTAGTCATTATGTGAAGTACATAATAAGGAAGAATAAATTGAAAAATGGATGAATTAATGGTTGTTTTTTATAAGTTGGTGATGCATACATTACAAGCTAGTGCTTAGACACTTGGGATAATGTAAATTTAGATGAAATAACTTCCTTTGATAACTCTAAAAGAATTTATTTATCTTGTATCTTACATTAAGGATGTCTAATTTGGGGGTTGATTTCTTCTTACCAAGAGAATCAAATGTAAAATGTTATTATGTTCAATATTATGTAGGGAGATTCCAATAAATAAAGTAATGTTGAGGTGGTTCAACTACCCTAAAAGGTACATAATGTAAACTAGATATTTGTGCATTATTTTATCTAGAGAAATTTTACATGACATTTTTTTTAGATCTCTCACCATGGTAGTGGCAAGCTAGTAGATGGGTATTCAAAATCTTCTCATTCTTTGTACATTATTTTGGACAAGAATTTATTTCTCTCAATTCATCAATGGTTTTGCATAACCACATTTGAGCAGTTTGATGTAGGGTTCCCTACCTTTTACATAGGTTAGGTAGGATTTTTTTTTGTTCCAGTCTCTATTCTTCTTTTGGTTGGCATAAGTTTCTCTCTAGTCATTCTTTGTTAGTTTCTAACTCTATTTCCCAATGGATTTAAGGATTGGTTGAACCATAGATTCTAGGTTCCTTCTACGTATTTAAGGTTCTTATCCCCAATTAGAGCCAACAATTTCTTGTATTTTATTAGCTATCCTTTAAAATTTGTGGGGAAATTTTCAAAGACTATAGTACTAAACCCCATTGAGATAATCTAATTGTGCAAGAAATTCCAACCACCTTGAGAGTTCAACTATTTTCCCAAGTTGAGAGCATTTTCTTACCTATATTGCCACATAAGTTAAGTATTTCTACACTCATTTTAATCTTATCAAATTAGAAAAAATTAAATCTCACAAACCATGTTAGATGGAATAAAATAATTTTGTAGGAGTATTTATGACATCATCAAAGATATTGAGGAAATATTTTCTAGATGAAATACTTAATAGATTAGGATATTTTAAAATATCAAATTAGCAGTGGGAGTTTTATAGAACTATTCAAAATTTTATGTCTGGATATCTAGAGTATAACTAAATAATGTGTTATTCTCTAGGAACGTTGCACATCATTCATAAAATTTTCATGTGAAAACAAAATTTTGGTTAAAAGTTACAAAATTTTAAAAATTCCACTAAGGTCATTAGTAGTAAGTTTTCAATGCTCATCAAAGATTCCATTATCCTTGAATCCTCCATAAAATATTTTTTTAATTCCAAAAATAAATTATTTTTAAAAATTTTTGGAGGTTAGAAAACCTCTTTTAGAACCTAACATAGTTATGAGAATCGCTCAAAATATCAACAACATTTTCTTAGAAAAAAAGGGAAAGAAAAAAAATTATTCATCGAAGCCTAAAGTGTTTGTGGGAAGCACTTAATGTGTTGATTCAATATTCATTTCAAATAAAAGGGAGGTTGAAAAGGGAACTCAAATTTTATTAGCACTTTATAATGGTTCTAAAACTTCTCCCAGGGCCCAAAATGGGTCTCAAAACCCTCCTTTTCATCAACATATGAATAGGAAACATGATTCAACTATTCCAAAATTCTAAGTTTAGAAACATTCAAGTACTGAATGCTAGACCTAACTTGAAGAGGAAGGAAATGATTATAGGATAGACACAAAATGGAATTGTTGAACTTAGAGCTTTTACAACTGTCAAGTGTAAGTATTATAGTTGGAATGTTTCAATGAGTAGGTATGTAAAATTTGAAAACATAGGCTTCAAAGAAAATGCCTCAATCAAATGTGATCTCATTATTGTCATGGTTTTAGAGCATGCCATGATCATCGACTATGTACATAATAGATTTGATGGAAAGTTTGTAGGAACTTTGAAAATGGAAAATGATATCCCAAGTTTCAAAACCTCCATATGTTGAATTTTTTTATGGGACCAATAGGATTACTTTGATTACAAACTATGCACAAAATGGATTTACTGAAATGGATTTATAAGTTTTTAAGAAAATACAATTTATAGGCACCAAACGAGAAGCATTGGATCAGGTTATATACATCCATCAAAGCATGATGGTATTTTTTGTTAACTATTGTACATGTATATTCCATAGTAAATAATTTTGTGAATAGAATAATAAATAAGGCATGGGAATGATTTAGTAAAATACCTCAAATAAATATAGTCTAACTATGTGTTATGATTGTTAACTTCATTAGTGTTGATGCCAAAAATTCCCAAGGTAACAACCCTTTGTGGGAAACTCAGTTTATGGGGGACTTATTGCGCCAAATTGAGTGAACTCCAAAATTCTAAAGAAGTTGGCTCCTTTTGTAATTGGGGTTTGGAATGGGAAAAGGAAGCCGATATAAAAATAAATGGCCTAAATAAGGTGATGTGCCAAAATTTATATAAAAGGCATGATAAACCTATCTTTTGAATATGATCTAAGGGCCTACTCAACAATTTACCATGTCCTTGACTAACTATGATTAAAGATTGCAATATGAACAGCTTATTTAATGACATAAAATAATTTTCACATCCATTTACTAAAGAGAACAGTTAATAGACATGATCTAAACTAACAAACTTCCATTCAAATTATAGAAGCATGACAAAAAAACCATTCAAACAATAATCAAATCATAGAAGCATGGCAAAAAAACCATTCAAACAATAATGGCATAGTATAAAGTTTATCAATAACATAAGAAAACAGAGAGGCCAAAAAATGGAAAAGTCTATGAGTTCTTGCAATAATCTAAACAATAAAAAAGCCTGGTGTCTCTTTAAAATCCTATAATTCTTAAACTAGTGGAACTTAGAACATGTAACATGTAGTCTTCAAACCCCTCTTTAGAAGCAAAGAACAGTATATATAGTTAGCATTCCCACTGCTTGGCGAGCAACAACTAAAAAGATTCAGAATCTAGAGCAATGATGTCATAGCAATGATTACCTTGACCATTGCAGCAGAAAAGGTTTGGACCATAAAATTTGGTCATCTCCCATCCAGGTGCATCCCCTATGAATGATAGAAGTGATGTCATGCAAAAAAGTTTCACCACTTAGTATAAGTGGTTAGAACATGTGGCAGCATCACATAGGTCGTGGTTCGCTTCATCCTCCCTTCATTGAAAGCTTGTGCTATGGTGGCATGTAGTAGCAAGGTAAAATGTAGATGCCACTTGTGGGGTCCATCAAATCTTTATGCAAATGGATCTATGTGGTAGGCATGCAAGGACTGATGAGGAAGTGAAGGGAAGAAATTAAAATAACCTATAGTGAAGACACATGGGAGCATAGCAGGGACCGGTAGAAGAGAAAGGAGAGAATTCCTTTGGAGAGCGCTGAGTGGACAAGTGGTAGAGGCCACAGTGGTTATCAAAAAGGGTCAATGATATTCATTGAAGGAAAAGGCTAGTACTTTATCAAAAAGAAAAACCCAAAAGAAGCATGGTGAATTTTGTATTCACAACTTCTAGTGACTATCAGGGGCATTTCGCTTGAGGAATTTGCAACCAAAAATTTTATCTAGTTCAAAGACTAGAGTGCCATTGATTTGTGACAGAATTAGAGCTTGGAAAGGGCTTCCTGTAAGGGTATCCATTCGTCTTCAGATGGTCTCGTTACATTGCAAAAAATTTCTTTCACTTTCCCTAGGTCGAGCGTCTCTTTATAAGGCAACACCTTAAGTAAACTAGCCCCTACCTTGCAATGAAAAATTAGTTGTGCAAGAGGATGAATAATACCTTCAATGTCAGCTATGGTAGGAGGCTAGCTAAAACTCTGGAAGGTCATTGGGTCTTGCTCTTTTTCTTCAATTTTCTCTGCAATTTCCTCAGTGATGTCAATCAACCCATCCTCAAGAAATAGAGACAGTAGGCCCATCTCACTTAGCTAGGAAAAATTTTCCCGCATGCCCTCCATAGTCTAGTTCAAAGTAGTTGCAGTGGCCTTAGTTCACAAGAAGGCCGAGTGGCAATGGATGAACTTATATGCCATCTTAGAAACAATATCTTGATGTTTGATCCATGCCTTCGCAGGTCTTCATCAGAGACCATGTATAGCTTACTTAGAAAACTCTTTCCTTCAGGAACCTTCTTCGTGATGAACTGTGGGAATTCCTCAATTGTTTCGCGAACCTCCTGGCTCAAGTTTGTTTCCTTCGAGATGAACCAAAACATTTGCTACAGTGTTAGAAAAAAGGCTTTAACCTTTTCCCAATAAGAAATGTATGGCTTCCAAGGCAATGGGATGAGGCCAGGCTGCATAGGGGGGCTTGGAGAGTGCTCTTTAGAAGGGAAATCTTAGAATCCTTCAAGCCAACATCCTTTGTCAATTCTACAGTTCTCTTTTTTGCACATGTAAGTTGCTCCTCAAGGTTACTTAGCTCTTTATACTAGTTCTCGGCTCGGGAGTGGTTTTCCAATTCTATGTCAAGAGAGGACTTTGTCTTTAAGAGCTCTTTTTCTAATTAGGTCTTTTGGCCTTCAAAGTTTGTATGATTCTTTTCTAATTTCTACTCATGTAGAGAGCATTGAGATGTGAATTCATCATATTTTTGTTGCAAATTTTGCCTCATTAGGGCCAATTGGCTCTAATATTCCTATCTATTTTCCCACAACTCAATGATCAGTGAGGGGTCAATAGATTGGGACTTATTGAATTCCTCTTTGATTCTACCCTACTCCAACTCTTATGCCCACACTTTCTTAAATAAGCAAGCAACCTTTGCTTCCAGTGATTTCTCCTTCATTTCCAAGAAACTAACCCTTTCCTTCACAAGCTTTAGTTGCTCCTCTCTTTTTTTCAACTGATGACTAAAGTCAAGGAAATCAGTCAATACCACCCATTGTGTTTCCTCCATGAGTTCTACCTTATCCTACGGCCATGTTGCGGCCAGATCAAGGTACATGGTGGAAAAGTTCATCATTTGTTGTGCTTCATTGTAAACTGTATACACTTTAGACTCTTCCCCCTTTTTGTCATTCATCATTTTCTGCTTTTGGATCCTAAGGGCCCACGATTTTTTCATATCATCACCCTGCACTATGAACTCACTTGGAAATTGAACTAGCCCACTTGCTCTAGGTACACCAAGAGGAAGAGAAAAAGGGAATATAAGTGTGGTAGGCCCCTACCTTTTCTTTGGTGGGAGATTGACAGTTTTTGGGGAGAAAAAGGCAACCTACCATAGTTTGGCTTGTGAACCAATGGAAGGGTTCATCAGTTGCTATAGTGATGGGGTAGTCATTATCAAGTCCATTTGTTGGGTATCTTGGGTTAGACCTGAGGTAGCAGTAACAATGGGGATACCAATGGTGGCTAAGCCCTTAGAAAGAGAGGCAAGGAGAGATTGAGTAGTGACGATTGGTGTTAAGGCTCGTGGAGGCATTAAAATAGATATCCTTGTCTAGGTGAATTGAGAGAAACCTCCTGCAAACATTGTAGTAGGGGTAGAGATGGTAGGGCCAACACTTGTAGTAATGGGAACTATAGTAATGGAAGAGGATACTAAAGATTGAGAAGTGAGAAATGGAGGAGCGAACACTACCTACTAATTGGAAATTGGTGGTTCTCTTCTTGTTGTTGGCTGCTCATTCACTTCAAATTCTTGGCTTGCTATGACCATTTGTCTTGCAGTGGCTTCTTGTGATCCTTCTCCCACAATAGCATCAATATGTTGGCATTTAGCGGGAAGGGAGTCTTCAATCTCCACAGTTTCTGGCTGTTGCGGTTGGGACCCCCTTGTTCCTTTCAAGGCCCAGGTAAGTGTCTATGAAGCTCTTGATATATTTACTCACACATTTGAAGTGACATAGGCGGAATTCCCTGTGGACTTCCTCTTTTGCTGAGTAGAGCATTTCAATGTATTAGCTTCCTCCTCTACTTTCTCTTCTTCCTTATCGAATTCATTGCCTCCACCAATGATTGAGTCAGAAATAGGATGATCCTCATCCCACAGCCTGTCAAACTCTTCATCATCTAGAATTCTTTCATAAGGTGCATCAAGTTGTTTTGCCTCCTGGAAATATATCTAGAAGGCTCTGATCTTTTCTATACTACATTCTTCTTCTTTTCTCAACTTATTGAACCTGGCTTTTCCCATTTTGGTGTTCTCATCATAATCCACCTTGGAAAAATAGAACTTATTCCATGGTAGCCTATTGTCCTCCATAGGAATATGAATCAGGTCAACCAACAATTCATCTTCATCATCCAACAATTTGCAGCTCTTCTCCCAATAAGTTTGAGGACTGTGAGTCACCTTAAGATGCTCATATGGTAGATCATTGAAAGGGTTATAATTTCATTTATCATAGATCATCACCAACCCTAGATGGGCTAGCTTATCCTACAATAGCAGGTGTGTCTGCTTCTTTTTCATGGCCAGTATTTTGAAACTTTGCAGGCATGTGAAGAATCCCTTCCTCTTGGTCGTTCCACTACAGAAAGTAATATCAATAATGCATGCCTACCAGAAAAATCAAGGGCTAGGACTTGATTTGTAACACACGTAGAAAGGAAAATGGTTCCTTAGTGAAGCCCCACATCTAGATGAATGTGAAATCTTCTCTGAAAAAACTAGTCACATTGGGGAACGAAGTTCTACATATACTTTGTCTATGTTAGAGTGAGCTTATTAATACTATCCTCCCCTTGCAAATCTTGCAAAATTAGAGTCAAGAAATAATCTGAAAATGCATAGTAATCAAAAGTGGAAGAGAGGAGAGGATTCCAGATAGAAACTAGTTTTATTTTGTTCCTTTCATCAAAAATAGACAATTTCACCCGTTTATCAAAGAAATCTAGGTTCTGATGTAAGAACCTATGAGCAAGATAGGAAGGAAATCCAAACTTCCATTTAGCTTGATAATTTTTAATATGCTCTATCATTTTCTTTGCAAGGTACTCTGAAATATCATACTAGAAATAAAAAAAATTCCTGCAAAACTAGAAACATGGGCCCAATTGAAATGTGTGCACCTCCTTTTTGGTGTCTAGACCAAAAAAATTCCATCATTAAAAAGGCATCTTCCAAGTTTTCTACGAAAGCTTTGTGTTGCATCGGAATTTTTGGTAGCTTCCCTCACTCTACGTCAATCCTTTGGGTTTCTTCATTATAAAACTCCTCAGCTTTATTCCTTGTGCTCCATATATGATCTCCATGTTTGGGAGTGAATGCCTCCATAGGAATCCCTTTGCTCTTATGATCAGAAATACACATCATATTTCAAATGGCTACCAGAGTGATGTTAACTAAAAAATTCCAACCCTCAATGGTGTTGGTGCTTGAGTTAAAATAACTAATGGCTGCATCGACCAATTTTGGGAAGTAGTGCACAAATGGGACCATTTATTGAGGAAGTCCATTGGACTATACTTTATCTACTGTCAACATTTCCTTTTTGGACACCTTCATTCTTTCACAGGCTGCTTCCCTCAATCCCTTAGGATTCTTTGCAAAAAAGGGATCATGAATATTATCCCAATCTTCTTGAATTAAGCTCTAATCTTTGTAGATTTTGGGCCTATCAAGCTCTTTTGTGTTTTCCCACCTTGTCTTGTTAGGAATACCTAGTGTGGTGTAAGAAATGTTTTCAAAAATATCAACAATTGGTGTTAGTGTAATTAATATTTAATTACACTTGCATAACTTTACTTAGGTAATATTTAATTCCTAGGTTTATTTATTCTCATCATTATCTTGTTGAGCTATCTTGTTGCTCAAGATAAGATTAGGGTTATGCATATTTTCCTTTATAAAGCAAATCATATCTTGTAATTATCATTCCTAAATAATTAATATTTGCACATCTTTCGCAAAGCTCTTGCTTTTTCTATTTTTCTCTTCTATGGAAGGCTTTTCTGGTTTGCATTTTAGATCTTGGTTTCTAACATGGTATCAGAGCCATGATTTGCAACTCCCTCTAAGAATTTTGAGAAAATAATTGCAGAGTTTGTTTGGGATTCGTTGAGGCTTTCATGTCTTGAGTTCATTTATGAGGCATTTTGGCTTAGATCAGACTTCACCATTAGATTCAGAGCGCTAGAAAAAGTTAGCATTGGCTTTTTTATTGCAGATTTTAGCCATCGTTTGCCAAATCCATGAGGGTTTCAAGTTAGGATATTTTTTGCAAGTTCTGGAGGTAGCTAATTTTTTGGAGCAGTTTGGGCAGAAACGGAGGTCACCATCGCGTTCGCAGCGGCCAAAAACCCTAAGAACACCCTTCGTTTTGTCGATTTTGGTGAAGTTGGTCCGAAAGGAAAAAATAATTATCTGCAGGGTTGTACAGCCTCCCCTGCATGCTTCTCGAGGCTTGAATCTTGAAAAAAATCAAAAAAATATGTTTATGGGGATTTGTGCTAGTGCTTACAGTTAAAAATGAATCTTCCACTTGACGGCTACCAAGTAGCCGCCAGTCTGCCACCGCCACCAACTCCCTCAGCCTATGCTCTACCAACCCAACCAACCCCTAAGGGCTTCAGATCCTATAGCCAGGGTCCTATGGTGGACCAAGGGCCCACACCCAGCCCTCAAAGACTACAAAATATTCTGGCCAATGCATCAGGAATATTCCAGTGATTCCAAATTCCTAAAGTATGTTTCAACCATTATTTTGTGAATTTGGAAACCAAAAAAACATTTCTGGTAGGCGGGTGTTTTTTTGCCCTGACGGCCTCCAGGCTGTCAAATTTAACCTCATGAAGTGTTGATATTAGTAGCCATACGGCGCTCCAAGCCCCCTCCTAGCCCTAATTTTCAATAAAGGAGCATTTTTTTTTCTTTTGGTCATAACTTGGGCATATGGTATCGAAATAAGGAAAACAAGATATCACTGGAAAGCTGGTTCTAAGTACTTTCCTGTGGTGTAGTTTGTTTTTTAGTATTTTTCTATTTAGCTGCTATTTTTTCTGTTTGAAGTCTGATGTTCATTTTTTGGCTTCTGAGCTCATAACTTTTTTCCATGATCTCTGATTTTCATCTTCTTTGTGGTGTTGGAAAGGTATTGAGGAGTTCTACATTAATGTTTGTGCACTTTTTTTTTATCTATCCCAAGTTTATCATTACTCCATATTTTTCCCGATGGGTGTTTTGGAGATTACTTGGATGTTTTGGTAGTTGGAAAGGTGAAACTTGAATATTTGCACTTCATTTCAGTACCACGTCATCTTATTTTTTGTTTATATATGTTTCCATTCTCTCCTTTTACAATCATTGGGTTATTGTAATAAATGAACTAAGATAAAGTTCCATCAGGGGGGTTTCTTTTATAATAATCTGATTAGAGTGTAGTTTTTACTTTGATCTCCATCTTGTTTTGATGGCAACTCACATGGGTTATCTGGTTTCTTAGTTTCTATTGGCCACATTTTTTTCTCTAGCTTGACACATATTAAATTCATCGGTTCACACTTTAGATTGGGAGTTTATGTTTCTTGATCCACATTGGTTCATATCTTTCTTAGTTTGAGGGTCATGTTTTTATGGTTAATGTTCTAGAGTCTTCATGGTACTTGTTCCTATGGAATATTTTTAGTCATAGTTTGGCATTGGCATCGAGATATACGGTTTCTAGATTATGTCATTATCTCATCTATTGTTGCTTCACAGATTCTAGGGTTGTTCCAATTTGTGAGTTTTCCAGTGTTCCATGGCATGGGGTCTAATGTCACATTATTGTGATTCTACATTTGGTTTATTGTAAATAGAAGTATCTTTCCTTTCTTGTCAGATTGTGATTCTAGTGTTACTCCACAGTGATATTCTAGTGCTTCTTTGCAGCAATCATCTCATTGTGGGCGGGTTTTGTCCCACTGGGTTTTCCTTTTCTACCTCATTATTTCATTTGTACTTGGGTACCTGATCAGGCCTTTATTTTGGGACCCATTCATGCTTTCTTGCATTCATCTTAGCATTTAGGTGCATTCTTTGTTAGTCTCCCTAAGTTGCACTTATGGGGGTGTGTTAGTTTAATTAATATTTAATTACACTTGCATAACTTTACTTAGGTAATATTTAATTTCTAGGTTTATTTATTCTCATCATTATCTTGTTGAGCTATTTTGTTGCTCAAGATAAGATTAGGGTTATGCATCTTTTCTTTTATAAATAAAATCATATCTTGTAATTATCATTCCTAAATAATTAATATTTGCACATCTTTTGCAAAGCTCTTGCTTTTTCTATTTTTCTCTTCTATGGAAGGCTTTTCTGGTTTGCATTTTAGATCTTGGTTTCTAACAATTGGTGCCCCTTGTATGGCTCTAAAAAATCTTTTTGTTGCCCCTCCCTATAATTCTTGGCTTGAACTTTTTTCCATTTTTATCTTTGCGGGAAGCTTTTGCTAGCTTGAAACTTTCTGCAATTTTATCTTGGCTCTGGATTTGCACTAGAAATGGTTATTGCTCTGGGCAGCACATTTGAAAAGACCCTTTAAGTGCTCAAAGGCTCTACATGTAATATTTAGCTATTTTTCCTCAAGGTGGTAGACAGGAGTTACCTTTTGCATTTAATCCAGCATGTACCACCAACCTTTGGTGTGTGCGAGATGAATCATTTGCCATTTTCATGTGACAAGAATTCATAATTACAATTAGCAATCACATTGTACAGTGCAATTTTCTTGGAACTTGAGTTGATGCTTTGCTAATAGCTTAAGCATTCATATGTGTTGGAATTAATATCCCAAAAATAATGATTAAGAAAAAGATGGGATTAGCATTTGAAAAGATAGGAAATCTACCTTGGAATAAGAAAAATACCTAGAGAATGACACCTCAATCCCTAGTCATGCATAACATCACTAATTACTATGACTAGCTTAGGATAATTAATTAGCCTTCATTAGTTTTGCACACAACAAGTCATACTTAGCAAATGCAACTAGGTGAGAAATTTGAGCAAAGCTCAGGCACAACTTTCAAATTGGTACTTGATTAGCATCACATTTATGGGAAGCATATTACCACACATTTCCTCACTTTTTCTATAAATAAGCATCTAAGCAGTAGTGAAATCACACTTAGCAATTAGAGAAAATCTGGTAGTAGGAAATTGGTTTAGGAGTTTAGTATTGGTGGTGCATGGTGTTTTCATAGGGTAGACTTAGGTACTTTGCAGAGATAATTTTAGGCTACTTGCAAAGTGATTCCTTGTATGATCACCCCAATTAGGTTAGTGTGTCACAAGTCCCAGACTACCTTCTTAGGTAAAATTTCCACATAGTGTTTGAAAAGGATGATGAAGAACAAGCATTCACTAGCTATTATAGCCATGAAATGGGTTCTAGGAAGGGACTGCCTCGAATATGAGGACAAGTATCAAGTTAACATTGATGTGTTCTTGCACTTTGTTGCCTCTATGCTAGATATTCAAATTCCCAAGCCTCTGATTTTTCGTCTTGTGAAAGAAATATTCCCTAAGTACCTAAATGGCCTTAGAGAGGTAGTAGCAAATGTTGCATTTGGTGGAGGCATACCAACCATGAGCAACCTATGGAGGTTCATAGAAGAGGATGCAGCTATGTCATGGTTGCCATTTTTTAGTGGCTTTTGCCTCAAGTCACAAGATGAGCACTGTCAGAGGGTCACTCGAGCTTTCCATTTCCTATTTCACAATGTGGTGCCATTTTATGACATCAACTAGTATACAAACTTCAGGAACCTTGTGTTCCCTCCACCTCTGGTTGTTGCTCCTATTAATGATGTTGCTATTGATGATGATGCCCCTATGGATGAAGATGTTGTGGATGTTGTTGTTGATGTGTCCCTTGTTGTTTCCCATGTTGCATACTAAAGACTTCCATGCCTTTATTTTTTTCCTTTTAAAAAAAATCATAGCAATTAGCCCTTTTTTGTATACATGCTTGAAAAGGGATTTTTGTAAAATATATGAAAGAAGCAGAATAGAACAATATGCTTTTTAGAATCACGACTTTAAGCCATTTTGACAATGTAAATATCAAATCATATATATAAGGAAAATGTATTTTTATATAATCATCTCGTTGTCTACTTTTGTATTCTGCAACTAGGTCATCCTTTTCCCTTTTAGCATGTATGTATCAATTCTCCATGTGGGTGCTTACTAATTTTTTGTTCTTTTCAGCTATGAGTTTATTTTTCCTCCTTTTCTGTAATAGTGGGTTACTTGCTCTTTTCCGCCTCGAGCCATAGGATATATAAAAGAGACCAGCCAACAAAACAAATAGGAAAGAAGAGAAAAACATTATAGACATATTTACATTGGTAGGATAAGCAAGCTTAATTAAACAATTTAAGGTCAATTTTGTTGACCAAAATTTCCAACGCTTCTTTTTCCATAGTTTCTAACTCATATGCATTATGTTCTTTGCATTGAATTATCCGGAATGGGCCTTCCCAAAAGCTATCAAAAATTTTGTGTTGACCCAGCTTCACAACCCTTTTGTTAAACTTTAGCACTAGATCTCTGTACTTTAGACCTTGGTCGAATGCTTTCTTGTCAAACCACCTTTTAACCACTTGTTGGTGATTAGTCATGGTTGTAAGGGACTTTTCCCTTTTTTCTTGTACTTATAGCAACTCGGCTAACTACACTTCCATTGCGTCATTTTTTTCCGCCTTGAGGGATTTTAGCAATTGTAGCATCATAATCTCCATGGAGATAGGCAATAGTGCCTCTTTTCCATATACTAGCTTATACAGCAAAGTCTTGAGGACTTTCTTAGGAGTTATACGATCTTCCCAGAGCATTGTTCGAAGGTTTTTATGCCACTCCTTTTGGTATTCAAACCCAATTCTTTTGAGTCAAACCAAATTCTTGTTTGTAGACTCGGCTAAGACGTTACCCTATAGGTAGTATTTTGATGATGTCTTAAGGAATTTACCATGTGTAAGTGCGAATTGACTTACCTTAGTGCCTAGGAAAGATTTAGCATTGTCAGAAATGATATTTTTGGGCAAGCCAAATCTCATCACCGATTCCTTTAGGAAATCCACTATCTTTACCTCTGTTGCATTTTTAAGTGGCATGCCTTTAGTCCACCTGGTAAAGTAGTCAATGGCCATCAAGATCCATTTATGTCCTACACTAGAGCCTGGGTTGATCATTCTGATGAAGTCCAAACCCAATTACGCAAATGGCTCATCAACCATTATCAGATTGAGGGACATTGCAGCATTATTTCTTCTTCCTACAAAGAACTAGAATTCCTTGCAAGTTTTCACCAAGAAGTAGGAATCATTTAATAGCATTGGCTAAAAATATCCTATGCACATGATTTTGATGGTGGTTTTCTTTGTGGAGAAATGTCCACTAGCAAAACTATTGTGGTAAGTGTCAAGAATATTTTTTGCTTGCAATGTGGTAACACACTGCAATAGAACACCGTTAACTTTTTTTTTGAACAGGATCCCTTCAATGAGTGCATATATGTTGTTTTGTAGTTGGTAGAATCTCTTCTTCTGAGAAGGAAGGCTCGATGGATACTTTTCTATGTGCATAAATCTTACTTTATCCGCAAGCCAACAACCTTTGGACTCTAACTCATTTATTAGGACTAGCTTCAGCTGCTATTCTTTGGTGGCCATTTCTTTATCATGTGCAAGATATTCACATGGTTCCCTTCCTTGAACAATATTTGTAGGTTTAATTTCAATGTCATATTCGAGGATCTTGGTGGTCCAATTGGGTCTTTTCTCAATAATTTCTCCTTCCATGATGTATTCATGCACACTAGAATGCGCAACATAGACAATTACCTTATGGCAAGATATTAAGTGCCAGAACTTCTTGAGCCCCTTAACTATTGCAAATTATTTCCTCTCTACAAATTTTTAGTTTTTTTTCATATTCCTTCAAGGTCCAGGAGTGAAATGGTATTAGATGTTCTCCCTTTCCCTCATCATCTTTCTGAGTCAAGACATTAGAAATGTTGGACTTGCTACTGAATACATACATTATGAATTCCTTTGATAAGTCTAGATTAACCAGAAGAAGAGCAGAGGAAATAGCATCCTTGAATATTTCAAAGGCTTCTCTGGGTTCTTTTGTCCATTTAAAAATTTGATCATTTTCCAGCATCAGGGTGATTGGCCTAATTATTCCTGAAAAATCATAAATCAATTTGCTAACAAAATTTACCTTTTCCAAGAAGGACTAGATGCCTTTCTTGTTAACCAGAAGGGAAACTCTTTGATTTCTTTCACCCACTCAGGATCAATTGAAATTCATTTTTTGGAGACTACGTTCCCTAATAGATTTCCTTGTGGTACTCTGAAGACATATTCTTTTGGGTTCAAGGGTATCCCAAACTCCTAAAATTTCTTGAACACCATCTCAAGGTGATCAAAATAATCATCCTTGGACTTAGAGAACACCATCAAATCATCCAAATAGATTAGGATAATCTTTTTTATTATTTTGTTAAAAGTGATATCCATTTCGCACTGGAAATTGGCTCTTGCATTGGAGAGACTGAACAACATCTTAGTGTATGCAAACGTTCCCCACTTCATAGTGAATGTTGTATTATGTTGATCCTTCTCTTTGACCTAGATTTGATTGTAACTAGAGAAGTTGTCTAACAGGGAAAACATCTTTGATCATGCCATCATTTGTAGGATTGACTCCATCGAAGGCAGCAGGTAATGGTCATTTAGGGATGCTCTGTTCAGGTCCCAAAAGTCCACACATAGATAAATATCTCAATTCTTCTTTTGGACCAGGACCAAATTGGATACTCACATGTTGTGCTTGATTGAGAAAACAATCCATGACTGGATTAGCTTTGTTAATTCCTACGCCATTAGCACTTCAATCTTAGGATTCACTGGCCTCTATTTTTATGGATTGATTTTGCGCATTCCACCAGCTCTATTATATGTTGGATTATGTCAATATCATATCCCCTAAGTTCATTGTATGTCCAGGTGACCACTCCATATTTTTTACAAATTTTGATAAGCCTTTCTTTATCATGATGTGGGACATCCTTCTCAACTTTGAACTTTCTTCCATCTCCAACCTAGAGATCTGCATAGTCACCTTTGTGTGCTACAAACTTCCATTTTTTATTTCTTGCATCATCACAATTGAAAATATTCTTGAGAGTGACCATTCCCTTCAGAATCTTGTTAGATTTTAGTTGAATGATTTGTCTTTCATAAGCTTTAGCAATCTTTGGTTGAATTTCATCAGCAAATTCTCCTGACTATTGGATGAATGAGGCAATGTGTTCATCACTGTCAAACACTTTCCAACTTTGGTCATTATCTGGAATGGCTAGTCGAACTATCACTCATATAGAGTGTTTTTTGTGAAGGAGGTCAATAGCAGGATCAAATTGGGATCCAATTGATGTCATGCAGTCTACATCTATATTCTATTCTGAGGGCATTGTTTGTATGTTGAAGGCTTCAAAAGCCTCAATCAGGTCCCAAAATTAGTGTTTATAGGATCGCATGCAAACATTCTTGGCCATAGAAATTCCTTGAACTTTATTGACTACTAGCTTAGAATCTCTGAACACCATTAATTGCTTAATGCCTATTGATTCCACAAGGTTGATACTTTGCACAAGTCCTTTGAATTTAGCTTCATTGTTCGAGCAAGTGAACTATATGTAGAAAAACCTCGGTGTATTTTCATTCTATTGGGACTTTAAACATATCCTGGCTCTTGTGCCATTTTTGCATCTTTCTCCATCAAAGTGCAGCATCCATAAATCTGAGGCTTGACTACTCTTTGGTTTTTTAATGAGCTTAAGGAGCACTAGATCTTCATCATAGATGACATAGGTTCCCAACCCAGTGGCATGGTAGTTTCCGAAAGGATTAGTATCCATATGCTCACTCAATAGAGCATCTTCTTGATTGGTCTAATCTCCAATCACCTTTTCATCTTCCAATAGCTCAACACAATATATTTCTTGCTTAGTGATAGAAGTATGAGCGGCCTCAAAGTTGATCATGGCTTCATTGGCCATGTGCTCTAAATGTAGAGCTTTAGATTCTATCTTCATTTTCACATCACACTTGGTCCGAAGGATCATGTGCATCCAGTCCAGGGACAGGTATCCACCCACCTTCAAAGTAGATTCTTGGGATAGACAAAGGCCACACATGGGGGGAACATCTATGATTATAGTATCTTGTGATACCATGATACTAGGGTAGGAAAATAGAGTCAAAGGAAGATCCTTGATGAGACCAATAGTCTTGACTCTATTTCCATCAAGTTGCATCACTCCCTTTTTTAAAGGTTCATAACTGAGCCCTAAAGCTTTAGCTATCTATTTCAGCATAACTGTGGTGCTAGCACTAGAGTCAATCATAGCATTATGTAATAAATTCTCTCCCATGATAAGCATTAGGAAGAAGGGTTTAGGTTTTAGGTTATCACTTACCTCAGTGAGGGCTTCCACTGTGATTTTTGTGAGAGCTTTGGCCAAAGGTAATTGGTCAACAACCTTTCCTTTGAGCAATTGCTCCTTTCGTCCAATGATTGGATCCTCCTGGAGTGTGTTTTGTAGTAATGTCTTATGCTCTAGGATAGCTAATATATCCCAAAGAGACACATTAGCAAATGATTTCTTCAATTGTTCCACCACATTGAAGGGTGGTGGATTCAGAGATTTCTGCTCTTTTTCTCTTGTTATGATGATTTCCCTTCGCGGCTGACATTGTGGCATCACTACGGAGGCAATAGGTGTTTGGTTGCGAGTAATTTTAGGTTTCAGACTGATTATTTGTGAGACAATTGGTTCACTCGTGAATATCCTCTTTGAGCGGGTATTGTAATTGGACAATACTTTTGATGTTCTAGATGTGGATGCATCATTGGAAAACACTACTTCGTCCTCTTCCATCCATGAGAAGAGTGTGTGATCAGGAGTGATGCCTGCTTCTTGTTCTTGTGGCATCCCTTGCATTTGTGTGGTGAGCACCACACTGTCCATTTACAAAGAAGCATACACATAGCTTCTGGGATCCAACGTTGCACCCTGGTTGAACTATTCTACCACCTTTTGTTGTAAGTTATTATGTGGAAAGTTTAAAGGCATGTTTGAATTGCCACAAGGGAAGCGCCAGGGGTTGGTGTCATCACCTAATTTTTTTTTCCCCATAGTCAACTCTCTACTTGAGCTTAGGTTGGTGCTTTACAACAGAGTGGGTACCAACACTATCTAATTCATTGTTTGCACCTACATAATTGTGTGGGTGCCTCCTTGGAACTAGTTTTGTTGGTAAGAGGACCTTCCACCTTGATAATCTTGGTAGGTTGGCTTTGGAGGTACAACTTGGTTGCACTTGATAATAGTTATCTCATTGGCCATATATCACAACATTTCCTTGACATCACTCATATCCTCCTTGGGAGAACCAAATGTAGAAGCAACATTCTGCAGTGCACTTGGATATGTGTCCATGGATTGAGGAGGATCCAATGTGCTGGTAGAAGGAATCTCCTGAGTAGGGACTAATATTTCTAGAAATATAGGAATGATGGGCCAAGGTTGCAACTTTCTGACGTCTATCAAATTGTTCTCCACCTTGACAAAAACACTATATGTGCCCAGTAGTGTAGTTCCATCAAGAGACTAGATCATCATAGAAATGTTAGGGTTGATAGACTTCAAATAG
Source organism: Sequoia sempervirens (assembly GCA_007258455.2). Taxonomy (NCBI): domain Eukaryota; kingdom Viridiplantae; phylum Streptophyta; class Pinopsida; order Cupressales; family Cupressaceae; genus Sequoia; species Sequoia sempervirens. The sequence continues at coordinate 258,132,197 of VDFB02000015.1, forward strand.
AACATAAATGCTAGATCAAGTGGAAGGTGGATATCAACTTGAATTCTCTGCTAGCTTGTATGGAATTGGGCATTGAATTCAGCCATAGCTTTGTGCAGGGCCTACTTTATAATCGACAATTGATAACATAGCAAAGATTGGTCTCCTTCATTTGAGAATCTCTAGTAAAAATGATCTTCGAGCTCGTCCTAGGTACTGATAGTGTTCGCTTACATTGTGTGATACCAATCCAGTGCCTTGCCTCGAAAAGAGGTAGTGAGAAACCTTAGTGCTATATTTTGGTATGTAACGCCATGTACTAGACATACATCTGCAACATCTTGCAAATGTTCAGAGGGTGTTCTTGAGCCATCTCTGGTGAATTTAGATATAGCTTTTAGAGTGGAAAATAGGATAGTAGCCCAAATGACAGGTGCTACTAGTACAATAAGAGGACTTTTGGCATCCCATGCCACATAATTTCTATTACAAGCGGGCAACATGGTGAGCGGAAAGGGCAGAGGAAGCAGAACTTTCACTAATTAGGTCACAGGTTGTACTATTCCTAATGGTTGTACTAATAAGCCAGGATTATTTGTTGTTTGGGACCTAATAACAAGTTGATGGCTCATACACCCTTCTAAAAATTGAATTCATTTACATGCAGTTCCACTGAGCGTGCCAAGAAAAAAAAACTGTTGATGCCAAAAATTGGCAAGGTAACAGCCCTTTGTGGGAAACTAAGTTTATGGGGGACTTATTGCACTAAGGTGAGTAACCTCAAATTTTTTAAAGAAGTTAGCTTCTTCTATAATTGGGGTTTGGAATGAGAAAAGGAAGTAGATATAAAAATAAATGGCTTAACTAAGGTGATGCGCCAAAATTTAGATAAAAAACATGATAAACCTATCTTTTGAATATGATCTAAGGTCCCGCTCAGCAATTTACCATGTCCTAAACTAATAGGAATTAAAGATTATAGCATGAAAAAATTATTGAATGACATAAAATAATTTTCACATCCATTTACTAAAGAGAAGAGTCAAAAGACATGATCTAAACCAGCAAACTTGCATTCAAATTATAGAAGTATGGAAAATAAACCATTCAAACAATAATGACACAGTATAAAGTTTATCAATAGCATAAGAAAATAGAGAGGACAAACAATGGCATATTTTATGAGTTCTTGCAATAATCTAAGTAATAAAAAGGTATGGTGTCACTCTAAAATCCTGTAATTCTTAAACTAATGGAACTCAGAACATGTAACATGTAGTCTTCGAACCCCTCTTCAGAAGTAAAGAGTAGTATATATAGTTAGCATCTCCACCGCTTGGCGAGCAGCAATTGAAAATATTCAAAATCAGAAGCAATGATGTCACAACAGAAAAGGTTCAGGCCATAGTATTTGGTCACCTCCCCTCCACGTGCATCCCCTACGAATGATAGCAGTGGTCCCATGCAAACAAGTGTCATCACTTAGTATAAGTGGTTAGAATGTGTGGTAGCATCTCATAGGCCATGGTTCACTTCACCCTCCCTTTGTTGAAATCTTGCGCTATGGTGACACGTAGTAGCAAGTTTCACTATAGACGCAACTTGTGAGGTTTGCCAAATCTTTATGTGAATGGGAGCTACATGTCAGGCATGTGGGGACCAATGAGGAAATGAAGGGAAGCAATTAAAATAACCTACGGTGAAGACACATGGGAGCATAGTGATGGCCGATAGAAGAGAAAGGAGAGAATTCCTTCGAAGAGTGCTGAGTGGACAAGTGGTAGAGGCCAAAGTGATTATCAAAAAGGGTTGATGATATTCATTGAAGGAAAAGGTTGGTACTTAATCAAAAAGAAAAACCCGAAGGGAGCATGGTGAATTTTGTATTCACAATTAGAATGATGATAGGTTCATTATGATTGTTATAACTTCATTAGGATAGTCATAGGTTCATTAGAAATATCATAGGTTCATTATTATTTTCATAAATTCGTTAAGAAATTCATAGGTCCTTTAAGATTCTCATAGGTTTATTAGGATTGTCTTAACTTTATTAGGATAGTCATAGGTTCATTAGGACTATCATAACTTCATTAGAATAGTCATAGGTTCATCAAGACTATTATAGGTTCATTAGAATTTTCATAACTTCATTAGGAAAGTCATAGGTTCCTTAGGATGATCATAAGTTCATTAGGACTATCATAACTTCATTTGTAAGGTCGTAGGTTCATTAGGACAGTCATAACTTCATTAGGATATTAGGACTAGCATTACTTCATTAGGAAAATCATAGGTTCTTTAAGATAGCCATAGGTTCATAAGGACTATCATAAATTCATTATGATAGTTATAGGTTAATTACTAACTATCATAACTTCATTGGGATAGTTATAGGTTCACAACTATCATGATAGTTATAGGTTCATATGACTATCATAACTTCATTAGTACAATAATAGGTTCATTAAGACTATCAAAATTTCATTAGGATAGTTATAGGTTCATTATGACTATCATAACTTCATTAGGCCAATCATAGGTTCCTTAGGATGGTCATAGATTCATTAGTACTATCATTACATCGTTAGGATGGTCATAGGCTTGTTATTACTATCATAACTTCATTAGGATGGTCATAGGTTCATTAGAAAAATTATAGGTTCCTTAGGATAGTCATAAGTTCATTAGGAATACAATAACTTTATTAGTACAATCATAAGTTCATTAGGAATTTCATAACTTCATTAAGACAAGCATAGGTTCCTTAGGATAATCATAGGTTCATTAGGACTATCATAACTTCATTAGTATGTTAATAGGTTCATTAGGATTGTCATAACTTCATTACAATAGTCATAGGTTCCTTAGGATTGTCATGGGCTCATTGGGACTATCCTAACTTCATTGGAACATCATATTCCCATTAGGACTGATATAATTTCATGAGGATTTTCATAGGTCCCTTAAGATATTCATAGGTTCATTAGGACTACCATAACTTCATTAGGATGGTTATAGGCTCATCAAGACTATCATAACTTCATTAGGAAAATTGTAGGTTCATTAGGATTATCTTAACTTCATTAGGAGGGTCATAGGTTCATTAGAAATTTAATAACTTCATTAGGATAGTCATAGGTTCATTACAACAATCATGTGTTCATTAGGACTGCCATACCTTCATATCATGATATTTTAGGTTCCTTGTACTATCTTATAGCATCATGTAATGGCATAGGTACATGATTCCTACATTGTTGTGAAATTTTGGGAAAAATGTGTAAAATAAATTGGAGCTCTAGAAGAGGGTATGGACATGGGCATCAAAGCATAATTAAAAATGGATTTTTTTAGATTTTTTAATTGCAAGTGTCACTTCTAATCACCATAACCTTCACAAAAACTTATACCAATTCAATATAGAATAATTTTTGCATAAATTCTCTTGAATTATTTTAAATTGTGATTAATTTCTTTGTAGCTTATATTGTGTGAATGAGATTTCAAGTTCCTTGAGAAATATGTTCAAAAATTATTTGTTGAAAAATCTTTAGAATTTTTTTTTAAAATGGAAACCAACATCATGCACTCAAATTCTAAATAAATATATTGTACACATATATCGTAAAAATGTATCTAAAGTATGAAAGTATAGACAAGGCATGTGAAATTTTGGGGAAAATTCCTTGAAGAAATGTGGCACCAAATTCTTTTGTCTTAAAACCTTATTTTCCATATGATATTGGTTAGGATTGATAAAGAATTGATACGTGTTCCTTTGATGGCTTCAAATCTTAACACCTATCACCTTTCTGCACTTTTGTAGCCTTATACAAACCTTTATAAAATATATCACAAAATGGTGGAAAGGAAATAAAACAATGACATGTGGTGTTCCTTGCATGGTTCTAACAAAATATTGTCATATATATGCCACGTGGATTTCTTCTATGCTTTCGTAAAGTGATTGTGGGTTTTCCTTAAGAGGCTTCACAAAATGAAGAAATGTCTTAAATCTTACAACATGGAAATGGTAGTGGTGGGGCCTTTCATAGAATCCCACGACATTTATCAAAGCTCAACATGTCATGCATCATCATTCCCATGACCTAATTTTTCTTTAATATAAAACTCTCTACAAAATAGTGAACTCTAATAAAATAGTGTCATCTATCAGTATTTGATTTGTTTTATAGGTATTTTCACTTAATGAAATATTCTTGAGGGGAATAGGTGCAAACAACTTAAAAGGAACTAATATGCAAGTGCTTTAAGAACAACTTCAAGAAACTAGGAAATAGAAGGGGAAATTTTCATAAAGATGTGGACATAAGACTTAGGCCTTTTTGAATTATTTAGCTCATGGTTTCAAGTGGTAATCTTAGGCACAAGGGGCTGGTGAAAAAATAGATGGAAGACACAAAGTGATAACTAAAGGAACCAATAGTGGATAATAATAGGTCAACATGTAAACATAAAAAAAGTGCAAGAATGCATTCAAACCTAGGGTTTTAGGGATTTATACCTAGAACAAAATATTGAAGCAACATTTAGACCAAACCCTAATCAAGGAAAACCTTCTTCTAAAGCTTACAACAAGGGGAAAAATCAGGATTCAAGGAAACTTCAACAAAATTATTATTAGACCAATCATAATATCATTAACAACACATAATCTTGGATTACTCTTACCCTTGTTGGTGGTTGTTAGATGAGAAAAAGCTATAGGAATCATAGCAACACAAGAACAAGCATAGGCTCAAGTAAAGCAAGTGCAACCACCAATGGCTGCCAAAAATTTAATAGCATGGAATAGCAGCAACTTGCTCATTCCTCCAATCCCTTTAGCTATGTGGGGTTCAATTCCTACCAATGCTTTAAAAGCACTCTCTAAGTTCATGGGAGAGTATTGTAAGACACTAAAAAAAAATTTGCAAGATGTCACCAATGCATGCATGGTACATCATGTGGTAGAGAAAACATGGTGTTAAGGCTAATGGCTGCTTCTTTTAAGGGGAAATCCCTAGACTAGTATACATCCTTTCCCTCTAATTCAATTGGTACTTGAGATCAACATGAAGATAGCTTCTTCAACTAGTTTATAGAAAAAAGTGACTAGTCTTCCTTACTCTAACAATTAATGACCATCAAAAGAGCTCCCCAAGAGGCTATCATAGATTTTAATACCAAGTTTCACAAAACTTGGAAAAGGATCCCCATGAAAGCTAGACCCCTAGCAGGTATGGCTATTAATTTCTACTTGAAAGTATTTAATTTTGACATAGCTTTGATGATCCAGTCATTAGAAGCTCAGACCCTTCTAGATACAAATGACTTGGCTGTTAGAGTTGAGAATATCCTTATAGATTCTAGAAAGCTCCCTCCCTAGTTGTTGATGCCTATATTCCCTAAAATACCACCTTTGTCCCCAAAATATTTCCCCAGTACCCTTTTTGCATCCCATTCAATGTATGTATATCCTAATTTACAAACTAATGCAACTGCTTCTACCTCCATGGCCACAGAAGTGAGTGATATGAAAAATATTTTGCAAACATTCTCTAATGAAATAATTAACCTTAAGAGGTAGTAAGTTGTACCTCCTAAGCCCCCTTACCATAATTTTCAAGGAAATAAGCCTCCCTTCTAGCATAATCAATACCAAGGAAGGGTGTGAGTGAATAATCAAGCTCCACCTTTGAATTAGATAGTCCCTATCCAAACTCCACTACAAGCCATACCACCTAATCATAATAGAGACATAATGGTGGGTCAAAACAATTTGTTAGATGCCACTAATTCTTGGTGATTCTCATCTAATGACACACACATGCCCCAAAACTACCCTAGAAGTAATCTTCAACATGACCATAGAATAATGAAACCAAGGAATCATGACTAATACAAGTGCATATGCCTATCAATCTCCTGAAGTGGAAAATGTTATCCTAATGGATCAAGTTCAAGGCATATCCCTTGAAAACAAAGGTGAAATTACTTTAGACTAGGCACTATTCTCTTAGATGGAGGGAGAAGATGTAGTATTCTCCAATGAGGCATCAACATTAAAGACCCTTAAGGTGTAGTCAAATTATTATACCTGGTCCAAAAGTATATTAACTAGAGAGTAGATACAATTGTTGTCATAACCTAAGCCCATCCCTAAGAAAAAATTGGAACCACTGGTAGGAGATCTAGCATTCCAAAAGTAGAGCAAAAAAATATTGAGTAAAAAAAAGAGCTAAAGATACAAACATCTGGACCACTCAATGTGGCTGAGAAATTGAAGAAGGTCCCAACCAATTTCTCCTTAAGGTATATTTTGGCTATCTTGAAGTAGAATTTTTTGTTGCTACAGGCTTTGGAAGATGATAAAATCCTAGTACAAGCTGCTGTAGTCCCAGAATGAATAAGGTGAAATGAAAAGAGTCAGGTAAAGAGTCACGATCCCTAAGAGCCACAACATTCACAAACACAAATGAAAAGGTTGTGAAGGAAGAGGTAAATAATCCAAAACCCACTCCATTCTTTTTAACTCTCATTATAAGGGATAAGTTTCTACATAATTCTATGATTGGTTTTGGTGTGAAAACCATCATTTTGCCTAAATTAATTTCAGATTCATTGAAACTATAATATGAGCCTCTTGATAGAGGAATCATGCAATTAGATGGGAAAAGGGTTTAGGTTGTAGGTATAGTAAAAATTATCCCCATAACCTCGTATTCATGTCCCAACATTACGGTTTCCAAAGAGGTGGTAGTAATAGATATCCCTCTCATTTTTGGATTGTGTATATCTAGATATTTCACTACTAAGATTGGAGGATATTTTTCTATAAATTGGTCTCACCTAATCCTAAGGATTAAGCATGGTGCCAAGATGAATTTTTTTTAGAACCTTTACACTCAAAGCACATAGCATGCGATGTTGTGATGGAATTTGAGGTCACATAAACATCTTTTTCAAAGAATGAGATATATTGTGTGAAGATGATAGAAGATGAAGAAATAGCCAAAGACAAGATAGAAGAAGTTTTGATAAATGAATTCATGAGGAATTATCCATTCAATAATTATGATGCTACTAGTCACAACACATATATGATTTATGACGAGGATCAAGGCATCCCTCAAGTGACTAAAAGTAAAGGAACAAGAATGGAAGCCCAAATGATGAATCTAGCCTTTGAACTCTACACTTTGATGTTGCAAGATGTAAGGAAAGTTCAAGAGTTGGTATCCACCTAGTATCCCCTATTGAATTTGAGACTCGGAGCTTTTGAATTCAAATTTTCCTATACAAATGATGAAGCCAAGTATGAGGTATTAGAATTGAAGATTCAATCCACATCTCCCATGAAACACCTGCAAGCAATTATCTATCACAATAGAGAAGATCAACAAGTAATACTATGCTCAATAACTTGAGAATTGTATTAATGCAAAGAACCTGGATAAATATTACAAATGAATGTGGAAGCTTTATAAAAGCATTGCACAAGAAAACCCTACATGCAGATTTGTAAGATAGTGACAAGTGTTCTAATCTCATGTAATGAGACAACTTGTCCTAAATTTAGTCCAAAATAATAAAAGAATCAAACTAAAAGATAAAAAAGAAACTCCTAAGTTTAGATTAAGTGATTAAAGTAAAAATACTCTAATAATTAATCAATGATTAATTAATTATCAGATAATGACTTATTTACTTCAACACCCCTCTTAAGATCAACTTAGGGAGAAACTAAACTATAGATAAAGGAAGATACATGAATGTAGAATGGGTCCCGACTATAAGGCTCAATGAGGAACCCATGAACGTGCAAAAAAAATATCTCATAAGTGGAAAAAGGGGGAAAACCTCATGAGAAAAACTCTTGTCCAAAAGAGAGATAAAAGAAAATGAAATCATACATGTGACTAAGAAAATTACACAATACAATTTTCTAAAAAAACAATATTTATTTCACTAGAATTTAAAAAAAAAAAATTGAAAAATTAAAATCTAGGCAATTAATATTGTATTTTGCAAATTTAAAAAAATAAAACCAAAATCAAAAAATAAAAAGGAATGAAAATATTTTTTCTACCGATATTTCATTCACATTACCATGGTATAGATAGTGTACCGCATGGTACTGCTATACCCACAACCCCTCTCATTTTTCCATGTCCTATTGTGTGATTTGTCTTAGGGGCCGCCCTATTTCTCCCAACAGTGATAGGCACTATTAAATTTGGGCGGCCATTCAAAAAATACCAGTAGTACTTTGCAAAAATGGTGGGTCATTCAATATAAAGTAGCAACATCTTCTGTAAAAAGTAGTGATCTCTAGAAATCTGGCACAATTTGTTAAATCCGATAGAAAAAAAGAAAATTAGCTAATAAAATTCAAATCAAATGAAATAAATCAAACCACAGTGAATCAAAAATAATATTCTAAATAATCAACCAAAATATTATGGTGGAGAAGATACCTATCGTAGATCCTAGATTCCCTAGAATATTTCAATAGCTAGAGTATATTATGTCCAAGTGAATATTCCATTGGAGGGAGGAATATTCTTTTTTACTCCCTACAGACCGTCAAATTCAATCAAGTGATTTTTCAACATTAGCAATGCATTAGTGTCACATCAGCAATTTAAAAAAAAAATGCCCCCTCATAGATTGCATTTTCATTTTGGTAGTTCAACTTCAAAGCCTCGTATGTTGCTCATTTTGACTCCTTTTTTCGAGAAATTGTTTTTTATTTGGGTTATTTTTTTGTGCTCTTCGTAGTGGTGCAATAAATTTTTTGTTTTGGTGTCTATATTTTCCATAATTTACAGATTCTCACAAGTTTTGCTACTTCATCCTCATTTTGGGAAGTTCAGGGGCTCGTATCTTGCTCCTATGGTAACATTATTGGGTGAATTTATTTTTGAAAGTGCATATTTTTCATGTACTTTCTAGTGGTATAATTATTTTGATCTCATCTACTGTAAAAGTTTTACTTTGATCCTATGGCCAAATTTTTCATCTATATGTGTCAAGATCAAGACCACTTTGTTGTTTACAAATTAGATATTTCTTTGGGGGGTTTCATGATTGAGTAATTTTTTTTTTTTTTGGGGGGGGGGCTTGTAATCTTGAAGTGATTGGTTGCATTCTTTTGCTTGGTTTGTGTTCTTGCAATGGGGAAATCTAAAATTGAACTCCTAACTCCACATAATTATGCTACATGGAGAAAATCAATATGGAACTATCTCATGGGAAAAGGTCTAATAAGCTATCTAAAGGAAACCATTTCTCAACCTACTGATGCTAAATAATTGGCAAGATGGGATATTAATCATGAGAAAACACTTGGATGCATATGTTCATTAGTCTCATTTGATTTACAATTTCATGTTCAATCATGTATAACACCTAAAGAGGCATGGGAGACTTTTGAAAAGTTATATGGTAAAATAGATAAGGTTAGGGGTTATTAGATTGATAATGATTTTTTGAATCTTGATCCTAAAATCTTTTACCACATCCAAGACTACATCTCCAAAATCAAGCAACTAAGAACACAATTTAAGGAATGCAACATTGATAAAAAGGATTTATAGTTGATTCTAAATGTATAATCCAAGCTTGGTCCTAAGTATTCAGTATTTATTTTTGGCTTTCATACCCATCGAATTTCTATGGGAGCATCATATGTTGATCCTAAGTTTAATGACTTTGAAAATATCCTAATTCAAGAGGAAGCTAAGTTAATGAACATAGATCTAATCAAATCTTCCTAGTCACAAGCATTATTGGCAAGTGAGTCAAAGGTACAAAAAGAATCGGGGAATCTTAAAATAAGCAAAAGAAGAAAAAGGACAAGCCACATAAAGAATCAAAAGAAGAATCATCAAAGGAGCGGTCTACTTGTGCAAATTGCAAGAAGGATGGGCATGAAGAGCACTATTATTATAAGAACAATATTGATGAGTTGAAACATATTCTCAAAAGGAATCACATTTATTTTCCTTCTAGAATGTCTGAATCACCTTCTTCTCCTACTTCAAAATAGTCTAAAAATGATAAACGTCTAGCATCTACATTTGTATATAAAGGACATGCTCTTTTTTCTCTTTCAGGTCATGGATTAGGGAGATGACTTCTATATTTAGGAGCATCTCATAATATGGAATCTTCATAGTCTATATTCTCTTTCTTTTAGCCTTTTACTATGTCTCCTATCTTGATGGGAAATAATGCATACATGAGTGTACTTGGGAAGGTATTTATTAGTTTTGGGGACACCACTCTTAAGGATGTTTTGTGTGTTCCTCATTTGATAAATAATCTTCTTTCCATATATCAGATTACACATGGTGGAGATGGGTGAACTGTAGAGTTCACACCTGATCTAGTCATCATTCGAGACTTGGAGAATTGAGAGATCATTACTACTGGGGTGGTTTATCATTTATCTTAGTTGTATACGATGATGCCATTGTTCCTTCAGTTCTTGATCACACTTCCAACATGAACCATGATTTAGAGGAGACATTTGGATTCTTGAACTTAGGAGTTAGCACATCAGATCCATTTCTTGATTCATCCATTTCATCCGCTCCATCTATTGTTTCAATTGATGATGATTATGTTGCTATAGATATTTCTTCTTCAGATTCAATGCAACAAGATATACATTATCTTTTAGATTTAGCTATTTGTGATGGCTTCTTGGCATGTATTTCAGACTTATTTGTGGAGTCTCATATTTCATATTTGGGAGACATAATTGATGGCATTCATCTTCTCTTTGATGGATAAGATCCTTCCTTAGTTATTGTGAGGGAACAACTTGTATTTTTCAATCTCCACATAATCATTCCTTGCAATTTGACGTGATTGTGGATGCTTTGGGACAACATTTGGAGGAGGCTTCTTTGTCTTTTGAGGGGATATCATTGTCTTTGGATCATGTTCTACATTCATCTCTACTATATTTTGGATTGTCCTCTTTATTAGTGTGGCCTAGAATGATTGTTTGGAGTGTGTTAGCTTTTGACATCAACATGGAGACACTTAAGAATGCTTGAGAGACATGATCACACATCATCCATATTCTTGACATCCTACATGCATTCATGGTTTTGTTTCTTCCTAAGGGGAGGAATGTTGTTTGACGAGATTGGATCATCTTCAACATTCACTATCGAGCTTCTACCATCATTGCAAGAGACTCAATAGTGAGGGGGGCCTTCATTGTCTCTTTTCTTCTTCTCTCTTATGTGGGTATTTTTCCTCACATGGGGATTTTTCCTTCTCATGCATCATTGGGAGCATTTATTTTTTCTATCTTTCATCTCTCTTTTGGGGAGGAGTTTTGTCCCACTCAATTTTTCTCCTTTTCTCTATTTGTGAGATATTTCATTTGTGTTTGTACATGGATACCTAACATGGCCTCATAGCCAAGGCCCAACCTTTTTTCATTTGCATAATAATCTTATACTCCCTAAGTTTCACTTAAGGGGGGGTGTTGGTGTAAATAAAGTCTTGTACCTAGTTAATTCATTACTAGGGAATTTATTTACATGTTAAGTTTACTTAGGTCCTAGGAAGGAATATTTCTAGAATATGTTAGTTACCATTAGTTGTTATCTTATCTTTTGACTATAACACATGTGAACCTAGGTAGTTGTGATAATTTGTCTCATGTCATATGATTAAGACACTTGTCATAATCCTATGACATCTTATATCTCACCTTGGCTAAATAACCAAGGGGTTTCTACTACATTTTACATAACAACATTGAATCATAATTGATAAGAATATAGTTTATTCGTTTCATATTCAAATCTTCTCTCTTTGGACTTTCCATTTGGCCTCAAGATCTTGGCAAGCTATCTCCATATCCAATTTTCTAACATGGTCAAATATGTACAAACAAGATCATTCCAATAGGAGAGAAAAGATGATACAATAAATCCCCCCATAAGGTAGAAGCTCCTTTGCCAAAAGTGAATGCTCGAAGAAGGATTCTAAAGATTATCCAACCACTATAAACATTGTTCCTCCCCTTAGGGGGAAACACATCCAATGGTGCATGAAGAGGAAAATATCTTAGGAGAAACGGTCTCATTATGGATTCCATGGAAGAATGATCAAGGGTCCACATGTCTGAATCAAATGAAGCTAATCCAAACAATGGTGGAGATGCATGTAGAACAACATCCAAAGGTAATGTTGATGAGCTAACTAGTGGGCCACATCTATCATCGAAGAGGAAGTGAATATCCTCAAGTTTGTCCTCAAGATAAAAAAAATAAGTGACTCAATGAATAACCTTGTAATTTCTAACAAGTAGTCATCCCACAAAGCTAAAACTAAAAGATTGTGTACATCTTGCTGAAAAGAACTGAACTCTAAAGATGTAGGAAGTGTAGGAGGAAGAATCTCAACACAATTTTTATGAATCAAAGTGGACAATTGAAGTACACAAAGGTTCAAGTAACCAAACCTCTCCTTAGATATCTAATCCAATCTAGATGCATGAGAGTGAGGACAAGTCAATGATGGTGCTTGCTGATCTAGAGAAAATGTGAGAATGCATACAATTGAGAGGAATGATTTGTGGTCCCAATTGCAAGAATATCTCTAGTGTACATATCTCTAATAAGATTTAAATCAAGTGTGAACTCTATGGTCTTACCTACCCCACTATGTGTAATCTAATATACGGAAAGGAGATTGTAATTTAATGAAGGGACACAAAGTACATCATGAAATGTGCCATCATCAATATTTATCAATCCTTTCCTAGTAACAATCATGTAATTGTTGTTCCCCATCAAAATATGTCACAAAGAGAAAGGCTCATACAAAGAGTACACACTCAAAGATGCAACCATGTAATATGAGGCTCTTGAATCAAGAAGCCAATTGCTAGACTAAAGATTTGTGGATGTAAGGAGAGAATGGCCTTTCATCTTTCCTTCTCCACTTTCCATTCCCGTAGGCCTTGATTTCAAGGGTTATGTAGTGCAAGAAGAGGATGAAGGCAGGTGAATTTTTTTCTTTTGTAGAAGTTTCTTCAACTCATCAATCTACTTTGCATAACACTAATGCTCATCATGTCCTATCTTTGTGCAATATGTACATTTAGGTTGATCCTTCTTAGATGAATCCCTCTTTAAAGAGGTAGAAGAATCTAAGGTATCATGTTATTTTGACTCCTTGGCTTTCTCATTGTACTTGAAATCCTTCTACTTTTGTTTCTTGTCTTTACCATTAGAATCCTTTTGATTTGTAGTGCCTACAGATGCAATAAGATCCTTTGATGTTATATATTTCAATGAGCCTATTTGTACCAACTTTTCTTGCTCCTAGGTGAGTGATTTAGAAAAATCATCAAGTGAAGGCATAGTGAATCCAATACCAAGTGCATCTTTTGTGGCATAGAAGGTAGTAACAAAAACTAAATAATCAGGACCAATCTTGGAAAGGATAGAAAGAACCAACTGAGTGTCATTCTTCTCAATACCACACTATTTCAAATGTAATATGAGAGACTTGAGTTTGGTGAAGAAGTATTGAATGCTACCAAAATATTGAGGAGCCAAATTGATAAGCTCATTCTCCAAGTGAAATCCTCTCATACTATCTTGCTTCCCAACCAAGGACTCCAATTGAGTCCAAATTTGACTAGGTGTGGTGAAAGATTCAACATGAAAGAGAAGATAAAGAGACATACATTGGAATAATGTACCAAAAGCTTTATCACTTTTATTAAACCACTTTCTCTTCTTATTAGCACCTACAGGTTCATGTTATGTACCCATGGTAACTCTATGTAGTCCTTTCTCTAAATTTTTCTCAATTTTTGCTTTCCAACTACAATAGTTATATGGAGTAAGAAGAGGAATATGGATTGTATACATGATGAAATAATATTGTAATGAACTAATGTAGTAGTATAGACCCCCTCAATGCAAAAAAATTCCCCTTTGAATCCAAAAAATTTGACCTCATGAAAAAATAATACCCAAGGTAAAAGATATGCCCTCTGAAGTGAAAATATATAGGGTTGACTTCAAAGGAATGTAGAATAAAATAAGAGAAAACAATGGAAAATTTTCCTTCACCACTATATCAGGCTTGGAATCACCTTTCCAATGATATCTCATTTTTAAAAAATGGAGATGGCATGCCTGTTTTATACCCACTTTACTAAAATTGCTCAAAAAAGCCCAATTTGGCCCTTAGGGTGCTCAGGGGGCTAAAAATATTAGCCCATAGTCACATGCAAGACCAAGTGACTGGAAGTAGGGTGTTGGTAAAAGTCCCTAGTCACCCAAGTGACCACCACTAGAACTCAAAAGGGCCCGCGGGAGCTAAGACTTGAGCACCTAGTCCTAATATGACTTGCATCTTCCACAAGGGCTACACTATGGAGCGTTGGGAAGAATATTCCACATAATATTTTGAAGGAATATTCCAAATGATTTTGGTGGGTGGTTAGTTGGAGTGATGTGGCTAGGAAAAGCCACTTAGGGTGGCAATACCTGGTAGCCGCCACCTGAACTGATGGCATGACCTAATTAAAATAGGAAGTGCCCAAATTTACTTTTAAAAATTTATTTATTTTTTTAGTTTTTTGGAAAAAGTCATATGCACCAGGGTTTTGGAGGTTGTACAACCTCTAAAACCAATTTTTTTTCTTTTTCTTCTCTTGACTCTAAACCTAGGTGACTTTTATGTCAAAATTCATCTCTTTGACCTCTTGATCACGATGGTGAGGTCAATTTTGCTCCAAGAAACACCAAAAAAAAGCTCAAGGACAAATCTCTTCAAAAGTTAAATAGGGGGTTGTAGATATGGGATCTGATACCATGTTAGAATTTAAGATTCAATCCATGGCTCCATGAAACATCTACAAGCAATCACCTATCACAATAGAGAAGATCAACAAGCAATATTTTTCTCAATAACTTGAGAATTGTATTGATGCAAATAACCCAAATAAATATTACAAATGAGCGTGCAAGCTTTATAAAAGCATTGCACAAGTAAACCCTACATGTATATTTGTAAGATAGTGGCAAGTGTTCTAATATCATGCAATGAGACAACTTGTCCTAAATTTAGTCCAAACTAATAAAAGAATCAAACTAAAAGATAAAAAAGAAAATCCTAAGTTTAGCTTAAGTGATTAAAATAAAAAGCCTATAATAATTAATTGGTGATTAATTAATTATCAAATAATGAATTATTTACTCCAACATGAGGGCTTATTCTATGGTTTGAGTATTGCAAAGAGGATGGGAATCAAATGGCTAAATGTATTAGGAGATTTGGAGCTAGTGATAAAAAAGATAAGTTGAACATCAATTGCAAAAAATGTGTGAATGTGATCCTACCACCACAAACTATGTGATATAATCAAAGGATTTGAATCCTTCAATATCCAAGTGATTATGAGATCTCAGAATGTTGAAGTAGATATAATGGAGATAATCGGTTCTCAATTTGACCTGATAATAGACCTTCTATCAAATGGCCATGTAGTGTGAGTGATCATGAGACTAACCATCCTCAATAATGGTCAAAATTGGTAGGTATTTAAGAGAAATGCTTAGATCACCACATTCATTCAAAATTATGGTGAATTTTTAGAATAGTTATAGCCAAAAATAGAAGAGGCTCATGAAGATCAGATTATCTTGCTCAAAACCAACAAGTTTCTGAAGGTATTAATGACTCTAGAGAATATTTTGATTTTGACAACACCAAAAATGAAAAAAGAAAGTTCGTGCAAGCAAAGGAAACTACTATGATCTAGATGTTGGAGGGGGTAGAAAATTAAAAGTTAGAAAGGATGTCCCTCAAAAGGATAAGGAAAGGTTAATATCCTTTTGCAATGAGTATGATAAAGTCATGGCATGGATTAATGATGATTTGAAAGGTTACGATTGCAATGTGATCCAACACACTATAGACCTGATTGAATAAGCTAAATCAACTTGCCAAAAGCATTGATCGGTTAACCCAAAAAAAATAGTCTTTTATGGCTGAGGAATTGAAGAAAATTATTGATTCAAGAATCATATATTTGATTAAGCATTCCACCTAGGTATCTAACTTTGTTCCTATTAGAAAGAAGAATGGTGATATTAGACATTATTTGGATTTTAGAGATATGAATAAAGCATCTTTAAAAGATCACTATCCCCTTCCTTTCATGGAGTAGATCCTACAAATAGTGGTAGGGTCAGAGATGTTTTATTTACTGGATGGTTTCCACATATACAATCAAGTATGTGTTAAAGAGAAAAACCAACATGAAACTGCATTTACTATGAAATGGGGAACATTTTCATATGCCAAGATGTCTTTTTGTCTTTCGATTGCAGGGCTACTTTTCAATGGGAAATTAATATTGCTTTTAAGTATTTGATCAATTTGATTATCCTTATATATCTGGATGACTTTACAATGTTCTTCAAGTCTAAAGAGGATCATTTCAATAATTTGGAGGTCTTCTAATGGTGTAAAGAGTTTAGGGTGTCTTTGAACCCAAAGAAATGTATTTTTGGAGTCCCACAAGGAAAAATTCTTGGGTATGTGGTCTCTAAAGAAGGGATTTCCATAGACCTTGAAAGGGTAAAAGCCATGAAGGAATTACCTCTGCTAGTGAATAAAAAATGAGTTCAATATTTCTTGGAAAAAAATAATTGTGTTAGTAGGTTTATCTCTAATTTTGCTAGCTTGGTTAGGGCTATCACTCTTATGCTAAATAAGGACTCAAATTTTAAATGGAACCTCAAAGGAAGGGCTATATTTGAAAAGATAAAAGATGCAATTTCCACTGCCTCGATGTTGGTTAATCCTGACTTCTCCAAATACTTTATCATGTATGTCTATGGAGGTGAACATAGCATCACGATAGTTCTTACACAAAATGGCGAAGGAGAACAAGGTGAATATTCAATTACCTTCTATTCAAGGACCCTACAAGGGTATGAAACCAAGTATAACTTTGTCGAAAAGTGTTAGAAATTGCAAAAGGCCTTAAGAAATTCAAGCACCTATTGGAAATAAATAAAATAATTGTTTATGTGGCTCATTCTAGTGTAAGGGAATATATCATGGAAGGAAAGATCATAGACAAAAGAGAAAACTTGATCGCCAAAATTCTAGAATATGACATTGAAGTCAAGCCAAAAAAAGTAATCCAAGGAAGAGGATTGTGTGAATATTTAGCTAAAGAAGTCAAATCCCCAACTGAGGAAGAATTCTTGAAGTAATTTTAGTGAATAATTTTGAAGTTGTAGAATCTTGGGTTGATGATAAAACCTGATTCATGGTAATCAAAAAATATTCACTAGTTGATCAAATTCTATTCAAAAGAAACTTTGACGGAGTACTTCTTAGATGTGTGGATAGACATCGAGTTGACAAATTCTAGCATGAATTACAGCAGCCCCATGGGTGGTCACTTCTTATCTCAAACAACTACAATGAAAATTATGTGTGAAAGATAAAACTAACCAACCCTATTCATAGATTGCCATAATATGGTAAAAAATTATTTGTAGTGCCAATTTTTTGTTGGCATTTATGTAAGAATCCAATCATGCCTTTGAGTCTAATCATGATAGATGAAAATTTTGCATAATGGGGTTTGTATTTCATTTAGATGATCAACTCGATATCTACCATAGGTCACAAATGGATCCTCACCACCACATATTACTTCACCAGATGGTGGGAGAAGTCCCTCTAAAAGATGCTACCAAAAATGAGATCCTTAGCTTCCTAGAAGAGTTAGTAATGAGGTTTGGCCCACCAAAAACCATAATATCAAATAACACAAGATCTTTCCTAAGTTCAAAGATGTCTAAGTTTGCATTGCAACATGAATTTTTTCTAAATACTTCCTCTAACTATTATCTGCAAGGTAATGGACTTGCAAAGTCCACGAATAAGAATTTGATCATAATGATCAAGTAGATTGGTGTGAACCATCAAAGGGAATGGAATAAGAATATAAAAATGGAACTTTGGGCTAATAGGATCACCTTGAAGAAAATCCTAAAGACATGACCATATGAATTGGTTTACGAAAAGGAGATTATTCTACCAATCTCAATAGAAATCCTGACATTATAATTTCTCAAATGTGTAGAAGTTGAAGAAAATGGAGCTATAGGAGTAAGAATGGTTGAGTTGGTGAAGGTACAAGAAGCCTAAGAAAAGGCTCATAATGTCATAATAAGCTGATAAAGAGTAGTAAAGAAATGGTTTGATAGGAAAGATTTGAACCCTAGATTTCAAGGAGATCTGATCCTAAAGTATGATGAGAAAGCCTTAAGGCCGTGTCAACATGCCAAAATTGATTTACTATGGAAGAGGCCTTTTCACATCATCAAATACAAAGAGAGCAATGCTTTTGATCTTGAAGACCTAGAGGGAAACACTTTAGAGATTCCTATTAAAAAAATATCCTTGAAGCATGTTAATTAATTTATGATCACGCATAGGGCTTCCTTGTAAATAGGCTAGTTTTCTTTATGTGTGTGTTTTCTTTCCCAATAAGTGTTGTACACACATATTTTTTGGTTTCCTTGCCAAGGGTCTTGTTGTCCTTGGTTTTCCTTTCAGTTTTAATCATGAGAATAAACCCTTAATGCCCCCTTTGGAGTTAAATTTAATGCAAATTTTGGTCAAGTTTCCTTTAAGCATCATACAATAATTTAACATTCCCAAAAACATGGTAAGATGAGTTATGATATTTCCATTAAGATTCAATCTTGTAGTTGTTCATACTCATTTTTATTAAGGGGTGTGATTTTCAAGAGAATAGATAAAATTCACATGAATTGGAATAATGATGGTTGACATATTGTCATTTAAGCAACCATTTATGCTTAAATTCAGACAGTATAACTTTGCTAAAGAAGTGTTTCCAAAGTTTTAGAGAAAAGAAATGACTATTGTGAAGAATAAAATTTTTAGAGAAACCAACAACCATGGATCTGGTAGAATTAACTTTAGGTGTTGGCCAAGAGAAAGTAGTGATGCAAAAATCTTTCCTTATGTAAGAGAGGGGGACCAACCATGTTCAAGGCCCTAGGTCATGGAGAACCAAGAGTGGAAGGTTGTCGTGACTTACCTCACTTTAAAGGGGTGTCTTGAAATAAGGGACGAGAATAATGAGGACTATAAGGTCCCTCAATCACTTTGTAGACCCAAAATATAGAATGGGGCTAGGCAAGCTGATTTCTAGGTTCAACACTATACCTTAGGTAGCTCTTTTCTCAAGGACAAAAGCACGGTTTTGGGATGACAGTGTAGCACATTGGCATCTCTCAGCTGTGTTGGAATCTGTACAACTAGAGAACTAAAAATATAGTAAGAACCACCAGAAAACAAGCTAATGGCCTAGCTAGTTACTTCTAAAGGAACAAAATAGACCTATAAAGTAGGAAAGATACAAGAGAATATGGTAAATTATATGAAAGATAAGGTGGCAAAGATAATCTCACAAAGATGCACATTCACCAGCTAGCTCCTAAAAGTGTGTCCATCTTCACACAAGAAAGAGGGAAAATTGTTGGGGGTTGTATAAGGGTCTACCTCATTCAGAGCCCCATTTTGGTGTTTCCACCTCCACAGACAGCCAAGATAGCAATGATAGAAAAATGTATGATAATGAAGTAGAGAAGGAAAAGAAGCAAGTAACACTACAAAATAGTATTAAGCTAGTGAACCAAATTGTAAAGGAGAGGAGTGAAAATGCTTACCACCTCCCCCAAGAGCTTACTAGCTGATGGAGGAGAAAAGATGACTTGAACAATCACCACAACCTCAATTGTGATGAAGGGAGGTGTTGCAAAACATCAAGCCCCTACTATAATGGCTTGTTCCATACTTGTTTTATGGAGTTGATGGAGTGTTGTTGTTGCTACTATGGAGTGCTAAACTATTGCTTAAAGGTTGAGAATGCTTTAGAATGCAAGAAGTGATTGCTAGAATGCTTAGAGAGTGCTAGAGGATGAAATGAAGTGAGAATGGATCAATTTGAAGGAAGAATGAGAAAGAATAAGGCATTTTCAGGTTGGTTGATCGAAGAGGGATGTGACAAACCATTCCCAATGTTAGCTTTAAAAAATGCAAGCAAAATGCCTCAAGAGGTTGTCAATCTCTTGATATGTTTCAAGGTAATAGACAAGTTTGAGTGACTTAGACCTTCTACACTTCAGGTGTTGCTAGACGTAGGCAGGTGTACCTAAATGGGTGAAGCAGATTTGACTTATACTTATTCCTCTTAATGTATTTTACCCACAATGGAAAATGGAAGTGGATAATATGATTTGGTATAAATTATATAACATTATCAAATTGGAACCTAATGTATTTAGTTTGATAGTTTAACAAATGATTGAACTTAAAATAATAAGAATGTGGAGACCAGTGCCTTATTGGGTGCGTGGAGTCAAAGGAAATCTAAAATGAGTAACCTTTTCTTGGAAAATATTCAAATTGTCTGGCATATACTTTAGTTTATAACTTGTATAAACATGCAAGATTATGACTACCAAGTTCTTCTTAATGATCCAAATTGCGTTCCATAATTAGTATGATCAACTAAAAGGATTTAATCTTTTCATGAAAGAACCAATTAATTAACCATACAAATGCAGCAAATGTGCACAGATAAATTGAATATAAACTTGTTATATCAATTTAAATAACCAGAAAACAACAATCTTGGAGACAACTTCAGTAATACTTTCAATGACCACAACAAACAACTGATACCAGAAATATGCCACCACATTAAATGATTCTCATTGATATCTCCATAATTTCAAACATGCATCATAGTCTCATGATATGACAATTTAATCTACTGTATCTTTCTTATATCTCCTATCTTCTATTATATATATTCTATGTCTTATGTTCTGCTATCAGAACAAATATTTATACATCAAATACTCGAAAGGACACATCCTTTCAAAAATGTAATTTTTAAAACAACAATAGATTAAAAGATAATCAATCTTTGTTAAGCCATAAATGAATCTTAGACAGGTGATCCAAGTAATCCTGATGTTCATGTATATTTGCATCTCTTACTACATTCTGGATTGTGATCTCCATTTTTACCATCTTCTCATTTTTCTCACACACCTCATCCAATGATGTGTCTTCCTCGGTAGTTGTCTTTAGGATTTCTTATAATATTGACTCACTTTCATTTTTCCAACTAGTAATTTCCTTTAATTCTCCTTTGTCGTCAAAGAATGTTGCCAATCCTTTCCTAGTGGCATTCATCAATCCCTGTGCATCTCCTTGCAATTCTTCAAAGAATTCTTGGTGCTTATTCACAAAATGGTTTGCAGCTTCAATTGCTACACTGTTAGTAACATCCCTCTGGTTTATTTCTTGAAACTTCTCTCAAATCCTTCCATCCATTCTTTCATGTTCTTTTAATGTAGAAAAGTTATGTGAATATTTTCCCCATAGCTTTTTTAACCAAGTTGTTAGGTTGGCCTGTCTTTTCTTAATCACTGCCACAAGTGCATCATATTTCCCTTGAGAATAAGCACTTGATCCTTCCCAATGATCTTTTGACTATGAACTTTCACCATGGGTGAGCAGCTTGGTTGATTTCACTATAACACCCAACAAATATTTTAAGTGGTCATTTTCCCCAACATCCTTTCATTATTTTTATTGTATATTTCCATTTCCTTAATTAGCATTTGAATTTGGGCTTTATTTAATTTTTCAATATTAATTCCAATTTATGTAGTTGCCATAGGATCAACCTCTCCAATTTTCATATGCATAACGTGCCCAAATACCTTCTCTATTTCAATGACAACTGGTTTTCTCTGAGGTGGATATAAGGCCCAAATCATCAATGACCCCTCATCTGGGTTATACTTTGATCCTACATATACTTTTGTCACTTTTTCAAGGCTCAGCTTATGTGTAGTATTACTATCTTTCAAGAAACTATCAAAAACTAGTGCAGAATTGAGATCCAAACTAGGAAAAATCATAACACCGATAGTTTCCAACATTTTCCTCCCCTTTTCAAGGGTCATATCTTCCATCTCCTTCTCTACACACATCTTTAAATCATTCAGCAATTGCTCTTCATTACCTAAAGTGATATTATCAACCTTTTCCCTTTTGTTTATACAAAAATGCATTAAACTCTGGGGAGTTTACAAATTCATCATCTAATACAAATGACCTGTATTCTACATGCCTTGCATCTTCCTCTACATTCTCTTCAGCACTCAATTTTTTTGCAGGCCAAGTGTAATGTTGAGTTCTTAATTTAGACATTTTACTTGGTTGGCCTTGTGGCACATTATCCTTAGTTGCTTCCTCCCCAGAAGACAACAACTATGCATCCTACAACCCTTGATTATATCTTTTGACCGCCATCTTTGCTTCTTCCTCATCCAAATTCCAGATCATATAATCAAAGTGATAGGGCACATGTTGATACCCTCCAAAGTTTATCCTTATTTTAGCATAATTAATGTACCCTTCTGGGTCAAAATTCTTTTTGGGTGGTCCTCTCTTCATATTGTATTGCAGTAGTTTATCAAGAATCAAATTATATCCTTCTTTTTCCAACACAGTAAAATCACCAAAGCATAATATACTAGGCATGAAATCCTTCTTCCTAAAGGAGCTAAAGTTCATAACACTAGAATAATCCATCTGTCTGACAATTTCCAAATATGCAATTATGTTCAAGATTGTTTTTTGGTAAAATGAATGGTGCATCTTCAAACCCATAAGATGTAATCATAGTAGCTCCCTCCAAGCAATACCAATCTCCCCAATTATGATTAATTGGCTCATTGAAATCCTTTGGCCAAAGAAACCTCTTTATCTCTTCAGATAAAGAATAATCACAAGGATTATTGTACAATTTGTATAATTTCTTCACAAAATATTCTTCAAAATGAACAAAACTAGAATTGGAAAACCTATAGTCCTAGATAGAAAACCATAATTGAACAGTTAATGTTGCACCCTCCTTGTCAAATTGATAAATTATCATCTTTTGAGGCCACAGTCCCAACTCTTGTCCAAAATGTAACACTATATGCATCAACAATGAATAATGCCTGAGTTGAAAGATAGAGGCTCTGCCCTTTATTGCCATCACTCTAGAATCAATCCCCTTAAAAATGTATGAGGCATAGTCAAATGGTCTAGAGTTGTGGTACTAGATATCTATGGAAATTATCATGGGTACAATTGAAATATACTCGGGGACATCCATTCCCAATACCTGGCCCACTGAGAAATAAGTATATTTCATATAATGTTCAAATAGGTCAACATGAAAAGGAGGTCCATCACTATCCTATAAAGGAACTGGTTTGCCACCTTGTCTAATCCTATGAATTGGGAACCTCCAACCCTTATAGATTGTGTCCATTCTCCTGAACTCCATTTCCAATTCTTCACATATGATCTTTTCATTGAAAACCCCTTCCAAATTGAAAACCTCCCCTATTGCCTCTTCTAATAAGTGTATTTGTGGCTTCCCGGATGGGTCACATATAGCTTTGAGTTTTGAGTTATGATGGACAGCTAATAATTTTCCTAATTCTGCATTAAGAAATAAATTAGGGCACACCAGCTTCTCCAAATTAAGATTCCATGGGTTGCATACTAGTTCAAAATAGTTTCTTCGATAATAGTGAAAGTTAAAAAATTCATACCCTCTTATTGGAGTCCAAACATCTCCTATGAGTTTACATTTATAATCCAATTTATCTATCTCTGCCCTAAGCTGTGTAGATCGTCTGGCTTTAGGTCCAAAGCCAGGTAACTGGTCAATGAGGTCTTGATTTAATCTTCGTTCAGCCCTCATGTTCTATCTCATTTTTCTTTTTCTTTCCTTTCAATTGAATCCTTTCACCATGTTTTCTACTTTTTGATTTTCTTGAGCTAGGGGACTCCAATCCTCAAAAGATACAGAAATTAAAATTATAGGAACTAAGGAACAAGAACTTACTTTATTTTTCTCGAAGCTTTTGGACTGAAAAAAAAATGCCCTGGTTCTTTTTTCGCCTTTCTGACTTCTCTGCTATCAATTTCATAGTAATGTTTCCAATTGAATTCTCCTTATTTTTCTCTATCACACCATTAATGTGTTAGCTAAAACACAAGTGTAGTAAGTCCTTTTTTGAAACTCACACTGTCACATCATTAGTATTATTGGTAAGACATTTTCAAATCTTGGGCAATAGCTTTTAGCAACATTCATTAGACCATTCCTCAAAACATCATGTAGTCTCCCCAACACCTCAAAGTCTCATTGACTATTGCAAACTATATATCGTTCTAATATCCCACAGTCTTATTGACATTCGGAGTCTCACCGATAGTTATCTCCTAAGTCTTGTGTATATCATTGTGACATTTTTAGTCGGGGAGATGTTCCATAGATTGCTTTGTGTCTCATCGAGATATATCTCAGTCTATTTTCTAGTCACTGAGACATAATTATTTTCTCACTGATGAATAACACTCAGCATGACTCTCGTATCTTTCTCCGATGAAATTTGTCCTGTCGATAATCAATTCATACTATTGAGTCCTTTACCCACAAAATCCTATCGGCGTGACATATAGGTCGGCAGGACTCCCTGACTTCACCCTGATAGTCATTGATAGAATCCCCTTATGCTTTGTCAGCAAGACCTGATGCATGCAATAAGACTTCATTCTGATGACTTTTTTTCTGGTCGATATGTCTCCTTGTGTGCTGGTCGGTAAGACATATATGAGTTTTTTATGACTTATTCTGATGATAACGTTCTTGCCGATATGATCTTTATGTCATTGAGACAATGAATTGCATCCTATCGATATGTGTCTACAAATGAAATATTTAGTATGAAATTCTTCAACTCTTCTCGATAGACTACAAAAGATACACATTAGTAAAGATGCTTTACAGATTGGGGAGACCCTCACTATCTCTTGTTGATATGAATTATACAATGAAATATTCAGGACTAGATGGATTCTATGGGACCATATGACAAAGTATGACCAAAAATATTATGAAGAGAGGAATTTGTGCTTATGATGGGGACTAATTTGGAAACTCATGGGTACAAACAACTATAAAAAATTTCAAAATTTTACAATTCTAACAGTGGCTCCGTCTGGGGATGAATGATTGTGAGATCATTGCAAGGATCTAGATTTTCTGGGTGAGAAGACCAAACTCAGTGAGCAAGGTGGAATGAATGGAATTGGAAATGAATATGACCCTATACTACTATACATGGAAAGACTTATTTTAAAAGAAGGAATATCAGGATTTTCCATGTACTGGAAATTCGTATTCCTTTTATTTCCTAGATTGTTGTGCATGGAAGAGAAAATTTTGAGAGTATTGTCAAGAGTTGTCGATGCACTGGCAACCCTTAATCCTCTATATTGTTCAAGAGAAAAAAGGATTCAAGAATTTCCCATGTACAAGCAACTCTTGTTCTTCACTAATCATGTTTTATAGATAATATGAATCTTCACCTTTCTTACCAACAACCACAAAAGGTCCCAGCCACAAGGCTTCAAATTTCCCATGCTTGCCCTTCTCTTGACAACTTGTGTTCCACATTAGTACCAAATCATTCTCCTCAAATTTTCTCTTTTTCCTTTTTATCAAATAAATACTTTATATGTGCCTGCAACTTCATGTTCTGGTTTTGAGCTACTCTCCTTATCTCATCAAGTTCTGCCAGCTGCTCCATTCTCTCCTCCATAGGTTTTAGAATATTTATATCTTCTAGAAGGATAAACTTGTAAACTGGTAAAAATTTTTGCAAAGGCATCCTTGCTTGTGTTCCATATACTAATTCAAATGGGGATTTTCCAATTACCTTCTTTATAGTGATCCTTTCAGCCCACACAACCATTTTCAATTTTTAATCCCAAGCCTTCTTATTCTGACCTAGCATTCTCCTTATGATTTTAAGAAGACTTTTGTTGCTAGACTCTACTTGACCATTAGCTTGTGGATGGTACGGAGCTGCATAAGAAATAGCAATACCATATGTGCTGCAAAAATCCTTGAATTCATCAGATCTAAAACACATCCCATTATCTGTAATTAATCTTAGTGGTGTACCAAATTTGGTAATGATTTTCTCTATTAAAAAATTAGTTACAAATTTACTTGTAGCATACTTGGTTGGGACTGCTTCTACCCATTTGGTAAAATAATCAATAGCTACCAGTATCCACTTATGTCCTCCACTTGATTTCTCTTGTATCTCCCCAATGAAATCAATTCCCCACTGATGAAAAGGGGCCTTAGCCTACAAAGGCCTAAGCGGTAAAGCTCCCCGATACTTCATTTTCCCAGAGAATTTTTGGCAGGCTTCACATCTTCTCACGTATGAAAAAGAGTCATTAAAAAATTTTGGCCAATAATAACCTGCCCTAAGAATTTTATGTATAGTTGTCTTTACAGAGTAATGGCCTCCACAAACCCCTTCATGTATTTCTCTCAAGACATGCTTAGCTTGTGACTCATCCAGAAATAACAACAATATCCTGTCCCTATTCTTCCAAAACAAATCACCTTCCATGAACACATACTTAGACGCTTGCAGCTTTAAAGTTCTTTTCTAACTGTCAGTTAATCCTTCTGGACACTTCATGTACTTGAGGTAATGCATGATGTTTGCATACCAAGGAGTATGCTCAGTGCTTGCAATTGAATTCTCTTCCTCTTCTATATTACAAATTTGATTTGCTTCAATATTTTCTTCTGTCATTAGCCTAGCCAAACCTTGACCTCTCACTAATTTAGTGATTTGTATTTCCATATCAAACTCTTGGATTTTATTAATCCACCTGCATCTCTTCCCTGTTACCTCAGACTATGTCAAGATATCTTTAATAGATGCATGAGGGACATAAGCAAACACCTTAGCCCCAACAAGATACGGCCTGAAAGCCTTTGTAGCTTTTACTAATGTAAAGGCTTGTTTTTCCATTATATCATATTTCAATTCTGATCCCTACAATGACTTATTGAAAAAAGACACAGGTTGTTCATGACCTTCCTCATTTTTTGGTAACATAACAGTAGCTATAGTATGTAATGAGGCAAATGAAAATATTTGAAAGGGTTTTGAAAAATCTAGTGACTTAAGGATAGGGGATTCTTTGATGACCTTTTTTATTGATATAAAAGCATCTAATGCTTCTGCAGTCCAATATATTTTTTGTCCTTTCCTTAACATATTTGATATGGGCTTAATGATTTTAGCAAAATTAGAAACAAATCTCCTAACAAAATTAATCTATCCAAAAATGACTGGATGGCCTTGACAGTTTTAGGTATAGGAACTTTATCTATGGCCTCAACCTTCTCAGGATCTATTCTAATTCCATCCCTTAATACAATATGTCCTAAAAGTTTTCCTTTTGTGACTACAAAATGGCACTTTTTAGGGTTCAGGCTAATACCAGATTCTAAGGCTTTAATAAATAGTTTTTCTAGATGTTCTACATGATCTTCAACCTTTTTTGAATAAGTAGTAAGGCCATCTTGATACACCACCATTATAGCATTAATCAAGTCTGCAAATGTTACATCCATAGCTCTTTGGAAGGTTGCTCTTGCATTTCTTAGACCAAACAGAATTCTCACATAAACATATGTCCCCCAAGGGGTTGTAAAAGTTGTCTTATACTATTCAAATTCTTTAACTTTGACTTGGTTATAACCTAAAAACCCATCCATCATAGATAACAGCTCGCACCATGTCACCTTATGTAGTATAGATTCCATATTAGGTTAAGGGTAATTATCCTTAAGGGATGCCATATTTAGATTTCTAAAATCTGCACATAATCTGAAATCTTCATTTTTCTTCCTTACAGGAACCAAGTTTGAGACCCATGTTGAGTTCTTGATTGGTTTAATGATTCCCCCATCTCTGAGCTTCGCCAATTCTTCCTGCAATTTTGGTTCCAATGTTGGGCTAATGGGTCTTTGTTTCCGCATCTAGCTTCAATGGAATTTCATGTTGAAACAAATCTTCCCTGTATGTTTTAAGATCCTCATAAGACCATGCAAACACATGCTTATATTTTCTCAATAATGATATCAACATTCTTCTAATTGTCGAGCTTATTTTCTTCCCTATGTATATCTTTCTTAGTGCCAGTCCAGTCCCCAAGTTAATCTCTTCAATGTCCTCCCTCCTAACTAGCATCTATTTCATGAGGGATTGATCATTTCCATCATATACCCTCTCCAATGCCACTATCCCTTTAGGAAGCTTATTAGTTTTAAGCTGTAATACCTCCTTCCCGAATACTATTTGCTTCCCATCTATTTCTTCAACAAAGGCATTGAAATCAATTTCTTGAGCTTCATATTGATCTATATAGTGAAGAAATTTCAAGAGGTTAGTATCATCATTAAAAACCTACCAACTATATATATATTATCAGGTACATCAGGTCTCATCTTGAACTCAATCTGTGACACTCCAGCCAGTGTAATGTCATTCCTCCTTAGAGCTACATTTGCTAAAAAATTTGCCATTATGTTCTTTGACCTATCTACCCACTCAATTGAGAAAGCATCAAACAGCTCAATGGTGTCCCACACAACATTCCTATATTGCTTTAGTCTCTTCTGTTTTGCTAAATATTTTGACTTTACTTGTGAAACAACAAGCTCAGAATCCCCTAGAACAGCTAGCAACTTGATTTTATGTTTTACAGCTATATTCAAACCTGTTAATAAGGCTTCATATTCTACCACATTTTTTGTACATTCAAATGCTAGAAAAAATGAATACTTAAATGTAATTCCTTCAGGTGAAACAAATACTATTCCTGCTCCATTACCTTCTTGGCTACATGCTCCATCAAAGTACATTGTCCACACACCATTGCAGTTTTGTGCAACATGCTTTTCAATTGGATCAGCATTAACTAATTCTGGTTGGGCTGGTTCTATCTTAAAATGTCCAAGATCCGCATCACAGAAACAATTGATTTGATCTTGAGGTACACAATCAACAATTTGGTTCATCCTTGGCTCCCTGTACAACTTAACTTCCTAACCATTCACTGGAATTGTTGCATAAGACAAGTCAAATTGGACATTTCCCCCAACCACTATCATCCACTATCTTGATAGAAGCATCCCAAACTGAGGAGGGGTATCAATTACTGTTATATCTAAATTATAGGCCACCTGTGGATAAGCAACTAGTTTGACTTCAACATCTTTCATAATATCCACCATAGGAATAGTCCTGTTATCCATCTCATAGCACTTCCCTCCATTAGTATCCATCCACATGCCAAGCTATTTCATAACTCCCACTGGCATAATATTGATAGCAGCGCCAGAGTCTATCATGCAATTCCTTAACAGTTTGTTATTTATAAGTAATGTAGCGAAAAAAATGATCAACTTGTGGGGGATTTGTTAATGCATCATTTAAGCATACTTTTGGGATACTTACTTTCTCTTGCTAATTAATTGTTTTAGTCACCATCTTATTTTTAGAATTTATATGTTTTTCATTTCCATTTTTTATCAATTGAACATAATTGTCTCTATATTCTTTAATTTTCATCATCTCAAGTAGTCGAATAAACATTTTTACCTAGGATAAAGTATGAGTGAAGTTGAAAGAGGAACCCTCTTTCTTAATCATTTTCTTCTGCTCCAATGTTTTTCCTTTGTTCTCTTCCTTTTCTATTTGACTTGATTGATCAATCTTTTTCATTTCTTTGTGTAACTCTTTAACTTCCTCCTTTTGGACAAGCTTCCGTTCGCTTTTATCTTGTTGTTTATTCTCTGATTTCTTCACAATTCCTTGTGTTTCCTTTTGATCTTTTATAAATATTCCCCTGGGGACACCTTCTTTTTCATTCATTGTCCTATTTCTTAACCAATACTTTCTCTTTGCTTCTTCAACTGCAACAATGGTTAACCTCTCTATCTCTTCTTTGGTGAGTTTCCTCATACTGCACTGAGTAGGTACCTCAAAAGAGTGTGGTTCTGCATAATCTTCTTCATAATCAGAAAGAACCTACTGTTTAGTCATGTGGACATTGCACCTTTGATTTGAAACATTGTACTCATAACCTTCATCTTCTGAAGATGAGTATTTCTCCTCAACACAGTGAAAATTATTTGAAGTCAAATATACTATGCGATCTTCTCCACTATGACCTGCTAACATTCCTTCTTCTTGCATTCTTTGGGCCACAACACAATAATCTGGGGAATGTGGCTTACCACAAATTTCACAAAAATAATTGTTATTGACCATATATGTTCCCTTCTTTCTTAATGGATCAGGAGTTTCTTTGTTTCTAGGCCTATCTATTATAGGTTTTCCATCCTTCCAATTTATACCATAGGGCATGTCATGTAACCTAGGCCTTTCATTTCTATATGTGTTCTCCTATTTGTATTGGTAATTATTGGCTTGCTGAGGAACCCTAGGGTTGTCTCTCTTACTGATTATCGCAACATCCTTCCTATTGTTTTCAATTGTTAATGCTATCTTCTGGGAAATCTCTTGGGAACCTATTTCTTAATTCATACCCTATTTTTGGATTGAACGCATTCAAATAAACACTCAATGCTACAAAGTTTGGCAAATTTGATAGAGGAGGTATCTTATTTTGCAATTTGTTGAATCTCCAGTTAAAATCATAAATTGAGTCATTCTATTTTTTTTGAATATGCATTAATCCATGAAGAGCAGCATCTAGTGCACTTAGATTCCCATATTGCTCGAGGAATCAATCCTAAAGTTCTTGGACAAAATTGATAGAGGTTGTTGGTAGGCTGTTGAACCAATCCCTAGCTTCCTCAATAAATGACATCATGAATAGCCTCATATGTAAATCCTCATAAGGCATATCCAAATCTTGGATGAAAGCATTGAAACTCCTTAAATGATCTTCAGCAGTAATTGTACTACTCCCTGTAAACTTAGGAACAAGACTCCTTCAACTGCCATCCATAGGGTAAGGGTATAATTGAAACACTGTCAAGTCAAATTGTTTGATCATTGTTGTGTATTGATGAGTGGGAGGGTTAGGTGGGTACTGATACTAGTACATTGGATTTTTGTATTGTGCATGAGGATGTGGCACATAATTTGACCATGAGGTGGTTGTGTATTTGTATATTGTGAGGGAATATGTTGTGGATGGTTTGGACATTTGTATTGATTTCCTATATGATTGTGAGGAGATTTTAATGGATTAAAAGGCCCTACATTATTATTACCCTGATTATGAGGCGGTACATATTTTGAGAAACTAGCTATTTGAGCAGTAATTTGGGCTTTCTGCAATTTAAAGTCTTTGATTGCTTGTATCATTTGGGCTTTCTCCTGTTCATTTTTTAATCTTTCTAGTTCTTGTTTATGAAACTCAAACTGTGATTTTACTTCTTCATGAGTTGAGAATTCATAATTTTCTTGAGGATTTATATGATCAGTGAACTCATTTTGGTTACTCTCCATTCTTTGTTCACATTCCTATTGATATCTATTTCCCTCAGCTTTGAGTCTAGCATCAAACTCTAGTTGTTTCTGAGGATTATAAAAATGATTTCTTTGTTCTTCTGGGGTACAAGGTTCTGCACTTGAATTATCTATCCATGTATCATAACGGTCATAGGTTTCACAATGTGGTCTCAATGCTTTGTCTTTGTTATGCACATGTCATCATTTATCTGTTTATCCTTATCAACCTTATCATCCTTGTGTGTCCACTTATTGTTGCCAGTTGGACCTCCTGTAGGACCTCCCTTATATTGGGATCTTCTATAGAGTCACCACTCACTTTCTTAAAAGTGAGAAAGTTTTTGTTATGTTTTATTCCCAGTGGAGTTTGTACAAGCTTTCTAACTCTATGATTAAAGCCCTGATTCTAAGTTAACTCCCTAGTAGAGTTGCCAATTTTTTAGCTCTCAAAAATGTAGGAAAAAATGCCTTAAGAGGTTGGCAAACTCTTGTTACGTTTCAGAGTAACAAACAAGGCTGAGTGACTTATACCTTCTACACTTCAGGTGTTGCTAGACCTAGGTGGGTGTACCTAAATGGATGAAGAAAATTTGACTTATACTTATTCCTCTTAATGTATTTTACCCACAATGGAAAATGAAAGTGGATAATATGATTTGGTATAAATTCTATAACAATATCAAATTGGAACCTAATGTATTCATTTTGACAATTTAACAAATGATTGAAATTAAAATAATAAGAATGCAGAGACCGGTGCCTTATTGGGTGTGTGGAATCAAAGGAAATCTAAAATGAGTATCTTTTTCCTGGAAAATATTCAAATTGTCTAGCATATACTTTAGTTTATAACTTGTATAAACATGCAAGATTATGACTACCAAGTTCTTAATCATCCAATTTGCGTTCCGTAATTACTATGATCAACTAAAAGGACTTAATCTTTTCATTAAAGAACCAATTAATTAACCATACAGATGCAGCAAATGTGCATAGATAAATTGAATATAAACTTCTTATGTCAATTTAAATAACCAAAAAATACCAATCTTGGAGACAACATCAATAATACTTTCAATGAACACAACAAACAACTGATACCAGAAATACACAACTACATTAAATGATTCCCATTGATATCCCCATAATTTCAAACATGCATCATAGTCTCATGATATGAAAATTTAATCTATTGTATCTTTCATATATCTCCTATCTTCTATTATCTATAATCAATGCCTTTTGTTTCGCTATCAGAACAAATATTTATACATCATATGCTCAAAAGGATGCATCCTTTCAGAAATGTCATTTTTAAAACAATAATAGATTAAAAGATAATCAGGCTCTATTAAGCCATAAATGAATCTTAGATAGGTGATCCAAGTAATCTCGATGTTCATGTGTATTCGCATCTCCTACTGCATTCTGGATTGTGATCTCCATTTTTACCATCTTCTCATTTTGCTCGCACGCCTCATCCAATGATGTGTCTTCCACAGTAGCTATCTTAAGGATTTCTTGTAATATCGACTCACTTTCATTTTTCCATCTAGTCATTTCTTTTAATTCTCCTTTGTCATCAAAGAATGTCACCAATCCTTTCTTGGTGGCATTACTCAATCCCTATGCCCCCCTCGTAATTCTTCAAAGAAGTCTTGATGCTTATTCACAAAATGGTTTGTAGCTTCAATTGCTACACTATTAGTAACATCCCTCTGGTTTATTTCTTGAAACTTCTCTCAAATCCTTCCATCCATTCTTTTATGTTCTTTTAATGCAGCAAAGTTATGTGAATATTTTCCCCATAGCTTATTTAACCAAGTTGTTAGGTTGGCCTATCTTTTCTTAATCACTACCACAAGTGCATCATATTTCCCTTGAGAATAAGCAATTGATCCTTCCTAATGATCTTCTAACTGTGAACTTTCATCATGGGTGAGTAACTTGGTTGATTTCACTATAACACCCAACAAATATTAAGTGGTCATTTTCCCTGAACATCCTTTCATTATTTTTATTGTACATTTCCCTTTCCTTAATTAGCATCTGAATTTGGGCTTTATTAAATTTTGCAATATTAATTCCAATTTCTACAGTTGCCACGAGATCAACCTCTCCAATTTTCAAATTCATAACATGCCCAAATGCCTTCTTCGTGTCAATGGCAACTGATTTTCTATGAGGTGGATATAAGGCCCAAATCATCAATGACCCCTCATCTGGGTTATACTTTGATCCTACATATACTTCTGTCAAATTTTCAGGGCTTAGCTTATGTGTAGTATTACTATCTTTCAAGAAACTATCAAAAACTAGTGCAGAATTGAGATCCAAACCAGGAAAAATCACAACACTGGCAGTTTCCAACATTTTCCTCCCCTTTTCAAGGGTCATATCTGCCATCTCCTTCTCTACACACATCTTTAAATCATTTAGCAATTTCTCTTCATTACCTGAAGTGATATTATCAACCTTTTCCCTTATTTGTTTTCCCTTTTGTTTATACAAAAATGCATTAAACTCTAGGGAGTTTACAAATTCATCATCTGATAAAAATGACCTGTATTCTACATGCCTTGCATCTTCCTCTACATTCTCTTCAGCACTCAATTTTTTTTGCAAGCCAAGTGTAATGTTGAGTTCTTAATCTAGACATTTTACTTGGTTGGCCTTGTGGCACATTATCCTCAGATGCTCCTCCCCAGAAGATAATAGATCTGCATCCTATAACCCTTGATTATATCTTTTGACCACCATCTCTGCTACTTCCTCATCCAAATTCTAGATCATATAATCAAAGTGATAGGGAACATGTTGATACCCTCCAAAGTTTATCCTTATTTTAGCAGAATTAATGTACCCTTCTGGGTCAAAATTCTTTCTGGGTGGTCCTCTCTTCATATTGTACTGCAATAGTTTATCAAGAATCAAATTGTATCCTTCTTTGGCCAACATAATAAACTCACCAAAGCATAATGTACTAGGCATGAAAGCCTACTTCCCAAAGGAGCTAAATTTCATAACACTAGAATAATCCATCTGTCTGACAATTTCCAATTATGCAATTTTGTTCGGGACTACTTTTGGTAAAATGAATGGGGCATCTTCAAACCCATAAACTCTAATCATAGTAGCTTCCTCCAAGCAATACCAATCTCCCCAATTATGACTAATTGGCTTGTTGAAATCCTTTGGCCGAAGAAACCTCTTTATCTCTTCAGATAAAGAATAATCACATGGATGATTGTACAATTTGTACAATTTCTTTACAAAATATTCTTCAAAATGAACAAAACTAGAACTGGAAAACCTACAGTCCTAGACAACAGTCCATAATTGAATAGGTAATGTTGCACCCTCCTTGTTAAATTGGGAAATTCTCATATCCTTAGGCCACAGTCCCAACTCTTATCCAAAATATAACACTATATGCATCAACAATGAATAATGCCTAAGATGAAAGATAGAGGATTTTCCCTTTATTGCCATCAATCCATAATCAAGCCCCTTAAAAATGTATGAGGCATAGTCAAATCGCCTAGATTTAGGGTACTGGATATTTGTGGAAATTATCATGGGCACAATTGACATATACTCGAGGACATCCATTCCCAATACCTGGCCCACTGAGAAATAAGTATATTTCATATAATGTTCAAATAGTTCAACATGAAAAGGAGGTCCATCACTATCCTGTAAAGGAATTGGTTTTCCACCTTGTCTAATCCTGTGAATTGGAAACCTCCAACCCTTATAGATTGTGTCCATTCTCACAAACTCCATTTCCAATTCTGCACATATGATCTTTTCATTGAAAACCCCTTCCAAATTGAAAACCTCGCCCATTGCCTCTTCTGATAAGTGTATTTGTGGCTTCCCAGATAGGTCACATATAGCTTTGAGTTTTGAGTTATGATGGACAGCTAATAATTTTACTAATTCTACATTACCAAATACATTAGGGCACACCATCTTTCCCAAATTAAGCTTCAATGGGTTACATACTAGTTCAAAATGGTTTCTTCGATAATAGTGAAAGTTAAACAATTCATACCCTCTTATTGGAGTCCAAACATCTCCTACGAGTTTACATTTATCATCCAATTTATCTATCTCTTCCCTAAGTTGTGTAGATCATCTGGCTTTAGGTCTAGAGCCAAGTAACTGGTCAATGAGGTCTTGATTTAATCTTCATTCGGTGCCCTCATGTTCTATCTCGGTTTTCTATTTCTTTCCTTTCGGTTGACTGCTTTCACCATGTTTTCTACTTTTTGATTTTCCTGAGCTAGGGGACTCCATTCCTCAAAAGATACAGAAATTAAAATTATAGGAACTAAGGCACAAGAACTTATTGTATTTTTCTCGAAGCTTTCAGACTGAAAATAAAAATGCCCTAGTTCTTTATTCGCCTTTCGGACTTCTCTTCTATCAATTCCACAATAATGTTTCCAATTGAATTCTCCTTATTGTGCTCTGTAACGCCATTAATGTGTTAGCTGAAACACAAGTGTAGTAAGTCATTTTTTGAAATTCACGCTGTCACATCATTAGTATTATCGGTAAGACATTTTCAAATCTTGGGCGATAGCTTTTAGCAATGTTCATTAGACCATTTGTCAAAACATCATGTAGTCTCCTTGACACCTCAAAGTCTCACCGAATATTGCAAATTGTATATCATTCTAATATCCCACAATCTTATCGACATTCAAATTCTCACCGAGAGTTATCTCCTAAGTCTTATGTATATCATTGTGACATTTTTAGTCGGGGAGATGTTCCATAGGTTTCTTTGTGTCTCACCGAGATATATCTCTAAGTATGTTTTCTAGTCATTGAGACATAATCATTTTCTCACCAATGAATAAAACTCGTTGTGACTCTCGTATCTTTCTCCAATGAAATTTGGCCTGCCAATAATCAATTCATACTGTTGAGTCCTTTACCCACAAAATCCTATTGGCATGACATATAGGTCAGCAGGACTCCCTAACTTCACCCCAACAGTCATTGATAGAATCCCCTTATGCTTTGTTAGCAAGACCTGATGCATACGATAAGACTTCATTCTGATGACTTTTAGTCTAGCCGATATGTCTCCTTGTACGCCGGTCGGTAAGACATATATGACTTCGTTATGACATATTTCGATGATAACTTTCTTGCCAATATGATCTTTCTTTCGTCGAGATAATGAATTGCGTCATGTCGATATGTGTCTGTAGATGAAATATTTGATATGACATTCCTGAACTCTTTCTGATAGACTACAAAAGATACACATTAGTAAAGATGATTTATGGATTGGGGAGACCCTCACTATCTCTTTCCAATATGAATTATATAGTGAAATATTCAGGACTAGATGGATTCTATGGGACCATATGACAAATTATGGGCAAAAATATTATGAAGAGAGGATATTGTGCTTATGATGGGGACTAATTTGGAAACTCATGGGTATAAACAACTGTAAAAAATTTCAAAATTTTACAGTTCTAACACCCAATAGGAAGTGTATTGCCTCTCTCAACTTCAATTGCAGGAATCTATCAGGGATGTAATTGCATCGTACGGATGTCTACACATCACATGGGAATCCCCAATAGTTATACTTCTAACAATGCAAAAAATAGATACCAAGTGGAAGGAACTTAGCTAGCTGATGTAGAATTTTTCATTTGGATTTGGTTTTCTAAGGTGAGGAAGTGTTAAAAGGGGAATTTGAGCAAGGGTTGAAAATTCACTCCTATACATTTTTCCCCCACTTTAGCTAGCATGAATAATAATGAGTGCTTCAGTATAGTATATAATAAAGGTAGTAGGGTTATAAATATATACATGAACCATTGAGGAAGTAGTCCACAATCTGGAAAGCTTGAAAGCACAAGGCAAGCAAAGGAATTCATAGCCCCATAGAACTATGAAGTTGAAGAATGCAAGTTCCTTACAAGCCTACAGACTTGCAAGGAGGCAACCCCCAAGATCTCTCACATGAAGGAAGCCCCAAGAAGTAAGTGTCTCATTGGCCTACAGACCTACAAGGAAGGTATCCTCCAAGATCTCTCACATGAAGGAAACCCAAAAAAGATCCTTATAGACCTGCAAACTTGCAAGGAGGTGTTCCCCAAGATCTCTCACATGGAGGAAACTCAAAAAAGTATCCTATAGGCTCGTGGATCTACAAGGAAGATATCCCCCAAGATCTCTCACATGGAGGAAACTAAAAAAAGTATCCTACAGGCTCATGAACCTATAGGGAAGGTAGCCCCAAAGATCTCTCACATGGAGGAAACCCAAAGAAAGTTCCCTACAGACCTATTGGGGAGTGACCCCCAAGATCTCTCGCATGGAGGAATCTCAAAGGAAGCACCCTACAAACCTGCAAATCTATAGGGAGGTATCCCCCAAGATCTCTCACATGGAGGAAACCCAAAGAAGGGGACTTTACTGAGTTAAAAGTCAGCTTCACATGCAAATCTACAAAGTGACATGTTCACACATAGATAGAACATATCTGAAAGTGGCCACGTAGGCAAGTAAGTGGATAGTCACATAGACTGTCAATAGATTCGAAAGCTTTCAAAGGGGTCCCTCAAGAACCCAGCATAAAGAAGGGGTCCACTCAAGGGACATGTTGTTTGAAAGTATGGAAGAGATGTTTCTTTCTCAAATCAATTCATCATCTAGGAATGCTTTTGAAAGATGTTCACTTCATCAAGAAATTTGAAAGCAAGAAAAAATCCCCCTTGCGAAGGGAAGATCAAAGCTTCTCCCACCTCAGAGGAAAGTTCTCAAGTTATTTCTTTATGAACCCATGATGAAGGAAACATGTTTTGTTAGGGTTTCAAGTTGTGAATGTGATTCTTTGAAAAGAAGTTTGTGAAGATTCTCGAGAAAAGATTTGTTGGTAATGAATGCATTTTATAAAAATCAAAATGTTATAGAAATGGAATTGTCACACATGAAAGGGACAACTCAAGCAAAGAAGAGAGAAACATAAAGGAAAAGCTAAAAGAAACATTAACGTACAAAGGGAACATAGGTGATATAATATTTCAAGGTCAGAACTACTCATATATATATATAAGTATAATAATAGTATATAAAATGAATTTTCATCAACCCCCTACTATATTAGACCATGTGAAGAATGCATGGGAAGACAAAGTAA
Source organism: Sequoia sempervirens (assembly GCA_007258455.2). Taxonomy (NCBI): domain Eukaryota; kingdom Viridiplantae; phylum Streptophyta; class Pinopsida; order Cupressales; family Cupressaceae; genus Sequoia; species Sequoia sempervirens. The sequence continues at coordinate 258,170,921 of VDFB02000015.1, forward strand.
AAATAAAAAATTGGGTGAACATGGAAGGGAAGCCTAAATTCCCCCAATGCTTTGCATCATCCCTAATTTACTGAAAATCAATCACAAACATGGAAGAATGATGATACAAATAGAAGAAGGTTTACAACACAAAAACCATGACTATATCCAAGCACCAATGAGGGTGACAAGGGTCATCTAGGAACACATAGAATGATCATAGGGGAACACATCACAACACACACACATCTACTTTAAAGATAAAGAAGGGGCCTCCCCCTAACATTGATTGACCAAGAGGTCGTCCACTTCCTATTCTAGATCATTGTAGGGGAAGGAGGATGAGACTATAGTGGTGGAATGTTAATAGGAGGAGTGTCCAACCCTTCCTTAACAAGGGCTAAGGAAGAAGGCCCCACAAGTTCTCCTTCACTAAGCTCTTGTGGAGCTAAGGTTAATTATTTTGTGAAGATTGTTGAATAGGTCAGAACTTCATCCAGAGAGTTAAGCATGCACTTTATAGGAGTGCCATGTTTCACCTCAACTGATGGGGAAGGTTGTGCCCTAGATTCATCGCTAAGCTCACCAAATGATTCAGGAGTGGTGATGAACTTAGGGGAAGCCGATACTAGTTTCGTCACTAGGATAGAACAAGTCAGTGTGGAGCCACCTTTTAGAGAAGGCAGGATCCTCTTACATCCTCCATTGCTAGAAGGACTACCCTCCACCTTCTACTTCATCAGGGGAAGTGAACTCCCCATAGATGAGGTGAGAGGTATAGAGGAAGAAGAGGAGGAGAAAACTACAGTAGATACCACCAAAGTATTCAAAATATCTATGAGTTTCTAGAAAGGAGGGACATCAACAAGGGTGGATCCACCGAAGGAGTGATGAACACCTGCACCTTTTTAGGGTCAAGAACATTCATACTCATAGCAGAAGTTAGAAGTGATACTAAACTATTTTAAATGGAAGTAGAGGGGAGGAGAGAGGAGGATGCAACAAGAGGCCCTAATATAGGGGAGGCCATCTCTTCTTCATCCCTCTATAAGGTGGACTGCTCAACCATGAGAGTCTTTCATCAGCACTTGCACTCATGTGCAAGGTAGTTTCTGTGACTCTTAGAACTGGAGGCCAAAGGCTATGAAGGAATATAAGGCTCCTACTTGACCATAGGAGTGTCCACTATAGTTGTTTCCATCGGAGGGATAAACTCATGAATGAGAGCAGGAGGAGTAGGTTGAGAAGTAGCAGGGGGAGTCAGATCTAATGCCTCAATAGTAGGCCTCTTCCTGTTTATTTCTTTGGGAGTAGAAGTGGTAGGAGGCCAAAAAATTTGAGACATAGATTACTCCCCATGGGGGCCTTTCTTCTTGCTATACCAAACAGGCCTAGGCTCTATGGGCAGAATAGGAAGCTCAAACATGGGATGCTTGAACTTTCACCAAGAAAGCACCATAGGATTCACTCACAAATGTGAATCAAAATATAATGGCACCACAGTAAGGAAAGAGGAAGCATCAAGTTGAAAAATGGAAGGGGAAGGAGGAGGGTCTCAGGACCGCTTCTCTTTTTCCCTTCTATGTGCCTTGGTGGCATCACTGTCAGCTCTTAAGCAAGCCTTATGTGAAACAACATAAGGTGACAGAGGGTATCTCACTCTCGGCATCAAGCACCCTCTCATGTAATTCTAATAAGTTCAGTACAAAAAGTACTTCCTAAGAAAAAAGGACCAATAGGCACAAGCCAAGAGTAATCCAATGGGTAGCTACCACAAGCAACCAGTGGTTTATATCTAGTGTCATGAATCACGTGCACGAAACCCTTGTGGATAAATTTTAGACATGTATGCACAACTGAGGGTATAGTATTCATAGCTACTAAATAAGGGATACCCAACTTTACTCTAAAGAGTTTAGATCCAGGGATTATGTCAAACAAAAGTTTCATAGATTTAGGTTCAACCAAAACTGACAAGATGATACTACCCAAAGGGATTATGCAAATTCTATCATGCGTTTGGATGGTGCTCATAGGTGCATCATACCCATCTTTATGCAAAAATTTGATTAGCATGATCTCCTCAATTATAATGTTCACTTGAGATATTAGATCAATAAGAACACCTACTATGATTTTTTCGTTGATTTGCATAGGGATGTAGAGAGGAGATGGTTCCCTATTAAAACCCATTGGAAGATCTTGCAAGGTGAAGGTTATATCAGTACCACTACTCATAGGTTTTGCAAAGGGGATAGGTTGATGTAGGAAAGAGGCCATCGCATGTAATAAATAACACTCTCACAAAGCCTCCCCAAAGGTTGCAAGATAGGATAGTGACCCAATTAAAGTTTGTTACACAACACTTTTAGAACCTTCTAACTAAGCCTACTAGGGGTCACAATTTGGGTTGTAATGAAAAGGAATCACAACACTCACACCAACAAGACTCCTATAATACAAGGAAAGGAGCATTTAGTATTGCAAAATGGAACCGAAATGGTTCATGTCAGGTTCACCAAAAATGTAAGAGAGGGGGACCAACCACGTTCAAGGCCCCAAGTCACTAAGAGCTAAGAGTGGAAGGCTGCCCTAACTTACCTCACTCTAAAGGGGTGTCTTGAAATGAGGGACAAGAATGATCAAAACTATAAGGACCCCCAATCACTCTGCAAACCTGAAATCCAAAATGGGGCTAGGCAAGTCAGTTTTTGAGTTCAACACTATACCTTAGGTAGCTCTCTAGTAGAGGATGGAAGCATGGTTCTAGGATGACAACACGGTGCATCAGTGTCTCTCAAGTTTGTTGTGTTTGTATGACTAGAGGACTAAAAATACAGTAAGAACCACCAAAAAACAAGTTGAAGGCCTAGCTAGTTACTTCTAAAGGAACAAAATAGAACTATAAAGTAGGAAAGATACAAGTGAATATGGTATAGTAAATGAAAGCTAGGGTGAAAAATATAGTCTCACAAAGATGCTCATTCACCAGCTAGCTCCTAAAATCATGTCCACCTTCACACAAGAAAGAGGGAAAATTGTTGGGGGCTGTATAGGGGTCTGTCTAAGTTAGACCCTCATTTTGGTGCTTCCACCTCCACAGACAGCCAAGATAGCAATGATAGAAAAATTTATGATAAAGAAGAAGAGAAGGAGAAGAAACTATTGATGGGTGTTTTTTCACACTTACTCAACATAGGTAGTACACAAATTCACTACCTCTCTTGAAAGGAAATCTCCAACGACAAGTTGCTGAAAATCTCCCCAAGGTCTCTCGGGTGTTAGGTCATGACTTGCATGGAACTCCTCAGTTGATTTTGATGTGATTTTTCTGGTAATCATAGGGCAGACTTACATAGCTAGATGTGAGGTAGATCTTTAATTCTAAAGTTTCTGAGATGGAGGTAAAGTTTCATTTTTCTATAGGTTCAGACAATAGTCCAAAACTTTGATGTTTCCTCAAGTTTGGCTTTACAATGTGCAATGAACCTTGACACAGGATATTTCTAAAAAAATGAGAAAAGAGTAGGGGAGATGAATGGTTCCTGGACCTACAACTAACTATGAACAGTAATCATGGAGTTCCTACAATGGACAGCTTCCTCAAAACAATATTTCACTTAACCAAAAATCTCACAGTCTCATGAAATTTGTGCTTTCTTCTAAAGTCTGCATATATTTCACCTTACATTCACCATGTACATGCATGAACAAAGATAAAAGTGTGGAACAACTTTGAATTCAAGTCCAGACTAACCTTACACAGCTATCTACTAGTAGCAAACAGCAAAAAGTATGGACTAAGAAGGCATCTACATAGGAAGAATTTTCACAACCACAGAACAAAATTTCTAAAATCTATCAAATTAGGAATACATCTAACTAAAATAGTGATATAAATCTAAGTAAAGCATCTAACAATGGATATTGAACCATGAAACATGTGAAGAAAAGAAAAAAAGCACCAATTCAATGTATTTTCATTAGAAATTTCAATAGCATGTTTTTACAACAACTCAACCCCCTTGCAAATGAGAGGAGACCCCTATTTATAGTGCCCAAAAAGTTAAATGAATGGCCAAGATTAATTCTCATTATATGGCCAAGATTCATTACAAAATAGGGTTTCACCAACCCCCCATATATTACAATTTAAAATTACATTCTTTTCCCCTTCCCTATTTTGTCCTCTAGTGACGACACTATAGCATTTTTGTCCTTTTCTAATTGCTCTTTTGCTATAGCTACTCTTATGGGAACTCTTTATTAATGATAGGGTTGTCCTCTTGCTTCTTTGGAGTTGTATATTCCATGAATTTTAAAATGACTGGATGTAGTTTGTCTACCTCAATGATCTCATATCGCAACATCTGGTAGCTCCATTCTTTCGCATTGTCTTCAAGATTCTTCCAGACCTCATCATATTTTGCATCCTGATCTCTGAACAACTTTGACTGGTCAAAGGAACAGGCATAAAAACTCATGAATGTTAGAAAACCAAGATCTAATTGCAAACCAGAAAATACCTTCCATAGTAGAGAAAAATGAAAAAGCAGAAGCTTTGCATAAAAACATGCAATTTGATATATTCAAAAAGATAATTAATTACAAGAGATAATTTTCTTTATAAAAGAAAAGATTCATAAACCTAATCGTATCTTGAGCAACAAGATAGCTCGATAAGATAAAGATGAAAGCCTAAAACTTAGGAATTAAATAAAGCCTAAGTAAACTTATGCAAGCGTAATTAAATATTAATTACACTAACACCCCCCATAAGTGCAACTTAGGGAGAAGCAGATTATTATGCAAATATGAGTCTCGGAAACAAGGCTTGATGAGGTACTCATGTACAAATGCAAAGAGAGAGAGAGAAACCCCCCTCAGTGAGATGAACTGCCACAAAGAATCACTGGAAGAACTCTGATGAAGCAACACTGGAACCCCAAATCCGGCAAGCAAGGAAAGATAGTTCTGTTTGCAAGATACCAATTGGAATCACAAATGCAATAGCAAACCTGATGCCAAGGAACACTGGAAACTCACATAATGGATCAACTCTGGAATCTGTAAGCAACATTAGATGAAAAGATGAATGGACCCATAATGATGACAAATCTGGAAGTTGTGTCTCACGAAGCCAAATGCTAAAATGAAACTAAAACTGCCCATAGGACGAGTACCATCAAGATCTTGGAACATTAACCATAAAACCATGGCCTTCAAATGAGAAAGATTTGAACCAATGCAGATCGAGAACTGTAAAATCGCAATGTGAAGTGTGAACTGAAGAAAACCAACAATGTGTCCAGTTAAACAAGAAAGAAGCTAGAAGGAGACAACAGGAAACTAGACAAACTCATACAAGTTGTCACCAAAATGAACGATGGATGCAAGAACCCCCCTTACTGGAACTTTATATCAGTTCGTTATTACAATACCCAATGATTGCATAAGGAGATAATGCAAAACTATAGAAATATGAGTGAAAATACAAACCTAAAGCATGAAACAAAAATGAATGCATGTAAAAAATAAGTTACACATTTTTTGGAAATGACCTCAGATCTACATAGAGGCCAAAACCAGCTTTTCGACACTGTGAAAATCTTGAAAAATGGATAAGTGAGTGAAAAGATATGCATCCCAGAGTGAAAAAGATAACATCTAACTTCTGAGGTAGAAAAATGCATCAAAACAAAAAAACCAAAAAACCAAACCTACACCATTGCGTAGATCTCGAAAATAGCTTTCCGACGATATCTCGTTTGGAAAAGAATACCTCTATTTGCCCAAGATATGCCCATTTCCATGAAAGTGGTCCAAAAAACTCCAATTTGGCCCCTAAAAGCCCTCAAGGGCTAAAAAAAAGGCCCCTGGTCGCCTGGGTGGACTAGGGGCTGAAGTGCATGGGCCGACGGCAGAGCCCCTGGTCATCCATATGACTAGGGCAAGGGCTGGAAGCCAGGCCAGGGGCTGGGTGCATAGAGCTTGGTCCCCCATATGGCCCGCGGCTAAGGCAATGAACTGGCAAGGGCTAGGAGCACGGGACTCCCGGTCGCTAATGGGACCTCCGCTGGCAAATATAAGCCCTCAGGGGTGGATGAGTTTGCCAGCGGAGCTAGAGGGGAAGCCGTCGGTGGTGGCGGAAACTTGGAGGTGCGGTGGTGGCCGCCCAGTGGCGCGGTGGAGGCGCTGCATTTTTTAACTGGCCACGCAAAACCCTTACTGATTTTCTTTATTTTTTTTATTTTTTTAAATTTTTTTTGAAATTCGTGCCTTGTGAAGCATGCTTGGGGGCCGTACGGCCCTTGGACAAAATATTTTTGCCTCTCTGGTTGACAGTGTCCAAATCAGATGAATATTATATGGAAATAGGGTTTTTTGGGCATTGTGAAGCCAACGGCGAGGTCCATTTGGGCCCAAAGTGCTCCAAAAATTAGGCGACCCCTAGATCTATCAGAAAAATCACCGAGCTTGAGACCCTTGCAGATTTGGCAAACGGTGATGAAAATCAATGAAATAAAAGCCATTTCTGACTTTTTCCAGCGCTCTGAATCCAATGGAAAACCCCGATCTAATCCAAGACGCTGCATAATAATGCTCAAGGAATGAAACCCTCGAGGGACCTCAAATGAGCTCTGCACTATATTCCTCCAAAAATGCTAAGAAGGGGCTGCGAATCGAGGCTTTGATACCATGTTAGAAACCAAGATCTGATTGCAAACCAGAAAATACCTTCCATAGTAGAGAAAAAAAAAGTAGAAGCTTTTCATAAAAACATGTAATTTGATATATTCAAAAAGACAATTAATTACAAGAGATAATTTTCTTTATAAAAGCAAAGATTCCTAAACCTAATCTTATCTTGAGCAACAAGATAGCTCGATAAGATAAAGATGAAAGCCTAAAACTTAGGAATTAAATAAAGCCTAAGTAAACTTATGCAAGCGTAATTAAATATTAATTACACTAACAATGAACTCCACTATTATTTCACCAGACATCCCATCCTCCATATTCTTCTAAAAGTAAGGTTTTACTTTTTCTAGATCCATCTGCACTATGGGCATGTCATATTCTGTCATCAGCTTAAGATATCGAATGCATTCTGCCCTAATCTCCTTGATCCATTCGATGTCTGGATCCACTCTACTCATTATTTGCTCCAACCTTTCTTTCCTGTTGTCAAAATATTGCCTCCACACATCCATTAGCCAATGGTTGTGCCTTTTGAATTCCAGCTCCTTCTCCCATGTGACTCTTGGCAACTGAAGGATGGCTTCGATCTTTGGAAAGGTGGAGTCTTATGTTGCAGGGAAGTTGGTACAAAGGTTCCTCATGCTTTCCATAGATTGTTGCAGATCCAAGAACTTGTTGGCTATCCGAACAGCCCAGCTAATACCCATGTTCCCGATGTACAAGACCTATCAGAACTAGCTCTTTGTAGTCTTTTCCAAGTTCTTTCTTCTCTCCATCTTGTCAATTTGTTCTTTGGACAACAGTTGGGGTGGGGCCATGGATGTGGTAGGCAGGTCATCCACCGAGGACCATTGTTGGATGTAATCCATCAAAACAGCTACCTGTGCGTTAAGCTCATCTTTTGAAACCTTGTCTTGCTTTATCAGATGCACCACTATAGCTGCTAACTCTTCAAGGTGCCCTACCTTTTGTTCCCTGGTAGCAGTTCCTAGATCAATGGTGGAGATGTTGTAGCTTATTAACTCCTGGCCTACTACTGGCATTGTTATATGCATAGCTCAAGACCCAGAAGCATCCATCATTACCTTAGATCTGATCTTAGGCTTCTTCTTTTTTCTAGTTTTGATTTGTGCTCAGGCTAAGATAGCCTCCAACTTTTCTCTTGGGTCCTTCAACGTGGGGGTTTTCTTTTCAAGCTGTCTTTCTAGCCATTCAGGCATAGCAGACCTTTCTTTAGGTGATTCACAATCACCCTCGCTTTCCTTGGCTAAGACCTCTATTTTCTTATCTCCAAAGACCCTTTCTTCCACTTAGTAGTATCTCCTTCCTCTTCATCAGAGTCCTGGATGAACACAAGGCACTTAATAGGAAGCTTGGTAGATAATTATTGTCGGGGACTTTCTTCCTTTTCCATTTCCTTCCCTTTCTTTTCTTCAGTTTGCTCAACCTCGTGCACGTGCTCCTCAAGTTGCTTAATTTCAAGGCTCTTGAAAGTTTGAGCCTCACCCTTAGGCTTATCTTCTTGTTGCTTTTCTTTCCTAAGAGGTGACCCCTCTGCCTCTTTCTTAGTATCTTTCATTTTCCAAACCATCTCTTCTTCAAGGTCGTCATCAAAGTTTTGCACGATGATCCTACCATCGGCATCCTCCTCCTCATCTCCACTCTCTAAGGAGCCCATTCCTTCCTCCTCGTAGGCCACCCTGTCGATCGTCCAATGTTCATACTTTAGATGTTCATGGTATTCATCGGCCTCCTCCTCAAATGGCTTTGAGCCCTCTTTCTCCCGTCTCTCCCATTCCTCAGAGATTAACATAGTGGCTTCCATAGCCAGTGGCTCTATCGGAGGCTGTGAAGGTTTAGCAGTAGAGAGAACCTATGCTAGGGCTGCTTGAAGAGTGGGATCCATAAGGATTTGGGAGAGCTCAAAGGGGAGATTTTGCATATGTTTTGAGAAGGCCTCAGGCAAGGCAGAGGTGAGCATTGGTGCAACCACTAAAACTAATGGGAGTGATGTAGTGGGTGACATTACAACAGAGGAAGGAGGAGTATTCATAGCAAAGGAAGAGTCAATTACTATCACGGGCTTAGCCTAAGGTGAAGGGGAAAGATGGATAGAGATGTCCACTACTGGTGGGGATGTGGCGATCATGGCTAGAGAGGTAGATGACAAGGCAGTCAAAATAGGGAGAGCCAAAAGAATTTTTAATTGATCTGTACCTTTTGCTTCTTCCGCTTGGATTAAGGGTTGCTCTGTGGTGCCCCTTGTTTGCCTAAGTCTTTTGAAGGGTGAGCCCCCTGGATCCTTCCTTGTATAAACTTTGGGATCAAGAGACTGCTCTATCTCCATCTCTTTCCTCTTCTTGGATCTGGTGACTAGAGGAGACTTGGATGTCCCACCCATTGAAGTAGTGGTCGCAGCCTCCTCCATGGCACTTGGCTTGCTTTTGAGCCCTTCATATGTCAAAATCACTCCCTGTTGTTTTAGTTGGGCCACCTGTCCATCAACCCACTCTTTGGTGCGTGCTAAGATTGGTTTGGTTATAATGTCGAGGTCATCAACCTCCTGCTCATCCCAGTCTATTATTAGCAGTGAAAAATTGGCAACTACAAGATATTTGGGGTCCATTACGGTGCTTTTGTCCTCCTTGACTTCATCTAGTATGGGAAATTGTTACACCTTTCTTATGAAATATGCAATCATCTGCATATAGTGCCTTGCACGTAGTTCCTTATCATCCTAAAAATCTGCCCAGAAGTCCTTGATATGATGTAGATGGAAGAACCCTAACCCTAGTGCCTTCCTTACATGCCCATAGGGGTCCATCCATGGGCAAGCATTGTGTAGGTGAAAATGATAATCTTCTAGTTCTTTCTCAGAGTTCCCAACGCACTGGGAAGTTTGTAGTTTATACATTCCTTGGTCAAGCGTTAAGGGATAGGAGATCCCTGCCAAGTGTTTTCTGGTGAGGACCGACTGTATGTGTTGGAGCTATCGAGAAAGTTCCAACAGGATGATTTAGTCATTGGGGTATCGAGGCAGCTTATTTGTCCTTTCTGTGAAGCCTTGGGCGTGAATGTATGTGAACTTTGGATATTGGATAAAGAGAAAGGTGTACTGCTTCAAGAATGCCCGAGCACTGTGAGAGACCCTTCTCTTGAAATCTCTTGCAATCATCCTAATGATATGGCTAGTGAAGGAGTCGTTTACCGTACAATACTCCTTGAAATTTTGGTACTAGAGTTGGGGGTACCTGTCATAGGCTTTCAATTTTTGACCCTACTCTTCTTCGGGTGCCACAAACAACCCATTGTACTGTCTCCAATCTGTCAAGGAGTAGACGAGATATGAGGTCATGTAGAACTTGGAACTCTTCTTCACATTGAGGAACTGCTCATGGAAGCAGTCACTTATTATACCTCCCTAGTAGAACGAGGACTTTGTGGTGATGTCCTCATTCCTACAGAGGATCTGTTCAATGAAGTACACCATCCATTCCTAAAAGAAGGCATCAGTAGGAAGACCCATCACCCTACTTAGCATCATGACCAAGTCATGGTAATCTTCATGGAAATCACTGCAAAAGAGTTTGTGAGAAACCTTCGCAGCGCTGCCCCATTTCTCTTTTAGCCAATGCTAATTTATTAACTTCTTGCAGCCTATCAGGTTGTCATCCCATGCTGCCTTGCATTCCTCAATGGTAGGTGTCTCCATCTCAATGAAGGTGGGAATATGGAATGTCTTTGTGATTCCCTCAGCTGACATGTCAGCAAGAATGTTACCATCTTTGTTAATTATGGTCCTTGTGTCAGGTTGATAGGCCTGCCAACAAGCCATGACTAACTCGGGGGCCATGAGGGATGGAGGGAAGCCTGCAACTTTTGCAATTCTGCTTTTCCTAATAAGCCTTGCATTCTTGGTTGTCAGTTGACTTTGACCCTTTGTTTAAACTCATTAATATCGACATGGCCGATATTGGTGTCGGTGATTTCTTTCCAATCCATGGAAACCTTCGAGTGCAAAGGTTCACCCTAGAACTAGTACTTCATTTAGTCTTTGTCCTCTTTTCCTCGAGGAGTCTTGCCCGATTTCTTTCCTTTGTCCTTTTCCGTAGTCGCCCCTGAGGGTCCTACACCCGATTCCATATATCCTACGAACAAAGGCATAGTCAATATGGCCAATCATAAAAGCCTTGATGTTAGTTAAAATACCATGGATGAAATCAAATTTAAAGAATTTATCATTCACAAAATGATACTTCTACTTCCGGATGTCATTAGTCCTTTAGATGAGGGATTTCGAACAATTTGGGCCCAAAGGCCCAGACTTCCCTAGCAGGAACGTTGTTTTGAAAGGGAAAATGGGTGGAGCAATCCAAGAGACTTCTCCTGGCCACTTTTTGATGGTTCAAAAGGCTTGTATAGAAGAGGGCCAAATTTGAGCATGTGGGTCGAGATCAGATTTCAAATTTGAGGTCGTTTGGATCATTTTAGGAGCATCCAAGTGTACAAGGCCAGAAAGCTGTCCAGAGTTGGCTGTTTGAAATGGCCGGGAAAAAATGGAGTTCTGGGGACGGAACTCCGGGGTCCGAGACCCGAAGGGTCCAAGGACGGCTAGAAATTTTGCAAATTTAAAGTGTTTGTGCCTGAGGAGCCAGGAAGCTACCATGCCCTCACTGTTTGGGATGACGATCGTCAGAAGGAAGTCCAGAGGGGGCAGCCCAGCGAATCGGACCCAATACTGAGGTTGGACATCAAATTTTCATTTTGAGTTTCCATGGCGAGCAGGAAGGCGGAACCCAAAACTCGGAAGGGTGGGCGCAATTTTCCCTTTTAAACGGCGGAGATGGGACAGAGTCCCAGGTGGCGAAGTCTGGTAGGGTCAAGGATGGTGAGGCTCAACAATTTGGAATGCTTGTAGAAAAAGGTTGCTCGAGACCCGAGAGGCAGGAAGGCACCAACGAATCGTCGTTCAAAACAACAAAGCTCCCGCAAAATCCTGCGGACAAAGGTCCGCAAATTAGGACCCAAGGGGGTGCCAGAAGGTGGGTTTCAGCGCAAGAATGGATGGCAAATGGAGGCGCAGGGTTTGGATCTTGGGTGGATGGGGTTTTCTCACCATCTGAGAATGGCAGGAGTTGGTCAGAGTCTGAGACACGGAAGTCCAGGGGCGTGGGCCCGGGAGGCCAAAATGGAGGTTGATTCTCAGAGTTAAGTTAGAAATACCGGATGGCGATCCACCGACGGAAACCCAAGGATCCAGATCCAGGAGACGGCATGGCCATTATGAACGGATGGTTATTTTGGTAAGTCCTATCGGTGAAAGAAGAGTCTAGGCCCGAGAGAGGCGAATGCTCCTATGCTAAGAATGGCCACGCATGGATAAAGTTTCGGATCAATCCCACAGGGTACAAGGAGGTTTCTTGAAGATTCTAAAATGTGGGTTTTGTGCATTGCCTTATGTTTTATCTTTTAAGTGTAATTTTAACCTGGGTTGTTCATCACTTTAGGTTTTAAAATCATAAAAAACTCTCAAGAGGGAAAATGGTAAACCTACCTTGGACACCCGATGCGACAAGGTGTGAAATCCACTAACGATCGGCAAGTGATGGCAATAGATGCGAGGGTGACGATCGACAAAGATAGTGATCCTATCTGGAAATCATTTTGATCCTTCTTTGCAAACTTGACAAGTGAAAATGACAGGTTGGGACCTAATATTTATACCTCCCCTGCCATTAATGGCCCTCTTAAATGCAAGTACGAGAAACAATTTGGTTGGTGAATTCAAATTCACAGATGGTAGCGAGAGACCCGGGGCTTGAAGGCTGAAAAGATGCGAGGTGGTAGCTGCTTGAAATTCATTTTGCACACCGACGGTCGAGAGGATCCCAGACTCAGAGGGCGAAATTCTACCGCCAGTTCACCATTTGGAAAATTTTGTTCGGAAATCACTGGCGGAAAAGGGAAACTCGGGGCCCAGAGGGCATAGTTCTATTAGTGTTTTTCCTTCAGGAATGATGAAGTCCACACGGAGTTCAAGAAGTGGAAGTCTGAAGGGTCGGGCCCAACAGGTTTGAAAGCAGCCAAGAAATTCTTACAATTTTCAACGGACGAAGAACAGGGAGCTGGGTCTTGAGGCCCGGGGAGGCGGAAGCCTCCTGCCATTTAGAACAATGAAGTCAAAGGGGAAACCTGGCCAGGGAAACCCAGAGAGGTGGGCCCGGAGGGCTCCAAGGCTGCCAGCAGAGGTAAACTATAGAGGAAACCTCGCAAAGCACTAGGACTTAATCAAAACTAAAGGGGCAAAACATGGTCAACTTAAGATGAGACTTCAGAGGTGTGTTGACTACCCAAGACACCAAAATGGGGGCACGCAAAATGAGGCAGCAACAAAACAACCCAACAAGGCGAAAGAAAAAGGGGGTCCCCATTTTGAACCGAGCGTGTGTGCTAAGGGCACAACAGAAACAAGTAACACTACAAAACAGTATTAAGCTACTCAACCAAATTGTAAAGGAGAGGAGTGAAAATTCTTACCACCTCCACCAAGAGCTCACTAATTGATGGATGAGAAAAGAGGACTTGAACAATCACCACAACCTCACTCAACTATGATGAAGGGAGGTGTTACAAAACCTCAAGCCCCTGTTGCAATGGCTTGTTCCACACTTGCTTTATGGAGTTGATGGAGTGTTGTTTCTACTACTATGGAGTGCTAAATTGTTGCTTGAAGGCTAAGAATGCTTGAGAATGAAAGAAGTGATTGATAGAATGCTTAGAGAGTGCCAAAGGATGAAGTGAAGTGAGAATGGATCAATTTGAAGGAAGAACAAGCAAGAATAAGGAATTTTTGTGTCAGTTGGTTGAAGAGGGACATTACAAACCATTCCCACTAGGAAGTGTAACACCTCTACCAACTTTAGATGCAGGAATCCATCAAGTGTTGGAATCATGTGCCTCAATCTCACAAGCTGTAACCTTTGGAAGAGCAAAGTTAGTGTGACATTCCTATTGTCTGGCTGACTAGCAGTTTAACCTTGTGTATTGCTCATGTCGCTGAGACAATACTTCTATCTTGCCGAATGAACCTATCGCTGTGACATGGAGACTTGGTGAGATCTCTTACCGATATGGAATGTCTCAGCGACATAAGGGTTTGTTATCAGGTGCCTAGCATATGTCGATGTGACCTATGGTGACTAGATCATCAGAGTAGCTCAAGTGTGTCGGTATGTGGTCCTAGCGATAGGGAGATGTCTCACAAATTGTAGTCATCGGGGTGACTTGAACATTTGGGAAGATCTCTTGGCGACTAGGAGATGTCTGGCCGATTGTATACACTTGGAGTAACTCAAGGGTCTCTGTGAGAAGTCTTGGTGATATGTGAAGTCTTTCCAATAGCATCTACTTGTGGTCGTCGGTGTACCTCATATGTGTTGGAATGATGTCTCGGCGACGATAGGAAGTCTTGCTGATATTGGCATGACCTTTGGTCTGTCTAGCTGATGTGGAAATCGGTATGACTTGTTCCTATTGGCGATGAGCCTTTGTCTCACCAATGTGGTGGGATGTGTTTGGTATGAATCCTGAGTTCGGTATAAAGTCTCAATGAATGTGGAATGTCTAGCCGACAGAAGTCTTCGAGGTGAAGTGTGAACATTGGTGTGATGTCTTGGTGAAGAGCAATTGTCTTGCCGATGGGAAACCTGATGTCGATATGACTCTTAGTGACTGCTCGGTGTTCGGTATAACATAAAGGCTCGGCATGATCTCTCAGCAAAGGCGGTAAGTCTTGTCGACTATTGGGAATTTTAGAGTGACCTTTGAACATCGGTATGATGTCTCATCTAATGGTGATTGTCTCGCCGATGAGAATGCTGAGGTTGATGTGACTTGAAGACTTCAGTGTAATGTCTAGGCAAAGAGCGATAGTCTTTCCGACTGATGAACTCTTCAGAATACCTTGTGATCTTCGGTGTGAGGTCTTTGTGACATGGAAAAGTCTTAGCGATAGCTCTCTGGACTCGATGTAACCTCTTGTCGATAGGGGTGACTCTTGGCGATATCAAATGTTGGTTGTGTTGGCGTCGGGGAGACATAGTTAATGTCTCACCGACATGACAACACAAGTTGAACACCCTTGACCATTTGGATGAATTTCCTACGTGGTGTGACTTGGATGTTTTATCTTTTATGCAAGGAAGTGGAAACATCTACGATGCTGAGCTGGATGATTCAATAGTTGTGATCCGATAGTTGGAAACAAACTGGTTCACAGAGCCTATTGAGAATGAATGTATACATGTATGCATTAGACATTCTGAAGAGAGAGATAGAAAGCATTACAGAGATGGCTGAGAGGCTGGTTGGATGGCCGAGGCCTTGAGGCTAAAATAGAGGGAGTGAGAGGCAGGGTTATGCTGCCGAATTCTCTCCTGATTAAGAATCGAATGCCATGGTTGATCTCTCATGTTGATCTGTACTGTATACTATGTGAGGGTATTGCAATAGTATGAAAGAGGTTTGGTTTGAGAGGTTGATCAGGAAATATACACAGAGAGAGTTTGCTATCAGTTGTATTCAAAATGAACAATATGCAATCTCTGAAAAGGCTATGAGCCTGAATTGTATTGTAACCTTTAGTTGTTGAATAATACAATGGCTCGATCTTTGGAGTGTGGGGTTTTTTACCCGAAAGGGTTTTCCCCACATAAAATCTTTGTGTTCTATTTTTGTAGTATCTTTCATCTATGTTGTTGCTTGCTGTTGAATTTACATGTGTTTCTCTTAGAAGGATTAATGTGGGAAATGAATTGTGTATGTTTCCACTTTAGGACATAGTTGTACGTGTCTTTAAGGTAACCTAATCAAAATTAAAGTTACCAAAGGCACTACTGTTTGGAGTTATTATGAGATGCACTCCATTGATTTCCTTACATCAAGGACATAAGTGTGTTGCACGAGCGTCCCTGACAGTTATTCTTCTACCGATGCAAAAAACATATGCCAAGTGGAATTTCACTTTCAAATTTAGTTTTCTAAGGTGAGGAAGTGTAAAAGGGGAATTTGTGTAAGGGATGCAAATTCGCTCCTATACACCTCGTTGAAGGTCATATACCTCATCTCCTATGCATAAAAAGTCTCAAAAACCCAATAACAAGACCTTGAAGAAAGGGAATTATAGAGACTCTACGTTGGTATTAGATTTCATGGATGAAATCTATGATCCTAGGTTAAACAAGAATCCCAAGAACCTTTAGGAAGGTGCACATGTCAAAATGCTTCAAAAAGAAGAAAAGAGGGATTTCAATTCTCTTGGGTTTAAGCTATAGTCTTCAAAATTAGCTCAATACATGGTTTCAATGGTGCACCCTTGCCTAGAATTAGTGGATTCCTATGCCTTCCTATACAATTGGGTGATCCCACAATACTAGTTTACAATTTTTGGCCAAATTGGACATTGAACTATTTTTTTTAACTAAATCTTCACTTTCAGGCACCTATAGCAGCTAAACCGTGAGGAATTTGAAGATGATGCAAACTAGTGATTTGTGACATTTTGTCTATAGATTCTAAATATACGTTTTTCAAAAAATTTGGAATCATATTGCACTTCTTTTTCCATCTCCTTCGAAAACTAGTTTTTACTAATAAACACCATTTTTAAAGAGTGGCGTTACCGACTAACACATAAATTTTTTTCTATAAGGATAAAATTCTATTTTTTTCTAATTTAGATTTGTAACTATGATATGTAGTGCATGGAATTGGTTTCATAGCATTTCATTGAGTATTTTTTTCTTAATTAAGTTTCAAAGTCAAACTAGTTACAATTTAGACATGATTTACTAGCTAAAACATAACCTTTTTTATATGCATAGAAATTCTTTTTTTGTGTTGGATTAGGGACATCAATATCTAGTGCACTAATATGTTTCAAAAAAAAAATTGATAATATATGCTATTTTTCCACAAGTGTAGAACAAAGAGCTTAATTTTCAATGAAAAACCTACATTCACAAGAAATAAAAAAATAAGTATAATAATAAAATTAAATTTATTTAAAATTATACGTTTTTGGAAGCTTATAATAAGGAATACATACTTACAAAAATAAATTTTAAATGAATTCATTTGACCCCTCAAAAGGTAAATCAAAAGTGGTTTTTTATCAACATTTTGATAGGTGTAAAGGAGACTCCATTATAGGTAAAACTAGCAGGGTTCTATCCAAAGGGGTTTGATCTAAGGTGGTTTGACCAAACCATCATCAATTAGAATCCTTTAAATGGAACATTTCAAGGCTTAAATCATTATATTTTTTAAAAATATGTGATTTCAACAAAAAATAGGATCTCCCAAAAATTGTAAACCAATATTGTGGGATCACCCAACCTCGCTAGCAAAACTTTGGTAGGAAGTCATCTTAAGCTCACAATCAATGCCACAACTATTCAAAAAATTCTACGTATCTCTCATGATCCTTTTGTGGAGGTATGTTTGCTAAGGATAATGGAGAAGTTTTGATTGAAAAGGGATACCCAACTTAGGTTTCTCAACTATGATCTTGGGAGAGATTGGAATGAAATCAAAATTCCAAAGATTTCGGTCACTCACAAAGCCTTTTATTAGTACATGCAATATGTTTTCTCTATGCTTTCCTTTATTTTTAGCCTAGATAAATATGACCATGTTTTTAAATTTCAGCTAGGAGTAGGTTTCCTCTTGAGGAAACAACTGAATTTTAGGATGGACTTTTCAAATGTGATTGTAGATAATATGCACCAATAATTAGAAGCATACAAGCATGAGTAAAAATTCAAGTACTCATCATTCTTAGCCCTTCTCCTACTTGTTACCAAATTTTCACCTACAACTCAATTTGGTAGAGCTGAAACAGTTGATTACATTTAAAGGTGAAAAGAATTCCAACATATTAATGTTGAAGTTTAACCATTGCATATCAAAAGATGTTTAAGAAAAAAGAGAGAATTCAACTTCATTGTGCAATGATTTGCAACATAAAGGAAACTATATAAAATTACAAGATATTGATTTCATTCATTTTTGTAATGTTTCATTCATTTTGTAATGGAATATACACAATACTACATAAATGTTGTTGTTTCATATATTGAAAGGGAAAAGAATGATCAAATGTCCCACACAAGCCATGGGAGTAGTTGAACTAAAGCAACATAAAGATATACTATACATCTAAAGATGAAAGTAATGAAAAGAGCACATGAAAAGAAACATATCCATCATTTACTAGCAGAATCTTGTGTGGGTCTTCATTGTCTTTAGCTCCTCCTTTCTCTTGACCTTTAGATGGACCTGCATCATGATGAAAAGGGTTGGTTAGAGCTTCATATATGAATCTCATCATATGCCCTATCAAAATAAATATAGCATACATTTATGATGCAATAAATCAATTGAGAAAGCATCAAATGTATGCAAGAGATCCTAAAAAAATCAAACATCATAGGAGCATTAAGCTTCACTATTTTTTATCTAACATGTTTGTCCATCGTGCAGGTATAGGTGAAATCTTGTTGTTGGATTCATTTTGGTTGAAATTTTAGCATGTGTTGAAAAAATGGGCTCCCACAAGGGTTGAATCCAACATGCTACCCCTAAGTCTCAAGAGAGGAATGAGATAAGAAAAACACATTTAGATTTCCCAAATAAAGGCATTTTCAGCTTAAGGAAATTATTCACAAGGTGGTTGTAAGGGGCATTATCACATTGTCCATTCATGATAGCCAAGTCAAAGGTGCAATAAGGCAGCCCTCCACCTTGAAATGGGAATCACAAATGAGCGATGAGCATGTAAGATGCTTAAGTAATCTATAGATCAAAATAACATGCACCTTTCCCCATTAAGAATTTTTGTTTGCATACAAAGTTTTTATGTTGTCATTGTTTAGCATCATTGAATGGTGATTGTCATCATGTTTTATATCTTTTATTGTTGCCATACATCAAGTTTTGCTGCTATATATATTATTTGAAATATATACATTGGTGGTACAGCTATACATTAAATGACAATGGGAGTAGTGAACTTAAATATAGATTACAGTCATCAGGCATTTGTTGCAGAGGAATACAATATCTATGATGGGAAAACAACTAAAGCAACATAATGAGCATCAAATTTGAATCAAGGCACACTCATGGGAGAATAATATTATTCAAGACTTTCTATGAATTGTAATTCAAAGTGTAGCTAGTAATAATTCATGCTAGCAGGTGGAAATATTAAGAGGAGTAGGCTGCAATAAGCAATGACAATGCTTGGAATAGTAGATAAGAGCCCAAGGTTTGAGAAACTTGCAAATTTCAAAGAATAAAATACAATCACAATGTTCAATGGATGGAAACTACATTATCAATATTTTTTTCATTGGAATCATAGAAGAGTACATAATGGGTGGTTTGGGTCTATGTTGCATTCTTCAATAAAATACAATGCTACAGTTTGCAACAAAGAAGCCATTAGTTGCAGATATAATCATTTTATAAATAAATATTCATGGCATGTTTTCAAAGTAAAGTTGGTAGTACATATTTAGATTGGTACTAGATCAAAGTAATGGAGAGCAATGTGGGAGAATACAAAAGACAAAAAACAAAGATCATCCATCTATCATTACAAATACAAGAAATGATGAAACATGTCACTCCAATGTGAAGAGGATAGCAACCATGGAAAAACAAACCCAAAATGGAGGGAAATTCTCTTATTATTTTATGAATACAATAATAAAATCCACATCTTTAATGTAGGGCACGGGTTTTCAAAATATTATCTTGTATTTTCACTATGAAAGAGAATATATAGCCATGGATTTAAAGCCCAAAAGTCTTTCATTCCATGTGGATACAAAATATACAGAAAAATATTTTTTATAGCCACAACCTGAATTTTCAAGGTCCAATTACAAAAGTAAACGAAGAGAACCCTCAAGTATTTACAAAACCCAAAAAAAAATTCACACACGAAGCTCAAATGCCCAAAGTTTTACATAGGGAAATGCTTACAAGGTGGTACCCATAAGTTCTTTTGCATGATAATGAAGAAAGTAACTTGGGTTTTAAGAGACTGCAACCTTTAAAAGAGGATTCACAAAAGGTGTCAAACCAAATAAAATTATATGCAAGAAATAAAAGAGGATTCCATTTTTTGTTGAAGGGAAGCAATATTTTCAAAGGGCCGAGCAAAATAAGAAGACATGGGAATGATTACCCACAATTTTTTTGTGTTAATCAAGCACCTTAGTAGAGAAGCTCGCTTATAGGACTCCAAAATCCTCAATATCGACCTCAAAGCGCAAAAGGATTTATTAGGAATCGAAAGGGAAAAAATACATTCAAAAAATGATAATGAGTGAATAATTATTGTAATTTTTGTGTTAAAACCTTACCTAGTTCAATCTCGATACAAAATCAATAGTAATATTTTCATGAAAATCTAGAAACAACAAGAAGATTGACAAGTTCGAGCTCAAACTCTCCATGGTGGTGGTTCCTAGTAGAGAGGAAAAAAATCAAAGTGAGAAATGATGTGAAAAGAAAGGATGTTGTGTTTTTGTGTTAGGGTTTCATTTACCCTAAGTTTGCCACCTTGGTTCTTGTTTTTTACATTGTTTTAAATTTCTATGCAAAATATTAATGTCATGTTGGTGTTAGGACCTTGTCACATTTTTGCAAACCTAAGCCTTCATGGCTTGGTGTTCTTTTATGATTTATGAAGAAAATCATACAACTAGGTGCCTTGATCATTTTTTGATTTTTAGAGAAAATAAAATGCCAATACCTTAGAATATTTCATGCTTGGAAAAATATAGTCAAAGCCATATATGCCTTGTCTTTTTTGCAAAAATCAATCAAAATCAAGGTTGACCTCTTCTTTCTTTTTGCAAACTTGAAACTACAAGTAATGTAAGGTAATATTAAAGAAATGTTTCTATAAATTGGTTTAGTAATTGTTATTTAAAATGCAGTGAAACAAAACAAGTATTGAGTGGAAACTTTCTTTTTTGAGTTTGAATCTCATTTGAGCGAAATAGAAAAAATAAGTAAATTGAACCTTCTAATTCTGTTTTTTAGTCAATCCTAACTTGATTTTTTGAGTCTTTTGAGGTCAATTTTTTTAGGAGGGAAAGTTTCCACATTCTCACTCAATGCGAGTCAATTTTATGCCCTATTTTGGATTTTTTTCCCTTTGCTCAAAAATGACATTTTGATTACTATTTTGGGGAGCAGTTTACTCGAATTTTTCACTCATGGAGATGCATTGGAGGTATATATTGGAGAAAAGCTTTTTTTTCTCAGTTGCAGTTCAGATTTGCTTCTTTCTCTTGATCATTTGCAAAGAGCTTTGTAAGCTTCATTTTGTACTCAGATTTTCATGTTTTGATACTCCTTCTAGATCAATAAAAGTAGCAAAGCATTCTTATTTCATATTTTTTGTCCCATTTAGTAGTAATGATTTGATGTTCTCATTGTGTTTCCAAGTATTAGATCCTTTTTATGTCTCATTATTGCAAGTGTGGGTGCAAATTTTTTGTATTATTTAGGTTGTATGTTGTGTTTGATTTCAAACCTTCATGCAAATCACTTTTGTGTTGTATGTTTCATATGATATTGTGAGAGTTAGTGTTTTGAGAGTTAATTGTGAGTTGAGTAGCAAATAAATTTAAAGTTCTGGTGCATCACCCTTTAGGTTTTAGGATTTCATTTCAAGTTATCCTTCTATACCTTTTCTTTGATAAATAATTTAGTTCTAGGTGATCTACCAAGGGATCCGGTACTCTTTAGAGATTCATTCTCATTATAAGTCACCCATAGCTTGAGAATGTTTCCATGTTTCAACAAGAAAGTTGAGTCTAACTTAACTAGGGTACAATCCTAATTGATAACAATTTTTGGCATGCTCGGTGGGAGAGATTGGACTCTCTCAATCTAATATTTGCTCACTTATTGCTGATATTAGGTGTGTATATTAGTAAGATATGCCTTTGGAGGAAAAATTCTACACACATCTAGCGACTCATAGCTCAAATTTACTAGTTTGGGTATGATAAAGTGTTGGTTTATTTCAAAGAAAGTTTGATGCTACTTTTCTTCTAGCTTTGAATGAACAACATGTCAATGTTTCATGGAAATATGTCTTATCATCCATCATACCACAAAATTTTTTCTTAACCACCTCCTTATTAGCCATATCAGCTCAATCATGCTGCTAGTTTTAATTCCATGCCTTTTCAAGAAAGCCAACATGCTCAATATAATTACCACCCACCCACCCCTTCTCAATCTCCATATCAGCCTTCATATGCTCAAAACCAGCTCCAAGAGAGTGAAAAGGAGGATATTGCAAGCATGAAGGGTATATTTCTTGACTTCACAAAGCATATAGAGGATATCAAGAGGTAGCAAGAGTATAATCAACAGCATGAAGAGATGGCTTATCAGGCCTATCTCTATGAACAAGAGTTGGAGACACAAAGGATAAAATTTGAGGAGAAACATGAAAGAAAGATAGCTACAAAAGAGGAGCAAATGAATCTTATGTTTTCTCAAACACAAAGACATGAGGTCCAAGCAGCTCCTGCAATTCTAGATCAACATGCTCAAGAGGAGGTGCATAGGTATAAATTTCCAAGTTTTAGACAAAGTGAGCCTCTTAATACTCCTAAAGTTGATATTCCAAGTTTTAGGCAAGATAAAGTCCTTAATTCCTCAAGCCAGCCTCTTAAACTTGAAATTCCAAGTTTCAAAAGTATTCATCCTTTGCAAATTAAGGAAAATAATCAAGTACAACCTCATATACTTACAGAATAGCCTATTGATTAGGATATCTCACTCATCTGAGAGAAGATTAGAAATACAAATATATCACATTTAGAGCATCCCATTGAACAACATCTTTCCTTTCAAGAAATCCAAGAAGATCCCCAAGTTTCCCCACTTGATGAATCGATGGTTGAACCTTTTGATCAAGATAGCCTACTTCTCATGGAGAAGCTTAGAAATGTAAATCCATTGTGTTTAGCTTTGGAGGTTTTCCATTTAGAGTAGTGAAAGATTGAGCAAGAAAAGACTTCTCTTGATGAATCTTTCAATTTTTTGACTAATGAGCTTCCTTGTTTTGTTGAAGAGGATGAAAATGTTTTAGTGTTTATCTAAGAAGATCAATTTGTGCAGTAGGATATAAGTCAAGAGGTTGTTGTTGATTATACCTTCTTCTCAATCGAATATAAGAATGATGCATGTGTAGAGAAGCAAGAAGACATTATGGAACATGATGTGTTGTGGGATTATAAAGAGGAGGACGAAGATTAGTGTGAATAGTGGAATATTGACAACTATTTTGAGGTATCTAGTTGGTACAGTGATGAAGAAGATCTAGAAAGTTTGTCGAAAGAAGAGAGCCCTACTTGCAAAGAAGATCACATTCTCCATGAATGTGAAACATCTGACTTATTTTCAGAACTTCCTTTGTGCTACATTGAAGAGGCTAATAAGGAGGATATTGAGGCCTCAATTTAGCTAGAAGAGCAAAAGGACAATTATGTTTTGGAGGCTCAACAACTTGTTTTACATAAAGATAAGGCTAACTACCGGGTTGAGCAAGTAACCAAAATAGAACCTATGCTTCAAACTAAAAGTCTTGGTGTTCCTATGAGAATTTAGGGGATTTTTCATAAAGATGAGGTAGGTACTCCTATAGAAGAAAATAAAGAAAATTTTGAAGATGATTCTTTTTGGGATGATTTGGAAGACTTTTGTGCAAGTTTTGGTGAAAAATTAGCTCTTATAAATGAAGAAAAGCATGAGCTGGTTGAATGTAAGGGGGAAGTCATTTTTCCAAAGGAGATAGAGAAAGTGTTAGATCAACCTAAGAAGTTGGATGTTGAAGAGGAAAATCATGAAGATCGGGTTAAGGCAACTTGTTTAAATGATTCCTTGTCAAGAGGCTATCCTATTAGATTCTCTGCTTGAATGGAGCCCTAGGTTCAAGATAACCAACCAAGGCATTATCTTCCACTTATCCACCATGTATTAGATGAATAGGATGAAGTGTATGTTTTGGTTTTTGAAGAAAAGGGGGAGCTTGCAAACATGCAAATAGTTCTTTCTAGCTGATACCTTCTTGTTACTACCATGTAGGGAAAATGCCAAAAAATAATGAGAAAAGGTAGCTATTTTTCCCAACCAATTAACGACTTTGTTCAAAAATCCTGATACTATTGGTTAGTAGGTTGGGTTAGTGTTTTCTGCTAATAAGTTCTCAAGGAACCATTATTTTTTTTTTTTTTATTTCTTTCCCTAAGTTTTGATGCATAGTTTGCTGGTGACCAGGGCTTTAGTAGTTTGCTTTCAGTTTAGTTTTTGCTACTGTTTGGAGTTTTTTAATTGAGTTACAATGGTTTTCATAGTTTGGAGGGGTAGAATTTGACTCCATGCCCAATGGATTATTTTGGCTACTAGTATATATGCTTAGTAGGAAAAAATTTAGCAGAAATCACCAAAATTGTTACCAAAATTTCACCTACAACTCAATTTGGTAGAGCTAAAATAGTTGATTACATTTAAAGGTGAAAATTATTCCAACATATTTCTATTGAATTTTAACCATTGCATAACAAAAGATGTTTAAAAAAAAGAGAGAGAATTCAGTTTTCATTGTGCAATGTTTTACAACATAAAGGAAACTATATTAAATTACAAGATATTGCTTTCATTAATTTTTGTAATGTTTCATTCATTTTGTAATGGAATATGCACAAGACTACATAAATTTTGTTGTTTCATTTATTTAAAGGGAAAAAAATGATCAAATGTCCCACACAAGCCATGGGAGTAGTTGAACTAAAGCAACATAAAGATATACTATACATTTTAAGATGAAAGTAATGAAAAGAACACATGAAAAGAAACATATCGATCATTGCTTGGTAGAATATTGTGTGGGTCTTCATTGTCTTTAGCTCCTCCTTGCTCCTTACCTTCAGATGAACCTATGTCACAATGAAAAGGGTTGGTTAGAGCTTCATATATGAATCTCATCATATGTCATATCAACAGAAATATAGCATATGTCTATGATGCAATAAATTAGTTGAGCAAGAATCAAATGTATGCAAGAGAGCCTAAAAAATATCAAACATTTTAGGAGTATTGAGATTCACTATTTTTTATCTAACACATTTGTTTGTTGTGTAGGTATAGGTGAAATCTTGTTGCTAGATTCATTTTTGTTAACATTTCAGCATGTGATGAAAAAATGGGCTCCCACAAGGGTTGAACCCAACATGCTACCCCTTAAGTCAAAGGTGCAATAAGGCAACCCTCCACCTTGAAATTGGAATCACAAATGAGTGATGAGCATGTGATGCATAAGTAATCTATGGATTAGAATAAAGTGCACCTTTCCTCATTAAGAATTTTGGTTTGCATACAAATTTTTATGTTGCCATTGTTTAGCTTCATTGAATGGTGATTGTCATCAAGTTTTATATATTTTATTGCTATCATGCATCAAGGTTTGTTGTTGTTTGTGTTATTTGAAATGCATACATTGGTGGTACATTCATACATTAAATGATAATGGGAGCAACAAACTTAAATGCAAAATACATTCATTAGGCATTTTCTATAGAGGAATACAATATCCATGATGGGACAACTAAAGCAACGTAAGGAGCATCAAATTTGAATCAAGGCACAGTCATGGGAGCATAGCATTATTCAATATTTTCTATGAATTCTAAGTCAAAGTGTAGTTGGTAATAATTCATGCTACCATGTGGAAATATTAAATTGAGTAGGTTGTAATAAACAATGACAATGCTTGGCATAGCAGATAAGAGCCCAAGGTTTGAGAAACCTGTAGATTTTAGAGAATAAAATATAGTCACAATATTCAATGGATGGAAACTACATTATCAATAATGTTTTCATTATAATCATAGAAGAGTACATAATGCGTGGTTTGGGTCTATGTTGAATTCTTCAATAAAATACAATGCTATAGTTAGCAACAAAGAAACTATTAGTTGTAGACATAATCATTTTATCAAGCAATGTTCATGGAATGTTTGCAAAGTAAAGTTGGTAGTACATATTTAGATTGGTACTAGATCAAAGTAATGAGAGAAATGTGGGAGAATGCAGAGGACAAAAAACAAAGAGCATCCATCTATCATTACAAATACAAGAAATGATGAAACATGTCACTCCAATGTGAAGAGGATAGCAACCATGGAAAAACAAACCCAAAATGGAGGGAAATTCTCTTCTTATTCTTTCAAGAAGACAATAGTAAAATCCACATATGCAACATAGGGCATAGGTTTTCAAAATCTTATCTTGTATTTGCACTATGAAAGAGAATATACAACCACAAATTTAAAGCCTAGAAAGTCTTTCATTCCAAGTGGATACAAAATATACACAAAAATATTTGTTTTAGCCACAACTTGAATGTTCAAGGCCTAATTATATAATTAAATGAAGAGAACCCTCAAGTATTTACAAAACCCAGAAAAATTTTACACGCGAATTTCAAAAGCCCAAAGTTTTACATAGGGAAATGCTTGCAAGGTGGTACCCATAAGTTATTTTTCATGATAATGAAGAAGATAACTTGGGTTTTAAGAGGTCACAACCTTTTATGGAGGTTTAGTTTCTTTCACAGAAGGCGTCGAACCAAATAAAATTATATGCAAGAAATAAAAGAGGGTTCCATTTTCTGTTGAAGGGAAGCACGATGTTCAAAAGGTCAAGCAAAATAAGAAGACATGGAAATTCTTACGCGTAGATTTGTTGTGTTTTTCAAGTATCTTAGTAGAGAAACTCACTTCCAAAACTCCAAAAGCCTCAATATCAACCTCAAAGCACATAAGGATTTATTAGGAATCGAAAGGGAGAAAATGTACTTAAAAAATGATAATGAGTGAATAATCATTGTAATTTTTGTGTTAAAACCTTACCTAGTTTGGCCTCAACATAGAAGCAGCAGTGATTTTTCCATGAAAATACAGAAATAGTAAGAAGATTGACAAGTTTGAGCTCAAACCCTCTATGGTGGCAGCGCCCAATAGAGAGGAAAAAAAATCAAAGTGAGAAATGATGTGAAAAGAAAGGAGGTCGTGTTTTTATGTCAGGGTTTCATTTACCCTAAGTTGGTCGCCTTGGTTATTTTTTACATTGTTTTAAATTTCTATACAAAATATTAATGCCATGGTGGTGTTAGGACCTTGTCACATTTTTGTAAACCTAAGCCTTCATGCCTTAGTGTTTTCTTTTTTATTTCTAAAGAAAAACATACTGCTAGGTGCCTTGATTATTTTTTGATTTTTAGAGAAAATCAAATGCCAATACCTTAGAATATTTCATGCTTGGAAAAATATAGTCAAATCCATATATTCCTTGTTGTCTTTATTATAAAAATCAAGGTCGACCTAGGTATGTGTAGGATCATCATGGAAAAATCAGGCCCTTAAGTGGCAAAAAATTCAGAAAAATCAGAGTTAGGCAACATGACGTAAAAATTTGAATAAGTTATCTATATTATTTCAAAAATATGTAAGAATAGAATCTATAGAAAATTGAATGTATTTTCTAAACTACTAGGTTTGTTTAAAAAAATAATAATCTATTTGGTGAAAATTTGAAATTTCAATGCAGTAGCTTAAATTTTAGGTAAAAAATAAGTAGGTGTTTGTCTGACCACCCTAACCACAATAAAATGATAAAAAAAAATTATAAGATTTTAGATATAAGTAGAAGACTCATGTCCCGATGTGATGCATATTTTTTTGTAATTTTTTTCCAAGCTATAAATAATTAATTATGATTTTTTTATTACAACTTTTGAAAAATATAAAAACTCGTATGTCTAACCACCTTAACTTGGTCAAAACTTCATGAAATTCAATTTTTCTTTTTTTTTTAATCCTATAGTATACGAAGCATATAATGTGATGCATGTTTTGGATTCAAAAAATGTCGTATCATTTGAAAGCTATAAATATTTTTCAATCAACCTATCAATTAGGACTTTAGTTGTAATTCAAATAGAAAATGAGTATTAATTACTTATTAAATTCAAAGTAAAGCATAATTTATATTGGTGGAGAGATGAGAATCTCCTTTAGAAACCCTTTTCGTTTCATCAATTTTAGGTAAAAAAAATGTCGTCTTGGCCACATACCCATCATATTGCCACTTTTTGGCCCATCATGATCCTGCACATACCCACCTCTTCTTTCTTTTTTGCAAAATCAAAACTGCAAGTGATGTAAGGAAATATTAAAGCAATGTTTCTATAAATTGCTTTAGTAATTGTTATTTAAAATGCAATGAAATAGAGCAAGTATTAAGTGGAAACTTTCATTTTTGAGTTTTTTCTCATTTGAGCGAAATAGAAAAAAAAAGTAAACTAAACCTTCTAATTCTATTTTTCAATCAATCCTGACTTGATTTTTTGAGTCTTTTGGGGTCAATCTGTTTAGGAGGGAAAGTTTCCACATATTCCCACTCAGTGCAAGTCAATTATATGCCTTATTTTGGAGGTTTTTTCCCTTTGCTCGAAAATGGCGTTTGGTTTACTATTTCGGGGAGCAGTATTCTCATATTTTTCCCTTTTCACTCATGGAGATGCATTGGAGGTATATATTGGATAAAAACTTAGTTTTTTCTCAATTGTAGTTTAGATTTTCTATTTTCTCTCTTGATCATTTGTAGAGAGATTTGTAAACTTCATTTTGTACTCAAATTTTCATGTTTTGATACTCCTTTCAGGTCAATAAAAGCAATAGAGCATTCCTAGCTCATAATTTTTGTCCTATTTTGCAGTAATGATTTGATGTTTTCATTGTGATTCCATGTATTGGATCCTTTTTATGTCTCATTATCACAAGTGTGGGTGCAAAAATTTCATATAATTCAGGTTGTATGTTGTGTTTGATTTTGAACCTTCATGCAAATCACTTTTGTGTTGTATGTTTCATATGAGATTGTGAGAGATAGTGTTTTGAGAGCTGATTGTGAGTTGAGTTATCAAATAAATTTAAATTTTTGGTGCATCACCCTTTAGGTTTTAGGATTTCTTTTCAAGTTATCCTTCTATCCTTTTTCTTTGAGAAATCATTTAGTTCTAGGTGATCTACTAGGGGAACCAACCCTCTCTGGAGATTCATTCTCATTATAAGTCACCCATAGCTTGATAATGTTTCCATGTTTCAACAGGAAAGTTGATTTTACCTTAACTAGGGTGCAATCCTAATTTATAACACTACTATTTCAAAATGTGGAAATTTTTAGTTAATATATAGACTTGGAAATCATGGATTCCTCCCCAATCCCTAAGATGATCCCAATATCTATGTAGAATCATCTTTTGTTTGTCACATATGATTATTATGAGTTTTTAGAGTCATTTTTTGACCCCATCCCTAATAGACCTAAGTTTCAAAAATATTACTTCTCAAATCATGACCTGCTAGATGAGATGACTAAGTAATCAAAATCCACCTTGTGATTAGTTCTTTGGTGTTAAATTTTCTTTGGTTTGAGTGCATGGGTTCAAGGGGGAATCATTTAGGCTCCTTGCATATTTTATAGCCATAATTCTAGCTTTGGAGGTGGCCCAATAGTTAGGTGGTATTGATTCAAAGTATGGTTCTGGCATGAAGAAAAAGGGGATCTACGATCTCTCATTTACAAAAGTAGGGATGTCAATTAAGAAAAGGCAAGAAGAGCATCTTCTTACTTTGAAGCTAACATATTTGGGGTTAGATGTTATTTGCAATGAATGGAGCTATGATCCTAATAGATGCATGGTGGGCTTAAAGGTGACCCTACAATTTTTCCATGAGTCACACCCTTTCAAGGAGGCCCACAGGTCCCTAGATAGGGATGATCCATCTATTTACATTGATCTAGAGAGGTTTGTAGAACATAGACTCCCATGGTTTTCTTTCCATTTTCCCAAGTAGAATTTAGATCCATTGTCAAAAATATCTAACAATCTCTACCTCAAACTAGATAGCAAGGGTTAGGAAAAAGAGAAGATCACAAATTTCTGGATCTACTACTAGGAGAACAATATTTTGAATGCAAAATATGAAGTCCTGACAAATGAACAATTTGAAAATTACTAGGATGAGGTGCATCCAGATTCATCTTCGGTAGTTGATACAAGCCATATACAAAAAGAGGCTTTAATAAAAAAGAAAAAAAAGAAAGAGGAGTTGAGACCACAAGGCCCCTCACCAACACAACTAGTACTAGCTTACGATGTCATAGGATAAAGGAGCCAACACTTTTTAATTCGCTGAAGGTCTTTGAATCCCCAACAAATTCAAATACCTATAGGTTCAATAGGAGAAGGGTCCTCGTTAGGCACTTCATCACAACCTACAAAGAGAAAAAGGTGATGGTATGTCAACCTTAGCCAATAATATAAAGGGGAGAAGGAATAATTTGTCATTGCAACACAAGCTCCACTAGTTTCAACCATGTAGGTAGGCTTTTCGTCTCCCTTACTCTCTTCTCAATCATTGGTCAACCCCTCGGTGATTGTAGTTCCTACTACCTCCCAATCTTTTGCTGCTGTAATTTTCACCATTTCATAGCCTTTAGTTTCCCCCTTCATTTCCACACCTACGTCTATGTCAATTCCCATGCTCTTGTTATCAACCGTGCAAGTCACTCCTCTCTCGCCTGCCTTTGTTACTCATTCTTTACAAAGCATCTCTCCCTTTTCTAAGTGCACCACGAAGAGGTTTCTAAGTATTGCAAGTAATATATATGATGCACGATTGGTCAAGAATTTTGGTAGGCCCATAGTGGACTAATGGTGGAGGTTGACACACGACGAACCCGCATACATTCTAAGGAACAAAGACCCATCATTGGCAATCTATATATTGAGGCTTGTAGGCGGTTGCAACAAAAGGTTTTGGAGGGACCAATGACATTATCGTCACCTATGGGGAACTGCTTATGGTTGCCTAGCTAGGCCATTTCAACCGTCGTCATGATGGTGATGCCCATAGGCAACGAAGTGGGGAATATTTTTTGTTTTTGCGGTTTTATGATGTAGGGAGAGGTTTTCTATTTAAATTCCTGAGGGGCATTGTATTAAGGATTGTTCATCATCTTTTACAAAAGACAATTACAATTAGAATTAATAGTTGATTTTTGTAATTTCTTAGATCTTAGCAATTAATTTTGTATGAGAAAGGTTGAATGCATAACTTTGTGTTCTATTAGCCTCTTTCGTGTGTTCTATTTCCTTTGTCTAAACACAATCATGCTCTATGTTTTTCATTAAGAGATTGTAGTTATTGACTATTGTAGCAAGATTTTATAGTTTTAGTTATATCTCATATATGTAGATCTTTGGATCATGTTAGCACTCTTTAAATTTTTTGTGAAAATCATAAAGCTAAGATTATGATATGCTATGTGATGAGCAATACCATTAACATATTTTGATGCATTGCCTTAGAATAGTTATTTGTATGCATTTAATTTCATTTCTTCCCCTTTTCCTCCCCTTAGTTAAAATAAAGAGTTGGCTTCTAAAATCCTAAAGGTCATTTTGTGAATAGCAATTAGGTCCCACATTCATAGAACTTCCTAAGACTATATCTCTTAAGCATCAGTTTGTAAGATCAAAAGTCACAAACTTAAATAAACCACCTATTAATTTCATGATGTTTTGCCTTCTTGTGAATGGACATGTAAGATTTCAACCAACCACCTATCCACTTTGTATAACTAATAAGTATATGTTTATAGCTTAAATATTAAAAAACCAACTTTATTTTACTTTGAAATTAAATTTAAGAACCCATCACAATTCAATTAATTTAATTATAGTAAAAAGAAATGAAAAGTGTTTCATTCCAAATGACAACACAATAATTCTTATTAAAACCTTACCAAAAGCAATAATAACCTTATGGGAGGCAATAACTAATAATATAAGCATGAGAATAAAGAAAACATTGTAAAAATGTACATCCGAGCATTATATCAGTGCAAATAATCTTGTTACTGATAAATTAATCTCCTTTACATAGAAATAAAAAATGATACCGAAGCTAACAAGCTTGTCCCTATGATCTCTTTACAATAATGGCTTCGATGTTTTTACTTTTTTTCTGCCAAAAGTCCTTGTTCTTCATCAAATTTCTCAGCCTCATCAGATCCGCTAATCTGCTTAGCTCTGTTGGCCTCAAACGCCCAGTCAGTCCGTAAGATGACAACTATAATTGACAATGCACATGCCAGCTGGGCCGCAACGAGGCCATAAATAAGGCCCACGAAGCCTTGTTTCAATTTAAACGCCAAGAGCAAGGCCACAGGCGTCCCCACGAAGTAAAACGATCCGAGGTTGATTCTAGCGCCAACAGCTGGTCTCGCACTGCCACGTAGGACCCCACATCCGGTAGTCTGGGGGCAGTTCCCCAGCTCGCAGAGACCTATGATTGGCAGAACCGCGGCAGTCAACGACAACACCCCTTGGTCCTGGGTAAACACGCGGCCCCATAGGTTGCGTAAGATTGTTGTCCACGTCAGGCTCATGACGGCCACCAGGACTGCGCAGCCCAGAGCTACAATGGTCGCGTTTCTCGCACGCACAGGGCGGCTGGCTCCGAGCTCGTTTCCCACACGTGTCGAGACAGAGGACCCCAGAGCCATGGGAAAGGAGTACAACAGTGACGTGGTTTGAATCACGATTGCAGCGGTAGCGACGGTCACCTGGGGTGAAGGCAGGTAGCCGGCTAAAAGTGTCATAATCTCGTACCACCACCATTCGAGGCAGACGGCAAAACAGCTGGGAAGAGCGAGGTGGAGCAGCGGCCACCACTGCTTCAGGCAGTCCACGGACCACCCCACCCACGTGTTCTTACAAACGCCCGTGTACGCCAAGTAAGCGACTAGCAGGAAGAGCATGTTGAAATTGGTGCACCACGTGGCGATGGCGACGCCTTGTACGCCGAAGCGGAAGACGAAGACCAGCAGCAGGCTGAGCGGCACGTGGACCACCACTGCCAGTAAAGAGCACCACATCATGGGTGTGGCGATCCCCTGCGACCGCATGTAGACGCGCAGCGGCTGTAGGAGGCTGTTGGCTAAAAGATCGGGCAGCGCATAAAAGCAGTAGACCCCGGCCACCTCTGTAATAGCCGGGTCCTGCCCCAGCCGCAGCATTATGCGCTGCAAATTCAACCACAGCAGCGCGATGGGAATGCAGGCCGAGAGCAGCATCAGGATCGTGCGCTGCAGGGACAGTCCGATCAGGGCCCAGTTCTTCGATCCGAACGCCTGCCCGCACACCGGGTCCATGCCCGTCGCCAGCCCGTATAACACCGAGTACCCTGTTATGTTTGTGAAGCCGATCGCCAGCGCCCCGCCTGCCAGCTCCAGGCTCCCTAGCCTCCCCATGCAGAATACCGACACCATTGCCCGCGTATACACCAGTAAGTTCATCGCTGTCATGGGCAGCCCGATCCCGCACAACTCCTTCAGCTCCTGCACGGCCTGCACCAATTCACCAGTTTAGACATTGATCTAGATAACTTTTCATCAATGTAATGTATATATCTTTTCATGAAATGCTGTTAGAGAATCATCCATAGTCATGTCGGTAGTCCAGTGTTTGAGCATTCTACAATGTTGATGTCAACGGGAGGTTTGGTATGTAAAGATGTAGCTAGTTTGGTGGTACATGGCGAATTCAGAATGTTAGTGGAAGGTCAATTAATCCATAACATGGTATTTAAATGCATTTCTCTCAGAAAGACAACATGTGCGGGTTTGAACGGTTAAGATATTCTTTTAGAGTCAAGTTAGAGTCAAAATACGAGTTTAAGACAGAGCCAAAGTTGAAGAAAACAAACATTGCTGCATCAGGGCCAACCAACATAAAAGTCAGAAACAGGTTAAAAATAACGAATCCAGGGTACTAGTCAAGAAAAATCTCTAAGAAAATAAGCACCGTTGAAGAGATCAATATTAAAACATTGTATCCGAATCAAACTAGGAGTCTAAATGAACATGTGCTGATACTGGGTCAAAGCCAGGCTAAACCAGCTCTAGAAACATTGTATTAGAGCTTTCCTAGCAACAGGCTAAGACTTTAATCAAGCAAGCCGCGCGGTTTGCAAGGACTAGGGCCTTATCAATCTAGAAACATCGTATCAATATAGAAATCTTATCAGAACTAGGGTAGGACTGCAACCAATCATGTACGGCTAAAGAAAACTTAAAGCAGATGGTATCCAAACATTCTATTGGAATCGAAGCTTATCCAAACATTCTATTGGAATCGAAGCAAATATGTGTGGCTTGGAAAGAGGTATCAAAACATTTTCTCAAAAAGCCAAGTTGAGAGCGGAAGCAAACGAGTGCTGCATGAAATGACGGTATAAAACAAAGTACAAGAGTTTAACCAACAAGTTTCGGTTGAGAGAAGAGTATCCAAACATCGTATCAGACACAGGCTAAAAATGAAATGTGGCTTCAGAGAAGGTATCCAGACGCTGGAGGGCTAGTAGTCAAAGCTATAACTTGAAAGAGGCTTTTAGAAAATCAGAGGAGAAGAATATCGCACAAGGTTTGCCAATGTTTTGCAGACTCCGCTGTTAAGGGAAGGGCGTAGAGTCTCACAAATCCGAGCATGCAGTTTTAGCATGTTGACGACAAGTCCTAGGTTGAGTCTCAATTGTGCAAAACATTTAGAAGAGAATAATGAGAAATGGGCCATTGATTGTGCGAAAATAGGTGGAAGAGACAGACGAGAAATAGGGCATTGATTTAGAACCAAGAAATGGGTCATTTAAGAAATGGCTAACGATTGTGTGGGACGCACACATTTGATCTGATCCTACGAAACAAAATATCAAATCTAAAAATATGAGTCTGGATTAACTTCAATTGCTGTAAAAAAAAACAATTCCACCGTCCCATACTTGTGAAAGAGTAGGAAATCTGCGCAACTCCTCGTCTGTGTCTGTTTCGCCAACCATCATCTTCTTCATCTTTTGAGGATTCTCCGTCTCCATACCGTTGATTGTCTTGTTACACAAACACATAACACACTCTCCTTTTCTGCACTTGTCTGCTTTATAAGTGAAGGGCTGCTCCTCACAGCCTTACTCTGCGGCGCCCCCGCTTATATAGAGGAAACAAAGCAGACCCACCGGGTCTGTGCGCACAGACAAATACGCCAGTAGACGACCACTATTATTTCGTTATTATGAAAAGGAAGAAGAAGTTAGAGCCCATGAGTGGTGCCACTTCCCGGTGCTGACTACGATTATCTACGGAAAAAGATTAACAGTGTCTAGCACGCGTAAACCCCCCTGTTTTCGTCGAGTGCTGTAGAAAGCAGGACAGAACACGAAAAATAAAACCCTATTGAATCACATTCCGCGGTAAAGCGAGACTAAAAACTCACTACCGTCAAACTATCGCGTCGGAATAGAGTTGAATTTCTTTAACCGCCCCACAGATGTCGACCATCCAATGTGAAGAAGGGAATAGAGTCAAATGGAGCCTCCGCTTTGTCATGTGACCGCCGCGCGTTTCTCCGCGGGTCCCGCGTAAGCTCGATCGTGCTGTGTGCACTGTGCCCCGAAACTTCGGCGATTAACTTTGACGGTAACCCCACCTGTCAACCAAAGTTTCTGTGATGCTTATGGATTGGAAGTGTCTTTTCAACATTTTCGAAAACCTGATTTTTTATATAATATTTTTTCCCTCCAATGATTTAATAATTTTTAAAATTTAATAACGAAAACACGGGCATCAAATTGTAATCGCTTCCTCGAATATTTAAGTCTAATCTGGATATAAAAGCTATTTAGTGGCCGCCGCTAGCGGAGAATTTATAGGTGGCCACGTGGCATAGGTAAGTTACATATAAAGTTTGCCAGGCACGGCTCCTCCGGATCTCATGATTGTTTTATTATGACCGAAAAGCCCGGACATCGATTACCAACCGGTTGTCAATAACACGCGTGGCTTGGATTCTACAACACCCTTCGTTACGTGTGTTTATCCTCCTATTCTTACTTTGATCAAAATACATAGTAGAAGAAACAAAATTAGCAAAGAGTTAAAAGGGAGACATAAGTACTCGGTGAGGTCGGCGGGTGCTCGGTTTGTTTCAAATTGTGGTTTCAGTTCTGTTTTGGGGTCCCATAGGCCAGCTGGTCTCGTGAACGTAATTAAAAGCATTCATTCATTCATTCTATCTACTTAACATTTTTTATTTTTTAGCGATTTGTCTAGCCTTGGAAAAGCAAGGCTGTTGCAGCAACGGTATCTATTCATTCCAAAGCTTCTGGAACAACTCTGCGCCGTTCCATCGCTCTCAACCTTTTCACCCCTTACTTTGGTTGTCAGACATTTTTAGTATCTCCGCGCGGTCTCCTCCTTACAGACTGTTCAGCGTGCTTTACATGGCTGACATATACATTGTACCGATATTTGTAACTTAGTATAGCAAGTGGTCCCATAGGGGATTTCGAAATGAACAGAAATGAACAGAAATGTCCCCTTCAAGGCTAAAATTTTCGTACGGTTCATTTTTGGCTTTTAGTAGATTTTCTACTGTAAAAAATATTATGTCACTAAATTTGCAAGCAAATCTGATTTGGTACTTCGGGATGGAATACCGTGGGGTTAAATTTGGGGAATTTTTCATGAGGGTTATTAGTCCCAAGGGCCGGGTTACTTTTCCATGGGATCATTATTCTGATTAGGTTGTCTTAAAAGTTGAGTTCAACAAAGAATTATGTTTAAATAGTTTTTTTTTTAATTTAATTATTATTTTTATTTGTACTGTAAAAATTAGTAATTATATTTTTTATTTGATTTTTTTTGTCCGTCAAAAAAATAAAATTAATAATGAATTTGTACAGTATACAAAATTTACGTACGGAAAATTATTATTGGTAAAAAAATTCACAAAAATAACATTTTTTATTATAAGATCACTTATAAAATAATCTATTAAAAAACACTCCAACTTCTATTGCCTCGTGCAATTTTCTCCAAATTCTAATTTTTTTTTTTCATTCCCTAAATGGTGAGAATCCCCCCTTTAATATAAGGAGAATAAAAATATAATTTCAAACTTCTAGAGGCCTCGTGCAATTTTCTCCAAATTGTAAAAATATAATTTCAAACTTCTATAGGCCTCGTGCAATTTTCTCCAAATTCTAAAAAATATAATTTTTTCATTCCCTAAAAGGTGAGAATCCTCCCTTAAATATAGGGGGAATAAAAATATAATTTCAAACTTCTAGAGGCCTCGTGCAATTTTGTCCAAATTCTAAAAGATAATTTTTTCATTCCCTAAATGATGAGAATCCTCCCTTAAATATAGGGAGAAAGGTTGAAAACTGTGGAAAGGGTAGTTATGGTACCTTTTCAATAACAACCTTGTTCATAATTAATAAATTAAGAACTATTTAATAGTTCATTAATTTATTAATTATTTACAAGAAATATAAATACTTTTAAAGCATTATAATAAGAACATTAAATAAATTATAAGGGTTGACCCCTAATAATATTATGTTCTAACACCCCCCCTTAATATTAATAGGGGTTAAATCCTTGTCAATTTCTTTTAAAAAGAAAATATGAGGTACCCCTATATACACTTAAAATTATTTTGAATGATATTACACACTTGAATCTGATTAACATCGTTTTGTCCTAAAATTCATCTCTTTTGTAACTGATTAATTGAATATGCCTAATTATTTAATTAAATGCACCATTTTCATCTATTAATCTAATTAATTTCATTAGGTTAATTCCCCCCTTTCACACTAACATTCCATCTTGTTTAATTGAATAATGCAAATTATTTAAATTAAACCCCTTGTGTCCTCTTATTTAATTGAATAATCTAAATCATTTAATTAAATGTCACTTAACCCCTTTCATTAAATAAATCAATTATTTAAAGAATCCTAATATTCCTCAACATGCACAATTAAAACTTTGTTTTAATTAAATAATTACTAACTTTCCTCACCCATCCACTTGCATAGGGAATATTCCATATTCTTCTATTTGGCTCCAAAAGTGGAATATTCTTTCCTAACAAACTTTCTAACAACTTTGAAAGTGTGTTTGTTTGAATCATTGTGAGGCATTGATTGATTCTTTGATCCATGTGATCTTTCATTCTCATCCATTGATGAGAATTCTTGATCCATGTCTTCACCTCACTTTTCATCTTGACCATTGGTTGACCAAATCAATCTTGACCCTTGATTCACCATTTTCTCCTATAAATACCTCACATTTTAGAGAGAAATGGATCCACAATCATTTGAGCAAAATTATGTTGTTGAAATTCATTCTCACTGTCATCCATTAGTATTCATTTAAGTATTTCCATCCATTGCGGTTCAAATCTTCCATTTTCATCAATCTAAATTTTATCAATTTTATCTTAAGCTTTCATCAATGGAGTTTGATTAGATGCTTATTTTTCTGAGGGATTGGGAAAGGGTCATCATTCCATATCAATATGACACCAATCTCCCAATGGGATAAGGTTTGGAGTTTTAGATTAGGTTTCCTTTGCACTTCCATGGTTTATTTCATTCTTAGTTTAATGGTTGCTTGTTTTTAAAGCTTTCAAACATTTCATTGGGATTGTAGCTTAGTTAGTTAAATATAGCTTAAATTCATTTATATCGGGTGTATTTAACTCATATTGTGTTTATGATCACATTTTGGTGCTAGGAGGGCCCTACTAACCAAATCTGATGAATTTCTCTTGAGATTCCTATGTTTTGCATTTTACAGATATAGTGACACATTTGACGGCTACAACGACATTTGCATATGGTAGCGCCTTTGATTTTTATATGACACTTTTAAAATATTGTGACGCACTTGAGTATTGCGATGCTATTTTGTTTTTGGTTAATTTTGTGATTTTGAATATAGCGACGCTATTGATATTCTGAAGCTATTGAGGTCACTAGTTTGCGCAGAGCAATGCTATCACATTTCACCAGAGAGATGCAATTAACTTTCAGTGGTGTTATTGCAATTAAAACATTGATGCTATTGTAGAACAACAACACTATTGTAGGTAAAACAAAGAGTTCACTTTCCATGTGTGCTTTAAATTTTTAGTTTCATGCACTCTCTAATATTTTATTGACATTCGGTTTCATTTTTGTGAGACTAACTGATTTTGTAGATTTGAAAAAAACTTGAAGTGAAGGAGCGTGCTATCATTTGACCATACATTGTAAGTGTTTTTAACACTTATGGGACAATTGTAACCCATCACATGCTACTTTATTTTATGTTTTAGGACCACCAAATTTCCATTGGGTTTTTAAAACTTACAATCTTAGGACAACTAGCTTTCAATTGGGCTTAAAATTCACAAATGCTTTAAGTCTTTTCAAAGTTGGTTAAAATTGAACTCATATAACCTCATTTTGCAATATTGGTTAAAATTGAACAAAATAAACAAAAACTTCCATTAGTGCTTCAAATGAAAAAAATTTGCAATATGGATTAAAATGAATGAGTGTTTGATGTGCTTTCTTTTCTTGTGTATACTTGTAGTGCATATCCACTCCCCTTGTGCTTTGTGTGATCTTGAGTGAAGAGAAACACTCAAGTGTACGTTTCTTTTTTTGAGTCACCCTAAGAACTTGCTACGTATCCTCTCTCCTTATGCTTCATGCGATCTTGGGTGAAGATAAATAACGTTTTCTTATTATGAGAGGGCCTACTAATGAGATACATCCCACAATGGAGAACTCATCTAAGTGACTCCCAATCAAAGCACGTTTACTGGTGAGCTATATATAGGTTGCGAACTTGAAAAATAGTAGCTTCAATCTATGGTGATAACATACTACACCTAATCCAACTCTAGACATAGGGCCGGAAGGGAACAATTTAATGCCTTAAGTGGCTTGCAGATGGTAGTATTTGTCTCGGTTGTCTATGCTTGTTGCCAATAAAAAGCTGTGTAGTAGCCAACTTTGTCTTTCTAAAGTGTTCTTTAAAGTGGCACATTGGAATTTACTTCCAAGAAATTACTTACCAAGTCCAATTTATGGTTGAGACATAAAGCTTAAGAGTTCATTCTTAACATACCTCTATTTGACTCTCCATAAGTTGCATGTAAAATCATCCCTTCGGGGCATGAGGTAATCCCACCAAGAATAACGTTCTCACTTGAGCTAGGATTGTTATTGCTTGTTGATTTAGTTTGACACTTTGCATGGTTTCAAAATAACTTTAAAAAAAATCAACATGATTATCAAATTTCAAACCCTTTGGATTAAGTGTGAATACCTTTGAAAAGTCCTATATTGCTACTTTTCCCGAAGGATTTTATCTTTAGAGGCTTCTAAATATTTGGACTTATATATTAATTCACACTTTCCAAAGTCAACATAAGGGACTATGGCCTTAGCCTCTTGATTTTCACATAATGGAATTTGTGGAATGAAAGTTTCTTAAGTCATAGACATTTTAGTTTGAAATTAATCAAGACTTCTTGATGTGGTAATGAAGCAATCTAACTAAATCAAATATTAAAACCAAATGAACACACCACACATAGGTCTTATTGTTGAAACACATTGACCCCCAAGCAGCAAAGGGAAACAAGGTGTAGACATAGAAAATGTACCGACACACTTGATCTTGATTTACTAACATCGTTTCATCCTAAATCATCTTCTTAGCTAATCATCACCCTTCGTCCCTTAATTGAATAAATAAAATTTATCTAATTAAGTTGTCATCTCTTATTAATTAAATAAATCAATGTTATTTAATTAACCCTCTAGTCTCTATTTAATTAAATAATTCATTTAATTAAATCTCTAAATGTTGGCATATGGCTTTAGGAGATTGCTCGTGGTTGCTAGTGTTGTCATTGATGGAAACTCGAGTCAATAGAATGGTCCGCAGTTTAGAAGTAGTTCACACCGACAAGGAAAATAGAAGACAATACTCTACTAGCAGAATGTATGTAGAACAAAGTATCTAGTTGGTAAGTTGGTCTGGATACTTCACCAAATCACTATTTTGTTGTGTGGAATGTTATTTAATTAACCCTCTAGTCTTTATTTAATTAAATAATTCATTTAATTAAATCTCTAAATGTTGGCATATGGCTTTAGGAGATTGCTCGTGGTTGCTAGTGTTGTCATTGATGGCAACTAGAGTCAATAGAATGGTCTATAGTTTAGAGGTAGTTCACACTGACAAGGAAAATAGAAGACAATACTCTACCAACAGAATGTATGTAGAACAGAGTATCCAGTTGGTAAGTTAGTCTGGATACTTCACTAAATCACTATTTTGTTGTGTGGATCCCCAAGAAATATTGTTCAGCATGTATACTATCCTACTGGTGAGTTTTGTGGTGTCATAGTAGTCAGAGTACGAGTTTGGAGATTCTGTAGAATAATTTATTACTTATTTTCTCACTGTGGCCGACCTGTTGCGTATGGTGTGTTTTGGATGTATAAGGAGTATGTGTTTAATTATTTCTTATGTTTGGAATTTTGGTTGGGTCCCTACTATAGTCTAGCCGACTTGTGTGGGTACACATCAATTATAATTAGTGATTTGGGCCAACATAAGGAAGAATATTAAATTTTTTTCTAAAGTCAACATACAATAAAAATTTTGTTAGCAGGTATATAAAGGTGATCAAAAAATATTTTTGAGTAATGTAGTAGTGTGTATAGATCAAGAAGAGTGAAGATGTAAAATAAAAAATGTACAAAGTAGTTATGTGAGGAAATATCAGAAGATCTGTTTGAATAGCAGAAGGGTTTTTGTACGCAGAGCAGAGCAGAGCAGAAGAGCGATCTAGATAAAAGATCTGGAATTTGATTGTGTTCTTCATTGGAACTAAATCCAAGCATTTGTAGATGTTAAATTATTAGTTCAATTTTTTTTTGTAGTACCAAATATATTTTATAAGGAAGTAAGCCTTCTCTATTGAGCAATGAGCTCTAGGCAATGTGCCTGAATGCAAGTGCATTCCCCTTTTTATCATACATTTAATAGAGTATACTTTGTGGATTAATCTCCACTATGGTTTTTCCCCTAACAAGGTTTCTACGTAAAAATATTGGTGTTATGGTGTTCACACTGTCTTATTAATGTGCATGCATGTTTCCTTTTATTCATTTGTTGTGGATACTATTAGAAGTTAAATATTGTTGTTGATGGTTGAAGATCTATTTTTGAGATTCAAAATTGTGGAACACTAAGTGACCCCCCCTCTCAATGTTCTTGGTGTCCAACAATTGGTATCAAAGCCAGTTCCTCTAAAGAAGTTTGAAAGCTTGAGGGGGATCTTGGATTACAATGGATGCAGGTGGTCTTCAACAACAACATATGGTGGCACTTGATGATCTTGATCAGTCTAAAGCAGAGATCATGGAACTAAAAGAAAATCTTGTGGCTGTCAAAAAGTTCATTCAATCAATGAAGGATAAAATAAATGAATCAAGGGAAAAGGGGAAAGAACTATGTGGTCAGTTAAAGCAAAAGGAAAGTAGAGGCCTGTAAGGTGTTCATTTGAATCAAACCCTAAAAGAAATAATAGAAGAATGTGAAAAGCTTGCCAAAGACAATACTGCTCTAAAGATTGAAATGAAATATGTGGCAATGAAGTTAACTAAAGAGATTGAAGAAAGGAAGAAGAATGAAGAGAATCTGGCCCAGTCCTTGAAAGAGAAATTTGAGGAATGTAGCAGAGTAAATAGTGGATTCATTCAAGTGGAGATTGAACTGCAACAATCCAGAAACAATGAACAAGAGATTGAGAGACAAGTAGTTATTCTCAGAGATGAGCTTGCCATTGCAAATGAGTTTAAAGAAAAGTTCAAAATCAGTTCTTCTAAGCTTGATGAAATAAATAAAGGATAAAAGGATGCAAATGATAGGCGAGGTCTTGGCTATGAGAAGGATGTGAACTCCAAATCTGAATAGAAGGACCTTGAAAAGAAGATCAAAGACAAAAGACATCCGGTAAGGAAACCCAATGCTTAGAAATTTAATGGATATTGTTTTTCTTGTAATAAATTTGGGCATATGGCTTCTCAGTGTAGAAGTAAGGTAAGTTCTAGCAATCCATCATTTTCTGGTCAATGTTTTAACTATCAAAGGTTTGGTCATAAGTCATTAGAATGCAAAATCAAGTTTGTAAATAAAAGGAATGTTAAATGTCATATCTATGGGAAGTTTGGACATGTTGCAAATCAGTGCAGATCAGGAGGAAATCAGTGGAATGGATGGTATAGGAAGAAGTATTTGGTATGCTACAATTGTAACAAATCTGGTCACATTGCTAGATTCTACAGAAACATAAACATGAATAAAAGAGGTCTGGTTTATCAAGATAGAAATTCACAAAAAAGTGACAAAGGAAAAGGAAAAGCATATGTGAAGGAGATAAGAGATCAAATGAGAAAAACATGGGTAAAGAAGAATGGACCTAATGAAGGTAATAAGACTATATCAGAAGCTCCCTCCGGTAATTCATCCAACAATTGATTTTAGGCCATTGGCCTAGGGGGAGTTTTTCATGAAAATATTTTGTCCCCCTATGTATAGTTGGCTCTTAATTGTAGGATGCCATCAGCCATTGTGTTATTCATTTTCAAATGTATCAGCAATCATTTTTTGAATTAGATAAAATGTTAAAGGTCTATAGTCAGATTCTTTGCTTGATGTCTGAGTTTGCAGAGTAATTGGAACTTCTAGGGAAATGCATTTAATGCAG
The DNA here is from genome assembly GCA_007258455.2 of Sequoia sempervirens. Classification (NCBI taxonomy): domain Eukaryota; kingdom Viridiplantae; phylum Streptophyta; class Pinopsida; order Cupressales; family Cupressaceae; genus Sequoia; species Sequoia sempervirens. The sequence goes on from VDFB02000015.1 coordinate 258,214,452, forward strand.
CAGGAAGTAAAGTATGTAAAGTTATAAAAGGGCATTTGGAACCCTAATTTTTCACTGTGCATTAAAGGAGAACTGTTGGAGAACCTTTTCATCAAAATTCCAAAGGAGTCGAAAGTCAATTTAGTGGTGAATTTTCTAGGTATCTCTGTTGCTTATCAACTTTATATTTGGTGATTCGCAAAACCCTATTCAATACATAAAATGAAACAAATTAAAGGAATAGTAATTCTGGATGAGTATAGTAGTCCAAAGGTTAGGGATGTAAGAAATTCACTATCTCACATTGAATTGAAGAGGCTTGGAGGAGCGAAACACAAGAATCTGGATATCTGGAATGAATTTCCCCATTTCAACAATGTGAAGGTTTTCCAGTTTATCTTGAATAGATTGGATGGTGATATCCTTATTCTAGATAAACCCTATCAAATTTCTAAGAATGTAATAAAAAATCTAATAGGTTTGTGCAATGTTGGTGATGTCCCTAAAAAGAAATTGATTTGAAATGTTGAAGTCAAAGCCCTAACCAGTGTAACAGGAGATCAGAGGGTGCTGAAAATTACATTGATCAAAGACCCATTAACAAGGTATATTGCATACAAAATTTCATACAAGATTTTCTTCAGTAATTGGGAAGGATCAACATTGGTAGGCACAGTCTATATTGTGCACAAGATGATAATAGAAAATGTGGACTTTGATCTCTGTGGATTGCTAAAGGATCAACTAAAGGAGAATGTGCAATTGAAAAAAGACATAGATTACCCCTTCAAGTTTGGTACCTTGGCTATATGCATTATGATGTACTTCCTCAATTGCTTGTCTCTAAATGACAGTGTAGTATGGAAGCAAAAGAAAATCTTTGAGCATCTCAATTCTTTTGAAAATGGTGAACAACTTTATGAGAGCTTCTTTGGAAATTTTATAAGAAAGTTTGGTATTCCTCTTCCAGTAAAAGAAATTGAAATTGGATCATCCTCTGGTAAGTCAAAGAAAAGGCATAAGAGAGAAAGAGAGTTGGCTGGTGACACTCCTCTGGTGCCTAAGTCAACAAAACTTGAAGGAAAAGGTAAAAAGAAGATAGTTGAGGATATAGTTGATGAATACTCTGAGGAATATACACCAAGAGATCAACCAAAACTAGTTGAACTGGTTGTGGTTATTGCAGATGAAAGTGATGAAGAAGGTGCCCTACTCAAAGCAAAGATATTGCAAATTGTTCAAGAAGATAATGGAATGCAAAAGATAATTGACATATGGATGAATGGTCCATCATATGAGTAGGACCTCATTGAAGACACTCTAGGAAGATACTTTATTGATAACAACATTGATATGAAAAGTCTGTAGAATGTGCTTCTAGAAGAATTTATTGAATGTATCAAGGCTATGGACTCCATATCCTAGGACATAAATGAAGAGGAAATAATATCTCATATGAAGATGCAGTTTAGGCTATCTCTTGCCAAACTGAAGAAGAAAATGAACATAATAAGATAATGCATTGTCTTAGCAAATAAGATCTTCAATTACTGTCTCAAGTGGCCTCACGTGGTTGGAAAATACAAGGAAAAGCTAGAACAAATAGAGAATGAGCTTGTAAAAATCGGATAGGATTACAGTATGGTTCAAGACAAGGATGAAGAAGTGAAGATTCATAAGTTGCAAATGAGCATGCAAATATTCACTTTGCCAAAAACATTCTTATGGTCTCCTTCTAGAAAGTGAAGGACCTGACTAAATGTAGATTAGAACAAATGGTTGAAGTTTTAAAGAAAGGAGAAAAGCTAGAAGAAACCATCACCATTCCTGAATCTCTTGCTCAAGTCATCAACATGACATCATAAAATAATAGTTTGATAATTGCTACTAGGATTGTAGTGGACTTTTGGAAGAAATTTCTCCCTAAAATGAAAGATAAGTACAATTTTTTTTTTGATCTATGCGGTGTTGATAATGTTTTCTGCACAACAACAACTCAAACAGAATATAATATCCTATCTCTCTTGAAAAGTAAATTTCTATCAGCAAGCCTCAAGAGATAACCCCAAGGTCTCTAATGTTAGGTCTTGACAATGCATAAACAACTCAGTGATAAATGTGAAAATGCTGGTAATCACAAAGTGACCTTACTACAAGCAAAGACTGAATCTTTAATTTATCAGATCTAGCAATATGATGATACTTCAATCCTAAATCTAACCCATGTGATAAAGAAAATAACAAAAGATTAGGGTTTTAGAGAGATCACTAAGATTAAAACTACTCCTAAGATTAACAATGCTAATGATGAAATACTCGAAATGGAACAATCCCTCATGAACCAATTCCTGCTTAACCTAGATGAATCTGCAATTTCACAAGAACAGTGCAATCTTCTAAGGTAATAAAGTTTTTTAGATCATGAACATTCATCCAAGACAACCCTAAGAAAATTGAAATGAATAAACCTTTCACAATTGAACTAAGCACAATGAATATAAGGTCCAGGCTAACTTTCCAAGCAACTAACAGTCAACTAGCTACAAAAATTATGGACCAGGGATCACTACAAACACTTCAAGCATCAAACCATAAGCACCATTGGATCATATCTAATCCTAAATACTAAAGATATCAATTTTCCTCAAAGAAATTATAAAGATAGAATAAAAAGAACCATGCAAGATAAGAATAACACAAGTATGGCACCAAATCAAAATGTCAATACTTGCATCAAATTATCCACTAAAGCAACAATTCTAGTTTTCTGTTACAATATTTGGTTGAGAACAACTACTTCTAACTCTTTCTCTACTTAATTTGCTCTAGTATCCAAAGTATCTATCTTTTCTGTCTATCTATCCCTTACAAATGAGGTAGAATGCCAAATTAATAGAAACCCCCAAGATATGTCGACCTAGTTAGGGTTTACAATAATAATTGGGCACAAAATAAGTCAGCCAAGAGAAATTCAAAATAAAATAAACTATGCATTAAATATTTGAACTTCATTCAGGTCAACCTGGGATCTCCAACATAATTCGGACCAATGCATGTAAGATAATAGGGAAGCACAAATTCCAATGTAGCCCAACATTAAGTGCCTTCCCCTTTGTCTTGGCAATAGGCCTTCCTTGCTTTTCTGTTTCCTGAGCTTCCTTCATTTGTTTATCTTTAATCTTGATTTTAAAAGGGGAGCTCGCCTTGCCCTTACCCTTGGGATCCTGTTTAGCTGACTCCTTGGAAGTAGAATGAGGGTCTAAATCTCCCATTAGATCATAGGTGCATGGAACACCTTCATTCTCCAATTTCCATAACTTATGCTTTAGCCATAACTTTGTGTACTTAATGACTGGATTCATTGACTGTCTTAGCTCTATTTTTTCTTCTTATAGCCAATCTATTTCGCCAATTGGTCTATCCTTTACTACCTCATAAGCATGGCCTTGAACCAAGTCCCCATCATCTTCAATCTGATCTGGAACTTCCTTCACATTATATAATCAGATTGATTCAACTAGAAGCTGAGAAAACTTCTTCTTCCTTGCCTCATATTCATCACTGCAATTAGCCCAGTAGTCTTCCAAATCGTGCTTGTGGCTATATTCCCTACTGGCTCTCTTTTTTGCTTCACCAGTTATGTGAAATCTAGACCTCTTGGAATGAAAGGATAACCCAAGAGTACTCATCTCCTCTTCTGAAGCTTGAGCTGAATTAGTGGAAGGGCATGCTTCTCCGGTGCCTATCCTAAAAGGGAAGTCTCCACCAAACCCAATCTTATGTTTGCCCCTTTTCACAATAGCATCAAAGTAACATATTTGTCTAGTGACCTCCAGAAGTAGGATATGATCAGTGGGATACCTTGGAGGTCGATATGGAGCCCTTTGACAACCATCAATCCTTATGTAGGAGAAGGTGGGAAACTATATGTACCCCCATAAATCTTAATTATCTCTTTGGCCTAATAAGGAATTCTCACATGCTCTGCACCCTAAAGCAATCTAGTGATGTGCATGGTGAATGCATCATTCACCCTCCTGTAACTTGAGCTCCCTAAGTGCAATTGAGGGTAAACCTCATAAATTACATCCTACCCAAAGATGCCCTTGGTACTTAATCCTTTATAGGGATGGAATCTTGCAAGTGCATAAACTAAGTAGGAAGTCATTATGAAGGTCTTGGTTTGTAGCACATTACACATTTGTTCATGAATTACAACACTTATAACATATGCCCAATGATAGTTGATCTTATCTCGTTCCATCCTCACAATGATATGACACATCCAACTCTCAAACATACCTGCACTCTTCAACCCTACCACCCTACTAATAAGAGTGATGGCATCATAATATTCCTTCTTCAACTTTTCTTTGAATAACTGTTTGGGCAATTTTGAATAGTGAGACTTAGACTTTTCCAACCAGGAATTGATGATATGTTGTGACTTAATAGTTTCCTCCTCATAGAAATTTTTAGCTGCCTCCATGTTGAATGCCACCACATGAGATCTATCTAGCATGTCAAAGGTCTGGGCTATGGAGACAGGGTTCAAATTCGCTACAATCCTCCCTTGGGGACCGACTATTCTCTGGGTATCTTTGTCATAATGCCTGGCACACTCAAGAACCAACTCATAACATTGCACTGTAGAAGGAAAACCAGCTACATGTGCCAACCCTGATTCCAACATCCTTTTAGCCAACAAAGGAAGATCCTACGCTACCATTCTCACCTTAAACTCTTCATAGTCCCATAGTCCAACATTCGTGTTAGTCACTTCTGACCAGATAGAAGTAATCTTGCTTTCCGGGATCTTACTTCTAATATCCATCTTGATCCTTTATGCTTTGGACACAAAAGACCCCTCTAAACTTAGATCCACCATCTACCCTTGGTTCCACCTACCACTGCCTTGCTTGACTCAGCCTGCACTTGAAAAAGAAACCATAGTAAAAACCACATGAAACTAAGGTTAATCAATCAAAATCATCATTAAAATGAATCCCAGATAAGCAAGGTGCCATTAAATCTCATACAAAATGATCATATAAGATTTTGGGTTTCAGGTCCACCCGTGAAATCCAAGCTAGGGAGGAATTTCAAAACATTCCTAGCTAGATGGATTACAATGGAATAAACATGAAAACACCTATTAGTAACTTAATCTAATCATTATCAGCCAAGAAATAGCATATGAGATCTCAAAATAGCTCAAATTAATCATAAAATGCACAGTCATTCGTTAACAAGTCATGTCATCTCATAATCCTTCGTTTTCCACCAAGTTCCAGGAAAATCCGCGCGATGGATTTCCACGAATGAAGCGATAGTCTGCAGATTTTGGAAAAACAAAGGAACAAAGGACTTTCGGGAAAATCTAGATGAAACAAAAATCTGCGAGGAAGATGAAAACTCCAAAAAATTGCAAATTTTAGGAAAATCAGGAGAAAATGGGAAGTCAGGGAATTCCAGCGGAAGATGAATTCCACGAAGATCCTGAAACACCAAATACCATCATTTTCTCGTGACCTCATTCACTCAAATTGATCGAATGATCACAAATTTGAGAACCTAGGGTATGGAGCTAGTTTAACTTGAACCTTCTACAAATCTTCCTTGAATTCTAGGCTCACTCGAAAGAAAATTAAGATGAAATGGCAATGCCCTAGGCATGAAACCCTAAATTTTGACCATTAACACACAGAGCAAGCTTGGACTCAGATAACTCGACTGCTGGGTTCTCACAAAGGTTATTTACAATCACAAGCAAGTTATCTCTAGATGTGAATGAAAGAATGAAATTGAAACTTATTTGGGAAACCATAAATCAGACAATATCACACAACCCAAGCCATGAAATTCCCAAACATACAGGAATTTGAACTCCAAGAAAATCTATAACACCACAACACCACTTATATTCATCAATCAAAGGCAAGGAAACATGTACATACCATTTGATGAAGTGGAAATTGATCTCAGAAATAACAAATGTCAGTTTATTGGCGCTCAATGAAGAACAACAACAATAATGCCTAGGAAATCACTGCAAGGAAAGTTAGATGCGGAAACAACTCTCCTAGCGCCAAAAACCTCAGAGAAGAATGTAGATATACTTTTAATTTTTAACAATTACAGTCTAATTAAGATGCACTTGAAACAGATAACATAAATAGAGTATTGACAATCACACAAGAACACCAGATATACATGGGAAAACCCTTACAGGAGAAAAACCCACCACCCCAAGAGAAATCACTTTGTATTGTAGTAATGGAGATTACATACAAATGACAAACTTATCTTTCTGGTGTCTATTTACAGCAACATTCACCATGAACAAACTTTTACAAGAAACTTCACGTTATAGTCTTTACAGAATATAAATAATTTACTAATCATACAACAATCTGTCGAATCAACCAACCATCAAACCCCCAAGCATCTGCAACTACCAACTATATTCATGGTGTTCCCTGTCTATCAAACTTCCTCACAGAACTGTCACAATGGACTAACTTCCAACTATTCAGATTCAACTTCTCCTATTGGTCCATGAGACTCCACATAGGACGATCAAAATAGTCAAAATAATTCACACTGAGTTGGCATCTTGATGAGACACTAACAATGTCTCGCCAATGCCACATAAACTTCATATCGACTTTTCCAAGAGTTACACCGAGCTTACAACGTGCAATGAATTTAGTTTTCCTTTTGTCAAGACTATCATTCTCGCCAAGAGATCATAGCGAGTCACCACGGGTTATACCGCAGTCATTGTTATATCAAGCTCCAAAGAATAGTCGGCAAGACTTAACACCTTTGCTGAGAGGTTTCTCTGAGATCTCTATTGTCACCCCGAAGCCATCAACAGTCACCAAGACATACGCCCTTCGCTAAGACTTTACTCCGAGATCTCTAAGTTACATCGAGCACCGAATGATCAGCAAGACTTAACACTCTCGCCAAGACCTTTCCCCGATAGCCTTGAGTCACTCTGATGAACATTTGGTTGTATCCCCGTCGATGAGACATTTGCACTTCACTGAGACATCATAACGAAACAAACATGTTACTCCGATGAACCCAAGTGTTACATTGTCAGTGAGACATTGGCTATTCGCTGAGAGTTCTCACCGAACCGACATAGGTTATCCCGAAGCGCGTGGTTGTCATGAGTCTCCCCGATACACGATTGAATGGCCTACTGGCCAGTGATCCTTCATGTGGTGAGAGGTTACAATGACTGCACCTTGTCACAATGATAGGAACGTTTGGTGAGACAAAAGCTAGGTCACAATGACCTGAACAAATCACAATGTATCAAAGCTGCTAGTCGGCCAGACATGATGGATGTCATACCGACTTTGCTCCAGGATAGGTTTCAACCTGTGATGATTTAGGCACATATTTCCAACAATCTCCCACTTGATGAAGATCACACAAGAACCTCCAGAGCACAACATAACTTACTGAAAATCATGGGCACTAAGGCGCATTGAACTGGCACACCACCTGGACTTGTCTGTGCTCACTGGCTTCGTTAATGCATCTGCAACATTCTCCAGAGTATCAACCTTTTCCAAACTAACCTTTCCATCCTCCACCATATCTCGTACAAAGTGATACTGCACATCAATATGTTTCGTCCTGGCATGGAAAGTTGGATTCTTTGCCAAAAAAATTTCACTCTAACTGTCACAAAAAAATGTTATTTCTCCTGCATCAAAACCAATGTTAGAACACAAATGTTTCAACCAAACTGCTTCTTTACAAGCATGAGTAGCTGCCATGTATTAATCTCCCGTAGTGGACAAAGTGACTACAGCCTGCCACTTGCTCATCTAGCTCACTACACCACCATTCATCATAAAAATGTATCCACTGGTGGACCCTCTACTGTCAATGTCCCCTGCCCAATCATAATCCACATAGCCACTAATACTAAGAGTCCTCTGTGATTCAACCAAGTTCCCATGGTAACACAAAGAAAAATCTGAAGTTCCCTTCAAATATTTGAAAACTCTCTTTACAACATCCCAATGTGTTCTTCCAGGATTAGCCATAAACCGACTAAGAACTCCCACTGCTTGGGAAATGTCTGGCCTTGTACAGGCCATTGCATACATGAGACTGCCAACTGCACTAGCATAGGGTACACTGGTCATGTCCTCCATCTCAGTTGGAGATTTTGGACAGTCCTCAACAGATAGCTTCATTCCCTGCAAGACTGGAGCCACTAGCTGTTGCAATTATTCATACAAAATCTCTCAAGAATAGTCTTGATATATTTACTCTGACTAAGCCAAAGCTTTCTATTCTTCCTATCCCTAGTTATCTCCATCCCCAGAATATACCTTGCTGCACCAAGATCTTTCATTTCAAACTTAGCAAACAAATGAGACTTAAAATCAGAAATCATTAGCTTACTATTGCCTATGAACAACATATCATTAACATAAAGAGAAATAATAAGCACTCGATCACTTTCAGCTTTATAATATACATAGTGATCAGATTTTGATCTCACAAATCCCAAAGACAATACAAAAGTATCAAATTTTTGGTACCACATTCTAGGTGACTACTTTAACCCATACAGAGACTTCTTTAATTTGCATACCAGTTTTTTTACCTTTTTCAACAAAGTGCTCAGGCTGGGACATATAGATTTCTTCTTCAAGATCACTATGAAGAAATGCTATCTTCACATCCATCTATTCGACCTCTAAATCATATGTTGCTGCAAGTGACAAAAGAAATCTAATGGACGTCAGCTTAGCTATAGGAGAAAATATTTCCCCATAATCTATTCCCTCAACCTGGGAATAACCCTTTGCAACCAGTCTTGCCTTGTACTTTTCTACACTGCCATCCAGACCAATCTTTTTCTTAAATACCCATTTGCAGCCCACAGGTTTTCTGCCTTCAGGCAAGGGCACTAGACTCCAAGTATCATTCTTTTCTAAAGATCCCATCTCTTCTTCCATGGCTTCCAACCAAGAATCTGAATCAGACATTTTAAATGCCTCTTTTACAATCCTAGACTCATCAGTGCTAGAAATCAAAGCATAGGCACAAGTAGAATCAATCAATGAAAACCCATACCTATCTAGTTGTTTCCTTTCTTGGGTTGACCTCCTCACTGGCTGAGGCTAAGGTTCTTCTTCTTCAAAACTTTCAAAACTATTTGAGCTCTCCTCAGTTTTAGGTACATTTTGAAATTTCAATTCCTCTTTCTCTGGTGTAGGAGGATTTATTGCTACATCCTTATCGTTTTCTGACTTTTTCTTTGACTATAGATCCAAGGTAGAAGGTTTCAGCTCATGAAAGATTACACTTTTGATGTATACAACCTTTTCTGTTTCAGGATTCCAAAGCTTGTATCCTTTTATGATAGCACTATAGCCAATAAAAATACACTTGACAACCTTGTTCTCTAATTTAGATCTTTTTACATCCGGCACATATGCATATGCCTCACAAGCAAAGACTCAAATATGTCTAAGAGAGGGCTTCTTACCAGACCACACTTCCAAAGGTGTTTTCTCAACAAGAGTAGAATTTGGAGAACGATTAATTAAATAACATGCAGTAGATATAGCCTCAGCCCAGAACTTCTCCTCCAAACTAGCACTACTCAGCATACTTTGTGCTCTCTCCATCACTGTTCTATTGAACCTTTCTACAACTCCATTCTGCTGTGGAGTATAAGGTTTAGTCTTATGTCTTTTAATCCCATGGTCTTTATAGTATCTTTCAAATTCATCAGAATAGAATTCACCACCATTATTAGTCCTTAAGCATTTTATTTCTCTACCAGTCTGATTTTCAACAAGATTCTTAAATTCTTTAAACTGATTGAATACTTCTAATTTACTTTTTAGAAAATAAACAAATGCTCTTCTTGAATAATCATCAATGAACGACACATAGTATCTTGACTTAGACAAAGAAGGAACATCCACTGGACCAAATACATTCGAATGAATATAATCTAGCAAACCAGAAGATTTATGAGGACTGAAATAAAATGAAACACGGTGTTGCTTTCCATATATACAATGCTCACAAAATTCAAATTCAAGATTACAATCTTCTAGCCCCTCAACCAGGTTTTTGTTTTTCAAGGTTTTTAAACCTTTCTCTCCTATGTGGCCTAGCCTATGATGCTAGAGCATAGTATTCTCTGTTGGAAGTTTTACTTCCATAGAGTTTACATAATTAGGGATAGTTACCTCCATGAGCAGCTTTCAATGACTTTCTAGAGACACTGTTACATTGAACAACATGTGCATCTAGCTTGTACAGGGTACCAATTCGAGTGCCTCTAGCCAGCACCATTGAACCTCTAGTCATCTTATAGCCATTCCCAAAAAATGTGACTTGTACTCCAATATCATTAAGCTTATTGACAGATAGTAGATTTCGAGCCAAATTTGGTATGTGCATAACATCATTGATCCCCTTCACTCTGCCATCAGGGAATTGGATTCTGACTCTTCCACGGCCACAATATCCAAAGTTGAATCACTTGCCAAGTAAACCTTTCCACCATCGTATTCTTCATACATCGTGAATCAGTTTCTATGAGATGTCATGTGAAAAGATGCACCAGAATCAATCAACCAGACATCATCTGATGCCTGAGTAGCCAAGGCAGCAATGAAGGCATCTGAATAAGCCTGAGAAGAATCATTGTTAGAAGAATACTTCTTCTTCTTCTCCTCCTCTTTACAATCCTTTCAGACATGACCAGGTTGCCCACAGTTCCAACACTTCACCTTGGGCTTCTTGCTAGGAGACTTTGATCTCCCCTTTGATTTTGATTTGGACTTCTTGTCCTTCTTCTTACCTTTCTCTTTTGGTCTTCCTCTGACAGCAAGAGCTTCCTTCGCCATCTCAGAAGATTTCCTTCTCATCTCTTTTGACAGCAAAGAACCAACAACATCTTCCATCTTGAAACTGGATGTTGTACTCCCAATAGCCATCACCAGATGATCCCATGAGTCTAGCAAAGAATATAATAGAAGCATACAACAATCCTCTTCTTCAGTTTTCACACCAACAGATGTCAATTGAGCAATCAACATATTGAATGTGTTCAAATGATCAGCCACAGACCCTCCTTCCTGCATTCTCAACGAATATAGCTTCTTCCTTAGGAATAGTTTATTCACCAAGGACTTCCCCTGATAAATAGATGCTAGTCTCTTCCACAAAGAAGAGGCAGTCTTCTCCTCATGCACATTCAGAAGGACTAAATCTGCCAAACAGAGCCTTATCAGCCCCTTAGACTTCCTATTTGCAAGGTCCCAATCTTCTTGCTTCTTTCCTGTAGGTTTCGCTCCAGACACAACAATCCAAAGATCACGATCCACCAAGAGATCCTCCATATTCAATTTCCACAACTCAAAGTTACTGCCATTGAATTTCTCTATTTCAATCTTTCTAGATGTGCTAGCCATCTCATCCTGTAATCAGACATAACAAACTCTACAAGACTCCCACTGAACAAAATTGACACAAAAAACTCAACGTACCCACAAGGATAACACAACTGGCCAAGCTCTGATACCACTTGTAAGGAAAGTTAGATGCGGAAAAAACTCTCCTAGCACCAAAAACCTCAGAGAAGAATGTAGATATACTTTTAATTTTTAACAATTACAATCCAATTAAGATCCAATTGAAACAGATGACAAAAACATAGTATTGACAATCACACAAGAACACCAGATATACGTGGGAAAACCCTTACGGGAGAAAACCCACCACAGCAAGAGAAATCACTTTGTATTATATTAATGGAGATTACATACAAATGACATACTTATCTTTTTGGTGTTTGTTTACAACAGTATTCACCATGAACAAACTTGTACATGAAACTTCACATTACAATATTTACATAATAGAAATCATTTATTGATCATACAACAATTTGTTGAATCAACCAACCATCGAACCCCCAAGCATTTGCAACTACCAACTATATTCATGGTGTTCCTTGTCTGTCGAACTTCCTCACAAAACTGTCACAACGGACTAACTTCAACCTGTTCAGATTCAACTTCTCCTATTGGTCCATGAGACTCCACATAGGATGATCAAAACAGTCAAAAGAATTCACACTGAGTTGGCATCTCGGTGAGACACTAATAGTGTCTCATTGATGCCACATAAACTTCATATCAACTTTTCCAAGAGTTACACCAAGCTTACAATGTGCAATGACTTCAGTTTTCCTTTTAGCAAGACTATCATTCTCGCTAAAAGATCATAGTGAGTCACCATGGGTTATACTGAAGTCATTGTTATAGCAATCTCCAAAGAACAGTCAGCAAGACTTAATATCTTTGCCGAGAGGTTTCTCTGAGATCTCTATTGTCACCCCAAAGCCATCAATAGTCGCCAAGACATACGCCCTTCGCTAAGACTTTACTTTGAGATCTCTAAGTTAAATCGAGCACCGAATGGTTGGAAAGACTTAACAGTCTTGCCAAGACCTTTCCCCGATAGCCTTGAGTCACTCCGATGAACGTTTGGTTGTATCCCCGTTGGTGAGACATTTGCACTTCGCCGAGACATCATAACGAAACAAACATGTTACTTCGATGAACCTAAGTGTTACACTATCGATGAGACATTGGCTATTTGTTGAGACTTCTCACCAAACCGACATAGGTTATCCCGAAGCCCATGGTCATCATGAGTCTCCCCGATACATGATTGAATGGCCTGTCGGTCAGAGATCCTTCATGCAGTGAGAGGTTACAATGATTGCACCTTGTCACAGCGATAGGAACATTCGGTGAGATAGAAGCTAGGTCATAGTGACCTGAACAAATCACAATGTATCAAAGCTACTAGTCAGCTAGACATGATGGATGTCATACCAACTTTACTCCAGTAGAGGTTTCAACCTATGATGATTTAGGCACATATTTCCAACAATCACCACCAAATCCAACAATTTGCAAACCCAACACTCCAAATCAAGTCCGACATTCAAAGAATAAACTCCTTAGCTCAATTGAACATAAATAACAAAGTATAATGAAAAAATAATCCCCAAAGATTTACTAAATACATCCCTCACAAATTGTACAAGGAGCATTAATGAAGCCGACAAGATAGCTAGGAAAAATCCAGAAACCCGATAGGACGATGAATTTTTGGAAAAATATGGCACACATGGAATTCCACGATGACCAAAAATATTTGAACCATAGTGCTTTGCTGGACTCTGAGTGAAATTTGGGAAAATTTGGATAGAGTGGAAAATATCGAAATGGGGTAAAAACCCAAACTTTGCTCAAAAATTAAGATTTTCAATGTGCAACTTAGGGGAATCACTTAGGAAAGCAAGATAAATACTTTAAGCTTATGCCAAGACAAGGTAAACCCTCAAAACCAAAGGGCCAAGACACCAAAAAATGAAAGTGAAAGAGGGTCCCTGCTTTCAGCAGGGCATGTGTGCAAAACTGCACATGTGGCAGTTGCAAATTCTTCAAATTTTGATCAATTTTTGCAATCAACAAAGGGGGAGAAAATGTGGTAAGGAAAAGTACAGTAAATAAGCTTAGGAAAGTAGTGGAATTTTTTTCATTGATGTCAAAGGGGGAGAGAATGTAGTGAAAAATTCTTTGGCATCCAAAGGGGGAGTAGTGTTTTGTTGTAAGTGTTTTGCAGTTGTTTCGTCATGTTGTGAAGTTTTGAATTTTAGTTTCGACACTTAGTCATTTTTCACCAAGTGTTGCCATCAATGCCAAAGGGGGAGATTGTTGGCATATGGATTTAGGAGATTGCTTGTGGCTACTAGTGTTGTCATTGATGGCAACCGAAATCAGTAGAATGGTCCGCAGTTTAGAGGTAGTTCACATTGGCAAGGAAAATAGAAGACAATACTCTACTGACATAATGTATGTAGAACAGAGTATCCGGTTGGTAAGTTGGTTTGGATACTTAACTGGATCACTATTTTGTTGTGTGGATCCCCAGGAAATCTTGTTCAACATGTATGCTATCCTACTAGTGACTTTTGTGGTGTCACAGTAGTCGGAGTACGAGTTTGGAGATTTGGTAGAATAATTTATTGCTTATTTTCTCATTGTGGCCGACTTGTTGCATATGGTGTGTTCCAGATGTATAAGGAGTATGTGCTTAATTATTTATTAAATTTGGAATTTTGGTTTGGGTCCCTACTATAGTATAGCCAACTTGTGTGGGTACGCATTAATTATAATTAGTGATTTGGGCCAACATAAGGAAGAATATTATATTTTGTTCTAAAGCCGACATACAATAAATTTTTTGTTAGCAGGTATATAAAGGTGATCGGAAAATATTTTTGAGTAATGTAGTAGTGTGTATAGATCAAGAAGAGTGAAGTTGTAAAAGCAAAAATGTGCAGAGCAATTATGTGAGGAAATATCAAAAGATTTGTTTGAACATTAGAAGGGTTTTTGTACACAGAGTAGAGTAGAAGAGCAATCTGGATAAAAGATCAGGAATTTGATTGTTTGCTTCAATGGAACTGAATCCAGGCATTTGTAGATGCTAAATTCTCAGTTCAAAATTTTGCTGTAATACCAAATATATTTTGTAAGACAGTGAGCCTTCTCTATTGAGTAGTGAGCTCTAGGCAGTGTGCCTGAATGCAAGTGCATTCCCCTTTTTATCATACTTTTAACAAAGTATACTTTATGGATAATATCCACCATGGTTTTTTCCCTAATAGGGTTTCCAAGTAAAAACCTTGGTGTTATGGTGTTCACACTGTCTTATTAATGTGCATGCATGTTTCCTTTTATTTATTTTTTGTGGATACTATTAAAAGTTAAATATTGTTGTTGATGGTTTAAGATCTATTTTTGAGATTCAAAATTGTGGAACATTGATTCATCCACCCTCTTAGTGTTCCTAGTGTCCAACACTAAAGTCATTCTATAAAATTAAATTAATCCCTATTTAATTTAATCTAACATCATCCCTCTTTAATTAAATAAATCAAAATATTTTATTTAATTAAGTCTAAGTCATATTCCTCTCAACTTTGATTTAAATCAATCCAAAAAATATGAATCAAAATTTCACATCAACTAATCTCCTATTAAATTAATCAAATCTTGATTAATTTAATCCTAATCACCTAAATCCTCTAGATTTTGCCACTTGCACATGAAAATGCATTTAAATGATTTATTAAATCTCTATTTTCTTTCAACATGGCATCTTTAGGGGAATATTCCTCCAAGTTTGAAAATCCCTCCAAGTGGGTTTTTCCTTCCAACAAAGCATTTAACCATCTTTCATGTCCTTGTGCATTGAGCCAAGTGGCATTTATTTCATTTCTTTCCCCCTCCAACAAGTCATTTGATGAATTTCAAAATGCATCTAATATCATTTATTGTGCACATTCATCAAAATGTGCTCAAGCTTCCTCCATTCACATTTTGACAAGTGGCACTTGACCATTGGATGTTGAATGATCCCACATTCATCCATTTTCCCTCATTCTCCATCATTCTCATCTATAAATAAGAGGCGTTCCTTTGTATTTTGGATCCACAACTTAGAGTAAAGTTACTATCTTCACATTTGGAGCAAGTTTATCCATTTCCATAGAATTTTATATCATCATAGTTAGGTTATTGTAGATTTCATCAAGGAAGCACATTGTTCATCATCATCAAGTGGATCTATCTTCATCGAGCTTGCAAAGGAGTTGGAAAAGGGCCAATTTCCACATCAAATTGGCACCAATTCCCCCATGGGATTGAGAGTTTGCATGTTTAAATAGGATTTAATTGCTTTTCTTGTTTTTTTCTTCATTTCTTTCCTATTTTGAGAATTTTAGATTAATTTAATGGGGAATCTTAGTTATAACTTGCATATGGATCTAATATTGTGTTTGTTTGCTATGTTTGTGCAGGTCTAGGATTGGGGTTTACATTTTGGTGCTAGAAGGAGGGCTATTTGGACCAGTGGGAATCTTTGACCCCTCCTCTTCCTCATTTCCCCAAGAGAATGCACCACCCACTTTTCCACCACTTCCACCTTTTACATTAACATCCACACCACCCCTCGATTTAGGGCTTCCCCCTTTATCGAACATTAATCAACAAAATCAAAGCAACCCCTCGATCATCAATAAAAGCATCATACCAAATCCTCCTATCTTGCCATCAACATCACAACAATAGATGGAAACCATCCCAATAACACAATCAACCATCACATCATCCACCATCCCCCAAATAGCTCAAAACATGGTCTCTCAAGGACCAAGCATATTGATCACACCATCCACTACACAAATCCCAATCATGAATACAACGGTGCCTCTCATCACAACAAAAAAAACCATTCTAAATCTTCCACCACCTCCACCACCAAAATAAAAAACAACAAACCAATATAGCCTCCTATTGCAAGAAGCTCAACAAGCTGCCTATCAAAAAGTGCTTCAACAAGTTCAAAATCAACAAGTTGCACAACTAGCCGCTTAGCAAGCCACACAAGCCACTCAAGCAGCCCAAGCCACATTGCAAGTGTAACAAGCACAACAAGAACACCAGGATACTCAAGCTCAAGTCTTATTACAACAAAAACAAGCCACTCAAGCTACCCAAGCTATGCAAGTAGCTCAAGTTGCGCAAGCAGCTCAAGTCACTCAAGCTGCGTAGGTTGCACAAGTAGCCAACCAAGCACAAGTGCAAGCATAGGCACATACACAAGCACAATACCTTGAAAAACAACAAACAACCCAATAAAAAGAATATTGGTAGGCACTGAAGCAATACTAAGAGCAGTAAGAAGTAGCCCAACTAGCAGCCCAACAAAAAGCGTTGTTGGCACAATAGCAACAACAAGCTCAACAGTAGGCATTATTAGCACAACAACAATAGGACCAACAAAAAAAATTGTTGGTACAACAAAAATTACAAGCATACTTGGCATATCAAAATGTGCAAACACCATCCACCAACACACCAACCAATCCATCCGTCCCTCCAACAATTGAACCACTGCAGAACACCTTCATTCCACCCCCTGATCATCAAGTCAATGTATCCACACAAATCAAATTTCTTTCACAACAAGTGCTCAATCTTCAATTAGGGAAAACCACAAAACCACCAAATAACTTGTGCCCCTATCTATTCGACATGAGCATTATCATGAAACCATTCCCAAAGGGATTTAAGATCCCAAAATTTGACAAGTATTAGGGGACAAGAAACCTCAAAGATCACATTAGGGAGTTCCAAGTGAATTGCATGGAGGTCGCATATGACAAAACTTACCTAATGCAACTATTCCCTCAAAACTTGGAAGGTCCCACCATTGACTAGCTCTCCCATATCTTAGGAATCAAAAAGTTCCAAGAAATTGTGGATGCATTTGTGCAAAACTATGCCTTTAACATAGCTATGGATGTGACCTTGGAAGAACTATTAGCTATGAAACAATCCAAGGGATAGATTTTTTCTTCATTCTTGCAATGCTAGTGATCAAAAGCCAACAAAAGTAAATGGGCCATGCATGAGGAACATGTGTGCACCATCATCACAAATATTGATGGACTCTTATCCTTCCATCTCAAGATGCAATGCATCGCAACCTACGATCAGTTGATCCCCAAGGAGCTCAATATTGAACAAGCCCTTATCTAACAAGGGGGAACACCTTCTTATCAAGAAAGCCACCCATCTACCAGCTATAATGACAAATCTCACACATGGGTGAAAAATAGAAACATTACCAATGATGGTGTTGTCGACACCAAAGTTGTCATCAATGCTCCTCGACAAAACACACAAGCACCTCAACAACCATAAGCCAACAATCAGAACAATCGACAACCCAACACCATCACATAGGAGCTGAACAACCAAATAGTCAACATGGAAAATCAAGGAAGACTGCCTCAACAAAACAAAAATTCTCCCAAGAGGAAGTACACACCACTTGGGGAATCGGTTGAATCTATCATGAAAAGACTAGTGCAAGAAAAACTTATCACAATTCCCACCTATGATAACTATCAAGAGCCCTTGGAGAAACCACCATGGTACAATGAAAATTACCTTTGTGATTTCCAAAAAATCAAGGGACACACAATTTATAGTTGCATGAGGTTGAAAAAATTGATCCAAGACCTCATTGACAACAAAATCATAAACGTGGAACAACCAGCAGGGAACCAAAATCTCAAGATTTACATGAATCCAATGCCCAACTACAATAAGGGAAATAATAATAATGATAAAGGAAAGGGTACCTTCAAAAGTGTGAATCATGTGTATGACCATGTTGTCGCATCTCTAGAAGAAATGATCACTTTCATCACTATCAAAGGAGCCCAGGTTGATTGTGGAGTCACCACAAGAGGTGGAAAAGTTACCATTGTAGGATCATCTCAACCTCCTAGAGAACCTACTTCCAACTTGAGATATGTTTCTAGTGGCTACAATTTCCTTTACTAGTTGAAGAGAACCCTAGCTCAGATATCCATCATGGAGTTGCTAAAGATTTCTCTATCCTACAGAAAGATCCTAGAAGAAGCCCTAGCCTCATTTTCGTCCCCACCAATCTCAATGCGGATCAATTCCAGGCTATGGTTGCACACCTCACCATGCATCACCTCCTAAAATATTTAGAACAAGACCTTCCAACACAACCATCTCATAATCATACACTTCATCTTGAGGCTTTTTTCCATAAAAATAAAGTCAAGAGAGTCTTGGTGGATGGAGGTGTAGGGTTGAACATATGCACCCTTAAATTAATAAAAAGATTGGGTTTCTTTGAAGATACTGTTGAAAAAGGAAAAGGCATAACCATCAAAGCCTACAATGATCAAGAAAGAGTGTCTTAGGGAATTATCCAACTCCCTATTCAAGTAGGGCCGACCATCATGGAAACAACTTGTCAAGTTCTTGACCTCGAATTGCCTTATAATATCCTCTTGGAGCATCCCTAGATTCATAGGATGCAAGCCGTTGCTTCCACTTTCCACTAGTGTGTAAAATTTCCATACCAAGGCCAAGAGGTCACTATCCATGGGGATCCTAAACCCTTTTACTATTGCAAAAATCTAGAAGCAAAATATTACAAAATACCCCATGTGCCTAAGAATGATGAGGGCCCCTCAACTCCATACATCGACCCAACTACTCTCACCTCCACTTCTATGATAGAGACACCCACCATCCCCACCATGTCTAATATCAAGGTCATTATCCAGGACGATGGGTGTGGGGATTATACAATTCTGAAAAATGCTTTTGTAGTAGGAGAATTACCACAATCTCCTAGGCACGAGGGTGACCACAGTCAAATAATGCTTCCTCATCCCAAACCTTTACAATAGGCTCCTCCAGCTTTAGGAGTTGGGGAGACCTAGGTTGGGAAATAATAGAAGAGGACCCATCAAATCTCTTGTACCACGATAATAGAACAACAACTAACCTACCTATAGATGATGGTAGTAAAGGCTTACAAATGATGCTCGCCATGGGCTATGACAAAAACCAGAGGCTTGGAAAAAATGACAATGGTCTCCTAGTACCAATCATTCCTAAGACACACTTGAGAAATATTGGCCTCGGATGTACCCCTCTGAGTGTAACCATATGTGGTTGAGGTCCCCTAGTTAAAGCAGTCAAGACTCCCCCTCAGCTAACAATAGCCGAACTTCGCTTACCTGTATCTATAGGTCGACTGATAGACAACTTCACATTTGACATACTGATGTCTGTAGTAGTAGTGATGATGAGGAAGATGCCATAATTGATTTAACTCTACTTTTTGATAATTCCTCTCTCCTCATGATTAGTACCTTGTCATTTGTCAACCGATCAAACCCGTAAAATAAACCTAGTCTATCCCCAACTCATCGATTACAACCAACGAGGACTACCAATTATGGACACTTTAAAAAATGATGAAGTGCTCTCAGAATTCATGGGACTATAGGACACGGTGCCACATGGAGACCACAAGCTGGGTTTGACATCATACTGAACACACAAGCCTATTATGGGGAAATGATTGAATCCTTTAGTCGCAAAAGCAAAAACTTGAGAATAATCTCAAGGTCTGAGTGAAAACCACACTGTGGCACTCTCTAACCCAAAAATAGTAAAAAAAAGGATGTATCCAGTGGTGAAAACCTCTCTGAGGCACCCAAGGATGAAGGATTCAATCTTCCTCTCAGTTCTTTACATCAAGAAAAGTAAGCAGTTCTAGCCGAGAAGTGCAACCTAGTCAACTTGGGAACAAAGCAAACTTTGCATATCACATTTTATGTTGAATCATTGATGTCAGAAGAACAAGAGATCTGAGCTACTTTTTTAAGGGAGAGAAATGTCAACTTTGCATGGAACTATACCAACATGCCTGGGCTTGATCCAGAGATTGTGGTCCACCACCTAGTAGTTTACCTAGAAGTAAAGCCTATTAGACAAAAGCTTAGAAAAATGCATCCCCAGATATCCTTGTTGGTTAAAATGGAATTAAAGAAGTTACTTAATGCAGGGTTCATATGACCAATTGACTATCCAGAGTGGGTATCAAATCTAGTACCTATTTCAAAGCTCGATGGGGGAATTTGTATCTACACAGACTTCAAAGACCTGAACAAGGCATGTCCTAAAGATGACTTCCCGCTTCCCAACATTGATATGATTGTATAAATGACCATGGGACATGAGATGCTTTCATTGATGGATGGATTCTTTGGGTATAACCAAATCATGATAGCCAAAGAGGACCAACGCAAAATGACTTTTACTTGTCCATGGGGGACATATTGCTGGAACATGATGTCATTTGACCTAAAAAATGCTAGAGTAACATATTAAAGGGCCATGACCTTAATCTTTCATGACATGATCCATAAGACTATAGAGGATTATGTCAATGACATATTGGAAAAATCCAGAAAGAGAAGGGACCACATAGGAGCATTAAGTAAAATCTTTGATAAACTTGAGGAATACAAGGTCTGCCTTAATCCAAGGAAGTGTGTCTTTGGAACATAATTAGGGAAGCTATCGGGATACATTGTGTCCATGAGAGGATTGAAATAGATATTGCTAAATTAAAATTAATCCTTGAGATGGAGGCACCCAAGACTTTGAAGCAGCTAAAAGGCCTATAAGGAAGGCTCCAATCCATCTATCGATTCATAGCACAACTAGCAGACAAGTTTGTCCCCTACTCTCATCTACTCCATAAGGGGGTAGTGTACAAGTGGGATGAAAAGTGTGATTAGGCCTTCAATAGAATCAAATAATATTTTCTCACACCTCCAATTCTTATGCTGCCAATTCTAGGAAAACCTTTGATCTTATACATATCAACAACATCAACAACTCTTGGTGCTCTCCTAGCTCAACACGATGAAAATGGAACAAAGAGGGCCATCTACTACATTAGCTAAACCATGGTAGGGAATGAGTTAAATTATTCCTTCATCAAAAAAGTCTTGTCTATCAATGGTGTTTGCCTCACAGAAGTTCAAACACTACATGTTAGCACATAAAATCAAACTCATTTCCAAGATTCACCTACTCAAGTACTTGCTTTCCAAAGAAATGCTCATAGGAAGGATGGTCAAGTGGGTTATGATCCTATTAGAACATGATATTGAGTATGTGGAACAAAAGGCTATCAAAGGGTAAACTATTGCAGACCAATTGGCAGAAGCACCAATGTATTCAAAAAAATTGCTAATTTCAACGTTCCCCGATGAATCCCTCTTCACTTTGAGCATAGCAGACCATTGGAAGTTATATTTTGATGGTTCCTACACATGGCATGGATCGAGAGCCAATGTCTTTTTCATCACTCAACAGGGAGACTACATACCAAGATCCTACAAGTTGGCATTTCCCTACACAAACAATATCGCAGAATATGAGGCTCTAACCATAGGACTCACAATAGCAGTGGAGTGGCATATTAGGGCTCTCAAGGTATATGGGGATTCACAAATTATAATCAATCATGTGAATGATGAGTATCAAACTAAAGAAGACAAGCTAACTCCATACAAGAAATTGGTGGAAAGTGTTAAGGAGTCCTTCATTGAGATCACATTCAAGAAAATACCTAGAGTAAAAAATAGAGTAGCAGATACCATGGCAATAATTGGATCCCTATTGGACATCCCCTGCAATATCCCAAAGTGTGAATTCCTAGTAGAGTAGCTTCTCGTACCTGCATTCGAGGTACCAAAGTCTGAATTTGTGTGTGAAATCATTGGTCTTGGTGATCCTTGGTACCATGATATATACACTTATATGAGAATAGGAGTCCTCCTAGTTGACGTAACCTCAAACCTTAAGAAAACCTTTGTCAAGAAAGTATCCCATTTTGTCATCCTAGGAGATACCCTTTATCGTAGAAGCATTGAAGGAACCCTGTTACATTGTCTAAATGTTGAGGAAGCTTTGACTGCTTTAACCAAGGTACATAGTGGTATTTGTGGTTCACACTCAAGAAAAATGACCTTAGCTAAGAAATTGCTAAGGACAGGATACTATTGGTCAACAATGGAAAGAGAAGCACATGACTATGTCAAAAGGTGTTTACAGTGTTAACAACATGGGGACCTCATCTATGCACTAGTTCAAGAGCATCATCCGATTGTCACAACATGGCCCTTTTCACAGTGGGAGCTCAATCTCATTGTAAAAATCACCCTACCTCATCCAATAGCCACAAGTTTATCATCACCACCACTGAGTATTTCATGAAGTGGGTGGAATCCATCCCCATGACTTACATTACTAGAAAGAAGATATCAAAGTTCATCCTGAACTACCTAATATGCCGCTACGGTGTCCCTCAAGCCATTATCTCAGATAATGGGACACCATTCAAAAATCAAGATGTATGTGACCTATGCTACAAATTCAACATCCAACATCGCTTTTCCACTCCGTACTATCCCCAAGGTAATGTCCAAGCGAAAGCTACCAACAAGACCATCCTAAAAATCCTCAAGAAAACATTCAATGATGCAGGTCGTGACTAGAATTTGTAGCTAAATCCTACCCTTTGGGCCTAATTAACCAACATATACACAACAACAGGTGCCACCTCATTTTCCCTGGTCTACAGATCATAAGCCATACTCCCCATCAAGATCGAGCTCTCGTCACTAAGAATATCACTGCAGAACCTCATCACAAATGAAGAATACTAGGTATCAAGAATGAATGAGCTGGAGTTGCTGGATGAGTGGCACATACAAATCTTAAATCATTTGCAAGTCTATCAAAACCAACTCAAACAAAGCTATAACAAGAAAATTAGGAGTCAAATATTCTAAGTTGGAGAGCTAGTGCTGAAGGAAAATCAGAAAAAATGTTCCTATTCCAGATAGCAAGGGTAAGTTTGAACCCAATTGGTTGGGACCTTTTGTTATCACACCAAGCTACAATTCAGGGGCATATCAGTTATCAACTCTAGAAGGTGAGCCTCTACAAGAGGCCATGAACAACTCCCACCTCAAAAAGTTGTATGCCTAATCTTTCCAGGTATAAAACCAAAAATACAAAAAAAAAGAAAATGTCTTGAAAAAATGGTCACCCTAATGAAAACTTGGCAATCAAGCATCTTGGTGACAACAAAAAAATCAAAAAAGAAAAAAATCCAAAAAAAAACAGAAAAAAGGATCAAAAACAGTAAAGAGAAAAATTGTCCTCTAGTGAAAACCACTTCGGTAGCGCTTTGGGAAAGTACCTTGGTGAAAACTTGGAAAATAGGAACCTTGTGTAAATAAGCACTTTCCATCCACCAGGATCTTCATGGCTTGTTTTCCACCATCCATCATGCTTCCATAATCCATCACACCCCATATCTCCATCTGTCACCCGTCCGCATCCGCATCATAGCTTGGTCATGTGTTTGCGTCATGATCCCTCCTAGTACTACTCGACCCATTCTCAAAGTTAGTATGCCCTGCCTTTATCATAGTAGTCTATTTCATCACACCAAAAATCTTCCTAAAATTAGAAAATCCAAAAAACATAATAAATCAAAGAAAACCCCAAAAACATTCAAAACATATCAAAATCCAAAAACATTCAAAACAAGTCAAAAAGTCAAGAAAAGAGTTATCATTATCAAACGACGGGTCTCTAAGCTCTTAACGTAGGCAAGGTTGATCTTTGAATCATCCCTTGAGACACTTAGGTCAGTCCTTTAGGGGTTCATCATAATAAACGAGCAATTCACTTGTTTATATCTCATCAATAATTGAGTGTGTTAGTCAAACTACGTGGTCTCTACATGTATAACATTGGAAAGGCTAATATATTTATTAGCCCCTAAGGCCCTTAGGATAGGTATTTAGGTTAGGTCTTTGGTCAAAATCTTAGAAAACACCTAAACAGTGGAAAATTTGAAAATCAAAAAATTTGCAAAATCTTAAAAATACCAAAAAATAGCCTCAAAACATTTCAAAAACTGCAAAAACATCCAAATATTTGAAAAAAAATCATCTATCTCATCTCACTTTCACCCACAATAAACATCACTCATAATAAATCAATCGTCATCCTCAACCTTTGGTGAAACAATCAGAAACAAGTTTAGCAGGTTAAAAGTGAAAACTTAAATGTCAAAGTCTCAAGTCTAGGTTAGTAAGTAAACAAGTTGGTCAACTATTTGTGTCAATATCCCATCATCCAATTAGTCCCAAATAAATCATCTGATATCATCATTTCCTAGAATGTATCTTTCCTACGATGGACATCAACATTAGGCATCACCATAGTTTATTCTTGGCTAGTGGTATGAAGAACATTAGCTTGTTTTTTTACTTTATCTTTGTCTTTTGACTTATCTTATTTGCACTCATTTTGATGACCTCTTGATGATGTCCCAAATGAAGGGATTTAGAGAGAAAGGAATGGGGAAACAATCATGATCTTTTTATCTACTATGCTTGTTGGATATTCTTGTAATATAACTTGGTCATGCGGGCTTTGTTTGGGTTTAGGGAGGATGTTTTAAGTGTCTTGTTGATCACATAGGAAAGCTTTCCTTCCTATGTTTTGGTCTGAGACATTTGGAATATCTGAACTACATTTTTTAATAAGGTTTTGTATGTCAAGTGTGAACAGGAGTACTCCTATCTGATTTTCAAGTCAAAATCCATCACACTAGGTACACCACCATCTTGGTTCTTTATACCTTGATGCATCATGCCTATGTGTATTATCAAACATAAAGTAATTGGATATTTTAAAAATCCCAACTCCTTGGTAAGAAAAATCATCATCATCATCATTTTTTGACTTGTTGGAATCTCTCACTTTCTTCTATCTTCTTTCTACGCTAACATGTTACCATGACAATTATCACAAACCATCACTAATGCATCCATCTTGCATCCACAAACCATTAGCATAATGTGTATCATATCATAACATATAGGAAACACTAATCATGTCACATGCATTACAGTTTCCATCATTAATATAGATTGGTTATTCTAAGCATCTCATAAACCATACATTTGCATTCATTATGTACATATCATCCATTTACATCATCATGTAGATATCATCATCCATAAATACATCACCATATCATATGCATTATCGTATCATTCATTTGCATCATCGTATCATCCATAAATGATAAAAGTACTGAAAAGAAGGTTACATCCCAGACATCTCATCACCATCCATTAAGTGCATAATATAGATTTGTTAGTCTAAGAATTTGCATATCATAACATTTCGCATTATCCATACATCATCATAAAAAATACATAAGAAAAAGATATTGAAAAATAAATGCATTCATCACATCATCATAACATCATCGCATTGCATCACATAAAATGGAGTCATTGCATCACATGTATAAACCATCGCATAGAGAAAGTAAAACATCCATCCATAATGCATAAATAAAATATGACACATCATACATCAGATCGAATCATCTCATCTCATATCATAGACACTATCATGGTACATGTGGATACCTTTTTTGTATTTTTCTCAAAAACAAACAAACATTAGTATTGTTAGTTAAATTAAGCAATTCAAATAAAGCATCCCTATTAAATGCTTAATCATGTTAAAATATGCAAACAAGATGAATAAAACAAGAACAATTAAATGAAAGCACATAAGAACATGATCAAACCCTATCCCATAGTGGATTGGTGCTACTTTGATGTGGAAAGTAGCCCTTTCCCAATCCTTGATAAGCTCTTGGATGATTGATGAAATGCCTTGAAGGTGCTATGTTGTATGATGAATAAGATGCAAGATGATGATCAATATGAAGTGCGAGATGAATGTGTGTATAGCATGTTGTATGATGAGCAAGATGCAAGATGATGATCAAGATGAAGTGTGAGATGAATGTGTGTATATAAAAGATGCTAAGATTGTGGATCCCAAATTAGTAAAAGAGTCCTCCATTTATAGGAATGAAGGATGGAATAATGCAAAACATGGAAGATGTGGGAAAAAACATCAACCAATGGCCAAATGCTACTTGTCAAAATGTGAATGGACAAAGGTGGAACACATTTAGATGAATGTGCACATTAATGCTATTAGGTGGATATTTGAAATTTGAAAGTTGGCTTGTTGGAGGGAGAAGAAAGAGTCTTAAATGCCAAGTGGGAGACATGTAAGAGACAATGTAAGAGGAGTTAATGCCATGGAGGACAAGTCCACTTGGAGGGATTCTCAAACTTGGAGGAATATTCCCTTTTAATGCCATTTTGAATGATAAAAGAAGAAATAATAAATTGAATAAATTGATTTATTGTGCAAGTTGCAAAATCTAGAGAATTAGGGGATTAGATTAGCATTAATCATGATTTGATTAATTTTAATGGAAGTTCGTTGATTGCGACATTCAAATTAAATATTTGAATTTATTTAAATTAAATGAGAAGATAAAGAACATTAGAGATTTAATTAAATATTTGGATTTATTCAATTAAATGAAGGAACTTTAGGAAATTAATTAAATAAAAATTGATTTGTTTAATTAAATGAGGAACATTAGAGATGTAATTAAATAAAATTGATTTATTTAATTAAATGAAGAATATTAGATGCATGATGTCGATTTTGCATGTCTACATTTTTCCCCTCTTTGAAGCAATGTAAATGCTACATTGGTTCAAAGAATAAACTTTCCATGGTCAAATTTCAAAAAAATTCTAATTTTTCAAATGCCCCAGTGGAAAGAAGTATATTGGTACACTACCCCCTCGAGAGATCAAGCAATTTTTTTTTGATTTGAGGGTTAATCTCATGAAAAAGAGGTTCAAGGTGGACGTATGGATGTTTATGATGATGATGCAAATGAGATGGTTTTAAGATGCTTAGAATAACCAATCTATATTATCCTAAACAACTTAAAATGATGATGCTCCACATTTGAGATAGATGATGTGATGATGCCTATATGATTATGCAATAGATGTTTTATGCAAAACTATTGTTTATGAGATGCTTAGACTAACATATCTATATTATGCAATGATGAAAATGTAATGCATGTTAATGATATGCAACATGCTAATGGTTTGTGAATGCAAGATGGATGCATTGGTGATGATGATTAACTGTTAGCGTGGAGAGAAGAAAGAAGAAATGAGATGTTGAAAAGAGGATTCAACAAGCCAAATTTATTAGAGATGATGATAAGAGATGGATGATTTTCTTATCAAGAATTGGGACTTTAAAAGGGCTACTTACCTTATGTTTGATAACACACATAGGCACGATGCATCAAGGTATAAAGAACCAAGATGGCATTGCACCTAGTGTGATGGACATTTACTTGACAATAAAATAGGAGTATCCCTGTTCACACCTAGCATATGGAACCTTATTCAGAATGTAGTTTAGATATTTCAAATATCTCTGACCAAAACATAGAAAAGCAAGCCTTCCTATGTGGTCAACAAGACGCCTAAAACACCCTCCCTACAAACCAAGTTATATTGCAAGAATATCCAACAAGCACAATAGATAAAATATAATGATTTTTGCCCCATTCCTTTCTCTCTAAACCCCTTTGTTTGGAACATTAGGTCATCAAAATTATCACAATAAGTTAAATCAACAAGAAAAAGATCAAGTAAACAAACATGCTAATGTTCTTCATATTGCTAGCCAAGACTAAACTATGGTGATGCCTGATGTTGATGTCCATTATAGGAAGGATGCATCCTAGGACATGCCGATATTAGATGATTGATTTGGGACTGATTTGATGATAGGCTATTGACAAAAAGAGTTGACCAACTTGTTTACGTATAGACCTAGACTTGAGACCTTGACGATTGAGTTTTCACTTTTAAATTGCTAGACTTGTTTTTGACTGTTTCACCAAAGGTTGAGGATGACAATTGATTTATTATGAGTGATGTTTATTGTGAGTGAAGTTGAGATGAGATAGATGGATTTTTTCAAATATTTGGATGTTTTTGGTGTTTTTTGAAATGTTTTGAGGCTGTTTTTGGTATATTTTGAAATTTTTTCAAATGCTTTGGTTTTCAAAATTTCAAATGTTTTGGGGTTTTATGAGATTTTGACCAAGAGACTAACCTAAAGGCCTATCCTAGGGGCCTCAAGGGCTAATCAATAGATGAGCCTTTCCTACGTTATACACACAAAGACCACGTAGTTTGACTGACACATACTCAATAACTGATGAGATATGAACAAATGGATTACTAGTTTATTATGACAGACTCCTAAAGGACTGACCTAAGTGTATCGGGGGATGATCAAAGATCAACCTTTCCTACATTCAAAGCTCAGAGATGGCGTAGTACAACAAGATGACTTTGTTTTTGACTTTTTTGACTTTTTGACCTATTTTTTTATTTTGATATGTTTTGGATGTTTTTGGATTTTCTTGGTTTTTTGAATGTTTTTGAATTTTTTGCACTATTTTAAAATTTTGGATATGGGCATGTGTGATGATATTAGTGCTCTATTAGAGATTTTATTGAAAACCAAGCTAAGGTTGATTGATCAGATTGATGAATTGATGATGATAACATTGTTGAGGATACACAACAATGCAAGGATAGTGTTAAGCAACACAAAGATTATGATGGATATTCAAAGATCATAAGGGATTGATGATGATAACACTGTTGAGGATACACAACAATGCAAGGATAGTGTTAAGCAACACAATGATTGGGAAGGATATCCTGAGATGATGATAAGTTGATTTAATTTGATTTCAATTAAGATTTTGAAGCTTGATTTGGAACAAAAGTTGGTTTTGGATGATTTGATCCAACATTGAAGTACCTATTAGATGCAATTGATATTGATTGTTTGGATTGATGTTCGATGAAAGATAAAGCTTGATAAGGAACATCTTGTCAAAATGTGTCATGGGCTAGTGATTTGGATTTTGGCTACAAATTCTTTGACCAATTTGATTTTATGTTTGCCAAATTTTGGACCACCACATAAGTTGGAGGATATAGATCAAGATTTATTCCCAAAGCAAGATGTAAATATTTTCCCCTAGTGTCTAGCAATGTATGGAATGCCAAGGGTGGATGCTTGGATAGGTGTAGGGTTGGATGTCCATATGGTAAGCACACAAAGGATGCCAAGGATTATCTTATGATAAGATAAGGTTTTTGAATAGAGGATCACTAGTAGAATTTGGCAAATAAATGACTACATGACTAAAAATTTTAGTCAGGTGACTAAAAATTTTAGTCACATGACTAACACTAGTAGAATTTGGCAAATAAATAACTAATTTGGTCATTTATAAGTGACTAATTTGGTCATTTATAAGTGACTAATTTGGTCATCAGGTAAAATCACAACTAAATGAGTAAATAAATGACTAATATCAGACAAATAAAAATGACTAAATAAATGACTATTACTCTATTCTTTTTTCTTTCGAATTTGATCATAATCCATAGAGCTTAAGTCCCTCTCATGGGACCCCTACCTAAGCAGGCCATTTGGCCACCTAGGTTGCTTGATGTACCAAAAATACCTATTGCGTGGAAGACATTGGCTCTCGGTGCAGTCTTAAGGCCTTCACATATTTTATAAAAAAAATTAACATTTACATTCTTTAACTTTTATTACTCATTATTAATGAATCATTAATGTTTTTAACTATGATTTGAAGCCAATTTGATTTTCTTGTTGTGCTAGCATGCCAAATGTATCAAAGAGAAATTGTGGTCAATTTCACTAATAAAATATGATTTAAACAATCCAATTGCATTTTGAGGGCTATCTTTCATTTCAAAACACAAATAAAGATGACTAAATAATTAGTCCAACAAATAAAAATGACTAAATAATTAGTCACACATAAAAATTAGACAATATAACATTAAAGTGGTTAATTAAAAAAATTTGAATTGAGGGAGTGTATTGTATTATAATATAATATAATAATAATATATTATATTACAATACAATATATTATAATAATAAATTATAATATAATATGATATTATATAATATGATATTATATAATATATAATATTATATAATACTATATTAAATACTAATATTATATAATAATATAATATAATATTTATATTATAATAGAAATGTAATATTATAATATATTTAAAAGTGATAGATTTAATTTTGAAATCAAAATCAAATGAAGTAAAGAAATGAAGTAAAAAAGCGGGAAAGTGGGCGATGGTATTTGATTTTTCTAACAAAAAACATAAAAAGGTACCTATTTTCTTTAATACAATGTGAAAAATCAACCATTCGGCCTAGGGTAATGAAAAAACCCTAAATCAAAAAGAAACCGAACCCTAATCTCATTTCATTTTTCACTTGTATTTTTGGAGAAGAAACTCATTCCATTTTTCACTTGTATTTTTGGAGAAAACTCAACACCACCATGCCTGGGTAGGGTTTGAGAGTGGAATGGTGACTCATTATGTTGTTTTTGATGATTTTCTTGAAAAAATAAATCTTGTAGAGGTAAGTCTCTAGTTTTGAAACTGAAAAATATTCTCCATTTTTAAGCATTTTATCAAGCTCACTTGGTCGCAACTGAGTATTTTCTGTTGTATTTCCTTTTCTTACCATTTGTTGATATCTCTCCTCTTTGTTTGACCGCCATTGGAGTATCTTTGAGGCTCATTTCTGAAGACTTTGGAGGGCGTCTCCTTTACAACAATCTTGTGTAAGTTTCATTATTCTTATTTCTTAAATTTCTATGAGAATAGGCTCAATTCGAGCTCAGTAGAGGCAATATGATAAAAACCCTTGTATCTCCCTACACAAATCTTGATGGGTTACTTTCTTTATGTAGAAAATGTAAAACTTTGCACTCTCAACTTACTATTTTCATTATTTCTAGGGCTTTTTGTGTTCTAATGGCCGTGACCATAACATTCTAGGTATTTTTCTTTCTGTTCATTTTCTCTTCCTCATGGGTGTGTGGTAGAGACCCAATACTCAATAAAACAAACTTTTGTATAATTGATGTTTCCACAAAGGAAAATCCAAAAATTATATAAATGACATGCCCTAAAATTCTTTCTTTAATTTTCTTTTATGCTTTTCATTCAAGTAAAGTGTCTGATTGTGAATGGGATGAATGATAGATTGGACAGGAGTAGCTAAAGTGTGTCTGAATTCCCAGAGAGAACCTTCATAACTAAGAAAATTATTATATTTATTGGAAATCTTGATTTTAATAGAGGGCTTTGTTTCAGCTTCTTTCCATTTAATATCACAACTTTTGGAATTTCCTGAAATCTCTGGCCTATTTTCATTCATTTTCAGATTTTGTTCTTGAAGTAGATTTTGTAAATAATCTAGGCTTGTATTCTTGAATCCATTTTATTCTCACAATGCTTTCAATAATTTATTTCAAGCACATTCACAACTTCATAGTGTATCTTCCATTCATGGTTGCAGTCACGGCTGATAATATACATTTAAGTTTTTTTGAAGGTTTTAGTTTTTCTTAAATAATTTTATTACTAGCTTAGTTTTTTTGAAGCAATTTTTTTTTTTTAGTTTTTCTTTTTCATTAGAAAAGAAAAATTAAAAAAGAAAGGTTGCTTTTATATCTAAATTAGTAATTGTTAAATTAGAAATTAGAAATTAATTTAAATTTAGAATGAAATTTATGTTTTTAGTTTTTCTTAAATAATTTTATTACAATAGAATTTTAGTTATCAAAGACGTTCTAATATTTTTTTAGTTTTTCTTAAATAATTTTATTACTAGCTTAGTTTTTTTGAAGCAATCTTTCTTTTTTAGTTTTCTTTTTCATTAGAAAAGAAAAACTAAAAAATAAAGGTTGCTTTTATATCTAAATGAGTAATTGTTAAATTAGAAATTAGAATTTAATTTAAATTTAGAATGAAATTTAAGTTTTTAGTTTTTCTTAAATAATTTTATTACAATAGAATTTTAGTTATCAAGAGACATTCTAATATTTTTTTTAGTTTTTCTTAAATAATTTTATTACTAGCTTAGTTTTTTGAAGCAATCTTTCTTTTTTAGTTTTTCTTTTTCATTAGAAAAGAAAAACTAAAAAAGAAAGGTTGCTTTTATATCTAAATTAGTAATTGTTAAATTAGAAATTAGAATTTAATTTAAATTTAGAATGAAATTTAAGTTTTTAGTTTTTCTTAAATAATTTTATTACAATAGAATTTTAGTTATAAAGAGACATTCTAATAATTTTTTTAGTTTTTCTTAAATAATTTTATTACTAGCTTAGCTTTTTTGAAGCAATCTTTCTTTTTTAGTTTTTTTTTTTCATTAGAAAAGAAAAACTAAAAAAGAAAGGTTGCTTTTATATCTAAATTGGTAATTGTTAAATTATAAATTAGAATTTAATTTAAATTTAGAATGAAATTTAAGTTTTCAAGATATTGTGGTGATTTGATTTAAAGAATAATACAATAATTGAATACAAAATAGAAAAAGTTAGAGATTATTTCTTTTGCAAATACATTTCTTTTGCAATATCACTAATTCTATGCATTTTTTATTTATTAAACTTACTTTGATAATCTAGTAATATATTTAAGATATTACTTTGATATTTATTCTTTTGCAAATGCATTTCTTTTGCAATATCATTAATTCTATTCATTTTTATTTATTAGACTTACTCTAATGCTTATGGGTATCTGCATTTAAGATATTAATTGTTTATAGCTATTTAGTAATATGTTTATGGACAGTACATAGCAAGGAGATATTGCTTTGATAAGCTAGTAATATTTAAAATATTACTCTGATATTAATTCTTTCACAAATGATTTTTTTTGTAATATCATTAATTCTATGCATTTTTATTTATTAGACTTACTCTAATGCTTATGGGTATCTTCTTTTAAGATATTCATTGTTTATGCTACCTAGTAATATGTTTTTTATTTATTGTGGATAGGTACAAAGCAAGGAGAAAATGCAAAACTAGTGCCTTACTGGATGCATTTACTGCCCATCTCTTGTGCAATAGTGGCATCACTGAAGACATACATTCACACTATTTGGTTTTAATTTTTTTTCAATTTTAAAAGTATAATAAATTAGCAGCTTGCATACTGCAAAAGATTTTGTATTCAAAACTCTATATGTAGAGTTCTTTGTAACATATTTTATATACAGTTTGAATATATAGAGAATTATTTTCTAATGTTGTTTCAATCCAAAATTAGTTAAAGTTTTAATAACATAAGAGCTTTAAAGTTTTATATTATTCAATCACAATAGAATTTTCTCTTGGTTTGCAATTTCATAGACTAGTTATTGTAATAGCATTCTCCAAACATAAGAGTTTGCATACACATCTGAAAGCATTAGTTCATAAATGACTAAATAAATGATTAACATGACTAAACCATGACTAAATAAATGACTATAATGACTACCATGACTAAATAAATGACCAGTTAACAATAATCAATGACTAAATTAATGACTAAATATATGACTAAATAAATCACTACCATGACTAAATAAATGACCAATTACCAACAATCAATGACTAAATTAACAACTAAATCAATGACTAAATAAATGACCAAATCAATGACCTAATCAATGACTAGATAAATGACTAAAATAATTTAGTCATAAATTTGGCCACGTTATAAATGATCGGCAATAAACTACTAATGGTCACGTGACCAAAATTAGTCATTTATATGCAATTTTTAGTAGTTTATTTAGTCATTTATTGTTGTTTTTGTATTAGTGGATGCTCATTTGGATAGTGCCTCATGGCTTCAATAATATTGGGTAGGATAGGATCAATGAAAATGACCCATGTCAAGATTTTTACCATAAGCAAGTGTAAAGTGTACACCAAAATTTTTACCGAGATCAAGATAATTTGGAAAATGGATATAAATGGCTGAAAATGGATTGGATAAATGGTTCATGGATGAATGGATTTATTATGGATGAGATGGATGGAATGCTGGATTTATTATGGATGAGATAAGATGCTTTCACCTAGACAAAAACACATCAATGCTCAATTCTAAGTATGATTCCTATTTTCCAAATTTTCATAATGGTACCTATCCAAAGCACCACCCATGCAGTTTTCACTAGAAGACAATTTTTTTCTTTACTGTTTTTAATCCTTTTTCTTTTTTTTTTTGGATTTTCATTTTTTTAATTTTTTTTTTGGATTTTTCTGAAATATTTTAAGCTCATGCTGAACCACTTCATGGTGTTGATGTAGATGCTTCTGTCATGATGTGCCATCGATAGCCTACTTGAAGAAGTTTCTTTGCTAAGATACGTGCACTTGAATGCAACTTTTGAGATTCCTGATTTGATTTGCTGATACCGGAGTTAACTTTGTCTTTGTGCACACATTGCAATAGAGTGCCTTTTGAATCCTTATGATGAAGGGTGGCTGCCAATACATGGTCAATGTGAGAATTGGATATCATGAGTGGAGGAGTGGATGGAGTGTGTTTAGGAATAAAATATGGATTGGTTGATAGTTTGGAACCCTTGACTTTCCAAACTTGGGAAGATGAGCAATAATGGGTGGATAAAAAAGTGTGTATGGAATTGACCAACTACTTGATATACTTTGTACATCACTTGGGAAGCCTAATTTTTCCTTTGTGGACATCTTTGATGGATACTTTTCCCTTTTTTTATTTTTCCCCATAGTTTCTTTGACTAATGGAGTTTGATAGGGATAATATTTCTTTGTACTTTTTGGTATCCATGTGTATTTGATTTGTCCTTCATGTTTCAATACTTCTTTTCCTTTGATGAGGTTCTTCTTGCTTTGATTTACATCCTTATTTTGATGTTGGTCCCAATTTGTGGATGGGGTGATGGGTGGATGAAGATTCATGATGTGGCTAGTTGTAGTATTGGCATCAGTTTCATCATAAGGATTCTTTGTGCTCCCTATGTTGATGTTTGCTTGAGACAAAGCTTCCCCCAGTATGGTGGTAGTAGCACCTTTGTTCCTTGGTTCTTCCTATTTTGAGATGTCTTGTTCAATAAGCATTCTCTGATAAATGACCACTACAAATGATGTGATTTCAATTTGCTGCTTCGCTGACTCTGAAATATCTTGTTCTGTCTGGCTTGTTTCTTTGAGTGGATAATGTTGAATATCTTCATACATAATGTCCTCAGTTTGAATTTTGGATATATCTGATCCTGATGTTGACAACTTTTTTTGACTGTAGGAATCCATAACTTGCTCTTTTTGTGTAATAATATCAAGAGTAAAGGAATCATGTTCTAAATGAAGATCTTATATGTGCCCATCCATCGAAATCATATCATGGGTAGATGAAGAAGTATGTGCTTTGTGGATATGATCATCTTGTTTAGATAGGAGAGTATCCATTAGATCATTGTAGTATCTTGGGGATACAAATTCTTGATCTTGAATGATTTGGGAATTACTTTTGACATGCTTTGGATCAAGTTTTTGACATGTGTCAATTTTGAAGGATGGATTTCTTATAAATGGTTCTTGGATATCTTCATTAGGCATGCAAAGTGACTCAATATCCTCTTGATCTTTGAGTGGACTTGGATCAAATGTTGAGTTGAGGATTCCTTCAGTATCTGTAACCATGAGGTCAAAGGATGTCAATATGTCTTGGGAAGGACCATTGCTAGATTTTGGTGAAAGATGTTGATCATGCTTTGGAATAATTTCTTGAGATATTTCCTCGAACTCATTGGATGAGGTAGAGGTATTTCCAACATGATCATTGGTGGATGGGTCATGGATTATGCCAATAGGATCAAATAATTCTAAC
Organism: Sequoia sempervirens; assembly: GCA_007258455.2. Lineage (NCBI taxonomy): Eukaryota > Viridiplantae > Streptophyta > Pinopsida > Cupressales > Cupressaceae > Sequoia > Sequoia sempervirens. Next base: position 258,250,753 of record VDFB02000015.1, read on the forward strand.
ACTCCTTAAAATAGATCATTGCCGAATATTGTTGAGGGGTTTTGATCATGACCAAAAAGTGACTCTTGATGCATGTTGATTTGATCATTGGATGGGGTAGAAACATCTACAAGGTGCTCATTGATGGATAGATCTTGATCATTATTTTCAAAAAATTTGGTGGGGAGATTTTCAATACTATTGCTAGTGGTTGAATCCTAATTATTGTCCCCAATAGTTATTTATTTTTTATCAATCAGGTCTTGGATGATATTTTTTAGTTGAATACAATCTAATGTTGTGTGTCCCTTTATTTTGTGAAAATAAAAAAGGTGATTCTCATTGTACCATGGTGGTTTCACTAGGGGCTCTTGATAGTTTTCATAGATGGGGATTTTGATGAGATTTTCTTGTATCAATTTTTGCATGATCAATTTGATGGGTCCCCCAAGAGGTGTGTATTTTTGTTTGTTACCTTGTGAGATTTTTACTTTAAATTGACCTTGTAATGATTGATCTTGGAGATGTGGAGGTTGGGCTTGTTGTTGATGTTGTTGATCTTGATATCTGACTTCTTGACATTGGAGATATTCTTCTTGATGTGGTTGTGGACACAACTCAATGCTTTGATGACATGGTTCAACCAATGGTAGAGTGTATTGATTTTGGAGTGAATATGTCTCTTGGCTCAATAATTCAATTAGTTTGGCAAGTGAAAAAATTTGATCTTAACACCCTTGATATAGTTGATTTGGATTTTGTTCAAGCGAATTTGGAATGCATACTTGTGGCGTTTGCATGGGATCATGGAAAAATTGATTTTGGATAATGTTTTGATTTGGGATGATGTTTAGATTTGGCATGATAGGTTGAAATTGAAAATTGTTGTGCTTGGGAATCATATTTCCTTGATTTAGGTAACTTTGATTTTGCATTGTGTTACCTTGACTTGGATCAATACATGGGGTCATTATCATTTTTTTTGGACTTTGAACAACATTTGTATGATTCAAAAACATATCTATCCCAAATTTTACCAAGTGTGGATTCAAAATGTTCACATTTGGTAAACTTGTACTTGATATATTCACATTTGGAATGTATGGATTTGGTGGGATACTGTTGTTTTGTTGAAGAATCACGCATTGATTGTTTAGTTGATAGATTTGTAGGTTTTGACTTTGATTTAAATCTACCATAGGGAAATGTGTTCCAAAATTTAGATTGGGCATACTCACATTTGTTGTACCATTGAGGTTTGTAGGAGATAATGATCCAATGTATGGATTGTATAAATGTGAGTTTTGATAATCAATTGGAATTGTAAGGCTTTGATAGTTTGGTTGATTTAGACCACTCATGATGTATGAATAAGGTTTATATCCCATGTTATTCTTGTGTTTTTACCTTGTTGCAAAATTTAACCTCTAAGGTGTTTAGGACCAATGATGAGATGAAGGACGAAAGGGGTGAATGATATGGGTGTTGAACTTTTAGGAACCTTGGAGGAATACTAGACTTTAGGATTCTTTGGATTTCTTGATTTGGATTGGATTTTATTTGATTTGGATAATGGAATTATAAACCCCAAGATGGTTGATGTTATCTTGGAGTAAACTTGTCTAAAAGGATGATAATTTAACTAGGTGTATGAGGAAGGATTCATCCACACACACTTAGCCAAACAAGGTGATTTTGATGTTGATTTGAAGGATTTTACCCAAAGTCTAGTATGAATGATTTTTCCAATGGTTCAAAAGTTTTTTGTGAGATGGGATTTGATTGATGTTTGAGGATGGATAAAGTGTTTGATTTGATTCTAAATGAACCTAACAAGGACCTTGTTTACAAGACCAAGATAGTGATGAACATGCTTTTCTCTAAGAGTAGTTCAAAACCAAAAGACCAATGTTTGCATGAAAACCATATGACCAAAAAATTCCAAGCACATATGTGGGGTCCAATTATTTCTTAACTTTTCTTAATGAGTTATTTTTACCACAAACACTCTCTTGATTAGGTTTCAAACGAAATGTCTAATGTCCCAATTTCTTTTCATCCTGCAAAGTCCATTATGTGGAAATTAAGGAAATTAAGGCAATAGTTTCCTAATGTTGACTTTAGGAAGAGAAAATTAAGATGTAAATTCAATGCTTAGAAACCTCTAAGGATAGGATCCCAAGGGAAAGTAATAACATTTGAATTTTGTCAAAGGTATTTGCTTCTTAAAGGGTTTGAAATTTGATAATCCTGTTGAATGTTTGTTTTCCAATGTTTGTGATACAAGGAAAGTGTTTTGATTCCAAGAAAATGCACAACCCTATGGATATTTGAGACAATATTTGTTGAATCCCTACTTGGATAAATCCAGCTACACTTAATTTTAGCAGATGATTAGATGCTTGACCACATAGGCTCCCCCTTATAGTGCACTCACTTTTCAGGTCAGCCAAGCATCTGTAGCCATGAATCTCCCATGGAATACTTCTCATCTCTACTAAAAGCCATAAAAATGTGGGGCGGCTTCAGAACAACTGTTCTTGCACCAACAAATAGATTAGGGATTTTGGCCTTTTAAACAAAGGATTTTAATATAGGCATTTCGTTCGTGGGGGATCATCCATAGAACAAGAGACCATTGTTGCCATTCTTGTTGGAACAATCCTAATGATACTCTCCTTTCCTCAAGTATCCACACTTATATATTAGTTGGAAGTCACTTGGATTTAGTGTGTTCCTGGTTGGGTCATTCCTAAGACCTCTAAAGATAAAAAAAGTGAGCAAGCACATCCATAGTTTGATCAATCTTCATTGAGAAAAAAAGAGAGAACACACGTGATAAGCTCCACTCACACTCACAAGATTTGTCAATTTTAAACCCAAATCGAAATGTGGAGGCAATATTTTTGACAACTTAATATCACAAAAAGACTTTTGATTCTCAAGATCACCGTGAAGCATGAGAGAAGTGCATACACCTTTTTAAATGACATTACTTTGTGAAAAATATTACAAAACACCAAATGAACATGTTCATTTTAAATTCCAAAAGCCAAAATTGAGTTCTTTTTAAAGCACCAAGATGAAGTGTGAAGTTTTCTTGTTAGATTTTTAGAACCCAAATTGAAATTTAATAATTGTCTAATATTATTTTTAACCCTTTGTAGCAAAAATAAAATCTTTTGTAGTGTTCCTTTTAGAGCCCAAAAATTTGGCCTCAAATAGAAAATGAAGGCAGAAAATGGAAGCCTTAGGTTATTACAATAAGCATTTAAAAATGATTTTTTCAAGTTCAAATTCAAGGCCCACTTTCAACTCAAAAATTCTCCAACGATTGTTTCCTATGCTTCAATTTTTCCAATTCCTTGTGTGAATGAAATCCCCCTATAAGATAAAAAAAAAAATTATGCGAGGATTAAGTTATTAATTAAAATCATTTTAGACATTAACTTCAAACAATTGAACTATTTTCAAAAGAAAAGACTAATGATTTTGAACCAATATATGAAGCATTAATAAGAAGCCTGCTTTCCAAAGACTTTAAAGAAAATATTAACCATAAATAGATAGTTTGCTAACACAGCTTAGAGCCTCTCCTGTTAACAATTCAATTTCAACAATCTAGGATTCCTTCTTTCAACAATGATCAGAACCTTTAGGAAAAATATTTTTAATCTGTCAGCAAAGACTAATGGATTTAATGGAAAAAAAACACTATTCATATGAAAAGCTCCTCTATAAATGAAAGACTTTGTTTACCACTCTGTGCAGCCAATCAATTACTAAGAACAACAATATTGAATACAAAGACAAACATTCAATCGATAGTTTTGATTCCTAATGCATTCAATAGATGGCTAATGAATAAAGCTTATTTCAAGAAAGATTCATTGTCCTCAAAGATTTTATTGTCAAAAGCATGAATCAATATTTTGAGAAAATAAATATTTTATTGTTAGCGAACAAAGATATAATAAAGCATGAATTAACAAATCCACAACAATAAATGCTCCAAATTTACACAGAAAAAAATATAGCTCCATATTTTGAAAACCAATGAATAGTGACATTGTCATAGAGAATTTATTGATGGCTTTTAGCATTGGCATCAACTTGTGTTTTGCTTCTCAAGGTGGCGTAGTAAATATGGTTTCATTTTTTTTTGGGTTTACGCGCTTGGTCATAAGCAAATAAATTTAAAAGTTCTTGAATGGCCCGAAAATAGTATACAACATTTAGTGAGGTACTGGTTTCATGTTTGCTTCTGTTGTCATCTTTAATGCCTACCTATGTTGATAAACCTTTGCCAACAACTATGTCTTATGTGTATGCATCATCGAATTCCAAGCCTTAATGCAATCTGTAGGATGAGTGAATGAGGGCATTCAAAATTATATGGTAAGCAATACAACACTTTCACCTATAATCTTGGCCTACTTAATAAGCATTCAACAACCCCACTTAGAATGCATAGGCATATGGACCAACCAATCGGTATGTGGAAAGCAAGTTGAGGATGAAGAAAGTAGATACCTTTTTCACTAAGAATCTATCAAATCCTCCAACACCGCAATAACCCTAAGCAAGAGTCCAATGGTTTTGGTGTTTTTGTAAAATGGGTAATGCTCTAGTGCATACTTCTTTACTCCTAGTGACCTTTCACAAACTTTAGATGTGTGCACTGATGACTGTTTTCTATTCTAGTTTCCCTCACACATGAGCTAAGTGAATAAACAAATGTATTTTTCTTATAAAGGAAAACATTAGTACTCAAAGATGAGCCAAAAATAACAACACGCAATCCTTAAACCTTTGAACTTTCGCTCTCATTCATAGATTTAATGAACAAGCTAATGAAAAAATATCAATTAAATAAATGATAGTGTGTTAAATCGAATACAACAGGAGAGAAAGAAATTTAAAAGTACTCGTAAACCCTACTAAAAGTTCAATCCCATAGAGTATATCATGCAACCTTGTATAGTAATCAGAGAAACCTACACAAAAAATTATTACCAGATATTCATCATCTAAAATAAGTGGAAATGGCACATGGGCAATGACAAGTTATCTACGTGCTCAAATACTTGTTGACTCATTTGGGAAATTGTTCGTAGGCAAATAAAATAATGTATATCTAGAGAGATGTGCTTTAGTTGACAACAAAAATTAGTTGGTGATGGTGAGAGACAATTGAGCTACTTGAGAATATTTGAGGAGATTTGTGGCCTACCCAAGACTTATAGCTTTTAATATAAGTCCCCACTCACAGAATAAATTTACAAAGTCCCATTTAAAATAATTTCTAGATACATAGCTGCATAATCTCGGTAGAGGGTCGCAGAGGAAGGAGAGGCCAGCGAATGAATTTTTTAAACTTTCAAACTAATGCAATTGGCAGGCGTAAAATCAAATTCCATGACTTATATAAAAGCTCATATAATTTCTTGCCCCATGCAAAAATTTAAAAAAGACATTTGCTATTTATCTCAAGAGTCACATTCAACCATTGGTTATTGCTTGTCATCGTTGGCATCAGGCTGAGCAAGGGCAGTTGCAACTCGAGCTGATCATTACATTAGCATTTATTAGCGGTGAGATAAAGGGATGGGAGAAACCAAAAAAAGAAAGGGCAATCTTTAACAAAAAGGCATGGAGAAATAGCCAAGATGTAGATCGAATCAAATCTCCCTTGGTTTCACTCTAAAACAAAAAAAAGTAGAATACTAAACAATGTATTTGAAATCCTCAAAGCATAACAATGGCCCCCGCAAACTTAGATACTAAACATGAAAGAATATAATGCACATTATAAGAATTTCAATGGTTCCATAGTTCAAGTATGCTGCAAGGACGAAAGTCATCAATAAGCCATTAAACATTTTTATGCCAGCCTCAGTTGTAAAGCCCAGAGTGAAATGTTGTATTCAATGTTATAGATGAGATTGAATTACATTTGAAAATGATTCAAGAAGCACATTTGATGTTAATTAATGCTGCCATGCCAATAGTAAAAACACACCAAATTCTACTATCAACAATACATCAATCAATTAGAAGCTTTAACATAAAATCAAATATTGCATACATTAAATGGACAAAATATGGCATTATGTTGAAGGAATTGGGAAAAAAAAAAAAAAAAAAAACCCTTTCATATTCCAAACATGAATAAAGCTGAATGTATGAATGTATACCTAAACCCAATTCCTATGTATATCATTTAATGTGTGCAAGTTTTAGCTTTTTTTTACTAGAGACAACACTCTGCCTTGCACCATCTTACTTATCTCGCCCAAGGAAGTACTTAACACATGTGACCCATTATAGTTAAAGTAATAATAATTGATGATAAAAATGATAATAATAATAGAGCTGACAAATGCATAGTACAACTACATCTATATTTACACACACTAAAGGCTAAAACAAGCAAATAAAGGCATTATTAGCAGAAAAAAAGAGAAGCAACAATATCTAAATTATTATTTTTTTCTTAAAAACCTAGTTGACCCTAGAAATAGATCTCAAAATCAGGATCCCAACATTTTTAGATATGCCTAAAATGGATTGGATGCAAATGGAGGCTACTGAGTAGCCCCACAATGGGCACTAAAATGTGGATGCCTTTTCTGCATTTTTCTCAAAAACAAACCAACATTACTATTGTTAGTTAAATGAAGCAACTCAAATAGAGCATCCCTATGAAATACTTAATCATGTTAAAATATGAAAATGAGATGAATAGAGCAAGAACAATAAAATGAAAGCACATAAGAACATGATCAAACCCTATCCCATAGTGGGTTGGTGCTACTTTGATGTGGAAAGTAGCCCTTTCCCAATCCTTGATAAGCTCTTGGGTGATGGATGGAATGCCTTGAAGATGCTATGTGATATGATGAACAAGATGCAAGATGATGATCAAGATGACAAGTGAGATGAATGTGTGTATAGCAAAGATGCTAAGATTGTGGATCCTAAATTAGTAAAAGAGTCCTCCATTTATAGGAATGAAGGATGGAATAATGAAAAACATGGAGGATGTGGGACAAAACATCAACCAATGGCCAAATGCCACTTGTCAACATGTGAATGGACAAAGGTGGAGCACCTTTGGATGAATGTGCACATTAATGCTATTAGGTGGATATTTGAAATTTGAAAGTTGGCTTGTTGGAGGGAGAAGAAAGAGTCTTAAATGCCAAGTGGGAGACATGTAAGAGACAATGTAAGAGGAGTTAATGCCATGTTGGAGGACAAGTCCACTTGGAGGGATTTTCAAACTTGGAGGAATATTCCCTTTTAATGCCATTTTGAATGATAATAGAAGAAATAATAAATCAAATAAATTGATTTATTGTGCAAGTTGCAAAATCTAGAGAATTGGGGGATTAGACTAGCATTAATCATGATTTGATTAATTTTAATGGAGGTTAGTTGATTGTGACATTCAACTTAAATATTTGGATTTATTTAAATTAAATGAGAAGATAAAGAACATTAGAGATTTAATTAAATATTTGGATTTATTCAATTAAATGAAGGAACTTTAGGAGATTAATTAAATAAAAATTGATTTGTTTAATTAAATGAGGAGCATTAGAGATTTAATTAAATAAAATTGATTTATTTAATTAAATGAAGAATATTAGATGCATGATGTCAATTTTGCATGTCTACGGTACAAAATTAGGATCAAGTGTGTATATTAGTACACGTACAATCACCCATGGGGCTATAAAAAATGAGCCCATGGATCATAAAAATAATCCTATCTCTAATCAAAAGTAGGCTAGCCCTGTTGGTTTCCCTCACCCTCACCGACCTATCTCTCTCGCTGATCCTTTGGAGGCTAGCATCTTGTCTGCTGTGAAAAATCTGGGACCTGGGATGCTCGGGGAACAACCTGATTATAATGAACTCTATAATAATTGGCCTCTTGGAATGCTTCCCTGTATGTCCGCAAGGACATTGTGCTTCAGGAGGAGGATGCTACCATACTCTCGAGCTGTTGTCTACAACCCATCTCCTGTGCTGCCCTAAGCTCTATAGCCTATCTTTACTTCATGGCCTGGTCCCAATTAGTCCTCAACTAATTTGTTTGTTATGTCAGTGTGATGACCTGTCCTTGCAAACCATGTATCTAAGCCTAAAGCTATAAAATCTACCCATCTCTAGGGTTTGGGTGTGGTATTGGATGGTCCTAATGACCATCTCTAGGTGGTGTTGGCTACCTGTCCTGGTCTTGGTGACCATCGCTATGCTTCTCTGGCTAGTGGGGAGGTGATCCTCCTCCTCCTCTACCTCTACCTCTGCCACCATTGTTGTCCCCGTATTTGTTGCCATCTCTATCTCCCCTACCTGCTCAGTCCCTCTTGTGCCCTGCACCTCGGCCTCTCAGTCTCCTCCTCGGTAACTATGCACTAGGAACTATCAATCGAACTAGAGGATGGAACCAATCTCTATATGCCTATGTGGTCCCCGGGTCTGCCTGTCCTTGATGGTAAGGCCATGGTTTGGCCACTAGCTGCATAAAGCTTGTACTGTGTCCATTTCCAAGATTGTCAAACCCCATGTCATATCCCTCATAGTACATGCAAAGATGGCCACATACTGGTCATCGGGTCAGTCCTATGTGTCCCCAAACTGGCAGGCCACTCTGTATGGAAAATATCTCTTGATAATTGTATGCTCTCGGCCCTGCATTAGCTAGTCATGTCTGGTGAAGAATAAATATTATACATCATACTAGGCCGACATACCAAGATAGGGTCTCCAAGTAAAAACTATCATCTCATCAAGGACCCATCGCTAGTGTTGCATGCCTACTACTCCTGTATGAGAAAATGAAAGTCCACCCCTATATCTCTAGATGATTGGGTCATCCAACTCCATGTCTATAGGTACAAATCTCATACGGTGAAGCATTGCAATGTACTCCTAGGCCCAAATTTGTAGTAGTGTGACCCCTGATCTGATGGAAGTGTTGTCACAATATGTGAACTCATGAAGATCATGGTAAAGAGAGGCCATCATCACTGGCCCCCAGGTGAAGCACTCCCTCCATTAGAGTATCTACTCCCAAGCAAGCCCCCATCTTAGGCTGAAGTATTTCCCATGATTGTCTGGTGCCATGAGTCCTGAAATGATTGCAACTATTATCAATCTAAAGGGTGGTACCACAAGCCTATACTGCTTGAACTCAATCTAGCCCTCTAAAAATATAATCTCGTTGATGCCCATGATATCATAATAGGTGTCCCTGCTGGCCTTCACATCATAAATCACCTGCAATCCATGGATTGGCAAGTGCATAATGCACCAAAAATCCTCTAAAGTCACTATGGCCTTACCTATGGGGAGGTGAAATGAAGATGTCTCACTATTCCAATGCTCCACCTGTGCTGTCATAATCTCTAAGTGTGTCTTGATTGATGGGGCATAAGTGATGTACCATAATACGATAGCCCCCAGGTGCTCCTGTTGTATCTCATCCAAAGGAGGATCTTAGGTCAATCTGGCCAAGATAGATGCTCGGTGCTCCCGTGAATGAACTGGCTCCATGTCCTCCTGCATCAACAATGTCACTGTGTCAAGTTTCATAAAAAATTGAGATCTTATTTGAAGTTTGCACAATCAAATCAGCATATGCGTCACTAGTTTCATTTGCATTGTAGTTTGAAGGGGCGGTTAGTGGTGCTATATGGTGTTGCTAAGAGCTTAAAATTTCCAAACTCCACTGCTGCGGTGTAGTTTGCAAGTGACTTAGTTTGACTCCTAAACCCTAAATTTTAAATAGGCTGCCATGGCGCTAGGTGCATATGCGATGCTCTTTGAAGCAAACCCTAATTTTTGAAACTCCATTTCCATGGTGCTATACTCACTTGCGACATAGTTTGAGCCTACATGATGCCAATTTAAGCTTTTCAGCGGTGCTATAAAGCACTACTTGAATTTGTTTGACTTTGAACCCTAATATATGCATGAAAAAATTAGAAAACAAAGTTGGGACAAGATGACATACAACAATTCTTGTGTTGGGAAGCCTCTGGTACACTCGCACATGATTGAAAATGTGTCATGGAAGCACACATTACACCATCTTGATCAACCCTCAGAGCTCAAATTGCAAAATTCTCTAAAGGCTATATGTGCAAATGAATTGGAAGTGGCCCTTGAGGCCTATTTAAGCCTAAAAGTTAGGAGTTTTTGACCTTGTTTAGCTGTCCATCTAGGGTTTTGGACCCCTAAGCCTATTTCACCCAACTGAGGGATATTTTGCATTATTTTTTTTGTTTTTTCACATGTTTTTGGGCATCTCGAAGCCTTTTTAGATCCGTCAAGCACCTTGTCCTCTTTTTTTGTGAGATCACCCAAAATTTAAAATTTTCATCCGATCTCTCAAGGGGGCAATATGGCAACATGTTTCTTCTCATAGGGGCAGTAGTGGGGCAATTTCAAAAAATTACTTTTTAAAATTTTTTTTGATCAAGATAGTTTATTCTTTGAACCAACACAACAATTACTTTTCTTCAAAGAGGGGAAAAATGTAGAAAAGGAATTAATGTACCCACATTTGATCTTGATTTACTAACATCATTTCATCCTGAATTATCTTCTTAGCTAATCATCACCCTTCATTCCTTAATTGAATAAATCAAATTTATCTAATTAAGTTGTCATCTCTTGTTAATTAAATAAATCAATGTTATTTAATTAACCCTCTAGTCTCTATTTAATTAAATCTCTAAAGTCATTCTATTAAATTAAATTAATCCTTATTTAATTTAATCTAACATCATCCCTCTTTAATTAAATAAATCAACATTTTTTATTTAATTAAATCTAAGTCATATTCCTCTCAACTTTGATTTAAATCAATCCAAAAATATAAATCAAATTGTCACATCAACTAATCTCCTATTAAATTAATCAAATCCTGATTAATTTAATCCTAATCACCTAAATCCTCTAGACTTTTCCACTTGCACATGAAAATGCATTTAAATGATTTATTAAATCTCTATTTTCTTTCAACATAACATCTCTAGGGGAATACTCCTCCAAGTTTGAAAATCCCTCCAAGTGGGCTTGTTCTTCAAACAAAGCATTTAACCCTCTTTCATGTCCTTGTGCATTGATCCAAGTGGCATTTATTTCATTTCTTTCCCCCTCCAACAAGTCATTTGATGAATTTCAAAATCCACCTAATATCATTTATTGTGTACATTCATCAAAATGTGCTCAAACTTCCTCCATTCACATCTTGACAAGTGGCACTTTACCATTGGATGTTCAATGATCCCACATTCATCCATTTTTTCTCATTCTCCATCATTCTCATCTATAAATATGAGGCTTTCCTTTGTATTTTGGATCCACAACTTAGAGCAAAGTTACTATCTTCACATTTGGAGCAAGTTTATCCATTTCTATAGCATTTTTTATCATCATAGTTAGGTTATTGTAGATTTCATCAAGGAAGCACATTGTTCATCATCATCAAGTGGATCAATCTTCATCAAATTGGCACCAATTCCCACCTCAAATTGGCACCAATTCCCCCATGGGATTAAAAGTTTCCATGCTTAAATAGGATTTAATTGCTTTTCTTCTTTTGTTCTTCATTTCTTTCCTATTTTGAGCATTGTAGATGAATTTCATGGGGAATCTTAGTTATAAATTATGGATCTAATAAATTATGTTTTTTTGCTATGTTTGTGCAGATCTAGGATTGGGGTTCACGCAAGGAAAGTAATGCTAAAAAATTTAGTGAAAGTGTCATTATCCAACAAACATTGAGTCCAAGATCTATTTTGTGAAAACATTGAGTTCTTGAGGTTTTATCACTTTAGAGATGAAATATGTTTCTCATCATCTTGGTCTTGTAAAAAAAAGGCCCCTTTTAGGTTAACATATTTTGGGTCAAAAATTTCATCCATCTTCATCACATTTGACTTTCCACTTCACAAACAACTTTAGAAACTTTGGACACATCAACACTCTAGGACTTAGGAAATTATCAAACCAATCTCATAACTTAGCTATTTTTTGTGTGAAATGAATCCTTTTCCATACACTTAGTTGAGTTAGTCATTGCACTTTTGAACTAGTCTATGTTAAAGGTCACAATTCTACCTTGAGAGTTACAAGTTCATTAGAACCTTTTATCCAAAACATCAAAACATCAAACCTTTAAGTCTAAAAGAGTTGTCCAAAAGTTTAGAAATCTCATCCCCCTTATCACTCACCCTTTTCATCATCCACTCACATCATTGGTCCAAAACAACTTAGAGGGTCCCTTTCATCTAAATTTGAGTCAACTAGAGAGTTTCAAAACTATAAATCTCAACACACGTTTCCCATAGTTGACCCATAATTTATCATTACAACGAGATCACAACACAAGAGAAACATGGAGCAAACCAAAATCACATCCACCACAAGTGATCTAAACCCACAATAATTTGATCCAAGGAGCCATTCTACCCCCTCACAATCCCAAAATCTATTATATAAAGGGTATGAGGTAAAAGATGTCACAAAAAACCCCCATGAGCTCACTAAGGAAGAACTCCTCGAATATCAACAAGATCCTAAGACAAGCCACATTGTTAACACTTTGATGAAAAAGAACCCTACCCAATACATGCTAGCTCTAGCAAAAGAAGGGGCTAAACTCCCTTCTACATTTTATTTTGACACAATTAGGGAAAAAACTTAGAGAATGTGGCTTCAATTCCACCAACTTTCATCGCACAAACCTTGCCACAAGGATTGATTCAATCTATAAATCAACCTACTATATCCCTTGTGCCAAGTAAAATGTCAACTCCTAGTCTTGCAACAAGGATTACAAAAAAACCTTGGTCTCACACCCAATGTAGAAGTCAACACACTTTTGGGTACTCAAAATACCAAGATTCCACAAAGCATAAATTGGACACCAAAATTTGGTGTCCCATCACATTCTTCCACCACTATTCCTCAAAATCCTCTACATCCATATGTCCCTCTCATATTCCATAACACAACAATGACATCAACATTTTGAGTGCAACCATCTTCCTCCATCACCACCACAAATACCCAAAGTGTGCCCACTGTTACATAAAGTAATGTGAACCAAGTACCTCAAGTGGAAAAAAAAGGGAAATTAAACACCCTCACACAAGGTCAATTGTTAACAAGTGGTTCCAACTACCCCATTGACACATAAAAACAAGTGGCTCCACAATCCACTCAAACCAATCCACCAACCACATCAAACCCCTTTGTCGTGAATCCAAATCAAAACAACACATTGATCACAAATCCCATCAACCAAGGTAATACCTTGGCCCCAAATCAAACAAAAAAAGGGAACCCTCAACACATTCATCAAGGGAACCCTTCCAATATATTGAATCAAGGTCAAAATGTGTCATCGATATCGTAACACCAAATGACATTATCATCTTTACCATTGGTCCCCCAAGCCATGCAAAATCAAATAAGACCCCAACCATACATTCTTCCATCCCAATCAACAATTTTACAAGGAATGATAGCACAAAACAACCCCCAAACACTCAACACACAACAAAAATATCATAACTACACTCAAAATTCATCTCACGTACCCAAAAATAATTTTTTTTTAACCCAATACGGTACAACGTTGCAACAATAACAAGCCTATCAACAAGCATTGCAACAACAACAAGCTCACACTCTAGCCTTCCAACAAGCACAATAAGCCTATCAACAAGCATTGCAACAACAAGAAGAAGCTCAAGTGCAAGCATTGCAACAACAACAAGCTCAAGTGCAAGCCTTGCAACAACAACAAGCTCAACAATAGGAATTAATTGCACAACAAAAACAACAATCCCAACAACAAGCATTGCTCACTCAACAATAACAAGAAGCCCAACAACAAGCATTTATTGCTCAAAAACAACAACAAGGCTTGTACTACAATCCCCAATACTACACCAATGCATGACAAAATTCCTTAAATCTAAATGCACAAGGAGCATATAAACCTCCCCCACTATCACCACTACACACACAATACCAAACTCCACTCTACACACCATATTAAAATCCCACTTACAACTCATCCACCAGTCCATAGTATGCCACATATGCTCCTCCATCAAATATGAAAGGTTATGTGCCCTAATAGATCAAGGTGCTCACATAGTAGATCCAAGAAGCACAAATAGAAAAAACCAAGAAACCACATGCACAAAAAAACTTGTGTCCATACCCATTTGATAGGAACATCATGATAGTACCTTTTGTAGACACCTAAAAATGACCTAGGCCTACAAGCTTCATTTTTACCACTTTCGTCCTAGCATAATTATGACATTTAATTATGTCCTTGGTCCACATTCGACTATTGATTAAATAATTCATAATTATTTAATTAATTCATGTCCTTTTATTCTTCATGATTATTAAATAAATAAATTTTATTTATTTATTAAATACGTCATTAATTGGCCAAGTCTTCCCTTAATTAAATAAATTTCTTAATTTATTTAATTCCCCTCTGTCATATGTTTCTTCTTGATTATTAAATAAATAAATTTTATTTATTTATTTAATATGTCACTAATTGTCTTAATTAAATAAATGGATTAATTTATTTAATTAATCAGTCTTATCTGCTAAATTAAATAATTAAATTTAATTATTTAATTGCCAATTAATATTCCTCTCATTTTAAATAAATTAAATTATTTAAAATGTCATGTCAATCCTAACTGTCAGTCCTTTTTGATAAATAATTTGAAAAAGATTATTTATTATCTTTCAAAATCCATAATTTGAATTAATTTAATTCAAATTAGTAATTAATCTTCTAAAAATCAAACAATCGGGCAGATTCTTGATTTTTCAAATCTTATCTTCAGTCCAAATCTTATCTCTTTGATTTTTCGAATCTTGCAAATCAGGCGATCTTATCTCTTTGATTTTTCGAATCTGGCAAATCAGGCAATCTTATCTTCTTGATTTTTTGAAAATATTCATTATCTAATTAATTTGTCTCATTTATTCTTCGCCGTCGATCTGAGTTTATTCCGACCATTCGATTAAGGATTTTTCCCTAACCCTAATTAGGGATTCTCAGGTTAAATCTAGATCGTTCGCTTTAGGGTCATTTCATTGATTTATCTCGTCTGTCTGTTTGAAATGGCCTTTTCTATAAAATGCCATTTCCTTCTCATTTTTCAGATCTTGACATTTTACGTAATTACAATAGGCATTTACTTAGCTTCACATTTCATTGTCATAGGCAATTGTAGTATTTCATTATTGGCATTAGGTTTTAGGCATTTGATTAATATTGACATTTGCTTTAGACATAGACATAGGCATTGACAATAGTCATAGGCATTTAGATTTTTAGTAAATCCTTCAACACTTGCATAGGACTTGGTCATTTGTCATAGTTGCTCATACACGAATCTGAGGGCATCTCTATTTACTACAAGCTAGGAGGTGTAACGAAGGTGAAGCATGGAAGATGGAGATTCTTGGTAATATTGTTCCTTTCATTTTCATTATTTTCCATTGTACTTCGTTATATCATTGGATTTTAATGTTATTTGTGCTAACAATTTAACAAATCTGATTTTCCCTTGATTACATTGGTGAACCCGACATTTTGGACAGAAATTTGTGTGTTCTTGTTTGCTTTCACTATTTTGTAGGTTACAGCCAAGACGTCTTACGAAATCCCGTCACCTTTATTTGAGCACAGAAAAATGGGCGAATAAAATATTTTCAAATGTTTTCTGGGTTTTGTAGATCTCAGTCTCAAATTTCCAGAACATCAAATGGTTTTAAATTTTGTTACGATTTGAGAAAGTAAGGTCTGTTTTAGTGATCGCTATTTTTCTAAATTTCATTTTTAAAACCCGCGTTTCTTTTTTTTGCATATAACATTTTTTTTGTGCAGAATCGTAGAAAATCCTTTCTGGGTTTTGAAGGTTGGATTTTCAGCTTTCCATGGATATCTACCACTTAAAATTTCATTAAGTTTTGAGCAAGTTATCGCCATTTTAAGTTGATGCTGTCAATAAAGGTTTATTTTTTATTTTTATTTTGTTACTAATCAAGATTGGCAGCTTGTTGGCGGTTACTATTCGTGGGTTGAAGACAAACACTAAACTACTAACGGATTGTCTTGTAGGTTCGATTGTCAAAGGCCAAACAACAAAATAATGTGTTTACATTTTTAGTAGTGTAACTCACATTTTATTTGGTGCAATTAAAATGAACCTATGCTTTCTTTGTTTGATTGTGTTTGAACAAATGGTAGGTGATTATGCTCTCACCTTGTGAAAACTCGGTGATCAGAAAACTAGACCCATTTTTTCTATTTTTACCTTTCACGATTTGGTATATCGGAGTATCCTCTCCCCTCGCGCTTTCGAGCGATCTTGGGTGTAAGAGAAACAGTTACTGACTCTAGAACTTGGGCCTGTTCTGGTGGAAAAAATTACTCACCCCAGGACGACTCAGACCGGTAGCACCCTGACACCGAGGGACTTCCAGCTGGTATATAAAAGTGGGTTCTTGGGGAAACCCCAAGAATCACGAGCGTGGTTCCAACTAGATGGATCTGAAAGGGGACTCTCGCCGCATGGATCATGCCCCACGAACGGAATGCCTGAATTAAAAACCTTTGTTTTAGAATCCAACTGTTCTATTGGCCGTTGCTTGATATAGTGCAGGGTACAGTATCATGCCCGAAGATACTCACTACTGATCCCCTTGAGTAGAGATAGCAATTCTTGGGATGCCACTACCCAAAGAATATGAATTTGGTGTGCTCGAATGACGTTAATGAGCCTTGGAGGGGAGCCAATGCCACCAAAATTCTAAGCTATCCGCTATCGAGAAGGAAAGGTGTTTATCACCAATCCGGGGTATAATAGGTGGGCTATATTAAGTATACAAACCCTTGGCCTATTGGCCTTTTAGGATTGTACTTGTTTCATATGAGCTTGCTTACACCAAAACATTGTGCTTGTCAAGTGTTTTCTAGATTACTCAAACAATATACACAACATTCACAAATCTAGACAAAAACAGTTGACCTTGGATAACTCAGACTTTTCAACAAGACATTAGAAAACAATCTTAGTCCTCATTTTGAACTTAGAATTTGCATTGTTCATCTTAGTCATCATTTTGAACCTAGACCTGACATTTATAACATTAAGTCCTTAGTCAAACATCATCATCTTAGTCCTCATATTGGCCTTGACAACCTTGTCATCATGCATTAATCATTTTCTTAGGAAAATGTCATCATTATCTTGCATTGTCATCCTTTATTCTAAAAATACAAAAAAATTAGTGGCATAACTTGTCATCTTAGTCTTCATTGTCCTTTGGCATTAGTCATTTTCTTTAGACAACATTGTCATATTGCATCCCTTATTGTCAAAAATCCAAAAACACAGTCTTGCATTGTCATCCTTTATCCAAAAAAATTCAAAAAACATAGGCTAGTGTCATCCTTGCATTTAGTTGTCATTCTCATCATTCTCATTTGAGAAAATCCCTTTTACAGTTGAGACTAGGCTTCAAAGACAACAACGACAAATGACAAACTTTGGACAAGATTCTTATCCCAACATTGACAATAAAACTTACAACACAAACAAACATTGGACTTTTTCTGACCCATTTCACAACATGAACATGCAATCTTCCATGAATATGCCATCTTCATCACAAAACATTTTTGAGCCATTCATAGAAAGAGACCAAAATGGACGAGTATATTTCAAAGACATAGAAGTTGCAAAGAAAAATCCTGATATATTATCCTTTGCAAAAAAAATAGTCTTACGTGACCCTCAAAGGTATCTATCCATGTTTTTGGATGAAGGGGCTAAGTTACCAGAAGGCTTTGACATACATACTTTGCCACCATCTGTCTACCCTCACAATCAACAGTCACTTGACACAAATCCTTCCATTAATTCACAACAAACGTCCACTTATCACCCTTATCCTAACCTTGACAAGGGAAGCCAACTGTCCACTAGTCTATTCCAAACCTCCACGTCATATTCTGACCCTTCACCTATCAATCCCATCCAAGCCTACATCCCTTATCAACTATCTACCAACTCATGTCAAGTCCCCACATCATACCACACCAATCTAGTCGAAGTCTCCATGTCATATCCTTCTCCTTCAATAATTAATCCAGTCCAAGACTCCATGACATATTCAGTCCAAGATACCATGTCATATCCTAGTCCTTCACATACTAGTCCAGTCCAAGTTCCCACATCCTATCCTAGTCCTTTGGTCATTAATCCTTTTCAAGTCACCCCCTCACAAGCCACATCTAGTCATGAAAATTCTATCATAGTCCAAAGTCAAATCCCATTTAATAAACTTGATGATACATGTCAAAATGAAAACCCAAAGAATAACCTTATAATGTCACCCTCATGTCAAGAACAAGGTAGTCCATCCCATGACCCTATCTTAAACTCCATTCAGGGAGTCCCTCAAGACAATCATGACATCCAAAACACACCTATCCATGACAACCCCATCTTTGAACAAGACCCTACCATTGACCAAGAAGTCCAAATCCATGACAACCTCACTTTTGACCAAGACCCTATTGTTGACCAAGAAGTCCAAAACGATCCACTCAACCTTTACACCATTTATGATCAAATACTTTTCAATCCTATACAGGCGTCGACTATTGATAGTTTCCAAAATGAGACACTTGCCTCCATGGGACACATAGACGATATTCCTCAAGCACAAGAGTATTCCAATATGGACATATTTGAAAATAATCAAGCTATAGCTGAATTTACTAGACTCTATGACACTGACCATAATGATGGCTTCGACATTTCTTTAGAAGCACCAACATAATCATCTGAACTTGACATGTCACAAGATCAAGCCAAAGATATCAGTCAGGAATATGTCCAACAAGACAATGAAGCTAAGACACTTTATCGCTTAGGGTCATCTATCTTTGTCAGAGCAGGCTTTCTCGCAGATGAAAATATTACAAGTGACAGTGTCCATAGACATCATGATGGGTTAGCATCTTGCTTTCAAAACAAAAAATACCCCATCACAAACAAAATCTTTCAAAACATGCAATATCAAGGCAAAGGACTAGGCATACACGAGCAAGGCATTCTAGAACCAATACAACTTCAGGCAAATTATAGACATCAAGGTCTTGGCTATTCTTCAGACAACAAATCAAATGATGTCAGTGGTACCTCCTCGATACTGGGGGCAACTTTGTCAGATACAAACGTCAAAATGGAATCCATGAAAAATCCTTGTCATAAGATTACTGCCAACACCCCCTCCACCCACACCATGAATCGTCATTCTATCATGAATCAACCTCCCCTTTGGGACCAACAAAAACAAAAGTCTTACAAGTCAAAAGATCAAAATCAAATGTCAAAGGCCATTGAATCAAACAAAAGGACAAGTGGACAAATGAAATTAAAATGGGTCCCAAAGAAAGATGGATCAAACAAAGACACCAAGTCAAATACAAAAGTCAATCACAATGTGGAGCCACAAGACAAGAGGACTCCCACATACAACAAATGTCCACCTCTTTCAAAATGGTCATCAAACAAGGCATCTAAAATTGTTGGTTCCAAATACCATCCCTCCAAAATTCGTCATCCACCATCCCAAGTTTGGAAAATAAAAAGTCATTCATCCAAATGTCCAAACGACCTTTCCACATCTACCATCATTTTTCATAATCCTACATCTCGCCTAAAATCCAAAAATCCTACGTCGCAAATCTGTCACATCTTGGTAGCAACTCTTTACCGCAAGGACTCTCATGGCACTCTATTGCGATGTGCGTATTTTGATAAGGCCAACTCTAGTATCAGAAAGGATCACAATGACACCGATCAGTTGTATAAAAGTGCTATGATCCTGATAAGACAACTCCTTCAGCAAGGTCATTATTGGCATATCATGGCACTAGTCTCTACATCGGCACCGTCATTTGATTTAGAACAGTCAGTGGTTATCTAAAGCATCCAGGCTATCTACAAAATCAGAAATACAAAAAAATTAAAAAATTAAAAATCGTCACCCTGATGAAAACCTGGCAAATAGACGTCTTGGTGACACTAAAAAAATCAAAAAGTCAAGAAAATAGTAAAGAGAAAAATTTCATCCAATGGTGAAAACCTGGCAAACAGGCGCCCTGGATAAGTACCATGATGAAAACCTGGCAAACAGGCGCCCTGGATAAGTACCATGATGAAAACCTGGCAAACAGGTGTCATGTGTAAAATAAATCATTTATGTGGACTCTTACACTTGGGGGAAAGTCGTCTCATTTCCCGTGCCTTCCTCATGACATTGACATCCATCTAAGCCCTATCATTTCTATCCATTTTCCCACTTACCTTGGTCTTGACATAAAACTGAGACACATAAATCATGCTTTGGGAAAACTCTTGACATGTCTATCCTTCGGTAATACACAATTCATGAAACATCATGTCATCGACCATCATAGTCTTATTGTCCTTATATGACATAGTCATTGAAAATCATATAACATTCCCTTAGTCTCATGTCTCCCGTCTTTTACCAAGGCCACCTCTCATCCTTTCATGTATGTCACCTATCTTGGCTTTCCCTTGTTAAATGGTCTAAGGATAATCATCATCCCATCTAGTCCTAATCAAGTCATTCCAATTGCAACGATTCTAATCCATACAAACACATTATCCAAAACATTACTTGACTTTGTTCCTGGCCCGGCTGTAGACCTCCATACTTTCGTCACATTATCGTCATTGTCCTCACGTTGTTTCGGGATGCGTCCTTCCCACGTCAAACAACGTTGTCATCACCTGCCAATTAGTATTCAGCTTGACTAGGGGCACAATCATGTTTATCCTTGGATTCCCATGTGTAGGAATCAATCATATGCATTTGTCACGATTCTCTTAAATGTCAAAATCCAAAAAACATCACAAAAAGTCCTGAAAAAAGCCAAAAACATCATAAAAAGTCCTAAAAAAAGACAAAAACATCGCAAAATGTCTTAAAGAAAGACCAAAAACATCACAAAATGTCCGGAAGAAAGACCAAAAACATCGCAAAAAGTCCTGAAAAGAGCCAAAAACATCACAAAAAGTCCTAAAAAAAAGCCAAAAACATCGCAAAATGTCTTGGAAAAAGACCTAAAAATCATAAAATGTCCCGAAGAAAACCAAACAAAACTTTAGACTACGCGAGACACACAAGTGCACTGTCATCTCTGGTCAAAGTCAATCAAGTCAATCAGTCCTTGTCATTTGTCCGAACTATGTTGTCTCTGCGCATTTTCTATGTAGGCAAGACTCATGCTTGAGTCCCTGAGACATTAGGTCAGTCCTTTTAGGTTTGTTAAAGTAAAATCATGACGCAATCTTGCTCACCAAGACAAAGTCATTGGGCATGTTGAACTACGAGGTCTCTGAGTGTATGACGTAGGCAAGGCCATCTATTGATGAGCCCTCGAGGCCGCACTAGGTCAGTCCATTAGGGTTCATGGCACTACACTGGCACACACGTCAAAAGTCTTCAATCAATTTTGACATGGGGGAAACTCCTAAACCAAAATAAAACAATCATTTGTTCTAACACGACTGATCTCATCAACATGTCACTCATATCATCATGACAATATTAGCATACGATCAAACACAAGTCAAACTCAGTCAAAACAAGTCAAATCATCATAAATAAGTCAAACTATCAAAATTCAGTTAGTCTTCAGATGGGTCCTTCTAAACGATAACCTCTGTCATTTACGCCTTAGGATGTGTCCTTCCTAGGCGTCGTCATCGTCATTCGACATTGTGAGTGATCCTCTTGACATCTAAAGAGCACTCTTCCTGACATAAGTATTCTTCAGATGTGTCCTTCTGAAGAACCAACTCTGTCATTTATGCCTGAGGATGTGTCCTTCCTAGGCATCGTCATTATTTCGAGGAACCCCTTACGACCATTAGGGATCAAATCCTCTTGTCATCGGCATTATCCAGGATGTGTCCTTCCTGAATTCACCTAGTCTCGACATTTTTCAAGGTCATCAAAACTTTAAACATTCAGACATCTCGACATTATCAATCATGGCATCTTGACATCAGAACAAGGGATATCCAGACGCACTTGGCAAACACTTGGCAATTGTCTTTTGATCTTTTATCATGTTATTAGTTTTTCAGTGAGATCCTACTAAGCAGGATTTAGAGAAGCAACGACGTAGCATGACAATTGACACACATGACTACTAGCTTCTCAGCGAGGTCCTAATTATGGAATTTAGAAAAGCAACGACATATCATGATAGGGATTTTTATTTTTGGTATTTTGGCAATCATGTCACTAGTTTCTCAAGGATGTCCTGGAAACATGATTTAGAGAAGCAACGACGTTTCATGATCTGTCTTTGTCTTTTGATACTTGTGGTTGATTAATGCAACAAGACTAGGGCAACCACGCTCGTAGTATGAGTCATGATCATCCTTGTCTGTGATTGTTTGTCTTATGTGATGGTACAGCCTTGCACACCTTGATCTGTCATATCATGGTGTTTGTTGGCCATCACAACAATTTTCCCAATGATGATTAAGAGCAATAAATATTAGTCCTATGGCAATGTTTTGAAGGATTTGGTCTAGGAACTTACATGCATCTCCTTTAGTCATGTCATCTTCTCTCTCTCATCTCATATAGGCATTGCATCCATATCATCATCCATATCTTTTGCACTAACATTTCTTTGTCTCTTCATATTCTAGTCTTCTCATCAATTTCGAGAGCACACCCATGTTCTTGGAACCTGTCTTTCCTCTCGAGGGGGCATACCATAACCCTCCTCGTGATTCTTCCTCATCTTATTTTGCACTAGGGTATTTTTTGACTTATTTTCTTTGTCACAACGCGACAAGTGACATTATGACAAACAGGGGCAAAATGTAGACACCTAAAAATGACCTAGGCCTACAAGCTTCATTTTACCACTTTCGTCCTAGCATAATTATGACATTTAATTATGTCCTTGGTCCACCTTCGACTATTGATTAAAAAATTCATAATTATTTAATTAATTCATGTCCTTTTATTCTTCATGATTATTAAATAAATAAATTTTATTTATTTATTAAATACGTCATTAATTGGCCAAGTCTTCCCTTAATTAAATAAATTTCTTAATTTATTTAATTCCCCTGTCATATGTTTCTTCTTGATTATTAAATAAATAAATTTTATTTATTTATTTAATATGTCACTAATTGTCTTAATTAAATAAATGGATTAATTTATTTAATTAATCAGTCTTATCTGCTAAATTAAATAATTAAATTTAATTATTTAATTTCAATTAATATTCCTCTCATTTTAAATAAATTAAATTATTTAAAATGTCATGTCAATCCTAACTGTCAGTCCTTTTTGATAAATAATCTGAAAAAGATTATTTATTATCTCTCAAAATCCATAATTTGAATTAATTTAATTCAAATTAGTAATTAATCTTCTAAAAATCAAACAATCGGGTAGATTCTTGATTTTTCAAATCTTATCTTTAGTCCAAATCTTATCTCTTTGATTTTTCGAATCTTGCAAATCAGGCGATCTTATCTCTTTGATTTTTTCGAATCTGGCAAATCAGGCAATCTTATCTTCTTGATTTTTTGAAAATCTTCATTATCTAATTAATTTGTCTCATTTATTCTTTGCCGTCAATCTGAGTTTATTCCGACCGTTCGATTAAGGATTTTGCCCTAACCCTAATTAGGGATTCTCAGGTTAAATCTAGATCGTTCGCTTTAGGTTCATTTCATTGATTTATCTCGTCCGTCCGTTTGAAATGGCCTTTTCTATAAAATGCCATTTCCTTCTCATTTTTCAAATCTTGACATTTTACGTAATTACAATAGGCATTTACTTAGCTTCACATTTCATTGTCATAGGCAATTGTAGTATTTCATTATTGGCATTAGGTTTTAGGCATTTGATTAATATTGACATTTGCTTTAGACATAGACATAGGCATTGACAATAGTCATAGGCATTTAGATTTTGAGTAAATCCTTCAACACTTGCAGGGGACTTGGTCATTTGTCATAGTTGCTCATACACGAATCTGAGGGCATCTCTATTTACTGCAAGCTAGGAGGTGTAACGAAGGTGAAGCATGGAAGATGGAGATTCTTGGTAATATTGTTCCTTTCATTTTCATTATTTTCCATTGTACTTCGTTATATCATTGGATTTTTATGTTATTTGATCTAACCATTTAACAAATCTGATTTTTCCTTTGATTACACCTTTCCCACCTAGTTTCAAGGTCCCAAAATTTGATAAATACAAAAGAAAGTGAAATACAATGGATCACATCAAAGAATTCCACGTAATGTATATGGAGGTTTCTTACAATAATTCCTGCTTGATACATCTTTTCCCATGCATTTTGGTAGGGTTAGAAATTGATTGGTTCTCACAATTGCCTCTAAGAATTCAAAACTTCAAAAAAATAATCAATAGGCTCATAGATCATTTCTCCTTCTATCTTGACATGGATGTGAGCTTAGAGGAGCTATATAACCTAAAATAAAAAGGGGGAATCCTTTGCAAACATACTGCAACAGTGGAGACAATGATCTAGCAAGAGAAAATGGACTATTCCTAAAGAACAACAAGTAGGAATCATCATTGCTAATGTTGACACAGACCTATCCTTTTAGTTAAAGATGCAATGTGTTACAACCTATGATGAGCTTATCCCTAGGGCCATCAACATCAAGAGAGCCCTAATCACACAAGGGAGCACACAAGTGTGTAAGGACAATCACCCATCCACTAGTTCTAATGAAAAGCCCCACTTTTGGGCCAAAAAAAAAATGTTACTAGTGATGGTGTTGTTGATACAAAGGTGGTTTTAACTACTCCTAGGCAAGGAAACAACCAAACCATGAAAATGCAGTAGAAAAAAACACAATCACCAAACAATCAAGAAATAATCAATGTTGCAAATACTCAACATGGACCACAAAGAACAAACAGTGCTCCTAAATGAAAATTCACTCCATTATGGAAACCTATGAAAGATGTGTTGAAAAAGTTGATATAGTCTAATCTTATCACACTCCTAGATTTCTCAAACTATCAAGAGCGAAGTTTCAATCCTCCTAGCTATAGAGAAGAACATTTTTATGAATTTCATAGATACAAAGGTCATAAAACACAATTTTTTTTTAGAGTCAAACATCTAATACAAGATCTTATTAAACAAGGAGACATTGATGTTGATAAAAAAATATGGGAATGAAAATCTAAAAATTTAGAAAAACCATATGCCTAATCATGAAAAAAAAACTATTTGGGAAAAGAATTAACCTCAAATAACATAAACCATACCCATGATACCACAGTGGGGAACATTCATGTTATTCATTCATCACAACATGAGGAATCAGTCATACATCAAGATACTATTTTAAAACAAAGTTTGAACCAAACAATAACGTCTAGAAATGTTTCATACCAAAATGACATCAAATATGTATTATATTGTGATAGCTATCCCACATATGACTCAATGATTAGACATATTGAAGAAGTTACAAAGAAACAAGAAATATCCCTTATTGCACCCATACCTACAAAAATTTGTGAAGAGTTTTTTACTGATGATGTATCATCCACCCAAGGATCATGTCAAGAGGAGACTCTTGAGGATAATGAAAGTTGCTCCAAATTGAGTCAAGATCAAGAACCCCTATCCCTAGAGTTTCATAAAGGATGAGGGACATATTCCAAACCATTTTACACTCCAAAGATATCCTCGATATCACCCCTAAGATGTTTCTTTTTGATGGACATATAGATGTTATTCATCCAAAACAAGAGTCTCCCACTCTTGATATTTCCACACAAGAGCAAGAAATGATTGAGATTCTTGATTCTT
The DNA here is from genome assembly GCA_007258455.2 of Sequoia sempervirens. NCBI lineage: Eukaryota > Viridiplantae > Streptophyta > Pinopsida > Cupressales > Cupressaceae > Sequoia > Sequoia sempervirens. Next base: position 258,276,749 of record VDFB02000015.1, read on the forward strand.
ATAGTGATTGTGCATCATCAACATCTTTTGAATCAACACCAACATGTTTTGTAGTAGTATCAACAAGTAAAGATGTCAGAGAATAAGAGAAAACAATTCATATTCCTTAACAACAAGAACCCATAGTAATATCATGTGTTCATGGCAAGTCATATTCAGTGGATATGGATCAGAGGATACCTTATCAATGCAAAGGATTAGGTATTGTTAATACCTTCACAATGCTAGGGGAAATCTTGTCTAAAGAAAACATCAACATAGGGGGAACAAAGGATCCTTATGATGAACATACTGTCAATGCTACAACTAACCATATCATGAATCATCATCCACCCATCATCTCATACACAAATTGGGACCAAGGTAAAATGAAAGATTCCTATCAAATCAAGGAGAATACCTTCAAATAAAATGAAGCAGTAAAGTAAAAAGGACAAAGAAAATACAAATGGACACCAAAGAAAAATAAAGGAAATCATACCTCCAAAACTCCATTAGTCAAAGAAACTATGGGGAAAAATCAAAAAGGGAAATGCATCCATCAAAAGCATCCTTAAATACAAAATTAGGCTTCTTAATAAAGGAATGAAGTGTTGGATATTGCTGGTATGTGGTTGTCATTGATGTCAAAATTTTTGGCATTAATGTCTTTAAGGCTGTATATGTTGAGGATATTGAGAAAATTGTAATAAAATAAGTTACATGTTGTCAGTGATGCTGTGAAGTTCAATATGGTGGCTAGCTTATAATATTGATGATAAGAGGTCGTGGATTAAAGGGTTTGTTGACAAGTACATCTAGTTTATCCACATGAAGTTTTAGAGGTTTGCATAAAGATTTGATTGAGTTATGAGTATTTGTGTTTTGACAGTTGTTTTGTTTCTTTAGTTGGTGTTCCTGAAAGAAGATAATGTGATTCTAGTAATTCTAGTTGTTGTGGATTCTTTTGTAGAGATTCATGATGCTTGTGGATGTTTCTAGATTGTGCTCTATCTATGTTATTGGTCTGCATTGATCATTGTGCTCGTGATTGGTTATTTTCTTTTGTGTGTTCATGTTTTTCATGATCATGTTTGACAAGGTGATTGTAGTGTGTTGTGGATCTTCGAGGCATAATTTTTGAAGGTGTTCCAAATTTGAGGATATTGTTTTGGGTCCTTACTATGTTGCGGTCGACATTGTTTGGTTCACATTGATAAATTATTTATTGATTTGGGCTGACAATTTGTACACATTTTATATTTTGTTAAAGCTGACATGTAGTTGATATTATCCTTAGTTGTGGATATATGTGTTCGATTGTTTATACCATTTGAAGGAGTGGTGTGCAAAGTATGATGTGTGCAATGTGCGAATAATGTTCTAATCTTTCGAAGGCAGAAGTAAAGTGTGAAGAAGAGTGAGCAAATGTTTATGTGCTTAACTGAAACTTTAATTTGGCATTAGAATATGCTATTTTCTCAATTTAAATTCTTCTAGATATAACTTGAACATTTTTATAAGATAGTGAGTCTTCCTTTGGGTAGTAAACCTTTTGTATTTGAGCAGTGAGCTCTAGGTAGTGTTCTTGAATGCATGTGCATTCCTCATTTATAATTCTTTTATAATTCTAATAGAGTATAATGTTGTGGATTAACCTCCACCATGGTTTTTTCCCTAACATGGTTTCCACATAAAAAAATATTGGTGTTATGTGTTTTTGATGTGGTGATGGTTTATGCTTTCATGTTTATTTATCAGATCTGAGAATAAGTTTAATTTGTATAATTTTTGTGACAACTAATTCACCCCCCCTCTTAGTTGTTTGCCCCTGTGTTGCCAATAGTTGGTATCAAAGTAGGTTCGTCGAAAGAAGTTAAATAGCTTGAGGTGATTTGGGATGGTGACATATAAGAAGGATAGTCCAAGATTTGATGGAACTAATTATTCTTTGTGGAAGACTCGAATGGAGTATCATCTAAGATGAATTGATGAACCTTACTAGACAATTACAAAGAATAGATATATCATTCCACAGAATGGTCTTTCTATTGTAGGTGATTTTAAGGAATATGAGTACAATATTAGGGCTAAGGAAGCATTGTTGAGTGCTTTGACTAATTCCAAGATGACAAATGTAATGGAGCTGAAGACTGCTTATGAGATCTAAAACAACTTGGAAACTTTGTATGAAGGTGATACCCATGTGAAGATTGCTAAGCTGCAAATCCTAAAAGGGAAATATGAAATGTTAAGAATGGGTGAAGATGAGAACATCACTTCTTTTATGTAGAGAGTGAATGAACTTGTGTGTAGTATCAGATGTGCTGGTGGAACATTGAAAGAATAAAAAATTGTTGCTAAAGTGCTCAAATCCTTTCCTCCTGCATACAAACACAAAGCTACTGCTATTAAGGAGATCCAAACCATGACAAATGTAACCAAATACATGTTGATTGGTAGCTTACTTCTTTTGAGTTAAGTGAGTTTTGTGAATCTCTTCCTAAGACAAAATATGCATTCAAAGCTACTATCTCTGGAAAGGATAAGCAGAGATATGATCCAAGAGAAAGTTCTTCAAGAAAAATGTCCAAGTATGAGCAGGAAATGATAGCTATTGAAGAAGAGAGAAAACTAGATGAGCTTGAAGCACTTATTGTCAAGAGGGAAGCTAGAGGAGAAGGCAAGTATAAAGGGAAATTTCCTCTTAAATATTTTTCTTGCAATAAGATAGGTCATTTTGCCTCAAGGTGTCTGGAAAGAGCTCCTAAGCCAAGATATAACAAGCCTAGATTCCAAAGAAAGTGTTATTATGCTACTGATGAAGATGTGACAGATGATGAATCTGATAAAGGGAATTTAAGTGAGGATGAATGGGTGTTTATTGCTATCAAGGAAAATGATCCAGTACCTACTCAATCTACTAGTTGCACAAATGTGGAGAAAGTTCTAGCTGCTAGAATTGAAGAAAAAGATGAATGGGTGATTGGCAGTGGATTCTCTCATCACATGACATATGATAAAAGTAAATTTGTGAGCTTGGAAAAGTATGATGGTGGTGTTGTAAGATTTGGTGATGAAAAAACTAGTGTAATCCATGGCAGAGGATCCACTTCTCTTGATGGCAAGCATAATATTGATGACGTTCTATATGTGGAAGGTTTGAAGCATAATATCTTAAGTGTTGGATAGATGGATGACAAGGGATACAATATTCAATTCAAGAATGGAAAGTGTAGAATATTGGGGAGTTTTGGAAATGTGATTACATCTGGTACAAAAATAAAAGGTAATATCTTTCACCTAAATGCTATTGGTAAAAGTTTCTTGATTGCTCAAGTTGATGAAAGTTGGTTGTGGAATAGGAGAATGTGTCATGTAAACCTTGATAATATTATCAAGTAAGTTCTACTCAGGTAGTGAGAGATCTTCCTAAGTTGATCAAACCTACTAATACTATATGCAAGGAATGTCAGTTAGGGAAGCAGACTAGAGTTTCATTTAGGAGCAAACAACATTGTTCAAATGAAGTGTTGGAGCTTGTGCATACTGACTTGTGTGGTCCTTCTAGAGTCAGAATTTTACAAGGAGACAATTATTTCATGTTACTTATTGATGATTATTCTAGATTGATGTGGGTTACTTTCTTAAGGGAAAAATCTGAAGTTGTAGAGAAATTCAAGATTTTTAAGGCTATGGTTGAGACATAGATAGGTCTGAAGATTAAATGTCTAAAATCAGATGGAGGTGGTGAATTCACTTCTGGTGAGTTTAATTCTTTTTGTGAAGAGCATGTCATAAAGAGAAAATTATTTTCCTCGTGGACCCCTCAACAAAATGGAGTTGTGGAAAGAAAGAACATGACAATTCAAGAAGCTACTAGGACTATGATGCTTGAAGGAAATGTTCCACATATCTATTGGAGAGAAGCTAAGTACTAGCATTTACACTCTCAATTGGGTACTTGTCAAAGGTGATACCGGTAAGACTCCTTATGAGTTATGGTATGGTCATAAGCCTACTGTTAGATACTTCAAAATATTTGGGAGTAAATGCTATATCAAAAGAGATGAAGATATAGGAAAGTTTCATGCCAGAAGTGATGAAGGAATCTTTCTTGGTTATTCAACTAAAAGTAAAGCCTACCGGTTCTACAATAAGAGATTGAGGAAAGTAATTAAAAGTGCTAATGTCAAGGTTGATGAAGAAATAGTTAGACCATCTAGAACTTGTGGATATGATTCAAACGATCAGAATGATAGTTTAGATAAAGGAAAGAAAGTTTAGAATCTAAATCAAGTTTAGATCATTTCAGTGAATCAAGAAGATCAAGAGGAAGGAACTAGTGAAAATGTAGAAGTGATATCACAAGATCCTAAAGTTAAAGAATACCCTAAGACTCCAAGGTATGTAAGACTAAATCATTCAGAAGATCAGATTATTGGTGATAAGAAAAAAGGTGTTCAAACTAGGAGAAGAATTACAGAAGAATACTATTTGATCTCAAAGACTGAGCCTGATAGTGTCAATGAAGCATGGAAAGATGAACATTGGGTGGAAGCAATGAAAGAAGAACTACTATAAATTGAGAAGAATGATAAATGGATTCTTGTTCCTAGACTTAAGGACAAAAATGTAATTGGAACTAAATAGGTTTTTCAGAACAAATTGAATGAGCAAGGTGAAGTTTTTAGAAACAAATCAAGACTTGTGTGTAAAGGATATTCTCAGATGGAAGGAATTGACTTTGAAGAAAATTTTGCTCCTGTTGCTAGGATTGAAGCTGTGAGACTATTTCTTGCTTATGCTACTTACAAAAAAGTCAAGGTTTATTAGATGGATGTCAAGTCAACATTTCTAAATGCTGAATTGGAAGAAGTGTATATTGAGCAGCTTGATGGATTTCAATTGATTGATCAAGAAAATATGGTTTTCCAATTGAAGAAAGAATTGTATGAACTCAAGCAAGCCCCAAGAGCATGGTATGCCAAATTGGACAAGTATTTGTGAAGTTTGGATTTAATAAAGGTACTGCTGATAGTAATTTGTATTTCAAGATTGATAATGATAAAGATTTGATTGTTGAAGTCCTTGTTGATGATATCATTTTTGGAGGAGATGATACTTTGTGCATGAAGTTTATGGATGAGATGTAGATCTATGAGTTTGAGATGTCTATGATTGGAGAAATGAAATTATTTTTGGGATTGCAAATTACCTAGCTAGATAGAGGGATCTTTATATCTCAGTCCAAGTATGTGAAAGAATTGCTAAAGAAGTTTAGTATAGAAGATTCAATGCCAGTTGGTACACCTATGGTGATCGGATGTAAGTTGACACAAGATGATGATTCTCCTAAAACAAATTATACTAGATACAGATCCATGATTTGTGGTGACAGGCTGTCGTTAGGTCCTAACACTTTAGTGAATAAAATCATCAATATATCGACCGGGGCAATGTCCAATGGCTATATGCAATAGAGGACATCTCAAATTCTCTCTTAAGCACTAACCAACTAAATAAAAGTTCTAATCTAAGGGGCCTCTAATATTAAAAACAATAGATTATCTATCTAAGAAGTGGGAAAATAACTCAAATTAGAAAACAAAAAACTAGGAATCTAAAAAGCATCACCATTAAACTAGAAAGCATGAAAGTGTTTAATCTAAAGAGTGTGTAAATTGTTGAAGAAGTAAAGCATGTAAAGAAATTAGGAAACATTTATCTAATGTAGAAAATAACAAGCCAACTGCTAATCATAGAACCATTAATCAAAATCAAATGAAGAAAGGTGCTCCGGACATTTAAATGCTAAGCTCAGAAACTATGGACTCAGTTACAACTTGCAAAATTGACATTAATAGTATAACATCTATCATGAAAAGTAAAAGTGAATTAAACTATGACCCACTAAAAGAAAATGTAGAAGAGAAAACAAAATAATTATCTATCTATCTATCTATCTCTAACCCTCGTGTGGCCAACTCATGGGTGTGACTACAACTACTTCAGTTCACATGCACTAGAAAAATATCTCTACTACTTCATTCCACAAATGTATCCATATCACATAGAAATTCAAGTGGCGGGAAAACTCATATTCGTATAGTAGTATTTACTCAAAGATAAATTGATAGCATAATGATAATCTTCTTCTCTTGTTATTCTTCATCTATAACAATTACGTATCTATATGAAAACCAATTAACAAGAATCCTATTTTCCAGTCAATAGAGTTGTTATGCCTTGCATAACCACCCCATTTTATTCTGGAACAAAATGGGTCCCCCTTCTTCTTCTTTTGTTTTCTTCGCCTTTGGTTGTTTGCCTTGATCTTTGAAATTCTTTCATTTTCCTCCTTGGTTTGTATTTTGTTTTGTCAGATTTTGGTTCTGCCCTAGCTTGAGTTGGTTTTCTTCTTGCTAAAAATTGAGTGAAATGATAAATAATATGTTTTATATGATTTTGAGAACTAATTGAGGCATTTTTTTTACAGGATTGAATTATTCATCTGAAGATATCTCTCAAGGAAGTCAGTTGAAAAAATGCCTCAATCCAGTTTAGCCTAAAAACCCTGAAGAATAAAGTCGCTGAGACCTTTCAAAGGTCTTGTTGACTGGCAGTGTGTTATTCATTTGGGATCCACCAGTCGCTGTGATATCTTAGTTTCCATGAGGTTTTATATGTCTCTCTACTTGGGAAGGTGTCTCGTAGACTGCTACATATAAGGCTAGTGTTGCCAAAAGGATTTGGGTTCGAGAGAAGTCTTCCCGACAAATTGAAGTCTCGGTGACAGGGGGTAGCGTCAGTAGGAGGTCTCATCGACAGGGTGGACTCTTGCCGAAATGGAATGGCATCAAAGAAAGATTGGAGTTTGGCATGAGGTCTTGACGACCAAGTGGTGTCTCACCAAAAGGGGTGGTGCCTTCAAAATAAGGTTGTGGTTTCGGGCAGGTGTCCTACCAACACGGGGGAGTTTAGGAAAAAATTGTGAGCTCGACAAAAGGTCTCACTGACCAAGCAAAGTCTTCCCGACTGAAATGAGTTCATCACTGAAATAGGGCAGCTTCGCTATAAAGTCTCACCAACCCAAAGGAGTCTCCCCGAAGCGGTCTCAGCTCACCAAGGGATTTTACCTTCGGCATAGGGTCTCGCTAAAAGGTTATGCCTTTGGCATAACATCTCGGTGAAGGGGTGAGGTCTCGGTGAAAAGGGGTGTCATTGTGGAGAAGTCACGCAAACTGTTGAATGTCTCGCCGAAGGTTAAGCCTTCAGTGTAATCTCTTGCCGACAGGAAGGACTCTTGCCGAAATGGAATGGTGGTCTCGGGGTGGGCTCTCACTAAAATAGGGTGGCTTCGATGAAAGGTCTTGCTGACAGATAAGGATTCCCCGACAGTTGTTCAAAAGGTCATTGGGGAGGAGGATTTATATTTGCCATGAGGTCTGGCCAAAGAGGAAAAGTCTCACCGAAAGGGATTCTCCCTTCGGTGTTATGTTTGGAGCTCAGCGAAAGGTCTCACTGACCCAGTGGGGTTTCACCGAAAGAAAGGAGTTGACTCAAGGGGAATGGAAAAGTTTGACATGATATCTTGCCGACTAGCGGTAGTCTCACCGACATACTTTCTCCCTTCGGTGTAATGTTTGAAGCTCGCCGTAATATCCTACCGACTATGGGGAGTCTCATCGAAATGAAGTTTGAGATTGGGAAGAATTGTGGCCTTGTTGAAAGGTTTGGTTGGCTATGGGATGTCTCGGCGAAAGGGGCATGACTTTGGTGTAATGACTTGGAAAAGGAACCTGGTCTCGTCGACATGGAGTGATATCGGCATAATGTCTCACTGACCTGATGGTGTCTTTCCAAAACAAAAGGGGCTCGAGCACAGGGAATAAGAATGAGCTCGAGGAGACTCCGAGCAAATGATTAGGGCTCAGGGGATGTCTTCCCGAGTGCGATGGTCTCACCGAGGCGGAGTGAGTTTGGGGTAACATCTTGCCGACCTAGTAATGTCTCATCGACGTTTGTTCACAAGATGGACATTGGGAAGACTCCTGGCCGAATGTTTTGGACTCGCTATGATGTATGGCGAATGGCGATTGTCTCGGCGACCACTGTGGATATCGATATAACTTGTGCACCTCGATATAAGGTCTTTCTGACCATTGTATGCTATGCCGATAGCTGCTATGAGGAATAATCACATTGGGGAGACACAATTAGTGTCTCACCAACATGCGATTTAGTATGAACCACTTTTGACCGCCCAAGAATCTTATGTGGAGTGTGTTCGCCCAATCAGAGGGAGCTAAAGGGGAACCATTGACTGATTGAATACCCCTATGAAGGAGATCAATAGAATGAAAATGACATGGACTTATTCTGAGATCAAAAGTGATGGAGTAGCTCGGTGAACACTGGTATGTAGATCTAATAGGAAATTTGATGCTGCTTCCAGAGGACGATCAACTTGCAGGAAGGCCTAGAGCAAGAAGAAGGCCGAAGGAAAGAAAGAACCATGAGTCTCAGGGACAGCTAGGATCGCTACTGGCAGAGGTGGATCGACATTAATGATAATGCTTTAGAGCATTCAAGGCAACTCTGCAAGGGAGTTCAAAGATGGACACAGAGGTATGAAGTTAATTCTATGTTTGTAAAAGATCTGAAGGCTTCTCCTAAGGGTGATCCTTCACCAACATGGACAACAAGGATTCACATTGAATGCAACATTAACTCTATTCAAAAAGATTTGGAATCTGACCCTTCTGAAGGAGGATTTTTTTGTAAAACCCTAAAACAAGGGCCAACACATTCTTTTGGGTACATTTTGTATATATGGCATTTTTTCATCTTTTAGAGAGGGAGGTTCAGGTTTAGAGATAGAGATACATAGAGATATAGATTTTAAATAGTAGTAACTTTCTAAGAAGTAAGAGAAACTAAAGAGTAGCAATAGAGTAAGAGTTAGATTGGGCAGAAGGAAGTAATGTATCCTTTTGGTTCTCTTAGAATAGATGTAAACAATCTGAAGAGATAGATTTTCTATACATTGGTGATTGTGCCATAGTTGTAAAAGTTGCTTATATATTGCACTAACAGTAGAAGCAACCAGATTTAAATCTACTTCATGTTGTGTTCCTGAATGGTATTCATCTTCGGTTAATCATTCGATTTGAGAAGCTTTCAAGGAATGTAATCTTATTTTATGTTTTATTTAAATGGTTAGTTGCAATCTGTTGTTGAACTCAGCACTGTGAATGAATGAAGCTATGTGTTAATCACAAGTTGATTTTGTTCTCCAGTTTTAGTTAGCAATTCCTTGAAAGGTAACAAGTCTGGTTAAGTTGTATGAATTATTACTATCTTCAGTTCCAAAGATTTGATCTATCTTTTTTCTATTTCTTTAAAATCCCTAGTTAAAGTACGTTTGAATTAATGCTTGATCTTAGAACCTTCCAGAAGCTCAACACCAGCAGGCCCATTGAACATTATAGTTCACATCAACCATTGAGTGAAATCAGCAGAGTCAAGAACCGATTACAAAAACCTTGGGAGTTAAGATATCCATGTGTTATTCTTTCTCTTTCAGGAGAGCAGAATAGTGATATTCTATTTAGTTGTTGCTGTGCTCATTAGAACCATCAACAGAGAATCTGGTGCTAGAGGGAGGGCCAAAAGAGCAAACTAGATAATACTGGGTTTTTCTCACTAGAGAGGTCCCATAGAGTTCTTCGATCAGCTGAAAGTCCAGCACCTTTGATAGAACTCAAGACTCCAAAAAGACACAAGGTTCGCAAGACTAGGGAAACCATCATACCACCCTTGTCAGCTCTGCTCACTCCACCAGGATTTTCACCAATACCCCAGTGGATACCTATCAATCCACCATCGAATCCATCTTAATTGTCATCATAGTTGGTTCGACCCATCCAACAGGTGGATCAACTACCACCACCACCACCAATGGCGTTCTTTCAGAATAATCCCTCTCTATTGGGGAGTATTCCTGGAGGTTTTCATGATATGCCTAAGAATGTTGAGAAATTTTGTCCCAAATACATTCATGGAAAATCAAGGAGTGCTGAAGAGCACATACAAGCTTTTAAGGATGCTTGTACCAGAGCTCAGATAGCTCACCATGATGTAGTTTGAAGTTTTTCCCTTATTCCTTAGGGGATATGGCTTACAATTGGTACCTAAATCTCCCTCAGTGTTCTATTCTGAGCTAGACAGACCTAGAGAATGCTTTCATCAATCAGTTCAGAATCTATGTGGATCCAACCATTCTGTTCCACCAATTTGCTACTATTAGGAAGGATCCAGGTGAACCTTTGCCCTTGTTTAATACCAGGTTTCAATGAATGTACAAGAGACTGCAAGACCCCTATCTGGTCATTGAGAATAGTACCATTCAAGCATACTTTAGAGTTATAGATCCTTTGCTTGGTTTGTTCCTGCAAAGGACTTATCAGCTAGTAGATATTGATTCTCTATCTAAAGTTTATCATTTAGCTATCAAGCTGCAACAACAAATTAGCTCTCAACAAGGAAGTTTGGGAGGAGGTTTTCCTTCAATGGGGTATTAGATGCCTAACCCAACTTCTTTATTCAATACCATCCCAGGAATGTTTCCTTCCCATTATGGAATCGTGTTTGAGTTGCAAACTCAACCACTTGTTCCATTCTTTGCTAATGGAACTCCTGACTTCTTTCAACAATCACAGGTTCCTCAAAGTCCCCATGGTCATCATAACCAAACTGGAACACCAAATCATGTCAGTCAACCACCTGTTGCTAAGAGTGTTGAAAGTGAAAAGATAGTTCAACTCACAAACGAGGTAGAGACCTTAAAGAAAACTCTATCTCAAGTCACGAATGACATGGCTCAGCTGAGATTGAATCCTCCTCATAACCAAGGTAATTATCCTAGTCTGAGCAATAACAATCAGTGTAATTACCCAAGCAATTACAATCATGGTTAGAGAAATTATCAAGGCCAAAACTCCCCTAACCAAGGCTATCAAAATCAAAATAGAGGATACAACCAGAGGCCAAATAACAACCAACAATGGAATACAGGGCCAAACAATGGTGGATTTTCCCACAATTATCAAGCTAATGAGGAGAGGTCACATATTGCAAATGTGGCTAACCTTAATTTTATGACTAACTGGTATAGGCTACATGATACTGCAACTCATTCTAAGGTAAACTACCCTAAAATGGAGAAAGTTATCAAGATGGCACATGCAGATGCCCAAAAATTCCAAGGGAATTCAAATAAAGGAGGTGGCTCAGTGGATACAACTATGATTTATGACCTCTTTGAAGAAGAACCTTCATTCCCAATGCAGAGTGAGAATGAACCAAAAGAGGATATGTATGATGCCCAAGCCTTTCAAACAAAGGGAGGACACTTCTTAAGAAATTAGAATAAGGGCCCATTCAATACATTAGCATCGCCTAACCATATGGTGCCTCCAAATCAAAGTGATAACAATAACCCTCCTCCACCAAAAGGTCCACCTGACTTCCATAACAAAGGGAATTCATCTGGTGTTTTCAAAAGTAATGCAAGCTACAATACAAAATTTGATATTGTTTCTGAGATGTAGAAATAGAAAACCTCTTTGTCATAGTTTGACATCCTAAAGTGGTGCCCTGCCCAATGGGAGATAGTGTTGAAAGCTTTGGAGCAAGTTGATAAATCAAAAGGAAAAAGCAATGTGGCACCTGCTGCAGACATGAATGCAACCTTGTATAGAAGCAAGGTAGGCACTCCACCATTTCTTTTGAGTTTAAGAATCTATGGGAAGAACCTATATAATTGTCTGTTAGATTCAGGGACTTCTGGAAATGTTATGCCATTTTCTATATGCAAGAAATTGGGATTGAACCCTGTCCAAACAAACAAGAAGGTCATCCAACTTGAAAAGATAGAGGTTAATGTAGTGGGAGAGTTGAGAAACATACATGTGCAAGTAGGGTCAGACCCTAGGATTCAAATCAACATAGATATTCAAGTAGCAGACATTCCTGAGACCTATGGTATGCTGCTGAGTAGAGATTTGATGAAAGGTATAGGGGGATATCTCTCCCTCTACTTTTCACATATGTGGTTACCATGGAGGTGAATTCCTATGCAGATTAGGATTGAAAGTGAACCTCACCTCAAGCATATCATCGCTGAATATGATTTCCCCAATGAGGTAGCCTATTTCAAAACCGAGATAGGGGTTTATAAAAGAGAGGAAATTTTAACCTTTTCAGTTCTTTATTCTAAGGACATGTCAATACAGGAGTTCCCTGATTCTATGACTAATGACAATCAATAGGAATTAATCAAGAAGTTGCAATAGGATCAGTTGGTCTTAGGGGAAGATATCGATATGCAAAGTCTTCTACTTCCTAATTGGTGCAGGATACACTACCAAAATCATTCAGAACTGACCTGTCAACCCTGCATCAGCATTCTAAATCATATTTCCTAAACTGAGGAAGCTAGTCTAAGTCACCTTGAGACCATTGCAGATCACTTCTCATTTGAAGCTAAAGATGCAGCAATATTAACCAGGGATAAGATACCTTCAAGGGAAGCTCCTTCTCAAATCAAACTTGCCCTAGTTACATTTCCAAACTAGCATATTTATGAGAAACAACTCTAGGGTTTGCTCGACACCCCTGCACTCACAAGTATGCCAAAACCTGAGGGATTAATTAAAGGTACAAGTGACTGTCAGAAGGGTAGCCATAGATTACATGATATATCTTTGCATGAATTGGAAATTACACATGAGAAACCTGTTGAACACCTGTTCCCAATATATGAGGCAAAGGATCAAGTGCCCCCACCTATGACTCATCTTATACAAACACCCATAATAACCTCAAAGGGACAAACCCCAGCTCATGATCAGCTATGGACCCTCACATTTGATGGATCCAAGTCCAAAACAAGCTGTGGTGTTGGAATTGAATTAACTAGCCCAAAAGGGAAAACTTCCTTGCTTCTTATAGGTTGTAATTTGGATGCACTAACAACATAGCAGAATATGAAGCTCTAGCTCGGGGGCTGATGTTCGCACATAAGAAGAAAGTCATTACTTTGATGGTCAAAGGAGATTCAGAAATAGTTATTAAGTAGGTGTCCAACCAATACACATGTCACAATAGAAGGCTGGCAGCTTATAGAAATAGGGTATGGAACCTGATTGAAGACTTCAATGCTTTTGGGATTAGTTTAATCCCTAGAGAGGAGAATCAGATAGTTGATTCATTAGCGATTGTTGCAAGCACCCTGGAACCCATGCAAGGCTCCAAGCTTAAGAGATTCTCAGTGGAATTGATATCCACCCCAGCTATTCCTGATAATGTTAGGAACTTTCAAGTCTTTGATGATGATCGACATATCCTTGCTTTTCTTGCAAGTTGAGATGTTTTTGAAGGACAGGTCATTGATGAGTCCAATAGGGATCAAGGAGATTGGAACCCTAAAAATTGTGATATAGAGGGGGTCCTTAATCTAAAAAGTAATAGCATTCCCAAGGGAATGGTGGCCTTGGAAATAATTTTTGATTTAGACCTAAGGGCTCAGGAGAAAATATCAGCTGAAGATAAAGGAGGTGAATATGAAATTGTTAACCTAGCTGATTCTGGCCCTGAAAGAAATGTCTACATAGGGAAATCCTGCCCTGAAATGATCAGAAAAGATATACTGAGGGAAATAAAGAAGGATATTGCTACAATAGCCTGGGGGTATGAAGATCTGAAGACATTTGATGCTTCTGTGATGACTCATACCATTCCTCTGAAGCCCGAAGCTAAACCATTTCGACAGAAGCAGCGGCCTGTCAACTCCCTCATTGAACCACTGATCTTTAAAGAAGTTCAGAAATTGCTTTCTGCAAGAATAATCTTCCTTGTACGACACTCAACATGGGTGGCCAACCTAGTTCCAGTCCGTAAGAAAAATGGAGAGATCAGGCTATGTGTAGATTTTAGGAATCTGAACAGAGCTTCAGAAAAAGACAACTACCCACTCCCTTCACTAGATGAAGTCTTGCAAACTATCAATGGATCTCAAATGATATCATTCCTGGATGGTTATTATGGATACAATCAGGTAATGGTTAACTATGAAGAAAAAATGAAGACAACCTTCAGTACAAAGTGGGGAAAATTTTCATACAAAAGGATACCATTCAGTCTAATAAACGCTGGAGCAACCTTTCAGCGTGCTATGGATGTAGCATTCAAAGACATGATTGGAAAATGCATCATCATTTACATGGACGACTTGCCAATATTCTCTAAAGAGAGACTGAACCATGCTGTAGACTTAGCTAAAGTTCTTGAAAGGTGTATCCAGTATGGTGTCTCCTTGAATCCTAAAAAGTGTGTGTTTGGGGTTTCTGAAGGGAAGATTTTGGGACACATAATCTCAGAAAGAGGAATATCAATCGATTTAGACCGAGTTGAGTTTGTTTTGAAGATAACTAGGCCAGGAAGCAAGAAAGAAATGAGATCTTTCTTTGGAAAGATCAACTTTGTGAGAAAATTTATCACAGGCTTTGTAGAAATTGTTAAACCACTAAATGAAATGATGAAGAAAGACACCAAAATAGAGTGGAGTGATGAGGCCAAGGCCACATTTTTATAGGTAAGCAATCCATTTTAGAAGCGCCAGTCCTCAACAACCTTGACTACTTGAAGCCATTCTATATTTATTCTTTTTCCTTTGAAAACTCGTGTGCAGCTATCCTAACTCAACGAAGAGAAGAGGTAGAGGAAAGGCCAATTGCTTTCACGAGCTCTCCATTCAAAATGCTAAAATCAAATATCTGCCTCTTGAAAAACAAGCTTTTTCATTGCTCAGAGCTGTTAAGAAGTTTAGACATTACATCCTCTGAAGTCAAATTATTGCTATAGTTCCTGATGCAGCTATGAAGTCTCTACTTACGTAGAGCGAGCTGGGAGAACGAAGAGGGAAATAGATGGCCATTTTGCAAGAGTTCGATCTAGAGATTCTCCCTATGAAACTTGTCAGAGGTACATGCCTATCTAAATCCATGGTGAATACTGGTGGAAACGTTATTTTCCAACAATACACAACTCAGTATTTTTTCCAACAACCCTTGGTATGTTGATATCATTTATTTCATGCTCAATAATCGGTGCCCAGAGGGAATGAATACGACTAAAAGGAGAGCGCTGAGGATGAAAAGCTCTCATTATATGCTCAAAGGAGGATTGATGTATAGGAATAATTTCGAGGGAGTTTACCTACGATGCCTTGATTGGCAAGAGACTAGGCATGTAATTACCAAATTTCATGGGAAACATGGCACAGGTCATGGGTCTATAGATTCGTTAGCACATCAGATCCTTAGATTAGGTTACTACTAGCCATGTGTGTTTAAATATGCCTATCAACATGTAAGAACATGTCACATATGTCAAATTTCTGCATCAAAAGAGTGCCATCCAGCCATGCCATTGCAACCTTTTTACGAGGTAAGACCATTTGCCCAATGGGCGCTAGACTTTATTGGGGTAATGAACCCAAATTCTTCTACAGGACACAAATTTATTTTGACTGCCACTGATTGCTGCACGAGATGGACAAAGGCTATGCCTTGTAAGAATAGTGAAATAGAGGTAGTGATCAAGTTCCTCATCGAATGCCTCACAACTAGGTTTGGAGTAACCTTTGCATTGGTATGTGACAATGGCTCTTCCTTTTCTTTTGCTGAATTCATTTCGTGGGCTTATGATCACAAAATTGTATTAAAATATTCTTCAAACTATTACCCACAAGGAAATTGAGTTGCAGAATCAACAAATAAGAATCTCTTAGGGGTAATTAAAAAACTGTTAGAAAAAAATCCTAGGGACTGGCACACCCAGCTAAGGTTTGCGTTATGGGCAGATAGGACCAGGATCAAGATTTCTTTAAAAACTTCACCATTTAAGCTGGTATATGGCCAAGAGCCTATGTTCCCTATCCATTTGCAAATACCTATCCTTGAGTTCATGCAAAAATTCTACTCTAGTGATGATATGATAGAAGTAAGATTAGCTGCCTTGTTGAAATTAGAAGAGGAGAGAGATTCCGCCTTACAACAATTCTTTGGACACTAGGCTATTATCAAACGTTGGTTTGACAAAAGAGCCAAAATCAAGGCTTTTAGAATATCTGACCTTGTGCTACTATGGGATAAAGCTAGTGAAAAGAAGGGCAGTCATCAGAAATTTGTTAAGCTCTGGTTAGGTCCCTATCAAGTTGCAGAGATCCTAGGAGAAAATGCTTTTCGGCTGAGTAGTTTAATGGGAGAACCTGTTCTATTTCCTGTCAATGGACAGTTCCTTAAACATTATTTTGAGTCATGAAGTTTGGTATTTTCCTGGGCTGTGCATTTATGTAAATAGTTTTTGCATTTTTACTTGTAAATAACCTCTGTGTGTGAATAATCCTATTCTGTTTGTGAATAATCCTAGTCTTTATGTGAATAATCATGTTCATTATGTGAATAGTTTTCTGTTCTTTATGTAAATAATTTGTTTTACTATTTGTAAATAGTTTTGATGTTGTTTGTTGGTTCTTTCTTTCTATCCTTTCATTTCCTTTGCTGTTTGGTTTCTGTCTTGTTTGTTCTTTGGGGTTTCTTTGTTCTTTCCATCTTAAAGTGGTGGGTTGTTATCTGAAGTATACTTTGGTTATTAGGAGAGAAGTGGTTTAGATATTTTCAGGTTTTCTGATTAGATGATTTTTTCCTAAACTCGTTATTTTATGTCCATTATCAATAAGAATTGTGGAAGGTCTTGAAAACAAGGTGCAAAGTAAATAACCTTCATTAGATCCTCTGAATCTGTCACAAATCATCAAGATCATCTCCTCTTGTAATGGTATATTTGTCCTAGGGTGATAGTGTTGTAGGACTTGAGTGAAAAATATGATTTCTAGATGTTGTTATGAGGTCCATGGTAGTTTTCAATGCAGAACAGATGTTAAACATCTGACATGTTGAGAAAAACTGAATGAAATATCTAAAACTCCAAGAGAAAGAAAAAAAGAGAACTATCTAAAGAGAAAAGAAGACTCAATATGAATGAGTGATTCCAGTATCTCTATCGGGGCTATGGATGCCTGACTAGTAGTAGAGCAATGTTGTGAGAAAACTAGAGGTATCTCCATCAGGGCTATGGACACCTGACTGGCAGCGGAGCAATGCCCAAGATATCATTGCATGACAGCTAAACGGAATCAAATCATGTAGTTCAAATCTTGCACATTGTTGTTCAAAAGATGAGGAAAACTTTATAAAAGAGTGATGCACCATCAAGCACACACTTAGATTCAGGGGTAGCCATTGTTGATTTACATTTGAGATCCTAGCTCAGCCTTGGTTGTTAAAACTGACCCAACTGGAGTTGTGATGTTCATAAA
The DNA here is from genome assembly GCA_007258455.2 of Sequoia sempervirens. Classification (NCBI taxonomy): domain Eukaryota; kingdom Viridiplantae; phylum Streptophyta; class Pinopsida; order Cupressales; family Cupressaceae; genus Sequoia; species Sequoia sempervirens. The sequence continues at coordinate 258,294,174 of VDFB02000015.1, forward strand.
CCAGGAGTTTTGGGTAGCTAAATCCTTCAGTTTCTTGAAATGGTTAAACCATTTTCCTAGCCGAGTCGCCATTTGTTATGCCTTGCATAACCACCCCATTTTATTTTGGAACAAAATGGGTCCCCCTTCTTCTTTTTTTTTCTTCGCCTTTGGTTGTTTGCCTTGATCTTTGAAATTCTTTCATTTTCCTCCTTGGTCTGTATTTTGTTTTGTTAGATTTTGGTTCTGCCCTAGCTTGAGTTGGTTTTCTTCTTGCTAAAAATTGAGTGAAATTATAAATAATATGTTTTATATGCTTTTGAGAACTAATTGAGGCATTTTTTTTACAGGATTGAATTATTCATCTAAAGATATCTCTCAGGGAAGTCAGTTGAAAACATGCCTCAATCCAGTTTAGCCTAAAACCCCTGAAGAAGAAAGTTGTTGAGACCTTTCAAAGGTCTTGCCGATTGGCAATGTGCTATTCATTTGGGATCCACTGGTCGTTGTGACATCTCAGTCGCTGTGAGGTTTTATATGTCTCTCTACTTGGGAAGGTGTCTCACTGACTACTGCACACAAGTCTAGTGTCATTGAAAGGATTTGGGTTTGGGGAGAAGTCTTCCCGACAAATGGAAGTCTCAACAATAGGGGATAACATTGGCAGGAGGTCTCACTGACAAGGTGGACTCTTGCCGAAATGGAATGACATCAAAGAAATCTTGGAGTTTGGCATGAGGTCCCAGCGACCAATTGGTTTCTCACCGAAAGGGGCGGTGCCTTCAGAATAAGGTTGTAGTTTTAGGCAGATGTCCTACCAACACAGGGGGAGTTTTGGCAAAAATTGTGAGCTCGGCGAAAGGTTTCACTGACCAAGCAAAGTCTTCCTAACTGAAATGGGTTCATCGCCGAAACAGGGCGGCTTCGCTATAAAGTCTCACCGACTCGAAGGAGTCTCCCCAAAGTAGTCTCAAGTCGCCAAGGGATTTTTCATTCAAGATAGGGTCTTCCTAAAAGGTTATTCCTTTGACATAACATCTCACAAAAGGGGTGAGGTCTCAGAAAAAAGGAGTGTCATCGAGGAGAAGTCCTGTCGACTGCTGAATGTCTCACCGAAGGTTAAGCCTTTAGTGTAATCTCTTGCTAACAGGAAGGACTCTCCCCGAAATGGAATGGTGGTCTCGGGGTGGGCTCTCACCAAAACAGGGTGGCTTCAATGAAAGGTCCTGCTAACAGATAAGGGTCTCCCCGAAAGTTGTTGAAATGGTCATTGGGGAGAAGGATTTATATTCGCCATGAGGTCTGGCCGAAGAGGAAAATTCTCACCGAAAGGGATTCTCCCTTCGGTGTTATGTTTGGAGCTCGGCGAAAGGTCTCGCCAACCCAGTGTGGTCTCGCCAAAAGAAAGGAGTTGACTCGAGGGGAATGGAAAATTTTGACATGATATCTTGTCGACTAGCGGTAGTCTCGTCGACATACTTTCTCCCTTCGGTGTAATGTTTGAAGCTTGCCGTAATATCCTGTCGACTGTGGGAAGTGTTACCAAAATGAAGTTTGAGCTCAAGAAGAATTGTGGCCTTGCTGAAAGGTCTGGCTGGCTATGGGATGTCTTGATGAAAGGGGTGTGACTTTGGTGTAATGTTCTGGTGAAGGAACTTGGTCTCTCCAACATGGAGTGATATCAGCATAATGTCTCACCGACCCGATGGTGTCTTGCCGAAACAAAAGGGGCTCAAGCTCAGGGAATAAGAATGAGCTTGGGGAGACTCCGAGTGAATTATTAGGGCTCTAGGGGATGTCTTCCCGAGTGCGATGGTCTTACCGAGGCGGCGTGAGTTCGGGGTAACGTCTTGCCGACCCAGTAATGTCTCATCGATGTTTATTCACAAGATGGAGATCGAGAAGACTCTTGGCCAAATGTTTTGGAATCGCTATGATGTCTGGCCGATGGTGATTGTCTTGTTGACCACTTTGGATATCGATATAACTTGTGCACCTCGATATAAGGTCTTGCCGACCGTCGTATGCTATGTGAATGGCTGCTATGAGGAATAATTGCATTGGGGAGACACGATTAGTGTCTCATCGACATGCGATTCGGTATGAACCACTTTTGACCGCCCGAGAATCTTACGTGGAGTGTGTTTGCCCAATCAGAGGGAGCTAAAGGGGAACCATTGACTAATTGACTACCCCTATGAATGAGATCAACAAGATGAAAATGACATGGACTTATCCTGAGATCAAAAGTGATGGAGCAATTCGGTGAACACTGGTATGGAGATCTAACAGGAAATCTGATGCTGCTTCCAGAGGATGGTCAACTTGTAGGAAGGTCTAGAGTAGGAAGGAGGCTGAAGGAAAGAAAGAACCATGAGTCTTAGGGACAACTTGGATCACTAGTGGCAAAGGTGGACCGGCATTAATGATAATGCTTTAGAGCATTCAAGGCAACTCTGCAAGGGAGTTCGAAGATGGACATAGAGGCATGAAGTTAATGTTGTGTTTGTAAAAGATCTGAAGGCTTCTCCTAAGGGTGATCCTTCACTGACATGGACAATAGGGATTCACATTGAATGCAACATTAAATCTATTCAAAAAGATTTGTAAGTCGACCCATCTAAAGGAAGATTTTTTTTGTAAAACCCTAAAATAGGGGCCAATGCATTCTTTTGGGTACAATATTCTGTATATATGGCATTTTTTCCTCTTTTAGAGAGGGAGGTTCAAGTTTAGAGATAGAGAGACATAGAGATATAGATTTTAAATAGTAGTAACTTTCTAAGAAGTAAGAGAAACTAAAGAGTAGCAATAGAGTAAGAGTTAGATTCAACAGAAGGAAGTAATGTATCCTTCTAGTTCTCTTAGAATAGATGGAAACAATCTAAAGAGATAGATTTTCTATACACTGATGATTGTGCTAGAGTTGTAAAAGTTGCTTATTTGTTGCACTAATAGTAGAAGCAACCAGATTTAAATCTACTTCATGTAGTGTTCCTGAATGGTATTCATCTTTAGTTAATCATTCGATTTGAGAAGCTTTCATGGAATGAAATCTTATTTTATGTTTTGTTTAAATGGTTAGTTACAATCTGTTGTTGAAGTTAGCACTGTGAATGAATGAAGCTATTTGTTAATCACAAGTTGATTTTATTCTCCAGTTTCAGTTAGAAATTCCTTGAAAGGTAACAAGTCTGGATAAGTTGGATGAATTATTATTCTCTTCAGTTCCAAAGCTTTGATCTATCTTTTTCTGTTTCTTTAAAAGCCCCAGTTAAAGTAGGTTTCAATTTATGCTTGATCTTAGAACAATCCACAAGCTCAACACTAGCAGGCCCCTTGAACATTATAGTTTACATCAACCATTGAGTGAAATCAGCATAGTCGAGAACCGATTACAAATACCTTGGGAGTTAAGATATCCATGTGTTATTCTCTCTTTTAGGAGAGTAGAATAGTGATATTCTGTTTAGCTATTGTTGTGCTCATCAGAACCATCAAGCAGAGTCTTTTCCAATAATATGACTTTAAAGCCCTTGATATACAATATTAAAGATGCTCGCATGATCCATTAAAATTTTTATAACAAAATTATAAAAACTCAACCAAAATGTGTGCTCCTAGAATTTTGACGCCTGCTCACTCATTTTCAAAAGTATGAAGATCCACATTGTTTTTCCCTTTTGACTAGAGTGATGGTTGGAAGTGGAATGGACCTATGAAATACTCAAGACTAAACCATTAAATTAGCATAAGTTAGTTTAATTCGATCAACTCCAAGAAATAAAGTTTGTATGCTTATTCATAAAAAGGAAAGCAATTATTTTTCCTAAAGGCAATCAATTGGCAGAATTTGGGTTGAAAGGTTTATATTTGTAGATTGAGGCCATTATGTTGATGAGGTTATTTTTACCTCATCATTTCCTCCCCTTCCTAATTTTGTGTAGGTACTTCTACTCTTTGATATGCCCCCTATCCATCATTTCTTCTATTCATTTCTTCATACTTAGTACTGAGATCATACTCATTATCTGCGTCTATGTCCAATATATCTGGATTCCTCACAAATCCTTGATGAAAAGTGATTATTTGTTTCCACCTTGTAAATTTTTCTTCACTTTGCTCTAGATTTGTATACATTGAAGGAGGTGGTGCAAGAAGTAGGGGAGGTCTATACTTCATACCAATCTAGTTATTCTTTAAGTCTTTTGAAATATTTACCAAAGCTACTGCTCTTCCATAAGACTATCTAATATTAAGAGGTGAAATTATTTCCCTCTTCTTGAGATGCATAGGAAGAGGGGTATACCTCTCTTCACATGTATTCCATGCTGTTCCTATCAATTGTGGCCCTTGTTCTTGAAAGTGATCATGACACAACCTGAGATTGTTATTGTATTTGACCTATACTTCCTATTTAGTGTTGATACCTATAAATTGTTTCTTGAAAGAAAAGGGCTTCCTATGAGGGTACCTTATTTGTAACCCTACAATCTTTTCTACCTGAGCATACTCTCTAGATTTGTCTTACCAATGAAGTTTATTTTTCATACTAGACAAGAGTGAGCTTAACTCTACTTCTCCCACAAAGAAGTTAACAAAGAAATTTGTATACTTTTCTGAGCTGATTGTGAAAAAAGAACTCAAACAATAAATTTTGTTGTTTAGAGAGTGACTCAAAAAATAATTTTACAAATTCCTTCTCATTAGGGTCATTTGGTTGGTTTTGGAAAATTATTTACAACTTCCATCTTAAAATATGCTCATTAAGAAACATGGAGTACAACCTAGATGGTCTTCTACAGGCTAATATCAATTCACCAATTTCACAATCATCCTACTTACTCCTCTATGCCTAATGGAAATATTCTTTTAACATGACTAATTCCATCTTTAACCTATTGTTTTCAAATTCCACATCCTTCAAGAGGTAACAATACTCTATCCATTTCATTAGCATTGGGGGAATACATACCTAGAACCAATCTATAACAATAGGTTCAATTTGTGTCCCTTTTGATTCCATGATTGGTTGAGTATCACTCTCCTATAAATTTTTTTCTAGCTCCACAATTCTACTCATAGAGGCATTCAACTCAATTTCTCATTGATTCTTTTCTTCTTCAAAAGCACTAAATAATTGCATAAAATTATTTTTCAAATCTTGAATACATTTTTCTTTTTCACACAGAGCATCTTGATTCTGCTTACCCTGTTGATTCCATTATTGGATTTGGAATTGTAGTTGTTTAGTGAGCTTGTCTTTTTCCTCCATTTGTGTAGTCAATTTGGAAACTTCCTAATTTATTTTATGAACAATGGTAGATTGTACCTCAATTTCTTCTTTTTGATGATTAATTTATGCTTCGCTATCATGCAACCTTTATTTTAACCCTTCAAATTCTATCTTTAGCTTTTCTAATTCCTCATTTGTCCATCTGAATTCTTCATCCCTTGTGTCCACAAAGAAGGATGTGTGAGGAATCTCTTCATCAAGATGAGGCACATTTTCCTCTTTTTTGTCCTTAGGAAGGGATGAGTGAGGCACTTCTTCCACTTTTTCATCAATATGGGGTACATTTTCTATTTCTGTGTTTTCAAGAAGCACGTCTTCTATCTATTCTATATTCTTAGTATGAGGCATACTTCCTTCTTCAGTTTCTTCAGGTAAGGAGGAGCAAGGAATTTCTCCATCAATATGAGGTTTTTCTTCTTCTTCATCGGTATCCACAGAGGAAGATGCATGGTGAGTTGCCTAAGGCACTCATTCCAAAAATTCAAGTATACTTTCCAATTTGTCAAGGAAAGAAGAGAACCCCCCCATAGGTTCATCTTCATTTTGATTTGAGTGTGGCGATTTTGTTTTCTCCCCTTCCTGCTCTTCAAGCAATAGGGTTTGTTTATTTTATTCCCTAGGATGTTCATCCTCTTGCTTTCTTGCCTCATCAATTTCCTAATTATTAGGTAGATTATCAATTTCTACCACCTTTATTGGAGTTCTGACCTTTCTCATTTTTGAACTATTTCCTATATCATGGGGTTTGATTTCATTAGCCCCTAAAGATAATCGTTACTCCTTTGTAGAGGAGGAGTTGTTTGATTTTTTTTTTACTTCACCTCTTTTTCTTCTAAGGGGGTTCCTCCTCTTCTCTGGAATGTATAATTCTCACCTCCCCTTCCTATCTTGGGGTTTGTAATTCACCTGACAAGGTTTCCAACACATCACCTCTAGGAGCCATGGAGGCATATTAGGATTCAAGGGCACCTAATGCCTCCAAGGAGGGTTCCTCTATAGATTGTTCCTTTTGTTTAGAGGATTCTCCTTCCTCAAGTGGCCTTCATGGCTCTTCATTCTCAAATGTTTGTAGAAACCTATGCCACTTTTCTCTGGCTTATGGTTGAAATGGTATTTACATATTAACTATATCAAACCATGATGTTTAAGGGGCCCCATCCCAACTTTATACTTTTCTATCATAGAGGTGACTGAATGGCAAAGAAAATTTGATAAATTTACCCTAAGAGTAGGGTCCTCAATGCCAGGGCATAAATGAGTTAGTAGGAGGAAAGGGGGTCCCACTACTGTAGTCATTTGTCCCTTACAAGTGAAATATTTAATAATCCAAGTTGTAGTAGATCTCCAGGGTTCTGGAATAGACATTCTATGAATCCCCCTATTTTTTACTTGGGTATTTATGGTCATTACAGGTTAGGGTTTCCCTTCTCTATGGAACAATTCTATTAATTTTTGATAAGGGATGTGGGTATTTTCATTCAAATGAATTCCTTTATTTTCAAGACCAAAAAGATGAGCAAAGACTTTTGTACTTAATTAGAATGGTTTTCCACATGCCACAGTCTTCCCATATGAAAATTCTCAACAATTTCCTTCACCAACTACTCTGTGTTCCCTTCAAATTGTTTCATAAAGTTGAGCTATCCAACCCTTTAAAATAAAGCTACTATATTACTCAATGCTAGCAATGACACTATAGAAGTTGGCTCAGAATTTTTCTTAGTGCCTCCCATTTCCTTTGTTTCTTGGTGGAATTTTACATAACTCTGGAATGCTTACTTCTCTGAATTATAGACATAAAAAGAGTTTTGTGTCGATATACTCGACAAGAAAAGAATTAATTACTAGCTTTCTTGTCACCTTACTGCACAATGATGATGACCTTCCATAGGGAATTATAACTATTGTTGTACTCTCACCAATCATGTAAGGGGCACAAGTTTCAAAGTTATAAGGGGAATAGATCATGCCAATTAATTAACCTTTATTCAAAATGAACGCTAATCCTTCTAATACATAAATTTTCACATACCTTAGGTCTTGTCATTAGATTGAACATCACTTAACTATGCTAGCATAATTGGATAGTCACATGGTTGGCGAAGGTGGAGGTGGATAATAATGGCATGGATGGGATGGTTGAAGTGATGGTAGAAATTGTTATTATGACAAAAAGGTGTCATAATAATCTTATTTATTATGGAAATATTTGATGTGATGTGGCAGAATAATTATAAAGGGGTGGATCTTGAAGTGGAATTAAAGAATGGGAATGTGTGAAACTTAGGAAAAATAAAAAAACTGGAAAGGCAAAATGTACACAAAAATTTGGGGAATTATTGAGTAATGCAACTAAAGTAGAGAAGAAGAGAGTTCCAAAATTATTTTAGAGAGATGTCATCAGAACAAGGTAACTAGATTGAGGATTCTGGGGCATCACTAAAAGATGTGGTTGGGGTAGGAACCAAAATTTCTAGAGCATCGTCAAAAGATGCAGCTGGAGCAACAACCAAAATTTTTGGAGCATCGTCAAAAGATGTAGTTGGATCAACAACCAAAATTTCTGAAGCATCATCAAAAGATGCAGTAAAATCAACAACCAAAATTTCTAGAGCATCTGAACAGAATTCCAGAGCATCCAAGCATCATTCTGGAGCATTGTTGAAAAGATGCAGCTGAAAGAAAAATAGTAGAATTTTGGAGCTTCGTTGGAAAGATGCAATCAAAAGGAAGAACAACTGAATTCTGTAGCATCACTAGAAAGATGCAGCCAAAAGGAAGAAGATTGTGACACTTTGGCCTTGAATTCCCAAAGCACCATTGGATGATGCATCCAAATGTAGGATCATGATAAAAAGTGGAACCAATCTGATGCAACGATTCTGGAGCATCGCAACAACAATTCTAGAGCATTGTAGCAACAATTTTGGAGCATCATGGCAACAATTCCTGAAGATTCTAGAGCATCTCAGTAGGGTGCATTAGAATTTGGTTCGCCAAAAGATGAAGTCCTGCAAAATTTAAACAAAACTTTAGCCAAGTCCAAATGGTGGGATTAATGAAGAAATTGAAGACATTTTTAGAAATAAAATTATTATTATTATTATTATTTGTGTTATTTGCTTGACAACTATATTGAACCTGCCATAGTAGAGTCAATGTAGTTGATTTTTTTCTGTGTTTCTATGATTTTCATAAACTCCTGTTTGTTAACGGGTTTATGGTAAATACGTAATCGATGTCCATTAACTAGAAGAGTTCAAGTGTCACCATCAATTGGTTTTAACTAGACCAAACCATTGACAAATACTTAAAAAATCTCATATGGTCCAAGTCAGTGTGTCCCGAGTTTCCCTTGATGGCCCTTGTATTTGGAGTCTAACAACAATTCCCAATCCTCGGTATGGAATTCTTTCTCTTTGATATGTTTGTCATGCCAAACCTTACCTTGTTACTGGATCAATTTAGTTTGATGGAAGTCATCTAGACGGAGCTCATCTAGTTCACTAAGCTGTAAGACTCTCTCAATTTGAGCTCATTTAAGATCCATGCTCAATTCCATGGCTGTCCTAAGGGTTTGGAACTTGAATTTAATGGGAAAAAGGGGCTTCTTCCCAAAGACTAACTCATATGGGCTATAGCCAATGGTTGACTTCTAGGTCATGTTGTAGTCCCAGACAACTTCCAGTAGTTTCCTAGCCCAATGTTTCCTTCCTGAGGAAACCATTTTTGTCAAAATATTTTCCAATTCCCTATTAGTGACCTCAACTTGTCCATTTCCCTACAAGTGGTAGGGTGAGGACTTCTTGTGACTTACTTGGAAGTGATCTATGAATGCCAATAGGACCTTAGACATGAATTAGGGGCCTTGATCTATAATAATTGTTCTTGGAGCCCTGAATCTTAGAAAGATTCTATTATAAAGAAAGTTAGCTACCTACTCTTCCCTAGCAATGCATAGTGCTTGCACTTTTTCCCACTTAGTCATGTAGTCGATACATACTAGAATATACTCTTTCCCTTCTGAAGGAGGATGTATGGGGCCGATGAAATCCAATCCCCATTTTTCAAATGGTTCGAGAACTACCTGAGGTTGCAGGGGCATTTCATTGGATGCGGTTGGTCTTCCATCCCTTTGGCATTCATCACACCTGTGAATGTACTTGATGTCCTTATGCATTGAAGGCTAATAGTATCTTGCTCTTAGAATCTTGTGAGTTGTGCTTTTAGCAAAAAATTCCCTCCAAAAGGGTCATCATGACAGGCCCTAAGGATACTGTAGGTCTCATCTGCCCTAACACACCACCGTAAAACCATATTTGGTCCACATCGAAACAAGATTCCATTAATCCATTTAAAAGGGGAACTCTCTCTTATGAGGCATTTCTTTTTTTTTGACGAAAAGTGAGGTGGTACTTTTGCGGTGGCTGAGTAATTCACAATATCAACAAACCAAGGGGTTTTAGTAGAGATGGAAAATATATTTTCATCTGGGAATTCATCCTGTACCAGAGCACAATCACCATCATGTTTTATCTGGGATAAGAAGTTTGTGACTACATTAGACTTGCCTAGTTTATCAATAATTGTCACATTGAACTCCTGAAGGAGTAACCACCTAATTTTCCTTGCGTTTACCACTAGTTTATTCATGAGATACTTGATGACTACATGGTCTGTGTGCGCTATAACTTTGTATCCTATGATATAATTCCTAAATTTCTTGATGGTGTGCACTACAACCAAAAATTCTTTCTTTGTTGTGGTGTAATTCTTCTCTATTGGCATCAATTTTTTGCTAATAAAATATATATCATATTTCTCTCCATCCTCATCTTCTTGCCCTAGAATTGCTCCAATGGCATCATCAGATGCATCTACATAAATGTGAAATGGTAGGTTCTAGTTAGGCCCTCAAAGGATAGGGGCGGAGGTGATTTTCTTTTTAATAATGTCAAATGAAGCTTGACACTCAGGCGTCCAAAGGAAGTCAACATTTTTCTGAAGGAGGGAAAACATTAGGGCTGCAATTTTGCTAATTTTTTTTAATGAATCGTCAGTAGTATCCCACATGCCCTAAGAAACTCCTGACATCAGTCTGAGTCTTTGGAATCTCAAGTTGTTGTATTACCTTGATTTTCTTGGGATCAACCTTAATCCCTTTAGCTTAAATATGATGCCCTGACACTATTCCTTGTTCCACCATGATTAAGGATTTCTCGTGACTGAGGGACAACTGATGATCCTCACATTTTTTTAACACTTTCTCTAGATTTGTGAGGGCTTCATCAAAGGTGGAACCATATACAGTGAAGTCGTCCATATAAACTTCCACACACTCATTTACTAGCTCAACAAATATAGTTTGCAAATATAGTTATGATGGCCCTTTGAAATGTGGCAAGAGCATTACATAGCCGAAAGGGAAGAACCCTATATGAAAATATTCCCCAAGGGAAAGTAAAATTTGTGTTATCCTAGTCCTTGACCACTATCAATATCTGATTGTATCCACTAAATCTGTCTAAGAATGAAAAATATTTTCTGCCAACCAAATTATCCATCACTTGGTCCACAAATGGGAGGGGAAAATAATCTCTACGTGTCACCTTGTTAAGCTCCCTATAATGTACACATACTCTCCACTTCCCATTATTTTTGGTACTACAACCAAGGGTGACACCCACTTGCTATCAAAAATTGGGTGAATGAATCTTACTTGCAAGAGTTTCTCAATCTCAATTTTAATGATGTCTTTGAGGGCAGGATTGAGTCTCCGTTGTGGTTGGCGAATAGGTCGAACATCCTCAGTATAGATATAGTGTGTACACACACTAGGGTGTATTACCTCATGTCTTTATAGTCCTGGGTGAATGCTTTAGACCTAATCACTAGGGTATCAAATAATTTTTGTTCTCCCATCTCATTCAACCAACTATTGATGTTCAAAGTTTTTCTTGGAAACAACGTAATAGTTTTGACTCTAGGATAATTGGATGTGACAGTGTGAATGGGTCTACTTAGTGTGTGAAGTGGATAGCTGTGTAGTATAGTTTTATGAAGCTGAGCACATGTACAAAGAAATGGAAATTTTTTGGAACTAAGTTTATCAAAGGGAAGGGAAATCCAATAAAATTAACATCATCAAATTCTACTTGATCTATGTTGAGTAGGTGTCCTAGCATTTCTTTTACGTTTGACATCTCTTCACTGTTGGAGTCTATTGCAATACTTTCCACATCATTTTGTAGTTCATCCTCTAATTCTTCACCATGTTGTTTAATGACTACCATGGCTAGTGAAGCCAAAATTTCCTATCCAGTAGGACTTTCTAGTTCATCAACCCATACTTTTCCATGTTCAACAGGATGAGCAGGAGGATAAAAAAACAACTGTTTGCTATTAGATCCATGGGAGATGGTCATTCCTCCCTCCCCACAGTCAATTTTGGCTACAGTTGTAGCCAACCATGGTCATCCCAAAATTATTGGATTACTGTCTTTGGGTGTAAGGGATTTGATTATCTAGAAATCCACTCTATATCCCCGTTCGTCCACCTTGACAAGAACGTTTTCAATGATGCCTTTGGGAATAGCTATGGATTGATTTTCCATTTGTAAGACTGTAGTTGTGGGATGTAGATTAGTAAGTCCTAATTTTTCCATCACATCAATAGTCATTACGTTAATGGATGCTCTTAGGTCCACTAAAGCATTGGGTATTGCTACCTCATTAACTGTTATTGTTAAGAGTGGACTCCCTAGGTCATCATATTTTAGAGCAGTGACTATTCCAACTAACAAATACACTAGGTATCTATTGATGTGAACAGTGTTGATTCACTTTGGCTTCCTCCTTAGAGTTTTGATGCACAACTATTTAATCAATTGGTTTAACTCAGGGGTCTCTTGAATTGCTTGTAACAAGGGAACTTCAATATGGAATCATTTAATTTCCTGTATCAGTGTAGTTTCTGTAGGTGAAGTTGTTTCTGGAGCATCTTTTATAGAGATTCATTTTAGTCGCTTCAGAAAAGGGGCTTTGGTTTTGTCTTTGGTTGTTGGATTTTTCAAAAGTTCAATTGGAGATTGACCCTCCCCCTCCTAAGGTAGGTCGACAACTCCAGCTGAAGATGGTGGGTTAGTTTCATGTTGCATAGTGTCTAGGGTTTGTTCTATGGGTGTAGGTGTTATTGTCATTTCCTCAACAAACTTCTAGATAGGTTCATCTATGATTTCTTTGATAGTTAGCTGTGAAAGTGTTTTACCAGACCTCAACTATAGGTTTCCATAGTGTATTGCATTGAGTTCGGTGACATTGTCTTGTTTGGTAGAATACACCAGAGTATTTGGATGATTGTTCTTTGGATTAGGGACTAGTTGCACCAAAAGTGGCAGTTGGTTAACTTGTTTAGTCTATTTTTTGTTTTGAGGTGGCAAAAAAATTTGTTGTTGAGGAGGCACCCTTCTGGGACCAGGATAGAACTGATGTTGGGGTTGATTCCATTGAGGAATGGGATTTTGAGGGTACCAATATTATTGAAACTGGTTGGGCCACTGAGGGTTACCCCAAGATTGGTTTGTCCATTTAGGTGGTTCCAAGGGATAGGTTCCCCAATTAGGGGGTACTAGAGGTGGTGCCTATGGCTAGGGTGCTTCCCATTGATTATTGTTCCAATTTGGCTGGGGTCTCTAGTTAGGATTAGAATTTTGACCATAGGAAAAATTTCCTCTAGCCCTTTGATTTACAATGTTCACTTCTTCCCTAATTGGAGTTATTCTTTTCTTGGAATTTTTTATTACATTTAGTAGCTCACATTGATTGATGGGGTGATTTTTATCACACACTTGACAAACGTCAATCTTGTCAGCTTTGTCCAAAGGACATTCTCTCAGCAAATGTTTGTTTCGGCACTTGGGGTAATAAATGGATAGGGTCTCTAGATTTCTGGTTTTATCCTGTATGCCATCCAAAGTAGTATTTAACTAGATGAGAATGTCGGTCTTGAAGTTAGATAATTCCTCATGAAGTTTATTTATGTCATTAGAACCATGTAAGGGGGTGAACTTACTAATACCTCCATGAGTACGAGAGAAGTTATGACAAAATTCAGTTATTTCTTCCAATCTTAGTTGGGATACATCTCCTTTACCCATTAAGTTTAGACTCCTATGAGCTTCATCATCAAGACCTTTGAGAAATAAGGTCTTTAAAATATCAAGACTTATGGATTCTCCACCATAGAGTTTAGACAAGAAGATAAAGCTATCAAGGTATTCTTCTAAACTTTCATCCCCATTTTTACTTATCTTGAAGAGTTCTTCTTTTCAATCACTGACGCTATAATAACTCTGGTACTTTTCCAAAAAGGAAGAATCCATTTCATCCCAAGAAGTTATTGATTAAGAAGCTAATCCCATAAACTAGTGCATGGCTGAGTCTTTCAGGATGGAAGGAAAAAGATTTAACTTTTGATTATCATTCTTGTAATCATATGTTTGACACAAAATTTTGAACTCAAATAGAAATTGATCTAGGTCCTCATTAGAAAAACCTTGAAAGGTAGGTAGAAAAGTGGGTGAGATGTTTTTCATTGTCGTATCATCATTTGCATCAATACCAATAGGATAAGTGAATGTGCATGGTGGTGGAATTTCTTCAGTCACCCATGGTCCTAAGTTTTCTTAGTGGGATGTGGTTTAGGAGTTTGTAACAGAATATGCTCCCCTTTGACTATAGGTTCTTTTTTTGGAGTATATGGGAAGGTCTTAGGTTGACCCCATTCAGTCAATTCCTCTGTAAGTTCTGGGTCTGATTTACCTTCTTCTTTGCTTGTTGTTGGTACATCAACTGGGGGGTTTTTTGGTATGAATCTCCCATGGGGGCCTCATTTCCTAACGATGCAGAAAAGAAGCCAAAGAACTATTCTTATACCTAAGAGAGGTATTCAAGATATCTCCTATTAACACTTAAAAAAGGGGTCCCCAACAATGACGCCAAGAAGTTACAGGTTGTCATTAGGTCCTAACACTTTAGTGAATAAAAAAATCAATATATCAACCAAGGCGATGTCCAATGACTGTATGCAATAGAGGACATCTCAACTTCTCTCTTAAGCACTAACCAAATGAATAAAAGTTCTAATCTAAGGGTCCTCTAATCTTCAAAGCAATAGATCATCTATCTAAGAAGCAGGAAAATAACTCATATCAGAAAACAAAAAACTAAGAATCTGAAAAGCATCACCATTAAACTAGAAAGCATGGAAATGATTAATCTAAAGAATGCATAAATTTTTGAAGAAGTAAATCATATAAATAAATTAGGAACATTTATCGAATGTATAAAATAACAAGCCAACTACTAATCATAAAACCATTAATCAAAATCAATTGAAGAAAGGTGCTCCGGACATTCAAATGCTAAGCTTAGAAACTACAGACTTAGTTACAACCTCCAGGGTTGACATTAATAGTATAACATCTACTCATGAAAAGGAAATGTGAATTAAACTATGATCCACTAAAAGAAAATGTAAAAGAGGAAACAAAATACTTATCTATCTCTAACCCTCGAGTGGCCAGCTCGTGGGTGTAACTATAGCTACTTCAATTCACACGCATTGAAAAAATCTCTCTGCTACTTCATTCCATAGATGCATCCATATCACACAAAAATTCAAGAAGTGGTGGGAAAACTCATATTCATATGGTATTTTTTACTCAAAGACAAATTGACAACATAACGATAATCTTCTTCTCTTGTTATTCATCATGTGTAACAGTTACATATTTATATGAAAAATGATTAACAAAAATCCTATTTTCCAATCGATATAGTATTTTCCAATAGCAGAAGGAATTTAAAGCCGATGATATACAATATTAAAGAGGCTTGCATGAGCCATTAAATTTTTTGAAACCGAAAGATAACAAAATTATAAAAACTCGGCCAAAATGTGCACTCCTAGAACTCTGGCGCCTGCTCGCTCATTTTCAAAAGTATGAAGATCCACATTCATTTTTTGTTTTGATTGGAGTGATGGTTGGAAGTGGAATTGACCTGTGAAATACTCAAGACTAAACCATTAAATCAGCATAAGTTAGTTTAATTCGATCAAATCCAAGAAAAAAGTTTGTACACCTATTCATAAAAAGGAAATCAATTATTTTTCTCCTAAAGGTAATCAATTGGTAGAGTAAGTTGGGATAAAAGATTTATATTTGTAGATTGAGGCCATTATGTTGATGAGGTTATTTTTACCTCATCAGGTGGATTTATCTATTTGACTCAAAATAGACCTGATATCATGAATGTTGTATGCATTATTGCAAGATTTCAAGCTGATCCTAAGGAATCTCATGTGACAACTATGAAGAGGATTTTTAGATACTTGAAGGGGATAGTTGATTTTGGCCTATGGTATCCTAAAGAAGATGACCTTACTTTGAGTGATTTTACTAATGTTGATTGGGAAGGAGATGTAAATGAAAAAAAGAGTACTAGTGGTGGTGCATTTTTCTTGGGAAAGAAGTTGATTTCATGGTTAAGTAAGAAGCAAAATGCCATTTCTTTATCTAATGTATAGGCATAATACATTGCTACTACTAACAATTGTACTCAATTATTGTGGATGAAGAAAATGTTGAAAGATATTAGAGTTGTGTATGATGAACCTAATTCTATATTCTATGATAATTCAAGTGCAATTAACATTTCTAAGAATTTGGTACTGCATTCAAAAGCCAAGCATATATCTATCAAGTTTCACTTTCTGAGAGAGAAGGTGAGTGAAAAGGAAGATAGATTGAAGTATGTTCCCACCAAGGGACAGATTGTAGATATCTTTACCAAGCCCTTATCTAAGGATACTTTTGAATATCTCAGAGGGAAGCTAGGGGTGATTACCCCTCCTAATTAGAATTAAAATGCATTGAATTGCATCAGTCCGCACATTTCATAGTCATATCTTGAGATCCAGATTGATATTGTGGTGGCTGCTACTCAGGGGGAGTAGTTAGATGTTCAGAAATGTGGTTTAGAGCTTGTGTATATTTGTCATTGATGTCAAAGGGGGAGAAGAGTCATGTGAAAAAATGTGAAAGAGTTAAGGAGAAAAGAGTCAAAATCTAAGGGGGAGAAAGTGCTAAGAGAAAAGTTGCATTGATGGTGTTTTTCACATCATGTGTTGCCATCAATGCTAAAGGGGGAGATTGTTGGATATTACTGATATGTGGTTGTCATTGATGTCAAGACTTTTGGCATTAATGTCTTTAAGGTTGTATATGTCGAGGATATTGAGAAAGTTGTAATAAAATAAGTTGCAGGTTGTCGGTGATGCAATGAAGTTCAATATGGTGGCTAGCTCAATATGTTGATGATAAGAGGTTGAGGATTAAAGGGTTTTTTGACAAGTACATATAGTTTATCCACATGAAGTTTTAGAGGTTTACATGAATATTTGATTAAGTTATGAGTATCTATGTTTTGATTGTTGTTTTGTTGCTTTAGTTGGTGTTCCTGAAAGAAGATAATGTGATTCTAGTAATTTGAGTTGTTGTGGATGCTTCTATAGTGATTCATGATTCTTTTGGATATTTCTAGATTGTGCTCTATCTATGTTGTTGGTTTGCATTGATTGTTGTGCTCACGATTGGTGATTTTCTTTTGTGTGTTCATATTTTTCATGATCATGGCCAACAGGGTGATTGTAGCGTGTTGTGGATCTTCGAGGTATAATTTTTGAAGGTGTTCTAAATTTGAAGATATTGTTTTGGGACCTTACTATGTGTGGCTAACATTGTTTGGTTCGAATTGATAAATTTTTTATTGATTTGGGTTGATAGTTTGTACACATTTTAAATTTTGTTAAATCTAACATGTAGTTAATATTATCCTTAGTTGCAGATATATATGTTCGATTGTTTATACCATTTGAAGGAGTGGTGTGTGAAGTATGGTGTGTGCAATGTCTAAATAATATTCTAATATTTTGAAGGTAGAAGTAAAGTGTGAAGAAGAGTGAGTAGATGTTTATGTGCTTAATCAGAACTATAATTAGGCATTAACATATGCTATTTTCTCAGTTCAAAATCTTTCAGATGTAATCCGAACATTTCTGTAAGACATTGAGTCTTCCTTTGGGTAGTAAGCCATTTGTATTTGAGTAATGAGCTATAGGAAGTGTTCCTAAATGGATATGCATTCCCCATTTAAAATTATTTTATACTTTTAACAGAGTATAATCTTGTGGATTAACCTCCATCATGGTTTTTCCTCTAACAGGGCTTCCACGTAAAAAAAATCTTGGTGTTATGTGTTTTTTTGATGTGGTGATGGTTTATGCTTTCATGTTTATTTATCAAATCTGAGAATAAGTTTAATTTTTATAATTTATGTGAAAACCAATTCACCCCCCCTCTCAGTTGTCTGCCCTTGTGTTTCCAACATGAAGTATATCCAGTGGTTGGTCCTAATTCCATGAAAACCTTCGTTCCCCCCCATCATCACTCATATTCCCAAGTTTGGAGAGCCAAAGGTTCCAAACCATCAACCAATACATCTCATATTCCTTCATGCATGTCACCATCCATTCCATTCATGATATCCAATTATAGCATTTACCATGTGTTGGCAACTACCCTTCATCATAAGGATTTCAAAGGAAATTTATCGCGATGTGCACACATAGACAAGATTAATTCTAGTACCAACAAGGAAAATCAAAGTTCTCAAAAATTGCATTCAAGTGCTAGTGTCTTAGCAAAGCAAAATTTTCAAGCAGGATACCATTGACATGTTATGAAACTAGCCTCTACATTAGTACCATTAGGTGGTTGAACATGAGGGTTAAAATTTTCAAAAAATCATAAAATCAAAAAAATAAAAAATCAAGAAAATAGTAAAAATAAAAATCATCCTCCAATATAAACCACTATGGTGGCACTTTGGGAAAGTTCTATGATGAAAACCTGACAAAAATGCATCATGAGTAGAATCAAGAATCTATATGATCCTTCTTAGACAAAATTATCTCATCCTTGTCATGATAAATCCAATGTTCCCTCCATCCGATCTAGCTTTATCCAAATATTCCAATTTATCTTGATCTTGATAAAGATTTGGCATATACCTCAACTCTATTCATATAATTTTTTTGACAAGCTCTTTCCCATTTTGTCTCATGAAGTCCCATAGCCCATATCTGGAATGATAAGACTCTATTGAACTCTTTGCATATACATTACCTATCCTAGTTTTTTCATTAAACTATGAAGAATTGCTAGACACTCGAGGTAGGTTATTGTACTCTTGTTTTCAAATAACTCTTGATCTGTGTCTTATATCTCACAATGTGACATCAATATCATGATATAGGTATTGTTTGTCTCAAATCTCATCAAAAAAATCACTAAACATTTTAAAACCTCATCAGAATCCAAAAGCACTTGCAAAATCAAAAAATACAAAAATATCAAAATCTTGTACAATCAAAATCCATAAACATTAAAAAAGTTGTAAAGTCAAAATCCAAAACATCCAAAACACATCAAAATCCATAAACAAGTCAAAACATCAAAAAATTAAAAAACATTACATTGTCTCTCAGCTTGAACGTAGACAAGGCCATCATTGATGTGCCCATGAGACACCCTAGGTCATTCCTTTAGGAGTCTATCATAATAAATTGACAACCCATCAAGTGTTCATGTCTCATCAATAATAGGTCAAATTTAGTCTAACTATGTGGTCTATGTGTTTATAACATAGGCAAGACTAATCTTTGATAAGCCCCTGAGGCCTTAGGTCAGTCCCTCTTAGGTCTTGGTCAAAATTTAGAGAACACAAAAAAAATTGAAAACTTGAAAATTCAAAACATTGGGAAACATTAAAAAAAATCCTAAATAGCCTCAAATAAACAAAAAACCTAAACAATCACATATATCTAAAAAGATAAAAAATAGCCTCAAAACATTTGCAAAATACCAAAAACATTAAAATATTCCAAAAACTCCAAAACCACCTATCCCATTTCAATTTCACCTGCAATAAACTTTCACCCTTAATAAATCAATCATCACACTCACCCTTTGGTAACAAAAATTGAGAGCAAGTGCAACAATTAGCAAAATTTGAACCTTTAAACGCAACACAAAAATCAAACTCTTGATCATTCTCAAGCATGTCAATCAAACCTTATATCAACAACCTTTCAAACAACCTATAAAATTTCCACCATCCACTAACATGTCCTAGGACACATTTGTCCTGCAATGGGCATTATCATTGGCAATCATTTTGGTTACTTATTCTCAAAACACATTACACCTTTTTGGAAAGAGATATAAATAACATTGGTTGTTCATTTTGATCTTGTCTTATGATTTATCTTATTAAACTATTTCGAGAACCTCTTAGTGATGTCTATAACTTTTTTTTTGAGAGAATGGAATGGGGCATCTATCATTATCTTTTGTTTTTTGTGCTTGTGGGATGTCTTGTAAAATAATCTTGGTGAATACTTGCTTAGTTGTGTGTAGGGAGGTTGTTTTGAACAGATTGTTGACCATTGTGTATTATTTGGTTCAAAATGTTCTAAACTTCTAAACTACATTCCAAAGAAGTTTTCGTATGTCAAGGTGTGAAAAAGGACTATCCTATCTGTTTACAAAGTCAAATTCCATTGCACTAGATACAATGCCATCCTGGTTATCAATACCTTGATGCATCGTATCTATGTGTTATATCAAAAATAAGGAATGATGAGGTATCCCAATCCCACAAAATGAGCATATCATCAATCTCATCACCATATCTAATAAAGTCTTGAAGACTCATAGGCTTGTTGGACTTCTGAATCAATCTTGAAATCAATGGTTAATCCATCCATCTTATTCTTCTTATTCTTCTATCTTTACTAACATTTCTATCCAAGTGTCGAATATGTGTGATATATCAAAATATACATGAGGCTACCCATGGCTGATGGCTGTCTATACATCATCAAATCTATTTACATAAGACATCTAAGGTTTCTAGTCCTATTTGAGTTGAACTTATCTTGAATTTTTATCATGATCATTGACTTAAAATTTCCAATTTCTTCTCGATCTCTCGAGGGGGCAGGGTACTAGCTTAATTTCCTTCTATTAGGGCAACAATGGGGCATAAAAAAAAATTAATTTTTTTTTTTTTGATCTGAGCAGCAACACTAATTTGAAAAGTGCCAGTCTTTGAACAATGTAACAAGTACCTTGCTTGAAAGAGGGACAAAATGTAGACACTTAAAATTTTCTTGAATGACATTACACACTTGAATTTGATTACTAACATTATTTTGTCTAAAATTCATCTCATTTGTGACTGTTTAATTGAATAAGCCTAGTTATTTAATTAGATGCATCATTTTCATCTATTAATCTAATTAATTTCATTAGGTTAATTCCCCCTTTCACACTAACATTTGATCTTGTTTAATCAAATAATGTAAATTATTTAAATTAAACCCCCTTGTGTCCTCTCATTTAATTGAATAATCTAAATCATTTAATTAAATGTCACTGCCTTTCATTAAATAAATCAATTATTTAATGATAATCATGATATTCCTCAACTTTCACAGTTAAAAATTTGTTTTAATTGTATAATCCCTAATTTTCCTCACCCATCCACTTGCGTAGGTAATATTCCTTTTATTCTTCTATTTTGCTTGAAAAATGGAATATTTTTTCCTAAAAAACTTTCTAACAAATTTGAAAGTGTGTTTGTTTGAATCATTGTGAGCCATTGATTGATTCATTGATCCATGTGATATTGCATTCTCATCCATTGATGACAATCCTTGATTCATGTCTTCACCTCACTTTTCATCTTGACCATTGATTGAACAAATCAATCTTGACCCTTGATTCACCATTTTCTCCTATAAATACCTTAGATTTTGGAGAGAAATGATCCACAATCATTTGAGAAAATTTATGTTGTTGAAATGAATCCTCACTTTCATCCATTGTGGTTCAAATCATCCATTTTCATCAATCTTTTATCAATTTTATCTTGAGCTTTCATCAATGGAGTTCAATTAGATGCTCATTTTATCTAAGGGATTGGGAAAGGTTCGTCATTCCATATTAATATGATACTAATCCCCCAATGGGATAAGGTTTGGAGTTTTATATTAGGTTTCCTTTATGCTTCCATGGTTTATTCCATGCTTAGTTTAATGGTTTCTTGTTTTTGAAGCTTTTAAACATTTCTTTGTGATCATAGCTTAGTTAGTTAAATATAGCTTAAATTCATTTGGATCTAGTGTATTTAACTCATACTATGTTTATGATCACAACCCCAATGGTACAGGTATTCTTTGACAAGGATAAATATCGACAAAAATATTTGTCAAAATGAAAATCATGTATTCTGGACTACATGAAGAACATTTTGTCATAATTTACAATCTCAGTGTTATTAAGAGATGCTATAAATGAGATCTTATAAATATTTTAATTGGAGCTTAGGTCTCCTCAAATCAGCCTCACCCTAGGTTTATAAGGCTTGTAGGACTTAAAGTAATGCTTTTATAAGTAGAAGATTTATAGAGAGGCTAATTTTACAATATGCTCATAGGACTTATTTTTAGGAGCTATCCATTAGGAGATGTCATTTTCATGTACACTCCCCCTTAATGGTAGCTCCTTGAGGCCAAGCATTAATATGAATTTGGAGAATTTTGCATTGCACAATGGATTTGTAAAAATGTTTGTAACTTGATCTTCAGTTTGACAATATTGAAGAAAAATATCTTCATTTAATACTTTCTCACATATGAAGTGAGGTTGAATTTAAATATGTTTAGATCTCTAATGATACACAAGATTCTTTGCAAGTGCAATGCAACTTTGATTATCACATAGGAGAGTAGTTTTAGGATTTTCTTCCATTCGGTTATTTTTTGTAATTTGGTTAATCCAAATAGCTTCTTTAGCTACTTTAGAGGCACTTCAATATTCAGGTTTTGTAGAGGAGAGAGCTACAATTGATTGTTTTTTAGAATTCTATGTGATTGCACTTGTTCCAAGTTTAAACACATCCAAAAGTGAATTTTTTGATCTATGAAATCTCCTGCAAAATCAACATTACAATATCCATATATATGTGCATTTTTTGTATGAGTATAGTAAATACAAAAGTTAATGGTGCCCTTAATATATATTAAAATATGTTTTTCCATTTTCCAATGTTGGACATAAGGTTCTTGCATGAACCGAGATGCAACACCAACTGCATAAGAAATATTAGGGCGAGAGATAAATTAGACTCCCAATTAATTGTCGATAAAGTGTGGAAACATTTGTTCACAAGGGGGATGGGATTCAAGTTTAATACCAGTTTCAATAGGGGTAATGGATGGTTTACAATTAGACATTAAATTTTGAAATTAATTTTTGGGAATATTTTGCTTGAGATATAAAAATTTAATGGTGATCTTGAAAAATATACATTCCTAAGAAATGATGAAGAGAACCTAAATTGGTCATTTCAAAGGTAAGATATAATTTTTTCTTATATTTGAGTATTAAGGATGAAAGACTACTTATTATGAGTAAGTCATCTACATATATTATAATGATAACTATATGATCATCTTCAAATATAAAAAAAAAAAATCATTATCAAATTTATAATTTGAGAAACCTAGGTTGAGAAAGAAGTTTTTTTAATTTGGAATACCATGCTTGAGGGGCTTGTTTAAGTCCATAGAGAGATTTTGAGTTTACATACATAGTTTTCTTTATTTTTTCAATAAATCCATGAGGTTGATGCATATATATTTCTTCTTGTAAATCTTCATTTAGAAAGGCATTTTTAACATCCATTTGGTGGATTTCCCAACCATTTTGGGAAGAAAGTGCTAGAATTAAATGGATAGTTCCCATTTTTTCCATAGGTGCAAATTTTTCATCATAGTTTATGCCTTTTCATTTAGAAAATCGCTTGGCCACTAATCTAGCATTATATTTATCAATGTTTTCTTGAGGATCTTATTTAATTTTATAAATCTAGTGACAATTAATAATGTTACAATTATTGGGTGGGTGAACAAGTTCCCATGTTTTATTTTTAATTAATGCATTGTATTCTATTTGCATGGCATTTTCCAATTTTTGTTTTCATTTGCTTCTTCAAAGGTTTGGGGTTTAATTTCATATAAAGTCATTAAGGCAAAATATTTATGTTGACTTCTAGTCATCTTAGGAAGAGAAGGTTCCACATTTGTATCTTGAATTAAGAATTGAATCCACTTAGTTATTTTAGAGGGTGGATTAGGATAAGTGTCAAAGGATAATTGATATTTTTCTTCATCTATTGAAGTTTAAACAACATTGTTAATAGAGTTAGACAATGGAGTTTCAAAAATATCAACATTTCAACTTATAATAATATCACTCTTTGAAGGATCATAAAGCCTAAATCCTTTTGTATTGATCCCATACCCAAAAAAAATACATTGAGTAGATGTTGAATCAAGTTTTTATAGATTTTTTTTTTTAGGGATAAAGAGAGAGGAAGAACTCTCAAATATTCACAGTTGAGAAATATCAAGCTTTTTCTTTGGCCACTTTTCTAAGGGAGTTGAAAGATGTAAGAATTTTGTAGGAACTCTATTTAAAATATATATAGATGTAGTCATAGCTTCAACCCATAGGAATTTAGGTGTGCTAGAAGAGTGTATCATAGATTTAACCATTTCTAAGATGGTTCTATTGTTTCTATCAGCTACCCCATTTTTGGGGAGAATATGGACATGTAAGTTGTCTTTGTATCCTACATACTATACAAAAGTTATCTAAATCTTTATTAATGTATTCAATACCATTATTTGTTCTTAGAGTTTTAATTTTATGATTAGATTGATTTTTAACTAGTGTTTTTTAAATTATTAAAATTTAGAGAACTTCATTTTTGTTTTTAAGGTAATATCCCCAAACCATTCTAGAATGATCATCAATAAATGTAAGATCATATAAAGATCCATTAAGAGAAAGAAATTGAAATGGCCCCATTAAATCACTATGGATTAATTGTAAGGTTTTGAAAGAATATAAATTATGGCTTTTGTTAAAGGGTAATGTATGATGTTTACCTAGAAGGAACCCTTTACAAGTTTCTAATTTGTTTTCAATTTTTGGTAATCCAATTACTAGATTATGATGATACATTTCATTTAAAATCCTAATATTTAGGTGTCCTAATCTTTCATGCCATAATTGTGTTTCATTTTTTATTTGAGGAGATAAACAATTTTCTTTTGAAGTATTATTAAAAATAAAAAGACTATCCTTTTGAATACTTTTACAATAATAGTTTTATTTTCATATTCAATGTACCATTTATCTTTTGTAAGAGAGATTTTAAAATTATCTTTTAGTAAGTTTAGAATATGATATAAAAAATTTCCCTAAGTTTGGAACATATAATGCATCTCCAATAGTTTTGTTAAAAAAATTGAATTTACCTATTTCTTCAACTTTTATTACTTAATTATCTCCTAAATATATTTTTTCACAAGGATTAATATCTATTAAAATATCATGCATGTATGTCATTTGTTTTATTAAAAATTCTGAATTTAACTATTCCTTCAACTTTTATTATTGAATTATCTCTTAAATATATTTTTTCACTATAAGGATTAATATCTATTAAAATATCATGCATGTATGTCATATGTTTAGATTCTCCACTATCAAGGATCCATTCATCACCAATTGATGTAGATAAGGCAGTATAAAGAGCAACATTATTATTTTATTTTTTATTTGAATTTAATTTATAATTTCTATTTTTATGAAATATATTTTTATAAAAAATAATTATTTTTTGTGTGACCTTTTCTACCACAATTTAAACATTTTGGAAAATTGGTTTTGATAATTTTGTAAGATTTTTTAAAAATGGTTAAATGATTTGGAGAGGTTTTGACTATTGTTATTTCTATTATTATGTTTATGTTTTATATATGGTTTGTTTTCTTTGTTGACATAATAGAGTTTCTCATGCCTTCTCTTTAGAGTCAAAGTTTGGCATTACCTGTTCTTCTTGAATAAGAAGAGTAAATCATGTTGATAAATCAAGAAGATTGTCTTCATTTCTTTTCTTTGCTATGTAACATCATCTTCATTTTTATACTTATAATTCCAAATAGAAATAAAATTCCTAAACTTTTCAAAGATGTTTATTTGCATCGTAAAATATAGAAGTTTATCTTTTATAAGATCACATTTACATCCATCTAGTTGAGATTTGATATTTTTATTTTGAAAAGATAATTAATTAATTTTTCATCTCCTTTCATTGGATTTTTAAATAATTATAATATTAATTTTACGACTTTTGAAAACCTAGATCCTTCATGCATAGATTCTAATAAATTCCAAGCTTCAGAAGGTGATTCTATGTTTCCATTATACAAAAGAAAATTATCTTCAATACTTCTTAATAAAATTGACAATGCTTCTTGTAAAAGAATTTATGAGATTGGGGTTAATATTTCTACCTATAGGTTGGTTTTCCTTTAAAATTAATTATTCTCACATAGCATGTACGCTTTATCAATGGTGAAGAAATGTGACTCCATTTTAAAATTTATATAAATTAACTTGGAGATGGAATTTTGGTGCAGGAGCACCTACACCTCATCCTCCATATTTGATCATTTTATGATAACTAGGGAGGTTCCAAAGTGGTTTTGTTTCTTATTTCTTTAATAAGGTCTATAAAGGCCATTTGGTGTCTCATTGATTCATTTTTGTAGACAAGGTCACATTTGTGAAGTAATTGTCAATGAAGACAAAGAGGGGTCTAAGTAGGTTTAGGGTTTTTTTTGTGTAGTAGGTCATGTGTTAGAATTTAATAAGGTTCAAATAGACCATAATAGGTGTTTTTCAATGTATTTAAGTGTTTTGGAGGGTCAAAAGGTATAAACACGTCATTGCAAGGAAGTATGTGTTAATAAAACTTGTAAAAGGTGTGTTTATGTTCCCAACGGTCATTAAGGATTTAAAAATCAGTTGTAAAGTTGTTTGGTCATTGGTTGGGCCTGAAGAATCCTTTAAATGGATTGAATTCATCGATTTTAATGTTGGTTTTTGAAGGAGAGGATTGGAAAATAAGAATTCTCTATTTTTTCTTATAATTTTCGAAGTTTCATTACTTTGTGTAGATTTGTACGGGCATGTATAGTCAGTTCCTAACATGAAATCTCTTCCATTATTTGAATATTTTTCTTAGCATTGTTTTGTGTCAATTTTGAAGGAATTTAGTGGTGATTTGTGTTAGAAAACTCTATTTTCCTGTGACTGGCTAGAATACTTTGTTTTGAGGGTTTGTGATCACAAGAATGATTTAAAGGGCCCCTACACCTTATGTGGAAACTGTAACTCATGTAATGGGACCTATGGAGTGTTATTTAAGTGTGGGATGCATTAATTGAGTGTTAGGAAAGAAATAAGCGAGATAAACTTGTTGTTCCTAAGAGTTTTGTGAAGAAAATGCATGTAAATGAGGGGTTTTAGCATAGGGTTTGATAGAATCTATTTGGGAGGTCTTGTTTTTTGAAATTTTAAGAATGTAAAGGGATATTGAATTATGTTCAAGGTGGTTTTAAGGTCTGGGAGGTTGTGGAAGTGTCATATCTAATAAACCCTCTTGAATAGTGCATAAAACAAGGGTTTTCATGTTTGGCCTGAGATAGTTCATACCATAGGAATATAATTTTTGTTTTGGAGGTTTGGGAACATAATAAATTCTTCCCCAAGGTTTCATGGGAATGTGATCAATTTAAAGACATGTTGCTTTGTAAATTAGGCCTAATCAACCCAATTAGGTTAGCCTAGAAAGGGTATTTTTGGGGAATTGGTCCAAAGGACTTGTATATAAATTTGTAATATATGTTGCAAAACTATAATGGGTGTCTAAAACCATCAATATTTTATTTAGTGTTTTGGAGAACATTTGAGTTATTGGGAACAAACTAAGTTTCCACTACTACTAGGGTTCAAGGGGTGAAAGTGTGAAGTCATGCTTCTGTTGATTGTCAAGCTTTGAGGGTTTTTTGGTTTGTTCAAATAGGTCATTTTAATCTTGTTAGATGCCTCTTACAAGAAGGTGGTTAGATTGATTGAGTTGAGCCTCCCAGGTCTGCATCAAGTTTTGATTAAATATATATATTAGCACTTTTAAAAAAAATACAAATAAATAAAAGAGAATAGAAAATTTATCCCTTCTTTCTCTTTGACAATAATAGTCCTATCATTTATCACATATTAGAAAAAATTATATCATAAATAATCATTAGGTTTTTAAAAATAAAAAAATAAAAAAATAAATAAAAATAGTTCCATTAAATGATAAAAGGAATATATTAAAAATTAATATCATATATATGTAATATGTATAACTTCATTGTTTTATTTTATAAGAGGAAAAAATAAATATATTATATCCCGTATAATTAAAAAAATTAAAAAAATATTCATCAAAGTGATATTTAGTTTTTAATAAAAGAAATTAACTCTTTGTGAAAAAAGGTAAAAATAATAAAAAAGTTAAATTTAGTGAACAATAAATAGTAAGGGAAAACAATATTTAACTTTATAAACTATTAACTTTTATAAGCAGCTTAAGAAAAAAGTAAAATAGTAAATTATCACTATTAATTTTTATAACTTTAAAAAATAAGTAAATTATCATATTTCTATTTTTCCTTTACCAATATTATATTATCACTGTTATATCTTTTCTTTTTTCTTCTTTTCCTCAATAATATTTATATCTTTTCCTCTAATAATCTACAAATATTAAATTACCACACTTTATATTTATAAATTTTTTTTGTAAGAAGAACTAATAATGAATTTGCACAATGAAAAAAGCCCCACAAAAATAGCATTTTTTATTATAAGAACACTTACAAAATAGTCTATTAAAAATCGGACATAACCTAGGAATACTCCTCTTCAAGCTTCTACACACCTTGTGTAATTTTCTCCAAATTCTAAAAATATAATTTTTTCATTCTCTCAAATGGTGAGGAATCCTCCATTATGAGAAAGGTTGGAAAACTACATGAAAGGTAGTTATGGTACCTTTTCCATAACAACCTTGTTCATAATTAATATATTAAGAACTATTTAATAGTTCATTAATTTATTAACTATTTATAAGAAATATAAATGCTTTTAAAGCATTATAATAAGAACATTATATATTATAAGGGTTTGACCCCTAATACTATTATGTTCTGACAATTGCATATTGTGTGGTCCTCTAGTTTTTGCTTACAAGATAGAGATGATTCTATAAATAATGCATTTTCAAATTCTCTAGACATTCTTCTTTGCAAGTTCCACTTGCCCAATGTTTGTGTTCAAAATGTGTGCAAGTGATCATTTATATATATATATATATGTAGTTTAATATTTACACATGCTTTCCATACTTTATGATGTGCCTTAGAAGTCAAAAAAATCTATAAGTCATGCATTACAATTGCTCTCAACATTCTTCTTTATAGGTCTCCCTCTATAAAGTATTTGTTCCTCAAATTTAGGTGGGTGTAACATAAAAAATTGCATACCCTCGCAATTTCATGCTATGTTTTGTGCTCACTTTGGTGTCCACCCCTTAACACATTTTTAGGTTCATTTTAGCTTTTGTCCTAGCCTTTTCACATCCATAGATAAGCTTGTGTTTTTATTTTGTCTCTTGTGTTTTATTTTTTTACAATTCTATTTAAGTGTCTTCTTATCCTTTCTCTCCTAAGGTGTTTGAGGGATTCAAGAATTGAAGTTGTTGAGACACAAGCATGATGCACTAGTACCTTGAGACTAATAGTCGTTTAGTGACCATTTCTAAATGTTTCTATCACCTCCTTCACATGTTCAAGTTTTTGTAAAACCTCTATTCCATTCCCAAATAACCCTTGGCTATCCTCTTTTTCCCTATAAGTTACATTTTAATAGAGCTCATTTTATTCCAATGTTATTCATGCTTTGATCCTTGGTTATTGAAATCCTTTTGAATCTACAACAATATCTACAACACTTTCTTGCAAGCATTAGCATACAACAACATTTTTTGATTTCCAAGTTCTCTATATGAATAATTACTACAATATTTTAGAATCTTTGTGGGGATTTGGACCTCTACATGCAATCAATTCTTCCATTGCATCTTGATTTTGGGTTATATAGTTATCATCTCTTCCATTGAGGTGATAATGTTCTCTTCATCTCTCTTTTGATAACATATTTTTGTATAGAATTCATGTGTGTCGTAGGAACTTAATGAATTTCATCTTTTGTTTAATATATTTTACATACACCAGTTAGTTTTCTTTTCCAAAGTAGACCTTAGTGCTAGAATTCATAGTTTCTTGCAATTAAATTCATATTCAAAGTGAATGGAAATTGTAATAAAACCCAAAAAGACACAAAAAACAAAACAACAATCAAGCTACGGGCATAAAGAACTCAAACTTACAAGGGACTCGATGAACACCCAATATGTCAAAGCTTTTGATGTGTAGATTTCCCCAATTCAATTAGATTCGATGTTTTCTCGATGAAAATTTTGTAACATAACATTACGAATCTGCTTAAAGATTCATGGATTGCAAGATAAAAAATGGTTGTGTTTTTACGTATGATGAGAGGAGAGATGAATGGAGGACTAGGATTGCATGATGGGAGATCAATGACTAGGAAAGGTTGAGACAACTCAACTCATGAGATGATGCTAAGTGGTATCATGAGAGGATATGGTGGGCTAGCTGATCTCTCAAGGCCTAGAATGGTGACAAGTGTAATCATGGTTGCAAGTATGAGCAAGTTTAGTGGTGTTGTCATTGATGTTGTCATTGATGTCAACAAAGTGTAGGATGTTGCAAGTTGTGCATGTATAGTTGAGATGATATTGAGATGTTGTGAGTACATGGAGCTATCTTTATGTTGTTGCAAGTGTGTTGATATGATTGAGTGTTTTTGAGAAATAATGAAGACAAAGTTGTATATGTGTTCAGAATGTGCTCTAGTATGTGCTCTACATTTCTTCTGTGTTGATCCTATGCTTGTGTGGATCAGAAGTATTGTTTATGGGCATCTATTGGTGATATATCCTAGTTTATAGTTTTTGGTTTGATGGAGAGTGATAGTTGTGTTTAGTGGTGTGTGAACTGGTCTGGTAGAGTTGTTTGTTTGTGACTAGGAGAAATGTTTCTACTCCGTAGCCCTTAGTTGGTTTATTTATGGTCTTGTGAATCTAGATGAAGGCTTGTAATGATTTTTTTTTGTTCTAGCAAAGGCGTTTGTGATTTGGTGCTCTAGAAGACAAGTTCCATTATTACTGCATGTGTCTGTACAATTTGGATGGATTGATTTGGAAGGTGTTATGTGTATGAAGGTTCCTGCACTTGCCACAGATGAATCTGAAGGTATTTGAGATGTGTTCTTGTGCATGGTGAAGAATGTTATGTGGTCCATGCATTATCTTCTTGTTGTGGAATTTTGTACTTCAAAGTTCATTTGTGTTTTCATTAGGTTTGGTCAACCTAGTATCTACACTTCATATGAAGGATAAGTATCAATTGAGGAAGCATGTGATTGATCTAAGACATTGGTTTTGGTCTTGGTTAATTGTTGGTTTGGCACACTCTCATTCTTATCCTCCATAGGAATGTTGAGTTGCTGACCTAATTTGAATTTGTAAATTGAAGTGTGTATAGCCGACCTTGGAGAAATTTTCTAAGGTTGAAGATGGTATAAATACAAGTTGAGATGTTACAAATTAATGTATCAAATTCCACAAGTTTGAGAAGTAGAGTTGTACAAAAGTGAGCTGAGGCCAAAAAGTAATTTAATGTGCCAAATTCCTGAAAGTAGTGAGCTGATGGTGTCTACAATCTTTTGATTAAGGATACAAATGTAACTTGTTGTGGTGTATTTTTTTGTTATCATTTGTATTTGTAGGAAGTGAGCCTCCTTTTTGGATAGTGAGTCCTTTCTATAGGCAGTGAGCCTTGTATTTTGGGAAGTGATCCCTTGGTAGTGAGCCTCTTTGTATTCGGTTTTGGAATTACTTTATATTGTGAGCTAACCCTCACCATGGTTTTTCCCTTATTGGGTTTTCCATGTAAATCTGGTGTTTCTTGTGTTGATATTGCTTTCTATTATTTGCATTTCATGTTCATACTTAATAAAAAAATAAAGTGTATGTGAAGTTGATAAGTGTTTGAGATTTGAGTTTGAGTTTGGTGACAATTAATTCACCCTCCCTCTCAGTTGTCTTGTGCCTTTCAACAATCATGTGAAGGTTTGAGAGAGATATTGGTACTTGGAAGGTACCTTGTGAGATTGGGAAGATATTTGGCATAAAGGCCTTCCTTTTTCAACATTTGCAAGGTATGGGGTGGAAAGGAATAAATGAGTTTTAAATTCTTTAGTTCTACTTTGGAGAAAGGACCCATGAGGGGTTGCTTTTCCAAAATGGGAAAGCCTTTAAGGCTTAGAGGATAAATTGGATGGGTAATAAATGGAAAGGGGATTAGCCCTTTCCTAATTAGGGGGTTAGGAATATGTAAGTGATTAGGGGATGGGTTAGGTGAGAATCAAGAGTAATGAAGAATGATTAAGATGCAAGTGGGAGAAGTTGGAAGATGTGACGCCTCTTAATCTATGATTGTGTGCACATCATTAGAGGGTGGATTAGAATTATGATTAGTGGATAATAGAACATGATGGAAGATGTGACAAATGGGAAGAGAAAAGGGGAGAATTACATAATTTATTTAATTCTTAAGAGGAATTAATGTGATTAAATTAAATAAATAAAGGTACTTATTTAATTTGAAGAAGAAAGGGGATAAAAGGTAAAGAAATTAATTAATTAGTTAATTAATTACCTTAGGACTTTATAAGACTTAGGGGTAAATTGACAATATTAATTAAATAATTGAAATAAATTATTTAAGTAAAATGGGTAGAAGGGAGTTAGATGAAATGACAGGATAAAATTGAACAAACACAAGTGGTCAATTTTAGGTGTCTACATTTTTCCCCTCTTTGAAATAAAATTAAAATAATGATGTTTTGGAGAAGATAAAAATATGGTTGACTCAATGAAAAGACTAGATGAAAAGATTCCCTAATATAGAGGAAATGGAAGAATTAAAGAGAAAGGCGATGTAGAGGTGATACCCCCTTGAGAGGGTGGACAAGAAAAAGGAGCTTGGGTGGCCTCTTAAAAGATAGAAACATGAGATAATAGAGGATCCATAGTGAAAAATAAAGAATGGTGATGAAAGAATGACAAAAAAGGAGCTACATGGAGGAAAAAGGAATGGAAAAGGGCAATTAGGGTGATTAGGGTTTACTATAATAGTAATAGGGGCTAATTAATATTCATTTTAACCCTAATTATTGAAGAGACTTAGTGAAGTAGAGTGAGGAAAATGGTGTGTTAACTAGTGATCACACACTGGGCGGATTGAGTGAGGGAACAAGAATGCTGAGGAGAGCGAGGTGATTAGATATGTAAACTAAAGTTAATTTTCTTGTACTTTTATTTTTGTAGCATTAATGAAAAGTTAAAGTTGTACATGGGGGCGGATCAACCCAAAATGATAGGGCAGATCCGCCCATGAAGATAAAACAAGAAAATGTGGCTTAGTTCAAGTGAATGTGTCTGAATAGGGGGAAATATGCCAAAGGGAAGATGCATTGCAAATAGATAGATCAACCAAGGATGGGTAGATGTGTTGGGGATAGGAGGATCTACCAAAGGATAGATCTACATAGAAGGGGTGAATAAACTCAAAATGGGCGAGTCTACTAGAGGATGGGAAGATCTACCCAAGGGGCACATCCATATAGAAAATTCAGATATAGAAGATGGATGAATTAGATAAATGGGTGGATCCATAGATAAGGAGTGGATGTTCCAAGAATAGATGGATATTCTAGGGGATAGGAAAATGCGCGAAGGGGTGGATCCACTAATGGATAGGTAGATACACCAAGGGATGGGTTTGTTTTAGGATAAGTGGATGCACCTAAAGGGAAAATATGGTAGGGGATAGGAAGATATGACCAAAGGGGTGGATCTATGAGGAGAGTTAGAAGAAATAGGGAAATAAAAAAAGATGAAAAGATTAACATTTAGATTGGATGGATGCATGCCATATCAAGTTTGAAAACATGAGAGAGGCGATCAAGGGTTTTGTAGCTAGTGATAGAGTTTGTAGATGAGGATTGGGCATGCCTTGATGCATGCAGGTTAGCTTATGTGGCAAGGATGCTAGTCATTTGGGTGCATAAACCAATTTTGATGGCACTAGTAGAGTGATGGAGCTCTACAATGAGAACCTTCTATCTCCCATGCCAGGGGAGATGGTAATGACACTAGAGGAAATATGGAGTATTTTGTGCCTACCAATTTAGGGACTATAAGTATGGGCATCAAGCATGGAGGTGGTACCTAATCTACTAGAGAGGTTATTTGGGAGGTCTGATATGCCCATGCGAGGGAGGGTATTGGATGTGGATAGATATAGAGAGCTAGTACTAAATATGGCACTATATCTCTATGAGTTGATCAGAGACATGGTCCTACCTGACATGAGAAAATGGTTCTTTATCTTGATGCTAGGGAATGTGATGGTGGGGATAGTGGAGTGGTAATGATAGTATGCATGGGGTCCATGCCTATTGGCACAACTCTATAGAGATATGCACATTTTTTGCTAGCTAGGAGGATAGAGATTTAGTCACAATATGCTACTATAGATTTGGGTGTGGGAGCACATCAATGTTGCCTGGCCAATGTGAGATAGGAAAGATAGGGTAGCAGATGAGCCCATGGTATTTAGCTAGAGGCTCATGCTACAATATTAGGAGGTATGTATCATGAAACCTTAGATGAGGTTGATAGAAGAGCTAAAGGAGATGGATATTGTTCAAAAGTTATACTAGGAGGAGGATGAGGAGTGGAGTAGGTACATGTTTAGTCCCTACTACATTATTGGGAGGTACCCTTCTTGACTATGAGGTATAGTCCAGATTGAGTGACAAAATAGTTTGGGGTGGTTCAAGACATCCAAGAGGTTCCTAAGAGGTTTTCTTGGCTATCACGAGAGATATTAGAGTGGGGGCCTCAGATAGCCCCTAAGGTAGAAGAACACTCCTAACAATATTTTGAGGCGATTTGGGATATTTAGGGGGTGTTGATGTCACATCTCAAATTTTCTTACTTGCATATGAAGATGGTAAACTAATCAAAAAAATTGATAAAATAATATATACACACATATATATAAGTTATTGTTTATGAATTTGAAAAAAAATGAAAATATATAGAAAATGATTTATTTTGAAAATTTTATGATTTAAAAGAATTATTTCATAATGATTGTTAGTTAAAGATTACTAATAAAGTTGGAAAGTGCAAGAATGTGTGTGTGCAGGAATAGGTTGAAGAACGAGAACTTGGTTGAGGTAGGAATGCTTAGCTGGATGATGGATGGTAATCAAGAATGGAATTTGGAATCTCACACAGTACAATAGGACATGACATGTGCATTTGATATTATATTTCATTGATAATGTTCTTGCTTGAGTGAAACTTGTGATTTGGTTAAATGGATGAACTTATTTATCTCATTGCTTGTTTTACTACATTCATTTCAAAATTAAATGAAAATGTGACTGATTTGCATATAATTACCATGGAAAGAAGAAATATGTTATTCAACTTTTGAAAAGAACATAAGTTCTTAATAAGGAAAAACAATAACAATGTAGTCCCTTATATAAACATATAATATATGTATTTACATATATAGATGAATATGTAATCATACATATATATAGACATATATGTACATATATACACATGAATAAATCTGCATTAAGGATTTTCATCAATAGAAATTTTTCTATTTGAATATATCTAAATGTATGGGAAGAATAATGAAAACAATGTTCAAATATTTTCCCTTCACATTGAAGAAGGTTGATTCCCTTCTAGAAGATGCATAGGTAATGGGGGAGTGGGTGGCTAAGAGAGGGTCAAATGTTAAAAACACCCCAAAAATAGCCCACGCAATGAATGGATAGGGTGGTGGGGAGATTTGTTTATAGAAGGGAAAAAATCAAGAAAAAATCATTCGAAGATTTTGGGGGAAAGAGTAGAAGGTTTATGTATGTATTCGACTAAGACACCAAGGTGACAATGAGCAGCCTATTGAGGTAATTTGATTACCATTTCATGTTTCTATCTTGAGTTGTGTAATTCCTCTTCAGTGCTTAATGGGTATTGATTTTTATAATGATAATCTTATTTGTTTTGTATGACTATAATTTGTGGTCTTGTTTATCATAATGTCATTTGTTATGTTGTGCCGAGAAACCCCATTTTGAGGGAGAAAACCCTAATGAACCCCTCCTCATGTGTCAAGATTGACATGCTATGCATGATTGATGCAAGGGTGCAGGCAGACAGGCGTAGCCCGTGAGCTACCAAATTTTCCATTATTTCATTATGTTTATTGTGTTAGAATTCACCATATGCGGTGATATTCATTGTAGTTTATGTTGAAATGAACAAGACAACTAAGAGGGGGTGAATTAGTTGTAGAAAATTAAACCTTCAAAATCCTCAATAGTAATTAGATCCACATGCATTCATTAAGTCCTTATTCTGTTAGATTGATTAAACATGAAATGCAAATAACAAAAACTAAAATCACAACACCAGACATAAGTACACAAGATTTATGTGGAAAAACAAATGAGGAAAAAAGAAAGATGAGGATTAGCCCACAATACAAGTAATTGCAAAATTGGTACAAAGAGGCTCACTACAAGAATATGATGCACTATCCAAAAAAGGCTCACAACTAGGGCTCACTGCACCATAGAAATAATACAAGAAGATAAAAGAAGAATGTTACACATAGAAACACTTCTCAATGCAACAAGGAGTCCACCAAAATTTTTTACACACTTTTGTAGCCACACTTGAAAGATTTTGGATGCCTTCATCTCATTGCCTTGAAAACCCTAACATGAAGTTTACACTACTTTACTCAAATTCACATTACATACAATTTAATCACAAAAATATTGCATCTATCTTGCTTCTTACTCTTTCCTCTTCATCTCTTTCATTGACACCATTCATACTTATATCAACCTCTACCTCAAAACTTTCTCCAATGTCAGCCACTATCCATTATACATTTAAATTCAAACTAGATTAACACCCAAACATTCCTGTGGTGGATAGGAATGAAAGGAAACCTATATAAACCCTTAATTAGGACCAAAATAGATCCCAATATACTTCAAAACACTTCCATAATCATCACATGTAGTGTTAAACATGAGGTCAACCAATACCTGTGCAAAACACCATAAACATTAAGTACACACTTCCTTAGATCAAGCCAAAAGTTCTAGATAGCATAATTTACTTGAGTTCAATCTAGAAAAATCCATGAACATGTCAAGATTCATCAAACAAATCAATCATGCTTCTCATCAACAACTACTTTAAGTCAGGACAACATAGAACCCTTGTTCTCATATTGATAACTGAAACTTACACTATACTACACCAAATCAAGTGAAAACTTGAAACCAGAAAGATAAAGGAATTATAAGAAACTTTCCAAATACACACAACCTGTATCCAAATAGTAGAGAAACATGTAGCAACTACATTTCTCCTAGATAACAAAAACCATTATTGAACAACTGGATCACACACTGGTGAAAATATCTCACACTGTACAATGATCTAGAAACCAAAAATTTGAATATAGCAACCTCTATCAACTTTGAATAACCTATAAGATCTACATAGGCATATCATCAACATAGAAAGTATGTGGAGCACAATAATGAATGTGGAACAAGAAGAATGGTATAATGATGTTATTATCTAGAATAGAATAAAACAATTATCAGGAAATCAAAAGGTCTGAAAATGTAAACAAATCGACTCTTGCTTGAATAGCTTAAATTAGAGACTTGACCTTTTAAAAATCTAGAGAAACATTTGAAACTAGTGGAAAAATGATGAAAAAATGTTTTTTTTTTTTATTTCGCTTATTTTGAATTGAAAACCATCATTATTGTATGATCAAGTTGTTTATTTGATCAGAGTAATGTTCATTATGATTAGAGAGTATTTTTTCTTACATATTAGAAACTTGTTTTAAAACTTTAAAATGTATACACATATTTCCAACTGTGATTACTTTTAGGCATATAAGTGTACCTACATAAATGCATTATTTATGCACATGTACATACATGTGGTATACCTTATTATATCATCTTTTCTTACTCATTTGAGTGTGACTATTTTATTTTTCATTTGCAAGAACAAAACTGTATAAGTGGAACAATGTTGAGTTGCAATATGGAACTTAGGAAAACTAGATATATGATGAATAAGATGAATGGTTATACTAGAATATTTTATGGTTTACTTGCTTGATGAATAATGGAATGAAATGATACATTAGTATTGGGATAGACTAAAGCACTCTAGAATTTGAAGCTAATAGATGGTCTAAAGGGAGGGGTACCCCTTGATATGATGATATTTTCTTTCGAGAATGGGTGATAGAGAGTTTAGATTTACTTTTATAAATCTAACCTGAGCTGCATTTTATGCATCATGAGATTGGCCAAGCTTTGCAAAAATTTTAATTATTATTACAGAACAAGATTGTTTAATATTTATCCTTTCTCTATTATTTTATTTATTTCCTAAAATGGAACTTGCATATTCTAACTATAGATAGAAATGCATGTAGTTAGGAACACATAGATTTCACCTTGCAAAATGCATCTCTTGCTAAGTGTTCCATGTAGGGTTAGGTATTCTTCGATGCACTAAAGAAATCCAGGGAAGTATCGCTTTGTGGTTGGGTGGAAAAGCACCTCAACCATGTTCTTGTCCACTAGTGGAGGGGAGATGTTAAAAGGGAATCATATTGGAATCCTATTTATGTACTTGTATCATTGATGTAATAGATGTATTTCATGAAGTCGATGTAAATGATGAAATTGATGTAATTTATGTATTAACTATTGAGGCGACTGATTTCCAAGTCAACTTGTAAATTGACTATTGACATTTGGAAATGAATATATATGTAGTTTTATTTTTTTTCTTATTTATGGACATGAAATTGCTAAATAGAGATAGCTATTGGATTTATGTCATAAATGTTATATTCATAATTTGAATTTTTAATTTATTGAGGAAAATTTAGTTGAGCATGTTACATTTGGTATTAGAGCTCAACGTTCAACTTTAGGCCTATGAGCCCATGAGGATTGAACTAGGGAATAATATACCCTTAATTGGAGTTGAGTATCTAGAGAATAACCAATCTAGACTGGTTACAGGAAATGGGAAGTTCCAAGTTGGGAAAAAAAAGGGAAATACCATTAGGGCTTTGAAGAAGCCAATCGCTATCGAATATGATCCCAAACTTGAGAACCAATCGATATTCCTAATGATGAAACTCTAGCACACGTCCTCACATGTCTCACGTTGGAGAGAGGAAAAAAGATTGAGGAGTCCAAATGAACTCCTAAGGCTAAGAAACCATCCATATTTAGATATTGGCCAATAGGATGTGGACCTAATGCACCTCTATTGACTAAATAGGAGGAGTGCCTACACACATTCCGCCTCACCCAAGAGGGATGATGTAAAATCAGATGGGGATCTAAAGGAATGTACTCTTTTTGATAGTGAGGGAACTACTTAGTGTGGAAAAGATTTTGTAAATTATTGTTCCCTCAATACACACACCCCATTCAGAATGGGGACCATCCCTTTCCTTCACCTTACCAGGTTGTTTTGTTGCTGCCTCATTTTGCATGCCTTCGTTTTGGTGTTCAAAATGGTTAGTAAGCCCTAAAAGTGTCATCTCAAGTCATCCATGTTTCACCTCCTCAAATTTTCTAAGTCCTATGCTTTTGCAATCATCCCTTGGCTATTTTCCTCTGTTGGTCTCCCTAGGGTCCTACGGGTCCACCCGCACAGGTTTCCCCTGGCAGATTTCCCTGTTGCATTTTCCATCTCAAACAACCAACATACCCTGTCCTTTCATGGCCTGAGATCCATTACTTTGACCATCATTTTCTCTTGTTTTCAATGACCAAGTCTAAGTGACCATCCTTGAGCCCCATTAGATCCATCCTGTCGGGTTTCCTTTGTCATTTTTTTGCTGCTCAGCTACCATTTCAAAAGGGGCCTTTCTTAGCTAGCTTTCCCTCCATCAGATTCTGGAGTTATCTTCACCCTTGGTTTTCATCAAACTTTGAAGGATCTTCCCCTCATGGTGTTCTGTCACTCAGAGTCTGACCCATCTGGTGTTGCATGATCATTATCAATCAACTAGATGACCATTGGCCCATAACATTCCACCCATCGGGTTCCAGCCCTATCGTGACCATTTTAAAATTTCAATACACCAACATTTTGGCCACTGTACATGCAGTAATTAGCGATATTAAATGCACTTAAAGGTATAAATAAATTGATCTGACCTATCATTATCAATTTTTTAGCTCATTAGAGAGAGTTACAGTGATCCCGAGACTACCTCCGCATGCCACCTCCAAGCCCGAAGCCTCCTATTGTAGATCCCTTGCATCTATTAGCAGATTCACCTTCTTCCTTCATCAGGTTCTAGAGGTAAGTTGGTCATTTTCCCTCATGTTGTGTTTTTCTTTGATTTCATGCAATAGAAATGGATAGAAAGGATGAAAAAAATATGCATTAGATAGAGAAAATTAGGGTGCTTAAAACCCATGTGACAAAGTTCTTAAAAACCCTCATAAATCATCCACACTTTGCCCATGGAACTTTGACTCCCTGACGACATTCTTCATGCAGAGCATTTAGGCTCTATGGGTTTGGGCTTTATCTTCATTGTCGTCACTACTTAGAAGCTAGACTAAAATGGTGCAATATGCTATCGGGCCTGCCTCCATGGGACTTCGTCCTTAGAGAACTGTTTATTAATTAGCCATTTATGAATAGCTTCCTAGCCACAACTTTTCACCGCTCAGGCCCCATCCCATTAATTGCCCCTAAAAATATTTAAAAATCCAAAGGATAGGCTGGTATTAGATTCTACCTAGTGGGTTTCTATTGGTAGAATGTCTCTTGCATCTCACCATTTCAGGCAACCTTCGTAACCTAGAAATCCAACCTTCGGGTCATGCCCCTCTTTTTTCCTTGCAATATTAACATGAACAAATGACCATACTAGGCACTGTTTAGGTTTTGGTTCATAGACCTCCATCTGTGGATTGCTGTGGTAACATCGCCATTCCTCACAAATTTCTAGAGGTTGCCTTCTACCCTCTGGGCCCTGATTATCCCTTAGCTACAAGAATGAAAAGACAAGTTTTAAGTGCCCCAACCTTCGGTGGGTCATTCTTGTTGCTCTTCCACCATCAGCACTCCGTCCCATCTCAGTCGTTGTAAGGTAGAAAATTTCCTTCATCCTCCCGGTCTCTGAGGCTCAATCCCCTCTTTGCCAATGAACTCCACTAAGCAAAAATGAAGAATACATAGAGGCCAAGTCCTTGGCTGGGCTCGACCTTTTGGGTTGCTCCTATTAGACTTCTACATGTCTTCCACCATTTTGAAATGGCAATCCTCTTATGGCTTTCTGCCCCACTTGACCCGAGCATCCCAAACGTTAATGTGTGATGTCAACTTACCTCTGAGCTCGTGAGTCCCGGCTTGTGGAAATCCACCCCCGAGATGATGTCTCACTAGAGCCATTCAAATTGGTAAACTCTAGATGGTAAGCTCCTCCTTAACTTCGACCATATCAAAGGTGTTCCAAATGGCTCCTAATCTGAAAATGAACTTTGACCCACGGGCCAAAATGACCTATTCTCCTAAGTGGGTCTAATGATTTGACCAAGTTCTAGGGCGGGTGGAACCTTACGGACTACCCTGCCCTATTTTCCCTTGAAAACAACGATCCACCTAGGGAAGTCTGACCCCTGGGGCCCGTATCATTCAAGCTCCCTCTAGTGAACTGCTAATGACAATTTGGGTTATATGTTAGATTTCTTAAATGTTGAATTATCCAATCTAATGCAGTCTTGTAGGGATTTGGCTAACGTTTCATGTATTTTATGCTTGAATGTGTTTGTTTCCCATTTGGTTATATGATATATAGAATCAGGCATGGGACCTTCGAGAGCCACCATGGAGAAAGAAAAAGGAAAGAAAATAGGTAGAGCAGCCCATGAGAAAAAAAGATAAGGATCAGATGAAATATTAGTTCCAAGGGGAACCATTGAAATCTAAAGTCAGTACAGATTGGAAGGAGATCTCTAATACAAACATTGAGCATGTAGACATTGAAAAATTTACGTAAAGGGTCAAGATCAGCCCTAAAATAGAGAATGCAAGATTATCAGAGGTAGTGGGTTAGCCAAGGTTGTAGGCTTCCCTCTTGCTCTTGTCGCCCCTGAACTAGTAATGGCTTGTAGGGAGGCATACCAGCCAGAGATCCGAATGATAGTAGAAAAAGATGGAAACATGTTGGCTGATATGTTTGCTCAGAAAATAACAAAAAAATTTCATATCCCTACCTTTGGGGAGATGGAATTTTCAACCATAAAGGAGTGAAGGGAAATGTGGGAGGAGGATAAATTTAAGAAACTCATAAATCAGTTTTGGCTTAAGGAGAAGTGGGGCAGCATTGCCAAGGTTCCCCAGGAACTATTCTGAAGTGATTTTTATGAAGATTACCATGATTATGTAACATTGTTAAGTAGGTTCATAGGCCTTCCAATTGTGGATTACTTCCAAGAATGGATGGTCTACTTTATAGAGGGGATTCTCGACAGAGAAGAAACCAAGTTTTTTTAAGGTGGAATAATCAATGATTGCTTCCATGAATAGTTTATGGGTGTTAAGAAGACCTCTAGATTCTATATGACATCCTAATTGGTCTATTCATTGGCCGAACAAAGGCAATATAGTGGTTTATTCAGAGCTCCAAATGAAGAACCTAGCAAGGAGCTAAAGATTTATAATGAATACCCCTAGCTGCAATACAAGAACTACAAGAAAGATTACTGCAAGGTCAATGATGCTTTCATAGGTCATATCATCAGATTGGTCAGGGGTGATTTTGAGAGGCGAGTCTCCCATAGTGCCAATTCATTTCTCAAGTAGTATGCATTTATGTTCATATGATACACGAATTATACATACATTCATGTAGAAGGCTTCTACGAAAGACCAAACAAGTTGCCTTGGTATCCTAATGATCAGATAATACCATTGGAGCTCTCTCAGAGAGTGTGGGGTGTGCACAACCTCTTGAGGAAAAAACATATGGTAGGGATTCCTTATCCCCTCTCCTTCAGCCAAGGGTTGTATGAAATCCATACCTCTCAGTGTGCCCACAATTCAGAGTAGTTGGCCAAATACCATTTGAGACTCCACACTGTCCAGCGATGGATAGATCCCCATGACCATATCAAGAAAATGCTTGGACCTGAATACACCCATCTACATAGCATCAAGGATTTTTGGGCTAATTGTAAAGATGACAATGAAGTGCAGATGATGCATTATATGTAGATGACTACATACTTTATAAAGAGGGTCAATCTATTCCTAGTACCTCACCAAGTGGAAGATGATGAAAGCACTATCATGGCTCCTTGGTTCAACCCAGTTGCTAATCTTCCACTACCATTGATTGACTGGAATGAGCAAGAGGTGAATGAAATCAATATTCTAACCAATCCTGTAGAGGCCCACACAATAGAATGGATTGATTTGAAAGTTGCCTGATTGAAGCAACAAGGGGTTGCTTTGACCTATGAGGTGCCCAAAAGTGAGCCAAGTGGAACAAATGACATGAAAAATTCTACCCCATCAAGAGAGACTTTAACATCCCCTCCAATCACTAGGTCAAGGAAAATAAAAGAAACTAACGAGCAAGAACCTAATCCAAAGGTATACACAAGAAAGACCTCAAAAGGGGAATCTTCCAAGAGACATAAGAGTTTGGGCAACATCAAAGAAATCCCTGTTATTTAGGAAGACCCACTCTATGAAGGAGAGGAAATGGAGGCTGTGCAACCAAAATCTCCACCTTCTATCTCCACTATTGCTGCCCCTCCTCCTACTTCTTAGGCTATGGTGGCTACTTCCCCACTTGCAATGGACATCTCGGTCCACCTTGCCTCTTCTTTGCCTACTGAGCAAGTTGTAATGATTAAATATTATTTTTCCATCACCTCTCCACTTTCCTCTACTTCCATGTCTCTAACCACATCTCTCTCATTGGTCATGACAACAATGGCAATGCCTACACTCTTGCTTCTAGAGGCATTTTCACGACACATGTAGAATGTTCCTTTAGGTATTTTTGAAGCATTGATGAATCCCGCTATCCAAGCTGACTTGGCACAGGTTCTTGCCAATGTTACTACCTCTACTCCTCCAACTAAACCACTACAAATGAAGGCCACAATGAAAATATCTAAAGAGTTGGAGAAGCATGAAAAGGAAACAACAGAGGCACTG
Source organism: Sequoia sempervirens (assembly GCA_007258455.2). Lineage (NCBI taxonomy): Eukaryota > Viridiplantae > Streptophyta > Pinopsida > Cupressales > Cupressaceae > Sequoia > Sequoia sempervirens. The sequence goes on from VDFB02000015.1 coordinate 258,338,104, forward strand.
GAGGAAGAAGTGGGTGACTACCATGGACACCCAGAGCACCAACACTTGAAAATTGATGAGGTAGTCCATGAGGGAGAGGAAACATAATCCTTTGAGGGTGATGAAGAAGAGGATGTTGACACTAAATACATTATAGAAACTATCAATGCAGACTTAGAAGAAGAACTAGCTCGACAATTTGGAGAGGAAGTAGAAAGACCACCTCCCAAAGAAGAAAAAGAGTCTAGTGATAAATGGAAGAAGACACTAAACTTCCAACTAAAGAATAGGAAGATGTGCCACCTTTGCATGAGAAAAAATAAAGTAAAGAAGAAGACAAGCCCGAGGAGGAATTCGAGACCCATGAGAGTTCTAAAACGGAGTAGACTGGGGAACATGGGCATGAAGAAGAAAAGGAAGAAAAGGATGCTAAAAGGAGGAAAGCCCCAAAGAGCGTATGCCCACCAAGTTCCCCAGTAAATGCATAGTGTTCATCCAAGAATCTAATGAAGAAGAAGGAGAAGACGCAAGAATAGAGCAGGAAGCTCTTGGGGATAAAGAGATTGAAGTCAAGAAATAAGAAGAGGGTGACCATGAATGATCTAAGAAAGAGTCTCAGATGCCCGAGTGGCTAGAAAAGCAACTGGAGAAGAAGAATTCAGCTCCTAGAGGTCCAAGAACAAGATTAGAGGCCATCCTAGCCTAGGCTCAGATCAACACCAAAAAGGAGAAGAATCCCAAAGTCAGATCAAAGATGACAATGGATGCCTCTAGATCCAAAAGAGTGCAAGTAGCTACACTAGTATTGGGAGAGGAAGGAATAGGTTACAACATCTCCACCATCGACTTACAGATAGCCACCAGAGAGTAGAAGGTGGATTATCTCCAGGAGTCTATTGCCATGGTGGTGCATTTGATACAGTAGGATAAGATATCTAAGGAAGAAGTTAAGGCATAGGTGGCTAATTTGACAACATATATTCAACAATGGTCATCAGTAGAGTAGCTCCCCACTACATCCTCTGCACCACTGCAAATATTGTCCCATGACCACATCAGAAAACTCGAGAAAAGAAAGAAGTGGACTAAGACTACAAAAGATTGGTTCCAACAAGTCCTGTATGTTGGAAACATGGGAATCAATCATGTTGTTAGGATAGAAAATAAGTTCTTAGATGTGTAAATGTACCTTGAGGGTACGAGGAATTTCTATACTAACTTCCTAGGGATATATGAAGCTTCCTATACTAAGATTAAGGCCATCCTAAAGCTTCCTAAAAAAAAATGGGAAGAGAAGCTTGTGTTCATAGAGGACAATCATTGGTTGGTGGATATGTGGAAGTTGGACTTTGAAGATGGGTGATCCCACAAAGCTGGTTTACAATTTTTGCGAGATTTTGATTTTTTCTAAAATCACATATTTTTAGAAAATATAACGATTTAAGCCTTAAAATTTTTTATTTAAAGCATTCCAATTGAAGATGGTTTCATCAAACTACCTTAGATCAAACCCCCTTGGATAGAACCTCTCTAGTTTTAAACCATACCTATAACAGAGTCTCCTTTACACCTATCAAAATGTTGATAAAAAACCAATTTTGATTTACCTTTTGGGGGATCAAATGAATTCATTTAATTTTTTTTTTAAAGTATGTAGTCCTTATTATAAGCTTCCCAAAAAGTATAATTTTAAATAAATTTAGTTTTATTATTATATTTATTTTTTATTTCTTGTGAATGTAACTTTTTCACTGAAAATCAAGCTCTCTATTCTGCACATGTGGGAAAATAGAAAATTCTCATTTTTTTTTTTAAATATGAGTGCACCAAATATTGAAGTCCTTGATCCAACAAAAAAAATTTGAATTTCGATACATACAAAAAAAGTTACATGTTATACAGTCACAGCGATTTGTAATTGGTTTGACTGAACTGATTAAAGAAAAATTTCAATAAAAAACCATCTAACCAAGTGGAAGAACTAGATATTGGAGTTACAAATCTCAATTCGAAAGAATTAGAATTTTATCCTTAATGGAAAAAAGTTGTGTTATATGGTGAGTGTCACTTTTTAAAAATGTTATTTTCTGAAAAAAACTAGTTTTCGAGGGAGATGGAAAAATAAATGAAATTTGATTCCGATTTTTTTGAAAAAAATATATTTAGAATCTACAGAAAAAATGTCACAAAACTATAGTTTTCATCATCTTTAAATTCCTTAGGGTTTAGCTGCTATAGGTGCCTGAAAGTGAACATTTAGTTAAATAAATTTATTTCAGTGTCCAGTTTAGCCAAAAATTGTAAACCACTATTGTGGGATCACGTACGTAGGAAGGAGATATTGGAGTAAGTGCTCCTTATTGTGGATCCTAAAATTGAATGGGCTAAAGAAGTTAGAGCTGATTGTATTTAGTATTTGAGATTAATAGCTAGTTATGATATGCTTGTTGAAATTGATCCCTAAAAGAAAAAGCCGTACTTCCATAAGAAGACAAAAGATGGAAAGTCAGGTGAATTCACCACCATTTTATGAGTTTTGTTGCTTGGGATTTCACCCAATCTTAGTAGGTTAGGGACAATACAACTAAGTATGATGGGGATTGGGATATGCACATAAGATGATCCAAACAATGGAATTTCCAGGTGCTCCAATCCAACATAATGGAAATTGAGAAGCTTCAGGCATTGATCAACAAATTCATGGCATATGCCACTTTAAAGAAGCAGTAAGGGAACCTAGTAATAGATGAAAATATCCTCACAAAATAGCTACAACAAAGGCAATCAACAAAAGACAAAAGTGCTATAGTGCTATCACAAGAGGACAAAATAGGGAAAATACAAGAAATGTATTTTAAATTGTAATATATTTGGGGTAGGTGGAACCCTAGTTTGTAGTGAATCTTGGCCACACAATGTAAATCAATCTTGGCCATTCATTTTTCTTTTTGAACACTATAAATAGGGGGTCTCCTCTCATTTTCAAGGGAGAGTTCAGTTTTTGTAATGACACGCTGTAGAAATTTTAATAGAAGTTCATTGGCTTTTGGTGGACTCTTGAGTTTCTTTTGATTGTTTCATGATTCATCTCCCATAGTTAGTTGATTTAGTTGGATTTACTTTGTTCTTCTTCCTTGTTTTAGATTGATTTGATAGATTTAGTAATGTTGTTTAATGGTTGTGTAGATTTATGTTGTGTTGATGCATTTCTTTTCCATACTTTTTGTTGTTTACTACTGGTAGATAGCTGTGTAAAGCTAGTCTAGGCATGAACTAAAAGCTGCTCCAAAATTTTATCTTTTTTTCATGCATGTTTATGGTGAATGAATGGTAGAAAATTTGTAGTCCTTAGAAGCTAGCACAAGTTTCATGATACTGTGAGTTTTTTGGTTAAGTGAAGTTATGTTTTAAGGAAGCTGTCCACAATGGAACCCTTCATGATAACTATTCATAGTTTCAAATCCAAGAACCTCTCTTCTTACCTGCTCTTTTCCTTTTTTTTAATGAGTGACCTGTGCTAAGGTTCATTGCACATTGTAAAGCCAAATATTAAGATAAAATTAGAGTTTATTATTGCTATTTGAACCTGCAGCAAACTGCAACCTAACTTGCCATTTTAGGAACTTCATTTCAAGATTCATTTCATATCCAACCAAATACGTAAGTCTATCCTATGATTACCAAAAAAATCACATCAAATATCAATTGGGATATTCCAAGCATTGTCAAGACCTGACACCCGAGAGACCTTGGGGTAGTGATTAGTAATTTTCTTGCAAATTTCTACCTTTCAAGAGAGGTAGTGAGCCTATGCATTGCCTGTGTTGAGAAAGTGCTAAAACACCCATCAACAAAACTGGCACTAGAAGGAGGGCTGTGTTAATCTAGATAGAATTGGATCATTTTCCCCAAAATATTTCAAATATTTTTAAGGTCAACACCAAACAAAGGGGAATTTCAAGAGTTGCATCCCCTCACAAGGGCTAAGTGCACCAAGGAAGGGGACACTGACTCTTCCTCTTCTTCCATCTCTTCCACTTCCCTTCCACCTTCACCTTCCTCCACCTTCCATCCATCTTCCACTTAGCCACTCCAAATTTCCTTTGGGCCTCATCCTTCCAATAGCTGGGGAGTGACCTCTTCCCCTACCCTCCAAGTCCAGGGTGTAGTCCTAGTAGCCGCTACCCCTGTGCAGCCCCAAGTTACTATTCCCGAATAACAAACACCACCTCCACATCCCCCCATGGCTTGGTTTGTGAAAAATCCTTCTCCATTGCACTTCAATGCTTACCATGAGATGCCCAAGAATCTAGAGAGATTTTGCAAGAAGTTTAATCCTCATGATCCACAAAGGATGACAAAAGAACACATTATGATATTTTAGACATCAATCAAAAATATGCAGGTCTATCATGAGGATGTGGCATGTCAACTCTTCCCATACTCACTGGGAGAAGAATATTTTTATTGGTATATCAACCTACTGAGGGATTCCATTACTTCCTGGGACCTTATGATGAATGCATTCCTCCAGAAATACAAAATTCTAATTAGCCCTTCAGAACTATACTGATAGTTTATGTCCATCTGCAAGGAAATCAATGAACCAATCAGCTCATTCAATGATCATTTCCATCTTTCCTACATGATGCAGAGGGTCTGGGAATTTGAAACAAACACAAAGATTTCAAGGAACTTAATGATGCAATCTCAACCCTTCTTCAGGGACCCTGGTGGAGACAAACCTCAATAATGCACCAAATGAATTATTTTCCTTCCTTATGGACCCAAACCCTAGGAATACTCTTAAAAGACACAGTTACACTTGTATTAAATGAAATCAAGGCCCCAAACCTCTGTCTTGAAAAAAATCCACTTTCCCACCTTAACTAGCCTTCTAGCCCAACTAGGCCTCTAGCGAATGATTTTTGACTTTGCACTCAAACTTTCCAAAGGAACCTCAAATATAATAACTATTTAAGATGTTATTTGTGATGAAAAACAACATATCAAAACCTTGATATCACTAGCTTCAGAAAAACCCTTCCAAAATCTAATGTCTCCTCAAAAACTAGGCCTAATTAGCCCTCTTTTCCAAAGCAACCCCTCTTTAAACTCAACCCCTAACCATGAAACTTTCAAAAATCTCTTAAAATGACTCAAAACTAAAGATTCCAAGTTTTTATGCCTCTATGACACCTCTAACATGCTCAAACACAAAACCCTCCTTAACTTGCCTCAAAACTAGGGCTTCTTGAAAACTAACCTTACAATCACTTCCAGAACTTTATTTTAGACTTTTCACCATTAATTCAACATGTATCAACTATTACAACTCAAAAACATACCCCTCCTTAAGGAATATCTTCTACTCCTATACCCTAGCCTCCATCTTCAAGCATTTTTCACTCTAATTTCTTGGTGTACACCACTTGATTCCTCTTTCCTACAATTTAAGTTGTTCGATTGATATGATACAAGTTAATTATGATCCATTTCACTGGTCTCAGTCATATATTCTTATGAAATGGATCATTCATCATGAAAAACCCTCAAAACTAGTGCAAATTCTGTGTTTCCTTGAGGACAGTCAGAAGTTTTGTACAAAAAATTGATTTCTATTGACTTTAAGAGCATAAAAAGGTCTTAAATCATGTAAATTCAAGTCCTTAAGCCATAAAAATGAATCAAATTTCAATAGGAATCAATAGAACATCAAAAAGAACACAAAAAGATGCAAAAACTGAAGTTTTCCTATTTTTTCTGAGAACAGTCTGTACAATCACTTCTCCACACGCCCAACCTCCGTACAAATGATAATTTTGGAGTTATAGAACCATTCCCCAACTGATCCAACCGTTTTGTATTGATTTTCTTTCATTAAAGTGACTAAATCTCCTAAAACCCATTTACCTGCCTAAAGTGGAATTCAAAAGTTTGAATTTACAAACTTGAAATTTATTAAATTCTAGCACATAAAAACTACTGGATCTTCAATATCCAACCTTATTTGACCTACTTAAAGCATTAGATTACTAATTAAACCCCTAGAACATGACAATTCCATTTACATAGCATTTTGGTCCTAGGTTCCTTATCAGGACCCTTAGGACAGTTGAGTCTCTTAACACATTTATCCTTTCCAAATGCCATTATAGGCTTTAAAAGGTCATAGTTGATGTTTTGATTTGCTTGAAAAGTCATCCTAACCCCTGCACACTCTTGATCTTTGAAGAGCTCCTTGAAGGCCTTGGGTGCTCCTGCACCACTATACAAGGCTTCAAGCTCCATATGTGCTCAATGATGTTATTGCCCTTCTCATTTATTATGCAGTGTTAGACAATCTTACGTCAACATTGGTAAAAAAAATGTGCACGCCGCTCACAAGGTTGGTAGATACCTATTCAAAGGTGGTCATCACTAGTACTGTTTTGGGATAGAACATTTCTAGTATGTTTCCTTCTTTGGGTACAATGGCTCATTTGATGTAGGTTCAAGGGATCAACCAAGTGTTTTCTCATCAGACACCTCTTATGAATGAGGTGCCTTAGTTGCCTATAGTCCTGCATTCTGGATAGATGATGAACTAGGCACCTCCTGGGCCTTCCTACTTGTAGTCCTAGTAACAACCAACCTACCCTCAGACTCCACAATAGTAGTAGTTTTACTCTCAGTAGCCTCAATCACCATTATACCTACTGGGACCAAAATTCCCTCTGACACATCAAAATCAGCCGATGGCCCCACTCATTTTTCTTCAAAATCAAGTGCCACAACCAAGCAACACTGAGAAGGACTGACTCTAGGAGTTGACTAAGTTGATAAATAAAATTTCCATGGAGATGATGCACTTGAGTAATTAGAATAATCAATTGCAAGTCTCCCAATGTAGCTTGCAAGCTAATCTCAATCGAGACAACTGAGATAGCAAAGACAATAGGGATAACCACCAAGCAAGTACCTCCTCAGGACAGAATTATGAAAGGGGGTAGAACTCCAATAATTTTTTTGAAAGGATGCTAGCCCAAAGGCATAATCAAATGTGGATTACAAGGCCTAACAACAGGGGTGTTCCCAGTCCCCTTGATCAACCTGCTGTAATTAAAAGATGACTAGTGGAGCATACCTCATTGAGGCTGCCCTATTTGGATGGTGCCAGATTCATAAGACAAGTAGGCACTCAGAGTTGGACTATCTTGAATTCCAAACAACCGCAAAAGTATTTCAAATAGAGGTCTAGAACGCTGTTGATAGTGTAGGTTGTAGAGACCTCATTCCCTCTGAGCCTTACAACTCATCCTATCTCATAATAAACCAAGCCCCATTCCCTCAGAGTGACTGCAATGAACTAGTGATGCAGAGGGTTAGGGACTTTGAAAGAAACACAAAGTTTCAAGGCTAACAATGATTCACTCTCAACCCTTCATCTAGGCACCAGTATGGAGACAAGGCCTCAATAATGTACTTATGACTTATTTTCTTCCCTTATGGACCCAAACCCTTGGAGTGATCTCAAGGAACTCAAACTAACCCGACTTGAATGGTTTTCAAGCCCTAACCCTCAGTCTTAGACAAAACTCACCTTTTGCACCTTAGGTAGCCTTCTAGCCCAATTAGGCCTCTAGCGAAGGATTTTAGACTTTTCTCTCAAACTTCCCAAAGGAACGTCCAATATAATGGTAGATTAATTTTTTTTTTTATGATGAAAAACAACATATCCAAACCCTGATATCACTTGCTTCAGAAAATCCCTTCCAAAACCTATTGTTTCCTCAAAAACTAGGCCTAATTAGCCCTCTTTTTCAAAGAAATCCCTCTCTAAACTCAACCCCTGACCATGAAACTTTCAAAAGTTTCTTAAAATGTTCTCAAACCAAGGATTCCAAGTTTTTAGGCTTCTATGACACCTTTAGCATGCTCAAACACAAAACCCTCCATAAATTGCCTCAAAACTAGGGTTTCTTGAAAACTAACCTTCCAATCACTTCCAGAACTAGTTCATTGACTCTATATCATTAGGAAAACATATTTAGTCAATCCAAACTCAAAAATATACCCCTTATGAAGGCAGATCTTCTACTGCTATACTCTAGCCTCCACCTTCAAGCACTTTCCATTGTCAAATCTTGGTGTACACAATATGATTCCTCTTTCCTGCACTTTAGATTGTTAGATTGGTATGATACAAGTTAATCATGATCCATTTCATTGGTCTCAGTCACATTTCCCATGAAATGGATCATTCATCCATGAAAAACCCTTAAAACTAGTGTAAATTATGTGTTTCCTTGAGGACAGTCAATGTAAAATGAAAAGAAAATAATTATTACTGATTTTAGAGCCTTTGATGGTGTTAAAAAATGTAAACGAAAATTCCTAAAACATCCTACTAGACATAACTTCAATAGAAATCAAGTATTCATCAAAAGAACACAATAAAATGCAAGAAAACTGTGTTTTTCACTATTTCCAGAAAATAGTCCATACAGTCCCTTCAAAAACTAATCAACCTCCGTACAAATGACTTTTGGAGATTTGTATCACCTTTCCCCAACTTCTCAAACCATTTTGGATTGATTATTTTACATCAAAGTGATTAAAACTCATAAAACTCATTTACTCGCCCAAATTGGAATTTAAAAATTTGAATTTCCAAACTTGAAACTTATTAACTAAAAACCCCCCAAAGCTATCACATCTTCATTATTCACCTAATTTGAAATTATTAAAATAATACAAACCTATCTAGACCCCCTGGGACACTATTGGTCCAATTACATTTCATTTTGGTCCTAGGGTCCTTATCAGAACCCTTAGGACAGTTGACTCCTCCAATGCCTATATCCACTTGAAAAGCCATTATAGGCTTCAAGATGTCATAATTCATGCTCTGAGGTGATTGATGAAACTTCATGTCTCCTGCACTCTCCTGACTCTTCAACTGACTCCTAAGGAGCTTGGGTGCTCCTGCACCAACTAGAGATCAAGGTTACCCCCACCAAGAATGAATAAGTGCAAGAGGTAAGCAATGAAGAAACCTTGTCTTAGATTTTTGATTCAATAGACAATGGTCTAGTGGATGAGGAAGAACCATATGTAGATGATGTTCACATGTTCCACCAAAGAACGACTCCCTACTACCTTAGGAATAGACAAGCGGGTGGACCCTTCACGACTTCCACTCCACCTAATTAATTTAGTACACTTCCCAACCCTAATGCCAACAATAATCCTGGGCTTTCCCATGTGCCCACTCAATACCTTAATAAGGATAGGCCACAAGATTAGTCACAAAATTAGCCTCAAGGCCAATCCCAAAATAATCAAGCTAGATGCAATCTTTGCCTGCTAGCTCTACCATAGGTAGGGATTTTGAAACTGAAATTGAACAAATGGGTGAATATGTAGTAGAAGAGTTCAAGAAGGTCAAAATCAACTTGTCTTCCTTTGAGTTACTCAAGGTTCCTGCAATCAGACATGCCTTCTTTAGGGTAATTAATGGGACTCCTTCCTCTAAGGCAACATAAGAAATATAAGCCAAGAGAGTTTCTTTCAAAGACCCTCCAAGGGAACCCATTATACAACAAATTCATGACAAGAAGGCAGATCCACCTCAAGGTCAGTCGACGAGTAAGCAACTTGCCAAATAATCGGATCATAAAAATAGGTAGAGCTCCAAGGATCAACCATTTGGGTAGACTAAGGATAGGGCTAGCCATAAAAATAGAGCTCAAGTGGCTTAGGTAGACACGCCTATAGGCGTCTTCCAAGGAAATTTGGAAATGCCACCCTTCCTCACCACCATCTAGATATTCATGAAGAATTTGCACACTTGTTTGAGTGACACTAGAGCATCCACCAATGTTATGCCCCTAGCAGTATGCAATGCCCTTGGGATTACCCCCACACGTTCAAGAAAAAAGGTGACTTAGCTAGACAAGACAAAGATTAACATTGTGGGGGAAATGAATCAAATCCCCATGTAGATTGCTGCACACCCAAGGGTGTAACAGATTATTGACATCTAGGTTGCAGATATTCTTGACTCATAGAATCAGTTTGGGATGGGACTTCACCTGTGCACTCAATGGACATGTTGTAATATATTTTTCTCACCTGTGGCTGCCATGGAAGGGACTGCTGAATCAGATTTGCATTGATTGAAAGCTATGCATGAAATTCATGATTATAGAGTACAATAACTTGAATGAGGTGTTATTTTCTGAAATAAAATTGGGAAATTACTATCCCTTTGCTTATCAAGAATAAGCAAAGATTCAAGAAGAAGGGATGGTTGTCAAGGATATGAGGAACCCCCTGAAGACAACACTTTAGGATTGTTGGATGGATTTTGGGACTTTATGGAGAAGTGCATACAAAAATAGCTTAGCTTGGGTATGAGAATGAATTTGCAAGAGATCCTACTACCCAATTGATGCAGGGTACACGATGCTGCCCATTCTGAGTTTGAGTGTTGTTTATGCCAAACAGTAGTGGAACAGGTCAAAGGATTAGCTACTCTTCAAAAGGAAACACCAATAGGGTGGCCCACTCTCAAACATACCAAACCAACATCTACTTCAGAGGTTGTAGATATCAACTCGCAGCCTAAAGGTAATGATCACCTCATTGGCCCTGGTGTCAAAGAGCCTTCCAAATTCTAGAAATTATGCTTCGATGGATCCAAGTCAAAGTAGGAAGCTGGTGTTAAATTCAAGCTAATCATCCCTACAAGTAAGACTTATTTCATTTCCCACATAATTCAATTCTATTGTACTAATAGTGTAGTGGAATATGAAGCTTTAGTCCATGGGCTTTTGATGGCCTTATGGAAAAAATGTTAAAATGTTGCAAGTTTTCGGTGATTTCAGATTGCTAGTCAAGAAAGTTAGAAAATTTTACTCATGCCATGATAAAAGGTTGGAAAACTATAGGCATAGGGTATGAGATCTCTTAGAAGGTCTAGATGCATTTAATATACAATTGATCCCTCGTGCTTAGAACCATATAGTTGATGCTTTGGCTCAAGCAGCTAGCACTTTGTAGCCCTTGTCTTTGTCTGGCCTTAAGAAGTTTACTATGGAGTTGACCTCCACTCCATCTATTCTATAAAATGTGACTCACTTCTAGGTATTTAATGATGATAAACACATCCTAGAATTTATCACTATTTTGGACATGTTTTCCATGCAAATCATAGATGAAGTTGATCAAGAGGAGGTTGAATCAGATGTACAGGTAGTTATTATGCTCACAACCAACACTATCCCCAGAGGTATGGTTTGGATTGAATGCATTTTCAACCTCGATCAAATTAGAGATTAGGATCAGAAAGTAAAGGAGTCCATAAGAAACTAGTGCGACACTAATAACCTCAGAACAATCAGGGAGGTCAAAAATGAGTTCATTGTTAAAGTGTGTACTAAAAAAGAAAAGAAAGGGATCATTGATGCTTTGCAGAAGTATAATGATGCGGTGGCATGGAGCTAAAAATTCCTAAAGACATATGATACCTCCATCATCACACTCACTATTCCCCTTTAAACAGATGTGTAGCCATTTTTCCAATGCCATCGCTCCATCAATGCCTTGCTAGAACCAATCATCTACAAAGAAGTATAGAAGTTACTTTCAGATAGAATAATATTTCTAGTTAGACATTCTATGTGGGTGGCCAAATTAGTCCTAGTTAGAAAAAAGAATGGAGAAATTAGATTGTGTGTGGACTTTCACAATCTAAACAGAGCCTCAAAAAATGACAATTATCTGGTACCATCATTGGATGAAGTACTACAAATCGTTAATGGTTCAAAAATAATGTCCTTCCTCAATGGGTAATCTAGGTACAATCAAGTGATGGTGGAGTATGAGGACCACCATAAGACATCATTCACCACTAAGTGGGGAACCTTTGGTTATAGATGAATGCTATTTGGGCTCATCAACTTCGGTGCCAACTTTCAATGTGCCATGGAAATCACATTCAAAGACTTGATTGGAAAGTGTATAATCATCTATATGGATGATTTAACTATATTTTAAAAGAAACATAGCAACCATGTCTTCGATTTATGCAAAGTCTTCCAAAGGTGTAGTGAATTTGGAGTTTCCCTTAATCCTTAAATGTGTATCTTTAGAGTTACTAAATGGAAACTACTTGGGCATGTTATTTCAGAATGGGGTATCTCCATTGACCCTAAATGCATCTAGTCCTTATTGAAGATCCCGCTACCAGGTAGCAAGAAATAACTCAAATCTTTCTTTGGAAAGATCAAATTTATGAGGAAGTTCATTACAGGTTTTGTTGAGATCATCAAGCCACTCAACACCATGTTGAAGCAAGATGCTAAGATCAAATGGACCCCTGAAGCAAAGAAATCCTTTGAGGAAATTAAGTAGGAAATTTCTGAAGCACAAGTGCTAGTCAGCGTCGACTATCTGAAGCCATTCTATATTTATTCATTCGCTTTATATCATTCATGTGCCAACATTTTGACTCAGAAGGAAAATGAAGGAAATGAACACTCGATCATGTTTATGAGTGCTCCCTTGAAAGATGTTGAGCTGAGATACCACAATGTGGAAAAATAAGTGTATTTCCTTGTTATAGGAGTGAAGAAATTTTGGCATTCAATCTTATGTAATAAGGTTTTTTCCATTGTCCTTGACCCAACAGTGAACACTGCTCATGCAAAATGACTTGGGAGAGTGACGAGAAAAATGGGTTATGTTACTACAAGAATACAATATGGAGATTCATTCCATGAGGTTGGTAAGAGGGCAAGAACTCACCTAAACAATAGCCAAAACAATAGTTGAATTAGGGTCCAAACTTATAGTGTAGTAGTACTAGCTCGAGGATTTTTCCCTGAGAGAGTGGTACAATGACATAGTCTACCATATACTAAACCACAAGTGCCTACCTTACTTGCAAGGAGTTTTAAAGCATTCCCTCAAACTGAAGAGTAGTAGCTTTATGTTGCAAGGATCCATACTCTAGAAGAAGAATCACTAATCAGGTCTTGAAAGAGTTTCATGACAAGTTTGGCACCAATCATGGATCCGGCCCTTTGACTGCTCACAAGATTTTGTGATTAGATTACTATTGGCCAACAGTATTCAAGGACACTCATAATCATGTTTGTACATTCCACGTATGCTAGATTGCCACAACTAGAGAGAAGAGCGATGCTATCCCATTGCAACTAGTTTTGGAGGTGAGATCATTCACATAGTGGGGTCTCAACTTCATTGGTCTAATAAGCCCTCCTTCATCTGTAGGACATAGGTATATTCTAACTGCTTTCGAGTATTGCACTAGATGGACATAAGCCATTGCATGTAGGCAATGCACAACTGAGGTAGTTACAAATTTTCTTGAAAGTTTTATATTGATTTTTTTTTGTTGTCCTTATGCATTGGTGTATGAAAATGGGCTTGCATTTTTCTCATTAAATTTTTCTAGTTGGGCCTTTTATTATGGGATAGACCTCAAATTATCATCCAATTACTATCCCCAGGGTAATGGCCTAGAAAAATTCACAAACAAGAATCTGATTACCGTGATTAAGAAATTGCTCGACAGGAATCCCAAGGACTGGCATACCCAGCTCAATTTTTCCCTTTGGGTAGATCACATTCACCAAAAGGCTGCCCTTGGTGATTCCCAATTCCACTTCATCTATGGCTTAGAGTCCATAATCCTAATCCACTTGAAGATTCCCACCCTCTAGTTTATCAATGACTTTTATGAAGGAGGCGATCATAGAGAAGCTGGCTTAGCTGAGCTACTGCATTTAGAAGAAGTAGATGACCATGCAATATAAAATATTTCCAAACATCAGGGCATAGTTAAGAGATGGTTCGATTGCTGAACCAAAATCAAGGCCTTTAGAATTGTAGATCTAGTCCTATGTTGGGACAAGGCCCACAAAAAGAAAGGGGGACATAAAAAAATTGACAAGCTTTGGCTTAGCCCTTTTCAAATAGCTGAAATCTTGGGAGATAATGCTTCTCATTTTGAAGACCCTAATTGGTGAGGATGTCTCATTGCCTATTAACAAGCAGCACCTGAAGCATTACTTCCAAGCTTGAGCTCTCTTAAGCTCCTCTTTTGTAAATAATTGTATAAAGGTTAGGGTAGGTTGCTTTTGGTTTGCTTTCATTTTTTTGTTTGCGTTATTTTTGTTTTGCTCATCCCCTAGCTATCTTGTTTTGATGGGAGTGTCCTTCACTTCTATTGTCATGGCCATGCTTGTTAGATGAACGGTTCACTTTACTATGCATCCTTAGTGTTCTTTAGCTAAATATTCCATCTCAACTGTTGGTCCCTGGTCATTGCTATTGAATGACTTCCTCATTTGAACTCTACCTTAGAACTTGACCCTTGGTTGAATCCTTTTACGTTCATCTCAAATTTTGCATGTAACACATATTAATTATTTCCAAAGTGCTATATAGTATAGTAGATTTTATGATGACTTGGTGAGTGAAAAATTTAAGTCTGCTCCAGTGACCATTGTGGTTCTCAAATCCATTGTAAGCTTCAATGCTTACGTGGTTGAGTAAAAAGAAGAAAGTATTAAAAGAAGTATCAAAAGGAAGAAAGAAATGAAAATGATGAAATAAAGCAACTATATGGGTGTGCGGATAACTCTACCAGGGCTATAGAATCTTGGTTGGTAGTAGAGAAATATCCATGGGGTCACAATGACAACTCCTTCAGGGCTATGGATACTTGACTGGTAGTGAGGAAATGTCTAGGTTACTTTTGGAGTTGGACTATTCATGTAGCTCGCTTAGTTTGATTGTCTACTACTTGTCAAAATTTCTAAGAAAAGGAAATGAATTCACTACACACACACTTTTGAGATGCATCGTGGGTTGATTCAGCTAAAGATCCTATTCTCCTAGGTCACCTTTGGAAGTTGGCCCCTATTCAGTGAAACTAGAGATTTTAGGTTTTGAATGAATACTTATCCTTAGAATGCTCTGGAGCATTCCCTAGTAGAGTCACCACTTTTTGTGCCCTTGGCACACATTCCTTGTTCAGAATGGGGACCCTCTCTTTCCTTTGCCTTTTTGGGTCATTTTGTTGTTGCCTCATTTTTCGTGCCCCTATTTCGGTGTTCAAAATGGTCAGTGAGCCCTAAAAGTGTCATCTCAAGTCGATCATGTTTCACCTCCTCAAATTTTCTAAGTCCTATGCCTTTGCAATCATCCCTTGGTAGTTTTCCTCTATTGACGTCCCTAGGGTCCTATGGGTTCACCCTCATGGGTTTCCCCTAATGGATTTCCCTATTGCATTTTCCATCTCAAATGGCTGATGAATCCCATCCTTCCATGGCCGGGTATATGTTACTTTGATCGTCGTTTTACCATGTTTTCAACAACCAAGTCTAAGCGACCATCCTTGAGGCCCATCAGACTTGTCTCATTGTGTTTCCTCTGTCGAGTTTCTACTACTCAGCTACCATTTGAAAATAGGCTTTACTCGGGTAGCTTTCCCTTCGTCAGATTTCAGAGTTATCTTTTCCCTTGGTTTTCACCAAACTTTAAATGTCCTTCCCCTCATGGCGCTCCGCCGCTTGGTGTCCGACCCATTTGGTGCCACTCAATCATTATCAATCAACTAATAGCCATCGACCCACAACGTTCCGCCCATCAGGGTCCGATCCTACCACGACCATTTGTAAATTTCAATACATGAACCTTTTGTTCACCATAGATGCATTAATTATTGGCATTAAATGAAATTAAAGGTATAAAGAGATCAATCTAATATGTCATTGTCACTTTTTCAGCTCATGAAAGAGAGTTATCATGATCTAGAGACTACTTCCGTGCACTGCCTTTGAGCTCGAAGCCTCCCATTGCAGATCCCTTGTAACTATCAACTGATTCACCTTCTTCTTTGATCAGGTTCTAGAGGTAAGTTGAATGTCCACACTCATGTTGTGTTTTTATTTGATTTTGTGCAAAAGAAATGGATAAAAACGATGAAAAACACATGTATCAAATAGAAAAAAATAGGGTGCTTAAAACCCACGTGACAAAGTTCCAAAAAACCCTCATAAATCACCCACACTTCACCTGTTAAACTTTGACTCCTCGGTGATTTTCTTCATGTAGAGCATTTATGATTTGCGGGTGTGGGCTTTATCTTTTCGATCATCACTACTTACAAGCTAAAATCAAATGGTGCAATAAATTATCGGGCCCACCTCCGTAGGACTCCATCGCCAGAGCACTATTCAAAATTGGCCAGTTAGAAACAACTTCGTAGCCACAATTTTTTTCTGCCTAGGCCTTATCCTGTTACTTGCCCCTAAAGCCATTTGAAAATCAAAAGTCTAGGCCAATATCGAATTCCACCTAGCGGGTTTCTGTTAGTGGAATACAGATTGCATCTCACCATTTTAGGCAGCCTTTGTAACTTGGCAACCCAACCTTTGAGTTGCATCCCTGTTTTCACCTTGCAACATTAACATGAATAGATTACTGTTGTGCAGTTTGCACACATGCCCCACTTGGAGTGGGGACCCTCTTTTCGTGATGTCTTTTGACCTTTGGTTTTTTTTTGAGATTTGTCTTTTGAGGTCTTGAGATGTTGGTCTTACTGGCTTTGGTCTTGCTTGGAGGCTTGAATTTGTTAAAATTGGTTTTTAATGAAAATCCAAGTTTTGACCTGAATCCAGGATTTTCCAGCTTTGGCGGATTTTCCTAGGTCCTGGTTCTTTGTTCTTTTATGGCTTAATTTTCCGAAATCCGGGTTTCTACTCGAGTCTAGGATTTTTCGGCCTCAGTGTATTTTCCTGAACTTCGTTAAAATCCCGGTTTCTGCCGTATCCATGGAATTCGCATTTGTTCGGATTTTCCGTGTGTCTTTGTTTTTTCCGAAATTCCATCCTGGGCTCAGGTTTCCAGTTTTTTCTGACATGTCTTGTCGCTCATTAATGCTCGAAGTACCTTTGCTCAGATGTGAGTATGGATGGATTTAAGGTCTTTTGGGCATCATTTTTATTTCATTCTTCACTTGCTTTCTGCTTTGGCATTTGAGAGTCTCCATTTGAGGTCCTAATTGTTGAATTCGAGCTGCCACTTGTGGATTGATTGAGCGCTGGTCAAAGTTTTCGTTGCTAGGGCATACAGTTTTATGGCCACTTCTTCAAGTCTGAAGTTTCATCTGGCTCATTCCATGGTAAGTTGTCACTGCCCTTCCCTTTTTTTGCATCATGATTGAATCTTTCGAAGTCGATTGGTAGTTCCCCAAGTCGACCCTTGTTTTATAGTTACGTATTTGTCGAATTACGGTTTGACCCATTTTTTGTGAATCTTCATCACCCGCACTATGCACACCTTTGTTTACCCAATGAATGTCAGATAAGATCAGTATGGATGTGTGTTCTGGGTAGGACCTTTTCTTCTGGGCGTGAAATTCGTTATATTTTGCGAAATTGGGGTTTTTTGGTGTTTTACCCAGAATTTCTAGGAATAGTTGATCCGCCATGATTCTCACATCCAGTGCTTAGATTAAACCTGCTCATGCCTTGAGAAGTATCAGTGTACCTTAGCCTGATCATCTTAAGGATAGTATTTCAAACCCCGAGCTTACCCTGGTATTCATGGCAGAGGTTTAGTAATTAAATTTAGGGCATCATTGTTTCACCATGAAGATTAGTCATTTGAGAGTTTTGGAAGTTCATCTTCATGTGTGTTCGAAGTCTTGCTTAATGGCATCGGTTTTAAGACCATTAGAATCCAAATAGGGAGGCTTGAGTAATCATCTGATCAATTGATCACGCGTTAACGTTCATCGGGTTTCTGAGGTGTCCGCGGAATTTCTGTGCACTCGAATTTTCCCGGTTTCGGCCAAGTCTACGAAATACGATAAGTTCCGAAATTCTTAGCAGTTCGTGAAAATCTGGCCTGTTCGTATTTTTCTGATTCCCTACTTGGTTTTGTCCCTTTTTTATTTTCAATGTTAGGGCTAATGGAGTAAATGTTAAATGATGATTTCTTGCTACTAAATGGATAAATTTCATGATGATCGCATAACTTTTGTTCATACTAATGACTTATTTGGCGAATGATATCTTGGCAGTAGGAATCCATCTAGGTTGGATTTCTCTGAAATTCTGCCCCGACGAGATTTTCCCGGTTTACTTCATTTTCCTGGATTGTTTCATTTTTTTGGATTTTCAAGTATTGATGATTAATGATGGATTTCAGTTGCTTTATTTGGTTTTATGCTAACCCCCTAGTTGGAATATATATGATAATTGGGTGCTCATGACGTTCCCTTTGTTAGTGCAGGCTGAGTCAAGCAAAGCTGCTGTAGGAAAGTCTAAAGGTGATACGGAGGGGTCTTCCATTTTAGAGGCAGAAAGGTTGAGATTAGATACCAAGAGTCAACTGCCTGACAGAAAAATATCTTCTATGTGGTCTGAGGTCTCAGACACTAATGTTGGAGCGTGGAGATATGATGAATTCAAAGAAAGAACAGCTCAGAAGGATCTATTGGTCCTGAGAAAAGGAATGATGAATTCTGGATTAGTTCATGTGGCAGGGTTCCCTCCTGCAATCCAGTGTTATGAATTGATACTAGAATGTGCACGACAATACGACTTCGACACAGAGAGGGTCATTAGCACCGAGGGGAGAGTCTTGGAAAATTTCAATCCCATTTCTATTGCCCAGGCTTTTGACATGCCAGATTTGTCATATGTGTGTGCCTTGAACATGGATTTAGCCAAAACTTACTATGAGAATGAGCCCACCAAGGCCCAACAAATGATTAGTTCCTGGTTGGAGAAACCAAAGTCTCACTTTTCCAAACTGCCCAAGCAATTACACAGAGTCAAATTCAGATTAGACATATATGATGCAATCATATTTTTGAGCAGAGTGGCGGGTTTGAAGAGTGCTGGAGTGTTGGAAAATTGGATGGTCCATGTGATAAACAAAATTGAACAAGGTACTAATTACCATTGGGCAGGACTCATCAGTGCTGTGATTGATAAACAACTAAGAGATGTCCTAGAAACAAAGAGGGTCACCATGTCTTCCTATGTGATGTATGTGTTGGCTAGATTCTACCCATACAGGGGTGTGAATCCAAAGGGAACATTTGGACAAGATATAATTTATGATATATATCCGGAATTGCACTTAGGACACCGGGATTACAGAAGAGCAAACAATGCATTCATAATGCATATCACTAGGCTGCTTCAAAGTGTGGAGCATTTGAGATTGTTCGACAGAGCAAAGGAGCTAATAAATAAATATGGAGCTTGGTTCATTCAGTTTCCTACCTTCTCCTACATAAGAATTGATGGATGTCAAACTACTCCATATAGGTTGCCCAGGTATCCTACTGATCACATTGTGCTATTGGAGGTTATAAGATAGATATGCGACTTTGATGCTATTGTAAAGAAGGAAAAGCATAAGATAGGGTTTGGAGGTGAGTTTCCTTTGAAGATTGGTATAGCTGAGGTATGCCCTTCCATTCAATTGGTGCATGCAGCAGGGGATGAATTAGCTGCTTATGGTTTCTCCTTCCACTCCAAGAGGACAAACTTTGATATCACTGGAGAAGCCCAAAAGAAGGCTACCAAAGAGTACCATCACAAGGATGACCTAGAGGATTACTGGGAAAATATCAGAGATGGTTTTGAGGCAAGGAAGAAAATTTACTCTAGGCTTCCCGTTGATGCAATTAGGCTATACAATGTTAAGTTGATTCTAGAACAATTAGAGGAAGACGAGAATTTGGTGCAAGATCATGCATATGAATCTATTAAGGACAGATCAATTGGGGAGATAAAATGGAATGAAGATGAGGTAACTGAGTTGGAAGACCTAATGGCCCCTATTATGAAATTTACTACATCATGGTTGAAGCATAAAGTTTGGGAGTTGGAGAGTGAGAAGTTACCCTGTACCTTCAATTTAATGGGAAATCTAAATCTTCTGTCCACTTTAGAAGAATCTGGAGAAGATGATCCCACTGGGAAAACCAAAGTGAGCTCGCCCTTCAAGATTAAAATCAGATGCCCAAAGGGAAGTGATCCAGAGTAGAAGAGGTAGAACCATTCAGGGAAGGAGAACTCTTTGGTGTGGAAGTCGAGCTTGAAGTTGAAGATGTAGAAGGGCACCCTTCTCCACTAGTGCAATATGAGGATTCTCTGAGAAGCAGCAAAGGCAACAGATCAGCTAAGAAGGAAGATGCCCCAGTTAAAGCCCCATCACCTTTGCAAGAAGAAGAGCCTGAATTGGGCGACCAGGGTGACCGGTCTCCTGAGAAAGGGAAAGATGAAACATCAGAACAACATGAAGGGGTCAAAATAGAAGAAATCCAAGTGGATCCTGCTATCCCAGATTGGTTGGAAAAAGAGATAACAAGGAAGAAACAAGTCATTGTTGAAGACACCCCCCTAGATTGTGATGAGATGCTGACCAAGATTGGTAAGGGTAAGAAGAAGAAGGTGGCCAAGGTAATTTCAAAGATTGAAAGAGATGAAGTAAATAATAGGGTTATCCATATTGCCACCCCGGCTACTGATAAGAGCAAAGAAAGAGTCACTAGAAAAGATTACAATGTACAAACCATTAATCTTGGACCAGTTTCTGTAGAGCAGGATATTGAAGAATATGAAGGGTCTAGTGCAGTAATAATAGGAAGACTGAGGAAAGAGACACGGCCCAAACATGAGCTTAAGAGGGAGAATGAGAGGCTTAAGAAGTGCCTAGAGGACTTGATGAAGCCCTTGCAATATCTCCACCCATCTTCCTCTGCTACTCCTAGTTTCTTGCCCAAGGAAACTATTTCTAAAATTGAAAAACTGAAGGCTTCTACCCAAACTGCAATGGATTAGTTGAAGGATGTACGAATGAAAGGAGATAATGTAATAAAGGAAATAATTTCGGTTGGGAAGGATGAAGTAAGAGCTAAGGACTTGTTAGAACATGTGCTATCTCAAGACAAGGAGGATATAGACCTTCTACTGCAGAAATCTAAAGTGATTATGGAGTATGGCAAAGATCAGTTTGCTGAAGATGGAATCTTTCCTTCCTCCAAACTTAATGAGCCTTGGGAATGGTTAGAGGCTTTGTAGATTTGGCAAAAGGCCATCAGAAAGATCCATAAACGAAAGAAGCAGATAGATGGTGATCTGACTGGAGTTTATGAAGGGTGTATTACATTTTTTGAGATAATGACTGGCAGGAGGAAAATTGCTCCTAAGTATCTAAGCCTAGAGAAATTAAGGGAATGGTGGCATGATGTTTATGCTCCAGATTCTAAAAATATTATAATGGGGCACCAGCTAGATGATGCAACAACCTACTTGGCTGTGGTGGATAAGTACTAGGCACACAAGGATGATTGGAATAAAGTTGTTAAACAATGAAAAGAAGAGATTCACTCCATTGAATGTCGGCTCAGGATCTTTCCTTTGCCACCTGTAGCCAAGCTGGATAGAGTATTTTTGAGGGTTCACGAATCCTTGGATCAGAATAAGGATAAGGGAAGTGGTAGTTAATGCCCATTTTGAAGATTTGTGCTTCCCTATTATTATAGGGCATGCATTGATCCGGGCTACATTGGGGAATGTGTCTAGGCTGACCTTGATGATGTATCGACATTTAATGTATGCTTATTGTGAAATTCTTGATGCCGACTTTTTTTGGCTATTTTTTTTGTAAATGTTTGGCTGTGCCAACATGTTTTAAGAATTTTCTATAAAGGGCATTCTTGCTTCGTTGTAAGGGAGCTAAAAAGAGATAATAGAGACAAGCTAGATCGGAAGAGAGCTAGAGCATTTTTTAGTAGAGATAATAGTTAGTTTCTTGAAGCAAATATTGTAACAAAACAGTGGAATTGTTGCAGCATTTTGGTGATCTAATACAATTGAAAGCATTGTGGGTTTCTTGGTGAAATATCTTGTGTTAGTTTATCTTGCATGGTTCCTGTTGTTTCATCTTTCAAATTGCTTAAAGATTTAGGATTTAGTGTTTAGAGTTGGATTAGTCTGGTGAATGATGTTCATGATTTCATATTTGGAATGTTTGTAGCAATCTCTGGTCTATACTCCCAATAACTATCTGATTGTAGTAGGCTGGTGAAGTCAACCTAGACCATATATCTATTTTGTGCTTAGTTCGATTGTGGATGAATGTCTATGATTTGAAAATCTATATACCTTAGAAGATTGCACCATTCTTGTGATATTGCACTGTGGGTTAAGCAAGAATTGGTTATTCAAGATTGGTCCATTCCTAATATCTGTCATTTGCATGGTTCATCTTAGGAATAATTTAGGTTTCATTACTTCTCTTGCACTCTCATCTTTTGCCATTTCTTTATTATTTAGTTAGATTTAAGATTTAAGATCAAAATATTGCAAAATCTAATAAGTTGAAAAGATACAATTTATTTGTAGTAAGGTCCGATCGTGATTACCAGTATTTTCACATATTATCTGAGTTGTTTATGCATTGTCATGACCTAACACCCGAGAGACCTTGGGGTGATTTTTAGTAATTTATTGTTGAAAATTACCTTTCAAGAGAGATAGGATATTGTATTCTGTCTGAGTTGTTGCTGTTTAGAAAACACCATCAATAGATTGGGGCTAGAAGGAGGGCCTGAATGAGCACACTAGATCATTTCTTGAACGCCATCTCTCCTGAGAGATATAGGAGGAATACCAGATCCACCCTAGGAGAAGAAGATTTACAGGAATTACAGTTCCCCACTAGGTCAAGAAGGAATTGGGAAAGTGGAGAATCATCATCGCCCATCCCTTCACCCGTATCGTCAACATATTCACTCCCTGAATTTGGATCCATACCCATCCCTGAGGTAGTTCCCATTTAACAACCCCAGCCTATTGTTAACCAACCACAACCACCACCCCCACTTTTTCCAATGGCCTTCCTTGCTAATAATCCATCTCCTTTGTTTTTCAACGCTTACAATGTTATGCCCAAAAACCCTGAGCACTTCTGTTCGAAATTCCATGTCAATGACCCAAACAGGACTGCAAAAAAGCATATAAGGATCTTCCAAACCTATCTCAAGGATAGAGGGATTGTTCACGATGATGTTGCCTGTAGGTTGTTCCCTTATTCACTAGGAGAAGAGGCCTTTTACTGGTACAATCACCTCCCTTCTGGTTCGATTCTTAACTGGAATGATCTTGAAACTGCTTTTTTATAGAAGTTCAGAATACCCATCAGTGCCAATGAATTATATCTGCAATTCACTAGAGTCAAGAGAGAGGTTAATGAACCAATATCTAGTTTCAATAATAGGTTTCACCAAGTGTACACCAGACTTCAAGACCCTTATGTTTTAGATAATAATACAACTCTAGGAGTCTATTACAAAGCATTGGAAAGCCTTACAGAAACCTTTCTGAAGTGGAGACCCAACCCTCCAGCTAACCTAACTGATGCCTATATAGAAGCTATTAAGCTTAGCACAGATCTAAGACAACATGTGACTAGACCGTTGCCTTCTTTAGGACCAGTTGCACATCCTAATCATGTTCAGGCAGTAAATTAGGCACTTACCAATCATACTCCAATCATGAATCCAGTACCTCAATTACCTTTGGTGCCACATCCTAGTCTCCCCATGAGCCAGGTCTCTCCTATGATGAATTTTTCCCAGCAGTAGGTTAACTAGCCGCTGTATCAATTGCAGCCAACAAGCTTCCCTTCCTATTTACAAAATTCTGAAGTGTTGCATTAGTCTATAGGATCTACCACAATGCATGTTCCTCCCCAAAGTAACCCAAGTTGGCCCCCTTATGTAGATCCAAATAAAGAAAGGATTGATGAAATGGCTGAACAGATAAAGAAGCTAAACCTAGAGGTGACCTACTTAAGGAATCAAAACAACCAATTTAAAGCTACTCAAAAGAATATATAATCCGGTCATAATAGGGAATTTCCACAAGGGTAGAGTTTTGACAGAGGACAACGTAATGAGAGATGATTCTACAATGACAGAGGATATAATCAGGATAGGGTTACAATAATGACAGAGGCTACAACAATGATAGGAGACAAAATTTTGATAGAGGACAAGGTAGTGGATCAGGATTTGATAAGAGGAAATCACAGGGATAGAGCAGAACGTGGAATACAGGACCTAATAATGGAGGAGTTCCTACTTCCTTTGATCAACCTATCAACCAATCTACAAATCAGCCAGTTAGTCAAGACAAGCCTCCCAGTGGTGTATATCTGGTTGAAGCTGCCCTGTCAGGATGGTGTAGGCTCCATAAGACAAGCCAACATTTGGAGTTAAAGTGTCTAGATTTCCAAACTGTAGCCTCTATTTTCCAGTATAAGGTAGAGAATAATGCAAATGGGTAGGAGATTGTTCTCTCAAACCCCTATGACTCTCCTGTGTTGGTATTAAACCATGCTCCTTTTCCAGTAAGTGAAGAAAATATTCCAGAAGAAGAATTTGATTCCTAGGAAGATAAAACAGATCAAATTTGCAATGGGGATGAGGTGGCTCAGTTATTCAATGAAGAAGCAATGAATGATAATGGCCCCCTTGATAGCGAAGAAGCTTATGTTGAAGAAGTACATATGTTCCAGAGGCAGGGTAAAGGATATGATTTAAGAGATATGCCTCATAGGCGTCCGCAAGCTGGGGGACCTTTCACTACCTCCATTCCTCCAAATAAGTTCAACATCCCTCCAAATCCCAATGCTAGTAATAATAGTAATAATCCCTCTTTTCCACATGTTTCCAGGTAGTACCTTGCAAAGGAAGGACAAGCTCAAACTGACTCACAGAAAGAGAAAATTGTTCAAGTAAAGATAAGGTGGAGGAATCTTCCAGGGAGGTCACTACGAATCTAAGTGAGGAGCAAATGGCTTCATATGTCATTGAGGAGTTCAAGAAATTAAAGGTAAATCTTTAAGTATTTGAGTTATTGAGGTTCCCTGCAATTAGGAAGGCAATCCTAGGTACTTATGATGCACATCCATTGTCTTTGAATAAACCTCCCAGTGAGGGTGTCAGCAAGATTTTTTGTTCTCAGCCGGTGAAGACACAAAACCAAGCCCACAGCCGGGATAACTTTCCCCTTGGAGATAAAGGAAAGGAGAATGATAGAACTCAAGTGGCTCAGGTAGATACTCATTTAAATTTGTTTCAAGGGAAGACAGAGACCCCACCATTTCTGATTTTTGTGTGCATATTTGGTAAGAATCTACATAATTGTTTATTGGATTCTGGTGCTTCTACTAATGTGATTCCATTAGGAGTATGTAGAGCTTTAGGGATTACACCTGCTGACTCCCAGAAGAAGGTAACCCAGCTGGATAGAACAAAAGTAAAAATGGTGGGGGAATTAAACATGATTCACATGCAGGTAGCCTCTGACCCAAGGATTCAACAGGTTATCAATATTCAGGTGGCTGATATCCCTGATGCATATGGGTTGATTTTAGGAAGATATTTTACTAAAGCTTTAAATGGATATGTATCTACTGACCACTCCCACATGTGGCTTCCCTAGAAAGGAGTACCAAATCAGATCAAGACCGAGAGAGAACCAATAATGAAGTACATGATTACGGAGTACCAAAATACTTCAAATGAAGTGTTGATCTCAGAAG
This sequence comes from Sequoia sempervirens, assembly GCA_007258455.2. Lineage (NCBI taxonomy): Eukaryota > Viridiplantae > Streptophyta > Pinopsida > Cupressales > Cupressaceae > Sequoia > Sequoia sempervirens. The sequence continues at coordinate 258,363,736 of VDFB02000015.1, forward strand.
TAGGCATGGGAAATTATATGCTATCCACTCAGTATGAGGAGTTAGAGGAGGTATTGATGTTACACATGATGTCTGCTGGTGTAGAGGCAGATTCTAGTAATACTACTATCCTGACAGAATCTATTAAAGAAGAGGAATAATGTGAAGATAATCAGATTAGCTTATTAGACAGCTTTCAGGAATTTATCAAATAATGTGTTGAAAATCAAATTCACCTAGGTAGAAAGAAAAGCTTTGAAGAATTACTCTTACCTAATTGGTGTAGAGTTCATAATGCTTCCCATTCAGAGTTGGAGTGTTGTTTATGCCAAACAGCAGTAGAACGAGTACAAAAATTCATAAATCCAACCCTGGTAGTTAAAACAGATACACAAAACCCTCAGGAAGAATATCAAGAAAAGAAACCCATGTCGTCTGAGGAACCATCCGGCAATATTAAGCCGAAGGATGTGATGAAGAAGATTACAACTGCTGAGTGTTGGACACTCATATTTGATGAATCCAAATCCAAGCATGGAGCTGGGGCAGGGTTTGAACTAATCAGTCCAAAAGGTAAGAATTTCTTCGCAGCCCATAGGCTTCAATTTCACTGTACTAATAATGTAGCAGAATATGAGGCGTTAATTCATGGACTCCTTATGGCACTTAAGAAAAAGGTTAAGATTCTGCAAGTTTTTGATGATTCTGAGTTGGTAATTAAGCAAGTAAGGGAAAAATTTTCGTGCCACGATAGAAGAATGACTAATTATAGGCATAGAGTATGGGACCTCATTGAGGGATTTGATGCCTTCAATATTCAATTGATACCAAGACAAAAGAATCAAACTGCAAATTCTTTGGCCTAGGTAGCAGGTACTCTGCAACCCCTATCTTTGTCAAGTTTGAAGAAGTTTACTGTAGAATTGACTCCTGTGCCGTCAGTTCTGGATAATGTTACTAACTTTCAGGTATTTGAAGATGAGAAGCATATCCTAGACTTTATTACAAACACATACGTTTTTGCTTCTAAAATCATTGATGAAACAGAACTCCAGGAAGCATAACTAGATTTGGAAGGAGTGATAAACCTGAAGTCTAATACTATTCCAAGGGGAATGGTACAGTTAGAGTGGATTTTTGATCTGGACAAGATCAAAGATCAGGAGCAAGAGTATAAGAAGGAGTCTATCAATGGACAGTGTGACACTTACAATATGGGAACTGAAGATAATGCCAAGAACATTTTTATTGGCAAAGTATGCACTCCAAAAGAAAGAGAAGGAATAATTGCAGCATTGCGTAGCTTTCCCAATATAGTAGCCTGGAGTTATGAGGACTTGAAAACTTATGATACATCAATCATAACTCATACTATCCCTCTGAAGCCAGGTGCCAAGCCTTTCAGGCAAAGGTAGAGACCAATTAATGCATTATTGGAACCGGTCATACAGAAAGAGGTTCAAAAATTACTATCTGCCAGAATTATATTTCCCGTTAGGCATTCAACATGGGTGGAAAACCTAGTCCCAGTAAGGAAAAAGAATGGTGAAATTAGACTCTGTGTTGATTACAGGAACTTGAAAAGATCGTCAGAAAAAGACAACTATCCAATTCCTTCATTGGATGAAGTACTTCAAGTGGTTAATGGATCTTAGATGATGTCCTTTTTAGATGGTTATTTAGGTTACAACCAAGTAATGGTCCAGTATGAAGATAGACACAAGACTGCTTTCACAACTAAATGGGGTGCTTTCGCCTATAGGAGGATGCCTTTTGGACTCATTAATGCAGGGGCTACATTTCAAAGGGCCATGGATATTACCTTCAAAGATATCATAGGCAAATGCATTATTATTTATATGGATGACCTAACTATCTTTTCTAAAAATAGAGGAGACCACATCTTAGACTTAAGCCAAGTGTTTCAAAGGTGTAGGGAATTCGGTATATCCCTGAATTCTAAAAAATGCATTTTTGGAGTGACAAAAGGAAAGTTGCTGGGACATGTCATCTGAAAAGGGAATTGCTATTGATCCAAAAAGAGTAGAGGCCATACTGAAGATTCAGCCACTTGCTTGCAAAAAAGAGATGAAATCTTTATTTCGCAAGATTAACTTTGTCAAAAAATTCATTACTAGATTTGCTGAAATTGTGAAGCCATTGAATGCAATGCTAAAGCAAGATGCTAAGGTCGAATGGACTACAGAGGTGAAGGAAGCATTTGCAGAGATCAAAAGAGCCATTGTTGATGCTCCAGTATTGGTAAGCCCTAATTACAGTAAGTCTTTTTACATCTATTCATTCGCTTCAGACCATTCATGTGCGGGAATGTTGACTCAAAAGTATGATGAGGGAAATGAACATCCCATTGCTTTTATGAGTGCATTGTTAAAAGATGCTGAGTTGAAATATCCAAGTGTAGAAAATTAGGCATACGCTTTTGTTAGAGCGGTAAAGAAATTTAGGCATTATATCCTTAGGACTAAAGTCTATGCAATTGTCCCAGATCCTGCAGTCAAGTTACTTTTGATGTAGAATGAGTTAGGAGAGTGTAGAGCTAAGTGGGTGACAATGCTACAGGAGTACAATATTGAAATCCAACCTATGAAATTGGTAAGAGGACAAGGACTTACTCAGACTATGGCTGAGATGGCCCTTGAACTAACTATCCAAAATTATAAAATTGAGGAAGTTTCCCTAGATGGTTGGTATGATGACATAGTTTATTACCTGCTGAACCAACGATCTCTAGGTCATCTTAATGCTGTTCAGAGAAGGGCTCTATGATTGAAGAGTGACAATTTTATGCTAAAGGGAGCTATTCTATACAAGAAAAATCATGAAGGTATTTATTTGAGGTGTCTTGGGAAATAGGAACCTGAAAGGGTAATAAATGAATTTTATGAAAAGTATGGCACTTGCCATGGATCTGCAATTGCTACAACAAATCAGATTTTGAGGGCAGGGTACTATTGGCCCACATTGTTCAAAGACATTCACCATCATGTTAGGACTTTCCATACATGCCAGACCGCATCAACAAAGGAGAGGTATGCAACACTTCCACTTCAACTGGTCACTGAGGTAAGACCTTTTGCTCAGTGGGGTATGGACTTCATAGGCCCCATCAACCCACCATCTTTTGTAGGACACAGGTACATTCTCACTATTACTGATTATTTTACAAGATGGACTGAGGCTTTTGCTTGTAGGCAATGTACATCTGAGGTAGTGATTGATTTTCTCGAATCTACTATTCTTAATCGATTTGGATGCCCTACTGCTATTGTCTGTTATAATGGTCCTGCTTTCACATCTTTAAAATTTTCAAATTGGTCTTTTGATCATGGAATTATTGTGAAGTTTGTGTCCAATTATTATCCCCAGGGTAATGGATTAGCAGAGTCCTCCAATAAGAATTTATTGACTATTATCCGTAAGGTACTAGAGAGAAACCCAAAGGACTGGCACACCCAGCTTCGGTTTTCCCTTTGGGCAGATCGTACAAGACTTAAATCATCCATCAGAACATCTCCCTATCACTTAGTATATGGTCTGGAGCCAGTATTCCCTATTCAACTCAAGATCCCAACCTTGCAATTTATTAATTATTTTTATGATGAGGGGGATAGAAGGGAGGCTAGGTTGACAGAATTATTGCACCTTGAGGAGAAACGAGACAATGCCCTTCAGAATTTTTCCAAACATCAGGGGGTCGTTAAGAGGTGGTTCAACAGGAGGGCTAAGATTAAAGCCTTTCGGATTTCTGACCTTGTCCTATATTGGGATAAACCACATGATCGAAAAGGGGACCATGGGAAGTTTGATAAACTGTGGCTTGGTCCGTATTAGATTGCTGAAATACTTGGAGATAATTTCTTCCATCTGAAGACTCTCACGGGAGAAGATATTCCACTGCCTATCAATGGGCAGTATTTGAAAAATTATTTCCAAACCTGAGCTGTTTTCAGCTCCCTGCTTTGGATATAGTTAGCCTAGGTTTCTTTTTCTTGGTTAGTTTTGGTTAGAGTAGGTTTCCTCTTGGTTTGTTCTATTTTGTCTTGGTTTGTTTATTTTGGTTTGTGTTGCTCTTGCTCTTGGTTCCTTCTCTTTTGGGGATCTCTTGTTGCATTTTTATGACAGTGGTGACAAAGTAGGTGTGGTGTTCTTAGTATTTCCCTCACAAACTTCAATCACCTTTCCAGAATGTCTTGTTATTAATCCCCCACCCAATGTCACTTATCCTTGTGCTAAGACAAAAGGTCTTCCAGTCAGATTGAACAGGAATACATTATGGTCTCATACTTTCAAAAATTAAAGATACTTGAAGTTGCAAAAGGTCCCTATGAGGTTTGAACATGTGAAAAATCCTTTTTTCTGCTCTAGTGCCACTGTGGTTCTCATCCCTGAGTGTGAACTTCATTGTTCACAGGTTGAAGTGAAAGTAGTGAAGAGATAAGCAGTATTTAAAAAAAAAAGAGAGAATATACATATTGAAAATTAAATGATTTAAATTCAACTCATCAGGGGAATCTGAATATCTCTACCGGGGCTATGGATGCCTGGCTGGTAGTAGAGCTATGTTCAGGAGGATCATAGCGATAACCTCATCAGAGCTATGGATGCCTAACTAGAAGCGAGGCTCTATCCAAGTTAATTTTAAAGTATGAATCTTTATGTAGCTTGTTCATACCAAGTTTGGTTCCTGTTGCATCTAAAGGAGGGTAATGAATGCATATGCACACACTTTGACCCTGGTGTAGGAAAGTTTGAATGACTGGGGGGTTCTTTGTTTTAACCGTAGGTAATGGCCGGATGGATGAGTTGAGACCATAAGTTCTGTGTTCTTAATTTCAGTTTGTCATTGAAATGCTCAGGAGCATTTCCCCAGTAGAGTCGCCATTTGTTGTGCAGTTTGCACACACACCCCACTTGGAGTGGGGACCCTCTTTTCGTGATGTCTTTTGACCTTTGGTTTTTTTTTTGAGATTTGTCTTTTGAGGTCTTGAGATGTTGGTCTTACTAGATTTGGTCTTGCTTGGAGGCTTGAATTTGTTAAAATTGGTTTTTAATGAAAATCTGGGTTTTGACTTGAATCCAGGATTTTCTAGCTCTGGCGGATTTTCCCGGGTCCTGGTTCTTTGTTCTTTTATGGCTTAATTTTCTGAAATCTGGGTTTTTGCTCGAGTCCAGGATTTTCTGGCCTGAGTGGATTTTCCTGAACTTTGTTAAAATCCCAGTTTCTACCGTATCTGCAGAATTCGCATTTGTTCATATTTTCCGTGTGTCTTGATTTTCCCCGAAATTCCGTCCTAGGCTCAGGTTTCCAATTTTTTATGACATGTCTTGTCGCTCATTAATGCTTGAAGTACCTTTGCTCAGATGTGAGTATGGATGGATTTAAGGTCTTTTGGGCATCATTTTGATTTCATTCTTCACTTGCTTTCTGCTTTGGCATTTGAGAGTCTCCATTTGAGGTCTTGATTGCCGAATTCGAGCTGCCACTTGTTGATTGATTGAGCATTGGTCAAAGTTTTCGTTGCTAGGGCATATGGTTTTACAGTCACTTCTTCAAGTCTGAAGTTTCATTTGGGTCATTCCATGGTAAGTCGTCACTGACCCTTCCCTTTGTTTGCATCATGATTGAATCTTTCGAAGTCGATTGGTAGTTCCCCAAGTTGACCCTTACTTGTTTTATAGTTACGTATTTGTCGAATTAGGGTTTGACCCATTTTTTGTGAATATTCATCACCCGCACTATGCACGCCTTTGTTTACCCAATGAATGTGGGATAAGATTAGTATGGATGTGAGTTTTGGGTAGGACCTTGTCTTCTGGCTGTGAATTTCATCATATTTTGCGAAGTTGGGGTTTTTTGGTGTTTTACCTGGAATTGCTAGGAACAGTTGATCCGCCATGATTCTCACATCCAGTGCTTAGATTAAACCTGCTCATGCCTTGAGAAGTCTCGGTGTACCTTAGCTTGATCATCTTAAGGATAGTATTTCAAACCCCGAGCTTACCCTGGTATTCATGGCGGAGGTTTAGTAATTAAATTTAGGGCATCATTGTTTCGCCATGAAGATTAGTCATTTGAGAGTTTTGGAAGTTCATCTTCATGTGTATTCGAAGTCTTGCTTAATGGCATCGGTTTTAAGACCATTAGAATCCAAATAGGGAGGCTTGAGTATTCATCTGATCAATTGCTCATGTGTTAACGTTCATCAGGTTTCTGAGGTGTCCGCGGAATTTCTGTGCACTCGAATTTTCCCGGTTTCAGCCAAGTCCACAAAATACGATAAGTTTCAGAATTCTTAGCAGTCCATGAAAATCTGGCCTGTTCGGATTTTTTTGATTCCCTGCTTAGTTTTGTCCCTTTTTGATTTTCGATGTTAGGGCTAATGGAGTAAATGTTAAATGATGATTTCTTGCTGCTAAATGGATAAATTTCACGATGATCGCATAACTTTTGTTCATACTAACGACTTATTTGGCAAATGATGTCTTGGCAGTAGGAATCTGTCTGGGTCGGATTTCTCTGAAATTTTGCCCCAACGAGATTTTCCCGGTTTACTTCATTTTCCTGGATTGTTTCATTTTTTTGGATTTTCAAGGATTGATGATTAATGATGGATTTCAATTGCTTTATTTGGTTTTATGCTAACCCCCTAGTTGGAATATATATGATAATTGGGAGCTCATGACGTTCCCTTTGTTAGTGCAGGTTGAGTCAAGCAAAGCTCATGTAGGAAAGTCTAAAGGTGATATGAATGGGTCTTCCATTTCAGAGGTAGAAAGGTTGAGATTAGATACCAAGTGTCAACTGCCTGACAACAAAATATCTTCTGTGTGGTCTAAGGTCTCAGACAGTAATGTTGGAGCATGGAGATATGATGAATTCAAAGAAAGAATAGCTCAGAAGGATCTATCAGTCCTGAGAAAAGGAATGATGAACTTTGGATTAGTTCATGTGGTAGGGTTCCCTCCTGCAATCCAGTGTTATGAATTGATACTAGAATTTATGAATTGATACTAGAATGCACACGGCAATGCGACTTCGACACACAGAGGGTCATTAGCACTGAGGGGAGAGTCTTGGCAAATTTCAATCCCGTTTCTATTGCCCAGGCTTTTGAAATGCCAGATTTGTCATCTGCGTGTGCCTTGAACATGGATTTAGCCAAAACTTACTATGAGAATGAGCCCACTAAGGCCCAGCAAATGATTAATTCTTGGTTGGAGAAACCAAAGTCTCACTTTTCCAAACTACCCAAGTAATTACACAGAGTGAAATTCAGATCAGACATATATGATGCAATCAGATTTTTGAGTAGAGTGGTAGGTTTGAAGAGTGCTGGAGTGTTGGAAAATTGGATGGTCCATGTGATAAACAAAATTGAACAAGGTACTAATTACCATTGGGCAGGACTCATCAATGCTGTGATTGATAAACAACTAAGAGATGTCCTAGACACAAAGAGGTTCACCATGTCTTCCTATGTGATGTATGTGTTGGCTAGATTCTACCCATACAGGGGTTTGAATCCAAAGGGAACATTTGGACAAGATATAATTTATGATATATATCCGGAATTGCACTTAGGACACCGGGATTACAGAAGAGCAAATGATGCATTCACAATGCATATCACTAGGTTGCTTCAAAGTGCAGAGCATGTGAGATTGTCCGATGGAGAAAAGGAGCTGATAAAGAAATATGGAGCTTGGTTCATTCAGTTTCCCACCTTCTCCTACATCAGAATTGATGAATGTCAAACTACTCCATATAGGTTTCCCAGGTATCCTACTGATCACATTGTGCTATTGGAGGTTATAAGATAGATATGTGACTTTGATGCTATTGTAAAGAAGGAAAAGCATAAGATAGGGTTTGGAGGTGAGTTCCCTTTGAAGATTGGTATAGCTGAGGTATGCCCTTCCATTCAATCGACGCATGCAGCAGGGGATGAATTAGCTACTTATGGTTTCTCCTTCCACTCCAAGAGGACAAACTTTGATATCACTGGAGAAGCCCAGAAGAAGGCTACCAAAGAGTACCATCACAAGGATGACCTAGAGGATTACTGGGCAAATATCAGAGATGATTTTGAGGCGAGGAAGAAAAGGTACTCTAGGCTTCCTGTTGATGCGATTAGGCTATACAATGTTAAGTTTATCCCAGACCAATTAGAGGATGATGGGAATCTGGTGCAAGATCATGCATATGAATCTATTAAGGACAGATCAATTGGGGAGATAAACTAGAATGAAGATGAGGTAACTAAGTTGGAAAACCTAATGGCCCCTGTTATGAAATTTACTACATCATGGTTGAAGCATAAAGTTTGGGAGTTGGAGATTGAGAAGGTACCCTATACCTTCAATTTAATGGGAAATATGAATCCTCTGTCCACTTTGGAAGAATCTGGAGAAGATGATCCCACTGGGAAAACCAAAGTGAGCTCGCCCTTCAAGATTAAAATTAGAGGCCCAAAGGGAAGTGATCCAGAGTAGAAGAGGCAGAACCGTTCAGGGAAGAACTCTTTGGTGTGGAAGTTGAGCTTGAAGTTGAAGATGTAGAATGGAACCCTTCTCCACTAGTGCAATATGAGGATTCTCCAGAAAGAAGCAAAGGCAATGGATCAGCTGAGAAGGAAGATGCCCTGGTTAAAGCCCCATCACCTTTGCAAGAAGAAGAGCCTGAATTGGGTGACCAGGGTGACCGGTCTCCTGAGAAAGAGAAAGATGAAACATCAGAACAAGATGAAGGGGTCGAAACAAAAGAAATCTTGGTGGATCCTGTTGTCTCGGATTGGTTGGAAAAATAGATAACAAGGAAGAAACAAGTTATTGTTGAAGAAACCCCCCTGGATTGGGATGAGATGCTGACCAAGATTGGTAAGGGTAAGAAGAAGAAGGTGGCCAAGGTAATTTCAAAGATTGAAAGAGATGAAGTAAATAACAGGGTTATCCATATTGCCACCCTGGCTACTGATAAGAGCAAAGAAGAAGTCACTGGAAAAGATTACAATGTACAAACCATTAATCTTGGACCAGTTTCTGTAGAGCAGGATATTGAAGAATATGAAGGGTCCAGTGCAGTAATAATAGGAAGACTGAGGAAAGAGACACGGTCCAAACATGAGCTTAAGAGGGAGAATGAGAGGCTTAAGAAGTGCCTAAAGGACTTGATGAAGCCCTTGCAATCTCTCCACCCATGTTCCTCTGGTACTCCTGGTTTCTTACCCAAGGAAACTATTTTTGAAATTGAAAAGCTGAAGGCTTCTACCTAGACTACAATGGATTGGTTGAAGGATGTACGAATGAAAGGAGATAATGCAATAAAGGAAATCCTTTGAGTTGGGAAGGATGTAGTAAGAGCTAAGGACTTGCTAGAACATGTCCTATCTCAAGACAAGGAGGATATCGAACTTCTATTGTAGAAATCTAAAGTGATTATGGAGTATGGCAAAGATCAGTTGGCTGAAGATGGAATCTTTCCTTCCTCCAGACTTAATGAGCCTTGGGAATGGTTCAAGGCTTTGTAGATTCAGAAAAAGGCCATCAGAAAGATCCATAAACGAAAGAAGAAAATAGATGGTGATCTGACTAGAGTTTATGAAGGGTGTATTACATTTTTTGAGATAATGACTGGCAGGAGGAAAATTGCTCCTAAGTATCTAAGCCTAGAGAAATTAAGGGAATGGTGGCATGATGTTTATGCTCCAGATTCTGAAAATATTATAACGGGGCACCAGCTAGATGATGAAACAACCTACTTGGCTATGGTGGATAAGTACCAGGCGCACAAGGATGATTGGAATAAAGTTGTTAAACAGTCAAAAGAAGAGATTGACTCCATCGAATGTCAGCTCATGATCTTGCCTTTGCCACCTGTAGCCGAGCTAGATATAATATTTTTGAGGGTTCATGGATCCTTGGATTAGAATAAGGATAAGGGAAGTGGTAGTTAATGCCCATTTTGAAGATTTGTGCTTCCCTATTATTATAGGGCATGTATTGATTCGGGCTACATTGGGGAATGTGTCTAGGCTAACCTTGATGATGTATCGACATTTAATGTATGCCTTATTTTTAAATTCCTGAGGCTGACTTTTTTTGGCTATTATTTTTTGTAAATGTTTGGCTGGGCCGACATGTTTTAAGAATTTTCTATAAAGGGCATTCTTTCCTCCTTGTAAGGGAGCTAAAAAAAGATAATAGAGACAAGATAGATCGGAAGAGAGCTAGAGCATTTTGTAGTAGAGATAATAGTTAGTTTCTTGAAGCAAATATTGTAACCGAACAGTGGAATTGTTGTAGCATTTTGGTGATCTAATACAATTGAAAGCATTGTGGGTTTCCTGGTTAAATCTCTTGTGTTAGTTTATCTTGCATGGTTCCTATTGTTTCATCTTTCAAATTGCTTAAAGATTTAGGATTTAGTGTTTAGTGATGGATTAGTCTGGTGAATGATGTTCATGATTTCATATTTGGAATGTTTGTAGCAATCTTTGGTCTATACTCCCAGTAACTATCTGATTGTAGTAGGCTGGTGTAGTCAACCTGGACCATATATCTATTTTGTGCTTAGTTCGATTGTGGATGAATGTCTATGATTTGAAAATATATATACCTTAGAAGATTGCACCATTCTTGTGATATTGCACTGTGGGTTAAGCAAGAATTGGTTATTCAAGATTGGTCCATTCCTAATATCTGTCATTTGCATGGTTCATCTTAGGAATAGTTTAGGTTTCATTACTTCTCTTGCACTCTCATCTTTTGCCATTTCTTTATTATTTAGTTAGATTTAAGATTTAATATCAAAATATTGCAAAATCTGATAAGTTGAAAAGATACAGTTTATTTGTAGTAAGGTCCTATTGTGATTACCAACATTTTCACATATTATCTGAGTTGTTTATGCATTGTCATGACCTAACACCTGAGAGACCTTGGGGTGATTTTTAGTAATTTATTGTTGAAGATTACCTTTCAAGAGAGATAGGATATTGTATTTTGTCTGAGTTGTTGCTATGTAGAAAATACCATCAACAATTACCATACTAGGAATTGTTCAAGTTCTAGTTGGTGGACATTCATCCATGGACCTCCATGGTAGCATCCCTATTTCTCACAACTTTTTGGAGGCTTCCTTCCACTCTAGGCCTCGATCATCCCTCAGCTAAAAAACTGAAATGATAAGTTTTAAGTTCCTGAACCTTCAGTGGGTCATTCTTATTGGACTTCCACCATCATGACTCTATCCCATCTCAACCATTGTAAGGGAGAAAACTTCCCTCATCCTCTTGATCTTCAAGGCTTGATCCCCAATTTTCTGACAAAATCCACTAAGAAAAAACAAAGAAAACATAGAGGGAAAGTCCTTAGCTTTGCTTCATCTTTTGGGTTGCTCCCAATGGACTTTGGCATTTCTTTTTCCATTTTGAAATGGTAATACTATAATGAATTTCCCCCTCACCTGACCTGAGTGGCACAAACATCAATGTGTGATGCCGACTACCCTTTGAGCTCGCTGGTCCCGAGTTGCAGAACTCCATACTCAGGATGCTGTCTCACTAGAGCCATTACAAATGGAAAACTCCAGATGGCTAAGCTCCTCCTTAACTCCGACAACATTAAAGATGATCCAAATGGATCCTAATCTAAAAGCAAAATTTGACCCATGGGCCAAAATGACCTATTCTTTTAAGTAGGCCCAATGATTTGACCAAGTTCTAGGGTGGCTGGAACCTTGCAGACAACCCTACCTTGTTTTCCATTCAAAATAGCCATCCACCCAAGGAAGTCTAATCCATGGGGCCTAGATCATTTAAGCTCCCTCTAGTGAACTGATAATGACAATATGGGTTATATGTTAGATTTCTTAAATGTTAAATTATCTAATCTAACGTTGTCTTGCAGGGATTTGGCTAATATTCGATGTATTTTATGTTGGAAAGTGTTTGTTTCCCCTTTGGTTACAAGACATATGGAATTGGGTGTGGGACCTTCGAGAGCCATTGTGGAGAAAAAAAAAGGAAAGAAAATAGGAAAAGCACCTCGTGGGAACTAAGATAAGGATCAGATGTAGTGCCAAGGGGACCCATTGAAATCTAAAGTCACTACAGATTGGAAGGAGATCTCTGATACAAACATCATGCACATAGAAATTGATGAATTTATGCAAAGGGTCAATATTAGCCCTAAAATAGAGAATGCAAGATTAATTAGAGGCAATGGGTTAGCTAAGGTTGTAGGCTTCCTTCCTGCTCTTATTTCCCCTAAACATGCAATGGCTTGCAGGGAGGCATACCAACCAAAGACCCAAACGATAGTAGACAGAGATGGAGACATATTGGTTGATATGTCTATTCAAGAAATAACTAGAACCTTTCATATCCCTACCTTCGAGGAGATGGAATTTCCAACCATAAAGGAGTGCAAGGAAATGCGGGAGGAGGACCCAATTAAATTTTAAAAACTCATAAATTAGTTTTGGCTCAAAGAGAAGAGGGGTAGTGCTACCAAGGTTCCTCAGGAACTATGTCGAAGTGGATTTTATGAACATTACCATGATTTGGTAAAATTGTTAAGTAGGGTCATGGGTTTTTTGATTGCGGCCTACTTCCAAGAATGGATGGTCTACTTTGTAGAGGAGATTCTCTGTGGAGAAGAAACCAAGTTTTACTAGGGTGGAATAATCAGTGATTTCTTCCATGAATAGTTTATGGTTGTTAAGAAGACCTTCATATTCTATATGACATCCTACTTGTTCTATTAATTGGATGAACAGAGGCAATACAGTGGCTTATTCAGGGCTTTGGATGAAGAACCTAGCAAGGAGCTAAAGGTTTATGAAAAATACCCCTAGCTGTAATAGAGGAAGTACAAGAAAGATTACTATAGGGTCAATGATATTTTCATAGGTCATATCATTAGATTTTTTGGGGGTGCTTTAGAGAGGCGAGTCTCCCATAGTGTCAATGCATTTCTAAAGTAGTATACCTTTATGTTCATCCAGTACTTGAAGTTTACATACAATTGTGCAGAAGGCTTCTCTGAAAGACCAAACAAGCTACCATGGTATCCTAATGACAGGATAATAAGTTTATTGGTATAATTTTGTTATAACAACTCACATCATGCATCCTTAGGTATGAAACCTTTTAAGGCCCTGTTAGGGAAAAAGTGTTGTATTCCCATCAATTGGGATAGGTTGGAAGACAAGATCATAGTGGGACCTCAAATGCTAAAGAAGATGGAAGAGAAGATGACACTTATCAAGCACAGACTGAAGGAGGGAACAAATAGATAATTTAAAAAAGCTATGGTAATAGAAATAGATCCTTTAGACAATTTGCAGTCAAGGATAAAGTCTTTCTAAGAGTCAAACCATATAAGGGCTCTATAACCTTTGGGAAATCATCCAAGTTGGCTTTAAGATACATGGGCTTGTTTGATATGTTAGAAGTTGTAGTAACAAAAAAAGTATCCCTTTTCACACTTAATTATGGAATAATATTAAAATGAGCTTAATGTTTCCTTAATTTATTGTTGTACTGTGTTTTACACATTCACATTAATTTTAGGGCCCTTTTAAACTAAATGGACATAATTTTGCATTGCTTTTGGTGTTGTAACATGTACCTTTACACTTTTACACTAATATAGGGATTTATTAATTTATTGAGGTCAATTTTCCTTAATTATCTCCTTTAATTCATAATCCAAGACTAATTAAATGCACATTTTGAGGGATAAAACCTAACATTCATAAATTCCATTACAAAAATCTCAACTTTGTAAGATTTGTTTCCTAGGTAAGTGACCTAGGACCCATTAACCACATGGTGAATGGGTCCTCACCTAGTCCAAGGAACCTATTTTTACATGAAATTTCACCTATAGGGTGAATGGGTCCTTAGTGAGGTTTGAAAAAGAAACTTTGGTGACAGGTACACAACATTTGACCCTTTCTAGATCTACCTTTTTATTACTATTTTAGTTGGATTCAATTTTTGTTTCTTATTTTCATAATATAACTCATATTTTGAATGAAATTAGAAGAATAGGTGAATCATACTCAACCCATTTTCATTCACACACACCTATTTTTCTTCATTTCATTTTGGTGAACCTAGCCTTTGATCATTGCACTTTCTAATTTTGGAGTCCTTTTTCATCCTAGATTTAGATCTTGCATTCATTTACATTCATTTGCATTGAATTAGGTCTCATTTAGGGTGTTTATTTTGGATGAAGAACCTAGCAAGGAGCTGAAGGTTTATGAAAAATACCCCTAGCTGCAATATAGGAAGTACAAGAAAGATTACTATAGGGTCAATGATATTTTCATAGGTTATATCATGAGATTTTTTGGGGGTGCTTTAGAGAGGTGAGTTTCCCATAGTGTCAATGCATTTCTAAAGTAGTATACCTTTATGTTCATCTAGTACCTGAAGTTTACATACATTTGTGCAGAAGGCTTCTCCGAAAGACCAAACAAGCTACCATGGTATCCTAATGACAGGATAATACTATTGGAGCTCTCTCAACAACTATGACATGTGCACAACCTATTTAGCAACAAACATATTGCACGGATTCCTTATCCCCTCTCCTTTGGCTAGGGGTTGTATGAAATCCATACCTCTCAGTCTGCCCACAATTCAAAGAAGGAGTTGGTTGAATACCATTTGAGTCTCCACACTGTTTGGCCACACATTGATCCCTATGACCGTATCAACAAAATTCTTGGACCTGAATACGCCCATCTGCCTAGCGTCGAGGATTTTTGGGCTAATTGTAAAGATGACAATGAAATGCGGATGAGACATTATATGTGGATGACCAAATACTTTGTAAAGAGGGTCAATATATTCCTAGTACCTAACCAAGTGGAAGAGGATGAAAGCATGGTCATGGATCCTCAGTTCAATGCAATTGCTAATTTTTCACTACCATTGATTGATTGGAATGAGCAAGAAGTCGATGACCTCAATATTCTAACCAAGCTCATCGAGACTTGCACGAAAGAATGGATTGATGGGAAATTTGCTCGATTAAAGCAACAAGGGGTTGCTTTTATGTATGAGGGGCTTGAAAGTGAGCCAACTAGAACAGATGGTGAGACAATTACTGCCCCATCAAGAGAGACATTGAAATCCCCTCCAATTGCTAGGCCAAGGAAAAGAAAAGAAACTGATGAGTAGCAGCCTAATCCAAAGGTATACACAAGAAAGACCTCGAAAGGGGAATCTTCCAAGAGACATAAGAGTTCGGTGAATGTCACATAAATGCATATTATTCAGGAAGATCCACTTTGTGAAGGAGAAAAAATGGAGGCTGAGCAATTAAAATCTCAACCTGTCACCTCCACTACTACTGCTCCTCTGCCTACTTCTTAGGCTATGGTGGCTACTTCCCCACCTTTAGTGGACATCTGAGTCCACCTTGCCTCTTCTTCACCTTCTGGGAAGGTTGTAATGATTGAATCTTCTTTTGCCACCAGCTTTGCACTTTCCTCTACTTCCATGTCTCCAACCACATCTCTCTCATTGGTCACAACAACAATGCCAATGCCTACACTCTCACTTTTGAAGGCATTTTCACGAGACATGCAAAGTGTTCCTTCAGAGATTTTGAAGCATTGATGAGTCCCACCATCCAAGCCTCCTTGGAATATGTTCTTTCCAAACCTTCCTACCTCTACTCCTCCAACTAAACCACCATAAATGAAGGCCACAATGAAAATATCTAAAGATTTGGAGAAGCGAGAAAAGGAAACAACAAAGGCACTACAGGAAGAAGCAGACAACTACCATGAACATCTAGAGCACCAACACTTGGAAATTGATGAGGTAGTCCATGAGGGCGAGGAAACAAAATCCTATGAGGGTGATGAAGAAGAGGATGTCAACACTAAATACATTGTAGAAATGTTTGATGCAGACTTAGAAGAAGAACTAGCTTTATAATTAAAGGACGTTGGAGAGGAAGTAGAAAGACCACCTTTCAAAGAAGAAAAAGAGTCTAGTGATAAAATGGAAGAAGACATTAAAATTCCAACTAAAAAATAGGAGGATGTGCCACCTCGACATGAGAAAAAATAAAGTAAAGAAGAATACAAGCTCAAGGAGGAAGCTGACCCACAAGAGTCTTGAAATGGAGCAGCTCAAGGAACATGGGCATGAAGAAGAAAAGGAAGAAAAGGATTCTAAAATGGAGGAAAGCCCTAAAGAGTGTATGCCCACCAAGTTCCCCATTAAACACATAATGTTCATCTAATACTTTAATGAAGAAGAAGGAGAAGATATGCGAATGGAGTAGGAAGCTCCTAGGGATAAAGAGATTGAAGTCAGGAAAGAAGAAGACGAGGGTGACTGTGAATCACTAGGGAAAGAGTCTCAGATACCTGAGTGGCTAGAAAAACAATTGGAGAAGAAGACTCCGACTCCTAGAGATCCAAGAGTAAGATTGGAGGCCATCTTCACCATGGATTAGATAAGCACCAAAAAGGAGAAGCACAAAGTTAGATCAAATATGACAATGGATGTGTTTGGATCTAGAATAGTGTAGGTAGCTACACCAATGGTGGGAGAGAAAGGAATAGGTTACAATGTCTCCACCATTGACTTGTGGACAACCACTAGAGAGCAGAAAGTGGATCTTCAGGAGTCTGTTGCCACAGTGGTGCATTTGATACAATAGGATAAGATCTCCAAGGAAGAACTTAAGGTACAGGTGGTTGATTTGACAACCTATATTCAGTAGTGGTCATGAACAGAGGAGCTACCCACTACATCTTCAGTTCCACAACAAATATTGTCTAAGGACCACATCAACAAACTCGAGAAAAGAAAGAAATGGACTAAGACTACAAATGATTGAATCAAACAAGTCCTGTATGTTGGAAAAACGGGCATCATTCATGTTGTCAGGACAAAAAATCAGTTCTTAGATGTGCAAACATACCTTGAGGATACGAGGAAGGTCTGTACTAACTTCCTAGGGATATATGAAGCCACCTATCCTAATATTGAGGCCATCCTCAAGTTGCCTCATAAAAAATGGGAAAAATACCTTGCATTCGTGAAGTACGATTGTTGGTTGGTGGATATTTGGAAGTTGGACTTTGAACATAAGAAGGAGATACTAGAGCAAGTGCTCCTTAAGGTGGAGCCTGACATCGAATGGGCTAAAGAAGTTAGAGTTAATTTAATTCAATATTTGAGATTAATGGTCAGTTATGATATGTGTACCATTGAAATAGATCCAGAAAAGATAAAGCCATATTTCCATAAGAAGATGGAAGATGAAATATTAGGAAAATTCACCATTGATTTTATGAGTTTTTCTACTTAGGATTTCACCCAATATGAGCAGGTTAGGGACAATACAACTAAGTATGATTGGGATTGGGATATGCCGACAGGCCGATCCAAGCAATGGAATTACCAGGTGCTCCAATCCAATATAATGGAAATCGAGAAGCTTCAGGCATTGATTAGAAAATTCATGGAATATGCCACTTTGAAGAAGTAGGAAGGGAACCTAGTCATAGATGAAAGGCTCCTCATAGAATAGCTACAACAAAGGAAATGAACAAAAGAAAAAAGTGCTATAGTTCTATCACAAGAAGACAAAATAGGGAAAAGACAAGAAATGTATTTTAAATTGTAATATATTTGGGGTAGGTGGAATGCTAGTTTGTACTAAATCTTGGAAACATAATTCAAATCAATCTTGGCCACTCATTTTTATTTTTGAACACTATAAATAGGGGGTCTTCTCTCATTTTCAAGGGAGAATTGAGTTGTTGTAATGACACGCTGTAGAAATTTTAATAGAAGTTCATTGGCTTTTGGTGGAATCTTGAGTTTCTCTTACTTGTTTCATGATTCATCTCCCATAGTTAGTTGATTTAGTTTGATTTAATTTTTTGTTTTTCATGGTTTTAGATTGATTTTATAGATTTAGTAATGTTCTTCAATGGTTATGTAGATTTTTGTTGTGTTGATACCTTTCTTGTCCATACTTTTTGTTGTTTATTATTGGTAGATAGCTGTGTAAAGTTAGTCTGGGTATGAACTAAATGCTACTCCAAAATTTTGTCTTTTGTTCATGCATGTTTATGGTGAATGAATGGTAGAACATTTGTAGTCCTTAAAGCTAGCACAAGTTTCATGATACTGTGAGTTTTCTGGTTAAGTGAAATTCTATTTTAAGGAAGCTGTCCACAGTGGAACCCTCCATGATCACTATTAATAGTTAGTTTCAGATCTAGGAACCTCTCTTCTCCCCTGCTCTTTTCCTTTTTTAATTGAGGTACCAGTTCTAAGGTTCATTGCACATTGTAAGGCCAAATATTAAGATAAAATGGGAGTTTATGATTGTTGTTCGAACCTGTAGAAAACTACAACCTAACTTCCCATTTTAGGGATTAGATTTCAAGATTCATTTCATATCCATCCAAATACATATCTGTCCTATGATTACTATCAAAATCACATCAAATATCAACTAAGATATTCCAAGCACTATCAAGACCTGACACCCAAGAGACCTTTGGGTAGTGATTGGTAACTTGCTTGTGAATTTCTACCTTTGAAGAGAGGTAGTGTGCTTATGCATTGCTTGTGTTGAGAAAGTGCTAAAACACCCATCAACATAAATGAGGATTAGTGCAAATCCATATCTAATATAAATAAATAATTTTTTGTTGTTTAATCAAGAGCACAAAATTTGAAGAATTGTTTTTATTTGTATGAATGTGCATATCTCTTTTAGATTAAATGTTGTGAACATAGTATTATGTAGATTCCATTGTTTAAGCATAAAACCTTGTGTTAAGATATGCTAAATGTGACTGTGACATAGGTTGAGGGTGGGTCATTATGGTGAGCACTAGAAAATATGTAGGTGATAGCAGAAAAGTTAATGGGCTAAGCAAGAGGCTAGAACAAATTATGGAACTCATGAACAAGTAAGAAACGTAAATGGACCATTTGTAACAAGAGGTCCAAGGGGTGCAGGAAGATCAAAATCTCAAGAATGAGGTACCCGACCAAGGAGAAAGGGCCCAAATGGATCTTAATCAGGGTCAAATTGAGGATGAACTGGGAATGATCTTAAAATGGTAGCATCACCAAACTTTGATGGCAAGGCCATTAGAGATGGAAAAATACTTTGGGCTCTGCAACCTGTTAGATGAAACCAAGGATAGTAGGGTTGTATATCAATTGTCCTGAGAGATGGTTACTTGGTGGGACATCAAGAAGGAAAAAGGGAGACTTCCACTAGAAGAGATTACTTGGGAATTTTTCCTCTAATATATTCAAGAAGAGATGACTTCCACAACTTTTCTTTGACAAGAATATGGTTCGATTTCAAAATTTTACCCAGGGAGGCTTAAAAATAGTCCAATCTTGGGAGAATTTTACCAATATCCTCATGTATGTGCCATAGTATTAATCCTATGAGTGTCTAGATTCACAAGTTTATATTGGGTTTGAGACCCCACATTGGAGTTGAGGTGGATCTTCATAATTCATTTATGATGGTAGAAGAATTTGAGAAATCCATTAAGCAAGAACAAAAGTTGTAGTAGTTGTACAATCTTCGCAAGGGTTCAAACTCTAAGTATCGATTTAGAAAAAAAAAATTCAAAAGGGTGGTGGAAAAAAGGAAATAAGACCCATAAGATTAGAAATACGAAAAGAGAAAATTACCCTTTGGAAAAGGAAGAACGCAACCAAGGCAGAAGAAATAAAAGGGCTTATAGGGGCAACAAAAACTTCAACAATAACCAAAGGGATTGAAAAGAGGACAAGTTTGAAGGTCAAAAAGGACCATGTGATGGGTGTTACACTTGTGGGGGAGATCATTATTTATCTAACTTCCCTTAGAAGTTTAGTTCATGGAAGGAAGGAAACCAACAGTAGAACCCACAAGACAATATCCATGCAATAGTGGATAATAGGAAAATCGAGTACCAAGCTTCTCTGATACGATTGATGGGTAAGCTCTATGGTCAATCTGTGTCTATTTTAATAGATACTGGAGCTATTGAGTGTTTTATAGATCATAAAATTATTTCTAAGATACTCATTAGACCTAGACATTTGGAAAACTTATGGTTAGTTTAGTATGGATATTGAGTATAGTAGGAAGTAGATTCATATTTCTTTTATAACAAGTTAGAACTTCCCAACTTCCTGCTACAATTTGACCTTTATGTAGCACCTCTAGGGTCCTATGTTATAATATTGGGAATAAACTGGTTAACTGAGCACAAAGCCATTGTAAATTGCGAGGATAAGATGGTGAGTTGTCTGGATGACTATGGGTATCTAGTTGGGGTACATGGGATATAAAAATGCTTAGAGATTAGGAAAATTTTATGTAGCTTAAGAGGGCTCAGAGGAAGGGTTGTGTCATTTATGCTATGCATGTTAGTGAATCCAACAATGAGAAACCATATCATGATGATTATCCAATTCTTGGGGAATTTTGAGATGTGTTTCCTGAAGACCTCATTGAGATGCCTCCAAAGTGAATTCAATTTCTCCATTGATATAGTGCTAGGAGCTGAGCCTCAATCTAAGGATTTGTACAAGATGACCACCACTGAGATTTATGAATTGAAAGCCTAGTTACAGGAGTTGTTATGCAAGGGGCTTATTAGACCTAGTGTGTTTCTTTGGGGAGCACTAGTTATCATTGTGAAAAAGAAGGATGGAATCTTGTTTCTATGTATTCATTATCGGATGTTGAACAAGGCAACCATAAAGAATCAAGATCCCCTTTTGAGGATTGATGAACTATTTGATCAAATAAAGGGAGAAAAAATATTTTGAAAAATAGATCTCAAATCTAGATACCATCACCTAAGAATAAAGGAGGAAGATATTCAAAATAAAAAATTACAAACTTTCTATGGACATTACGAGTTCACCATTATACCATTTGGGTTGACAAATATGAATGAAAATTTCATGAACCTTATGAACAATGTGTTCTAGAACTATTTGGATGATTTTTTCCTAATATTTATCAATAAAATTTTGGTTTATTCCAAGTTTACTGAGGTGCATGATTGACACTTCAGGATAGTCTTATAGTGTTTGGGGGAAAAGAAGGTTTTTGGAAATCTATCCAAGTGCTTATTTTATCAAGATAGGGTACTCTACCTAGGCCACATTATCTCAGCTAAGGGAGTCTATGGATCTTGAGAAGATAAAAGAAATTGTGGAATGGCTAAAACCTTAGAGTGTGACTAAGGTGTGAAGCTTTATGGAACTTTCTAGATACTATAGGAAATTTGTACAAGGTTTTTCTAAAATCCCAGCTTCGATAACATCTCTCCAAAATAAATGAAAGTGTTTTGAGTGTACTAAGAAGTGTGAACACAATTTCCAACTCCTAATGTAGAAGCTCACAATATCCCCAATGCTGTCTATACCCAATCCCAATGGTCAATTCTCATTGATCATGGATGCTTCAGGAGATGGTGGAGAAGTGTTAATGCAAGATGGGCAAGTGGTGGCATATGAGTCGAGGAAGGTGAAACAACATAAAGTCAACTACGCACCACATGATTTGGAACTAGTAACCATAGTGCATATCATATAGATTTGGAGACATTATCTTTTAGGGAAGTCATCTGAGCTCAAAATTGATCATTTAGGATTGAGATATATTTTCACTCAACCCAACCTCAATGCATGATAAAGCAGATGGCTAGAATTCCTTCACCAGTTTGAATTCAGAATTGAGTATATAAAAGGAAAGGAAAATAGAGTGGTAGATGCTCTTAGTAGAAGAAGACATCTAGCAACCATGACCTCTACAAGATCTAATATGAGGCAATAGGTGATGCAACACTTGCAAGGTGATGAGTATTATGAAAGGGTGAAAAAGGATATAGAAGAAAATATGAAAGACCATCGATTCAATGTGTATTAGTTTGAATTAGATGGAATCTTAAGATAGAAGAGGCAGATGCATATTCTAGATTCTAGAGAGTTTAGGAAGATGATCTTAGAAGAAGTACACAATGCACCATATTTAGGACACCCTGAAGTTACAAATATGATCACATAATTGAAAAATTGTATTATTGACTGAGACTCAGGAAGGATGTAGTCGAATATGTAGCTAGGTGCTTGGAGTATCAATGATTTAAGACTAAGTACATACATCCAGTAGGAATCCTTTATCCTCATGATATACTTGAGTATATGTGGAAAGTGATCAATATGGACTTTGTGCAAGGGCTACCTTTGAGTAAGATAAAAAATGATGTCATTATGGTAGTAGTTGATAAGTTGACTAAGGTGGCACATTTTATTCCAAGGGACCTTAAGGATGGATCATTGACCTTTGCCAAGAATTTTTTCCAAGAGATCTTTCATTTGCATGGAGTGCCAAAAACCATTATATCCAATAGAGATACATAGATGAAATCAAGGTTCTGGACAACCTTGAACATAACATTAGGAACTAAACTAAATTTCAATTGAGCCTATCATCTTTAGACCGATGGTCAAATTGAGAGAGTGAATAAGATAGTAGAAGATCTCCTTTGGATGTACTGTATGGATTAATAGTATAAATGGGAAGAGTATCTTCCACTGGTATAATTTTTTTATAACAACTCCCATCATGCATCCGTAGGTATGACACCTTTTGAGGCCTTGTATGGGAAAAAGTGTTGTACTCCCATCAATTGGGATAGGTTGGAAGACAAGATCATAGTGGGACCTAAAATGCTAAAGAAGATGGAAGAGAAGATGACACTTATCCAGCGCAGACTGAAGGAGGGGAAAAATAGATAATTTAAAAAAGCTATGGTAATAGAAAAAGATCCTTTAGACAATTTGCAGTCAAGGATAAAGTCTTTCTAAGAGTCAAACCACATAAGGGCTCTATAACCTTTGGGAAATCATCCAAGTTGGCTTTAAGATACATGGGCTTGTTTGATATGTTAGAAGTTGTAGTAACAAAAAAAGTATCCCTTTTCACACTTAATTATGGAATAATATTAAAATGAGCTTAATGTTTCCTTAATTTAGTGTTGTACTGTGTTTTACACATTCACATTAATTTTAGGTCCCTTTTAAACTAAATGGACATAATTTTGCATTGCTTTTGGTGTTGTAACATGTACCTTTACACTTTTACACTAATATAGGGATTTATTAATTTATTGAGGTTAATTTTCCTTAATTATCTCCTTTAATTCATAATCCAAGAATAATTAAATGCAAATTTTGAGGGATAAAACCTAACATTCATAAATGCCATTACAAAAATCTCAACTTTGTAAGATTTGTTTCCTAGGTAAGTGACCTAGGACCCATTAACCACATGGTGAATGGGTCCTCACCTAGTCCAAGGAACCTATTTTTACATGAAATTTCACCTATAGGGTGAATGGGTCCTTAGTGAGGTTTGAAAAAGAAACTTTGGTGATAGGTACACAACATTTGACCCTTTCTAGATTTGCCTTTTTATTACTATTTTAGTTGGATTCAATTTTTGTTTCTTATTTTCATAATATAGCTCATATTTTGAATGAAATTAGAAGAATAGGTGAATCATACTCAACCCATTTTCATTCACACACACCTATTTTTCTTCATTTCATTTCGGTGAACCTAACCTTTGATCATTGCACCTTCTAATTTTGGAGTCCTTTTTCATCCTAGATTTAGATCTTGCATTCATTTACATTCATTTGCATTGAATTAGGTCTCATTTAGGGTGTCTATTTTGTATATGTATGCAAGATGATTGATATGGATCTTGGGTTTTCTAACTCTCTTTCTAATAGTGTTGATAGTAAACCCCCTACGAATCATAGCATGCATACCTCAGTTCCCATGAATTCATTACTGACAACTAATTTGCATGATGTTAACAGGACCATCCCTACCATCACTAGTTGTACTCAAGATTTGGGGTATGCTCAAAGCTAAGGTGGAAATTCAATTCCTCCTATAATTCCCATTTCCATTCCTACATACACTAGTACTCAAGTTACCACAACCATTCAACCTACTAGTAGTGTCAACACTTCCTTAGGTATTTCCATAGGGAACCCTTCTAGCTTTGTGCATTCAAACACCATATCTCCTCAACCATCATCCCTAAAATTTATAATTCACCTTCCCTCCACATACATACACCAATCCACCTTATTCCTCTCCACCTTACAATAATAACCATGATGCCATCAAAAACATGTTAGACCTTCAACAACAATGGTCAATGTTCATAATACATCAAAACCAACCTATTATCCTTGGAGCTATTGAGAACACAAATGCCAAAAGGTATAGAAGTTCCTAGATTTGAGAAATATTGTGGGAAAGGAGATCCTGTTAGCCATGTTTTCACTTATACAACCCTGTGTAGTGATTCCATCTTTGAAGATAAGCTCTTGGCGAAACTATTCCCTAGGTCATTGAAGGATACTGCTTTAGAGTGGTTTTTCTCCTTACCAAATAACTCAATTGGTTCATTCAATGAGCTTATTGATGCCTTTTACAACTACTTCCACATTGACATGGGTACCAAGATGACCTTAGTTGATTTAATCACATTCAATCAAAAGGGTGATGAGAAAGTGACTGATTTCATAACATGATATCGAATGCTTTATTTAGAAATTAAAATTAAAATTCCTGATTTTGGCCTTCAACGAATGTTTATTTCCAATTCACAAAGAAAAATCCAAACCAAAATTGAGATGTTGAAATTACCATCCTTCACATAGTTATGTACAACCCTTCATGACTATCAAAATTTGACTTATGGTCATGATGTGAAAAATCCTCCTTGTCATCTTGAAAAGTTTTAATTTGCACCTCAAAATAGTTATCAATCTTTGAAGAAATAGAATAGGGGTTTTTTACAACTTAATTCCCCTCAACCAAATCAACAAGATGATAACCAAGTGGCTGCTATAAAGATGAAAAATCCTTTTTCTTTTGGGGATAGGAATAGAAGATTTACCCCTCTACTCCACAACCTTCATAATATCATGTTGTAGCTCATGGAAAAGAATATGCTTTCTCTACCTCCTATTAGAGATCCTAATCCTAATAAACCATTACCCTCAAACTATAGACCAAATTCTTATTTCCATTACCACCAAAAAAATGGACATGATACAAAATATGATAAGAATATTAAACATCTTGTGCAAGACCTCATTGATTCTAATCATTTTTTAATTGGAGGTGTAAATGATAAAGGTAATAAATCTATAGATCCTCCTAACAAAAATTTACAAAAAATTAAAAATCCCATGCCAAAACATGCTATTTCATTTGTCAAAGCTAGTCAAAATAATAATGATGTGATGAATGTTGACACAAATGATGAGACCACAAAAGATGAAAATATGGATGTAGTGGTTAAAGTAGTGTCATTTATTGAAGCTAAACCTCGTAAGGGCTCAACCAAAATTCCCCTTGATATTTCTTTCTCACAAAATGACATTATTAGACATGCACTTGATGGTCCTCTTTACATAGCTGGAATAATCAATGACAATCGTACTAATGGGATATTAATTGATCTTGTCTGTGTAGAGAATGGGATCATTGAAGAATTCCAATTTGTGCCTAAAATTTATCATGGTACATATGAAAAACCAAAACCATGGATCAAAATACATAATGGTTTTTCTTGTTCTACAATGGGCTTCATGAATCTCCCTCTAAAAGTCAGACCAAAAACATTAAATGTCTTATTCACCATCATCCCATCACTGGACCAATTTTATGTGAAGTTAGGCTATCCATGGCTTCACTCCATGAATGTCATCCTATCAGTTGTACATAAATATTTAAATTTTCCCTTTGGAAATGAGATTTTTATTGTACACCATAGTGGCTCTAATCATGTGTCTTCTTGTGGGAACTTTTCATTGGATTTCTTTTGTCCCGAGCCTATTAAACCTATTAGAACCTATGAGGACTAATTTTTCAAAGCATATCAAAATTTTAAGGAAAAGTGTATAGAAAAATTATCCCTTAGAAATATTCCTCAACTCGTGATTGAGCCACCTATCCTTGATGAATTGATGATTGAAAAAAAATCCCTTCCAAATATCCAAGAACAACCTATGAAAAATCCTCCTACCATTTCCTATAAGAGACCATGAGACAATCAAAAAAATCTTGTTGTGCCTCTTAAAGTCAAAAAAGTTCACAAATCCAAAGAGTAAGTGGTTGAAAAACCTCCTATGGATCCTTTCATTACTCCCCTAAGGGAAGAAAAGAAACCTATGGTTGAACAACTCGCTCCTACACAATCGCAAATCGGCAACATATTGAGAAGAAATCAAAATGGTAGAGAGCATAGGAATATATGTCATGCTATTGCTCGTATGTTACAAACTAAAGAAGAAAAGAGAAACATAGAAAATCAAAATATGACCTTTATTGAAGCAATGCATTATGACTCTATACCCTCAACACAACATAAAAAAGAACCTTCTAGGGATATTGTCATTTGACCTCCTATTTTGATTAATCTAGATGATGATGTTGATATTGCAAAGTTTGATGAAAAGGTGTATAATGAGTTGAATTCATTGTTCTTCTCTTCCTTGAGCTTAAATGACAATTCCCCTAAAAAGAGTGTTAAACTTGGTGTGTGTCCTAGTTTGGTACTTTCTATTGTACATTTAGTTAGTTTTCTTCCTTCCATATATAATGAACAAGATTGGGATGTAGATGACCTGCTATAGGTTGACTCACATGTTCCTTACTAGTCTTTTTCATTTTTTTCATTTTCATGTTTCTTTTTTTGATTGTATGTGCATAATGTGATCCCCCGTATTGTTTCGTTTGATATGTGTATTTCTCTCTTTTTGTGCATTCCTCTATTTGTACAACATTCTTCTATATGTTGTAAAAAAAATTATCCTTTTTTCTTGTTTTGTGTTTTCCTATTGGGGATGATGCAAGGTGTCAAGAAAGTTAGGTCTCTTCCATGTTGACCCAAAAGGATTTTTCTTTGTTTTCACTCTCTTTGTGTCATTCTTCTAGTTCTATGAGTATTTGGGGAATGATGAAGTTTTTGAGCTCTCTAACAACATTGTAGCAAAGATATATTGACCCCGAATCCATAGATCCCTTATATATTTTTTGGGGAAACCCCTCCCTTCTTTTTCATGGTGCAACTTTATTTCAAAAATATATGAATTGGAATAGGTATTTTTGAGTAAGCTCTTATTTCTTTGGATTGAACATTGGATACTTTAAAAAAATTTCTCACAACAATGGTGTTAACAAACACTTTAAAGTGGGGGTATACATCGATAATATCTTTTGAATTTTTTCATGTTTCATGGTGCGATTTTATTTTTGTTGTGATACATTCTTTTCTTGGCGGTGTCATTGGGTTTGATGTCCTTCAAGAGTGTGATATTTCTTAGTGTATGACTTTCCTCTTAGTGGTGATGTGACGTACTACATTCCCTAAGTTATGAAACTTTTACTCTTGATTTATCCTCTCTTGGAGACATTAGGCATGTTGTTCCCTAAGAAGAATACCTTACATGAGTGCAGCGATAGCCCCTTGAAAAAAAACCTATATATATATATATAATGTTCATAAGTGTTTGGGATAACAAAACTTGATAGCCTTGTGAAGCTCAAACCCTAATAAAGGCTACCAAGCATTACACACCTTGCTTTCTTATGGAGCTTTCCCCATGTTCATAGGTATTTGGCATAACTTAACTTGCTAAGCCCTATGGAGCTTGAAATCCTAAATTCAAGGCCACCTAACATAACATACCTTGCTTTCCTATGGAGCCTTGCCTAGAATTATGGTACCTTATTAAAGTTTTTAGGAAGGTAGCTTTGATATGGTATGGGAGCCTAATATGATTCTCTCATTTTCCACCCTATTGGAAGACTCACCTAATGGACAACCTAAAGTTCCCCTACCTCAGAGTGAGCACAAAAATGATAGCTTAGATGTGTTCCACATCATGTTGGAAAATCTATTAATTTAGGTTTGGCATATAAGGGTTTTATTTTTACCCCATGGACTATAGTCTTTGCTTTTATTTTCCACCATCGACATTGGCTATTTTGTAGATTATATTTATTTTATCATCATTTTTAGTAAAATTTTGAATTGAATTTTTTTGAAATATTCAAAATTTTGGTTCTATTGGTTCATATTTGATAGTTTGCAGAGGAAGAAATCAGTTTCATTGATTGCAAGGAGGGTACCATTCACCAGTCATATGATGTGTCAGATCTACCATCACATCTAGCCCCACTCTCTACTGACCCTAGTCCTTTGCCATCGATGTTTGTTCCCAGCCACCTACTGTGCTCCCTCTTGAAAACCTCACTAAGCCTTGCCATTGGTCATTTGAAGAACTGAGGGCCCCACTAAGATCAAGTGGTGCCACTCACTCGTTGTGGCCGCACCACTGAGAAATCCATGATTCCACTGCTTCAATGCTTCTCTAGGTGGGAGCAAGTTGTTTTCTATCTAGATCGCTCGCGATCACATCAGAGACCAAGAGCCAGAGATTTTTTAGACCCTAATGCTATTTTTTTTGCCCTGGTTAGCCTATTCAGTCTCAAAACAACAATGATCTTCTGAGGGTCGTAAATTTTCCTAGAATCTTGAATTCTAGAAAATGATATATCATTGGAAAGGTGTTGAAGTCTACTTTCCAATGGTGCTCTTTGTTTTTCAGGATATGTTGTCATAAAAAATTCCAATCATTTAAAGTGAAAAACCTACTTTGGAGTTAGAAGGTGATACCTCCTCATCATATTGTCAAAAAATTGTCATTCTAGTTGCATTAGGGAAGTATTCTAGTGTATTTTTCATTAGTCCTTTCATTTATTTCAGAATTAGCACCAAGTGATTTTCTTTGGTAGTTTGTCACTTTGAGCATCTTTTATCATCACTTGGATATCTTGATTTTTGGAGGAAGTTTCTTTGCATCAAGGGGATTCATTTCAGTTGCAATTTGACATATCCTAGCTTCATAACATTCTTTTCAGATATCTTTTATCTAGTACATTGGTTCTTTCTCTAATTCCTGATACAGGTTTTGAAATCCTAACACCCCACAACTATCACACATGGAAAGTTAGCATTTAACATCTCCTCTGGTCAAAAGGCTTATGCTCAACTTTGAATAAAAATTAACCACACTTGACTAGAGAGTATGAGAGGTTTTAGAATGACATAAAGTGTGGGGAAGATATGGGGTTGATTACACTCCATGTCTCCAATTCCTTGTTCTTCCACATTGAGGGGTGCTCCACTCCAAAGGAGGTATGGGATAAGCTCAAAGAGTTGTTTGGTTCTGTAAGTGATGTTCAAGCACTTAGTTAGAGTTAGAACTAGCATCCTTATCAATTGATTCATTTCACTCCATAGAAGAGTATTTGGTGAAATTCAAATCCTTGAGGACATAGTTGTTAGGGTGTGGGAACAACTAAACAGATAAGGAATGAATTTTCATGATCTTTTCTAAGCTGAAAGGATCCTTTTCCTATTTTGCTACTTCATTTTACTCTACCATGGATGGACTAGGAGATAGTTTTGTGATGCCTTTGATACTTTTTGTTATGCCTTCCTTTGATACTTTTTGCAATGCTTTCCAAACTCAACCATGTTGATTTATCTTCAAAGTTTCATGCTCTAGTTGCAACACCATCTAAAGGGAAAGGAAAGAATAAAGGAAAGCATAAGATAGGATCCACTAAATCATCACATCAAAAGCAAGAAAAGTTGAGGAAGGAGAGGCCCAAATATAGTTTTTGTAATGGGCTTGGACATCATTAGGAGAAATGCTTCAAGAAGGAGATTCATGATTGAGACAAATTCTATAGAATCACAATATATCTCTTCCTCCTTCTATCAAGTCACACCACTCTTCTTCACATGAGGAGTCCTATTTAGGTATTTCAGAAATTTCCACAGTTGATATTCATGCCAAGGGAAATGCTTTGATCACTACCCTAGTGGATAGATGAGAAGGAAGGGTCATTGAATTAGGTGCTTCTTGACATGTCACTAATTCTTGTGACCATATACTTTGGGATACCATAAGACCTCCATAGTTTGATAGGATTCTCACAAAAAATACTAACATTGTTCATTTAGCTACTCTTTGTGATGTCATTTTAGATGGGGGGCATTTGGATGATGTTTCTTATAAACTAGAAATGGGTCACAATCTACTATTTGTTTATTAGCTTGCATAGGAGGGTCTAAATATTGATTTTACATTTGAGTTAGCTATCATCAGGGATGAGTTTGATACACTAATTGACTATGGTGAAGCTGATCATCAATCCAGGGTGTACAAGTTCACTAAGTTTTGGGATCATGATCATCTGGTTCTTGATTCTCTAGATTCTAGGGTAGGAAGCAATTCTCTTCCTCCTTGCTATGTTTGCGGTGGTTGGATTTACTTGGATCTTCTTTTGTCACCATCCTCTTCATCCTATACCTCTCTATTAAGATTTGGTTTAGTAGAGCAGGGTTCATTCATCTCTTTAGACTTGTGGCATCTAGATGAGTTTATGATAGGTCTTGTCGACTTGGCTCACAATTTCTCCATAGGCTTTGAAGATGTTCTAGAGGGGACAACTCCTTTATGGGGGGGATATATAGTCTCCTAATTTGTTATTTTTTTGTATTTTTGTGATGGTTGTAGTCCTTGGGGGTATGATGTTGAAACCTCTAATAATCACTCTTCCATCCCTTTTCTGCATTTCATCTCCTTTTTTGGAGAGGGGTTTTCTTCCCACTAGGGTTTCCAATTTTCTCCATTTATGGGAGATTAGTTGCATTTTGTGAATAAAATATTCACCATGCTCCCTTTGAGTTTTTTTTTTTGCTAGGTATTGGCCCATGCCTTCAAAGAATATTGATGGATCTTTTTGATAAATGACCACTAGCCTCTACCACATGTCCACTCAACACTCTCTGAGGAAATTGTCTCCTCTTCTCTTCTATCAGACCTCGCTATGCTCCAATGTGTCTTCACCATGGTTTTTTTTTAACTACTTCCTTTCACTTCCTCATCGGGCCCCACCCATGTGCCACATAGCTCCCATTTGCGTAAATATTTGGTTGGCCCCACAAGCTATGTCTATAGTAAACATTATTGCTATGTGTAACACCAACACAAGCTTTCAATGAAGGAAGGGGAGAATGAACCATGGCCTATGCCATGCTGCCATTTGTCTCCTTGTGGATGCTTCTTGAATATAGGATGGAGCGAACTACATACTACAAGATGTTTCCATGTGTTCTAACTACTTATATGGTGTGGGAACCCTTGTTTGCATGGGACCACTACCATCATTTGCAGGGGATGCACTTGGAAGGGGGTGACCAAATGCTATGGCTCAAACCTTTTTTGTTACAATAACCGAGGGGAATCATTGCTGTGACATCGTTTCTCAAGATTTTAAATCTTTTTAGTTACTGCTCCCCAAGTAGTGGGAATGCTGACTATATATACTGGTCGATGCTTTTGAAGAGGGGTTTGAAGATTACACGTCACATGTTCCAAGTTCCATGTATTCAAGAATTAAAAGATTTTAGAGAGACACTAGGCCTTTTTATTGTTTAGATTATTGTAAGAAGTCACAAAATATGCCATTGTTCAGCCTCTCTATTTTCTTGTGCTATTGATAAAATTTACATTGTGTTGCTATTGTTTGAATGGTTTATTTGGAAAACTTCTATAATTTGAATGCAAGTTTTTTGATTTAGATCATGTCTTTTGACTTCTCTTTTTAGTAAATGGGTGTGAAAATTATTTTATGTCAATGAATGAATTGTTCATGCCATGCCTTTTATCTAAATTCTGGCATATTGCCTTAGGTAGATCCTTTATTTTTATATCTATTTATTTTTCCCATTCCAAAAAAACCAATTACAGACGAAGTTGACTTCTTTAAAAATATGGAGGTCACTCAGTTTAGCGTAATAAGTCCCCCATAAACTAAGTTTCCCACAAAGGGTTGTTACCTTTCCAATTTTTGGCATCAATAGTTTTTATTTTTCCTAGCACACCCGGTGGGATTGTGCTTAAATGAATCTAATTTTAAGAATGGTGTATGAGCCATCAACCTGTTACTAGGTCCCAAACAAAAAATAATCCTAGTTTATTAGTACCACCATTAGGCATAGTACAACCCGTGGCCCAATTAGTGAGTGTTTCACTTCCTCTTCCCTTTCTGCTAGCCATGTTTCTTGCTGCTAATAGCAATTATGTGGCATGGGACACTGAAAGTCCTCTTGTTGAACTAGTAGCAACTATTGTTTGGGTTACTATCCCAATTTTTTCCTTAAAATCTATACCTAAATTCATTGGGGATTGCTCAAGGACATCATCTGAACATTTGCAAGATGTTGGAGACGTAGTCTAGTACATGGTGTTACTGAAAAAAATAAAGCACTGAGATTGCTTGCCACTTTTTTCAGAGGCAAGGCGCTAGATTGGTATTGGACACTGCAAGTAAACACTATCAGTACCTAGGATGAGCTTGAAGATCCTTTCTACTAGAGATTTTCAAATGAAGGAGACCAGTCCTCACTATATTATTAGATGTTAGTCATAAAGAGGGCCTCACATGAAGCCATGGCTGATTTTAATGGTCGGTTCCATACAAGCTAGTAGAGGATTCAAGTTGATATCTACCAACCACCCAATCTGGAATTTATGTTCTACTTGAAATCTATAAACCATGAATTTTCCATGATGATCCAATCTATCAATGGAACCACACTACCAGGTGCATATAACATCGCTATCAAGGAACAAAATAATTTTATAGATGCCAGAAAGTTTCCACCTTGACCCATCAATCCTATATTTCTAGAAAGTTGGCTCCTACCCAATCTATGTACACATATCCAAGTGTGCCGTAAAATGTTGCTTCTACATCTGGTTATTCCAAGGAGGATATAAGTTATGTCAAGGAAATGTTGTGACATATGGCCAACAAGATAATCGCTATCAAGTGCAACTAGGTCGTACCTCCAAAGCTGACCTATCAGAATTATCAAGGCGAAAGGTCCTCTTACCAACAAAACTAGTTCAAAGGAGGAAACCACAAAAATCTACAAGAGCAAACAACAAATCATATAGTTTTGATACCCACTCCACTACAAAGTGCCAACCTAAGCTCAAGCAGAGAGTTGACCACTGGGTAGGACAATTTAGTGGATGACACAAACCCCTGGTGCTTCCCTTGTGGCAATTCACACATGCCCTAAAACTATCCACATGACAACCTACAACAAAATGTGGTGGAACAACGCAAGGAGGGCACAACATTAGATTTCAGAAATTATGTGCATGCCTCTTCACAAATGGACAATGCAATTCTTAGTTCACATATGCAAGGGATGTCACTAACGCAAGAAGTAGATATCACTCTCAATCATGCATTCTTCTCATGGATAGAAGAAGAAGAAGTAGTGTTTGCTAAAGATGCATCTGCATCTAAAAGACCACAAGTATAGTATGATTACAACACCCACTTGAAAAGGAGATTCATAGGTGAATCGGTTGTCCCACAACTGGTCAGTCTGCAATTGAAAAGTGCTTTCGACGAAACATCTAGTACCTCCTCTATGGGGCCACAATGCCCACTATGGAAGGAAATTATTATAACAAGAGAAAAAGAGTAGAAACCTCTGAATCCACCACCATTCAATGTGGTGGTGTTAGCTCTCAAAAACATAGGCAAGATGCCTCAAGAGGCTGCCAATCTCTTGATATGCTTCAGGGTAATAGACAAGGTCAAGAGAACTCAACCTTCTACTCTTTAGGTGCTACTAAACCTGGGTGGGTGTACCTCTCTGAATAGTGTAGACTTAACTTGTGATTATCTCCTTAAAGCAATTTGTTCACAATGGAAATTGGAGGTGAACAAATGAAATCCAACTTGAAAATAGTAACAATATTCTGATCTAAAAATGCTGAATTAACAGATAAAAAGAAATTGAATGAGTTCAAAATGATGAAGTGCAGAGACTAGTGCTTTATTGGGTATGCGGAGTCAAATGAGATTAAGATGAGCAACACTTCTCTGGAGAAAACTCAAATTATTTGGCATATATTCTATTTACAACTGGTATAAACATGCAATTCTGTAATTACTAAGCTCTACTTGATTAATCCAATGAATCTCTCTGATTACAATGATTAACTAAAAAGATTTAGTCTTTACTTGAAAGAACCAATCAATCAATCACACAAGTACAACAAATGTGCACTGATAAATTGAATACAAACTTGTTATATCAATTTAAATAATTAGAAAGGATCCATTTTGGAGATAACTTAGCAATACTTTCATTAGATTCAATAAATAATTGGCACCCAAAAAATGCAGCAACATCAACAAATTTTCATAAATACCTCCATTCTAAAATCATGCAACAATAGTCTATGATTTGATAAACTTTCTTCTACTGTATCTACTTGCAGTGTATTGAATGATATAATAACTGGAGTCATTTTACAATTACAAAATGCCTATTTATACACCAGCATAAGAAAATAAATCATATTGAAATAATACGTCGGCCCTCCATAGAATTCAGGCTCCAATCAAGTCGGCCAACAACAGTCATCCAAGTAGATACATGTTGGCCTCAGTGTTTGAAATTTTTTTATTCATCAGTGAACAACTGGCGAGACAAGATGGCAGCTATGCCGCAGGCAATTCACTCGGTAATCGCATCCCCTGCTCTTTCTGTTTCGCATTGACTTTGTGATGTCAATGATACATCTCACAGAGGACCCCAAAATGTTATCGATAGCCCTCAAACCTGCCATTGCGACATAAGAATATCCCATATCGACGTGCTCATATCGTTTTCAATCACAGTCACCATAACTTTCCTGAGTCAGGAAGATGTCACACAAACTACCCAAGTGTTACCGATATGCCATTCCTTAAGTGCTTTCCATTCGCTGAGACATAGGGATATCTCTCACCGATGTGTTCTTTTTGCTTCATTCATAGTCGCCGTAACATTCTAACATTGGCAAGACACCTTGTAGATTACTATGTTTCACCAAAAGTCTTCAACCATCCCTAAGTCACTGTGACAAAAGAAAACTCTCACCGAGAAGCATCTTTCATTTGATTCATTTTTTCTATGACACAACACACTCAGGGAGACCTTATAGAGATTTCTGAAGCTATAGAAAAAGGCCAAATGAAACATATCAGTCATCGAAACATATGATTTTCCTTGCCGACGAGTCCAACTATCGCTATAACTTGCAACCCTCAGCAAGACGTCACATAGAGTAAATTGCTATATCAAAACAACTGAGCTCACACCTGTTCGCCAAGACATAGCCAATATCTCACCGAAATCCATTCAATAGAAACCATTTAGTAACCCATCGGTGAGACACATATACTTCGCTATGACCTCCTATCACAAAATTCAACTCTTACCGAAAGGTCTATGAGAGGAAATCCATGTGTAAGGTCGGCGAGACCGAAGTTCACTCACCAAGACCTTACAATGATAGGAATATATTCCATCGAAAGTCATTTGGAAAAATCTTATGTGCTTCATCGGGGGACAAATGATACCTGCCAAGACCCTCTGTCGAGAACCCATAGCCTTTGTCGATGAACCACCGCAAGCATAGTCGGGGAGACATATTGAATTCGGTGAGATACCACCCCAACAACCACAACCTATGCCAATAGATGTCTCCATTGTCGCCAAAACAACATGGATGATATGCCGATAGCCAACCACAGATGAATGCCAGTCATTGTAACAAAGAACATGTCTTGCCGAAACACCTGCAACAAACGAATGTTAAGTCACAAGCAACACGGGTTAGGGAGATAGTAAAGGACCTATGTCGATAGATTCAACAAGATGGAAAATGTAGACATGGGTGAATTCTAAGGGAAAATATGGGCAAGATGCAAGTAAAAATACCATGAGATGAGGAAAATTCCAATAGGACTCATATGGATACTCAGGGGGTATGAAAGGTATGCAAAAATCATCAAATTTTGATAGCTCCAACAGTGGTTCCGTCTGGGGATGAATGATAGTCAGATCATTGCAAGGATCCAGAATCTTGGGTGAGTAGACCAGACAAAAATGATGAACCAGTGAGCAACAATGGAATGAATGGTAATGGAAATGACTGCAAAGTGGAAGTGAATGAAAAGTGATAGTGAAATGAAAAATGACATAATTTTAGACTACTGTGCATGGAAAATAATTTTAAAGAGGATACACAAGAGTTGTCCATGCACTGGAAACCCTTAATCCTCTATGTTGCTCAAGAGAAGAAAAGCTTCAAGAATTTCCCATGAATAGACAATTCCTAATCTTCACCTGCCATGTTCTGTAGATAATATGAGTCTTCACCCTTCTTTCCAACAACAACAAAAGGTCCCAGCCACAAGGCTTCAAACTTACCATGCTTTCCTTTCTCCTGACACCTTGCATTCCACATTAACACCAAGTCATTCTCTTTAAATTTTCTATTCTTTGCCTTCTTGTCAAATAGATATTTCATCTGTGCCTGTAACTTCATGTTTTGACTTTAGGCCTCTGTCCTTACTTCATCAAGTTCAGCAAGTTGCACCATTTTGTCTTGCATGGGCTTAGGAACTTCCAAATCTTCCTATAAGACAAACTTGTAGACTAGTAACAAATTCTACAGAGGCATCTTGGCTTGTGCTCCATACACTAATTCAAATGGATATTTTCCAATTGCTTTTTTCACAGTGATCCTATCAGCCCACACAACCAGTTTCAATTTTGAATCCCAAGCCTTCTTGTTCTACCCTAGCATTCTCCTTATAATATTCAAAAGACTTTTATTGCTAGACTTTGCTTGTCCATTAACTTGTGGATTATAAGGGGATGCATAAGAAATACTAATTCCATACTTATAATAGAAGCTTTTGAATTCATCTGACCTAAAACACATCCCATTATCTGTGATCAACCTCATTGGCATACCAAATCTGGTGATAATGTTGTCCATCAGGAAATTATTAACTACCTTACTTGTAGCTTGCTTAGTTGGGATTGCCTCTACCCACTTAGTAAAATAATCAGTGGAAACTAGTATCCATTTGTGTCCTCCACTTGAATTTTCTTGTATCTCTCCAATGAAATCAATTCCCCATTGATGGAAAGGGGCATCAGCCTGCAAGGGTCGAAGTGGCAAAGCACCCTGGTACTTCAATTTTCCAGAAAACTTTGGCAAGCTTCACATTTTCTCACATGTGTAAAAGAATCATTAAAGACCTTTGGCCAATAATACCCAGCCCTGAGAATTTTGTGTGTAGTTATATTTGCTGAATAATGTCCTCCACATACTCCTTCATGCATTTCACTTAAAACATGCTTGGCTTGTGACTCATCCAGACATAATAACAATATTCCATCTCTGTTTCTCCAAAATAGATCTCCATCCATGAAGACATATTTTGATGCTTACAACTTCAAAGTTCTCTTTTGGCTATCACTTAATCCATCTGGACACTTCATGTATTTAAGATAATGCATAACATCAATATACCAAGGAGTGTGCTCAATGCTTGCAATTGCATTCCCTTCTATATTATAGACTTGACTTGCTTCAATATTTGATTCTGCCATCAACCTAGCCAAGCCTTGACCTCTTACTAGCTTAGTGATCTATATCTCCATTTAAAACTCCTGAATCTTGTTGATCCATCTGCATCTTTTCCCTATAACTTCATATTGTGTCAAAATATCCTTGACAGTAGCATGAGGGACATAAGCAATCACCTTAGCTCCAAGAAGATATGGTCTGAATGCTTTAGTAGCCTTCACTAATGCAAATGCCTATTTTTCCATTATGTCATACTTCAATTCAAACCCTTGTAATGATTTACTAAAGAAAGACAGGCTTTTCATGACCATCCTCACTTTTCTGTAACATAACAGCAGCAATAGTATGCATTGAAGCAAATGAAAATATCTAAAAGGGTTTTGTAAAATCTGGAGATTTAAGAACAATAGCCTATTTGATAGCCTTTTTGATAGACATAAAAGCATCTAAAGCTTCAATAGTCCAGTCCATTTTTTGTCCTTTTTTCAAAATTTTTGATATGGGCTTAATGATCTTAGCAAAATTAGAAACAAATCTCCTAACAAAATTAATTTGTCCAAAGAACAATTGTATTGCCTTGACAGTTTTTGGAACAAGAATTTTATCAATAGCTTCAACCCTCTTAGGATCTATTCTAATTCCCTCTTTTGAAACAATATATCCTAAGAGTTTACCTTTCGTGACTGCAAAATGATATTTCTTAGGATTTAAACTGATATCATATTCTAGGGCTTTAATAAATACCTTTTCCAGATGTTGGACATGATCTTTAGCCTTTTTTGAATAAGCAATCGGGTCATCTTGGTACACCACCTTGATAACATTAATCAAATCAGCAAATGCTACATCCATAGCTCATTGAAAAGTCGCTCCAGCATTGGTGAGACCAAATGGCATTCTTATGTATACATATGTTCTCCAAGGAGTTGTGAATATTATCTTGTATTGCTTAGATTCCTTGACTTTAACCTGATTGTATCCAAAAAATCCATCTATCATAGACAACAATTCACACCCTGTCACCTTATGCAATATAACCTCCATATTGGGTAAAGGATAATTATCTTTGAGAGATGCCATGTTTAAATTCCTAAATTCCACACATAATTGATATCACCATTCTTCTTTCTCACAGGAACCAGATTTGAAACCCATGTTGAATGTCTGATTGGTTTGATAATTCCTCCATCCCTAAGCTTTGTCAATTCTTCTTGCATTTTAGGCTCCAACGTTGGATTTATGGGTCTTTGCTTTTGTCTGAAAGGTTTGGTGTCTGGCTTCAATGGTATTTCATGGTGAAATAAATATTTCCTGTATGCTTTTAGATCTTCATAAGACCAAGATAAAACATGTTTGTATTTTCTAAGCAACTCTATCAGCATTCTTCTAATTGTAGGGTTGATCTTCTTTCCAATATATACCTTTCTTGGTGTCGTCTCAGTCCCTAAATTAATTTCTTCAATATCTTCCCTTCTGACTAGTGTTTGCCTTATGAGGGACCCATAATTTCCATCATACACCCTCTCCAATGCCACTAATCCTTGAGGAAGCTTATTTGTTTTGAGCTGTAAGATCTCCTTGCCAAACACAGTTTGTTTCCCATCTACTTCCTCAACAAAAGCATTGAAATCAATTTCTTGGGCTTCATACTGATCTATGCAATGAAGAAATTTCAAAAGGTCAGTATCATCATTGAAAACTTGCAATTTATAAATGTTATCAGGAACAACAGGCCTTGTCTTGAACTCAATCTATGATACACCAGCCAATGTGACATCATCTCTTTTTAGTGCCACATTTGCTAAAAAATCAGCCATTATGTTCTTTGATCTGTCGATCCACTCAATTGAAAATGCATCAAACAACTCAATTGTGTCTCATGCAGCATTCCTGTATTTCTTTAATCTTTTGTGCTTTGCTGCATACTTTGATTTAATTTGTGAAACAACCAACTCAGAATCACGAAAAATAGTTAGCAACTTAATCTTGTGTTTCACAGCTATGTTCAAACCTATCAATAAAGCTTCATACTCTGCCACATTGTTTGTACATTCAAAAGCCAACAACAATGAATATTTAAAAGGAGTACCTTCAGGGGAAACAAAAAAAATCCCAATGCCATTACCTTCTTGGCTGCATGCTCCATCAAAATACATCTTCCATACTTCATTGCAGCTTTGTGCCACATGCTTTTCAATTGGATCACTATTGGTTAATTCTAGTTGAGCTAGTTCAATCTTAAAACTTCCAAGATCAATATCACAAAAGAAATTGATCTGATCTTGAGGCACATAATCAACAAGCTGGTTCATTCTTGGCTCTCTATACGACTTTAATTCTTGACCATTCACTGGGATTGTAGCATAAGACAAATCAAACTGAACGGTGCCCCCAATAGTTGTTGTCCACTGTCTTGACAGAAGCATCCCAAACTGAGGAGGAGTATCAATCACTTTTATATCTATATTATAAGCCACATGTGGATAAGTAGCTAGTTTGACTTTAACACCTCTTATAATGCCTACCATAGGTACAGGTCTGTTATCCATTGCATAGCACTTCCCTTCACATGTATCAACCCACATGCCAAGCTGTTTCATTACTCCTACTGGCATAATGTTTATAGCAGCACTAAAATCTATCATACAATTCCTCAACAATTTATTATTTATAAGCAATGTGGTGAAGAATGGATCCACTTGTGGGGAGGTTGTTAAAACATCACCCAAACAAACTTTAGAATTATTTATTTTCTCCTGCCTACTGACTACTTTAACAGCTACTTTGCTTTTAGAATTCATACATTTTTCATTTCCACTTGTTATCAATTGAACAACAGTGTCCCTATACTCTTTAATCTTCATCATCTCAAGTAGTGGAACAAACATTTTTACTTGGGATAACTCCTGAGTGAAGTCAAAAGAAGATATCTCCACCTTAATAGTCTTTTTCAGTTCTGGTGCTTCTCCTTTGTTTTCTTCCTTTTATTTTTTATTAGGCTGGCTAGGCGCTTGTGTCTCTTTATGTAATTCCTTCATTTCCTCCTTAACTTCCTTTTTTTGGATAGGATTTTGTTCATCTTTATCAGGCAATCTCTTTTCTAGCTTCCTCATAGTTCCTTGTATTGCCTTCTTATCTTTCATAAAAATTGACCCAGGAACGCCTTCTTCATCATTTACTTTTCTGTTTCTCAACTAGTATTTACTTCTTGCTTCCTCAACTGTTACAATAGTTATTCTATCCATTTCATCTTCAGTGAGTCTCCTCACATTGCATTGAGTAGGCGCTTCAACCAAATATGACTTACTATAATCTTCATTAGAATCAGAAAGGATCTGTTGTTCAGCCATATGGACATTGCACTTCTGATTTGAAACATCATATTCATAACCTTCATCCTCTAAAGATGAGTACCCTTCTTCAGCATGGTAAAAAGTATTTGAAGCCAAATAAACCTTGTGATCTTCTCCATCATTCTCCATCAACATTCCCTCTTCTTGCATCCTTTGAGCTACAACACAATAGTCCAGAGAATGTGGATAATTACAAACTTCACATAAGTAATTATTACTCACCATGTAAGTTCCCTTTTTGCTCAATGGATCATAAGTCCCCTTACTTCTAGGCATGGCTGTTATAGGTTTCCCATGTTTCCATTCTGTATTGTAAGGCGTATCATACAACCTTGGAATTTCATTTATGTTCTCATTTTTGTATGTATTCTCTTGTCTATACTGATAATTATTGCTTTGCTGAGGAGGCCTCGGGTTGTCTCTTTTACTGATTATACCGGCAACCTTCCTATTGTTTTCAATTGTTAGTGCTATCTTATGTGCTTCAACCAAATCTCTTGGGGATCTACTTCTTAATTCATACCCTATCTTAGGATCAAATGCATTTAAATAAACACTCAATGCAACAGAATCTGGCAACCTTGATCCAGGAGGTACTTTAGTATGCAACTTGTTGAATTTTTGGTTGAAATCATAAATTGAATCATTCTGATTTTTCTGAATTCTCATTATTTCATGAAGAGTTGCATCTAGAGCATTTTGATTCCCATATTGCACTAAGAGTTTGTCTTGAAATACTTAGAGAGAATTAATTGATAATGCAGGCAGGCTATTGAACCAATCCCTGACATCTTCAAGAAGTGACATCATGAATAGCTTCATGTGTAAATCTTCATAAGGCATATCTATGTCTTGGACAAAAATATTAAAACTCCTTAAATGTTCTTTAGCTATGATTGCATTACTCCCTATAAATTTGGGCACCATATTCCTCCAACTACCATCCATAGGGTAAGGATATAACTGAAAACTAGCTAAATCAAATTGTCTGATCATGGTTGCATGCTGGTGAGGGGGAGGAATAGGCAGATGCTGATACTGATGCATGTGATTATTGTACTGTGCATTATGCTGTGGGATATAATGTTGACTAGGAGGTGGATACATACCTGTATGCTATGTGGGAATGTGAGGTGGATGATTTGGCTGCTTGTAGTGACTCCCTATCTGATTGTGAGGAGCATTTTTTTGATTGGAGGGCCCTGTGCCATGATCACCCTGCTTGTGAGGCGGGACATACTTTAGGCCACCAAACATCTAATCAATAATTTGGGCTTTCTATAATTTAGCCTCTAGTTCCTTTATCTTCTTCTCTTTTAGTTCCAATTGTGCTTTTACTTCATCAAGAATCGAGAGCTCATGGTTTCCTTTAGGAGTTTCATGATTACCCTCCATCCTTTGATCATATTCATGCTAAATTCTAATTCATTCAGACTCAAGTGTAGCTTCAAACTCGGCCTATTTCTAAGGATCAATAGAAGGGAAGGGATTTCTTCGATCTTCAGGGGTACAAAGTTCTGCACCTGAATCATCTCTCCATGTATCAAAGCAATTATATGTTTCACCCTGTGCTCTTGGTGCTTTACCTTTGTTTGTTATGCACATGTCCTCATTTATTCCTTTTTCTTTATCAGCTCTATCATTTTTATGTTTCCACTTACTACTACTAGCAGGAGCTCCAGTATGACCTCCCCTGTACTGAGATCTTCTTCCATTCATGATGAACAGCTGCAAAATTTCTGTCAGAGTCACCACTCACTTTTATCAAAAAATGAGAAAAAGGTTTGATACTTTTTATTCCCAACGGAGTCTGTGCAATATTTCTGACTCTATGATTAAGGCCTTGATTCGGATTGTTCCCTAGCAGAGTCACCAATTTTTTAGCTCTCAAAAACATAGGAAAGATTCCTCAAGAGGCTGCCAATCTCTTAATATGCTTCAGGGTAATAGACAAGGTCAAGAGAACTCAACCTTCTACTCTTTAGGTGCTGCTAAACCTGGGTGGGTGTACCTCTCTGAATAGTGCAGACTTAACTTGTGATTATCTCCTTAAATAATTTTTTTCACAATGGCAATTGGAGGTGAACAAATGAAATCCAACTTGAAAACATTAACAATATTCTGATCTAAAAATGCTGAATTAACAGATAAAAAGAAATTGAATGAGTTCAAAATGATGAAGTGTAGAGACCAGTGCTTTATTGGGTATGCAGAGTCAAATGAGATCAAGATGAGCAACACTTCTCTGGAGAAAACTCAAATTATTTGGCATGTATTCTATTTACAACTGGTATAAACATGCAATTTTGTAATTACTAAGCTCTACTTGATTAATCCAAATGAATCTCTTTGATTACAGTGATTAACTAAAAGGATTTAGTCTTTACTTGAAAGAACCAATCAATCAATCACACAAGTACAACAAATGTGCACTGATAAATTGAATACAAACTTGTTATATCAATTTAAATAATCAGAAAGGATTCATTTTGGAGACAACTTAGCAATACTTTCATTAGATTCAACAAATAATTGGCACCCAAAAAATGCAGCAACATCAACTGATTTTCGTAAATACCTCCATTCTGAAATCATGCAACAATAGTCTTTGATTTGATAAACTTTCTTCTACTGTATCTACTTGCAGTGTATTGAATGATATAATAACTGGAGTCATTTTACAATTACAAAATGCCTATTTATACACCAGCATAAGAAAATAAATCATATTGAAATAATACGTCGGCCCTCCATAGAATTCAGGCTCCAATCAAGTCGGCCAACAACAGTCATCCAAGTAGATACATGTTGGCCTCAGTGTTTGAAATTTTTTTATTCATCAGTGAACAACTGGCGAGACAAGATGGCAGCTATGCCGCAGGAAATTCACTCGGTAATCGCATCCCCTGCTCTTTCTGTTTCGCATTGACTTTGTGATGTCAATGATACATCTCACAGAGGACCCCAAAATGTTATCGATAGCCCTCAAACCTGCCATTGCGACATAAGAATATCCCATATCGACGTGCTCATATCGTTTTCAATCACAGTCACCATAACTTTCCTGAGTCAGGAAGATGTCACACAAACTACCCAAGTGTTACCGATATGCCATTCCTTAAGTGCTTTCCATTCGCTGAGACATAGGGATATCTCTCACCGATGTGTTCTTTTTGCTTCATTCATAGTCGCCGTAACATTCTAACATTGGCAAGACACCTTGTAGATTACTATGTTTCACCAAAAGTCTTCAACCATCCCTAAGTCACTGTGACAAAAGAAAACTCTTGCCGAGAAGCATCTTTCATTTGATTCATTGTCGCTATGACACACCGCACTTAGGAAGACCTTATAGAGATTGCCCAAGCTATAGCGAAAGGCCAAACGAAAGATATCAGTCTCCAAAACATATGATTTTTCCTGCCGACGAGTCCAACTGTCGCTATAACTTGCAACCCTCGGCAAGACGTCACGTAGAGTAAATTGCTATACCGAAACAATTGAGCTCACACTTGTTTTCGAAGACATAGCCAATATCTCACCGAAAGATGTTCAATAGAAA
The DNA here is from genome assembly GCA_007258455.2 of Sequoia sempervirens. NCBI lineage: Eukaryota > Viridiplantae > Streptophyta > Pinopsida > Cupressales > Cupressaceae > Sequoia > Sequoia sempervirens. The sequence goes on from VDFB02000015.1 coordinate 258,408,302, forward strand.
CCCTTTAGTAACCCATCGGTGAGACACATATACTTTTCTATGACCTCCTGTCGCAAACTTCAACTCTTACCGAAAGGTCTATGAGAGGAAATCCATGTGTAAGGTCAGCGAGACCGAAGGTCACTCACCAAAACCTTACAACGATAGGAATATCTCCCACCAAAAGTCATTTGGAAAAATCTTAAGTGCTCCATCGGGGGAAAAATTATACTCACCAAGACCCTATGTTGAGAACCCATAGCCTTTGCCGATGAACCACCACAAGCATGGTCGGGGAGACATATTGAATTCAATGAGATACCACCCCGACAGCCACAACCTATGCCAATAGATGTCTCCGTTGTCCCCAAAACAACATGGATGCTATGTTGATAGCCAACCACGGATGAATGCCAGTCATTGTAACAAAGAACATGTCTTTTCGAAACATCTACAACAAATGAATGTTAACTCACAATCAACACAGGTCGAGGAGATAGTAAAGGACCTATGCCAATAGATTCAGCAAGATGGAAAATGCAGACATGGGTGAATTCCAAGGGGAAATATGGGCAAGATGCAAGAAAAAATACCACCATATGAGGAAAATGCCAATAGAAGGACTCATATGGATACTCAGGGGGTATGAAAGGTATGCAAAAATCATCAAATTGTGATAGCTCCAATAGGTGGAACAACTGAAAAAATCATCTGTTAATGTGTCTCTTTGGGATATATTAGCCATTCTAGAGTAGAACGAATTGCTACAAAAGGTGCTCTGGAAGGATCCAATCATTGAACCAAAGGAGAAATTGATCAAAGGAAAGGCTATTGATCAATCACCTCTAGCCAAAGTTCTCACAAATAGCGCACTAGAAGCTCTCACTGAGGTAAGAGATAACCTAAAACCCAAATCCTTCTTCCTAACACTTATTGTGGGAGAGAAGTTATTACACAATGTCATGATTGACTCTAGTACTACCACTACAGTTATGCTAAAATAGATAGTTGAAGCTTTATGGCTTAGTTATGAACCTTTAGAAAAGGGAGTGACGTAACTAGATGGAAATAGAGTTGAAATTGTTGGTCTCATCAAGGATCTTCCCTTGACTCTATTTTCCTACCCTAGCATCATAGTGTTGCAAGATACTATGATCATAGATGTCCCCACCATTTTTGGCCTCTATCTATCCCAAAAATTTACTTTGAAGGTGGGCATATACCTATCCCTTGATTGGTCACACATGATCCTTAGGATCATGCACAGTGCGAAAATGCAGATAAAATATGAAGCTCTGCATTCAGAACATGTGGCCAATGAAGCCATGATCAACTTTGAGGTCAGTCATACTTCTATCACCAAGCCATAAATTTATTGCACTGAGCTAATGGAAGATGAAAAGGTGACTGGAGATCAGACCGATCAAGAAGATGTTCTATTGAGTGAACATATGGATATTGATCCTTTCGGAAATTACCATGCTATTGGTTTGGGAACCTATGACATCTACGATGAGGATCTAGTGCTCCCGAAGGTTGTCAAAAAACCAAAGAGTGGTCATGCCTTAGAGTTATGGATGTTGCATTTTGACGCAACCAGATGCAAAAATGGCGTAGGAGTTGGGATATGTTTAATGTCCCCATAGAATGAAAAGACACTGAGGTGTTTCTGCTTGCAATTCACTTGCTCAAGCAATGAAGCTGAATACAAAGGACTAGTGAAAGGTTTCAGCCTTGCAAAATAGATGGGAATTAAGCAATTAATGGTGTTCAAAGATTCTAAAAGTAGTCAATCAATTTTGAGGAATTTTTGTAGCCAAGAATGTCTACATGCCATCCTATAGAAACTGCGTTTGGGACCTGATTGAGGGATTGGAAGCCTTCAACATTTGGACGATGCCTTGAGAGCAAAATACAGATACAAATCATATGGCAGAAATTAGATCCCAGTTTGATCTTTCTTATGACCTCATTCACAAAAAACACTCTATACAAGTGATATTCCGACTAGCCATTCCAAACAATGACCAAAGTTGGAAAGTGTTTGATAGTGATGAATACATTATCTCGTTCATCCAGTAGTTGGGAGAATTTTCTGACCAACTCCAACCAAAGATTGCAAAAGCTTATGAAGGAAAAATCATTCAGCTGAAATCTAACAAGCTTCCAAAAGGATTGGTCACTCTTGAGAATCTTTTCAATTGTGATGACACAAGAAATGGAAAATGAAATTTTGTAGTAGACAAAGGTGTCTATACGAATATTTAGGTCAGAGATGGAAGAAAAATCAATGTCAAGAAGGATGTCTTACATCATGATAAAGAAAGGCTTATTGAATTTTGCAAAAAATATGGAGTGGTGGCCTGGTCATACAATGACCTCAAGGGATATGATCTTGATATCATCCAACATACAATAGAGTTGTTAGAGGTGAAAAATTGGTCCACGAAAAACAGAGGCCAATGAATCCCAAGATTGAAGTAATGGTGCAAGAATTAAAGAAGCTAATCTAGTCTCTAATTGTCTTCTCAATCAAGCATAGCATATGGGTATCCAATATGGTCCCAGTCCAAAAGAGGAATGGATATATTTGTCTATAATTGGACTTTTGGGACCTAAACAGTGCATCTCTAAAGGATCATTACCTACTACCTTTAATAGAGTCAATCTTGTAAACAATGGCAGGATTAGAGATGTTTTCCCTATTAAATGGCTTCTTCGGTTACAATCAGATCCGGGTCAAAGAGGAGGATCAACATAAGACAACATTGACTACTAAGTGGGTAATGTTCACATATGCTAAGATGTCGTTCAACCTCTCAAACGCAGGAGCCACTTTCCAAGGACAATGGATATTGCTTTTAGTGAACTAATCAACAAGATCATCCTAATCCATTTGGATAATTTGATGGTGTTCTCCAAATCCAAAGATGATCATTTTTATCACCTTGAGATGGTGTTCAAGAAATTCCAGGAGTTTAGGATATCCTTGAACCCAAAAAAAATGTGTCTTCAAAGTATTGCAAGGCAAGCTATTTGGGCATGTAGTGTCCAAAAACCGAATTTCAATTGATCTCGAGTGGGTGAAAACAATCAAAGAGCTTCCCCTTCTAGTCAACAATAAGGGCATCTAGTCCTTCTTGGGGAGGGTAAATTTTGTTAGCAAATTTATTTTTGATTTTGCAGGAATAATTAGGCCAATCACCCTGATGCTGAAAAAATATCAAACATTTAAATAGACAAAAGAAGCCAGAGAAGCCTTTGAGAGAGTCAAGGATTCTATTTCCTCCACTCCTATTATGGTCAATCTAGACTTATTAAATGACTTCATAATGTATGTATTTAGTAGTAAGTCAAGCATTGCTATTGTCTTAACTCAGAAAGATGAGAAGGGCAAGGGAGAACATCCGATAACATTTCACTCCTAGACCCTGAAGGAATATGAGACAAACTATAAATTTTTGGAGAGGCAAGCATTTTCAATAGTTAAGGGACTCAAGAAGTTCTGACACTTAATATCTTGCAATAAGGTGATTGTCTATGTCATACATTATAGCCTATGTGAATACATCATGGAAGGAGAAATAATAGAGTAAAGAGCCAATTGGATCAGTAAGATCCTTGAATATGACATTGATGTTAATCCTACAAAGACCGTTTAGGGAAGATGATTATGTGAATATATTGCACATGATGGAGAAATGGCCACCTAAGAAGAGCAGTCGAAGCTAGTCCTAATGAACGAGTCAGAGTTCAAAGGTTGTTGGTTGGTGGATAGAGTAAGATTTATACACATAGGAAAGTATCTGCTAGGCCTTCCTTCTCAGGATAGGAGATTCTACTGACTGAAAAATAGTGAATAAATGCTCATTGAAGGGATCCTATTCAAAATAAATGTTAATGGCATTCTATTACAGTGTGTTACCATAGAGCAAGCAAAAAGGATCCTTGATACTTACCATAGGAGTTCCATTGGCGAGCATTTCTTTGCAAAGATAGCCACCATCAAAATCATGTGTGGGGTACTTTTGGTTGATAGTATCCAATGATTCCTACTAATTGGTGAAAACCTACAAGGAATGCCATTTATTCATAGGAAGAAGAAAGAATTCTGCAATGCCTCTCAATTCGATAGTGGTTGATGATCCATTCAAACAATGGGGTTTGGACTTTAGTAGAATGATCAACCCAGCCTCCAGTCCAAGACATAAATAGATCTTGATGGCCACTAACTATTTCACTTGGTGGACCAAAGCTGTGCCATTGAAAAATGTGATAGAGGTAGAGATAGTGGATTTCCTAGAGGAATTGGGGATGAGATTTGGCACGCCCAAAATTATCATCTCTGATAATGCTAAAGCTTTCATGTGATCTAAGGTAAGTCAATTTGCACCTATGCATGGAATATTCCTTAAAACATCATCAAACTACTACCCGTAGGGGAACGAATTAGCCGAGTCAACAAACACAAATCTGATCTGACTCCTCAAAAGAATTGGGTTAGAATACCAAGGGGAATGTCATAAAAATATTTGAACAATGCTTTGGGCGGATCACATAAATCCTAAGAAAGTCCTCAAGACTTCATCGTATGAGCTAGTATATGGAAAAGAGACATTATTGCCTATCTCTATGGAGATTCTAGCACTGCAATTGCTAAAATATCTTGAGGTGGAACAAAATAGTGTAATGGAGGTGTGGTTAGCCGAGTTGCTAGAAGTACAAGAGAAAAGGGAAAAGTCCCTAATAGCCATGACTAGTTGCCAACAAGTGTTTAAAAGGTTGTTTGAAAAGAAAGCATCTAACCAAGGTCTATAGTGTGGAGAATTAGTGCTAAAATTTAATGAAAGGGTTGTGAAGTCAGGTCAGTACGAGAATTTTAATAGCTTTTGGGAAGGCCCTTTCAAAATAATTCAATGCAAAGAACATAATGCATGATTTAGAAATTAAACACCCACATGCAGAATTGATACATACATGTTGAAAATGAAAACATGACCTAGTTGTAGAACCAAAAGTAGACAACAAGATGATTATATAAAGATATATTTTCATTATATATATACTTTGATATTTACATTGTCGAAATGGCTCAAAGACCACCCTTCTAAAAGTTTATAGTTCTATTTTGCTTCTTTCATATATTTTACAAAAAGCCTTTTTTAGGCATGTGTACAAAAAAATGATTAATAGCTATGAGTGTTTTCTAAATAAGAAAAAAGAAGCACGAAAGTCTTTATCCCACAACATGGGCAGAAACAATGGATGCATCAACAACAACATCCACAATATCTTCATCTATAGGGTCATCATCATTAGCATCAATGTCATTAAGAGGAGCAATGACCAGAGGTGGAGGGTATGGACAATGAAAAAATTCTTAAGCTTGTGAGTGTCATTTTTCTTCATCCTCATCCTTCGATAATTGAATAATTTTAGTTATTCAATCATTTTTTATCATATTCCTCTATTAATTAAATAAGTTTTAATAATTATTTAATTAATTCACTTTCTAATCTTTATTCTATCTTGATCAATTAAGTAAACTAATTGCGTCAATAATTTCTTCCTCTTCTTCAATAGTTAAATAAATTATTATTTATTTTGTCACCTTTCATCTATAGTTAAATAACTACCATTAATTATTTATCTATTCATGGTCCTGTAATCAGAGGAAAATCAGATTTGTTAAATGGGTTATCACAAATAACATTAAAATCCTATGAAGTTATAAAGCACAATGGAAATGAAATGAAAATGAAAGGAAGTGTATCACCAAGTGTCTCCATCTTCCATGATTGACCTTCGTTACACCTTCTTGCTTGCTGGATAATGCTTCCCTCAGATTCGTCTTCTTGAGCAATCTAAATGTCTAAGCCCTACAACAAGATTTGAAGGATTTGCTATGCCTATGACTCTTGCCAATGCCTATGTCTATGTCTAAAGCAAATGTCAATATTAATCAAATGCCTAAAACCTAATGCCAATAATGAAATACTACAATTGCCTATGACAATGAAATGGGAAGCTAAATAAATGCCTATAGTAATTACGTAAAATGTCAATATGTGTCAAAAAATGAGAAGGAAATGGCATTTTATAGAAAAGGCCATTTCGAACGGACGGACGAGATAAATCAATGAAGAGACCCTAAAACGAACGATCCAGATTTAACCTGAGAATCCCTAATTAGGGTTAGGGAAAAATCCTTAATCGAACGGTCGGAACAAAAACAGATCGACGGCGGAGAATAAATGAGACAAATTAATTAGATAATGAAGATTTTTGAAAAATCAAGAAGATAAGATCGCCTGATTTGCAAGATTCGAAAAATCAAAGAGATAAGATGATGACTGAAGATAAGATTTGGAAAATCAAGAATCTGCCCGATTGCTTGATTTTTAGAAGATTAATTACTAATTTGAATTAAAATAATTCAAATTATGGATTTCGAGAGATAATAAATAATCTTTTTCAGATTATTTATCAAAAAGGACTGACAGTTAAGATTGACATGACATTTTAAATAATTTAATTTATTTAAAATGAGAAGAATATTAATTAGCAATTAAATAATTAAATTTAATTATTTAATTTAGCGATAAGACTAATTAATTAAATAAATTAATCAATTTATTTAATTAAGACAATCAAGGATTATTAAATAAATAAATGAAATTCATTTATTTAATAATCAATAAGAATTAAATGCAAAGGGGAATTAAATAAATTACAAAATTTATTTAATTTAAAGAAAGATTTAGACCGTTCATGACGTATTTAATAAATAAATGAAATTTATTTATTTAATAATCATGAAGAATAATTGATATGAATTAATTAAATAATTATGAATTATTTAATCAATAGTCGAATGTGGACCAAGGACATAATTAAATGACATAATTATGCTAGGATGAAAGTGGTAAAAATGAAGCTTGCAGGCCTAGGTCATTTTTAGGTGTCTACATTTTTCCCCTCTTTGTCATAATGTCGCTTGTTGCATTGTGACAAAGAAAAAGAAGTCAAGAATATGCCCCAGCGAAGGTATGGAGTGTCATTGCCCCCTCAAGAAATTTTCAAATTTTGAGTCGACGCTAGAAAAATTTGCAAAGGGTCCCGATAAATCAATTTGATGATCAGAAAAACAATGGCGCAGTCGGTTTCAGATTCTGACATGTTTAAAGCAACTTACGAGGAAGTCAAAGGTGTTCAAATGAGCCTCCAGTATTGACTTTGGTTGAAAAATGTCATTTTGACCCTATAAATAGGTTGACAAAGGGGTTAAAGTCAATTCACTTTTACTATTTACATTGTGAAATTTGAGAACTCAGAGTGAAAGGCGCAGCAGCGAGGATGGTTATCCCAGTGTCAGAGCACCGCAGAGAGATCGTGAGGACCTTCAGACGGCCAGAGGGCTCGGAGCCGGCGGTACGTACCCTAAATTCACTTTGTCATTTTATCGTTTTACGTGCTTTTTAATGCTTTCTAGGGTAGTCAACGAATGCGCTGTGACGCATATGTGTTCGCGTAAGCCGCAATTGCTTTCGTGTTCGACGCATTTGATGCGTTGCGACGCAAGCGCAAAGAATAAACGAGTCGCACCGGCGGTTCACGCCGCATTCGATAATTCGTGTGACGCAAGTGACTTACCGAGTCGCATTTGATCGCTAAAGTGCTGAATCGTTATCTCACAACGCAACTACTTGTTTGAATGTTGCAAGTGTAATGCCATGCCACATTCGCAATGTTGCGACGCAACCGCATAATTTCGTGACACAAATGTCATATAGCGATGCAATTGACATGACTGGACGCATTTGATGTTTCCACGATGCAGTTGTATTTTTGCGACGCAATTGCTTATTTGCGACACACTTGCCTATTGTTTTAATAAATTTTTGTTTGATGTTTTCATGCCCTTAGTTGCTTTCCATGATGTTTTCAGTTGTTCAAAAGTGTTGATGCGATGTTCATCTTTTTGTAGAGGCAGCTTGCCCCTATCTACAAGAGGGAGAGCATACCAACCACTTTTTAGTTTGCCGATCAGTTGGGCCCGTGAGAGCGGTGACGATTGATGAGACTCGGCTTATTCTATGCTGCATTCATCCTCGCCATTCACGTGAAAAGGGGTTTGTTAATGGCGTTGTGCGAGCGATGGCATTCCGAGACCTGTTCCTTCCACCTGCCGATAGGTGAGGCTACCATTACCTTGGAGGACGTCTACTGTATTCTCCAGATTCCTATTCGAGGGGAGCGGATTGTCTATGATCCACGTCATGGCGAGCAGACCTTTCATGCCTATTACTAGGATCAGGGTGCTGGACTTGGCATTCAGGGTTACGAGATCCATTGGGATTTCCTAGCAGATCACTATGAGCGCTTTGATGCATTCTTGGCGATGATGATTGCAGGTATCTTGGTTCCTGATCGACGAGGACATGAATTTTTGATTGGTTGGGGGGACATCTTGGTCAGCATGAGGCGAGATAGGACAGTTTATGCATGGGGTCCTTACCTGCTAGGGATGTTATATCACCAACTTCACGATGTTGTATATAGGAGAGGAGAGAGTATCTCCTGTGGGACCACCCTTATGATGATCTGGGCATGGGAGCACATTGCCATATTCTGCCCTCCCATTGATAGACCACAGCTAGCCTAGGGGATGCCCTACTCCTACTACTATGCCGGTGCATTACAACAGACCCACATGGGTGAGACAGGGTGGTGGCGGCATCAGATCGATACCATGGTGACATTCATCTGGAGGCCATACCAGGATTGTGAGGCATGGGATGACGAGGATGAACATCTAAGCTTCTGCAGACAGTATCGATACCTTATTGGTAGGACAGTGCAGACATCCCTGATCATTGAGATGTACCTACCGTAGCACGTATTGAGATAGTTTGGTGAGCAGTAGGATGTGCCCATGGGGATGACAGAGTATGCCAGGTCGTCCAGAGAGTATGCATGGGGGCCGACCATCCCAGTGGCTTTTGCGACACAATAGATAGATGGGTTAGTAGCCCAGGCCTGGGGTTGGAGAGGAGGAGCAACAGATCTGGGTACGACGCCGACATATGATCTATGGTGGCAGGCACACCGACCAGTACCCTTGACAGATCATGACGGTCTGGCACCAGTTGACAGGCGGTCGGTTGTTCCACGGGTGCCATGAGTTAGACGAGGTGGTGGAGGTAGGGATGGAGGCAGAGGCTGAGGCAGAGGCTGAGGCTGAGGCAGGGATGGAGATGGAGGGTGGGGTAGAGATGGAGGGAGAGGCGGGGATGATGGAGGTAGAGGTGGAGGCAGGGGTGGAGACGGAGGAAGGGATGGAGGCAGGGGAGGAGATGGAGGGAGGGATGGAGGCAGGGGAGGTGATGATGGCGAAGATGGGCGGAGGCGACAGTGAGCTGGGCAGAGACAGGTCTGGAGGGTATGCCCACGAGTGGCGAGGGCGGAATTAGATTCCATCCCAGAGGTTGCTAAGGAGGGAGAGGGTGAGGAGCAACCCAGACATGAAGGAGAGGGCGAGGGGAGACATGAGGGGGAGCCAGAGGTGAGGGGACAGGAGGAGGCGGAGGGGGAGAGACAGGAGGAGGATGTGGAGGTGAGGGGAGAGGCAGAGGAGGATGTGGAGGTGAGGGGAGAGGCAGAGGATGCGGAGGCAGAGAGGCATGAGGATATGCCAGAGATGGAGGTGGAGGTGGTAGGGGAGGAGGAGGCAGAGGTGGATGTCATGGCACCGGAGGTGGAGATGGAGGTGGTAGGGGAGGAGGAAGAGGTGGCAAGGCAGGAGGAGGAGGTGGCAGGGCAGGATGATGATGATGATGACGAGGAGGATGATGCTATAGGTGAGGCTGAGAGACTTCTCAGATGGAAGATGGTGGAGGGGGAGGAGGAGATACCGTCCACTTCAGGGTTACCGCCAGATGCTACAGCTGATCAGAGAGTGGCCGACCTTCAGCAGAGATTAGATGCTAGCTTGGTGCAGGTCCGATCTTTATAGTCAGCACTGGAGGTCGCCAAGGTAGAGCAGGACCAAGCGGTGATCCACCAGTAGGATGCGGCCCAGTGGTGCACAGAGTTCGCGGCCTTATGCACAGGACCACTGGGAGACATGGCTCGAGAGTTCACCAGGGTGAGAACCAGATTGGGGCAGTACAGGACCCTTTATGAGCAGGCAGTGCCGCCAGAGTGACGAGATCCTACCTTGTCCCAGTCACAAACGAGGACAGGCAGTGGGCATAGATCAGGAAGCGACAGTGGTACCAAGAGCCATACCAGTGTCGGAGGGTCTACTTCCATAGGACCCACTTCGGGTCACAGGTCACACCATTCCCGCAGGCATACTCCGAGTCACCATTTAGGGCATAGTCATGGTTCCACTGGTTCAGTGCAGAGGTCAGGCCAGGTACAGCCACCGGTTACAGATCCTACTACTTCTCAGAGTCCAACAGCAGTGACCTCACAAGTGCTCTATACTGTTGAGATGATGCCTTCACTTGCAGTTTCGTCATCTTCACAGACACAAGCCACTACAGGACCACCTATTGTTTCAGCGCATGTGACAGAGTTGCCTCCGCCACATTCTTTGCCTTGAGGGGATGATGAGGGTCTACCCTAGGGGCATTTTGTATTATGACACCTTATGTATATGTTTTGAGCCTGCGAGCTCCATTTTTAGGATACTCCATGACATTATCCGGTGACTTTGTACATTTTTGAGATGATATTATATGATGATGCAGTTTTGATGCGGCCTACATGTGTTATGTGATTTTCTTTACTTTATGTATTATGAGATGCATGATGCTTAATTTATGATGCCATGTATGTCCTATGATGCCTACTTGTGATCTTTGATGCCATGATGATGCAATGCTTATTTATATGATTATGTTAATGATGTGTATGATGTATTTATGTAAAAGATGCAATGCTGATGATTATGTTAATGCAATGCTGATGATTATGTTAATGCCATGCTAATGATTATGTATATGATGTAATGCCATGTATGATGTATGTATGGACCTAATGTGATATATATGATCATGTATACACTTATGTTTTTGGATGTCACGGGATATTATCATGGGATGAACAAGAGAAGATGACGAGACCGATGAGACGAGACAACCAAATGCAAGAGGAGAAGATATGAGACCTATGAAAAATGCATGTTAATACCTAGACCCAATCCTTCAAAACCTTATTGTAGGACTTTTAATATTTATTGCTCTTAATCATCATTGGGCAGACTATTGTAATGGCCAACAAACACCGTGATATGACATAGATCAAGGTGTGCAAGGTCGTACCATTACGTCAAACAAAAATTCATAGACAAGGATGATCATGACTCATACTACGAGCGTGGTTGCCCCAGTCTTGTTGTCATAATCAACCACAAGCATAAAAAGACAAGGACAGATCATGAAACGTCGTTGCTTCTCTAAATCCTGTTTCTAGGACATCCTTGAGAAACTAGTGACATGATTGTCAAAATACAAATATAAAAATCCCTATCATGATATGTCGTTGCTTTTCTGAATCCCATAATCAGGACCTCGCTGAGAAGCTAGTAGTCATGTGTGTCAATTGTCATGCTATGTCACTGCTTCTCTAAATCCTGCTTAGTAGGATCTCGCTGAAAAACTAATAACATGATAAAAGATCAAAAGACAATTGTCAAGTGTTTGCCAAGTGTGTCTGGATATCCATTGTTCTGATGTCAAGATGCCATGTTTGATAATGTCGAAATGTTCAAATGTTTAAAGTATTGATGACCTTGAAAAATGTTGAGACTAGGTGAATTCAGGAAGGACACATCCTGAATAATGCCAATGACAAGAGGATTCGATCCCTAATGGTCGTAAGGGGTCCCTCGAAATAATGATGATGCCTAGGAAGGACACATCCTAAGGCATAAAGGACAGAGTTGGTTCTTCAGAAGGACACATTTGAAGAATACTTATGTCAGGAAGAGTGCTCTTTAGATGTCAAGAGGATCACTCAAAATTTTGAATGATGATGACGATGCCTAGGAAGGACACATCCTAAGATGTAAATGACAGAGGTTATCATTCAGAAGGACTCATCTGAAGACTAACCAAAAAGTCACAGTTTGACTGGTTTCTGATGATTTGACTTGCGTTGACCAGTTTTGACTTGTGTTTGATTATATGCTGATATTGCCTTGATGATATTAGATTGCACTGATGAGATTGTCATGTTGAATAAATGTTTGATTTACTTTGTTTCAGGGGTTTTCCCATGTGGAAATTGATTGAATATTTTTGACGTGTGTGCCAATGTAGTGCCATGAACCCTAATGGACTGACCTAGTGCGGCCTCGGGGGCTTATCAATAGATGGCCTTGCCTACGTCATACACTTAGAGACCTCGTAGTTCGACACGACCAATGACTTTGTCTTGATGAGCAAAGATTGTGTCATGATTTTATTTTGACAAACCTAAAAGGACTGGCCTAATGTCTCAGGGACTCAAGCATGAGTCTTGCCTACATAGCAAATGCGCAGAGACAACGTAGTTCAGACAGATGACAAGGACTGATTGACTTGATTGACTTTGACCAAAGATGACAGTGTGCTTGTATGCTTCGAACAGTCTGATGTTTTGCTTGGTTTTATTCAAGATATTTTATGATTTTTAGGTCTTTTTTCAGGACATTTTGCGATGTTTTTGTCTTTCTTCAGGACATTTTGCAATGTTTTTTATCTTTCTTCAGGACATTTTGCAATGTTTTTTGTCTTTCTTCAGGACATTTTGCAATGTTTTTGGTCTTTCTTCAAGACATTTGCAATGTTTTTGGTCTTTCTTCAAGACATTTGCAATGTTTTTGGTCTTTTTTCAAGACTTTTGCAATGTTTTTGGTCTTTTTTCAGGACTTTTTATGATGTTTTTGGTCTTTTTTCAGGACTTTTTATGATGTTTTTGTGATCATACAAGACATCCACTGCAGTTGCATGGTAAAATTTTTTCCCCCAGTTAGGTCTAAGACTTAGCCATTTGCAAGGAATAAGGATAGGATGCTGCTGACTTGTTAGACGGACAGTTGTCAGGACCTGATGTCAATCATTTAGCTACTATGACAGGTCGGGTAGGATGTGGTGGCGATTTGCGGAATGGTGGCGAAGATACCTTTCATCCTAAGCCAAGTTTAGACAAAGTGACAGTAGATGGCAGAGCAATGATTGATTACGCATGGCATCTATTTGCCAGGTTTTCACAATGGTACTTGTCCAAAGTGCCTGTTTACCAGGTTTTCACTATTGAACGAATCATTTTTCTCTTTACTATTTTCATGATTTTTTGATTTTTTTGGTGTCACTAAGACGCCTGTTTACCAGGTTTTCATCAAGGTGACAATTTTTATCATTTTTCAATTTTTTTGTATTTTGTGGCTGTCAACTCCATCCTCTGATGCTATGCATAGAACTTTCGGAGATGTAAACTATTGATGGGTTCTGTCAACTGTTCCCCATCTAGAGTTGCTAATTGATAAGCTTTGGAACCAAAAGAAGATATGATAATATAGGGACCTATCCAGTTTGGTTCAAATTTTCCTGGCTTTTCTCTGTCTGCTTGGTTCTTGGGGTTCTGCATTAGAACTAGGTCGCCGATGTCAAACTTTCTGACCATAACCTTTTTATTGTAGCTGCGACAAAGGTGGTTCTGATATGCTTGTAGATGATTCAATGAGTTTTGTCTTCTTTCTTCCAGCATTTCTAGCTCATGCAAGCGTGATTTTCGGTAGTCCTTTTCATTAGTGAGACCCTTCAAGGAGACTCGTAGCGAAGGAATTTCGACCTCAATGGGTAAGATGGCTTCAACGCCAAAGACTAGGGTGAATGGAGTGGCCCCTGTAGGCGTACAAATGCTAGTTCAATAGGCCCACAGAGCGGGGTTAAGTTGTATGTGCCAGTCGCGGCCAGCATCATTGACAGTCTTTTTTAATATTTTAACAATGGTTTTATTGGACACCCCAGCTTGGCCGTTTCCTTGGGGGTAGTATGGAGATGAAAAGTGGTGTTGGATATGGAATCGCTCACATAACTCACGTACGTCTTGGTTTTTGAACGGATGTCCGTTGTCAGTGATGATGGACTGTGGGAGGCCATACCGGAAAATAATGTAGTTGAGAATGAATTTTGATATTTGTTTGCCAGTAATATATGTCAATGGGATGGCTTCAAATCACTTTGTGAAATACTCAGTGGCGGTAATAATGAATTTATGACTGTTGGATGAGGTTGGGTGAATCTTACCCACGAGGTCGAGTCCCCATTGAGCGAAGGGCCAAGGAGAAGTGATCGACCGAAGTTCTTGTGCTGGAGCATGGACCAAGTCGTTGTGTATTTGACATTTGCGACAAGTCCTGACATATTCAATTGCATCTTTTTCCATTATCGGCCAATAATATCCAAGTCTCATTAGTTTCTTAGCCAGAGTAGGACCACTCGAATGAGATCCGCATATACCGTCATGTACTTCTCGTAAGGTCGTACATGCTTCATCGGTGTCAAGACATCTAAGGAGGGTATCGTCAAAACTATGGTGGTATAGGGTGTCACTAACTATGGCATACCTTGCAGCTTTTCTAATGAAGGACTTCCTTTGGTTATTTGACAGGTTTGGTGGAAGGGTTTGAGACTTTAGGTAATCGTAAATGTCCTGATACCAAGGAGAGTTGGGACCAACAAGTTCGCAAACCATTTCCGACTCTGGGATATCATATGCCGGTATCAAAAGCTGTTCTACTAAAAACTCAAATTGTGACACATTTTTAGGGATGTCCAAGAGAGAACTAATAGTAGCCATTGCATCAACTGCCTTATTCTGTACCCTGGGGATTTGTTCAAAAGAAATCGATTGAAAGTATGTCAGGAAACTGTCCACCATCCTCTTGTAGGGAAGTAACTTCTCATCCTTCGTTTCATAGTCATCATTCACTTGGTTGATTACTAGCTGTGAATCCTCGAATACAAGCAATGTCTGAATTTTCCACTTAATTGCCAGCTTGAGACCTATGACGAGTGCTTCATATTCAACAATGTTATTTGTACAAGGGAAAGTGATCCTGAATGACTTAGGAATTGAATCCCCCAGTGGTGTGATAAACAAGATTCCAGCGCCTAAGCCATGGCCCGTATGAGACCCATCAGAATACAGTTTCCATGGTGTTTCCGGTTCTGTATGAAAAATGGACTCATCGGGAAATTCAGTTACTAGTGGATGAGTGGCTTGAATCGGTGCATCTTCCAGTTGATCTGCTATTACTTTCCCTTTAATTGCCTTGTGCTCAACATATTGTATGTCATACTCACTTAGGATCATAACCCATTTTGCCAACCGGCCTGTTAATGCTGCTCGGCTTAGTAGATATTTCAATGGATCAATCTTGGCAACCAGTTGTGTCTGATGACTGAGCATATAGTGTCTTAGTTTTTGGGATGCAAAAATGACAGCGAGGCATGCCCATTCAATGTATGTGTATTTCAACTCATAGCCTATCAGTGTGTGGCTGATGTAATAAATTGCTCTTTCTTTTCCTTCATGATCATCTTGGGCCAGCAATGCCCCCAGTGCTGAACTAGTAGTTGAGATGTATAGAAGTAATGGATTTCCATGAATGGGTGGCATGAGGACTGTTGTTGATAGTAGGTAATCTTTGATTTTCTGGAAGGCCTCTTGACATTTGTCTGTCCATACAAAGGGGACACCTTTGCGCAACAGGTACTAGAATGGGTGGCACTTATCTGCCAATTGGGCTATGAAACAGCGAATAGATTGTACTCTACCCTGCAGAGTTTTGAGTTCACTAATTCCTCAGGGCGGAGGCATGTCTATGATTGCTTTGACCTTTGTCAGATCAACTTCTATGCCTCTTCGTGAAACTATGTACCCCAATAGTTTACCTGACGTGACCCCGAAAAACACACTTCTTAGGGTTTAGCCGAACTTTGTACTCTTCCAGCCTCTTGAAAATTTTGTCAAGTACCTTCAAATGATCTTTCCTTGTTGCTGATTTTGCCAATAGGTCATCTACATAATCTTCCATTATATTGTGAATCATGTCATGGAAGATCGTGGTCATAGCCCTTTGATACGTGGCACCTACGTTTTTGAGACCGAAGGGCATAACGTTCCAACAGTATGTACCCCATGGGCACGTAAATGTTGTTTTGTGCTGGTCCTCGGGAGCAATACATATTTGATTATAGCTGGAGAAACCGTCCATGAGGGATAGCATCTCATGTCCTGTAGTTAGGTCGACTATGATGTCAATGTTGGGCAAAGGAAAGTCATCGTTCAGACATGCTTTATTTAGGTCTCAGAAATCTGTACATACCCGAATCAGTCCGTTTGGCTTTGTCACTAGCACTAGGTTGGAAATCCATTCCGCATAATCTATAGACCTTATGAATCCGGCATCCAATAGTTTCTTTAACTCGGCCTTGACCAATAGAGCAACTTGAGGGTGCATTTTGTGCAACTTCTGCTTGACTGGTTTAGCATTGGGTAATAGTGGCAGATGATGCAAAACCAGTTTGGGATCCAATTCTGGCATGTCTGTGTAGGACCATGCAAAGTTTATTTTCTGTTCTGCAAAGAATTTATGAAATTCTGGTTTCTCTTCATCAGTCAATGATGTGGCAAATAGGACCATCTTGGGGTCTTCTGCAGTTGAAATGTTGTCCTCTATTGTGTCCTCAATAAGCATGGCCGATTTTTCCTGTTGCACGGGGAGAAAGTCCAGTCCTCCATCTTTGGGCACCTCAAAGAGGTTTTCACCCACAGATTCATCCTTTATTTTTACTATTTTGTCGTCAAAAGGTGCTTTTCGGTTTTCACCTAGAGACGTTTCATTTTTTACTTTATTTTTACTTTTGCGACTTGAAGACTGGAAAGTCTCGCCGAAGTATGTTGTGCAGTCTAAATCAATGGAAAATCCTGATTTGTGGTCCCCACTAGGTATGCCTTCTCATAATCCCATGAATTCAGCAATTGCTTCATCATTTTGAAATGTGTCTAGAACTGGCGGTCCTTGTTGGTCCCAATCGACTAGTTCAGGGTAAACTAAAGAGATGCCATCGTCCAGGCTAGTGAATTGGGGTGAGGATGCGGACAGCGTACAGATGGATTCAGTGATGTTGTAGATGAGGTTATCATCATCCAACTTGACATCGGACTCTACCCAATATTCTCCTTCACTAGTGTCATATTCATTATCGTAGTAAGGAGTGAAGGTTTTAGAACCCTGGTTATCAATGTCGTCTGACACTTTGGATAGATTAAACTGATGGGGTTCAGATGATGGTTGTTGTGTGTCATGGGATGTGTTAGCAGGACTTTGGCTATTTGGTGCTTGTTCAATTTTGAATGTTTTCCAAAATTGTTGTTTAGAGGTCAGTTCCCCTGGTTCGACAAACAAATCATCAAGACAACAGTCACTTAGGGATCGTTCTTAGCCAAATTCCCACTCATGGGAGTCAGTTTCGGTTAGGGTTTCCCTAGTAGTCTCAATACTGTCAGAAGCATGTACTCGCTCATTTGAAAGTCCAGAGGTACGTCGATCGTCATTTTCAAGTGATCCAAACCCTAATCCAAGATACTTCAGAGTTTGAAAAGTTTCTATGGGTTCCCTTCGACCAGTTTTATTTTTTCCAAGGCCACTAGTACCATTGTAACCTTTAGCCTTCATGATGTTGTAACCTTTGCCATATCTTTGAATTGGTAACGGAGGTAGTGTGATAGTATCCTTATGGATCCATCCTGTGATGTCAGTAAGGTCTTCATCACTCATGTCTCCCCACTTGATAAAAACTATATTCGGTGGATCCTTGAAGGTTTCTTGAGGCTCCATTTTGAAACACGGCCGACCATATATCTTTGGAGGAGTGGGTATTGTGGTTATGTTGTATGCTCTATTTAGTTTGAACTCTCCACAGCCGAGGTCCTAGATTTTGACAGTTGGTTCAGTCTTATGGGTAGTGGAAGGTGGTGGTGTGGTGAAAGACGTGGATGGAGTGGATGTGGAAGATGGCGTGAGTATGGAAGGGTCGATGTACTTGGATGATGATAAGCCAGGTGATTCTTGATTAATAGGTACTCGATTTTCAGAGATACCCCTTAAATTGGTACAATATTGAAAAGAGTCGAGGTATCTGTATATGGTTACTTCTGTGCCATCGAAAGGAAACTTGAGGCATTGATGGTATGTAGACAGAACGGCCTTTAAGGTGTGGATCCATGGACGGCCAAGTAAAATGTTATATGGTAGTTCCATATCCAGGACCTAGCAGGTGGTGTCTACAATGACCGGTCCCACTCTAATAGGTAGGGAGATAACACCCCGTGAAGAGCGTTCCTCGTCATCATATGCTTTGATCACTATGCTTTTCATTGGATCTACACACGCATCAGAGAACCCAAGAGCCTTAACCAATTTGAGGGAGCATATATTCAACCTTGCTCCGCCATCTACTAAAACCTGTCTGATTTTGTGCTTGTGGATAAAAGTTGCTATGTGTAATGTGTCATTGTGGTTGGTTTTATGTGATGAGTAGTCTTGATCGGAGAAGGTGATGTGGTGTGGCGTGGTGAGATATCCCACCATAGTTTCAAACTGATTGACATCAATGTCCTTAGGGACCGATGACTCTAGGAGAGTTTTGTCTAGGATTTCTTTGTACGCAGGATAGATACGAAGCAGCTCAAGGATAGATATTTGTGCGAGAGTCTTTCCTAGTTGGTCAATTAAGTTGAACTGACTTTTAGGTTTCCACTGTTGTGGGGTTGAGATAGGTTTTGGCTGTTTAGCAGATGAAGCGGGTTGTGATTGTTTAGCGGATGGGCCTGGTATAGTGATTTTGGCTTGTCTAGGGGGAGGTGGACCAGCTATAGTGACCTTGCCACTATGAGTAGTGGCATTACACTGGGGGGCTCTCTTGACGGTAATGGTATTGATGTACTCCTCTTCAGTTCAAACATTGTTTATGGTAGGTCCACCAAAATAGTCGTACTTGACTCAGGCAAAGTTAGCTTGATTCTGTGAACCTAGAGCGGAAGCATTAGGAGAACCATGATCCTGCAGTGGATTTTTATGGATAGTGTGATCTGAATTGGAATTGAATTGCGATCCACCCACTTCGATGGTGTGATTTTTGATAAGGTATTGTATGATGTTTTTTAGCTGTCGACAGTTAGAGGTTGTATGCCCCTTGGCTCGATGGTATTCGCACACTGCATTGTCATTCCACCATGTTGGCTTGAATTGTCCTAGGTCATAAGGTTTTATTTCTGGAAGTTTAATGACCCCATGCTGGATGCATTTCTTAAGGACTTCTTCAATAGGTTCACCTAAATTGGTGTATGTGCGACCCCTAGGGAATTGTCTTATTTGATGATATTGTCCTTGACTGTTTTGACCATTTTGATTATTTGAAGAAGTATTGGGAGGAGGTGTCAATGTTGTTGTTGGTCTATTTTGTTGTTGGACTCCTTTCAAGGCCAATACAGGACTTGCAGTCTTGGCATCCACAACACCGTCATTTGTAACATGTTTATTCTTGACCCTATATTTGTTTTTATCAGCGAGTGGATTGGTGTTCATGTTTTTAGGACCATATCTCAGTTCTCCCTTTGTGATAAGGGCTTTCTCAATCTGGACCCCCTTTTCGACCAATTCTGTGAGGTTGGTGCAACAATGTATTTGTAATGCGAATTTTAGGGGTCCTAGAAGCGTTTGGATGAACATGTCGACTTTTTCCCTTTCTGGAATGTTAATGTGACATCTACTAGCGAGGCTTCTCCATTTTTGAAAGAATGGAATAAATGTCTCGCTCGAGTCTTCTTGTGTGAGATTACACAAGCTAGTGATAGAGGTATCCATGTCAATGTTGTATGCGTAATTTCTTATGAATCTTCATTTGAGATCATCCCATGTCTGGATATCTTTTTGAGTTGAGAACCATTCAAGGGCTTGACCTGCCAAACTTTTTTTAAAAAGTCTCATCAAATATGTTGGTTCGTAGGCGATATCCATATAGTTGGTTGCAAATTCGTGAACATGTTCTATGGGATTAGTCTTGCCTCTATATTTCGTGAAGTTGGGTGACACGTATCCTGGCGGAAATGCAGGCATACGTAAGTTTGTGTCAAATGGGTATACATCCAAGTCATATGATATTTCTGATTTCTTGCCTGAAATGTACATGTTTTGCATAGTTTTCTCCATATCCCTCATTCTTGCTTTAAGTTCCTCTATGGTAGGGTCGTTTGTGTTTACGTATGTTGGATTGCCTATTACCCCATGTGTTCCTGTCTGGTGTGCGTGAGTATAGGTGTACTGTGGTGGTATGGGTTGTTGCGGTACATATGACACGTGTTGTTGGTATTGGAAGTTGTGATTTGGTGTATTTTGATGAGTATGAATGTTGGATGAGTATGTTGGTATGTGTCCCCCAGCCATGTGTGTCGTTATTTGGGGGATGTTGTGACCATGAATGTTATGATGTCCCAATGATGTCATGGGTTGAGTTATTTGGCCACCTTGTGTAAATTGTTGGTTTTGTGCAAGGGGGACATTTTTGTTTGTGCCTTGGGAGGCAATGACATTTGAATGTGTTGTCGTGTTGACATTTTGTTGTTGTCCTTGGATAAAGATACGTCCTGTGGCTCCTCTCGGAGGATTTCGTGAAGTATTACCGAACAAATTTGTCGAAGTTGTGTTCATGGTAGTAGATGTAGTTGTCAAGGGGGGATTGTGGTGACTTGATGATGCCCCCTGTGGTATTTACTGTTGCGGTGAAAAGAGGATTGGAATAATTTTCCCATGTTGTTGAGGAGCCAAGAGTGGTTCCATCCGATGGGGGTAGTGTTGTGGATGTTGTGGATGATTGTGATCCCCCAATAGATGTAGCATTTACTATATTGGCGATGTTTGGGATGTTGGACGTGGTATGCGATGTCGTTGTGGTGCCAAAAGGAATGTTGCTCATAGTATTTAGAAGTTGACCACTATGTGACATGTTATGTGCATTGTTGGCATTAGGGTCGTGAAGTGTCAAGTTTAGCGTGTTAACATCAAATCCTTGTGGTAACTTAGCTCCTTCACTTAAGAGCATAGCTATGAATCTGTCTCTGTCTTGATGAGCTATTGTTTCAGCAAGCTGATAGACCTCTGGGTCTTGTGTCAATGCCTCTATGTTTTCTTGAAGTAGTTGACCATTTTCATCTCTTTGCAAGTAGAGTTCGAATGTACTGTTTGATGAGTATTGTGTTGTCACTGGAGGTTGATCGTCTAAATTGAAAAATGGATTGTGCAATGTCCAGTTTGAGTCATGTGGAGGACTATTGACACTAAATGGGGGGTCTTGCCTAAAGTTTTCCATTTTCCTCTTTTGTTTTTGAAGTCTAGTTTCAACCATGAACTGATTTTGCTCAAATTGGAATGACAACTAAATGCAAGTATGACACTATGTGAAGTGTAAGGTTCAAAATGATGACTATAATGACTATTGTTTTTGGATTTTTGTGAATAAGGTATGCAATGTGTATGCAAATTAAGATAAGGTTATCTAAGCACTTCTAAGCTAGGACTTTGTTTTTGATTTTGACTGCTAAAGGAATTTATTGGAATGACAAGTTGACTAGGTCTAAATGACTAGTGAGTCTTCCTAACTAGACTTTTGAGTTGGAAGAAATCTCACAAAAGAGGACAATGATGAAAAAGGATGTTTGATAACTTAGTCCAAGAGGTTCTAATGTCGAAAACAATGACTTTGCAAAGGTGTGCTTAAGATTTGCCTAATCCTAAGTATGCAAGTATGGACCTAAGGACAACGTAATGCTGAATGTATGAAACAAAAAAGGAATGAGGTATGAAACCTATGGTGACTAATGTAAGCTCATAGAAAAGACTTTGAGCAATTTCAAGTTAGGTTTCTGACAGAGTCTTCTTGATGACAGTGTTTGACAAATGGTTGATAGTTGGAAGACCTCAGGTTTTGACTATGAAGTTTAAAATTTTGACAGGCAAATGCGTTACAGTTTTGCAAATGCGTCACAGTTTAGCAAGTGCGGTTCTACTTGGAAATTGCAGCTTTTAAATTTACAGATGCATCGCGATGCCTACAGATGCGGCGTTATGAGTTTCGAATGTGGTGCGACAGAGCAGTTGCGTTACAGAAAGTCAGTTGCGGTTTGACAGATGCGACACAGTTTGGTTTCAAAATGATTTTTGTGTTGTTTTGATCAAAGTTTTGATCTGTTTGATGAATGTTTTGTTTTGAATTGTGGTAAAAACTAGAAAACACTTGACAAACACAGCGTTTTATAGAGTAACCAAACACACATCAGATAAGCACGATCCTAGGTTAGGCCAGGACAGTATTCACTAGATTCCGCGTAACCGCATATCTGTAGCATGTGAATTCAGAAGCTTGGCTGCACGGGTTCCCCCTTACAATGCACTCTCTTCTCAGGCCAACCAAGCTTCCAACCCCCATGAAACTCCCATGGCGAGCTGATCACCTCTACTACAAACTGCGAAGGTGTGGATGACTTCACACCGACCGGTGCTGCGCTAGAAAATAGAAGGATTTTGGCTTACTACACAAGAGTTTTTAGTTTGGGACACCCGTTCGAGTGGCTATACATGGGGCAAGAGATTAATGACCATTAAGGTGGCACTCCAGCCTGAAGAGGTTAAGCTCAACATGGTTTAAGGGAGTACAACTTCATCTGTATGACACATCCGTACTCGCAACCTTAGGTTTTCCCTTAAGGTTTACATTTATATACTGGTTGGGGGTAGCTTGGCTTTAGCTCCGTTGCCAGTTTGAGTCATGTTGGGGTGATGAAATCCCCAGGTAGGCCCAATTTCTAGAGTTGGTAACCGTTTCTCTTGCACCCAAGATCACCCGAAAGCACAAGGGGAGAGGATACTCCGATGTACCAAGTCAGGGTAAATAAAAAATTAGAATGGGTCTGGTTTTCTGATCACAAGGTTTTCACCAAGTGAGAGCATACTCACCTACCATTCCACAACCACAGTCAAGCATAGAAGACATAATTTCTTTTTAAATGCACCAAATTCAAATGTTTGCTAATCTAGAAAAACAAACACAAAGTTTATTTATTCCTTCTTTGACATGCAAATTTGCAAACAATGAATATTAGTAGTCTGATTAAACAAAGGTCTTCGACACACGAAAGGGGATCGCCAAACACTTCAAGAAAATATTAGTAACACAAAAGATCTAATCTAATTAACATGCAGGAATAAAAACACAACAAAAAAAATTGAAAACCAGAAAACCAATAAGTAGGAAAACCCAAAAATATGAAAATCAAAATGGCAAAACCGAAAGAAAATTTTACTAGACAGATGCGGTTCGATAGGTCAAATGCATCATTCGGGTCTTCAAATGCGGCTCTAGAGATCAAATGCGTCGTTCGGGATTGCAGTTGCAGCTTGTCAGAGCGATTGCGACGTTTCTGTTAACAAGTGCGTTGCAATATTTAAAAAAAATAGTTGCATCGATCCATACCTGTACCTGCAAAACAACAGAAAACAACAAAAAATCGTACGGAAAGAAGCTAAACGGTGTCGGGTTCACCAATGTAATCAGAGGAAAATCAGATTTGTTAAAGGGGTTAGCACAAATAACATTAAAATCCTATGAAGTAACAAAGCACAATGGAAATGAAATGAAAACGAAAGGAAGTGTATCACCAAGTGTCTCCATCTTCCATGATTGACCTTCGTTACACCTTCTTGCTTGCTGGATAATGCTACCCTCAGATTCGTCTTCTTGAGCAATCTAAATGTCTAAGCCCTACAACAAGATTTGAAGGATTTGCTATGCCTATGACTCTTGCCAATGCCTATGTCTATGTCTAAAGCAAATGTCAATATTAATCAAATGCCTAAAACCTAATGCCAATAATGAAATACTACAATTGCCTATGACAATGAAATGGGAAGCTAAGTAAATGCCTATAGTAATTACGTAAAATGTCAAGATGTGTCAAAAAATGAGAAGGAAATGGCATTTTATAGAAAAGGCCATTTCGAACAGACGGATGAGATAAATCAATGAAGAGACCCTAAAACGAACGATCCAGATTTAACCTGAGAATCCCTAATTAGGGTTAGGGCAAAATCCTTAATTGAATGGTCGGAACAAAAACAGATCGACGACGGAGAATAAATGAGACAAATTAATTAGATAATGAAGATTTTTGAAAAATCAAGAAGATAAGATCGCCTTATTTGCAAGATTCGAAAAATCAAAGAGATAAGATGCTGACTGAAGATAAGATTTGGAAAATCAAGAATCTGCCCGATTGCTTGATTTTTAGAAGATTAATTACTAATTCGAATTAAAATTATTCAAATTATGGATTTCGAGAGATAATAAATAATCTTTTTCAAATTATTTATCAAAAAGGACTGCCAGTTAAGATTGACATAACATTTTAAATAATTTAATTTATTTAAAATGAGAAGAATATTAATTAGCAATTAAATAATTAAATTTAATTATTTAATTTAGCAGATAAGACTAATTAATTAAATAAATTAATCAATTTATTTAATTAAGACAATCAGTGACGTATTAAATAAATAAATTTATTTATTTATTTAATAATCAATAAGAATTAAATGCAAAAGGGGGAATTAAATAAATTGCAAAATTAATTTAATTTAAAGAAAGACTTAGACCGTTAATGACGTATTTAATAAATAAATGAAATTTATTTATTTAATAATCATGAAGAATAATTGACATGAATTAATTAAATAATTATGAATTATTTAATCAATAGTCGAATGTGGACCAAGGACATAATTAAATGACATAATTATGCTAGGACGAAAGTGGTAAAGATGAAGCTTGCAGGCCTAGGTCATTTTTAGGTGTCTACAGGTCCTTTAATTATTCTATAGTTAAATAATTATTAAAATTATTTAACTATACCATGCCACCTCCCCTATTAAATAATTAATTCAAATTAATTATTTAAGGTCTAATTTTCATCTCTCCATTTAATTAAATTGATAAATTTAATTAAATGTTCCTCTTTTCATTTTCTCCAAATACATGATTTGAATAAATTATTTATTTTCCACTTTTCCATTTCCTCCACTCCATTTTTGAATAAATAATTTAAAATAAATTATTTATGCACCACCTGGTCAAAGATGCTCTGTCATAATCCCCTATCATAACATTCATTTTTTTCATAGCTTTCATGTCTTGCATGTCTGTCATAGCTATTAGGCATCATAGTTGTTGGCGTCATAGCTGTTGGCATCATAGCTTTTCCATGCATGGCATATTTTTGGTGCATCAATTCTAGACCATTGATCTTGGCATCTTTTCTGAGACTTAATATCAACCATCCATTTCATAACATCCCTATCATGCATTCCCATCCATTGATCTTGCAATCTTTCTGGAAGATTAATCTCAGTTGTCCATTCAATGGGTTATCTATAAAAGCAACCTTCCTTCTCCATTTTCACCTTAACAACTATTCTTCTCCAACTTTCTACTTACAATTTGCAGGTATTTTCCCCTCTTTGAAATAATGCAGTTCATCACATTGTGCCAAAGAAATTTAATTTTAAAATATGCCCCAGTGAAAGAAGAATGATGATGAGGGTTGTGTATGCCCCCTCGAGAGGACAGGTGAGTTCAAACAATATGAGTGTGCTCTTGAAATGGATGATAAGATAGAGGATGAAGGATAGAAGAAGTGTTAGCTTGGAAGGGGATGGATATTAGCATGGAAGAGAAAGGAGGATGAAGATGTAAAGCTAGATGAGAAATGACAAGGGAACCAACTTTCATGCTTACATTTTTATATTTATCATCATTGGGCAGATTATGGTAATGGCGAACAAACATCATGATATGATGTAGACCAAGGTGTGCAAGGTTATATCATCACGTGAGACAAGCAGTCACATACAAGGATGATCATGACTCATACGAAGAGAGTGATTTCCCCAATATTTTTGTTATAATGAACCACAAACAGTAAAGATAGGCAAGACAAATCATGAAATGTCATTGCTCCTCTAAATCTTGTTGTCAGGAGATCCTCGATGAACTAGCATCACGATTTCCAAAAGATAAAACAAGCATCATAAAATTAAATGCCAAGTGGTTGCCAAGTGTCTAAATGTCAAAATGTCAAGTTTTTCAAGTTTTTCAAGTGTGGTGGAATGTTGGATGTCTTGGTGTCAAAATGCTAGGGTTGACGATATGAAGATGCTAGATTGGTGTTGAGTTCAAGAAGGACACATCCTAAATGATGTCAATGTCAAGATTGTCAAATTTAGGAAGGAAACATCCTGAATGATGTCGATGCCAAAGTGATGCCAAATTCGGGAAGGACACATCCCCAATGAGGTCAATGTCATCATGTTGAATTGATGTCAAGTTTAGGAATGACACATCCTAAACTATGTCAGTGTCAAGATTGTCGAATTTAGGAAGGACACATCTTGAATGATGCCAATATCAAGAGGAATGTATCTCAAATGTCATGAGAATCCTCAAAATTCTAGATGAATATGACGATACCTAAGAAGGACACATCGTAGGGCATAATTAAATTGTGGGCTACCCTTTAGAAGGAAACATCTGTAGAGTAAGCAATATTTGACTAGTTTGACTGATTTTGATATGCCAAGATGATTGTCATACTTGATTGACAGATTGTAGAAGTTTGCTTGGGTAGATTGTTCGTTGAAATTTTGACAAAGACCATGATAAATTAAAAGACTATTTCATGTGTGTGAGAAAATTGTGCAATGAACCCTAATGGACTGACCTAGTGTGGACTCAAGGGATCATCGACAGATGGCCTTGCCTATGTCATACACTCAGAGACCTCGTAGTTCGACATGATTAATGAATTTGTCTTGTTTACCAAAGATTGAGTCATGATTTATTTTGACAAACCAAATAGGACTAACCTAATGTCTTGGGGGCTCGAAGATGAGCCTTGCCTATGTAGGAAGTGTGTAGAGACAACGTAGTTTGACTATGACAAAGCTAATCAAGACTTGAACTGACATGACTGTGTTGACTAACATGAATCTATCTTTTAGAATTTTTATGTTTTCTTCAGGGTGTTTTTTGATATTTATGTCTTTTTTCAGGAAATTTTTTATTTTTTGGTCTTTTTTATGGACATTTTTTTATTTTTAGGTCTTTTTTCAAGACATTTTTGATTTTTAGGTCATTTTTAGGACATTTTATGATTTTAGGTCTTTTTAGGACTTTTTTAGGAATTTTTCAATTTTTAGGTCTTTGTCAAGACATTTTTTTAATTTTTAGGTCTTTTTTTAGGACATTTTATGATTTTTAGGTCTTTTTTCAGGACATTTTTTTGATTTTTAGGTACTTTTTAGGACATTTTTCAAATTTTAAGTATTTTTATAGGACATTTTATGAATTTTAGGATCATGTGTGGTACCCACTGCAGTCTCATGATGAAATTTTTCCCCTAGTCAAGTTGAGAATGAGCCAAGCAAAATGGAATGTAAAGAAAAGGCATGACTAACATGGACAATGGATAGTATGCAAGACTTGATTTCAACCATTATTAGCCATGGATGGAAATGTCATTATGCCACAGTGAAGTGTTATGATGAATCTCAGAAAGAGTATGTTCATTAGGGACAAAGGTAAATAGAGTGACAGTAGATGCCGCAACAATGACTAACTACACATGGCACTTGTTTGCCAGGTTTTCACCATGGTACTTATCCAAAGCACCTGTTTACCAAGTTTTCACTATTGGATGAATTATTTCTCTTTATTTTTGTCATTTTATTCATCATTTTTTTAATTGGTTTTTGAGCAGGCTTTCTAATGCTATGCATAGAATTTGTGCAAATGTAAATTGTTGATTGGCTTCGTCAACTGTTCACCTTCAGGAGTAGTTTACAGATATGCTCCAGAACCAAATGATGCTATGATGACATAAGGGCCCAGCCAATTTGCCTCAAATTTTCCTATCTTCTCCCTATCTGACTAATTCTTGGGGTTCTGCATGAGAACTAGGTTGCCAATGTCAAACTTCTGAGTCATCACCTTTTCGTTATAACATCGGCAAAGATGATTTTGGTATGCTTGTAAATGATTCAATGCATTGTGTTTGAATTCATCAAGCATTTCTAACTCATGCATTCATGACTATCTATATTCTTCATCAGTAATGAGGCCTTTCATGGAGACTCACAAAGATGGAATTTTGACCTCTATGGGCAAGATGGCTTTAGCTCCGAAGACAAGGGTGAAAGGAGTTGCACTGGTGGGGGTACAGATGCTCGTGCAATATTCCCACATAGCAGGGTTGAGTTAGATGTGTCAGTCACGATTGACATCATTGATGGTCTTTTTGAGGATTTTGATAATGGTTTTATTAGATGCCTCAACTTGACCATTTCCATGTGGGTAATAAGGGGTGGAAAAGTGGTGGCTAATATGGAAATGTTGACATAATTTATGGACCTCATGATTTTTGAAGGGACGGCCATTATCTATGATGATGGATTGTGGAATTTCATACTGACAAATGATATAATTGAGGATGAATTTGGATATTTGTTTGTCGGTAATGTAAGTGAGTGGAATGGCTTCGAGCCACTTAGTAAAATAATTAGTGGTGGTGATAATTAATTTGTATCCATTGGAGGATGTAGGGTGGATCTTTCCCACAAGATCAAGTCCCCATTGTGTGAAAAGCCAAGAAGAAGTGATCGACCTCAACTCTTGTGCTAGAGCATGAATCAAATAACTCTGAATCTGACATTGGAGACATGTTCTTATGAATTCTAGTGCATCCTTTTCTAGTGTTGGCCAATAGTACCCAAGTATCGTAAATTTTTTAGCTAAGGTTAGGCCACTCGAATGGGACCCACATATACCCTCATGTACTTCCAATAAGGTCATTTCTACTTCATTAGTGTCAAGACAATGGAGAAGGGTATTTTTGAAGCTATGATGGTAAAGGGTGTCGCTGATGATGGTATAACGTGCAACTTTGCAGATAAAGGACTTCCTTTGGTTATTGGAAAGGTTTTGAGGAAGGATCTACGAATGAAGGTAGTAAAAAATGTCTTTATACTAGGGGGAACTAGAACCAACAAGCTCACAAAACATTTCTGATTTAGGGACATCATAAGCTAGAACCAATAACTGCTCAGCCAAAAACTCAAATTGTGGCACATTGCTAGGAATATCAAGCAAAGATCCAATTGTTGCCATAGCATCAACAACCTTGTTCTATGTTCTTGGAATGAATTCAAAGGATAGCTTGTGAAAATATGTCAGAAAATTGTCAACCATCCGCTTATAAGGCATTAGCTTCTCATCTTTTGTTTCATACTCATCATTGACTTGTTTTATAACTAAGAATCATCGAGGCCCTGTAGAATCTTGATTTTCCACTTGATAGCCATTCAGAGTCCTGTAATTAGTGCTTCTTTCCATGTTATTAGTGCATGGAAATGCAATGTAGAATGACCTTGGGATGGAGTCTCATTGTGGAGTAATGAATAATATTCTAGTTCCTGATCCATGATTAGTATGAGATCCATCAAAGTATAATTGGCAAGGCTATTGGGATTCTGTGTGAAATACAAACTCATATGGAAAATATATTGTAAGAGGATGATTATCTGGTATTGGTGCGTCTGTGAGCTAGTCTACTAGTACTTGTCCTTTGATGGCTTTTCACTTGACATATTGAATATCATATTCACTAAGGATCATGACCCATTTTGTTAAACATCCTATCAATGTTGCTCGACTCAAGAGGTACTTCAAGGAATCGATCTTGGCTACCAAGTATGTATTATGGTTTAACATGCAATGCCTTAATATTTGGGCTGCCAACACAATTTCCAAACAAGCACATTCAATGGGTATGTAATTTAGGTCATACCCCAACAGTGTTCTACTGATATAATATATGGTTCTTTCTTTCTCTTCATAGTCATTTTGTGCTAGTAATGCCCCCAGTGCCGAAGTAGTTGTAGAGATGAATAGAATTAATGGTTTTTCTTGGATAGGAGGCATGAGAACTGGAGGTGACAATAAGTACTGTTTTATCTAGTTAAATGCCTCCTAGAATTTATCAGTCCACACAAAGGAGGTCCCTTTGCATAGGAGATATTGGAATGGTTGGCACCTATCTGCAAGTTGAGCAATGAACCATCTAATAGATTGAAATTTTCCTTGTATCATTCTTAGTTCACTGACTCCCTTCAGAGGAGGCATATCCAATATAGCTCTGACTTTAGCGGGATCAACTTCAATGCCTCTATGGGAGACTATGTATCCCAACAACTTGCCTGATGTTACACCAAAAACACACTTTTTTGGGTTCAACCGGGCCTAATATTCTTCCAGCCTCCTGAAAACTTTGTCTAATACTGAAAGATTCTCTTTTCTTGTCAATGACTTTACCAAAGGTCATCCACACAGTCCTCCATTAATGTGTGTATCATGCCATGGAATATTGTTGTCATTGCCCTTTTATATGTAGCGCCTACATTTTTAAGACCAAACGACATTATAGTCCAATAGTATGTACCCCAAGGGCATTTGAAAGCAGTTTTATGTTGGTCTTCAAGGGAAATATAGATCTAATTATAATCAAAGAAATTATCCATAAGGAACATCTCATATCCAACTGTAAGGTTCACAATGATGTAAATGTTTGACAAAGGAAAATCATCTTTAGGGCATGCTTTATTGAGATATCAGAGGTCTGTGCATATGCAAATCTTTCCAGTATACTTGGTGATAGGGACGATGTTGGATATCCATTTTAGATAGTCAATTGACCTGATAAAACCTACATCCAACAATTTTTTGAGTTCAGCTTTAACCAACAATGCAACTTGCAGGTGCATTTTTCTCAAATTTTGTTTTACTGGCTTGGAATCTAGCAGTAATGGAAAATGATGTAAAGCTAACTCAGGATCTAACCCTGACATTTCAGCATAAGACCATGCAAAGTTTATCTTGTGTTTCGAGGAGAATTTTTGAAATTCTGGCTACTCAACTTCTATCAATGATGTCGCAAAGAGAACCATTTTGGGGTCCTCCACAGTAGCTATATTAACTGCTATGGTGTCCTCGACAAGAATTGTTAATTTTTCTCTATCTATAGGGAGAAAGTTTAATCCTGCACCCCTGAGCACCTCAAGGAGGTTTTCACCCTTGGATACATCATTTATTTTTACTATTTTTCCATCTGAAGGTGCCTGCTGGTTTTCACGTAGAGATGTGTCATTTTTTGTTTTATTTTTATTTTTAATTTTGCAACTAGAGGATGGCGCAGTCTCTCCAAAATAAGGAGCACAATCCAAGTCAATGGAAAATCCAACTTTGTGATCCCCATTTGGAATGCCTTCACCTATCCCTATAAATTCTGCTAGAGCCTCATCATTTTGAAAAGTTTCCATTGCTAGTGGGCCTTGCTGGTTCTAGTCAATTAGGTCAAGATAAACTAAGGATATTCCATCATCAACATTTTCAAATTGAGGGGATGACATGGAGAGCATGTAAATGGACATCGAGACATTGAAAATGAATTTTTCATCATCTGGCTCTATGTCAGATTCTATCCAGTATTCTCCTTCACTTGTTTCATACTCACTAGTGAAGTAAGGGAAAAAGGGAGTAGGATAAGGGGTAGGTTCAGTAATGGAAAGTGATGGTTCAAGTGATTCCACATAATGGTCATCAATTTGGGGTGACTGGATAGGTACGTTGAGGCTAGGATGAATGGGAATAGAATATGATATGGACTTGACATCATTTGGTGTTGTATCGATCTTGAACATTTTCCAAAATCATTCTTCAAATGTAGGTTCACCAAGTTCAAGAAATAATTTGTGAAGGAAGCAGTCATGTGAGGATCGATGAGAGGAAAATTCCCATTCGTGAGAGTTGGTTTCAGAGGAGGTGTCCTCAGTTGTCTCAACATAGTCTAAAGCATATACTAACTCACATGGAAGCATAGTGGTACTTGGAACGCCAAATTCTCATGGACCTAACCCTAACCCAAGATTTTTTGGTCTTTCTACAACTAATAATGGCTAACACCTTCCATTCTTATCCTTTCCAAGACCACTTTTTCCTTCATAGCCTTTTTTCTTTTATCATGTTATATCCTTTTCCATATATGGCTACTGGCAAGGGAGTCAAGTCATGTGGTTCTTTATAAATATAGGATAGTGTATCATTTGTGTCCTCTTGACTCATTTCACCCCACTTAATGAAAAATGTATTTGGAGGAACCCTGAAAATTTCTTTTGCTTGTATTCTAAAGCAAGGTTTGCCATAGACCTGGGGAGACTTGGGCATATTTGTTATGCAATAGGCTATATTTAGCTTGTACTCTCCACATCCTTGGTCCTGAATTCGGAAGCTTGGGTCGATGCTTGGGGTGATAAATTAAGTGGTGGGTGTTATGGAAGTGGTCATGGTGATTGAAGAAGAAAAAGTGTATGTGATGGATGAAGAAGTGGAAGGCTGCACGAGTGTTGATGGGTCAATGAATTTGGAAGACAAAGATGTCAAAGCTTCCCTATTGATAGGAACTTGATGCTCTGGTACAACGCATAAGTTGGTAGAATATTGGAATGAATCAGGGTCTCCATATATAGTAATCTCAATGCATTCAAAAGGAAACTTCAAACATTGGTGATATGTGGAGGGAATGGCTTTCAACACATGGATCCAAGGTCGACTTAGTAAAATGTTGTATGGAAGGTCCAAATCTAGAACTTGACAAGTGGTTTCGACAATGGCTGGCCCAATCCGAATTGGGAGTGTAATTACACCCCAAGAGGAACGTTCATCATCATATGCCTTGATAACAATTCTTTTTGTGGTGTCTACACAAGCATTAGAAAAGCCTAGTGCCTTGACCAATTTTAAGGAACATATATTCAGTCCTGCTCCGCCATCTACTAAGACTCATCTGACCTTATTTTTATGAACAAGAACTTCGATATGAAGGGCTTCAAATTGGTTGACATCAGTATCTTTTGGAATGGAGGATTCTTGCAATGTTATATCTAGGATGGCCTTATGGGCAGGTGAGATGCATAACAACTCAAGGATAGAGATTTGGGTGGGTGTTTTACCAAGTTGGTCAATAAGATTAAAGTTTCCTTTAGGTTGGGACTACTTGTTCTATGGGTGCAATTGTGGCTATGAAGTAGACAGGCTAGCTATTGTTACCTTTGGTTTTCTAGGGGGAGGAGGGCCAACTATGGTGACCTTTTTGCTGTAGGTAGTGACATTGCATTCAGGGGCCTTTCTGATGGTGACTTTGTAGACATGTTCATCAGTTGTTCTATTGTGATGTATGATTGGTCCTCCAGAATATTAATATCCAATATGGACATGGTTGGCATGACTATTGTTATTTGTATGTGATGTAGGGTTTCTAGAACCATGATCCTGTAATGGGTTTTTATGTATTGTATGATCTACGTTAGAAGCAAACTGTGGTCCACCGACTTCAATGATACTCTTTTCAATAATGTCTTGTACCATATTTTTCAATTGTCTACAGGAAAAGGTTTTGTGTCCTTCTATTTAGTGATAATCACAAAATGCATTATCATCCCACCAAGATGGTTTAAACTGCCCAGGGTTGTATGGTTTTAGGTCCTCAAGTGTGATGACACCATTCTGAAATCATTTCCTGAGAACTTCTTCAATAGGCTCACCCAAGGGAGTGTATGTATGTCCTCTAGGGAATTTTTTGGGTTGTCTAGGCTATCTTTGAATTTGATTGTTTTGATTTCCTTGGTTATTCTGATTTGTTTGGACAACATTAGCAGCATAGGTTTGTGTCATCATCTATGTGTTTTGTGGTTGTGTCTCTTTTAGAGTAATCATAGGACCCATAGTGATGACAACCTTAGCATCGACTACACCATCATTGGTTACATGTTTGTTCTTAACCCAATATTTTTTTTGTCAGCAAAAGGAGGGTTTGCATTTGTGTTTTTGGGACTGTATTTTAGTCTTCCTTCAACAATAAGGGCTTGCTCAACTTGGACACCCCATTAACCTAGGTCCGCAAAAGTTGTGCAACAATGAACACACAAGCCATTTTTCAGTGGGCCTAATAACGTTTGTACGAACATGTCAATTTTTTCCTTTTCAGGTATGTCTATATGATAGTGACTCACTAGACCCCTCCATTTTTGAAAGAATGGTAAAAGGGTTTCACCTGAATCTTCTTGTGTGAGCTGGCATAAGTTGCTAATGGAGGTGCTTGTGTCAATGTTGTATGTGTAATTTTTCATGATTTTTTCAGCAAGTTCTTTACATGACTGTATTTCAGGTTGCAGTGTATAGAACCATTCCAAGGTTGTGTTAGTGCCATTTCTGGTTTTCTCATTGTCTAGTTGTGTACTCTGGATTTTTATGATAAAACTTTAGCTATGGGGTGTTTCTCATTTTGGCACATGGGACAAGTGGGCTCCCACAAGGGTTGAGCTCGACGTGTTTGAATTCACTTCTGGTGGGTGTTTCTCCCTCTGGTTCTATTAGAACTATAAAATTTTGCAAATTTTCATAGTCAATTGCATCGATGAGTGTTCAAATTGAGCCCTTGTCATTAGCATATTGTCCCTTCCTCATATTGCCTCACTTATATTTTGTTGTGTGATCCATTTGAATCCATTGTGTCATGCATATTTTTCATTCTGGTTCATGTTGACATACGTACCCAATTGTCTCCCTAACTTGTGTATGTTCCACTATTCTTTGTTGTAGGTTGTCGGTGAGACATTCCTCTTGTTGTGGCAGCGGCAGGAACCCTTATCAGCTTATCTTCTGGCTATCGGGCTAGCCTCTTTCTGAGTTTCTGATGTCTCGGCGACAGGTGCATTTTATATTCTATTGGCATATATTTTGTATTGCGGTGGGAGGTCTTGGCAAAGGGGTTGGGTCTTCCTGACATGATTTAAAGTGGCACTCAGCAAGAGTTCTCTCTTCTCTTGGCAACCTAACATGCTCAGTTGTTTCGGCATAACTTTTCACTCTACATAACGTCTCATCGAGGATTTCATGTTATGGCGATAGGTGGACTCTGTCGGCAAGAGAACCATTTCGTCTTGGCGAATGTGAATGACCTCAGATGATTTTCGGTGAAGTAAGGCATTCTCTACATAACATCTCACCAAAGGTTGAATGTTATAACGACGTGAGAGTTTTTTCGGTGTAGGGATGGCAGTGTCTTTGCGATACATAATGGCTCAAAGTTTTTGGCAAAGCAATGTGATATCTACAAAGGGTCTCCCTCAGATCAGTAAGCTACAACGATAGTGAGTGAATGCAGGGGAATCAATATAGAAGGTCATAAGTCTCAGCGACATATAAAGAATGAGGTGGGTTTTTGGTATAATTCCACGATCTATATGACATCTCACCGATGACCTCAGGCCATAGCGACATCTCATAAGGGGTTTCTTTCAAAGGCTCATCGGTGAGATTTATTTTCTTCAGTGAGATGTCTCTCCAACCTTGGCTTGTCCCACCGATTATGTTAAACCTTCGGTGTGACTCCCTTCGGCCACGGTATCTTCACCACGATGTCTGGCCGACCTGGCCAACTCTTGCCGACTATGATGAGCGTTCGATGCAACATATGATTTTTAGACTGTGGTTTCCCCAACCTCTTTATGTCTTGCCGACGGTGGTATCCTGCTTCAATGGCTAATGGAGATTTAAAAGGCGACCGTCTGATCATGGACGATCAACGGCCCAGATTCAATTTCACATGTTTTAGGGTTTCTGTTATGTTCGCGCATGAAATCCTGGAGCATTCATGGTGACAGATGGAAGGTTGTTGGATCTGCCAAGCCAACATTCATGGCGATGGCTCTGGGACAAGGATGACGTGGCTCGAGTATGGGCGCCTGGATTTAGCGGTGGATTTGATACTAATTGCCTAGCTTCTCTCGTGCGGGAATGTATTTCCTGTAGCAACCTGACCAGTGGCATTTATGAGACTAGGGAAGTTGTTGAGGGTCATAGTGAGAGTTTTTATTGGTCATGATGTAGTTGGGGTCTGACGTGGCGTATTGATGTAGCTTTGAGCTGGATGGCGATCCCTAGACTGTTTAAAAGGAATTTCTGAATCAGATTTTGAGGTCTAGGGTTACAGTCTATAAATTGTAAGGTTCTTGGATGCATACCAAAACCCAAATGTATTTGCTTAGGTCTTTGAGTCTCTCCTTTGGATTGTACATTTGAATTGTTAATGAAACTGATCAAGGATCATTCCATTAGCCTTTGTAATACTTTCTTGCATTGTTTGTTTTGATAATAGCTCATGTTCAAGGAACAGGTTAAATTGCTTTCATCATCTCAAAAATTTATATGTATGATTGAAGGATTTGATAAGTAGTCTTTAAGATCTGATCACTAGCTGTGGGATTAATAAGGATAGTTTCACATAGGCTTTATTTGTCCAAATAATCATTCCTTCTGTTTGCAGATTGTCTTGGCTCCTAGCCCAATGGATATTGGCACTGATATGATATATTCTATTTGTCTTTAGGGTTTTAGTTATCTTGCTTAAGAACAATCATCCAAATTAATGTTTCTAGTCCCATGAATGATATATTTGTGTTGAGTTTCATTCTCTGTTAATTTTTCTTTCTTATCCAACAATTTTCCATCTTTTGGATGAGTGTGTACACTTTAACCATACCCGAGAATGCATCTGCTTAGTTTTATTTGAAGTCTTGTAAGAGCATGCAATGGTTGCTTACAAGAAATCTCAAAGTGTGCTTAAGGAACACCCTCTTGGGTCTTGCAGAGCCCGAAGTGAAGGAGAATGCAACAACTAGGTATTGCATCTCGTTAGTTGGCCACTTGTCTAGCAAGCATACAAGCATTAAGTGTGGCGAGCTCATATTGCTCAGACCTGCTGGTTAGTTGTGAGAACAACCAACAGGTTGGTCCTACAAGGATTTTAGGAAAGAGTCACATTAGATATGTGTGGTCATGAGCAATATCCACTCAACTTGTTACGAACTCTCTTATATGGTCAAGTGGATTTTTTTACCCTTGTATTTGTTGAAATTTTGAGCCACATAACCATGTGGAAATGGTGGCATGTACAATGTTGTATCAAAGGGATATAGACATAAGTTTTATGGAATTTTCATCTTCTTGTCAAAGGTTTTCATATTTTCCATCTATTTTTGAAGGTCATCCACTTTTGCTAGCAAGATGTGTACAATGGGATCATTGGTTGCCTAAAATTAAGCTATGTTCTAAGTAGGTGTTTTCTGATATTGCCAGTTGTGAGTGGGAATTTGTTGTTGAGTATGAATCTAGGATGAGTATGTGGGAATATGTGATCCAGCCATGCTTGTTTGTATTTGAGGTATTTGAAATCCCTGGCTCATTTGATTGCCAAAGTTATACATTTTTTGCGTCATTTGAGTTCCTTTTCCTTGTTGAACGAATTGTCCATGTAGCATGTTGGTGTTTGTTCCTTGGAAGTGTCCATATGGTATGTGGATATTCTATCCTTGTCCATGTGAGATATTCATATTTTGTCCTTTCCCATGTGGGATGTTCATATTTTGTCCTTGTCCATGTGGGATGTTCATATTTATTCCTTGTCCATGTGGGATGTTTAAGTGCGATGATGTATTAATGTTGTGTTGAGGGACTTGAATGAAGACTCATCATGGGTTTCCTCCAAAGGGATTAAATGAGATTCCATCATAAGGATGTGATGAATATTCCCTCATTGTCATAGATGAAGATCCTAACATAGGGTTTGTGGGATTTTCTCCCATTGATGTGGACCCAACAATTATTCCTATCGTTTGTGATGATGATGTGGACATTGTAGGCATGGACATAGTAGATGTTCCTCCAATATATGTTGTATTAGTTGAGGTGGAGGTGTTTTGACTTGTGGTTCCACTAGATGTCACATTAATGGTGTTAGTAGAAACTTGTGTGGTGACCACAATGTTATTGCTATTGGGGGAATTATTCGTGTTTTGATGAGATGTCATGGTTTGTGTCGCGTTGTCCAAAGAAGAAGGTCTTATGGTATTAATGTCGAATCCTTTTGGTAGTTTTGCCACTTGGTCCAAAAGCATAGCAAGGTATATGTCAGGATCGTTCAAGACCAATTCTCTTACAAATGAGGCTATGTTAGGATTTTGAGCAGTAGTGTCTAAATCCTCAGCTAGTACTTGTCCATTTTGGTCTCTCTATATGAATTGTTCAAAAAGTGGATTTTGAAAGGAAGTTGACATGCTCATGGATGATTGTACGTTCAAATTTCCAAATGGGTCATCATAAATCTAGTCATTAGGATTAGTGTTGGTTTTTGTGTTGTTGTCAAAGTCTTATCCAAAGTCTGCCATTTGTCTTTTCTTTCTTTGAAGTCTTGTTTCCACCATCAAGGAAATTGCTCAAATGAAGATGAAGACAATGCAAGAATGACTCTAGTCTATGTTTTTGTCTTTTTGTTTGATAATGGATGACAACACAAAGAGATGATAATGAAAGTATGCCCAAAGCCAAGGTGACTAGGATGACGATGCAAAAAGATGATAATGCAAGTATGCCAAAAGCAAAGGTGACTAGGATGACAATGTAAAGAGATGATAATGCAAGTATGCAAAAAGGAAAGGTGACTAGGATGGCAATGTTGCCTTGGATGCCAATGTTGATTAGGAAAATGACAATGTGGACTAGGAAAATTGCAAAGTCAAGGTGCAAAATGAGGACTAATGAGGGAACTAATGCAAGGTATAGGTTCAAAATGACAACTAGGATGAATGACATTTTTGGATTTTTTGGGAATAAAGTATGCAAGGTAGGAACTAAAATGAATATAATTTTTTTAATCTTTGTTTTCGATTTTAGTTACCAAAGGAATTGTTGAAAATGACAAAGTGACAAGGTCAAGATGACTAGTGAGTTTTCCTAATGAGATTGTTGAGTTGGAAATACTCACAAAAAGGACAATGACTGAAAATAGAAATGAATGACGAAGTCCAAGATAACCTAGTTTCAAAAGCAATGATTTTGAAAATTGTGATAAGGTTGGCCCAAGCCAAAGTATGAAAAAATGAAAAGCTATGGTCAAGCTAATGCCATAAATTATGATTATGAAGCCTAATGTGTGCAACTAAAATTTGAAAGATTAAACCTATGGTCAAGAATACAAACTAATGGTTGAATAATGAGGATTTTGAGCAATTTCAAAGCTGATTTTTGACAGAGACCTCTTAGAAAAAAAATTTGACAATAGCCTAAGAGTGTTTTTTGATGCTTTGCTAAAAATTCTGAGTTGTCTGAGGTCAATTGTTTGTGCCCAAATTTGTGAATGTTGTGTATATTGTTTGAAAATCCAAAAAGAACTTAACAAGCATGATGTTTTATTGTAAGAAAACACACATAAGACAAGCACGATCCTAATAGTCCAAGCATTTGTATACTTGGTATAGCCCACCAATATACCCTAGATTGGTGTTGAACACCTCTCCTTCTCGAGAGTAGATAGATTAGAATTTTGACGGCACTAGCTCCCCTCCATGGCACTCACTTCTATGGGCACACCAGCTTCATATTTTTGGGTAGTCACTTCCCAAGAATTACTATCTCTACTCAGGTGAGTCAGTAGTGAGTATCTTCGGGCATGATATTGTACCCTACACTATACCAAGCATTGGCTGAAAATGGTTGGCTTCTAAAACAATAAGTGTCTAGTAAGGGCATCCATTTGAGTGGCCACACATGGGGTGAGAGATTAATCACCGATTAGGTGGCACTCCATCTTGAAGAGGTTACGCTCAACAAGGTTTATGGGAGTACTACTCCATTTTTGTGACACATTTGAACTCATGGTACTTGAACTTTTCTCAATTACCCATTTTATATATTGGCTGGAAGTGGCTTGGCTTTAGCTTGTTACTGATTGGGTCATCCCTTAAGGTGAGTACTTTTTCCCTTAAGGCACACCCATTTCTAGAAATAATAACCATTTCTCTTGCACCCAAGATCACTTGAAAGTGCAAGGGGAGAGGATAATTCAATTATTAAGTCATGAGGGTGAAAAAAAGGTGGGTCTAGTTTTTTGATCACCTATTTTTCACAAGGTGAGAGCATAATCACCTACCACCTTCAAGCATAGTCAAAAATAATCAAGCACATGTTCATTATAATGCACCAATGGAAGTTTTTTCTAAACTAGAAATCACAAACACATTGTTTGAGAAATGAGTCTTCGACTAACAAAGCTACAAAACCACAATTTAGTAGTTTTATAAATTTCCTGGACCAATGAGAACGCTGCAAAAAACTTAGAACAAGAGATTAAAAACAAAAATAAAAGTTAGTAAATAACTAAAATAGAAAATCAAGAGACTAAACTAAACTAAGAAAAGGAAATCAAAGAAAACTAAAAACTAAGAGTTCAATTTTTTTGTTGCTCCAAAAGAAGCAGTTTCTGGGAGCCCCACTCCAAAGCCACACACTACAAATAGAAGATTAGTAAACCAAAAAAAAAAATTGAATGAAAACAACAAACTAAAATAGTGATAAATTTCTCAAAACTAAACAAAATTTTTAACTATAGATATCTATGGAAAGCTAAGACATAGACCTTCAAAACCCATAAATTGTTTTGCGAAATCTTGCAAGAAAAAAGTGTTATAAACAAAAGAAAATTTGGGTCTTAACAACTAAATCTTAAAAGCTATGATCATTAAAACATCCATAACTTTCTCATATCTTAACAAAATTTTAAACCATTTGAAGTTCCAGAAAGTTGAGAACAAGGCCTACAAAACATAGATAATAGTTTTAAAATATTTTATACTCTCATTTTTCTGTGCTTAAAAGAATATGATGGGATTTCATATGAATTCTTGGCTGTAACCTGCAAAACAACGAAAATAAACAAGAAAACACAAATTTCTCTACAAAATTACGGGTTCACCAATGTGAAATGGGGTCAGAAATCAAATAGCATAGACAAAGTGACAACCAACACTTCTAAACTATTAACCTCATCCAAACAAGAGAAAACAATGAAAGCATAAGGAAAATAAAACATCAAATCAAAATACTCCCCATGCTTGAATTTGAATCACTTCTCTTGCTCTCCTATTTCTCTTTTTGCAAATATTCCCTTAGATTTGTAGTCTAACTTGTGCAAATACCTACAAATTGTAAGTAGAAAGTTGGAGAAGAATAGGTGTTAAGGTGAAAATGGAGAAGGAATGTTGCTTATAGACAACCTTTTGAATGGATGACTGAGATGAATCTTCTAGAAAGATTCCAAGATCAATGGATGGGAATGCATGAGAGGGATGTTATGAAATAGATGGTTGAGATTAAGTCTTGGAAAAGATGCCAAGATAATTCATGGTAATTATTTATCCACTAAACATTCATTTCACTTCACCTACTTCCCCCATTTCACACACATCCACTCACATCATAGAAATGGATCAAAAAATCATAGCTCAAGAAAAGAATAAAGGAAAAGCTCCAATGAACTAGATATATTTAAAAGAAGATAAAAAATAAAAATAAAGAAAATAAGATCAAGAAAAGTCCCATAGCTAAAATAAAAAGCTATTAGACAAAACATAAATAAAATTCAAAAGTGAAAATGAGAAAAAGTTGATATCAAAGTATGCCTCTCCATTAAAATCACTGGGGGCATCTATCATGGAAAAAATTCAAACAAAGTTCCTATTGATCCAAGGTCTATATCCATGTCACTCTCACTCATACCATATACTTTATTCCATCCATCCATGTTCACATATCCATTATATCCCTCCATTTGTGATTTCTTTCAATGTATCTTTGACAAAAACTCCTTCTTGTACTCTAGCTTGTTGGTTACCCAAGTTCCTTTACGGCTGAGGCCTCATGGACCACATAGTGTGCAAATTAGGGATCCTACCATAACCTCTTTCATTCTTCACATCTATCATCCTTCATATCTACCACTCATATTCATCATCCCAATTAGGTCCTTTCATCCAACACAGTCATCCACACAAGATCAGGGCATCTTCAAGGCAGTCCATTGATCTGGAATTTATCAATTTTATACCTAGCTTTAGAGAGCTAGGGAAAAACTCCTGAAAGAATTACAAAAAAAATGAAAAATACAAAAAATAATCACCTAGATGAAAATCTGGCAAACAGGTGTCCTGGTGACACCAAAAAAAAAAAAATGATGACAAAAATAAAGAAAAATAATTCATCAAATAGTGAAAACTTGGTAAACAGGCACTTTGGATAAGTACCATGGTGAAAACCTGGCAAACAAGTGCCATGTGTAGTCAATCATTGTTGTGCTATCTACTGTCACTCTATCTACCTTTGTCCCTAATGAGCATACTCTTTTCTGACATTGATCATAACACTTCACCCTAACATCATGACATTTTCGTCCATGGCTGACAATGGTTGAAATCAAGTCTTGCATATTGTCCATTTTCCATGCTAGTCATGCCTTTTCTTTACATTCCATTTTTCTTGGCTCATTCTCAACTTGAATAAGGGAAAAATTTTATCATGAGAGTGTAGTGGGTACTACACGTGATCCTAAAAATCATAAAATGTCCTGAAAAAAGACCTAAAAATCATAAAATGTCCTAGAAAAGACCTAAAAATCATAAAACGTCAGAAAAATAGACTTCAAAATCATAAAATGTCCTGAAAAAGACCTAAAAATCATAAAATATCTTGAAAAAAGACCTAAAAAATAAAAAAAAATCTGAAAAAGACCTAAAAATAAAAAATGTCTTGGAGAAAACACAAAAAAATCAAAAAATAGAGTCATGTCAGTCAACACAGTCATGTCAATTCAAGTCTTGATTAGTCTTTGTCATTGTTGAACTACATTGTCTCTGCACACTTGCTACGTAGGCAAGGCTCATCTTCAAGCCCTTGAGACATTAGGTCAGTCCTAATAGGTTTTTCAAAATAAATCATGACTCAATTTTTGGTCAACAAGACAAAGTAATTGGTCGTGTCAAATTACGAGGTCTTTGTGTGTATGACGTAGGCAAGGCCATCTGTCGATGAGCCCCCAAGGCTACACTAGGTCAGTCCATTAGGGTTCATTGCACAATTTTCTCACACACATGAAGTAGTCCTTAAATTTATCATGGTCTTTGTCAAAATTCGAATGAATGGTTTACCCTTGCGAACTTCTACAATTTGTCAATCAAGCACGACAATCATCTTGGCATATCAAAATTGGTTAAACTTAGTCAAACTTAGTCAAACTAGTCAAATATTGCTTACTCTACAGATGTGTCCTTCTGAAGGGTAGCATGTCATTTAATCATGCCCTAGGATGTGTCCTTCTTAGGCATTGTCACAGTCATCTGGCATTTTGAGGATTCTCACAACATTCGAGATATGTTCCTCTTGACATCAACATTATTCAGGATGTGTTCTTCCTGAATCTGACATTTTGGCATCAACTTGGCATATTGACATGACACTATTTAGGATGTTTCCTTCCTAAATTTGACATCATGACATCAACATCATTTAGGATGTTTCCTTCTCGAACTTTGCATTGTTTTGACATCTTGACATCGACCTCATTCGAGATGTGTCCTCAAATTTGGTATCACTTTGGCATTGACATTATTTAGGATGTGTCCTTGAATTTGACATCGTGACATCAACATCATTTGGGATGTGTCCTTCCCAAACTTGAGATCAATTTGGTATTGTTTAGGATGTGTCCTTGAACTTGACATCAATTCAACATCTTGACATCAACCTCATTCGGGAAGTGCCCTTCCTGAATTTGGTATCACTCTGGCATTGACGTCATTCAAAATGTGTCCTTTCTGAATTTGACATCTCAACATCATTTAGATGTGTCCTTCCTAAACTTGACACCAATATGGCATCTTCATACCGTCAACCCTATCATTTTGACACCAAGACATCCGAAATTCCACCACACTTGACAAACTTGACATTTTGACATTCAGACACTTGGCAAGCACTTGGCATTTAATTTTATGATTCTTGTTTTGACTTTTTTCAATCATGATGCTAGTTCCTCGAGGATGTCCTGACAACAGGATTTAGAGGAGCAATGATGTTTCATGATTTGTCTTGTCTATATTTACTATTTGTGGTTGATTATGACAAAAAGACTGGGGCAATCACTCTCTTAGTATGAGTCATGACCATCCTTGTCTGTGATTGCCTGTCTCACATGATGGTACAACCTTGCACACTTTGGTCTACTTCATATCATGGTATTTGTTGGCCATTACAATAATCTTCCCAATGATGATAAATATAAAAATGTAAGCATGAAAGTTGGTTCCCTTATCATTTCTCGTCTAGCTTTCCATCTTCATCCTCCTTTCTCTTCCACGCTAATATCCATCCCCTTCCAAGCTTAGATTTCTTCTATCCTTCATCCTCTACTATTATCATCCATTTCAAGAGCACACTCATGTTCTTTGAACTTGCCTATCCTCTCGAGGGGGCATACACAACCCTCCTCGTCATTCTTCTTTCACTGGGGAATATTTCAA
This sequence comes from Sequoia sempervirens, assembly GCA_007258455.2. Lineage (NCBI taxonomy): Eukaryota > Viridiplantae > Streptophyta > Pinopsida > Cupressales > Cupressaceae > Sequoia > Sequoia sempervirens. The sequence goes on from VDFB02000015.1 coordinate 258,452,961, forward strand.
AATTAAATTTCTTTGACACAATACGATGAACTGCATTATGTCAAAGAGGGGAAAAATGTAGACAATGAAAAATGTCCTAATCTTGCGAGTGTCATTTTTCTTCATCACCGTCCTTCGATAATTGAATAATTTTAGTTATTCAATTATGTTTGATCATATTCCTCTATTAATTAAATAATTTTTAATAACTATTTAATTAATTCACTTTCTAATCTTTATTCTATCTTGATCGATTAAATAAACTAATTGTGTCACTAATTTCTCACTCTTCTTCAATAGTTAAATAAATTATTATTTATTTAATTATTTTGTCACCTTTCATCTATAGTTAAATAATTACCATTAATTATTTATCTATTCATGGTCCTTTAATTCTTCTATAGTTAAATAATTATTAAAATTATTTATTTGTCCCATGCCACCTCCCCTATTAAATAATTAATCGAAATTAATTATTTAAGGTCTAATTTTCATCTCTCCATTTAATTAAATTGATAAATTTAATTAAATGCTCATCTTTTGATTTTCTCCAAATAAAGAATTCGAATAAATAATTTATTTTCCACTTGTCCATTTCCTCCACTCTCTCCATATTTGAATAACACCACCTGGTCAAAGATATTATATCATAACCCCCTATCATAACATTCATTTCTGTCATAGCCTACATGTCTTGCATTTTGTTATAGTTGTTAGGCATGATAGCCATCAACATCATAAATTTTCCATGGATGGCATATTTTTGGTGCATCAATGCTGGACCCTTGATCTTGGCATCTTTTCTGAGACTTAATCTCAACAGTCCATTTCATAACATCCCTCTCATGCATTTCCATCCATTGATCTTGGAATCTTTCTAGAAGATTAATCTCAGTCATTTATTCAAAAGGTTGTCTATAAAAGCTACCTTCCTTCTCTATTTTCACCTTAATAGCTATTCTTCTCCAACTTTCTGCTTATAATTTGTAGGTATTTGCACAAGTTAGACTACAAATATGAGGACATATATCCAAAAGGAGAAATAGGGGAGCAAGAGAAGTGATTCAAGTTCAAGCATTGGGAGTATTTTGATTTGATGTTTTATTTTCCTTATGCTTTCATTTTTTTCTCTTGTTTGGATGAGGTTAATAGTTTAGAAGTGTTGGCTATCACTTTGTCTATGCTATTTGATTTCTGACCCCATATTACAGAGGGAACACAAGGTTCCTGAAGTCCGTGTACTAGTCGATGTCATAGAACAACATCTACAGTGTAGATGTGGAAAAAAAAGTGGAAAGCATAGGTTACCCTTTGGTGGTTTTCATCTTGCAACTAGAGGTTAAAGCCACTTAGATATGGTGGCCATAGTACAATCACATCCTCTTCTATGAACCTCCAAAGGTCACTTTTGGTTGGTATGCCTCCACTATATGCAACATTTGCCACTACCTCTCAGGCCATTCAGGTACTTCTTGGGAAATATTTCTTTGACAAGATAAAGAATCAGGGGCTTAGGAATTCCAATATCTAGCATTGAGGTGACAAAGTGTGAGCACATATCAATGTTGACTTGATACTTGTCCACTTATTCGAGGCAATCCCATCCCGGAACACATTTCATGGCTATAATAGCCAGTGAGTGCTTATTCTTCATCATCATCTTCAAATGCTTAGTAGAAATCTCACCTAAGAAGGCAATCTAAGACTTATGACACACTAGCATAATTGGGGTATTCATGTTGGTATTGCATTGCAACTATCTTGAAACTATCTTTGCAAAGTGCCTAAGTCTAGCCTATGAAAATTCTACGCACTACTAATGCTAAACTACTAATCCAATTACCTACTACCAATTTTTCTCTAATCCCTAAGTGTGATTCCTCTATTGGGTACGTTCCTATTTATAGAAAAATGAGGAAATGTGTGGTAATCTGCTTACTATAAACATGATGCTAATAGAGTACCAACTTGAAAGTTGTGCCAGAGCTTGCTCAAATTTCCCACCTAGTTGTGTCTATTGAGTACGACTTGTTGCGTGCAAAACTAATAAGGGCTAATTAATTAGCCTAAGCTAGTGGTAGCAATCGACAATGTTATACATGGCCAAATAATAAGGTTTCATTTGCCAAGTGTTTTTCTTATTCCAAGGCATAGCTCATATCTTTTTAAACGCTAATCACATCTTTGGCTGAATCATTCCTTTTGAGATATTAATTGCTAAGGCATACAAATGCTTAAGCTGCTAGCAAAGCATCAACTCAATTTCTAAGAAAATCATGTTGTACAATACAGTTGATAATTGTAATTATGAATTCTTGTCAATTCAAAATGGCAAGTGATTCATCTCACATAAGCCAAAAGGTTGGCGGTACATGACAAATTAAATGCAAAAATTTTAACTCCCATCTACCACCTTGTCAAGAAATAGCTAAGTATTGCATGTGAAACATTTAAGCACTTAAAAGGTAATTTCAAATACATTTCCCAAAGAAAAAGAAATTTCTAGTGCACAACCAGAGCTAAGGTAAAATTGTAGAAAAAATCAAGCTATGCAAAAGCTTCCCAAAAATAAAAAATGGCAAAAAGTTCAAGCCAAGAATCTAGGGGAGAGGTGACGTGAAGCTTATCTAAAGCTATGTGAGGATGACCAGCCGTCAATGTCTTTGAAAATATTTCTTATGAAATACCTAGTATTCTCAACAAGCCAAAGTGGTTAAATACATAGGAACTAGAGAAGCCAAAAATCTATAGAGACTAGAACTTAATTCAAGAGGACTAGGATAATATTCATGATCCCTTTCTTGCAAAGAACCCTAAAGGATTGAGAGAAGTTACTTGTGAAAGAATGAAGATATCCATAAAGATAATGTTGATGGTAGATAAAGTATGGATCAGTGGGCTTCCACAATATATGGTCCCATTTGTACACTACTGCCCATGATTAGTCGATGTGGCCATTAATAATTTCAACTCAAGCACCAACACTATTGAGGGAAAGACTCTATTAGTTAACATCACTCTAGGAGCCGTCTGGAATATGTTGCGTATTCTTGATCATAAGCAAAGAGGGATGAAAATAGAAGCTTTCACTCCTAAATAGGTGGAACATATATGAAACACAAGGGATAAGGCTCTATAGTTTTATAACAAAGAAACCCAAAGGATTGAAGTAGAGCAAGGAAAACCAACAAGAATTATGGCGTAGCATGGTGCTTTTGAAATAGACTTGCAAGATTCCTTTTTAATGATGACATTTTTTTTTTCTAGACACTGACCAAGAGGTTCATGCATTTCAATTGGGCTTGGGTTTCTAGTTTCAAAGGAAATAATCTTACTTCTACTATGATTTTGTAGAATACCTCTCAAAGAAAATGATAGAGCAAATTAACAATTACCAAGCTGAGTGGAAGTTCAGATTTGCTTCCTATCTTTCCTATATCTTTTTGAATCAAAACCTTGATTTCTTTGATAAGTAGGTGAAGTTTTCTATTTTTGACAAAAAGGACAAAAGAAAACTAGTTTATGATTGGAATCCTCTCCTCTCTTCCACTTTTGACTATTATGCATTTTTGGATTATTTTTTGACTTCAATTTTGCAAGATTTGCAAGGAGAGGATAGTATTAATTGGTTCACTTTGACATAGACAGAGTATATGCAGAACTTCATTTCCATATGTGATTGGTTTTTTTGGAGCAGATTTTACATTCATCCGAATGCAAGGCTTCAACAAGGAACCATTCCACCTTTGGAAATGTGTTACAAATCAAGTGATAGCCCTTGAATTGTTTTGGTAGGTGTGCATTATTGATGTTACTTTATGTAGTGGAAAACCCAAGAAGAAGGGATTCTTCACCTACCTATAAAGCTTCAAAATAGTGGGCATGAAAAATAAGTAGGCACACCCACTATTGTAGGATAAGTTGGCTCATTTATGGTTGTTAATGATCTGCGACAAATGGAATTACAACCCTTTCATTGATTTACCATATGATCATATCAAGGTAACTCACAATTCTTGGCCTTACTGGGAGAAGAGGTGTAGCCCACTGGAGGATGAAGATGAATTATTGGTTGACTTGATTCATATTCCCACAGAGGATAGCATGCTGCTATGGAAAATTATGACGAGCATTGCAAAATGGGAAAAGTCTTGTTCAATAGGTTGAGAAAAGAAGAAGAATGAAGTATAGAAAGGATCAGAGCCTTCTGGGTATATTGCCAAGACAAAATAGCTTGATGCACCTTATGAAAGCATGCCAAATGATGAATAGTTTGACAAGTTGTGGGATGATGAGCATCCTACTTCTGACTCAAGCACTGGCAGAGGAAATGACTTCGATGAAGAAGAGCAGGCGAAGGAGGAAGCCAATACATCAACGTCCTCCACTCAACAAAAGAAGTCTACAGGGAAGCTTGTCTATGTCACTTCAAATGTGCAACTAAATATATCAAGAGCCTTGTGAATGCTCACCTAAGCCTCAAAAGCAACAAGAGGGTCCAAACAACAACAACCAAAGACTATGGAGATCAGAGACTCCCTACCCCTTAAACGATAACACAAGGAAGCTATTATGGGAGAAGGTTCACAAGAGCCTATCATGAGCCAAGTTCTCACTACGATCTAGGAGTTCAAAGTAAGTGAGGAGCCAACAACAAGCAGAGCACTACCACCATCTAGTTAGTAGGTAATGTTCAGTCCTTTTTTCACTTCTTAATATTTAGTATCATTTGCTATTCCCACAATGCCCCTTACTACAAGTGTCAACCTCACCTTCTCTACCCCTACTACAATGTTTACGAGAGGCTTCTCCCAATTCTCCTAGACAAGGCCATCTATCTTAACATCTCTGTGAACCTTAACACTAGCCGTTGCTGCTTAATCTCTCCTCACCTCTCTTTCTAAATGTTCAACTACCATTGGTACCCCCATTTTTATTTCTACCTTAGGTCCAACCCAATATTCCCAGCAAACGGACTCTATGATGACTACCCCATGACCAAAACAACTGATGAGCCCTTCTGCCGATTCACAAACTAAACTTTGGAAAGTCCCTTATTTCTCCCCACAGACTATTACTCTCTTGAAGAGGAGAATGTATGGGCCTACCACACTTACATTCTCCTTTTCCCTACCTCCTAGTGCACCCTTTGTTGGCATGCTAATTTAGTTGCTATCCAAATTTATAGCCCAAGGAGAAGCTACAAAACAAGTGAAGACTCTTAGAATGCAAAATAAAAAGGCTAAGAATTACAAAAGAGATGTGAATATAAAAGTGTATACGGTGTACAATGAGGTGCAAGGAATGCTGAATTTTTCCACCATGTACCCAAACACTACCAAACTACAAGGGGAGATGCTAACAAATGATTACAACATATATGCCATGGGGCTCGATCTAAATGTAGCCCGACCACAAGACAAGGTAGGACTCATGGAGAAAATGCAGTGGGTGGTGACAATAGATTTCCTCAAGTTTGGTTGTCAGCTAAAGAAAAAGGAGTAGTTGAAGCTTGTGAAGGAAAGGGTTAGTTTCCTAGAGATGAGGGAGAAATAGCTAAAAGAAAACGTTGCATGCTTATAATAGAAAGTGCAGGAAAAAGAGTTGGAGTGGAGAAAAATCCAAGAAGAAATCAAGAAATCCCAATCCATTGTTCCCATCCTACTCAATGAGTTGTGAATTAAGAACTAGGAATGGGTATGTGCAAGATCATGATGGGCCAAAAAGTGGCAATATGATGGGTATGTAGATGATGACTATTTTTTTACCTAAAATTAATGAAATGAAAAGGGTTTTTAAAGGAGATTCTTAGCTTTCCACCAATATAAATTATGCTTTACTTTGAATTTAATAACTAATTATTATTCATTTTCTATTCAAATTACAACTAATGTTCTGATTGATAGGCTGATTGAAAAACATCTATAGCTTTCAAATGGTATCACATTTTTTGAATCCAAAACATGTGTCACATTCTATGCTTCATATACTATAGGATTAAAAAAAGAAAAATTGAATTTCAGGAAGTTTTGACCAAGTTAAGGTGGTCAGACATACGAGTTTTAATATTTTTTAAAATTTCTAATAAAAAATTCATAATTGATTATTTACTTGGAAAAGAATTACAAAAAAATATGCATCACATTGGGACATGAGTCATCTACTTATATATAAAATATTATAAAAAAATATTATCATTTTATTGTGGTTAGGGTGGTCAAATAGACACCTACTTCTTATTTTTTCCCTAAAATTTAAGTACTACTACATTGAAATTTCAAATTTTCACCAAATAGATTTTTTCTTCTTTAAAAAAACCTACTAGTTTAGAAACTACATTCAATTTTCTATAGATTCTATTCTTGCTTAGTTTTGAAATAATATAGATAACTTATTCAAAATTTTATGTCAAGTTTCCTAACTCTAATTTTTATGAATTTTTTGCCACTTAAGGGCCTGTTTTTTCCATGATGATCCTGCACATACCCGAATATTAGAGCCAATTGGTCCTAACAGAGTAGAATCTGCAACAAAAAAGATGAAGAGTTAGCAACTCAGTGTGCTCAACATGAGCAAAATTTAGCAAAGAAAAAAATGGAATTTGAGGGCCAAAATGCCAAATTTGAAAAGGAACTCCAAGAGATGAAGTCTTCTCTTGACACAGGGTTGGAAAAGCATGCCTGAGCTAAGCAAAATGAGTTTAAAGAGCTAAGTAGCCTTGGGGAGCAACTTGCATCCACAAAAAATATAATTGCAGAATTAATAGAAGATGTTGGCTCGAAGGATGAAGAGATTTCCCTTCTAAAGAGCACTCCCTAGGCCCCTGCTGCATAGCTAGACCTCATCCTAGTAGCTCAACAACTATACATTTCATTCTTGGAAAATGTTAAGGCCTTCTTCCTAACATTGTAGCCATTGCTCTGGTTCATCTCAAAGGAAAAAAAATTGAGCCAAGAGGTTCACGGAACAATGAAGCAGTTCCCATAGTTTATCATAGAGAAGGTTCCTAAGGTGAAGAATTTTCTAAGCAAGCTATACATGGTCTTTCATGAAAACTTGGAAGAGGAAAGAATTGAAGATCAATATGTTGATGCCCAAATGATAAACAAATTCATCCATTGCCACTCAACCTTCCTATGAACTAATTCCTCCATAGCTACTTTGAACTAGACTATGCATGACATATGAGAAAATTTCTCTCGACTCAGTGAGATGAGCCTGCCATCCCTGTTTCTTGAAGATAGGCAGATCGCCACAGTCGAGAAAATTTCAAGAAAGATTGAAGAAAAGGAGCAAGACCCAGCTACTTTCCAGATTTTCAGCCAACCTCTTACTATAATAGACATTGAAGGTGTCATTCATCCTCTTGTGCAACTACTTTTCCATTGTGAGGTAGGAGCTGATTTACCTAAGGTGCTACCTTATAAATAAATGCTTGACCTAGGTGGAGCATAGAAAAATCTACACAAGATAATAAGACCATTTGATGAAAACTGACCACCCGTATAGGGAGCCCTTTCCAAGCTCTAATTCTATCACCCAATGGATGGTGCTCTAGTTTGCGAACTAGAGAAATTTTTGGGTTCCTCGTTCCTCAAGTGAAACACCCCTGATTGTCGCGAGAAGCTATGAATACAAAATTCACCATGCTCCCTTTGGGTTTTATTTTTTGCTAGGTATCGACCCATGCCTTCAATGAATATCAATGGCCCTTTTTGATAAATGACCACTGGCCTTTTCCAAGTGTCCACTCAGTGCTCTCCAAGGGAATTCTCTCCTTTGCTCTTCTACCAGCCTCTACTATTGGACACTAGGAACATTGAGAGGGGTGGTGAATTAGTGTTCAATAATATTTGAATTTCAAATATTAGGTCTAAAACTATCAACAACAATAATTGAAATTAAAACAACATTCAGAACATATAAATAGAGGGAAACAAGCAATCATATTAATGAACACCATAACACAAGAAATTTTTACGTGGAAACATTGTTAGGGGAAAAAACATGGTGGAGATTAATCCACAATGTATACTCTATTAAAATTATGATAAAAGAAGGGAATGCACTTGTATTTAGGTGCACTCCCTAGATCTCACTGCTTAAGAAAGAAAGGATCACTACTTTACAAAGTATAATTGAAATTACAACAAAATTTTGAATTAAGAATACAACATCTACAAATGGCTGGATTCAGTTCCAATGAAGCTCATAATTAGATTCTAGATCATTTGACCAGTTTGCACTTCAACTCAGCTCAGCTCTACTTTGCTTAGCATACAAAAGTTTTTCTGCCCTCAAATAACTAATTTTTCCTTTTTTCTTTCTTCTTGATACATATACACTTCTATCTCTAAAACAACTACATCACCTCAAAATGATTTTCCGGTCTCCTTTATATACTCGCTAATCAGGAATTCATTGTATGTCAGCTCAAATCATTAATTAGAGTTGATGCATACCCACACAAGGTGGTTGGACTATGGTAGGGACCCAAAACAAAGTTCCAAACATAAGACAACTAAATACATACTCCACATACATCCACGATATTCCATATAAAACATGTTGGCAAAAATGAGAGAATAAACCATGAACCATATTACTGAACCTCTTAACTCAAACTTTGACCAATGTGACACCACAAAACTCACCAGTAGGATAGTGTACATGCTAGGAAGGCTTCCCTAGAGATCCACACCACAAAATAGTGATCCGGTGAAGTGATCATATCAACTTATCAACTGAATGTTCTACTCTTCATTCTTTCTGCCAGTAGAATACAAAATCTTACTTCCCTTCTTGATAGAAGCAATACTAACATTTCAAACCATATTGCTGACTCCATTTGCCATCAATGACAACACAAGTAGACAAAAATTATCTATCAAATCCATATGCCAACAATCTCCCCCTTTGGAATTGATGACAACACTGAGTGAAAAATTGACTATGTCAAAACCAAAAACTCAACAAAACCAAGACTACTACTCCCCCTTTGATGTCAAGGAATTTTTCATTTCATTCTCTCCCCCTTTGACATCAATGACAAAGCTTTTATTTCTTCTGCTCACCTTGTAATTTTTTACTATACTACTCTTCTTATTTTTTCCCCTTTGCAAAATAGAGAGCTAGATCAAAATTTGAGAAACTACTACAAAAATTAGAAGATTATTTTATACTTAGCATTAATTTATGGAAGGAATTTCTTCCAAGAGTCCACCATAATTCCAATAGTTATAATCAAGTTTTATTCTTTGATGTCCTATTCATAATCTAGACAAGGGATTTAGGAATGGTGATTTCTACTTCCAAATTTTCTCCTTTCTTTAGCACTTCAATCATTTGCTCTAGTCTGCCTTCAATTAGGTCTTTTACTCTCCAGAAGGTATCCATGAGAGTATTTCTAGCAAAGTGAACCTTTGCATGCTTAGCCTATAGATCATGAACATTATTCTTAACCTTTCCATCCTTATCCAAAAACATACTATAGTCTTGTCCAATTCTGAAAATCTCTTTTTCAATTTCCTCCAACTTATCCTTGTAATTTCCAACCACATGAGGCCACCTTAGATAGTAATTGAAGACTTTATTGGCCAAATAAATGCACTATATTAGCACATTAATTTTCTTCTTCAGCTTAGCAAGAGATATCCTAAGCTGCATCTTCAAATGGGAAATTATTTCCTCCTCTTTCGTAGCCAAGGGTGCAAATTCCATAGCCTCCTTAACACACTCAATCAGTTCTTTTGGGAGAACATCCTGCAGACTCTCCAATTCAATATTTTTATCAACAAAGTATCTTCCTAAAGTGTTTTCAATGAAATCCTACTCATAAGATGGTCCATTCAACCATATGTCAGATATCTTTTGCATCCCATCTTCATCCTGAATAATTTGCATTATCTTTGATTTGAACATAGCACCTTCATCATTGTCTTCAACTATTATTATTTCTGGTTCACCTAATTTTGGTTGATCTCTAGGAGTATATTTGTTAGATTCTTCATCCACTACATCCACAACCAACTTTCCTTTCCCTTTTTCTTCAACTTTTGCTGACTTGGGTGTCGGACAAGTGACACCAACCAAATCTCTTCCTCTCTTCTACTTTTTCTCTATCTTTTCGAAGGATGGTCCAACTTTAGTTATTTTTACCAGAAGGGGGATAATACTTACACCAAAATTTTCCAACACCTTTCTAAAGAAATTTTCATAAACTCATTCCCCATTTTCAAAAGGGTTGTAATGGTCAAAGATTTTCTTGCAAACTAGTATAATTTCTTTCCACACCACATTGCCATTTAGAAGCAAGAAATTTAGAAAATACATCATAATGCATTTTGCAAGGGTGCCATACTTGAATAAGTAGTCAATATCCTTGATTAATTGTACATTCTCCATCAGTTGATTCTTCATCAGACTACATAGGTCAAAGTCTTCATTTTCTATTATCATTTTATGAGTGATATATACAACACTTGTCGAGGTTGATATTTCTCTGTTTCTAAAGATCTTGTATGAGATTCCATGTGCAACATACCTTGTCAATGGATCTTTAATCGACATAATTATCAGAGCCCTCTATTTTACCCTTATTCTGGTTAGGGCTTTGACCTCAACATTTCGAATTGATTTCTTTTTTGTAATAATACCAACATTGGATACACCTATTAGATTCTTGATTACATCCAAAAAGATTTGATAGGGTTTATCTAAAGTTAGGATGTCACTGTCTGATCTATTCAAGATAAACCGAATCACTTTCACATTGATGAAATGAGGGAATTCATTCCAAATATCCAAATTCTTATGCTTCGATCCTCCAAGCTTCCTTAATTTGGAGGGAGACAATAGATTTCTTTCATCCCTAACTTTTTGACTGCTATACTCATCCAGAGTTACTGTTCCTTTGGTTTGTTTCATTTTTTGTGTCGAATACGGTCTATCAATCGCCAAATAGATATGAAATTAGTATGCAATAGGAATACCTAAAGATTTTTCTGCTAAATTGACCTTTCACACCTTTGGAATTTAGCTAAAAAGGATCTCCAACTATTCTCTTTCAATGTACAATGACAAATTAGGGTTCAAAATTCCCTTTTATAACTTTACATACTTAACTTCCTGCCACATTAAATGCATTTCCCTAAAAGTTATGTTTACTCTACAACAAGCAAAGTCTAGTATAACCTTGTTTCCTTCATCAAATTCACTTTTCTTTACCCATTTTTTCTTCATCTGATCTCTTATCTCTTCCATAGATGCTTTTTTTTCCTTTTTTTTCTTTCTATGAATTTCTTCCTTGATAAACCAGATCTCTTTTGTTTAGGTTTCTATTCCTACAGAATCTTGCAATGTACCCAAAATTGTTACAATTGTAGCATATCGTATTTTTCAGTCTATACCATCCATTCCATTGATTTCCTCCTAACTTGCATTGATTATAAACATTTCCAAATCTTCCATAGATATAGCATTTAATGTTACTTGTATTGACATACATACTTTTACATTCTAATTCCTTATGTCCAAATTTTTTGCATTTAATACACTGACCAAAAAATATGGAGTACTAGGGTTTATCTTTCTTCTACAATAACAAGCCATATGTCCAAATTTATTGCAAGCAAAGCAATATCCATTAAATTTTTGAGCATTGGGTTGCCTTACCAGATGTCTTCTTCTTTTGTTCTTCTTTTCAAGGTTCTTCTGTTCAGATTCAAAACTTTCACCCTTCTCATAGCCAAGACCTTGCTTGTCATTTGTATCCTTTTGTCCTTTGGTTATCTCATCAAGCCTAGTAGAGATTATCCTAAATTTCTCCTTGAATTCATTTGTAGTAGCAAGCTCATTTTTTAGGATAACTACTTGGATCCCAAGCTCTTGTTCATTGTTTCTAGATTGTTGTAGTTCAATTTCCAACTGAATGAATCCACTATTAATTTTGCTACATTCTTTAGATTTTTCTTTCAGGGACAGCCAAATTATCCTCATTCTTCTTTCTCTCTTCAATCTCTTTGGTAAACTCCATCGGCACAAATTCCATTTCAAGCTTTAGAGTTGTATTGTCCTTAGCAAGCTTTTCATATTCTTCTATTATTTCCCTTAGGGTTTTATTTAGATGGACATCATCTAGACCTTTGCTTTCTTTTTGCTTCAATTGATCACATAGTTCTTTCCTCTTTTCCCTTGACTCATTTGTCTTATCCTTCAATGATTGAATGAATTTTTTGGAAACCACAATATTTTCTTTTAGTTCCATGACCTCTACTTTGGACTGCTTAAGAACATCAAGTGTCACCATAAGTTGTTGTTGAAGACCACTAGCATCCATTCTAATTCAAGGTCCACCTCAAGCTATTAAACTCCATAATAGGAACCTAATTTGATACCAATTGTTGGACACTAAGAACACTGAGAGGGGGGGTGAATCACTGTTCAATAATATTTGACTTTCAAATACTAGGCCTAAAACTATCAATAACAATAATTGAACTTAAAACAACATCCACAACATATAAACATAGGGAAAAAATCAATCACATTAATGAGCACCATAACACCAAAATTTTTTACGTAGAAACCCTGTTAGGGGAAAAAACATAGTGGAGATTAATCCACAATGTATACTCTATTAAAAGTATGATAAAAGAGGGGAATGCACTTGCATTCAGGCACACTACCTAGAGCTCACTACTCAAGAAAGAAAGGCTCACTACCTTACAAAGTATAATTGAAATTATAACAAAATTTTGAACTAAGAATACACCATCTACAAATGCCTGGATTTAGTTCCAATGAAGCTCATAATCAGATTCTAGATCTTTTGACCAATTTGCACTTTAGCTCGGCTCTACTTAGCATACAAAACTTTTTATGCAATCAAATAACCAATCTATCCTTTTTCACTCTCTTCTTGATACATATGCACTTCTATCTTTACCATAGCTACTTCACGTCAAAATGATTTTCCGATCTCCTTTATATACCTGCTAATCAAGAATTCATTGTATGTCAGCTTAAATCATTAATTAGAGTTGATGCGTACCTACACAAGTTAGCTAGACTATAGTAGGGACCCAAAAAAGAGTTCAAAATAAGAAATAACTAAATACATACTCCACATACATATGTGATACGCCATATAAAACATGTTGGCCAAAATGAGAGAATAAACCATGAACCATATTACCAAGCCTCTTAACTTGAACTTCGACTAATGGACACCACAAAACTCACTAGTAGGATAGTATACATGCTAGGAAGGCTTCCCTAGAGATCCACACCACAAAATAGTGATCCGGTGAAGTGATCAGATCAGCTTATCAACTGAATATTCTGCTCTTCATTCTTTATGCTAGTAGATTACATAATCTTACTTCCCTTTTCAATAAGAGCAATACTAACACTATGGACCATACTACTGACTCTAATTGCTATCAATGACAACACAAGTAGCCAAAAATGATATCTTAAATCCATATTCCAACACCCACATGTCTTCACCATGGGCTTTTTTTAACTACTTCCCTTCACTTCCTCGTCGAGCCCCGCTCGTGTTCCACGTAGCTCCCATTTTATGTAAAGATTTGGTAGGCCCCACAAGTAGAGTCTATAGTAAACATTGATATTATTTGTCACCCCAATGCAAGATTTCAACAAAGGAAGGTGAGAATGAACCATGACCTATGCCATGCTACCATTTGTCTCTTTGTAGGTGCTTCTTCAACATAGGATGGAGTGAACTGCAGGCTACAAGATGCTTCCATGTGTTCTAACTGCTTATACTAGGTGGAAAAATTGTTTGTATGAGACCACTGCCATTATTCATAGGGGATGCACCTGGATCAAAGGTGATCAAATGTTATGGCTTGAACTCTTTTTGTTACAATGGCTGAGGGGAATCATTGTTGTGACATCATTGCTCAAGATTTTAAATCTTTTCATTTATTGCTCACCAGGTAGTGGGAATGATGACTATATATACTAATTTTTGTTTCTGAAGAGGGGTTTGAAGATTACATGTTACATGTTCCAAGTTCCAAGAGTTCAAGTATTACAGGATTTTAGAGACACCAGGCCTTTTTATTGTTTAGACTATTGCAAGAACTCATAGACTGTGCCATTGTTTGGCCTCTCTGTTTTCTTATGCTATTGATAAAATTTACATTGTGCCATTATTGTTTGAATGGTTTATTTTGTAAACTTCTATAATTTTAATGCAAGTTTGCTAGTTTAGATCATGTCTTTTGACTCAACTTTTCAGTAAATGGGCGTGGAATTTATTTTATGTCATTGAATGAACTGCTCGTGCTTCAATCTTTAATTTATGTTATTCTAGGACATGGTAAATTGTTGAGTGGACCCTTAGATCATATCAAAAAGATAGGTTTATCATTCCTTTTATCTAAATTCTAGCGTATTGCCTTAGATCCTTTATTTTTATATCTGCTTCCTTTTCCCATTCCAAGAAACCAATTACAGAAGAATCAGTCTTCTTTAAAAATCCTAAGGTCACTCAATTTAGCACAATAAGTCCCCCTAAATTGAGTTTTCCACAAAGGGCTATTACCTTTCCAATTTTTGACATCAACACATTTCATATCATTTGTAAATAGGTACCTAATATGGCCATCATGTAGTCAAGACCCATCATCCATTGCATAATCATTGCATAATAATTTCCTCCCTAAGTTACATTTATGGGGGATGTTGGTGTAATTAATTATTTAATTACACTAGCATAAGTTTAACTTAGGCATTATATTTATTTGATTCCTAGGTTGCATTATTAGAAAATAATTAATAATGGGGTCATTTCCCTTTCCATGTTTGTAGAAAATAAGATTCCTTCTAGAAATAATCTAGAAGTTATCTCTAGCTATCCCTTCATCATTCCTTATTTAGGTTGTTATGGTTTACATGTTGTGTGATCAAGCCACTTGGTAACATCATAGTGCATTGTATATTTCTCTATTGCCTATTTAATCTAGGCATATGTACACTTGTAACATATCTCATAATACAATCTCTATTTGAATGCCATTGTTGAAACACTTTATGTGTGGGTGAATGTTTTCTTAGAAAAGGTCCTCCATTGAAGACTTCATCATAACTAGGGCCATTGTGACTCCATCATTTCAATGTAGTGTTGGATTCCTCTAAGGATAGTGGAAAAGCAACAGTGCAATCGACATTTGAATTTGAATTAGGTGCAAACTCAAGAGCATGGACATACTCCTTAGCCAAAGGGGTGGGGAGAAAAGAAGGGGATATACTCTAATGAATGGGAGAGGAAATAGTAGTATTATTTTTAGGAGGAGAAACAATATAATGGTAGGATGCTACCTCATCCCACCAGGATGATTTTCTGTATCGATCCTTCTTTTACCACATTGTGTTGTAGTATGTTTTGTAGTGAAGAAAATACTACATATAAATGCAATATTCTTGTAATCTATTGGCTGACACCAATACACATTACCAAAGTTGAGAAATATTTCTATTGCAATACCTTTTGATACATCCATTTCACCACATAGGTAGGAAAAAATTGAGTTTTCATAGTTGATTGTCTCTTTAGAGATGTGATATTTCCCTAGACCATTATCAATTTATTTTAGGTAGTGAATTTCCTACACTTTAGTGGGAGATAAGATAGGTGAATCCACAAGAATGAAGTTGAAAATATTTATGTAATTATATCAAATGAGGGGAACCAAGGTTTCATGCACAAAAAATTGTCTTGGAAAAACCACGGTCCAGTGTTGAGAACCATTTATTTTTTCTTCCATTGATTCAAATTCTAGGATAAAAAACCCTTTTGTGCATGGGTATATGTTGATTTAATCTTGTAGATAATCCTTCCAATTGGAATCAATCTATGAATGAAGGTTGCAAATTTTAGGCCAAGCCTTCATAAATCTATAAATTAAAGCATGACCCTACAAAAATTCTTCCCTATCACAAGAAAAGTTTTCCAAATAGATTTTGGGGGTAGAAGAAGCATGGAAAATAGTGAATGGAGGACTAAATAAGATACTCCTATGAAGATATTGAGTTTAAAATTATATGGAGCCCTTAATGGCATAACCATCATTGGTGGATCTTTCCATTATATTCCTAGAAGGGATAGAGCCCCCAAAATTCAAGCCATGGTACTATGGAAAAGAGGGGCAAGAAGCTAGGGCATCCACAAAACTTTTTCATTTTGATACATTGGTTACACCAAAAACCAAAAACTTGTTGGTAATCTTTGTTGAGGGACAATGGGGGTCAATAGCAGCCCTGATGCATGCATTATGTCAGTGACCAAAGGAATCAATGAAAGGCAAGGAAGAGATGTGTGTAGAGTCACCCACTGATCCCCCTGTAGTGCCAAATGCATATAGAGTATTGACCACATCCATGGTAAGGCGAGGACAACAACACCTTTCATTTTTTTCGCACACTCACAAGCACCATCATTGCCAATTTTGTTGAACACTCAAGAAATTCCCAAGTAGAGGTTGTGGGGGTATTCGAAGTAGATGAATTTCACACCATTTCAAATCTTTAATTAATATATGCTTGTGCTTTTACCATATATATTATTTAAAGAAATTTTAATTATTTAATTAATTCACTACTTATCATTTTCCCTCCAACATTAATTAAATTAAATTTATATTTTTCTGTATAATTAAACAATTTTTAAAAATTATTTAATTAGCTAGCACTCCTCTTTTAAATAAATTAAAATAATTTATTTAAAAATATTTTCTTCTAAAATAATAATATTTATTTATTTTCTCACTATCATTTTGATTTAGATAAATTTATTTAAATAATTATTTAAGTTCCCCTCCATAAAATTCAAATTATAGGTCATACCCTATCTTTAAATTTCTTATCTATTGATCTTTCTAATTAATCTCCACAATTGATCAAATATCAAGTGAACACATATAAATAGAAAGATTCCATTCATTCATATCCCTAGCACTTTTTTTTTATCAAAAATCTCTCTAGCAATATCATTATCAAGCTATCATTATCAACAAAACATTAAGCATTCAAGTATTTATCAAAGAAACAAGCTCTCATTATCAAGAAAACATCTATCAAACATCCATTAGCAAGCATCAAGCCTTTATTCTATCATGTTGATATAAAGGTTATGCTAATACTTTGAGAACAATCTACATCAATCATTCAAGTATTTATCAAAGAAACAATAGAGAAATCTAAGGTCATTGCTATGGTATTATTATTTTTGATTTAATTTTATTTAGAGATCTTATGCTTTATCGAGTGATTTTTCAAGTGTGAGTTGTGTACTTTCATTGTAATATTACATATTTGTGATTCACATTTTCATCATTCAAATTTTGGCACCAATATTTATCACCATAAGAGAATGAAGAATTTATGACATTCTTTAAAAATAAAACTATAAATTTTGTATTGCCTTATGCAGACATGCCAGGTCTTGACCCTTAGTGATTCATCATTTGATAGTTTTTCCCAATGTAAATATGGTAAAAAAGTCACATGTTGTTTGATGCATAGGACAATTGGGAGGGGGGTGAATTAGTTGTACATCAAAAAATTCAAACCCTAACTATGTTTTTAGACCATTATCAACCATTAAACCCTTATCATGCATTATCAAAATGTAAACATATGAAAAAATAATGCAAACACATCCAAATGCTTAAGAACACCGGATTTATGTGGAAAATCCAAGAACGAAAAAACTAAGGTGAGTATTATCTCACTATATAAATGAATTACAACATCGAATACAATAAGCTCGCTACCCAAAAGAAAGAAGGGCTCAATGCCAGATTAGAAAGAAGAAAGAAAGGAAATGTTACAAAGAGAACTCCATCTTAGACCAATAGTAAGGTCTACCACAACTCTTCATCATCCACAACCTTTAGCTCACCGCCTTTAATAACTTCAGGTACATTGAAAATGTAGACAACTTCTACTCACTACTTCAGGCATCTTTTGTCATTAAAGCTCACACTCACATAACAACTCTTGATCACATTTCACACCACAAACCATTATCCAACACTCTACCTTACATTTATACCATCGACAACCTTTAAAATATTCTCCAAGGTTTTCTATGCACCTAAAATATGTAATTACAAAATAGGTTGGCACCAAACACTTCCATGGTGGAAATAAGTGAAGGAAAACCATGCCAAGTGTTAACTAGGAACCAAATATATTTTGGAATGCTTTGAAAATATTCCACAAGAAACACACCACTTCTAAAATTAGTGCAAGCACACCAAGTCGGCTAAGCCTACACTAACACTAACAAGTGACAACATGCACACCTCTCAAGGTCATGCAAACCATATAGCAACACTCCACAATATCTATACAACATCTCATAATATTATGGCATCATCAAAATATTCTATAACTCTACCACAACCATTTGAAATGGTTTACACAATCATTTTGTGCAACCAAACACAATAGCAAAGACACCCAACTCACTAACCAATTTTATAGAACACCTCCATACCTCAAACCTTAAGGTAAATTAGATATAAACATTATAAGCATGACCCCAAATTTGCAAGACAATAAACCTCAATGCGGAGAAATGTAGAGCACTCTCATTTCTCCTAGACAACCTTCTTCAAAAACACACACACTGGTGAACACAACTTTCATTGTTGTACAATTCAAAACCCGCAACTTTGGATATAACACCATTTAAAACCTCATATTAACATATACAAGCCACACAAGCATATCTTGAACCATGAAGAAATTCAGAGCATGACACTAAATACCACTCTATCACATTGTAATATCTTTTATTCAAATATTCTCAAAAGCACTTAGAAACCAAGTGAACCAACTATAGCTACAACAATACCAACAACTTTTCAAACATCTACAACATCTACAACACTTCTTATTAACCACAACACATCCATACTACCAAAAATATCATCAACACAAGCAAGCTCCAATAATCTCCATAGCTATATTGAAAGTTGATATCAATGACAACACAAACAACATTGTGTTGACAACACTAACAAATTTAGTCTTCCAATAACTCCAATGCTATGGGTTTACATTAATGTAAAAGCCAAAAATCTTCCAACAATCTCCCCCTTTGTCATTGATGATAACACCAGTTCTGTAAAACCATCAACAATAAATGCAGACCAATACTAACTCTACAACAAGCAATACTTCCCTTAACTAGGGTATCTCTTACTCTTGATATTCTTATTCTCTCCTTTTCTAAAACACACTTTTGCTCCAAATCTCCCTCTATTTTTAAGAAAACAATCTCCCCATTTAACATAAATGGCAATGGGAAAAACCAACACCTCTGACACATTACCTACATAGGATTTTTCATTTTTGTTCTCCCCCTTTGAAATCCTCATACATCACCAAATTTTTCTTGTTAAATGTCCAATATATTGAAAGGGGGGGTGAATCAGTATCTTCTTAAATTTTTTGACCAGATACCATCCAATTTTTCCAATGCATACAACAACAAAGATAATTAAAAGCATTAACAAGACATGAAATCAAAATGGAAAACCCAAAATGGGAAAAACCATGGTGAGTGTTAGCTCACAATCTAGTATAACTAGTTATAAAATATTACAAAATGGGTGGTTCACTACCAAGACTCACTATCCAGAAACAAAGGCTCACTACTTATAGAATTACAATGATATAAAATGGCTTATAGATAGAAATGAATTGATGGAATACACCTAGTAAGTGGAGATTCAGTTCTGATGTAGCTTAGTAAATAGACTTAACACACTTCATCATATTTTATCTTTTTTGCATTCGCATTTTCTCACACCAAAATTCCACACTTCAAACTTCAAAGATTATCCAATATATATCTAATCTCTCTGCAAGCATCAATTAGGTTGACCTAATTAGATGCACTTCTTATTTACCAAAAATACCATCTATCAGCTTCAAGCATTCACAAAAATATTTCAAGAAGATATTTCAAACCTTAAACACACTACATTATGTCAAGAAAGACCTAAAATATGTCACACATATATCTACATAGAAAAAATATTTTATCATTACACGATACATTCATTAGGTCAGCCAGGGTTAGTCCTATTAGCAAAAAATGCAAACACCAATGTAATACCAACACAATATACAAGTAATTGGATACATGAGATCTTGAATGTACTTGATCCTGACATCTATAAACCATTTTCCAAAACCACGAGCAATAGAAATAACCAGCTGAAAAATGCAAACCAAAATACTGGTTCAAATACTAGACTAGAGTACCGAATAACTTCAATCTTGATCTTGCAATTGCAACTCATATATCATGATGAAATAAATGACAACACAAAGTATCAAAATGAGATGTTCTTCATTTTTCTAACATTTCTCTCCCCCTTTATCAACACCCCAAAGGGAAATACCTACAAACAACTGTTGTCTCCACTACACTCACTTTTCTACGCTCTCCCCCTTAGGATCACAAAATATGGTCCATCTAACTACACCAATCAAGATCACTACTACCTTTTCTCCCTGAAAGGTAGCCTTTAGAATCAGTCCAGGACCAAGAATGTATCTTGAAATGTTTCTTGGGCATATGCACATGCTTATGCATGGAATTTAAAGGAGGGAAAATAACCCCTAACTTCTGTTGGAGATACTTAGAAGTATCTTTAGGAAGATCCTTTGTAAACATATGTGAAATTTGATCCTTTGCAAGTACATACTCCAACTTTACTTCATTTTTTTCCACCTTCTCTCTTAGAAAGTGATACTGGATTAAGATATGTTTTGTCTTTGAATGCATCACTAGATCCTTTGAATGATTTTATAGCACTTGTATTTTCACACAAGATAGAAATAGGTTTATTATATGATATTATGATATCTTTCAATGTTTTCTTCATCCACAACACCTATGTATAAGAAGATTCTATAGTAATATACTCTACCTATGTAGTAGATAAAGATATTGAATCCTATTTTTTTCTTATCTAAGAAACCAATCTACTTTCAAGAAAGAAAGAACCTCCACTTGTACTTCTTCTATCATCCATATAGCCTACCAAATTTACATCAGTATAGAAGCTTAAAGAGGAATCAATATCCTTTGGATACCATAAACTATAGTATGAAGTTCCCTACAAATATTTGAACATCCTCTTTATTGTTACCACATGTGATTCTCTAAGATCTTAAAATCTAGACACAAGAAAAATTGCATGCATGATATCCAATCTAGTAGCAGTAAGATATAGTAGTCCACCAATCATTGATTTTTATTTTCTTTAATCAATCTTAGGAGATTCATCATTCTTTCTCAACTTGCAACTAGTAATCATATGAGTACATATTAGTTTTTAGTCTTCCATTCCAAACTTCTTCAACATTTTCTTAACATACTTTGACTGTGAAATGAATATCCCTTTTTCTATCTAACAAATTTGTAGCCCAAGGAAGAAATTCATCTCCCCAATCATTTACATCTCAAATTCATTTTACATCTATTTCACAAACTTCTTGCATATTGCCTCATTTCCTCCAAAAATTATATCAACATACACAACCACAATCAAGATTTGATCCTTCTCAATTTTAAAGTAAAGATTACTATCTACGATACCTTTATTGAATCCTTAATGCAACAAGTACCTATCCTATCTTTCATACCAAGATCTTGGAGCTTTCTTGAGTCCATAAAATTCATTCTTCAATCTAAAAACCATATTAGGATTGTTTGATAACTAAAATCCCTCTAGTTGTTCTGTATACCTCTTCTTCCAACTCACCATTCAAGAAAGAAACCTTCACATCCATCTAATAAACCTTGAATTCCTTACATTTTGAAAAGGTAAAAGACATCCTAATTCCCTCCATTCTTTCCACCGAAGAAAATATCTCCTCAAAATATATTGATTTCACTTGTGAGTAGCCCTTACACACAAGCCTAGCCTTGTTTCTAACAACTTCTCCATTCTCATTTTTTTTTTTGTAATACCCACTTAGTTCCTATTACATTCATATTTTCTAATCTTGGGACTAATTCCCAAGTCTAATTCTTCTCAATTTGCATTAATTATTTTCCATACTATGGTCCAATTCTCATCTTTACATTCCTCAATCAGTATATTGGTTTCTACTTTGGAAAGTAGACACAAATTTACACATTCTTTTGTCATAGAAGCTTTTCTTCTTTTCAACATGACTTTTCTCTTACCACCAATGATCTAATATTTAAAATAATTATTCTACACATACCTAGGAGTCTTAAGAATCCTTTATGAAGTTTCTTCCTCTTCAACTTGCATCTCCTTTTAGTTTTCTTCTTCTTTTTCTTCTTCTTTGCAAGATGACTCATCACATTCGTATCCTTCTATCAATACTGAGATTTTATGTGGTTTTTCATCTGCTTTGACACTTACACTGTCAACTATTTTCTTCAACCTCTTTTTCTAGCATCGATAAACCTTTTTTCTTGTAGAATATCAAAGAAATATTCCTTCATCTAATATTGCATCAAACTTTGCCAGTGTTTTCTTCATCTCTCATGATATATCATTTTCTTCCAAATACTTTCAAATATTTGATAGTAGTTCTTTCATACCATAGTTTATAGAGAGTGTTTTAACTGTTTACTCTTGCTTGCACTCTATTGAGTTACTATATTGTAATGTGAATAGAGATTCTCTCCAATAGACATGTGATAGATTTGCTTCCTTCATCATTGGTGTAGGAGCACCTAGGAAAGTTCAAGGTTTATTGAAGTTTTGTTTGAAGTTCTTATTTTGTTTTGTTGTCATAAGGTCATGTAGACCATTTTTTGTTGAGATTAGTGGTGTTTTTGGCTTTGGAAAAGGGGTTGTTAAGAGTTCAATGTGTTTAGAGGCTCATTTTGCTATATGGTGAAAAGTTGTCAAAAATTGCAAAACACAGTGGGTTTTATAATTTTTGCTCTAGGTCATCTAAAAGGCTCGAATCATGAAGCTCAACTACTTTTGAAGCCTATTTAAGGCATGACTCGACCCTGAGGGAGGGTTGGAGATATTATTGTTGAGTGATATTTTTGTAAATTGGAAAAAACAACGTTTCAGAGACAATTTTCCATATTTTTGCATTAAAACTCAGCTTTAATGGAGTGATCCTACTGTTATCATGTTTGTAGTATGTAGTGTTAACATTTGTACAAGATTGGTGTGTCTTTTATTCACCTTTGTAGACTTTTTTCATCTTTTATTTGTAAATACTTTGTCCACTGTCTTTTTCTGGCGTGTAACAGACAATTTTGAAAGAATGGAGCTCTAGAGCACTTTCCCACTGTACAATTTGTACAAACCTTTGGGATTAGTGTCTAGGCTCCCTCATTGTAAATATGGTAGCATTTAGGTTTGTGGCAGTCCAGGAGATGCTAGCAAAGCTTTTCCCTAGGCGAGCCAGTGCAGGTCTAGTTGGGGCAAACTTGGAGTAAAGGCCTCATATCTTGCAGGGGAATAAAGATCTTGGAGAAATTATTTTTGGATAATTTTTTTAGTGGTATTAGATATGCATGGTGATCAGGAGGAGGTTTTTTCAATTCATTTGGTAGGAGAACTTTCTAATAGTCTAGAATAGCTTTGAAAAGTTTTAAAACCCTAGGTTTTGGGTCAGTTTTGAGTGTGGACAGTGTACGGCCCGTACAGAGCTTAAAACCCTAAAAATCCTTGAGGTATAGGC
This sequence comes from Sequoia sempervirens, assembly GCA_007258455.2. Classification (NCBI taxonomy): domain Eukaryota; kingdom Viridiplantae; phylum Streptophyta; class Pinopsida; order Cupressales; family Cupressaceae; genus Sequoia; species Sequoia sempervirens. The sequence goes on from VDFB02000015.1 coordinate 258,476,679, forward strand.
ATGAAAAAATCAAACTCCAAACAAATAACCTAAGTCTTTTGGTGGGTTTAGAGGCCTAATTGGGGCTCTAGGCTTGTAGCCTTTCAAACCCTAGAAAAGGAACCTTGTGAAAGCAATGGAAAGTTGGAAGCTTGTGGTTGCATAAGGACCCTAGATAGGCCATTTTGATTTTTTTTGCAACACCTCCACACCCCTGCAAGCATCTAGCATAAGGTTGTGGTTATTTCATCTTTAGGGAAGAGAAAGGCCAATGTAGAGTATATGTCAAGCACCAGGGTTGGCTTGGTAGAGGGACAACTTATTGATAGAAGAGGGGTTGGTCAGACAAACCAGGGGCACCTAGTCATGAGTAGGGGCCTATAGGTTAGATTGGTGAAGCAAGCACCAAGGAGGTCTTACAAGGAAAGGCCTAGAGCAGGAATCAGTGATTGATTCCTCCAACCCCACTCCCTATCAGATTGGTATCAGAGCAAGTTAAAGATTTAGGGAGCATCTTATATGTTAGAATTTGAGTCAAGTGAATCTCCCATCATGGTGAAAAATGCACAATTAGCCAAGATGGTTGAAGAACAAGAGGAGGACAAAAAGTTGTTAAAAGAAAGAATAGAGCAACTTGAGAAAGCATTGAACAATGTGAAGTTGGAAGGAAAGGTACCAAAGGAAGAAGAGTTTGTAGAGGAAGAAAAGGTCCCTGAACCTAACCCTATTTTGGAGGAGGAGCCTTTCTTGAAGGCATTGAAGGCATTGAGTGGAAAAGGACTTGAGGGCATACCACTATTTAGTGGAAAAATGGAACCTGATTTGGTCATGGATTGGATAGAAGGCATGGAGAATCATTTTGAATGTGATGGAGTCACTGAAGCACAGAAGGTGAAGGTTGCTAAATCAAGATTGAGAGGATGAACTTTGACATGGTGGAAGTTTATTCAGACAGAGAGGGAAAAAGAAGGCAAACAACCCATATCAACTTGGAAAGGAATGGTTGCTAAGGTAAAGGAAGCCTACATGCCAGATGACTATGAGATTCAATTGCACAAGAAGAGGAAAAGTATAAGGCAGAAAGACCAAGATGTAAACACTTATATTGAAGAGTTACAAAAGCTTTGTATGAGGTCTAATGTGACAAAGGATGAGAGTCTAAAAGTGGCTAGGTATCTTAATGGCTTAAAATGGAACATCCAAGAAGAGATGGCTCTTTTGAGTCCTAAAATAGTACATCAATGTTATCAGTTGGCTATCAAGATTGAGGAAAGGAACAAGAGGAAGCAAGATCAGACTTGTAAGGGCAGAGGCAAAGGAAGAGATCAAAGAGATCAAAGAGGACAGCGTGGTGGCTACTAAGGTAGAGGCAATGACCAAAGAAATCAAGGAGAATCTAAACTCACTAAGCATGTAGGTGAAACATCTTCAAGAGGAGGATTTAATAGAGGAAGAGGACCTCAAGGGGGTTCAAATAGAGGAAGAGGAGCAGGCAAGAGAAATTCCTATTTTGCAAACATGATGATGCAGGAGCATCTAGTGGTGTAAGAGCAATTTTGCATCACCCAAAAATAGTCAAATTTCAAGTTTCACAATTTTAAGATGTTTTTACATTTTTGGATACCCTTTTCATCATAATGAAATTCCCAATTTATGGTTTTTATTTTCTATTCCTGGGTTGAAAGATATTGCAATTTTAGTTTCCTAGATTTGCACCTGAAAATCTTCTGAGTTAGATTTGAGGCACTTAGAGTTCCCGGATCGGTCTCGAAACTTGCCGAAATTGGTGTAGTAAACTTTAAGCGCGTTCTTGACTTTGAGACCTTTCCAACGGTTCAAACGGTTCGCGAATCAGAGTTCCGGATCAAAATTTTTGGCCCTGAGAAGTTGGCGCACTTTCTAGAAGATACAATTGCAAATGTTCTTTTGAAATTTGAACTTCAAGTTGTAATTTTTCGGCGCCAAACTGCCTAAACTAAAATTTGAATGTTTTTTTGGCTCCAAACTAAAGAGGAGCTCTATTTATGGGTGGGTTTCTAATTTTTGGGTAACTTTTTGGGGGGACAAGCTCGCATATTGCAAAAAGGTTATTTTGTAGCTTTCTGTAACTTGCATGTGTTGTAGAACTTGGGGATTTGAGATCCTCTGCATGTAAGAAGCTTCATTTTTTGAATAATAAAATTATTCTCTTGTTTTTGGGTTATTTTCTAAGTCTCGGGTTGTGCCCTCATAAAGTGGTATTAGAGAAGGTTTTCTTAAGCATGTGGACAGATCGCTGATCATGAGGCAATTCGCACAAGGACCGTTGTTGTGGGTCGAGGTCAAGAAAGATGCCTCCAAGAGTGATGCCTAGTAGGCATGGTGGTGCCAGAGGTGGTCAAGGCGGAAAAAATGTTGGTGGAAGAGATGCACTGGCAGCCCTCTAGAGACAGATTGACGCGTTACAAGAGCAGTTGAGAAGAGGGTTAAACCCGAGGGAGGAAAGTGAGGATGAAGGAGAGGAAGAAGGTTCAAATGTAGAAGAGGAAGAAGAAGCAATTGATCAAGACCAAATGCAACTAATAAGGGCCATTTCGAAAGATCAGGAAAAAGACCCAGAGTAGAAGTCCCTAGTTATTCTAGAAGTCTGAACCCAGAAGAGTTGATCGACTGGATCAACAAGCTAGAAGAATATTTTGAGTATGAGGAAATGGAGGACCCAGATCGGGTTAAGTTTGCGAAAATGAAGCTGAAGGGCCATGCAGTATTTGGTGGAAAGAGGTCCGGTTGGAAAGAAATCGAAGAGGAAAAGGAAATATCACCAGATGGGATCGCATGGTGAGAAGAAGCATTCATACCTGGACTATGAGTTAGATCTATTGAAGAAATTGCAAGGGTTGAAGCAAGGAAGCATATCCGTGAAAAGAATATACTTGAAAATTTCAAAGATAATCATCAGAACGGGCACACAAAGGCCAATAAGGAGAAGGTAGCCTGATATCTTAATGGGTTACGACCGAGCATTTAGGAGGAGTTAAGCCTAGTTAGAATGACCACCATTGAGGATGTGTATCAGTTTTCTCTGAAGGTGGAAGAGAAGCTGAACAAAAGATTTGATGGCAAGAAAAAAGGACGAGGAGGTCAAAGTGGAAGGGGCAGTGGAAGACCTTCAGGAAGCCGAAATGATGTTGAAAATAAAAGTGAAGATGTGGGTACCAACCGAAGCCAAAGGAATGACAACTTCTACCACCCTCGTGATCAAAACAATGGTGATCAAAGAGGTAGAGGATGAGTGAGATATGGAAAAGGATCTGGAAGAGGTGGTTTCAAAGGAACGTGTTTCCAGTGTGGTGAAGAAGGGCATCGAGCCTATGAATGTCCACAACACCAAGGAAGGGAAGACAAAAGACTAGAAGGTCATGGAAGGGTTGTGCATGCAGATGAGGAGGCCCAATCTAAACATTCACATGATGCTGAAAGGGGAGAAGCCCTAGTGATTAGGAGAGTCCTAGTGACTGAAGAAAAGGAACTAGAACAGAGGAAAAATTTGTTTCACACAAGGTGCGAGTGTGAAGGAAAATGTTGTGATGTCATTATTGATAGTGGGAGTACTGATAATCTGGTGTCAGAAGAGATGGTCACAAAGTTGAAGCTGAAGAGGGAAAGGCACCTGCATCTATACTGGATTGCCTGGTTGCAGAAAGACCACAAAGTTTTGGTCAATGAGCAGTGCCTAGTAAAGTTCAAGATTGGGAGCTACCATGATGAGGTACTCTGTGATATGATTCCCATGGATGCATGTCACATATTATTGGGGAGGCCATGGTAGTTTGATAGGAAAGATATACATGATGGCCATGCAAACACTTATTCCTTGAAAAAGGATGGGGTTCATCACAAGTTGAAACCCCTGAAGGAGACTGAAGAAAAGGTATGCAGTAGTGCTAGAATTTGTTATGTAGATGGAAGAAATTTTTTAGAAGTTATGAAGGATGAGCGTGTGTGTTATGCATTGGTTCCTAGAGTGAGTAAAGGGACCGAGAAGGTTCCGGAAGAATTTTTGGGATGTTGGATGAGTTTCAGGGATATTGTTTCGATAATGTACCTGAGGGTTTACCACCAATAAGGAAGATTAGTCATCAGATTGACTTGATTCCTGGAGCCAGTTTGCCAAATAAGGTAGCTCATAGAATGACTCACAGAAAATGAGGAGTTGAACAGACAAGTTCAAGAGTTGTTGAGAAAGGGTTTGATACGGGAGAGTTTGAGTTCCATGTGCAGTACCTGCAGTACTAGCACCAAAGAAGGATGGGGAGTGGAGGATGTGTACAGATTCCTGAACCATAAACAAGATAACAATCAAGTACATGATTTCCCTTGCCAAGGATGGATGACCTAATGGACTGTTTGAGTGGAGCTCATTACTTCACAAAAATTGATTTGAAGAGTGGATATCACGGATCGGATTCGAGAGGGAGATGAATGGAAGACTGCCTTCAAGACCAAAGACCTGTACGAGTGGTTAGTCATGCCTTTTGGGCTAACCAATGCACCGAGCACATTCATGCGGCTCATGAACAAGGCACTAAAAGAATTTCTCAGAAGTTTTGTTATTGTGTATTTAGATGATATTTTGATTTTCAGTAAGACGTTTGGATGAGCATATAATGCATATTTGGAGAGCCTTTGAGAAGTTAAGAGAAGAGAAACTGTTGATTAATCTGAAGAAGTGCAGTTTTGTGAAGAGGGAGTTAGTGTACTTGGGGTTTGTTGCCTCAGCAGAAGGTCTCAAGATGGACCCAGAGAAGGTGAAGGCTATTCTGGAATGGCCTACCCCAAGAACTCTACCGAGGTGAGATCTTTCCATGGTTAGGCTAGTTTTTATAGAAAGTTCATTAGAAACTTCAGTAGTATTTGTGGACCCCTGACTGAAACAATGAGAGGGGATAGAAAAGAATTCAAGTGGAGCACTGGAGCGGAAAATTTTGAACTATTGAAGTAGAAGGTAATAGAGCAACCTGTTCTAGCCCTCCCATATTTCAACAAGGTGTTTCAAGTGGATTGTGATGCTAGTGGTTGTGCCATTGGAGTAGTGTTGAGCCAAGAAGGTAATCCCATTGCCTATTTCATTGAAAAGTTAAATGATGCCAAAGAGAAACTATATGTATATGATCAAGAATTTTATGCAATAGTTCAAGCATTAAAGAAATGGAGACATTATTTGTTGCCGAAGGAATTTGTTCTATATATTGATCATTAAGCCTTGCAATACCTAAATAGTCAAGGAAAATTAAATCAGAGGCATATGAAATGGGTAGAGTTTTTGTAGAGTTATACCTTTGTTTTGAAACATAGGAGTGGGAAGTCAAATAGGGTTGTAGATGCCTTAAGTAGGAGGAATACATTGATGACAAAGATATAGATTAAAGTGGTTGGGTTCAATGAACTTAAGACACTGCACGTAGAAGATCCTAATTTTGTAGAGGCTTGGAAAGCTTGCAAGGAACCTGTTACAATGGATAGGACAAGGTGGCTAGATTTCATAATACAGGATGGCATTTTATTTAAGGGAAGTCAATTGTGTATCCTGAGGAGTTCAATGAGAGAGAACCTGATAAAGGAGAAGCATAGTGGAGGAATGGCAAGACATTTTGGTCGGGATAAGACCATTGCTATTATTAGCGAGCATTATTATTGGCCTCAGTTGTCACAAGATGTGAAGAAGTTTGTACAAAGCTGCAGGGTATGTCAAATGGTTAAAGGAGTGAGCCAGAATATAGGCTTATATCAACCCTTACCTGTACGAGAGAGGCCATGGAAGGATATAAGTATGGACTTTGTTCTTGGTTTGCCAAGGACACAATGAGGGAATGATTCATTCTTTGTGGTGGTTGATAGGTTTTCGAAGATGGCACATTTCATTTGATGTCAAAAGACCCGTGATGTAGTCCACATTGCTGACTTGTTCTTCAAAGAGGTGGTGAGGCTACATGGTTTTCCAAAGAGTATTGTTTCAGATCGTGATACCAAATTTGTGGGGTACTTATGGAGGACCTTGTGGAAGAAGCTGAAGATAGAGTTGAAGTTCAGTTCTGCACACCATCCACAAATAGATGGGTAGACAAAGGTTGTTAACAGGAGTCTGGGTAACCTACTGAGATGTTTGGTAGGAGATAAACCTAAGGGATGGGACTTGATCTTACCCCAGGCAGAATTTTCTTACAACAATTCTGTCAACAGAAGCATTGGTAGATCACCATTCCAGATTATGTATGGAGGTAAACCTAGAACAACTTCAGAATTGGGGAAGATGTACCAAGAGAAGAAAATAAGTGCTGAAGCCAAAGATTTTGCAGAACACATCAAGGATATACATGAGAAGGTAAGAGAACATATTAACAAGATGAATATGCAGTATAAAGCTAAGGAAGATCAAAAGAGGAGGTATAAGGAGTTTCAGATTGGTGATGAAGTGATGGTCCACTTGAGGGAAGAAAGGTTTCCAGTGGGAACATATAACAAATCGAAGATGAAGAAGTTTGGTCCCTGTAAAATTTTGAAGAGGCATGATTCAGGGAATACATATGAGGTAGAGTTGCTAGATGGATTCAATATTTCCCCTGTGTTCAACATTTCCGATTTGACAAAGTATCATGAAGGTGGTGCAGAGGAAGTACCAACAATGGAATAGTGTGGGATTCCAGCACCTACTTCAGAAAAGGAGATTGAAGAAATCCTAGATAGTCATGTCGGAAGGAGTACCAGGAACATGCAATATGAAGAATATCTGGTGAAATGTAAAGGAAGGCCTGTTGAAGATTCATCCTGGTTGCCTAAGGCAGAGGTTGACAGTTTGGGTTTTCCTCCACCATTTGAGACGTGACAAGATCACTTCTCAAATTACCCTGGGTGTCTGATGCAGGAGCATCCAGTGGTGTAAGGGCAATTTTGCATCACCCAAAAATAGTTAAATTTCAAGTTTCTCAGTTTTTAGATGTTTTTACATTTTTGGATACCCTTTTCATCATAATGAAATTCCCAATTTGCGGTTTTTATTTTCTATTCCCGGGTTGAAAGATATTATAGTTTTAGTTTCCCAGATTTGCACCTGAAAATATTCTGAGTTAGATTTGAGGCACTTAGAGTTCCCAGATCAGCCTGGAAACTTTCCAAAATTGGCATAGTGAATTTTAAGCATGTTCTTGACTTTGAAACCTTTCCAACAGTTTAAACGGTTTGTGAATCGGAGTCTCGGATCAAAAGTTTTGGCCCCGGGAAGTTGGCGTACTTTCTAGAAGATACAATTGCAAATGTTCTTTTGAAATTTGAACTTCAAGTTGTAATTTTTCAGCGCCAAACCGCCTAAACTCAAATTTGAATGTTTTTTTGGTTCCAAACTAAAGAGGAGCTCTATTTATGGGCGGGTTTCTAATTTTTGGGTAACTTTTTGGGGGGACAAGCTCGCATATTGCAAAAGGGTTATTCTGTAGCTTTCTGTAACTTCCATGTGTTGTAGAAATTGGGGATTTGAGATCCTCTGCATGTAAGAAGCTCCATTTTCTGAATAATAAAATTATTCTCTTGTTTGTGGGTTATTTTCTAAGTCTCAGGCTGTGCCCTCATCACATGAAGTGTTATCATTGTAGTCAAATGGGTCATCTAGCTTATAGGTGCCCAGAGAATGCATCATCATCAAGCAATGAAAAGAGAGTGGCCTATGCACAAGAGGAAACTATGAGTCCTAAGGCATCTGAGATCAGTCATATAGAATCTAAGGTAGGGGAGAATCTGATGTTCAACAGGGTTTTGATTAGACAGCCGGTTAAAGAGGAACCAAAATAGAGAAGAGCTCTTTTTAGAGTAAGGTGCAAGATACTTGGTAAAGTATGCAAGGTCATAGTAGACTCAGGTTCAACAGATAATATAATCTTAGAGGAGACAGTAACTAAACTGAAATTGGAGAAGGTACCTCACAATAACCCTTACAAGGTCACATGGCTGAATAAAGGGCAGAGTGTTTTAGTTAATGAGCAAGTAACGGTGGAATTTTCAATTGGAGGCTATAAAGACAAGTTGTTTTGTGATGTATTACCCATGGATGCATGCCATCTACTACTAGGAAGACCATTGCAATATGACAAAAGTGCCATTTATGATGGGAAAGAGAACACCATCTCATTCAAGAAGGATTGAAGAACCTTCAAACTGCAGTCACTGTCAGAAGAAGATGAAGGACAGTCAAAGGCACCTAACATCATTTTGAGTAGTGGCAAGGAGTTTCTTAAGGACCTACACCAGGGGAATGAAGGGTATGTGGTTGTGTTACAACCTAAAGAAGAAGCCAAGGCTAAAAAGACAGTCTTACTAGAAGCAGTCCAAAGGTTGCTTGATAAGTACAGGAGCATAGTTAGTGATGGTACACCTACAACTCTACCACCAAAGAGAGCAATAAGTCATCAAATTGACTTCATACTTAGAGCATCATTATTGGATCAAGGATTGATTCAAAAGAGCATCATCCCTTGTGCAGTGCTAGTGGTTTTAGCAACCAAGAAAGGAGGTAAGTGGAGACTTTGTACTGATTCTAGGGCAATAAATAGGATCACCATTAGGTATAGGTTTCCTATTCCTAGAATTGAAGACCTGATGGATTGTCTTGGAGGTGCTCAGTTCTTCACAAAGTTGGATCTCAAGAGTGGATACCGTCAGATCAGAATTAAGGATGGTGATGAGTGGAAGACAAATTTTAAGAAAAATGATGGGTTATATGAGTGGAAAGTGATGCCATTTTACCTCTCAAATGCCCCTAGCATGTTCATGAGACTAATGAATGAACTGCTTAAGGATTTCATAGGGATATTTGTGGTAGTATATCTTGATGACATGCTGATTTTTAGTAAGACAACAAAAGAACACCTCAAGCATGTGGAGATGGTTCTTAGAAGGTTGCAAGAGAATAATTTGGCAATCAATCTTGAGAAATGTGAGTTCTTCAAGCAAGAGCTTGTCTACTTGGGTTTTGTAGTATCCAAAGGATCATTAAAGATGGATCCAAGAAAGGTGGAAGCCATCCTAAACTGGCCTACACCAACCACAACAATAGAGGCAAGGAGTTTCCATGGATTAGCCCAATTTTATAGGAAATTTATAAGGAAATTCAGTGGTATATGTGCACCAGTCCTAGATACAATCAAGGGTGGTATGAAAACAAAGTTTAAGTGGACTCAAGAGGCTGATAAAGGGTTTGAGAAACTGAAACAAGAAGTGGCAACTCAACCTATTCTATTATTGCCTAGTTTTGACAAGTTGTTCATAGTTGAGTGTGATGCAAGTGGAGTAGCAGTAGGAGGAGTACTTAGTCAAGAAGGTAGGCCTGTGGCCTTCTTTAGTGAAAAGCTCAATGAATCCAAGCAAAAGTACTCTACCTATGATCTAGAGTTATATGTTTTAGTGCAGTCCCTTAGGAAGTGGAGGCATTATTTGTTACCCAAAGAGTTTGTGGTTTTTACTGATAACCAGGCACTTAGCTATATCAACACTCAAGAGAAGTTAAGTAAAATGCATTTGAAATGGATGGAATACATCCAAGCTTTTACTTTTACCATCAAGCACAAGAAGGGACAAATGAACAAGGTTGCAAATGCATTAAGCAGGAGATTGCTGGCAGTGCAAGAGATACAGCTAAAGAGCATTGGATTAGAGAGTTTCAAAGACCTCTATGGTGAACATGAAGACTTATCAAAAGCTTACAAGGTATGCTCTGATTTTGAGAATCATTTTCATAGCCAATATTCTAAGTATACATTGCAAAATGGACTATTATTTAAGGGTAATCAGTTATGTGTTCCAAGAGGGTCAATGAGGGAAAATCTGATTCAGGAAAAACATAATGGTAGTCTTAGTGGGCATTTTGGCATAAATAAGACCTTAGAGCTAGTAAAAAGATTATATTATTGGCCTAAGTTGGCAAGAGATGTTAGAAGGTATGTGGAATAGTGTGTTGTGTGCATGAAAGCTAAGGGAGGAGCTAGCAATGCTGGTTTATATCAACCCCTGCCCATTCCTAATTGACCATGGGAGTGTTTGAGCATGGATTTTGTGGTAGGTCTTCCTAATACCAAGACTAGTTTTGATAGTGTTTATGTAGTAGTGGACAGATTTAGCAAGATGAGTCACTTCATTCCTTGCAAAACTACTCATGATGCTAGCTACATGGCTCACCTTTTCTTCAAGGAGGTTGTAAGGATCAATGGCTTGCCTCTAAGTATTGTTTATGACCAAGATGTGAAGTTCATGAGTCACTTTTGGAAGAATCTTTGGAGCAGATTGGATACAAATCTGTCATTTGGATCAGCTTACCATCCTTAGACCAATGGTCAAACAGAGGTGGTTAATAGAGTGTTGGGTAATCTTTTAAGGTGTCTAACCAAGGAGTATGGACATACATGGGATATGGTGATTTCTCAAGCTGAGTATGCTTACAATGATAGTGTGAACAAAACTACAGGGAAAAGTCCTTTTGAAGTTGTGTATGGAATGCACCCAAGAGGCATTTGTGAGCTCAGAGACCTTGGATCTATGGAGAATAGGAGTGGACATGCAGAAGAGTTTAGTCAGACCATGAAGGAGATCCCGGAGCAGGTCAAGAAGATAGTTACTGAGGCTACACAAAAAGTGAAGGAGAAGGCAGATATGTCAAGGAAAGATGTGCAATTTCAAGTAGGGGACTATGTTATGGTCCTCCTTAACAAGTCAAGGTTGCAGAAAGGAATGTCAACCAAGATACAAATTAAAAGAGTAGGACCCTGCAAGATATTGGCCAAGTATGGGCAAAATGCATACAAGGTGGAGTTACCTACTGATCTAGGGATCTCACCTGTGTTCAATGTTGCTGATTTGATCAAGTATAAGGGAACAGTCAAGGATTTGGATCAGGACAGTAAGGAGATATTCAAGGATGTCAGAAACATGACACTACCAACTCCAGACAAGCTACAAGTAGAGAAGATTTTGGAGTCAAGAGTGAAGAAGGCTACAAGGCAGAAGGTGTACATGGAGCATCTTGTCAAATGGAAGAAAAAGCATGAATCAAAAGCTACTTGGGTAGAAGAAGTATACTTTAAGAAGAAAGGCATTGATGAATCACTAATCTCTCCTTCCAATCCTTAGTGCTTGAGCTGAGAGGGGGAGAATGGTGTAGGAGCACCTAGGAAAGTTCAAGGTTTATTGAAGTTTGTTTGAAGTTCTTATTCTGTTTTGTTGTCATAAGGTCATGTAGACCATTTTTTTTTTAGCTTAGTGGTGTTTTGGGCTTTGGAAAAGGGGTTGTTACGAGTTCAATGTGTTTAGAGGCTCATTTTGCTATATGGTGAAAAGTTGTCAAAAATTGCAAAACACAGTGGGTTCTATAATGTTTGCTCTAGGTCATCTAAAAGGCTCGACCCATGAAGCTCAACTAATTTTGAAGCCTATTTAAGGCATGACTCAACCCTGAGGGAGGGTTGGAGATATTATTGTTGAGTGATATTTTTGTAAATTGGAAAAAACAGTGTTTAAGAGATAGTTTTCTGTATTTTTGCATTAAAACTGAGCTTTAATGGAGTGATCCTGCTGTTATCTTGTTTGTAGTATGTAGTGTTAAAATTTTTACAAGCTTGGTGTGTCTTTTATTCACCTTTGTATACTATTTTCATCTTTCATTTGTAAATACTTTGTCCACTATCTTTTTCTGGCCTATAACGGGCAGTTTTGAAAGAATGGAGCTCTAGAGCACTTTCCCACTGTACAATTTGTATGGCCCTTTGGGATTAGTGTCTAGGCTCCCTCATTGTAAATATGGTAGCATTTAGGTTTTGTGGCAATGTAGGAGATGCTAGCAAAGCTTTGCCCTAGGTGAGCCAGTGCAGGTCCGATTGGGGTAGACTTGGAGTAAAAGCCTCATATCTTGCAAGGGAATAAAGATCTTGGAGAAATTATTTTTGGAGAATTTTTTTGGTGGTATTAGCTATGCATGGTGATCAGAAGGAGGTTTTTTCAATTCATTTGGTAGGATAACTTTCTGATAGTTTAGAACAACTTTGAAAAGCTTTAAAACCCTAGGTTTTGGGTCAGTTTTGAGTGTGGACAGTTTACGGCCCGTACAAAGCTTAAAACTTTAAAAATCCTCAAGGTATAGGCATGAGAAACTCAGAATCTAAACAAATAACCTAAGTCCTTTGGTGGGTTTAGAGGAAAATAGCATTTCAACACTGTTCAGAGGCCTAATTGGGGCTCTAGGCTTGTAGCCTTTCAAACCCTAGAAAAGGAACCTTGTGAAAGCGATGGAAAGTTGGAAGCTTGTTGTTGCATAAGGATCCTAGATAGGCCATTTTTAAGTTTTTTGCAACACCTCCACACCCCTATAAGCATATAGCATAAGGTTGTGGTTATTTGGTCTTTAGGGAAGAGAAGTGCCAATGGAGAGTATATGGCAAGCACCAGGGTTGGCTTGGTAGAGGGACAACTTATTGATAGAAGAGGGGTTGGTCAGACAAACCAGGGGCACCTAGTCATGAGTAGGGGCCTATAGGTTAGATTGGTGAAGCAAGCACCAAGGAGGTCTTACAAGGAAAGGCCTAGAGCAGGAATCGGTGATTTATTCCTCCAACCCCACTCCCTATCAATCATTTTCCTCACTGCTTCTTGAGTTGTCCTATTCTTTCTTTCCCCAACTCCATTTTTTTGAGTTCTAGGAATTGAAAAATTCCTCTTTATTCCATTCTCTTCATAAAACTTGTTAAAATCATTTGAGGTGAACTATCCCCCTCTATCATACTTTAAGCACTTAATTTTAATATCCATTTCATTCTCAACCATAGCTATAAATGCTTTAAACTTGTCCAGAGGTTCTAATTTTTCTTTAAGAAAAGTTACCCAGGTCATTCTAGAGTAATCATCAATTAACATGAAATTATTGTCACCTTGAAAGCCTGATATTCTTGTATGTCCATATAGGTCTATATGAACCAACTCCAAAGGTATTGTAGTATAACATTCTTTGATTTTGAACCTCTTTCTTGTTTTCTTCCCAACCTGATATTACTTGCAAGTTGCATTGATAGGTTTTGTAATTATTGGTAGATCTCTCATAGCTTGATTAAAGTTGATCCTCACTAGACTATCAAAATTTATGTGACACATTATTTTATGTCATAAAAAACTTTCATTGATATGATTCATAAAGGACTTACCATTAGCACCTTTGAGTTGATAAACATTCCCATATTTCCTTGTTCATATAGCAACTATAGTTTTAGAGCTTACTTTTTTTATTTCACACCCACCATATTGAAATACAATATTATATCCTTTGCTACACATCTCTCCTACACTCAAAATATTATTCCAGCGACCCTTGACATAAAGAACATCATGTATATTATGCTTATCTTCAAAACTAATTGGACCTTTTCCACACATCTTAGTAGATGTATCATCACCAAACTTAACAAGACCACCTTAAAACTTCTCAAGTTTAACAAACTTACTGTTATCATATGTCATATGATTTGAGATTTTTTTGTCAATTATCTAGTGATTTTTCTTCTCTCTAGTATGAAAAGTAGTCACCATAGTCCCTTTGATGTTGTGACCTATTTTTGGGATAGTTTTCTTCATACATCTTTCAAAGCCATGAGAAAACATTAATCACTTTCATCATTTGGGTATTGAAATCCATTATTAGATATGCTAGCATTTTATTTAACATAATAAATTATCTTTACAAATTTAACTTTATTATCCTTATATTTATCATTTGAAACTTTGGTTGGACTTCTCGAAGCATAATGACCTATATTTCCATATTTAAAACATTTGAAAGGTAACTTACCTTTGTACTTTCTAGTGCCCTTTTTCAATTTTCTAACAAAATTTGCTTCTATTTCATCAACCTCATTCAAATTATATTCATCATTCTTATATATCTTTCTATCTTTAAAAGTAGTCTCTTTTCTTGAATCATTTTGACCAAACTCTCTCAATTAAAAAGTAGTTAAAGCGTCAAACAAATGATCTATAGAATAATGATCTAAATCTTGAGCTTCCTCAATACCAAAAGCTTTATAACTATAAGATTTAGGAAGAGTTCTTAATACCTTCTTTACTACCTCATTTTCTTCTAATTTTCCACCAATGCTATTGATGGAATTGACAACTTCCTCTAATCAATGCATTTAGCTTGTGATATCTTCATCCCTTGTCATCCTTATCATCTCCTTCATAGATACTTTCCATATTCTTTCAAATTTCTTTACAATATTTATAGCATATAATCTTCATAAGTTTTGAATCTATAAGACTACTCACAAGAGTATTCCTTTCTTTTTCATTGTTCTCATATGCTTTGATCTCATCATCATTTTTTCAATCATTAGTAGGCATTGTATATCCATATTCACTTGAATTCCAAAGTTGAAACCCTAGGGAAACAAGGAAAATTTTCATCCTAGTTTTTTAAAATACATAATTCATCCCATCAAACAAGGAATCCTCCTTCCTATGCGTCATCTAGATCAACCTCAATAAATTAAGATTCTTCCAAGGAAACTTTCTCTAATACCAATTGTTAGATGCACATGACAACTAAGAGCCTGGGGTGAATCAATTGTAGATCACAACATTCAAACTCTCAATATCTTTTCAAACCCTTATCAACCATTAAATCCTTATCATAAATTAATAGAATGTAAACATATGAAATAGTAATGTAAATACATTCAAACAAATAAGAATGGAATATTTACATGAAAAATATAAGGGAAAAACCACAATGAGGATTAGCTCATGATATAAATGAATTGCAACACCATCCATAATAGGCTCATTATCAAAGGCCTCACTACTAAATTTAAAAGAAAAAAAAGGAATTTTTACAAAGATAACTCCATATTTGAGCAACAAGAAGATCCACCACAACAACTCTTCACCATTTACAACCTTTAGCTCACTTCCTTTAGTAACTTCAAGTACATTGAAAATGTAGACACATTTTTCTCACTACTTTAGGTAGCCTTAGTTGTCAAAGCTCATACTCATATCACAAATCTTGATAAAATTTCACACCACAAAACACCACACACCACTCTCCAACACTATACCTTGCATTTATACTAATCAGAAACTTAAAAGAATTCTCCAAGGTTAGCTATGTACCTCAAACATGCAATTACAAAATAGGTCAACAACAATCCCTTCCAAATTGGAAATAAGTTAAGGAAGACCATGCCAAGGGTTAAATAGGACCCAAAATACACTAAAATTCTTTGCAAAGCTTCCACAAAAAACACACCACCTCCATAATTAGTGCTAGCGTGCTAGGTCGGCCAAGCCTATACTAGCACTAAAAAGCAACAATATGTACACCTCTATAGGTCACAAAAACCACATAAAAAAACTCCACAATATCCATAAAACATCTAAAAATATTCAAGTATCATCAAAATATTTTTTAACTCTACCACAACCATCTGAAACTGAGAACACTACGATTTTGTGCAACCAGACATACTAGAATAGACATCCAACTCACTAACCAACTTTGTGGAACACCTAAACACCTAGGACCTGAAGGGAAACTAGATACAAACATTATAAGAATGTCCTCAAATCCACAAGACAAGAAACCTCAATGTAGAGAAATGTGGAGCAATCTCATTTCTCTCAAACAACCTTCTTCATAGACACACACACTGGTGAAAACAACTTTCATTGTTGTACGATCTAGAACCTACAAATTTGGATATAACACCTCTAAAAACCTTTGATTAAGACATCCAAACCACACAATAATATCTTCAACCATGAAGAAATGTGGAGCACAACATTGAACACCACTTTGTTACAATGTAATCTCTTTTATTCAAATTTTCTCAAAAGCACTTGGAAACAAAGAGAGCCAACTACAACTGCAACAATACCAACATATTTTCAAACATATATGACATATAGAACACTTCTTATTAACCACAACACATCCAAACTACCAACAATCTCGTCAACACAGGAAGGCTCCAACAATCTCCACAACTATACTGAAAGTTTATAATAGTGACAACATCGACAACATTGTGTTGATAATAATAACTTCAACCTTCCATTAAATCCAATGCTAGGGGTTGAAATAAATGAAAATGCCAAAAATATCTCAAGAGACGCATCCTCAATTGGCCTTATTGATCAAGGTGGAGCTTCAAAAAATTTTGGATGTGGGATTATTAGACCTATTGATTATCTTGAGTGGGTTTCCAACCTAGTTCTAATTAACAAACCCACTAGGGGAATCCACATATTAACAAATTTTTGAGACATAAACAAGGAATTTCCTAAAGATAATTTTCCCTTACGTAAAATAGATATATGAATTTTAGGGGCTTGAACCAAGGTCCCCTACCTCCTCCCTCTTCTATATTTCCCCTGGGTAGGTAGGAGTTGAAACTCGAACTGTAGTATAGCAGGGGCTCATCTACTTGATATATAGTTGGGGGTTCTAAGGAAACCCTTGAGCCCCTAGGGTGTGGGAGGAAGAGGAGATGACATGGGCCAAGTTCCCAAGTAGGGGTTTAGTGGTTACCAACTACAATATGGGTGGGAAGGTGCTAATATCTCCCCACCCACTCGTGATAGGAGGGGGACATAGAGAGGAGAGGGAGTAGAGGTAGACCCTACTATGACTAATGACTATAATGGGGTGAGGAAAATACCTCACTCCTCACCAGAGAGGGAGCCTTATCATGGTGGGTTGGAGGAAGAGGGGATCGGGTACCACCTACTGGTAGAGAGAAGTCCATCCAAAAGGATGTTTGATAAGTGAGTCAAGTAAGTGGTGAGAAAGATGTCCCCGGTGAATGTGTTGGAGATAAAAAAATCCACCATGGTTTTTTACATGCCTCCATTTTATTTATTATCCCATTTCGATGATAAGTCTCCATTTCCATTGATTTTTACTATATTTGACATTAAGCATAAAATTTTCTCATGTACATAGCTCTTAAAATAAAGCCTTTAATTGTCACTTTGAAATAATTCCTCTTCCTAAGGAGCTTCCTTAGAAACACCAGGTATGTCACCAAGACAATACCATATCAAACAGAGTTACACAAATGTATTTTTGACAAGATCAATGAAATGCCAATGGAAATATCAATGAGACCCTCGTGCTTCAAAGTGACTTATTCAAATGTCTCCCTGACAGTCTAAAGAGAAATATATTGAAGAGACCTAGATGTTTCAAGGTGATAAATTAGCTTGTCTCTCTAACAAGATACTCTAAGGAAAGAAAAAAATCTCTTGAACACCGAGATATTACTATAAAATAAATAGTGAATTACTATCAAAACACAGTTGAGTGAGAAAAATGACAATATCGAAGAGGCATTATTTTGTAGGACTAAGAAACAAGGAAGTCTCATAGACACTGCAGGAACAAGTAAGAACAAGGTTGTCAAAGAGACACAAAGGCATCAAACAAACATTAACAAAAGTCTCTTCAACTTTCTAACAACAGGAACACAATTGCAAGTACATAATATAGATGAGAATATAGGACATTGAAGGGATATAACCATAGGTCTCTTAGAAATTCTAAAGAAACAAAAGAGGTCATTCGAAGAAACACTAATGAAGGAAGGGTCATGGGTATGTCAAGGAGACATAAGCTTATCAAAAATAAATGTTCACCAGTCTCATCAATATTCTAATGTCAAAATTACAAGGAAGGAAAACTTTAGGTGTAGCCATCAAAGAGACTTTGTGGGATCAGAAAGAGAAACTAAAATGCCTCTTCAAAATTTTGGAAAATCTATCAAAGACATATCGAAGAAAGAAAATGGGATCCTTTTAGGGTCTCTTCAACATGATGAAATGATTTCTTACTTGGTCGACATGGCTAACAAAGACATCAAGGAGATAACTTCCATTAATATTGCAAGTGATGAGAAAGGTGGTGTGAGCTTCATTTATGAACCAAAACTGGTTCAAGCATGCCAAACCTCGATATATCTAACTCCTAAGAAATCAAAATCACTACAAATTGTTGTTGAATATTGAGGAGGGGGAGTTGGATGACAACAAGTAGCTAGAAGATTATGACATTATCTCAAGTAAGTGTTCTTGGCTTAGCTGAATGTGTGCAAGTAGGGTTTGAGATGGATATAACCCTAGAAAAACCAAAGGCAAAGAGGCAAAAATAGAGGCCAAATGATTAAACCAAGACTTAATAGATCAATGTTCTGGGTTTGGACCAAAATCTAGGAGAATGACTCAATTGAATCCTTCATGTGAAAATTTGGAAGATTAACATAAAAATCTCAGAGATGTGTGGACTCCATAGAGAGGCTATGATCTATTTATATATCATTACAGAAAGAAGTATATACACAAACCTGTCTCAAATCCTTGGAACATGAATATGGAAATGTTTGTGAATCCTAATGTGTTTGTCAACGTAGAACTGATTAAGGCATTGGCTAAAAACTACAACCATGAAACAAGGGCAATCTATTTCGATGATGGTTCACAATTTGTCAGCATAACACAAGATTATATCTACATGGTTTTTCAATCTAACAAAACCATGAAAAAAAAATTGAGGATAAGAGACTTGTGCAAAGAGTATCAGACCATGGATATAAGCTATAAAAGGTGGAATTTACCTCTGCATAGACCAAAGGGCCTCAGAAACCAGCTTAGAAGATTCTTTAGTGATGAGAAACCCCCATTTCCTATAAACTCATTTGAAGAATACTACCAGCACACTTACTATTCAACTAGCCAAGTCCTAGGAATTGATACCTCTACTGTGATGGCTAGAGCTCCCATGTTTTTAGCTATAGATACCCAAAGCCAAGATGCTAGGCCCTAATATTATGCACAATACCTATTTGAGTTCATTAATACCTCACTCACTACCATTAAGAATAACAACCATGCCATCAACTTCAAGCATTATTCTCTACTCATGCCTATGATACTATATGAAGGGAAGGTAATGGGAATGTTTGGAGAGGAATTGAGAATCAAGGATTTGGATAGATATGAGAATTATAGACCAATCTATAGGTGGACATCCCTATGGGATAGTAGATGTGGGAGACTCAACTATTTATAATTTGAAGAATTATTTTTCAAACCCTTGTATAAGCTGCTTGGTCATAAATGTGATTACAGTTTGTCTCCAGGGATACAAAGTTCCTCACATAAAAGGAGAAAAACCTTGAGGGAAGGATAAATCATAATTAGGGGGAATGGTATGCCTTTGAAGAATATACTATGATAAGAGTATATGGATTTGAGGCAGACCCATTTTTATTACCTAAAATAGTGCCAGATAGGGTTCTACCTTATGTTTTGGAGACTTTACCATTATTTCTAATCAAGGGTATGAATCAATTAAGAAAAAAATAGATTATTATAGCATTCCATTGGGAAATAAGATAGAGAAGTTTGGCCCTAAGCACTTCATTCATGATGCCAAGATGTCACAAAGACTAAAAAGATATGAACCGGATTTCTTCACGGATTATGTCATTAGAAATTGTGATGAAAATCAAGTAATGATGAGGAAGGCTGCATACAATAGAATAGTTATGGTAGAGGCCTGGAGGAGAAGAAATAATCCATTATATGATGGAGCTTTTCATGAAATACAAGATACTATGGAAAGAGTTCAACAATTGACCCTACATGAAGAAGAATTGACTAAGGTTGTACCTCTCATAGCTTTTAAAAGAAGAAGAGATATTGGTATCAGGAAACAGGCTAAGAATGTGGTATTCTTGAGTAATTTATCACCACAACCTACTCTAGAGGTAAGCTTCTCAGCTGATAATCCTATTATTATTGAGGATGACATCGAGGTAGAGAATGAGGTTACACAAAACACCATCCCTATTGTTCCCCAGTATGAAGTGCCACTAGAGAGGAATGTGATCACCTTTGAAGCTTCTAATGAATATTCTAATGATGTGAGACATCTGGCTAACCAAGAATTCATTGTAGATGATGCATTTTTTCAAACCTTTGAGTTTAAAGATTTCATTTATGAATACAAAGGTAGAATGATGAGGGAAAAGCTAAAAGAAATCAACCTTGAGCAAGAAGTAGATGCCTTGAAAGAACTCTAGTATGAAGTTGATAAAGAAATGGATAACATTGTGTGTATGAAAATATGATCAATTTAAATCAATAACAACACAATCAATAAAACATTAAATCAAAGAAACCAAAAGAAAAACAGAAATAAGCAAACTGTTAATGGCAGTTTCTTCGAAGTCGTCTTATTGTCCTCTATCTTTAGTGTTTTTGTCAATTCCAGCTTTGTGTTCTCAGATTGTAGGCTAGGCTCAACAAACTATCTTCCTAAAGAACGAGATTTTGAGAAATGTTGGTTGCTCACTTTAGCAGCATAACGATATAGTGAAGGTTCAAAAAGAAGAATGATGGATGAAAGATGGAAGATTCCAGAATGATTTTGACAGAGTGAGAATACTTAAGAATCAACCCCCTAAATGAATTGTGAGAGGTTGCATTTATAGAGTTTTCAAAAGCTTCTGATTGGTTGTCTCGATTAACGGTTGTCATAATTCCTGGTAGATCGAATGGTTGAAGAAAGATGAAACTGAAGAGAAAATAGAAGAAACCTAAAAACAAGATTTTTCTATTTTATTATGAAAGAGGAAAAAAGAAGAGAAGATAAGAAATCATCTTTCTTTAAAAGAATAAAAGAAAGATTTAAAGTTGATAAATAATTAATTAATTAAAAAAAATCAATTATTTATTTGTGGAGGACATTCAACTTTTCTTAATTAAATAAAATATTTAATTAAGCTTTTAAAAGCAGAAGAAAGTTTGTGATAAGAATAAAGCTTTAATCATGTTTTATTGAAAAAAGAAGAAGATCTCATAATTAAATAAAATATTTAATTATGATATGAGAAGATTGCACAATTAAATAAAATACCTAATTGTGAGTTGGAAAGAAAGCATAAGATATTTTTAATTAAATAAGATTTATTTAATTAAATCACTTTTTATGAAATTAATTAAATAAACATTTAATTAATTTAGAAGAAGAATTTAAATAGAAGAAAGAGAAATATTTAAATTTAATTAAATCAAAATTTAATTTAAATTCAAAGTGATAATTAATTTAAATAAATAAAATGTATTTATTTAATTAATTAAGTGGACATATGAAAATAATTAAATAAAATAAATTTATTTAATTATGAAGGAAGAATAAGATGAATGAACAATATAATTAAATTAATTAAATTTAATCATGTGTAGAGGATTTTAGAAAAATTAATTAAATAATAAATATTTAATTAATTGCCAGGATTATAGACATGACCATTTTTATGCGTATACATTTTTCCCCTCTTTGAAGTGATGTGTGAAACGCATTGCTTCAAAGAAAAATAAAAATTTTGCCCCTAATATGTTTCCTATTTTTTGATGTTGATGATGCCCCCTCGAGAGGATAGGTGGGTTGGACAAACACATGTATTCTCTCGAAATGAAATGAAATGATAAAGGAGGGATAAGTTGAATGATGCAAGAGAGAATGTGGATGAAGGAGATGAAAGGATGCGCTATGCTGCAGTGAAAGTGAGCAACCATGATGTTTGATATAGCACTAGACGTTATGCACCAAGGTATAAGGACCAAGGTGATGATGTGTCTCGTGCCCCAGCGTAATACAACCTTGTCTAGATGTATGAGGAAGTAAACTTAGAGCATTAAAGTCCTAATGCACAAAAGGTATTATGTGACCTTAGATGCAAAGGATAATGCAAAAAGATATTCCAACACACACAAGATATGAATATTAGCTGGAATGATATGGATTGGATACAAATGCAAGATAAAATGATAACACACATAAGCAAGCAAGCAAGCATGCACAAATGATACAAAAACAAACAAGGTATTGCCCTTGTCAAGCTGTAAACCATTGATTGATTGATTGATGATGATGATAGTGTTGTCATTGTGGGGAGTGGCATGTCCCTAGAGCAACACAAAGATGATGATAATTGATTGATTGGTTGGTTGATTTGGTTTACGACAAGATTAGGATCAAGACCAAATGATGTGATTGGATAATTTGACAAAATTGATTAACTTGATTGGTATGGATTAGGGATTGACTTGCATTTGGATTATTGCTCAGAATGATTGAAGATGATTTGATTGAATAGAAGAAATTGTTTATAATGATATGATGATTGATTGGATGATAGGATGTGATGAATTGAATAGAAGAATTGATGTGTTTGGAATGATTTAGGTTGAAGTGATTTGATTAGATAATCGATTGATTGAATTGAAGAATTGATTTGATTGGAATGATTGTGATTGAGTGGATTGGTTACAATGGTTTTGATGAAAATGATTGATTTGGTGGAATAGTTGAATGATTGGATAGAAGAATTGATGTGATTGAAATGATTTTATTGCTTGGATTTTTTTGTTGGATATTTGATTTTTTATTTGATTTTATTTTTTCAGGACTTTTTCTAATTTTTTTGTATTACTTCAGGACTTTTTCTGATTTTTTTGTATTTCTTCAGGACTTTTTTTTTTTTTTGTATTTCTTTAGGACTTTTTCTGATTTCTTTGTATTTCTGAAATGTTTTGATTTTTGGAGTTTTGAGATGTTTTTATTTTTTTGGAGTTTTGATTTTTTGGATTTTTGAGAATATTTGGAGGTGTCAAAGGATGAAAATTTGAGTAGCCTTTGTGCTAGATACCAATGACAAGGGGAAAACCTAGGTGCAAGGGTGATGGGATTGATGGATGAAAGGGTGGGTGAGGTGCAAGGAGATAAAGGGATTGATGGATGAAAGGGTGGGTGATGGCTCATGATATATGGATGGATGGAAAGGATAAGTCATAGTGAATGAAATGGATGTATGCATCATAAGAGAGCAAGGATGTGATTTCCAAAGACTATGTTGCATAGGAATAACATGCCCCATTCTAGGTACAAGACTTAGGATTTTTCATGACAAAGCTTATGGCAATAGGATAATGATAGGCTTGTTTGGAAGGATGAGGTATATCAAAAGATATCCAAAGCATGTTTCAACATTTTTCCCCTATATCTTAATCAAGATCAAAAGAAGAAGGGTGGATGAATGGACTCAATATAATAGGTATGTATGATGGCTAAAGATGGTAGGTAGGATGGAAATGATATGACATGAAAATGATAGGTTGGATAGATAAGACATTGTGCCCCCAAGTGTAAGTGACATAGAAGATCAACCTACACATGATGCCTATTTGCTAGGTTTTCATCATGGTACTTATCCAAGGCACCTGTTTACTAGGTTTTCACCATTGGATGAAGGGATTTCTCTTTTATTTTTTATTTTTTTTTGGATAGGAGAAGGGGAATATGGATAGGATGGACTCAAGTGTCTATTTGCATGAAAGGTGATAGTCCCACTAGATATGAATGTCATTGCATGGACCATGTCAAATGCTCATTATGCTCATAGATGTTGGTAAGAGATGACATGAAAGGAATGGATTAGGTAGATGATGGATTATGATGTAGATTATGGAGGACAATAATGGATTATGATGTAGATTATGTTAGGAATATGATAGGGATTATATGGGACTTATGCAAAAGATGAATGGGGAGGCTTAGCCAAAAGCATGGACCATAGGAAGATGGTGGGGGAGATATGTAGGATAATGCGTGAAGGATGGGGAGATGGAGGTATGTGGAATTGTTGTGAAATGGAAGGGAACCATGACCAATGGTTGCACACACTGTGATAAACATTGAAGCTTTTGATGTGGATGGGGTGGAGGAAGCAATGGAGATGTTTGCTTAGGAGGTGGTGGATGAAGTGATTTAGGTACCCACATAGACTTAGTATTTTTATGATTTTTATTTTGCTTGTGGGTTTTAGGAATTTGAGACTTTTGAATGGAATGAGAATGTGGGATAGAAGTGGATGGTTGGAATTTTTGTGATGTGAATGCCTCATTTGACTTGATTTCTTTTTTCTTAGGTACCCAAACCATTTTAGTTTTGGACTTTACTTTTGGAGGTATAGGCTTATATAGCTTTTTGGATGTATTTTGATTTGAATTTTTGTATTGATGTCCTAAGGCATGAGAACCCTTAGGATTTTTGATTTTATAGGTAGAGGCATTGGAATTATTGCTTTTAAATCCCATGGGTATGGTGGAATGGGTGGAAGCTTCATGTTTATACAATGTGTGCATTTGTTGGTCATGATTAGGAATATTAGGGTATTTATGGAAGGAGGGATAAGGGGATTGGATAATGGGGATATTAGGTGTTGGGAGAAGTGGAGGTAGATTAGATGGAGGGATATTAGGAGTTGGAAGCAATGGTGGCAAAGTTGATGGTGGAAGGTGTATGGTCACATGCTTTTGACATTTGTAGGATGATGGAGGGGGAATGGCAACATATGTTTTAGGGATATGATAGGCTGTATGATGGAAAGTGGACTTAGGAGGCGTGGAGGAAATACCAACATCTTTAGGTTGTTGTCCTTGGGGTGTAGGTCCAAGGCCATAAGAGCGTGGAGGGATTTTGACATGGATGGGCTCCAAAACATCTTGTTCATGAAGGTCTAGAACTTTACCTTGGTGGTTCATGTTTTGGAGTGTGCAATGGACAATGAGACTAGGTGTAGGTGGAACACTAGACACGAGTTCCTTATTGGATGGAGAAAATAATGCTTGGGAAGATATTGGTTGTTGTTGTTCTAAGGAGGAACATTCATGAATGAGGGTGGAAAGACCAATACGATAGGATGGAGGACTTTCAATGGGGTCAATTGTGGGTGATGGAGGATCATTAGGATCTTGATTAGCATTGTGTTCTCTTAGATCCAAGGTATTTGTTTGATCTTCTATGTGTGCTTGGGAGGCATATGTCTCATCAAGGGAAGTGGATGTTTGTGCATCATGGATGGGTGAGATGGAAAGATCTTGACCATGGAATGCGTAAAGTTGGCTAAGAGGATCATCATGGTCTTCTTGATCATAAAAGGGGTCTTGATCAAAGATGGAAGGTTGATCATGAACATTATTAGGTATGTTATGAATGGAATCATTGGGAGGGTGTTGATCTTTATGTGGATGAGGGAGTAATGTTTCCACATGTTTAGGATTGTGCTCTTGATATACCTCATGACTTATTTGAATGGAGGTGGAAGGGGATGACTCATGGAGAGACTTGTCATATTCTTGATGGTCAGCAATATAGGAGCATGATAGAGGGTGACTTGGACTTACAACAAAAGACTCTTGAATTGGCTCAAGGGGTTGTGGATGAAACGGTTGACTTGAAGGACTTGGCATGGCGTTTGAGGACTCTTTTGTATGTTCAAGTATATGTGTTGAATGACATGGCGACAATTGATTCCTTGCTTGTAGCCCTTGGGTCACATCCTTTGGAGGTGTAGGGGTGGAAGGCGTTGGGTTAGGATTTTTATTTTTACTATATAGTGGTATGATATACTTCGAGAGTACATAACCTATATCAGTTTTCCCCTTGTGAATGGTTGCATTAGAACTTAAAGGCTCTTGATTTTGTTTCCCAAGTGGACTTAAATTCAGATGTGTTTTTTCGTGATGTGGATTGATAGGTTGATGTGGAATTGTCATTCAAAGAAGTGGATTGATTAGATTGGTATGAGGTGGAAAGGGATGACACATTAGGTTGAGGTGGAATTGGTTGATAATGAATGGATAGGGGATGATGTTGTGGTTGTTGGATTTGACATGTGGCTATGAGGTATTGGGCTTGAGTTACGAGGTGTTGGATTTGAGGTGACTTGTTTGCTTGAAGTTTTTGTATTATGTTATGGAATTCATGAATGACTTTTTTGGGCAAAGGTTTTTGAATTGTTTTAACAGTGTGAAGCATGTGAACAACCTCGTGTGCCATGTCTTCCAATGTTTTCATGGTGTAAAATGATGTTGATTGGATTAAAGAGATGATGATTAGGATATGATATGGAATGACAAGATTGTATGATTTGGATGATGTGGCAAGTGTTTATTGGAAGTTTTACTTGGGCACTATCAAACACAATATTTCACATGTAAATGCATGAACACACACACCAAGCACAATGATAAGTTTGTCTTCCAAGATTAGATGTTATGATTAAGCAAACACTTTAATACACAACAACAAGCCTGATGACTAGTCAAGTGGGGTATGGCCAATTAGGTTTCAAACTAGTTTGAACAAGGTTGACTAAGGATGATTTTGAAAAAAAAATTCTGCCAATAAGCCAAGAGAAAGGGGTAACCCACCCTTCACCTTCACTTCCCAAAGGTATAAAGTTCTTTGGGGCTTAGCTCAGAGTGACAAGATTCCAACTTCCAAACAAGCGTGTCTTTCGATTCACACTTTGATTGAGGTCGTCCCTTGGAGGGGTGTGTGCCCCAAACAGGCCTCCTAAAACGGGTTTGACAAAAGCGAACCAAGTGAGGTGTTTTGGAAGACACACACACTTGATTCATGCTCACAGTGATTAATTTCCCTTTAGAAAATTGAAATGTTTAGAAGAAAACAATGAAGCACTCATTCTTTTTAGATCCCAAATCAAGATGTGATGGAAGACAATGATTAATTTTAGACCCAATTTTTTAAATGTGATTGAAGACGGGATTTTTTTTTTTAAACCAATTGCAATGATGTGATCAAACAAGATTTGATTTTATCTCCCAAATTGAAAGATGTGACAAACAAGATTAAGAGATGAAGGATGAAACGAGTGCACCTGGTTATTTTTCGCTTTCCAAATTTTTGTTGTGAGTGATATTGCTGCTACCAGAACTCCTTATGATCACCTACAAGATGAAAAAACAATATTATAATTCAGCCAAAGAAAAGAAAAAGAAAAGAAAAAGACAAGTTCATCAGAAAATTTCAATTTCAGATACTTTTGACATAGCCGAAATAGATTTTAGTATTTGACAATTTTTTTGATCTGAAAAATGAAAAATCAAAGAAGGGACCCCTACTAATTTTTTGAGAGATTTCCAGAAATGTAAAGAAGTAAGAAAAATTCCCTGTTTTTCTCTCAGAAATGCGGATTTGTGAAAACCATATAGAAAACAAAGATTGAATTTTTTGCATTATATTTGACCTCCAAACTAAATATATAAAACATAGACCCTTATTATAATTTCATGAGCTTTCCAAAAATGTAAAAATTTCTAAAACATTCGTCGATTTGCTTCCAAAAAATAAAATTTATGAAAATAATTAAAATCAAAATAACTTCCACAAAATTGGTCATAAACCATCATTTTGTTTACTGTAGCCTCTTGAAATGATGTACAAAATTCTGTAAAAATTTTGTAAAAAAATTCGTAGCTGTGTAGAAGATATGAAGAACTTTGTAAAACCTGCGGTTTTGTCCAAAAATTGGCAGATCTGCAAAACAAAGTCAATAAAACCTGCAAAAAAGCACCATTAAAAGCCTTGTATGCACTACATAAACCCTTTTATACACTACAAAAACCCTTTGACGTGCTAAAATGATAATTTTCATCAGAAAGCCGAATTCCAGAATGTGAAATCCTGTCAGAAAACCTGCAGATAAATCTTAAAAACGGGGCAAGGCCCCACGGTGGGTGCCAAATTAATGTGTGTATGAAAATATGATCAATTTAAATCAATAAAAACACAATCAATAAAACATTAAATCAAATAAACCAAAAGAAAAACATAAATAAGCAAACTGTTAATGGCAGTTTCTTTGAAGTCGTCTTATTGTCCTCTATCTTTAGTGTTTTTGTCGATTCCAGCTTTGTGTTCTCAGATTGTAGGCTAGGCTCAACAAATTGTCTTCCTAAAGAACGAGATTTTGAGAAATGTTGGTTGCTCACTTTAGCAGCATAACGATATAGTGAAGGTTCGAAAATAAGAATGATGGATGAAAGATGGAAGATTCCAGAATGATTTTGACAGAGTGAGGATACTTAAGAATCAACCCCCTAAATGAATTGTGAGAGGTTGTATTTATAGATTTTTCAAAAGCTTCTGATTGGTTGTCTCGATTAATGGTTGTGATAATTCCTGGCAGATCGAATGGTTGAAGAAAGATGAAACTGAAGAGAAAATAGAAGAAACCTAAAAACAAGATTTTTCTATTTTATTATGAAAGAGGAAAAAAGAAGAGAAGATAAGAAATCATCTTTCTTTAAAAGAATAAAAGAAAGATTTAAAAGTGATAAATAATTAATTAATTAAAAAAAATCAATTATTTATTTGTGGAGGACATTCAACTTTTCTTAATTAAATAAAATATTTAATTAAGCTTTTAAAAGCAGAAGAAAGTTTGTGATAAGAATAAAGCTTTAATCATGTTTTATTGAAAAAAGAGAAGATCTCATAATTAAATAAAATATTTAATTATGATATGAGAAGATTGCACAATTAAATAAAATACCTAATTGTGAGTTGGAAAGAAAGCATAAGATATTTTTAATTAAATAAGATTTATTTAATTAAATCACTTTTTATGAAATTAATTAAATGAAACATTTAATTAATTTAGAAGAAGAATTCAAAATAGAAGAAAGAGAAATATTTAAATTTAATTAAATCAAAAATTTAATTTAAATTCAAATTGATAATTAATTTAAATAAATAAAATGTATTTATTTAATTAATTAAGTGGACATATGAAAATAATTAAAATAAAATAAATTTATTTAATTATGAAGGAAGAATAAGATGAATGAACAATATAATTAAATTAATTAAATTTAATCATATGTAGAGGATTTTAGAAAAATTAATTAAATAATAAATATTTAATTAATTGCCAGGATTATAGACATGACCATTTTTATGCGTATACAAACATGATTTTTGAAAGAAGCGGAACACTATTACAAGAAGTTGGGGTCATGCTTCTTCTAGGGTGGGACATTAGCTCAACCATGGTTTTTGATAGTTTCTTGAAAAGAGAAAATAAGGCCTTGTAATTAGCAGATGATGCCAGTTATAAGATATACATTGGATTGGGGTACAAACCTAATAACACTACTTTGTAGATTTTGTCCCTTTTCCCATCAAGAAAGAGGCCTCCCCTTATTAGTAATCATGATTAGATCTTTGGTCACCTTCTAGTATAGAGAGTAGGGGATACAAACTCTATTGAGACTGTTGATCTAAAAGTGAGTGTGGCTAAGTTCACCAGAGCTCAGATTCAGATATTGGTGAAAGATAATAAGGGGTTGACTAATGAAAATGAGATGTTGAAGAAAAATGTGATCAATTATAGAGATAGTTTTCCTTCCTCCTTAGGGCCTCAGTCACCATTGATTGAATGTGAAAGAAAGGTTCTGGAAGAAATGTCTAAGACTACCTATTGAAAGCACAAAATATGAAATGGTTCAAAAGGGTTAAGAATAATTGAAGAAAAACTAAAAACTATGATGTTTGAAATGGAATTAGAATTGGTGTGTAGGAGGTTTGATGATATGATCAAGCTTCCTGATAAAGTTTGGGTTAGCGATGATAGGACATATGCAGCTTTATAAGATCACAATATATTATGTGTCAAAATGAAGGAGGTAGAAATGTAAATAAAGGAAAAGAAAGGTGATAACAAGAGTGTACTTCAAGAATATCAAGAGCATATGAAAACACATGATAGATTTTATAACATCCTGACATAAGAATTGAGTGACTTCATTCAGTCACTAAGTATGGCTTTGCCAAATTTCTTTGAGGAAACAAACTTAAAAAACTAGGATGTATGGAAGGATGAGATAGTTTGATATTTGTTGATGGCCCTTGATTAAATTAATGATGAATATGAGGCGCTTAGAAAAAAAAATGTTTAGTTTGGATGGATTTTTGAACTTGAATATGCAATGAAAGATATCATAAATAATGAAGAAACCTATGCAAAGATAGGATATATTGAACATGTGTCAAAGATTAATATGTTCATCATAAGAGTCAAGTAAGGAGTGATAGGGTACCAAATTTTTGCAGCCGTGGGTGCATTATCATGGAGTATGAGCCTTGAAGAAGCCTTAGATGATCACAAGAACTTACTAGAGATTAACAGATTGTGGTGCATCCATTGAAAATTTATTAAAGCTTTTTTGTTTATGTTAATCAAGTTCGTATTTATCAAATGATGTAACTTTTTGTGAATGGGTTTGTAGCTTGTTGTTTCCCATATGAAAAGGGAAACCAAGGCCTAGTTTTGATATCATCATTATTACCATCATCATCATTAGTAGTAGATAGGCTACATTAGTATAGCATATTCCATTCATCCATTCCATATCTCAAAAACTTCTGCTATTAATGTATATCTTTTGAAGTAATATAATGGAGAAGACTCTTCATAATCAGTTATCTATTTCTAGCATTCAAGTGTTGTGTTGATATTTATTCTTATGTGTTATTGTGCTCTCTCCAAAGTGGTTCTCTTATGTTATTCAAACTTATGCAATTTTCTTGGACACATTTGTTGTTGTTGTGTGCTCATTTTGATTGGGTTCTAGTTAGAGAGAATTAAAATCCTTTTAGATAATTCATTTTTAATTGGTTCCTGTTAGGGATTAAAATCCTTTTAAAATGGTTATTCTGATTGGTTTCCATCAAGCCAAGAATTAAAAATCCTTTCATGCAATCACAGTAATTTGTGGGGATAACATTGGGATTTATAAAGAAGAGTATAGTAACTAAAAAAATTGTACATTTGTACAAGGTGGAAACATTTAAAGTGCCCAATAGTTAGAGTTAAGTTGAGAAGTAGACTTAATTATCTTACATATCTATATCCATCACCATAATCCACCTCTAAAGGGTTGTTTGTGAGCATCAGTTTGTGATATCTCCTAATTTGTAGCTTCTGGTTTGCTGAAGAGTGAAAGTTGTGTTCACTTGTGTGTGAACTAGTCTAGCAGAGTTGATTTTCTATGACTGGGAGAAATGTTTATAATCCGCAGTCCTCAACTAGTTTGTTTCAGATCTTATGGATCTAGTAGAAATCTTGTAAAGGTTTTATCTATGCTTGAGCAAAGGTGTTCATACTTTGGTGCCCTAGAAGACAAATTTTAGAGTTGTGTATGTCTATAGAGTCTAGATGGATTGATGGAAGGTGTTCTATGCATGAAGCTTGTTGCATTTGTTTTGGATGTATCTGAAGGTATCTAAGATAATTTCTTGTGCATGGTGAAGCATGTTACATTGTCCACATGTTATCTTCTTGTTGGGAAGCATGTACATCAAAGTTCATTCTTGTTTTCATTAGGTTTTTCCGACTTGGTGTTTACACTTCATATAGAGGATTAAGAGTTAATTGAGGAAGTGTGGTTGATCTGAGACATTTTTTTGCATCTTGGTTAAGTTTTGGTTTGGTTTTCTCCCATTCCTTTCCATCGCGAGAATTTTGAGTGATGGACCTAATTTGAATTTATGAAATGAAGCATGTATAGCCGACCTTGGAAAAAAGTTTCTAAGGTTGAAGATGATATAAATATAAGTTGAGATATTGCAAATAAATAAATGTAGTAAGCTACAAGTCTGAAAACCAGAGTTGTGTGAAAAATAATTAAGGAAACAATACTTTAATGTGTTAGGTTCCTAAGAGTAGTGAGCTGACGGTATCTACAATTCTTTTGATCAAGGCTACAAATGTGTGTAATCTATTATGGTGGATCTTTTTGTTTTCTATTGTATTAGTAGGCAGCGAGCCTCCTTGTTGGATAGTTAGTCATTTCTATAGGTAGTGAGCCTCTTGTATTCAATTTTTATATTAATTTATATTGTGAGTTAATCCTTACTGTGGTTTTTACCTCATTATTTTTTCCACATAAATCTAGTGTTTCTTGTGTTGATATTGCTTTTTTTTATTTGCATTTCATGTTCATGCTTAATAATAGAATTAAGTGGATGAGAACTTGATAAGTGTATAAGATATGAGTTTGAGTTTGGTGACAATTGATTCAACGCCCCTCTCAGTTTTCTTGTTCCTTTCAAAAATTGGTATCGGAGCTTTGGTTCCTTGGAAGTGAGCTTAACTACTTGAGGTAGATCTGATGGCACACAAATTGGAAATCTCTATGTTTTATGGATCTAACTATAGTGACCAGAAAGTGAAGATGAGAGGTTACATAATCTCTCTTGGTTACAATACCTGGAAGGCTATTGAGACAAAGTATGTTGCACCAAAAAGTGGTCCTTCTTCTACTAATGATATTTTTGCTTATGAGGAGAATGAAAAGGTGAGGTATGTGATCTATAGTGTTTTATCTAAGAATGAGAAAACACAAGTTATTTCTTTGGGCATTGATTATGAAGTGTGGAAAAATTTGGAAGATATTTATGAAGGAAATGATAGAGTGAAATTGTTAAAGAAGATAATAGCTAAGCATAGATATCATTATTTGAAAATGGAAGAAGGAGAATATATTGCAAGCTATTTTTCAGAGGGTTCATATTGCAATGAATGATGTGAAAATTCAAGGGGGAACTTTGACTGATGAAGATGTGATGGAGAAAATCTTGATGACCCTTCTAGAGAGTTATAGTGAAAAGGTTTCAGCTATTGAAGAAGTGTATGATCCTAAGAAATTTACTAAAGAAAAACTATTTGGCACCTTGACTGAATTTGAGATGAGAAAATTTGGAAAATAAAAGGAGAAGACAAAATCAACATTTAAAGCAACAAAGATTGAAGATGATCCAAATAGTGATGGTTCAGACGAGTTGGAAGAAAACTTTACAAGGAAGTTGAAGAAAGGTACTAGTAAGTACAAAGGTATGTTTCCCTTTAAATGTTTTAGTTGTGGTAATATTGGTCATTATTCTTCAAGATTCCCAAATAGAGGTATACATAAGAAGAACAGAGACAATAATAAAGACATAAAGGATAAGAAATTCAAGAAGTTGTATTATGTTAGAGAAGAAGCTAGAATCTCTAATGATGAATTTGATTTTGAGGGTGATGATAGTGAGTGCTTATTTCTAGCCTTAGAGAATAAATTTGTGTCTATTAACTCTGGAATATGTGCAAGGGAAAGTGGTCTAGAGAAAAATAAGGATGAGATGGAAGGTACTCTAGTTAATACCTTTCATGCTAAACATGATTAAGACTATTGGGTGATTGATAGTGGTTGTTAAGATCACATGACTAGAGATAAAATTAAGTTCACTAAACTTGAAAAGTATGATGGTGGATTAGTCATGTTTGGTGATGATTCTAGAGCAAAGATTGTTGGGATAGGAACAATTAGTTTTGATAGAATACACAACACTAATTATTTATATTATGTTAAGGGATTAAGGAATAATCTTTTGAGTGTTGGAAAAATGTGTAGCAAAGGTTTCAATCTTGTTTTTCAAGATAATACCTGTGAGATCAGAAAATGGTCTGGAACTATGGTTGTTGCAGGAAGGAGAACATATGGAAGCATCTATCAACTTAAGGGTGATGATGGTTAGTGGCTTGCATCTCAAGTTAATGAAATTTTGCTATGGCACCAAAGGATGGAATATGTTGTGGACATCGATTTTGGAATCCAAGGTTCTTTAACACTTCTAGGGTTTTTCACCTAAACGGAGAGAGATGGGCCAAAATGCATAATGTCACCACTCAAAAATAATCTAATTATGAATGAAATATTCCTAAATGTAATGTCCTAAATGATATAAACTAATAGAGTGAATGAATTATTGATGTAAAAACTAAGAAATTCAAGTTGTTTGAAAACACATTGTGATATGGAAAATGACCTAAGAAGGCAAGTAAACAATAAAAAAATGAAAGAGACTGGAGAGGCGCATTTGGAAACTGAAGTGTGATATAGAGAGGCTATGGAATCCTATAGAATTTGTTGTTGAAGAAAACTAGGACACTTACGCCAAGCTAGGCGACTTAGTCCTATTTCAGGTAGATTTTACCAGAATAGGTTTCTACCAAAAGGGTATCTAGAAATACAAAAAACACTTTTCGGGCTCGGTAGTGGTGCTAATTCACTACTAATGGTGACTTAGTCTGCATTCAACTTTTGGTAATTTTAGGATAGGAATTTGTAGCTTTCTGTTTGCACTTCTCTTCTTGATAGTTATCTAGTTTTGATTTTATAGAAATTGGGCTATGAGAGGTCTCCAAGCTTCAATTAGGGCTTTTGTTGACTTGAATAACTTTAATGGATTGAAAACACCTTTTAAAACCTTTTTTTTTGACAAATCTACATACAAGACCTACAAAAAACACATGCAAGGAGGAAAAATAAAGGGTTAAGGGTTAGTGAATAGGGATTTTCCTTGGTCAAACCCCAATTTGGTAATCAAACCCTTGAAAATGAAATAAAATAGAAAGAGAATGATGAATGAAAAACATGAAATGTCACAAATCACCAAACCTTTGATGTAGAAATTTGAAGATATGCAAGTAGATGCTCCAATGAAGAATTGATAAGGCCTAGAATGCTTGAGAATGATAAGTGTATGCTAATGTATGATTGAATGTATTAGATGAATTGGGGATGAAAATGAAAGGAAAACTATTTATTTATACTTGATTTTATATAATTTCCCAAAAATAACACATCATAGGCCAACCTCAAGGTTAAGAGAATAATATCCTGTGAGAAATTTAAAATAAATTTGATTTTTGTGCCTAGTGGGACTAAGTCGCCCTAGGTGGTGACTTGGTCCCACCAAGGAAATTTTATTGGGTGTCTAGAATTAAATTGTATTTAATGATGTTTAACAGGATTTTTCTCTGAAACACACTTAAGTAGGGTGGGAAAGTGTATTAAGGGTTCATTTAAACATATGAAAGGGTCAAATTAGTGATGAAAAGCCTAGAAAAGTGTGACAGTTTGTTACAACTCTTGACAACACTTTGAAATAAGACTTGGTAAGTGATAAAAAAGAGTTATTTAGGTGAATTATAATAAAATAATCTTATAAAAATGTGAAAGTGGGTTACAAAACTTCAAAACACTTTTACAAGACATCATAGAATTATTAATGATTCATAAGGGTCCAAGACCTAATGTGAATGTGTTGACCAAATTACAACATTAAACTAGGAAAAATAAAGTCAAAGTTCATAAGAAAGAATCAAATGAGTGTAAAAATGTCTAGGTATAGATTTTTTGGCAATAGATTAAGCGCCCACTTTAGTGAGAGGATGAACTTGCTTCAAACTCAGACTAAAGTAGCCCAACATGCATATCAAGAGGGATTCAAATGCACCCATGTTGGTAAGATGAGACTACAACAATAAAGAGGGATGATCAAGCCCCTAGGATCAAGATCCCATGGCAAACCAAACATAAACACAAAGGAAAACACAAGAGAATTATGAAAAAGAATGAGAGAGAGAAGGAGAAGAAAAGAGAGTCGGATCAAGATTCGATCATTTTTCCATCTCGTTGTGGATCAAATTTGGGATTTTTGTCTAAAAAGAAAATGTATACTCACTTTGAGGTGACAAAAATCATTTTTTTCCACTGGGTGAGAAGGTCCAAAAGGTTGGAAACATACACTCATGCCTGGTATGCATTCACACACAGAGAGGTGGATATGGGGAAAGTCATGCCTCAGAATGGGCTTCCCACTCAACCATACTAAATTTATACCTCTTGATAGCTTTAATAAGGTGCCACAAAATAAAATGACATTTTGAGCTTCACGAGACAAGCAAAAATTCATATGCTTGGAGCTCATGAACAAACACAATGGCACCACAGGCATGCAAGTTATGTTATGCAAGGTGGCCATATAACAAATGCAAAATGCAACATGCAAAATATGTTCAAAGGAGTCTTTCTTGGTTCATGCAAGGTATTTAACTTAGAGAATATTGTGTCTAATGTCTCCAAGAGAGGACCAATCAAAGAATAGAAGATTCACAACTGAGGGGTTGTAGTGTGTCGCATCAAGCCACCAAGAGGATCTAATATGCTAAGATAGATCATGCTCATGAAGGACATCACATACAATGTCATCCACAAAGTGAAAAAACACAGTGTATTAAGTAACAAGGCTACACTAAGAACCAAGAAAAGGAAAAAAAATGCAAAATGATAATGCTAATGTATGTTCCCAATTTAAAGGAATTGCTACACATTGTATTGTGAGCATTTACTTTAAAGTAGCAATTGAAAAATGCAAACAAGAAAGAAGATGTGAGAGCCAACTTGGAAAGCCCTTATGTGAAGTCATATGTTTCTGAGTAAGGCTATGCCATGTGAAGGAAAGGAAATATAAAGGGAATGGATTTCCCCCAAAATGAAAACACCAAACATATAAGGGATCTATGGACTTGGGGTTAGTATGTTCTTTGCTACAATATTTTGGAAAGATCTCAAAACTATCACCATTCCTTGAATACATAGTACTAGAAGAATAATAAAAGAGAATGAAAACAAAGGAAAAGAAAAAGATCCATTTGGGTCAACATCGAAGAGACATAGGATGTCTCGACACTTGGCATTATCCTCGAAAGGAAAACATAAGCAAAAAAATGAAAAAGAAAAGATGAATAAAAATGAATTTTTTTTTAGGTCAACATGAAGGAGACATTTCGATCTCATTGCCTTGCATCATCCCCAAAGGAAAACACAAGAAAATAAAAAGGAAAAGGAAAAGGAAAAGGAAAAGAAAAAGGGGCCTTTTGGGTCAATATGAAAGAGACATGAACTATCTCGATACCTTGCGTCATCCCCAAAAGGAAAGCATAAGAAAAAGACAAAATAAAAAGGTGAAAGTGATGTGTGACATATAGAAGAATGAAGTTAAAAATAGAGGAATGTCACAAAGAAAAGGAGAAGATCAAACAAAACATTATGGGGGGGCACATTACACACATACAAACACACAAAAGATAAAAAGAAAAAGAAATTGTAAAAGACTAGTAAGGAAAATGTGAGTCAACCATCAAGCAAGTCATCCACCTCCCAGTCATGTTCAGGATATGTCGAGGGTGGGAAACTGGAAAAAGGGACAAGAGCAAGTTCTAAACTAGGGGAAATACCAGGTTCTACACTCTTTGTGGGATATCTATCATTTAAGCTCACAGAAGAGGACAATAATGTATTCAGATCATTATGCACCTATTTGTCTATTGTTGCAATATCATCATTGTCATCTAGATTAATCACAATAGGAGGATGAATGATAATGTCCAATGAAGGGTGTATCTCTTATTGTGGTTGTTATATTGCATCATTTTGTTGTGATTGGGGAGGAGGGTCATCATGCATTACTTTTGTCAAGTGTAGATTTTGATTATCAGCATTTTCTTCATCATGTATCTTGTGAGGAAGGGCCGACGTCTACACCTATGCTCCATCGATCCTCTATTTCTTTTGGTTTTATTATCGAGTTGTGTTTTTGAAGGAGTTATTTGTTAAACTAGAGGTTGATTTTCTTCCCCAGGGGGGAAAAGAAGGAACTAGGGAAGGTTATCCACTTTCTCCTTTGCTTTGTAAACTTGTTTTATATGAGACATGATGAGGTTTTTATCATTATCTCATGGTCTCTTGGAAAATGTTGAGGAGGTTTCAGGTGTTGGTTGAACTTGGTTGGGTGGTTCTTGTTTGAGTTGAAGAATTTTTTCATCTAAGATAGGAGAGTTGGAAGAAGACAGGGAGATGTTGTGAACAGACAATTTTGCTATTTTTGTTGCTTTAAATTTTTAGTAAGCAATGAAAAAGAAGTCTTTGCAAGGTGTTATAAGTTTCATGGGCTTGGGCCAAAAGGATTCTAAGGATAAGTTTCCATTTGAATGTTAGTATAATTAATTAACTAATTATTACACTAGCAGAAGTTAACTTAGGTCATGCATCATTTAGTCCTAGGTTAGATTTTAATAAATTATTTAATAAATGGGGTAATATTCCCTTCCATGTTTGTAGGGATAAGATTCCTTCTAGAAGATGAGTTGTCATTCTATAACTTATCTCAACATTTAATAATTTTCTATATAGGGTTCACATGTTGTCACATGTTGTTAGATCAAGACACATGGCAATATTTCATGCATGTTAGGTTTTCTCTCATGCCTATATATTCAAGGAATCTTGTAAATTTGTTTTCAATCAATATCAATCATATTATCAATATAAAATCTCTATTGTTCATGCCTAGTTTCAAAACTTTCTATGTGGTTGATTATCTTTCCTGGAAAAGGTCCTCCATTGAAGATTTCAGAGCTTCAGTGACTGTGCATCCATAATCTTAACGTGGAAGACAAAGGGTTAAAGTCACTATGGTGAACAATGAATATTTCATTTCCAAAGGGAAACTTTAAAAAAATTTGTATGACCAAAGGGATAACTTTCATTGAGTGAATCCATGGATGGCCTAGCCACAAAGGAAACCGATTTGACTATGGGATCATGGACAATGTAACATCCATAGTTTTTGGTCCTATTTGTAATGGAAGGATGATCAATTCGATCATAGGTAAAGAAAAACCATTGTGTGTTTTGATCCATGATTTCGCTTTATCATAATCATCTTGATAAAGACCATGTAATACAAAAAATTCCTTGGTGATCACATTCTCTCCATCGGTGGGATCTATGAGTATCCCATTAGTAGGCTTATCATAAGTATGTCCTTAGAGGAGAAAGTAATATCAAGATATTTCTTAGGTTGGACCTTACGAGGGATAATCTTTATTGCACACACCATTTCATCTATAGGATTAATAGTGGTAATATGTGGAATGGGAGTAGGATGTTTTGTATGAAAATTCATCACATCATTCTTTGGAGATTCACTAGCTTTGAAAAATGAAACATTATGTTTGGGCATTGGATCACTGAAGATTTACAAATTTGATTTGGAGGGGCAATAGAATTATTTCCTTGATCATTAACACCTACAATGGATAGGCAACAATAATCAATGAGGTCTTGCACAATGTGTTTAAGCCGCTTACAATTTCCAGTGTTGTGTCCATTTTGTCTATGATAATGACAATAAGCATTGGATTTAAATTTAGGAGGTAAAGGTTTAGTAGGATCGGGTGCTTTAACAATAGGTAAGGTGATAATTTATTGTTGTAAATGATGGGACATTGTGTTATGAAGGTTGTTTGGTAAAGGTGTAAACTATCTTTTCAGATCTCCATAACTATAAGGTATTGCAGTTTTAATAGCTGCCACTTGGTTGTTGATAGGCTGAGTTAGTTGTTGAGGGGGATTGAACTATAAGAACCCTTTTTTTCGATTTCTAAATGCTTGTGAATTTTTTTTATTAGCATGTTTAGACTTCTCAACTTAGCTAGAAGTGGACTATCCATCCTGACTACTAACTGAATTGTGATAAACGAAAATAGTGGTACATAAGTGCATAAAGGAGGCAAGTTTCATCATGGTGAGTTTTTCCTGAAGTTCAGTTTGAAAGTTTTCTATAAACATCTTTTGAAGATGTGGATTAGGAATCTTGACATCAATTTGAGAATAAAGTGATTGATATCATGAGATAAAATTAGTTATCTTTTCTTCTTCGTGTTGCTTGCATCTCATCAAATCAGCCAAGGTTTTCTTTGGAGCCATGTGCACTTAGAAAAGATTTATAAATGCATCAACCAGTTCATTGAATGAATGAATTTAATTTTTTGGTAAAAATGAGAACCATTCCAAAGTAGTGTCTTTTAGAGTCCTAGGAAACAATTTGGCTAGTAGTTTATCATCAAGGACAAAGTCACTACATATGGTGGTGTAAGCATTAACATGGTTAGGAGAATCTCACTTCTCTCCATATTTCTCAAATCTAGGCATCTCTATTCCTTGTGGCTTTGGTGTTCACAATATTTCCAAAGAGAGTACATTGATTTGAACATAATAGGTGGGTGGTCCATTCTGATTTTGGTTTATAGTGGATATTTGTTTTTGCATAGAGGAGATGGTTTGGAAAATTCTTGTTATGAGAGGGTTAGTGTAAGTGGTATGAGGTGGAAGGGAAAGTGGTGATGGAGTGTATGTAGTGGTAGGGAAAGTGAAGGGAATGCTTATGGATGGTATGGTGGAAGAAGATAGCACATGTGTTGCCATATAAGAATTAGGAATGCTAGTAGGAATATTTGAGGAAGGAATCACATTACTAACTTGTTGCATTGACTTGATGAGTGGTATAGGTAGGTATGGATGCTACTATTGAGTGAGGAATGTGATGTCCTCTGTGGAGAATTATAGTGGTTGAAATGGTTTCAAGACACACTTGATGTTGGAGATGTGTTAAGTCCTCATGAATGTTAATGATTTTGTCTTGCAGAATGTGATCATTATGTGTGTCAACTTTCATGTTATTGGAAGGCAAAGAGGTACTGAAGGTAGTAGCCATGGCTACTGTACTAGTTGCAATACTAGGAGTGGAAGCTTTCGATAACCCAAGATCCACAACAATTGTATTATCATGGGATAGCATTAGTCTCAAACTTCTTGTCACTAAGGTATTAGCAATAGGACACCAAACACTCATGAAAAAGGTTTTTATATGTGGGTGAATGCAAATGAAATGTAAAGTAAGAGAAATAAAAGGATGATAACTAAAATTCTGGAAAGTAACAAAAAAATGAAATAATATAAAATGATTTGTAAATGACAAAAAGTATAGTGCAGAATGTGCAAGAGGACTAAGTCACCCACTATGGTGATCCTGGTAGTCATTTTTTTTAGATTTTTCAAAAAAATTAAATGGAATTTTATGATTTTTAGATTTTTTTAGATTCAATTATAGTATGAAAATGCAATTTTTTTAAATTTTTAAATGAAATGCAATGCAAAAATGTAAGCTATATGAGCCTTTCACTAATGCAATTTTTCAAACCCTAGGATGTAATTTAAAAAATGAAAAACCTAATTTGATGCAAGTTATGCCTAGGATGTACTTGAAATCAGAAGTAAAATGCTTTGAAGTCAGGTTCACCAAAATATGGACATCGATTTTGGCATCCAAGGTTCTCTAGAACTTCTAGGGTTTTTCACCTAAAAGGAGAGAGATGGGCCAAAATTCATAATGTACTCACTCAAAACTAATGTAAGTATGAATGAAATATGCCTAAATGTAATGTCCTAAATACAATAAAATGATAGAGGAAATGAATTATGGATGTAAAACCCAAGAAATGCAAGTTGTTTGAAAACACATTATGATATGCAAAATGACCTAAGAATTCAAGTAAACAATAACAAAATG
This sequence comes from Sequoia sempervirens, assembly GCA_007258455.2. Taxonomy (NCBI): domain Eukaryota; kingdom Viridiplantae; phylum Streptophyta; class Pinopsida; order Cupressales; family Cupressaceae; genus Sequoia; species Sequoia sempervirens. Next base: position 258,517,885 of record VDFB02000015.1, read on the forward strand.
AAAGACTAGAGAGGCGCACCTGGAAATGGAAGTGTGATGTAGAGAGACTTTGGAATCCTACATAATTTTTTATTGAAGCGAATTGCGACACATATGCCAAGTTGGGCAACCTAGTCTTGTTTCAAGGAGATTCCACCAAAATAGGTTTATGCCAAAAGGGTATCCAAAAATATAGAAATCACTTTTCAGGCTTGGTAGTGGGACTAATTCACCACTGATGGTGACTTATTCCACCTTTAGCTATCAGGAATTTTGGGACATGAATCTGTAGCTCTTGGTCTACACTTCTCTTCTTGATAGGTGTCCAATTCTAATTCTGTTGAGATCAGGCTGTGAGAGGTCTCCAAACTTCAATTAGGAATTTTGTTGATTTGAATGATTTTTGTCAATTGACAACACCTTTTAAAACCTTTTTCTTTGAAAAATTTGCATAAAAGACCTACAAAATACACATGCAAAGAGGGGGAAAAAAGGGTTAAGGGTTAGTGAATAGGGGTTTTCCTTGGTCAAACCCCAATTTGGTAATGAAACCCTTGAAAATGAAATCAAATAGAAAGAGAATGATAAATGAACAACATGCAATGTCACAACTCACCAAGCACTTGATGTAGAAATATGAAGATATGCAATTAGATGCTCCAATGAAGACTTGAAATGGAATAGAATGCTTGTGAATGATAAATGTATGCTAATGTATGAGTGAATGTATTAGATGAATTAGGAATGAAAATGAGAGAAAAAACCTTTATTTATACTTGATTTTACATGATATCCTGAAAATAACACATCACATGCTAACCTCAAGGTTAAGAGAATAATATCTTGCCATAAATTTAAAATAGTTTTGACTTTTGTGCCAAGTGGGACTAAGTTTCCCTAGGTGGTGACTTGGTCCCACTAGGGAAATTTAACTGGGTGTCAACAATTAAAGTGTATTTAATGATGTTTAATAGGATTATTCTCTAAAACACACTTAGGTAGGGTTGGAAAGTGTATTAAGGGGCCATTTAAACATAAGAAGGGGTCAAATTAGTGATGAAAAGCTTAGAAAAGTGTGAAAGTTTGTTACAACTCTTTACAACATTTTGAAATAAGGCTTGGTGAGTGATAAAAAGTAGTTATTTAGGTGAATTATAATAAAAGTGTCCTAGAAAAGTGTGAAAGCGGGTTAGAACACTTCACAATACTTTTACAAGACATTATATAATTCTTAGTGATTCACAAGAGTCCAAGACCTAATGTGAATGTGTTGACCACATTACAACATTAAATCTAGGAAAAATCAAGCCAAAGTTCATAAGATAGACTCAAATGAGCATAAAAATTTCCAAGTATACATTTTTTGGCAACACACATGTAAAATTTCATAATCTATCTAGGATTAGTTCAAGAGAGGTTTTTCGAGATTTGCCTAAAATTACAAAGCCTGCTAATACTGATTGCATAAGTTATCAGTTTGGGAAACATACAAGATGTAGTTTTAAAGGAAAAGAACAATAAACTACCAAAATTCTAGAATTAATTCATACAGACCTCTGTGGTCTTACAGGGATAGAAATTCTAAATGGTGACAAGTATTTCATGCTCCTTATTGATGATTATTCTAGAATGACATGGGTTTCTTTTCTTAGGGAAAAAGCTTAGGCTCTGGATAGGTTTAAATTTTTCAAGGAAAGAGTAGAGAATGAAGTGAACTTGAGAATCAAATGTTTAAGATTTGATAGAGGTGGAGAATTCACTTCTAGTGAGTTTAATGCATTTTGTGAAGAACATGGTATAAAGAGACATTTTTATGCTCCCAGAACTCCTTAGTAGAATGGAGTTGTTGAGAAAAAGAACTAGATTGTGCAGGAGGTTGCAAGAACCATGATGAAAGAAGAAAATGTAATTGATGTATACTAGAGAGAGGCAATCCACACTACTATTTATGTTCTTAATAGAGTTTAGATTAGAGGTAACAGTGCAAATACTCCTTATGAACTATGTATTGGTAAGATTCCTATTGTGAAGTCCTTTAAGGTGTTTGGAAGAAGATGCTACATTAAAAGAGATGATGAGAATCTTGGGAAGTTTAATTCAAGATGTGATGAAGGGATTTTTCTTGTATACTCAACTAGTAGCAAAGCATCTAGATGCTTCAATAAAAGATTGAGGAAGATTGTTGAGGGTGTTAATGTGAAGGTTGATGAGGACATGCACAGACCTATTGAAATAAGTGAAGTTGAACTAAATGATCCTATCTGTGGACTAGTACCTAAAGAGAATAAGGAAGAAGAAGAAGAAGAAAAGACTGACGAAGAAGAAGTTGTGAAACTTGTTCCTAAGACTCCTGAGTATGTACAAAAGAATCATCTGGAAGAACAAATAATTGGAGATAAGAGTGAAGGTGTGAAGACAAGAAGAAACGTGGTAGCAGCTGAAGTAAATTTGTGTTTACTTCCAAAGATAGAACCTAAGTTTGTGTGTGAAGCATGTAAAGATTAGAGTTGGGTTAGAGTTATGAAAGAAGAGTTGCAACAAAAAGAGAAGAATCAAACATGGGAGCTGGTTCGTAGACCTGTAAATAAGAATGTAATTGGTTCAAAGTGGGTGTTCATGAATAAGTTGAATGAGAATGTAGAAGTTGTGAGAAACAAATCAAGAATTTTATGCAAGGGTTATTCATAGGTTGAAGGAATTTACTTTGAGGATACATTTTCTCTAGTGGCAAGAGTGGAAGCTATTTAGATGTTTCTGTCATTTTTTGCTCACAAGGATTTCAAGGTATATCAGATGGATGTCAAGTTTGCATTCCTGAATGGAGAATTGGAAGAAGAGGTGTATATGGAACAACCAGAGGGGTTTCAATTATCAAATAAACTAGATATGATTTGTAAGTTGAAAAAGGCATTGTATGGATTGAAACAAGCTCCTAGAGCATGGTATGCTAGATTAGACAGATAGTTGACACAACAAAAATTTAGCAAGGGATCCACATACAACAATATTTATTTCAAGATGGAAGGAAACATATTGTTGATAGTAGTTATGTATATTGATGATATCATCTTTGGAGGAAATGAAGGTATGTGTAAGAGGTTTGCAGAGGAGATGCAAAAAGAATTTGAAATTTCCATGATTGGTGAGTTGAATTTCTTTCCTCATCTTCAAGTGAATCAAAATGATAAGGGGATATTCTTTTCACAATTAAAATATGTCAAAGAGTTGTTGAAGAATTTTGGAATGGATGACTCCAAACTGATTAGTACTGCTATAGTGATTGGATGTAAGCTAAGTGAAGATGATGAATCCACTAAAGCTAATCAAAGAAAGTATAGATATATGATTGGTGGACTGTTATATCTTACTGCTACTAGATCAAATGTCTTACATGCAGTATGTTTATTTTCCATATTTCAAGGAGAACCAAACGAAGCACATGTTATAGTTGTGAAGAGGATATTTAGATATCTTAAAGGCGCTCCTGATTATGGCTTGTGGTATCCTAAGGATATTGACTTTACCTTAAGTGCTTACATCAATGCAGATTGGGCTAGTTGTGTGGATGAACAAATGATGTAGAGCATCTACAACCTTCAAGGGTACTAGAGACCCAAAGCACAAAACTTGAGAAGATCAATAAACATTCACCAAATTTTCTCTCCACTAACACTAGATTCCACATTGTTAAAAGGAATCAATACCTCAAATAAAGTTTCTAAACTCCCATTAGACCCAAGTACATCTTAACCGTCATTATTTTGACTGAATCAAAGAAAAAACACTCTCAAAAAACTTTGATTCATCAATTCTTCCAACATTCACACCCAAGACACCAAATACTACTAGTAGTCCTTAATAGTAAAAATGGGTACAAACCTTAAACCGGATAGAAAATCCATTGATAAAAAACCTTTTCAAGAACCCATTTAAGCCTAATTGAACATACCAATAGATAAATTATGGTTGTTTTGAAAATTTTATCAGAATAAATGACCGTTTGCTACTTTTAGGCTTCAAATAGTCCTAAATTACAAAGAAAGTCACCACTAAACAATTCTACAATCCAAAATAACTATAGATAGAACTTCAATAGGGTATAAAACCTAAAAATCACCTTTCTTCATCAAATGAGACACTCACCAATGTAAGAGATCTTAAAACCTTTCCTAATGCCAAACCAAGCTCATACAAATGAGGGTTTATTGAAAATGTGCATTCCAACATCTCAATCACTTTGGAAATTCTTCAAGTACCTTGTAATATACTTGCACATGCTATCTACACCATATCCAAGCCTTTACCAATGTTATTTCTTCAAAACCTTGTACTTAGCTATCATTTTGAATAAAAAATTAGTGAAAACTAGTTAGGACAACAACTAAACTAATACAAAGTGCTTTCCCCTATAGTTGCCAACATAAGAAAATTGAAAAACACTCTAAATTAAACCATTCCATTGATCTACCAAGCCTCCATCAGTGGTATGGTGGATTAAACTCACCCTACACTCTCAAAACCCTTAATTTGAGGGTTATGGAAAATAGTTTCTTGGAAATATGCTCTTAATTACACTAAACATGATGAAAACCTTTAAAATCACTTCCAAATAGTAGATAACACCAAATGATATGAAAAAAATTGAAATTAAAGCCTAAAGTATCTTGTGCAGCCCGTACAAGACCTAAAACTCAAGAAGAAAATGTTGTCTGACAGAACAAGGTACTTTTATTGACAAAATTGTTTCAAGATACAATCTCTCCTGATTTTCTCACCTTCACAAGGCCCTTATAAAGGTATTACAATAGTTAATATGATTTCCTCTTGAGTTTTAACTAACCCAATAACTTCCCTTTACAAAAATGACCCTTCAACTTCATTTTTGTGTATTTTTCGTAATTTTACATTTTTTGCAACAAAATGACAAATTTTGCAATATTTTATAACTTGACCTCCTAGAAACCTAATGATGACTTATCATGACCTTTTAAAATGCATTTCATGTTGAAAGTTAAAATTTTATAATATTACCTATTGAAGGCATAGAATGCATAAGGTGCTCCTGCACCACCGGAAGAGTTCAATTGGTTGTACTTTCTTTCTTAGAGGAAGATTGGTTTCATGGTTAAGTAAGAAACATGATTTGGTTTCTTTATCCACTGTAGAAGTAAGGTATATTGCTGCAATATCTTGTTGCACTTAGGTTTTGGATGAAGCAAACATTGAAGGATATAGGAGTGACTTGTGATGAGCCTATCCCTATCTTTTGTGATAATACATGTTCTATAAAAATTTCAAAGAATCTAGTAGTGCATTCAAGAACAAAGCACATATCTATTAGATATCATTTCATGAGAGAAAAAGTATTAGGGAATGAAGTTAGGCTAGAGTATGTATCTACAATGGATTATATTGCAGATATATTTACTAAGGCTCTTCCAAAGGATACTTTTAAGTATCTCAGGGAGAAGTTGGGGGTCATTAGCCCTCCTTCGAACTTGGTGCACATGGAGGTGCATTGATCCAGTCAATCTATAGATTCTTCATTTATCTGGATTGATGAATGGGTCTACTCCATAGGGGGAGTAGAAAGTTTTCATTGTTGTAGTATGAGATGTGTGGGTGCACTCCTAATGGGGAGTGATCAGAGCTTTTTGATCTTTTCCATTGACGTCAAAGGGGGAGAGAGAGTCACATGAAAAATAATAAAAGAGGAAGAGAAGGTCCTTTCCAGGAATATTGAGAGTGCAATAATGTTATTGATGTAGGAGCACCCTTGGGTTGTGGCAATCTTGTATCAACCAAAAAATAGATCATTCCAATTTGTCTTTGTTCACTTGCTATTCAATTCAAGTTGGAAGATTTGGTAGTTCTTCATGTTTTCTCACTAGACCTTGCAGATCTATGTTTACATCATGGACATGTTCATTTTCCTTATTTTGAGATTTGAGTGTGATTGGTTCATTTTTCTAGAAAGTTATCACTTTCGAATTATGTGGCAGTTTCTTGAATCGACACTAGAATAATTTTCTTATCTGATGACTAGTTCGATAGCTTGTGGACTTGACATTGTGATTTTAATTGTTCCTTGGAGAGTCCCTAACCTTAATTTAGTTCCATAATTCATCCTATGCATTCACTAAGGAGTAATTCAAATTTGAGGCTGACATATGCACACACACATTATATTTTCTTTAATTAGAGATTGTAATAATCTTTGGGCCAACACATATGTTTTTGGATTTGTAAATGTATATAAAGCATTGTAATTGATCATTAGAAGGCAGTAGAGATATAGATTAGAGAAAGATAATATTTTCTCTGTAGGATTTTCACTCGCATTGAGGAGCGTGTAGGAAGATGGTATTTTGAGCATGTTGTAATCAGGTGTATGAGCCGAATTTGTAAGCCCGCATGTTGCCAGCCAGTTGCAGTCAAACTTTTGATAACATGAATGTTTGGATATGTAATTTCCTCCATTTTATTTTTTGCTTTCATTGTGTGACTCTTGTTACATGGTCTTTATTTCTCTTTGAGTACCCTCTGATTGTGGCTACATTAGATTGTATCAGAGTAGGCTGTGAATCTGCAAATCTTGAGATGAGAGTTGGATGCAAACCTTGAGTGGGTTGCAGTCCTTGTGGCATTCCTTAGGTGAATCAATCACCGATTTGAGGTAGGCTATAAGTGTGTTCAATAGATCACTGAGAGAGAGGCAATTGAAACCTTGTAGTCAGATCATTGAGCTAAGGCAGTTGCACCGAGCAGGGGGAGAGATGTCGCTGAGAAGGATGAACCCTAGAAGAATAGAATAGATGATGGAGGACTTTAGAAATGAGATGAGGAATGAGATTTGAAACCTCTTGGGTGGCTTAAGGAGAAATCATGAACCAGAGGATGAATATGAAAAAGCTACACAAGAACTTGAGGCTAAAGAGGCTAAAGGACCGATAAATGAGAGAGAAGAGAGATTGTCAAGAGTAGTGGCACAAGTAAGTAAAAGTCATAGGGTGTAGGTTTCTAACTTCTCTAGTACATTGAATCTAGAAGACTTGATAGACTATATAAGAGAGTTGGAAAACTAATTTTGAGCTTGAGGATATTAGAGACCCACTGAGGGTTATATTGGCACAAACTAAGTTGAATGGACATGTTGCTTTATGGTGGAAAGATTTTTAGAAGGATAGAGTGGAAAATGGTGAAACAAAAAACACTTGATGGAGGTAGATGGTTGCAAGGCTAAAGGCTAAGTTCATTCTAGAGGACTATGAGTTGGAAATGTTCAAAAAGTTGTAGAACCTAAAGCAAAAGGACATGAGTGTGAAAGAGTATACTAAGGAATTATACAAGATGAAAATCAGATTTGGGCACTGAGAGATGAAAAGGGAGAAGGTGGAAAGTTATATAAATGGCCTTAGATTTAACATTCAAGATGAGATGAGTATGTTGAGGATTTCCATAGTTGAAGATGCCTACCAATATGCTATTAAGGTAGAAGATAAAGTGAAGAAAAGACAATAGAGTAACCCTAGAGGGAAAGAAAAGGAGATGAACAACAACAAGGAGAAGTAGATAAGTGAAGAAGAATTAATATCTAACTAGAGTAAAGAATTGGATTAGATGGAACAAAGGAGAGGAAATGAAAGGAAGGAGTTATTGGGTAAATGTTTCAAGAGTGAAGAAATTAGACATCGATCTTTTGAGTGTCCTGAGGGATCAAGTAAAGGAACTAGTAAAAAGAAATGTATGGCACATGAGGAGCAGGTAATTGAAGTAGTAGATGGGATAGAACCAAAGTAGGTAGAATATCTTATGCTTAGGAAAGTCTTGATGAGAGAGTAGAGGGAAGAGGTTGACAATTCACTAAGGAAGAATCTTTTCTGAATTGTGTGCAAATCAGGAGGTAAGTGTTGTAAGGTTATTGTGGATAGTGGAAGTGTTGATAACTTGGTATCTGATGAGATGGTGGAGAAACTTGGTTTGAAGAGGTTTTTGCATCCTTGTCCTTATAGGATAAGATGGTTAGAAGATGATCATGTAAAGGAGGTGAAAGAGTAGTGTTGGGTGAAATTTAATATTGGCCCCTTCAGAGATGCAGTTTTGTGTGATGTTTTGTCTATGAGTGCTTGTCATATTTTATTGGGTAGACCATAGTAGTTTGATAGAGGAGCTATATATGATTGTAGAAGAATCTAATCACTATAGAGAAGGATGGGTGCAATTTTACTTTGGATTCCTTGAAGAATAAGCAGGAGGAAGTGAGGAACTTGAGTCTTGTGAAGAGATGCAGTACTGAGAAGTGAGATGTAGAGGTTGAACTGAATGATGACATGGATTTGAAGAGGAACCATGTGGCCAAATCTGAGAATGAGATACCAAAAGGATGTAGCAGTAGTATTATGTTAGCATAAGACTTTTGGTTACATATAAAATGAAGTCTTGCAAAGGAGGTAAATCAGACGGGTAGAAGAAAGTGAGTGGTGTCAAAGCTCCCTTACTACCTTGTGTAGTTATGAGGCAAGGAAAAGAAGGTGAAGAGAAGAAGTTGAGAGAAAAAGAGGTTAGGAGGAGAAGTACAGATAGAGAAAACATTTGGATCAAGAATGAGCATGGGATATATATCCTGAATCTAGTCTGATGTTCATGAGTTCCTCTCATGGAACATATTTTCTCACCAGGGGTGTCTAATGTAAGAGCATCCTTGGGTCATGGAAATCTTGCATCAACCAAAAAAAAATATTTTCGTTCTAGTTTGTCTTTGTTCAGTTTATGTTCAGTTCAAGTTGGAAGATTCAATAATTCTTCATGTTTGCTCACTAGACCTTGTGGATCTATGTTTACATCATGGAAATGTTCATTTTACTTATTCCAACATTTGAGCATGATTGGTTCATTTTTCCAGAAAGTTATCACTTCTAGATTATGTGGCAGTTTCTTGAACCGGCATAGGAATAATTTTCTTATCTAACGACTAGTTCAATCGCTTGTGGATTGTTCCTGCATCTTACAAATCTTTATAGTGTGATTTTAATTGTTCCTTGGAGTGTCCCTAACCTTAATTTAGGTCCACACTTCATCCTATGCATTCACTAAGGATTAATTCAAATTGGAGGCCAACATATGCATGCACACATTACATTTTCTTTAATTAGAGATTGTAATAATCTTTGGGCTGATGCAAATGTTTCTGGATTTGCAAATGTTTATAAAGCATTGTAATTGATCATTAGAAGGAAATATAGATATAGATTAGAGAAAGATAGTATTTTCTATGTAGGATTTTCACTTGCATTGAGGAGCATGTAGGAAGATGGTATTTTGAGCATGTTGTAATCAGGCCTATGAGCTGAATTTGTAAGCTTGGATGTTGTTGGCCAGTTGCAATCAAATTTTTGATAATATGAATGTTTTGATTTTTAATTGCCTCCATTTTTTGTGGTTCTTTTGTTGTGTGACTCTTGTTGCATGGTTCATATTTTTCTCTTTGAGGACCCTCTGACCGTGGCTACGTTAGTTATGTAGTTTGTCTAATCTAAAAATAAAGGAGAGTGTAGGAATGAAATGGATGTTGTCTTTGATGCTTTTTCACTTCATGTGTTGCCATCAATGACAAAGGGGGAAATTGTTGCAAGTATAAGTATGTTTGGTGGTGTTGTCAACATAGTATAAGATGTTTCAGGTTGTGCATGAGTAGTTGAGATGTTGATGAGATGTTGTGAGTACATGGAGCTATCTTTATGATATTGTAGATGTGTTGATATGATGGGTTACTAAGTGCTTTTGAGAAAATTAATAAATAGAGAATTTAGAGTTGTGTGTGTTTAGAATGTGCTCTAGTTTGTGCTCCTCATTTCTTCTACATTGATCCTATGCTTGTGCAGATATGAAGGGTTTTTTGTGAGCATCTGTTGGTGATATATCCTGATTTGTAGCTTCTATTTTGTTGAAGAGTGAAATTTGTGTTCACTGGTATGTTAAATGGTATGGCAGAGTTATTTATCTATGACTGGGAGAAATTTTTCTACTTCATAGTGCTCCACTAGTTTTTTTCAGATCTTTCGAATTTGGTAAAAAGATTGTAAAGGTGTTATCTATGTTTGGGAAAAGGTGTTCATACTTTGGTGCACCAGAAGTTGAGTTTTAGAGTTGATGTGTATGTCTATAAAATTTGGATGGATTGATGGAAGGTTTTTTATGTATCAAGGTTGTTGCATTTGTTGCAGATGTATTTGAAGGTATCTCAGATATGTTCTCATGCATGGTGAAGCATGTTACATCATTTGCATGTTATCTTCTTGTTGAGAAGTGTGTACTTCAAAGTTCATTTGTGTTGGGTCTTGGTTAAGTGCTGGTTTGGTTTGCTCCCATTCCCTTCCACTGTGATAATGTTGAGTTATTGACCTAATTTGAATTTATGAAATGAAGTGTGTGTAACTGACCTTGGAGAAAGTTTCTAAGGTTGAAGATGATATAAATACAAGTTGAGATACTGTGAATAAATAAATGAAGTAAGCTACAAGTTTGAAAACCATAGTTGTACGAAAGACAATTATGGCAACAATACTTTAATGTGTTAGATTCCTGAGAGTAGTGAGCTAATGGTATCTACAATTCTTCTGATCAAGGCTGTGGATGTGTGTAATCTATTGTGGTAGATCTTTTTTGTTATCTTTTGTATCTATAGGTAGTGAGCCTCCTTGTTGGAGAGTGAGTACTTTGTATAGGTAGTGAGCCTTTATATTTGGGCAATGAGCTCTTGGCAGTGAACCTCTTGTATTATATTTTTCTATTACTATATATTCTGAGTTAATCCTTAGTGTGGTTTTTACCTCATTGGGTTTTCCATATAAATCTGGTGTTTACGATGTTGATATTGCTTTTTGTTATTTGAATTTCATGTTCATACTTAATAACCGAATTAAGTGCATGAGAAATTTATAAGTGTTTAAGATCCAAGTTTGAGTTTGGTGAAAACTAATTAAACATCATCCTTTCCCAACCATAAAACAAACAACTACACCTTTGCTTAACGTCCATGTCATATCACAAAATTCTCATGATTTGAATACGTTAGATTTTCTACCCTCCTATAATGGAGAGAATAAAATATTGCAATCTAAAGAACCTTGCGTCGATATGACAACCACTACTAAGCAAGATGTATCTTTGATGCAAGAAACACGACCACCTTCTACCATTGATCAATAGGGTATCTTGATGAGACTCCTCCAAGATCACTTGATCACCCTCCCTCCCATAAATCGAAAGAAATTCTATGACTAGAATTCATTCTATGCATATCATAGAGTTCATGGTCATTCCACTAATGAATATAAAGCTTTGAGACATAAAATACAAAATTTTCAAAAGTTTGGTCTACTTTCTTCTGTGAGGGCACCTAATTTCGCTACTTGATACTGATTTTCACTTTCTCCTAGACACTTGAATTTTTTTGGCTCACCTTTGTCTTGTACTCAGTGGGGGCAAGGAGTTATGTAGCCTTATCCTCATATGTCACTTGTGGTTGCCTCCTTTGGCTAGTTGTTAACCTCTCATGAATACATAAGAGGAAGCTTGGGATGTGGATGACATGCCTTAAGTTGGCTCGTATATGACTTACTACCATTTATTCATGATGTAGCTTCTCAAAAACATATCACTTGGCATAGGGATTTACAAGTAAGCCCTCACATTCTCCTTTTTCTACTTTAAAGCAATTTCTCACAGTACTAGTGTTCAAAAATGCTTTAAAGTGGAGGCATACATCACCACTCACATTTCAATGCGTGATTTTATTTTTCTTGTGATTCCCTCTTGGAAATTTAGGTACAATGTTGTTTAGGATGAGACCTTGCACTTTTCCTCTCTTGAAAACAAGATGAGATTGTAGACAATGGAAAATGTCCTAAGCCTGCGAGTGTCATTTTTTTTCATCCTTGTCCTTCAATAATTGAATAATTTTAGTTATTCAATTATGTTTGATCATATTCCTCTATTAATTAAATAAATTTTAATAATTATTTAATTAATTCATTTTATAATCTTTATTCTATCCTGATCAATTAAATAAACTAATTGTGTCACTAATTTCTCCCTCTTCTTCAATAGTTAAATAAATTATTATTTATTTAATTATTTTGTCACCTTTCATCTATAGTTAAATAATTATTAAAATTATTTAACTATCCCATGCCACCTCCCCTGTTAAATAATTAATTTAAATTAATTATTTAAGGTCTAATTTTCACCTCCCCATTTAATTAAATTGATTAATTTAATTTAATGCTCCTTTTGTCATTTTATCTAAATAAATAATTTGGATAAATTATTTATTTTCCACTTGTCATTTTCCTCCATTTTGAATAAATAATTTAAAATAAATTATTTATGTACCTCCACTTGGTCAAAGATGCTCTATCATAATCCCTTTTCATAACATTCATTTATGTCATAGGTTGCATGTCTTGCATGTCTATCATAGCTGCCAGGCATCATAGCCATCGACATCATAGTTTTTCCATGCATGGCATATTTTTGGTGCATCAATTCTGGACCGTTGATCTTGACATCTGTTTTGAGACTTAATCTCAACCATCCATTTTGTAACCTCCCTCTCATGCATTCCCATCCATTGATCTTGAAATCCTTCTAGAGGATTAATCTCAGCCATCCATTCGAAGGGTTGTCTATAAAAGCAACCTTCCTTCTCCATTTTCAGCTAAATAACTATTCTTCTCCAACTTTCTACTTACAATTTGTAGGTATTTTCACAAGTTATACTACAAATCTGAGGGCATATTTGCAAAAAGAGAAATAGGAGAGCAAGAGAAGTGATTCAAGTTCAAGCATGGGGAGTATTTTGATTTGATGTTTTAGTTTCCTTATGTTTTCATTGTTTTTCCTTGTTTGGATGTGATTTAATAGCTTAGTAGTGTTGTCTATCACTTTGTCTATGATATTTAATTTTCTAACCCCATCTAACATTGGTGAACCTAACGTTTGTTTTCTTGCAGAGAAATTGGTTTGTTTTCTTGTTTGTTTTTGTTGTTTTGTAGGTTACAACCAAGAATTCATACGAAATCCCATCATATTCTCTTGAGCATAGAAAAATGGAAATATGGTATCTTTAAAAATGATTGTATGGGTTTTGTAGGCCTTGTAATTAGCTTTTCGAAACTTCAAATGGTTTAAAATTTTGTTAATATTTGAGAAAGTTATGGCTATTTTAGAATTTGTTGTTTTTTAATCTAGCTTTTAAAACCTGCATTTTCTTTTGCCTATAACATTTTTTTGTGTAGAATCTTGGAAAAATACTTTATGGGTTTTGAAGGTTTGATTTTCAGCTTTCCATAGATTTAAACGATTTAAAATTTCATTTAGTTTTGAGAAAGTTATCGCTGTTTTAATTTTCTGTTGTCATTAAACTTTTCTTTTGAGTTACTAATCTCTTGTTTTCAGCATGTGGCACAGCTTGGAGGGAGTCTAAAAAATTGTTTCTATGGAAACAAAAAGTGATTTTTTTCATTTCTTGAGGCATAATCAATTTTGTTTGCTTTCAACAATAAGAAATTGCATTTACACTCATGAGGATAAAATGAACCACAATTTGAATGTCACTCATTTGGTCTTAAAATGAACAAAAAATTGCATATTTCATTCATGGGGGTTAAAATGAACAACAAATCTACATGAATCACTCATTGGGCCTAAAATTTACAATTACAACTTGCATTTTCATGTCACTGGGCTAAAATGAACACAAACATGCATTGAAACTCATATGGTTAAAATGAACTTGCATTCTGATGGTATGAGTTTAAAATGAACTTTGTTTTTCATATTTCAAGTTAAACTTTTAAAAAGAACAAAGTGTCTTTTTTTTCCTCGTCACGTTATCATTTAGTAATTAAAATTTGCAAGTGTCTTCAAATTTTTTCACCTTGATGCAATAATCGAAGTATCCTCTCCCCTTGCGCATTCATCTGATTCTGGGTGTAAGAGAAATGATTATTTCCTTTAGAACTTGTGCCTATTCTAGTGGTAAAAATTACTCACCCTAGGACAACTCAAATTGGTAGCACCCTGAACCCGAGGGACTTCCAACCGGTATATAAAAGTGGATTCTTGAGGAAAGCCCAAGAATCACACGTATGCTTCCGATGAGATGGATCCAAAAGGAGACTCTTATTGCATGGATCATGCCCTATGAACATAATTCCCTTACTAGACACCTTTTGTTTTAGAAGCCAACCTTTTTCAGCCATTGTTTGGTATAGTGCAGGGTACAGTATCATGCCCAAAGACACTCACTGTTGATCCCCTTGAGTAGGGATAGCAATTCTTGGGAAGTGACTACCCAAAAATCTGAAGTTGGTGTGCCCGAATGACATTAATGAGCCATGGAGGGGAGCGAGTGGCACCAAAATTCTAAGCTATCTGCGCTTGAGAAGGAAAGGTGTTTAGCACAATCTGGAGTATATCAGTGGGCTATATCAAGTATACAAACCCTTGGCCTATTGGCCTATTAGGATTGTGCTTGTCTCATGTGCATTTGCATACACTAAAACATCATGCTTGTCAAGTGTTTTCTAGATTTTCAAACGATATATACAACATTCACAAATTTGGATAGAAAAAATCAATCTCAGACAACTCAAAATTTTTAATAAAACATCAAAACAACAGTCTCAACCTGCTATCAAACATCTTCTTCTAGAAGTCTTCTGTCAAAACCAAATCATGAAATTGCTCAAATATCTCATTCGTTGTACACTTTAAGTTGCATCTTACCATAGGATCATCTTTGCAAATATTTAGCTTCATCCTTAGGCTTCACCATTCATTTTCAATCATAAACCAAAAACTTAGGTCCTCATCTCATTTTACATATTTTGGATTAGGACAACCTTACCTCACTTTGCAAAATCTTGACTTTCAAAATTAGGTTATCATTGGACTTAGACATCATTATCTCCTTTAGTCATTGTCCTTTTGTGAGATCCTTTTAACTCAAAATTCTAGTTAGGAAGACTCACTTGTCATTTTTTCCTTGTCATTTAATCCTTCAAACAAGTCCTTTGATATTCCAAAATTGAGACATAGATCAAGCATAGGGTGGTTAGGAAACCTTCTTCCAAATCATTTTAGACCTTAGGAAAATTTATCACCTTGTCACCTTGGCATTTGACATCCTTTATTGACAATTTTATCAACTTGCATTAGTTATTTTCCTTATGAAAATGTCATTATCACCTTGCATTGACATCCTCCAAAAATACAAAAAAAATAGTGTCATAACTTGTCATCTTAGTCTTCATTGTCCTTTGGAATTAGTCATTTTCTTTAGACAACATTGTCATATTGCATCCCTTATTGTCAAAAAAATCCAAAAACATAGTCTTGCATTGCCATCCTTTATCCAAAAAAACAAAAAACATAGTCTTGCGTTGTCATCCTTTATCCAAAAAATCCAAAAATATAGTCGTAGTCTCATGGCATCCACCATCATGTCTTCAAGTTACCTTGATATGCTTGCTAGTCAAATTGAATACAACTTTGTCCATAATGTTCACATTCAACTAGCCAAAGAATTCAAAAGATATTATCTCCACTTCAAATCCAAAATAGTCACAACCCATGGTCAATCACTTACGTACCCTTCCTACCAACAATCCATCAGTCCAAGTCTTCCATCCATCAACCCTCACTATAAAGAATCACTTAACAAAAATCCTATCATTAATCTTCAACACATGTCTAGTTATTACCCTTATCCTAACCTTGACAAGGGAAACGAATTGTCCACTAATCCATTACAAGTCTCCATGTCATATTCTAGTCCTTCATCTACCAATCCCGTCCAAGTCTACATTCCTTATCAACCATCTAACAACTCATGTCAAGTCTCCACATCATACCTTATTAATCCAATCCAAATCTCCATGTCCTATCCTAGTCCTTCATCCATTAATACTTTTCAAGTCACTCCCTCACAAGCCACATTTAGTCATGAAAATTCTATCATTGTCCAAAGTAAAATCCCATTGTCTAAACTTGAGGATACATGTCAAAATGAAATCCCAAAGCATGACATTATAACGTCACCTTCATGTCAAGATCAAGGTAGTCCATCCCATGAACCTATCTCAAAGTCCATTCAAGATGTCCTTCAAAATAATCATGACATCCAAAACACACCTATCCTGAACAAAAATTATATTTCTGATTATATCATCCATGACAACCCCATCTTTTACCAAGACACTACCATTGACCAAGAAGTCCAAATCCATGACAACCTCATCTTTGACTAAGACCCTATCATTGACCAAGAAATCCAAAATGATGCACTCAAACTTTATGCCATTTATGATCAAACACTTGACAACCCTATCTAGACCTCGACTATCGACACTTTTCAAGATGAGACACTTGCCTCCATGACACACATAGATGATATTCCTCAAGAACAAGATTCTTCCATTATGGACATATGTGCAAATGATCAAGCTATAGTTGACTTCATTGGACTCCATGACACTGACCATAACGATGGCTTCAACATCGACATGGAAGCACTAATAGAATCATCTGAACCTAACATGTCACAAGATCAGACCAAAGATATTAGTCAAAAATATGGCCAACATGACAATGAAGCTAAGACATTTTATCAACTAGGGTCATCTAACTTTGTCAGAGTAGGCTTTATTCTAAACGAAAATATTCCAGGTGACAGTGTCGACATACATCATGATGGGTTAGCATCTTTCTTTCAAAACAATAAATACCCCATCGCAAATAGAATCTGTTAGAGTAGGCATTATCAAGGAAAAGGACTAGGCATAAATGACCAAGGAATTCAAGAACCAATACAACTTCAGGAAAATTACAAACATCAAGGTCTTGGCTATTCTTCAGTTAGTGAATCAAATGATGTCAGTGGAACCTCCTCAATAGTGGGGGCAACCTTGTTAGATACAAATGTCAAAATAGAGTTCATGAGAAATCCTTATCATAAGATTGCTGCCAACACCTCGTCCACCCACACCATAAACCATCATTCTCGACATCTTAAACCTTCCCTTTGGAACCAACAAAAAAAAAAGTCTTACAAAGTCAAAAATAAAATTTCAAAGGTCATTGAATCAAACAAAAAGGCAAGTGGACAAATGAAATTAAAAGGGATCCCAAAGAAAAGTGGATCAATCAAAGAAAATATGTCAAAAGAAAAAGTTAATCAAAATGTGGAGCCACAAGACAATAGGACTCCCATTTATAACACATGTCCACCTCCTTCAAAATGGTCATCAAGCAAGGCATCTAAAGGTGTTGGTTCCAAACTCCATCCCTCCAAAATCCATCATCCATCATACCAAGTTTGGAAAATAAAAAGTGATTCATCCAAACATCCAAACAACCTTGCCATGTCTACCATCATCCGTCATAATCCTACATCTCGTCTAAAGTCCAAAAATCCCATGTCACAAATCCATCGCATCATGGCAACAACTCTTTATCATGAGGATTCTCATGACACTTTATCACGATGTGTGTATTTTGATAAGGCCAATTCTAGTATCAGAAAGGACCATGATGACATCAATCAATTGTATGCAAGCACTATCATTTTGACAAGACAACTACTTCACAAAGGAAATAATTGGCATATCATGGGACCAGTCTCTACATCGGCACCGTCAGTGGATTCAAAATAGTCAGTGGTCATCTAAAGCATCCAAGCTATCCAAAAATACAAAAAAAATTGAAAAATGTAAAACATTGTCACCCCGATGAAAACTTGGCAAACAGGCGTCTTGGTGACACCAAAAAAAAAAAGAAAAAAAAATGACAAAAATAGTAAAGAGAAAAAAATATTCATCCAACAGTGAAAAATTGGCAAACAGGCACCCTGGATAAGTACCATGATAAAAACCTAGCAAACAAATGTCGTGTAAAATAAATTGTCTATGTGGACCATTACACTTGGGGGCAAGTCAGTTCATTTTCCCATGCCTTTCCTCATGACATTTTCATTCATGCATTTAATCCATATCATTCCCTCGCCCATTTTCCTAGATCTACCTTGGTCTTGACATAAAATATGCAAACATAAATCATGCTTTGGGGAAAACTCTTGACATGTGAATCCTTTAGTCACAAACTATGCATGCAACATCATGTCATTTCCGTCATAACCTCATTATCCCTATGTGACACAGTTCTTGAAGATCATATGCCAATTCCTCTAGTCATATGTCTCCTACCAAGGCCACCTATCATTCTTTCATGCCTATCACCTATCTTGGTTTTCCCTTGTCAATTATCTAAGGATGCTCGATCATCCAATTCAGTCATGAACACAAGTCATTCCAATCATGATATGCAACCCCCCCATCAAATGTCCTCATTATCACCTATCAATTGGTATTCAACTTGACTAGTGACACAATCATGTCTATCCTTGGAATGATTCACATGCATCATAAATATGTCAAAAATCCCTAAAAATCATAAAATGTCCTGAAAAAAGACCTAAAAATCAGAAAATGTCCTAAAAAAAGACCTAAAAAAAATCATAAAAAGTCCTGAAAAAAAATCATAAAATGTCTTGAAAAAAAGACCAAAAACATCATATAATGTCTTGAAAAAAGACCTAAACATTGAAAAATGTCCTAAAGAAACAAACAAAAATCAAATCAAATAACTCCCAAAAATCCCAAAATAGAGTGAACATTCATCACGTCAGTCATATAAGTCAAACATAGTTGCATAAGTCAAATAAGTCAAACATAGTGGCACTCAAACAAAATCAGTCATTCAAAACGTTGACATTTAAATTGTGAACCAATTGACAACATAGTCCAATCAATCATCCAGTCAAAATTAGTCAAATTTCCAAAACAATGTCAATCTTGTCACTCTTTGGTCCCCTCCAGGATGTGTCCTTCTTGGACTTGGACTTCGTCAAAACGTCATTTTCCTTTTTCAGGATGTGTCCTTCCTAACAATAGGCCTTGTCAAACCATCAACATCGTCGAATTGGCAACCTGTCAAAACTGTCAAACTGTCAAAGTGACAAACTATCATGAAATTCGTCTTCAACAAAACACACATTGGCAAACGCATTGAATGGCTCTTGAATTTACTGGTCTATTTTGTCTTACCTTTTGTCCATTTTATCTGATCTTTTTGTTATTTTGTCTGTTGTTTTGTCGTTTTGTCTCTTGGTCATGTTACTAGCTACCTCGAGGATGTCCCTTGAAGGATTTAGAGGTGCAATGACATCTCATGACCTATTTTGTTTTTCTTTGACTATTGTCTGTGGATTGTCTTGACAAAAAGACAGGGGCAACTTTTCCCTTAGTATGAGTTAGGACATTCCTTGTTTGTGACTATCTGTTTTACAAATGGTCACCTTGCACACCTTGGTCTATGTCATACAATGGTGTTTGTGGACCATTTGTGACATTTTGACACCCAATGATGATAAATATAAAAATGTAAGCATGAAAGTTGGTTCCCTTATCATTTCTCATCTAGCTTTCCATCTTCATCGTCCTTTCTCTTCCACGCTAGTATCCATCCCCTTCCAAGCTAAAATTTCTTCTATCCTTCATCCTCTAGTCTTATCATCCATTTCGAGAGCACATTCATGTTCTTTGAACTTACATGTCCTCTCGAGGGGGCATACACAACCCTCCTAGTCATTCTTCTTTCACTAGGGCTGGTGCAGGAGCACCTACAGAGCATGAGGTAGCACTAGGAAAATTTGGAACCCTAGGAAGAAATTTTGTGTTTTTACACTTTAAGGTCATGTTGACCATTTCATTTTGTGTTAGAGGTGTTATATCATCTTAGGAGGAAGGTGGATCAGTAACTCATGGTAGGAAGGTTGATTCTCCAACTTGTTTTCACTAAGATCCACTAGGAGTTGGAAATAAAGCCAAAAATGTTGCATTTGTGAAATTTTGGCCTATTGAGGTGGTTAAGTCCGACCAAAGGGAAAAGAAACCACTTTTTGAACCTTTAAAAGGTGGACCTCGACTTGGAAGTGAGGTTGGAATCATTTTTGAAGTTTGTAATTAGCTTGTGATCAAGAGAACAGGGACAATTTAGTGTGCATCTTCTATTTTTGTTCTTGCTTTTGATTTAGTAGATTAATCAATTGATCAAGGATTTTGGATAGATTAGAATGTAGTGGGATTCTCTTTGTAGCACTATTTGGTACAGTAGTTAGTTGATTATTCGTTTCCAAGTTCTTTTGTAAATACTTTGTTCTTTCTTCAATTTGTTGTTTTGACTGGTAAACTGTGGAAAGGATGGGGTTTTAGTTTGTATTCCCACATACTTAGAGTACGGCCTTGTGAGAAATGTGGCTAGACCCCATGCCTATACATAGATTAGTCTTAGGAGTATGTAGGAGTCCAAGAATCATGGTGAAAGTCTTTTCTTAGGCGAGCTTAGCTATGCCCGGTTAGGAAAGACAGTGAAAAATAGACACTAATGTTGCAGGGGTGTCTAGTTTATGGCAACTCAGGGTGTCTGGTGGTTGCAAGAGGCCTTACAAAGGCTTGGCAGGAAGCAAGAGATCTCACCAGTCCATTTGGTGACTGAAACAAGTTGATTTTTCACTGTGTATTCAAGAAATGGCCTAAAAAGCCCTAAAACCTACAAAAAGAGGGTTACACCTGTGTACAACCTGTGAAGGCCTATAACCTCAAAAATCTTGGAGAGGTAGGAAAATGAACTAGGGTCTATTTTGGAAGATTGTGATGTTCTTCAGGAAGTTTGGGAGTTTAAGCCTACTTTCTTAGGTTAGGAGGCCTAATTGGGGCTCAAAGGCTACTAGCCCTTTTTAAACCCTAGAATAGGGTTTGGTGAGAGCGATGGAGAAATGAAGTATGGTGGATATTTTTGAAGCTATGGAAGTCAACACACACCCTTGCAACAAGTTAGTAAAGCTCAGAGGTTTAGTGGCCTTTAGGGAAGAGTAAGGGTCAAGGGTGAGATAGTAGCAAGGCACCAAGATTGGCTTGGTGGAATGAAAGAATGATGATAGTGGAATTGGCCAGAAGAACCAAGGGTTTCTATACCTGAAATAGGACCTAAAGGTTAAGGTGGGAGAGTCACCTAAGAGTTCTTGATAATAAGGACCCAGAGCATGGGACAATGAGTGTCTCATCCAACCCAGGCCTATCATATTGATATCAGAGAGAGTAAAAGATTTGGGAAAGAATCTTGTATGTCTGAGGTTGAGTCTAGTGATTCTTCCATCATGGTGACAAATGCAAAACTGGCCAAGATGGTTGAAGATCTGGAGGAAGACAATAAACTATTGAGGGAAAGAAAAGCCCAACTTGAACAAGTAGTGAGGAGCGCACAATTAGAAGGAAGAATACCAAAGGAAGAAGAGGTTGCAGAGGAAGACAAGACCCCTGAACCTGACCCTATTTTGAAAGAGGAGCCTTTCTTGAATGCATTGAATGCCTTGAGTGGAAAAGCACTTGAAGGCATACCACTATTTAGTGGAAAAATGGAAGCCGATTCAGTTTTGGACTGAATAGAAGGTATGGAAAACTATTTTGAATGTGATGGAGTCACTGAGGCATAAAAGGTGAAAGTGGCCAAATCAAGACTAAGAGGTTCTACCTTGACATGGTGGAAATTCATTCAGACAGAGAGGGAAAAAGAAGGTAAGCAACCTATTTCAACTTGGAAAGGAATGGTTGCCAAAGTAAAAGAAGCATACATACCTGATGACTATGATATTCAGCTGCACAAGAAAAGACAAAGCTTGAGGCAAAGAGACCAAGATGTAAACACTTACACTGAGGAGTTTCAAAAACTTTGCATGAGGTCTAATGTGATAGAGGATGAGAGTCTCAAGGCGGCTAGGTATCTTAATGGCTTGAAGTGGAACATCCAAGAGGAGATGGCTCTTTTAAGTCCTAAGACAATACATCAATGTTACCAATTGGCTATCAAGATTGAGGAAAGAAGCAAGAGGAAGCAAGACCAAGCTTCTAAGGGCAAAGATAAAAGAGATTAAAGAGGACACCGAGGTGGCTACCAAGGAAGAGGCAATGACCAAAGAAACCAAGGAGAGTCTAGACTCATAGAGCATGGAGGAGAAACATCTTCTAGAGGAGTATATAATAGAGGTAGAGGACCTCAAGGAGGTTCAAACAGAGGAAGAGGAGTAGGAAGGAGCAATTCATATTTTGCAAACATGAAATGCTACCATTGTGGTCAAGTAGGTCATCCTGCTTATAGGTGCCCAGAGAAAGCATCTTCATCAAGCAATGAGAAGAGAGTGGCTTATGCATAAGAGGACACCATGAGTCCTAAGTCATATGAAGTCAGTCATATTGAATTTTAGGTAGGAGAGAATCTAATGTTCAGTAGGGTTTTGATCAAACAACCGGTCAAAGAAGAACCAAAACAAAGGAGAGCACTATTTAGAGTGAGGTGCAAGATACTTGGTAAAGTATGCAAGGTCATAGTAGATTTATGTTCAACAGACAATATAATCTCAGAGGAGGCAATAATGAAAGGGAAATTGGAGAAGGTACCCCATACTAATCCCTACAAGGTCACATGGCTAAACAAAGGGCAAAGTGTTCTAGTGAATGAGCAAGTAACGGTGGAGTTTTTCATTGGAGGATCTAAAGACAAGTTGGTTTGTGATGTTTTACCCATGGATGCATTCCATCCACTATTGGGTAGACCATGGCAGTATGACAGAAGTGTCATATATGATGGGAAAGAGAATACTATCTCATTCAAGAAGGATGGGAAGACTTTCAAGTTGCAGTCACTGTCTGAAGAAGAAGGACAGTCAAAGACACCAAGCATCATGTTGAGTAGTGGGAAGGAGTTCCTTAACAACCTACATCAAGGGGGTGAAGGATATGTGGTTGTGTTACAACCTAAAGAAGAAGGCAAGACTGAAAAGACAGTCATACAAGAAGTAGTCCAAAAGTTACTAGAAAGGTACAAGAGTATAGTTAGTGATGGGACACCTACAAATTTACCTCCAAAGAGGGCCATAAGTCATCAAATTGACTTCATACCTAGAGCTTCATTACCAAACAAAGCAGTATACAAGCTTACACTAGATCAGAACCTAGAAGTAGCTAGGCAAGTGCAAGAGTTGTTGGGTCAAGGATTGATTCAAAAGAGCATCAGCCCATGTGTAGTACCAGTGGTCTTAGCAACCAAGAAGGGAGGTAAATGAAGGTTATGCACTAATTCTAGAGAAATCAATAGGATCACCATTAGGTATAGGTTCCCTATTCATAGAATTGAAGACTTAATGGATTGTCTTGGAGGAGCTCAATTCTTCACCAAGTTGGATCTCAAGAATGGATACCATCAGATTAGAATTAAGGATGGTGATGAGTGGAAGACAACTTTTAAGACAAATGATGGATTGTATGAGTGGAGAGTTATGCCATTTGGTCTCTCTAATGCCCCTAGCACATTCATGAGGCTCATGAATGAAGTTCTTAAAGACTTTACAGGGATATTTGTGGTGGTATACCTTGATGACATCCTCATATATAGCAAGATAGTAGAAGAGCATTTAAAACATGTGAAGATGGTTCTTAGATGGTTGCAAGAGGATAATTTGGCAATCAATCTAGAGAAGTGTGAGTTCTTTAAGCAAGAGCTTGTATATTTGGGTTTTGTAGTGTCCAAAGGATCATTGAAGATGGATCCAAGCAAGGTGGAAGCTATTCTAAACTAGCCTACACCAACCACAGGGACAAAGGTAATAAGTTTTCATGGATTCGCTCAATTTTATAGAAAATTCATAAGGAACTTTAGTGGCATATTTGCATCAATCCTAGATACAATCAAAGGAGGTTTAAAAACTAAGTTTGTGTGGACTCAAGAAGCTGAGAAAGGTTTTGAGAAGCTGAAACAACAAGTGGAAACTCAACCTATTCTCTTGTTACCTAGTTTTGACAAATTGTTCACTGTTGAATGTGATGCAAGTGGAGTGGCAGTAGGAGGAGTGCTAAGTCAAGAGGGCAGGCATATAGCCTTCTTTAGTGAGAAGCTCAATGAAGCAAAGAAGAATTATTCAACCTATGACTTGGAACTTTATGCTTTGGTTCAGTCACTTAGGAAATGGAGGCATTATCTTCTACCCAAGGAGTTTGTATTCTTTACTGACAATCAGGCACTTAGCTTTATCAACACTCAAGAGAAGTTGAGTAATAGGCATTTGAAATGGATG
This sequence comes from Sequoia sempervirens, assembly GCA_007258455.2. Taxonomy (NCBI): domain Eukaryota; kingdom Viridiplantae; phylum Streptophyta; class Pinopsida; order Cupressales; family Cupressaceae; genus Sequoia; species Sequoia sempervirens. Next base: position 258,542,111 of record VDFB02000015.1, read on the forward strand.
GAATACATCCAAGATTTTATCTTCACTATCAAGCACAAGAAGGGACAACTAAAAAAAGTAGCAGATGCATTGAGCAGGAGGTTGTTGACAGTGCAAGAAATACAAGTGAAGAGCATAGGGATTGACAGTTTTAAAGATCTCTATGGGGAAGATGAAGACTTTTCAGAGGTCTATAAGGTATGTTCTAACTTTGATAATCATTTTCATAGCCAATACTCAGAGTATACTTTGCAAAATGGGTTATTGTTTAAAGGGAATTAGTTATGTGTTCCAAGAGGGTCAATGAGGGAAAATCTGATTCAAGAAAAGCATAATAGCAGTCTTAGTGGACATTTTGGCATCAACAAGACTTTAGAACTAGTGCAAAGATTCTATTACTGGCCTAAGTTGGGAAGAGATGTTACGAAGTATGTGGAACAATGTGTTGTGTGCATGAAAGCTAAGGAGGAGCTAGTAATGCTGGTCTATATCAACCCCTACCCATTCCTAACAGACCATGGGAGTGTGTGAGTATGGATTTTGTGGTAGGCCTTCCTAAGACCAAGACTGGTTTTGACAGTGTTTATGTAGTGGTAGACAGATTTAGCAAAATGAGTCATTTTATCCCTTGCAAAACTACTCATGATGTTAGCTACGTAGCTCATCTTTTCTTCAAGGAAGTGGTAAGGATCCATGGACTACCTTTGAGCATTGTTTCTGACAGAGATGTGAAGTTCATGAGTCACTTTTGGAAGAATCTATGGAGTAGATTGGGTACCAACCTATCTTTTGGATCAGCTTACCATCCTTAGACTGATGGTCAAATAGAGGTGGTTAACATGGTGCTAGGTAATCTTCTAAGGTGCCTAACTAAGGAGTATGTATAGACATGGGATATGGTTATCTCACAAGTTGAGTATGCCTACAATGATAGTGTGAACCGAACCATAGGGAAGAGTCCTTTTGAGATTGTGTATGGGATACACCCAAGAGGCATATGTGAGCTCAAAGATCTTGGAGCTATGGAACATAGAAGTGGACATGCAGAAGACTTTAGTCAAACCATGAACGAGATTCAGGATCAGGTGAAGAAGACAGTTACCGATGCTACACAAAAGTTGAAGGAGAAAGTAGATTTGTCAAGGAAGGAGGTGCAATTTGTAGTAGGGGACTATATCATGGTCCACCTTAACAAATCAAGGTTGCAGATGAAGAGAGTGGGTCCATGCAAGATATTGGCCAAGTATGGTAAGAATGCATACAAGGTGGAGTTACCTACTGATCTAGGGATCTCTCCAGTGTTTAATGTAGCTAATTTGATCAAGTATAAGGCGAAAGTCAATGATGTGGATCAGAACAGTAAGGAGATCTTCAAGGACATCAGCAATGCATCCTTTACTAATCAAGATAAGCCTTAGGCAAAGAAGATCTTGGAGTCAAGAGTACAAAAGTCTACAAGGAACAAGGTGTACATGGAGCACCTTATCAAGTGGAAGAACAAGCATGAATCAGAAGCTACATGGGTACAAGAAGATCAATTCAAGAAGCTTGGTATTGACCTGTCATTGGTTTCTCCTTCCATTCCTTAGTGTTTGGGTTGAGAGGGGGAGAATGGTGTAGGAGCACCTAGAGAGCATTAGGTAGCACTAGGAAAATTTGGAAGCCTAGGAAGAAATTTTGTGTTTTTACACTTTAAGGTCATGTTGACCATTTAATTTTTTGTTAGAGGTGTTAGATCATGTTAGGAGGAAGGTGGATCAGTAACTCATGGTAGGAAGGTTGATTCTCCAACTTGTTTTCACTAAGATCCACTAGGAGTTGGAAATAAAGCCAAAAATGTTGCATTTGTGCAATTTTGGCCTATTGAGGTGGTTAAGTCTAACCAAAGGGAAAAGAAACCACTTTTTGAACATTTAAAAGGTGGACCTCAACTTGGAAGTGAGGTTGGAAACATTTTTTAAGTTTGTAATTAACTTGTGATCAAGAGAACAGGGACAATTTAGTGTGCATCTTATGTTTTTGTTCTTATTTCTGATTTAGTAGATTAATGGATTGATCAAGGATTTTGGATAGATTAGAATGTAGTGGGATTCTCTTTGTAGCACTGTTTGGTACAGTAGTTAGTTGATTATTCGTTTCCAAGTTCTTTTGTAAATACTTTGTTCTTTCTTCAATTTTTTGTTTTGATTGGTAAACTGTGGAAAAAATGGGGTTTTAGTTTGTATTCCCACTGTACTTAGAGTATGGCCTTGTGGGAAATGTGGCTAGGCCCCATGCCTATACATAGATTAGTCTTAGGAGTCTGTAGGAGTCCAAGAAGCATGGTGAAAGTCTCTTCTTAAGCGATGTTGGATATGCCCAGTTAGGAAAGACAGTGCAAAATAGACACTAACGTTGCAGAGGTGTCTATTTTTTGGTAACTCAGGGTGTGTGGTGGTTGCAGGAGGCCTTACAAAGGCTTCATAGGAAGCAAGAGATCTCACCAGTCCATTTGGTGACTGAAACAAGTTGACTGTTCACTGTGTATTCAAGAAATGGCCTAAAAAGCCCTAAAACCTACAAAAAGAGGGTTACGCTTGTGTATGGCCTGTGAAGGCCTATAACCTCAAAAATATTGGAGAGGTAGGAAAATGAACTAGGGTATCTTTTGGAATATTTTTATGTTCTTTATGAAGTTTTGGAGTTTAAGCCTACTTTCTCGAGTTAGGAGGCCTAATTGGGGCTCAAAGGCTACTAGCCCTTTTTAAACCCTAGAATAGGGTTTGGTGAGAGTGATGGAGAAATGAAGTATGGTGGATGATCAGGAACCCTAGGTGGATATTTTTGAAGCTATGGAAGTCAACACACACCCTTGCAACAAGTTAGTAAAGCTCAGAGGTTTAGTGGCCTTTAGGGAAGAGTAAGGGCCAAGGGTGAGATAGTAGCAAGGCACCAAGATTGGCTTGGTGGAATGAAAGAATGATGATAGTGGGGTTGGCCAGAAGAAACAGGGGTTTCTATACCTAAAATAGGACCTAAAGGTTAAGGTGGGAGAGTCACCTAAGAGTTCTTGATAATAAGGACCCAGAGCATGGGACAGTGAGTGTCTCATCCAACCCTGCCCTATCAAGGGCATATTTCAGAATTAAATTTCTTTGACACAATGTGATGAACTGTATTATGTCAAAGATGCGCAAAATGTAGACAATGAAAAATTTCCTAAGCCTACGAGTGTCATTTTTCTTCATCCTTGTCCTTCAATAATTGAATAATTTTAGTTATTCAATTATGTTTGATCAGATTCCTCTATTAATTAAATAATTTTTAATAATTATTTAATTAATTCACTTTCTAATCTTTATTCTATCCTAATCAATTAAATAAACTAATTGTGTCACTAATTTCTCCCTCTTCAATAGTTAAATAAATTATTATTTATTTAATTATTTTGTCACCTTTCATCTATAGTTAAATAATTACCATTAATTATTTATCTATTCATTGTCCTTTAATTCTTCTATAGTTAAATAATTATTAAAATCATTTAACTATCCCATGCCACCTCCCATGTTAAATAATTAATTTAAATTAATTATTTAAGGTCTAATTTTCACCTCCCCATTTAATTAAATTGATTAATTTAATTAAATGCTCCTTTTGTCATTATATCTAAATAAATAATTTGGATAAATTATTTATTTTCCACTTGTCATTTTCCTCCATTTTAAATAAATTATTTATGCACCTCCACTTGGTCGAAGATGCTTTGTCATAATCTCCTATCATAACATTCATTTCTGTCATGGCTTGCATGTCTTGCATGTCTTGCATAGCTGTCAGGCATCATAGCCGTCAATGTCATAGTTTTTCCATGCATGGCATATTTTTGGTGCATCAATTCTGGACTGTTGATCTTGGCATCTTTTTTGAGACTTAATCTCAACCATCCATTTCGTAACCTACCTCTCATGCATTCCCATCCATTGATCTTGGAATCCTTTTATAGGATTAATCTTAGTCATCCATTCGAAGGGTTGTCTATAAAATCAACCTTCTCCATTTTCAGCTGAACAACTATTCTTCTCCAACTTTCTACTTACAATTTGTAGGTATTTTCACAAGTTAGACTACAAATCTAAGGGAATATTTGCAAAAGGAGAAATAGGAGAGCAAGATAAGTGATTCAAGTTCAAGCATGGGGAGTATTTTTATTGATGTTTTAATTTCCTTATGTTTTCATTGTTTTCTCTTGTTTGGATGTGGTTTAATAGCTTAGCAGTGTTGGCTATCACTTTGTTTATGCTATTTTATATCTAACCTCATCTCACAGAGATTATTTGCACCTATCTTCTCTTAGATACATTAAGTATGATGTTCCCTAAGATGAGACATTGCATGAACTAAGAAAAATCCCTTTCAACAATCCTTACACTACCTTGCATTAACAATGTCTATGAGTGTCAAGCATACGAAGTTTTGCTTACTCCATAGAGATTGAAATTCATTTTCCTTTGTGGTGCCTTATTAAAGTTATCAAGAGGTATAACTTTGATATGGTTGAGTGGGAAGCCCATTCGATGCGAAGAATTTCCCCATAGCCACCTTTGTTTTTGTGAGTGCATACCAACTAGCGTATGCACTTCACCTTTTGGGTCTTCTCACCTGGTAGACCACCATGATTTCCATTGCCCTAGAGTGAGTATGTAGTTTATTTTTGGACAAAAAATGTAGATCTGATCCACAACTAGTTGGAAAAATGGTCAAATCTTGATTCACCTTTTTATTTTTCAAATTACTTTTGTGGGACAACTCACCCAATGGATGGCCCAATGTTCTGTGGCCCCAGAGTGAGCACATCTTTTTCACCGCATTCTTTCCATTCAATGATTTTGTATTTTTTTTGTTTTACTTAAGATCTTTGATCTTGGGGACTTTTCCACCTCCTTTGATCTTTGTCATTCTTTGTCATCTACATCTATACATGTGGATAACTCTTGAATGTCTACTTTTCTATGAGTTTGAATGAAGTTCATCCTCTCACTAAAGTTGGGGCTAAATGTGCTATAGAAAAAGGTACCCTTTGATTTACATGGTAATAAGTCATGATAAATTGACTTAATGAGGCCTTGGTTTAGGTGTTATGAGGCATTTTATGCATCCACACTAAGTATTGGACCCTTGAAAACTAAATAAAATGCATTTATTAATTTCTTATGAAGGTGTTATGAAGTGTTGTAAAACATTTCTACACTCTTCTATACTCTATTCATTACAATTCACCTAAAAACCATCTTTTTATCCCTTATCAAGTCCTATTCTAAAGCATTGTAAAATCTTGTAACAAGATTTCATGCTTTTCTAGGCTTAATTTCACTATTTACACCTTTTCATATGCTTTATTTGACCCCTTTATGCCCTTACAAGACTTAATTAAGTGTATTGAATGTAAACTAGACAAATAGAATTAAATGTGACTTAATTCCCGACACCCATTTTTAGGTCCTAGGTGGGACCCATTCACCATGGGTGGCGAATGAGTCCCCCTTGGCTCCAAATTCAAAATATTTCAAAATTATTTTTGGGTTTTTATTTAAAGTTACTTAATGTCATCCTATGATTAGGCATCAATGGGTTACTAAGGCACAAATGTGTATAAATAAGTTTTTTTATCCTCATTTTACATCTTCTACAATCTCTCATCTCTTATCATTAATTCATCCAATATTCTTCTATCTCAAGTCAAGCAACTTAGGGTTTTATCATTGCAAGACATCAAGAAAGCTCCTAAAGACATTCAAGGGCTGAATCTTCCTCCATTTCTTTGGAAATTCAAGATCAATCATCATGGCGAGGTAATCAACTCCATTATTTCATGTTTCTTTCCATTCTTTCATCTTTGTGGTTTAATTACCTAAAAGGGGTTTGACCAAGGCAAACCCCCATGCCCTACCATTCAACATATTACTCTCTTGTCTTATGTGTTTCTAGATTTAGGACTCTTGGAATCTTGGAAATCATTGAATATTAAGTTACAAGATTGCTAAAGTCTTCTCCTCATTCAGCAAGTCAAAATATCAACAAAACATCATTTTCAAACTCGTAAATCAAAGCTTCAAAAGTGAACACCTATAGGAAATCAAGGTGCAAATTGGAAGCTTTAGATTCCACTTTGAAAAATATAGAAAATCAAAAGTGGACTCATTTTCCATCAATGGCGAATGAGTCCCACTCCAAGGTAAGTTTTGATTTTTCTCCATTTTTTGATACCCTTTTGTCAGAAATAGGTTCTGGCTCAATTTTGTAGAACTACGACTAATTCACCGAGAATGGCAAATGAGTCCCACCAATCCTGAAAATCAGCATTAGCAAAATTTCAAGGGTCATTTCCATTCTTTATCTACATTCTAGGTGCAGACTTTCAATCTAGTCTATTTTTGTTATAGTTTTCTATTCATTTCCAAGTGTTCTTGCATTACATAATGTTTTTTCAAACAAATCATTTTCCTTTAGTCTTCATTCATTAATCAATTAATCTTATTAATTCCTTGCATTCAAACATTGCATCTAGGTATATTGCACCCATATTCTATCCATAATTGCATTGACATTGAATGTGAACATAAACATTTTTGACCCCTCTTTCTCCTTTTAGTTGAAAAACCCTAGAAGCGTTAGAAAGCAAGTGGGTCCCAAAAATCTATGTTCCATTTTGGTGAACCTACTTTTTTGAATGCTTTGTTGTCTGATTTGGAGTCCTTCATCATACATATAGCTTGCATTAATCTTGCATTAGGACTTGGATGAATTCATTTGCATGATAGGTTTTCAAATTTTTCATTCATAATAAAGTGCATTTAGGTTGCCTTTTCCATCTCTACATTCTTTTAAATTTTCTGAAGTTCTGCATTTTTAACTTAGTTCTGCATCATAGCACTCAAAAATTATAAAAATCACTCAAAAAATTCTAAATTTTTTGAAAAAAGTCCATACTGGGACTCATTCACCACCCTGGGTGAATCAGTCCCCTTTGACCCCTAAAAATACATTTTACAAAACTTAGAACTCTATTTTTAAGCTTTTGTTTGGTGTCTTAACCTATCTATATTAGTTAATTACATTTATGTAGCATGCATTTTTTAAAATCTAGCTCTAATTAGCTCATTTCATGCATTGTTTAATTTCACTTTTGTATTTCATTTTTAGATTGTTGCATTGTGAACATTAGCTTATTTAAAAGCTGAAAATTGAATTGCATTGTAATTTCTTTCATTTTAGCATGTTTTCTTTCAAAATATATGCTCTTGATTTGATTAAACATGGCTTTTATAAGCATAATATCCCCTCTTATGAGTTTTATTTTGATTACAACAATGAAGACTTTAAGAAACATAATCAAGTCATTAATCCAATCCTTAACCTTACATTACCTATTGGTGAGAATGGTAGTGTTGAAAATCATAACAATCATACTTGTTCTCCTCCTGAAACCTCCCCTATTAGTGGTGAAGGTCTCTTGGTGCAAGAAATTACAAGCCTTGAGGGTCTTGATTTTCCATCTCCTTATTCTCCTTCGGAAGATGTTAGACAACAAGAACATGAGATCATAGACATATTCCTAAATATCACCTTGCCAAGTCTCCATGGTCATGACAATCAAACTTGTTCATCTCCTAATATCCCTCCTCGATGTCAAGAGGATAGGTGGGTGTTAGAAGACATCCCTATTGAGAATCATGAAACCATTGATCCTCCCTTCCCTAATGCTCTTCCCATTTTGGATAATATAGTTGAAAACCATAGTGATCCTTCTCTTGATTCCTCCCTCACTTGTGAGGAAGCTACTTCACAAACCTCAAACTTGGATGAACATATTACAATCTCTCCTAGTAGGGTAGATAACATGGTACAAGAGAATGATACCTTAAAGACAATGGATATTTAACTAATACCTTCTCATAATCATACCCCTCTTCATAATACCATCATTGATCATTCCCCTATTGTCAATGAAGTTGTAGAAGAACCAAGTCTTACTTTTCAAGCACATGTGGCTTGTTGTTCTCATAAAACTTCTCCTCCTAGGGAGAACATCGTGCTACTATAATATGACAACAATAATAATGTTCTTCCTTTACTCAACAAGTAGTTCTCAATTGCCCTTCCTTAGAAATACATCAAACCAATACCACTGAGGTTATACATGAACAAGTGTCCATTAGATCCCCTTTGATCAATGGACCTCATACATACCCCTTGGGACACCCTAAAAATCCTCTCATCCTCTACCCACTTTCAATAAAATCAACAATTTAACACAACACATTCATAAATCATCCTTAACAACCAGTGGTCTTGAACATCATCCTTTCCCAAACATAAAACAAGAAACTACACCTTCCCTTAATGTCCATGTCATCTTGTAAAACACTCATGATTTTAATACGTTAGATTTTCTACCCTCCTATAATGGAGAGAATAAAAGATCTCAATCTAAAGAACCTTAGGTTGGCATGACAACCATTACTAAGCAATATATATCTTTGACACAAGCAATGAAACCACCTTCTACCATTTATCAAGAGGGTATCTTGACGAGACTCCTTCAAGATCACTTGATCACCCTCCCTCCCAGAACTCAAAATAAACTATATTACAAGACTTCATTTTGTGCATATCATAGAGTTCATGGTCACTCCACTAATGAATGTAAGGCTTTGAGTTGTAAAATCCAACATTTTTCAGGAGTTTGGTTTGCTTCCTTCTATGGGGGAAGCTAATTTCTCTACTTGATACCAATTTTCACTCTTGCCTACACTTCATCAATTTTTTTGGCTCACCTTTGTCCTGCACTCAGTGGGGGAAAGGGGTTATGTATACTTGTCCTCGTATGCCTCCTTTGGCTAGTTGTTAACCTCTCATGAATACATAAGAGAAAGCTTGGGATGTGGATGACATGCCTTAAGTTGGATTGCATATGACATATTACCCTTTATTCATGGTGTAGCTTCTTGAAAACATATGACTTGGCATTGGGCTTTTCGAGCAAGCTATCAAATTCTCCTTCTTCTACTTTAAATAAATTTCTCATAGTACTGGTGTTTACAACTGCTTGAAAGTGGGGGCATACATCACCACTCACATTTCATTGTTCGATTTTCTTTTTCTTGCGATTCCCTCTCTTGGAGACATTAGGTACAATGTTGTTTAGGATGAGACCTTGCACATTTCCTCTCTTGGATACATTAAGAATGATGTTCCCTAAGATGATACATTGCATGAACTAAGCAAAATCCCACTACCTTTCATTAATAATGTCTATGAGTGTTAAGCATATGAAGTTTTGCTTACTCCATAGAAGTTGAAATTCATTTTCCTTTGTGGCACCTTATTAAATTTATCAGGAGGTATAACTTTGATATGGTTGAATGGGAAGCCCATTCAGTAGCACGAATTTCCCCAAAGCCACCTTTGTGTTTTTGAGTGCATACCAACTAGTGTATGTACTTCACCTTTTGGGTCTTCTCTCTTGAAATACCACCATGAGTTTTGTCACCTTGTAGTGAGTATGCATTTTATTTTTGCACAAACAACTAGATCTAATCCACAAATAGTTGGACAAATGGTCAAAGCTTGATCCAGCTTTTTATTTTTCAAATTATTTCCATGGGCATACTCACCCCACGGATGACTTGATGTTTTTTGGCCCCAGAGTGAGCACATAATTTTGTATCTTGTTGGTTTGACTTGGGATCTTTGATCCTAGGGGCTTGACCACCTCCTTTGATCTTTGTCTTTCTTTGTCATCTACATCTGTACATGTGGATCTCTGTTGAATGTCTACTTTAGTGTGAGTTTGAAGCAAATTCATCCTCTCACTAAAGTGGGGGCTAAATGTGTTGTAGAATAAAGTACCCTTTGCTTGACATGGGAATAATTCATGATAAATTGACTTAATGAGGCCTTGATTCAGGTCTTGTGAGGCATTTTATGTATCCACACTAAGTCTTGGACCCTTGAAAACTAAATAAAATAAATTTATTTATTTCTTGTAAAGGTGTTGTAAAGTGTTGTAAAAAATTTATATGCTCTTCTAGACTCTATTCATTACAATTCACGTAAAAATAATCTTTTTATCCATTATCATGTCCTATTCTAAAGTGTTGTAAAGCCTTGTAACAATATTTCATTCTTTTCTAGGCTTAATTTCACTATTTACATCTTTCTTATGCTTTATTTAACCCATTTATGCACTTACAAGACTTTTATTTCATGTTTCATTTCATTCTTTCATTTTTTTGGTTTAACTACCTAAAAGGGGTTTGACCAAGGCAAACCCCCATGCCCTAATATTCAACATCTTTCTCTCTTGTCTTGTGTGTTTGCATATTTAGGACTTTTGGAAGCTTGGAATTAAAGATTAAGTTACAAGGATGCTAAAGTCTTCTCCTCATTCAACAAGTAAAAATAATAACAAAAACTCATTTTTAGACCCATAAATCAAAGTTTAGAAAGTGGACACTTGTAGGAAATCAAGGTGCAGGTCGGAAGCTTCAGATTCCACTTTTGAAAATATATAAATTATAAAGTGGACTCATTTTCCATTAGTGGTGAATGAGTCCTACTCCAAGGTCAGTTTTGATTTTTCAACATTTTTTGATACCCTTTTGTTAGAAACAACTTCCAACTCAATTTTGCAAAACTGAGACTAATTCGTCCAGAATGGCGAATAAGTCCCACTAGGCCTAAAAATAAACATCAACAAAATTTCAAGGGTCATTTCCATTCTTTATCTACATTCCAGGTGCACACTTTCAATTTGGTGTAGTTTTGTTACAATTTTCAATTCATTTCCAAGTGTTCTTGCATTATACACAATGTGTTTTCAAAAAAATCATTTTCCTTTAGTCTTCATTCATTAATTAGTTAATATTATTAATTTCTTGCATTCAAAAATTACATCTAGGTATATTGCACCCATATTCTATCCATAATTCCATTGACATTGGATGTGAACATAAGCATATTTTACCCCTCTTTCTCCTTTTAGGTGCAAAACCCTAGAAGCATTAGAAAGTGAGTGGGTCCCAAAAATATATGTTCTAGATATCATATCCAAAAATTCAAATCTTCCTTATCATTTACGTATAAATTCCTTGGTTTAGTAGAGAATAAAGAGCAAGGGGTGATCAATTATATTCACCTCGTTCATTAACCCCAAACAAGTACTAAGAAACAGGCACCCTCTTAAGGTTCAAAACCTATGTTTTTGAGACCTAATAGATTGGTGACTCCTCTAGGGAAAAAATTAGCAGCCCTACACCCTAAAAAAGGTCACCATAGAGTCATTTAGATCCATCACACTATATAAAACATCAAAAGAATCTTCTAGGGACAAATTTAAAGAATTTAGAAACTTTACCCACTTTTCACAAAAGTGAGTGGCAATTCTATCAAAAGTTTGTAGGAATGAATGCATGATAGAGAAAATAAAATACACTTCTAAAAGAAAAAACCCTAGAGTTTAGAGCATCAAAGCATCCCATGAAATGAATGGTAGGATATTTTTGCACAAAGATAGTCCAAATAAGAATGACAACAAATGGATAGATAAAGGTGACTCTTCTCACCCAAAAGCCAATAGTGCTAAAAACATGACAACATCTAAACAACCAGACACTACATTCATTGATCAGGAGAATATCTCAGAACAACCTCCAACATTGCACAATATCTATGATCTTGTGCATGAATCAGAATACCATAATGATGATCTATACAAAGATCCTTGTACCTCATTGGAACAAGAAAACACTGGTCATCCTATGTTTCACTTTAAGGAAGACCTTTAGAAAATGATGGAGTTTTTCACTTGACTTGATGAAGAATAAATTCAAAGAAAAAATGAGTATGACTACATAATGTCATTACAACAAGGGGAAGAAACCCCATAAGGATTCATGGATCACTTTTCCCCTATTGAGAATTATGATGAAATGACCACTCAAGAATTGGAAGATCATGTGGAAAGACAGAGTGAGGAAATAAGGAGATGATAGGAGTTGATAAAAGAAAACAAAGAACTGAAGAAAAAAATGTCCCAAATAAATATCTAGATGTCCCAGATGAATATCCACCCATCAAAACCACCAAAATATATCCCTCCCCATAAGCAAGGGGGTAACACCAATCCACATGGGTCATCTCAAAATGCAGGTGCTCCAGGTACTTCAAAAGCACCTTACAACACAGTTGGGAAACCAAAAAAAAATGTGCAACACAATGTACCACTACAAAATTCACAATCACAAAATACTAGTAACATCCCATACTCTTACCCATTTCCAAGACAACAATATGTTCTACACCATCAACACCATGTACCACAACAAAGTGTATATTCACACCAAAACATCAAACCAAATGTATATCAACCACAACATGGATTGCAATATGATGTAGAACAAGGAGGAAATCAATCCACAAACACAATATCAAATAATTCCAACAAATCTTTAATCTCCAAAACCATAACAAGGGTGATTCCTCATACAATCTCATAGTTTTCCTTATAGATCTACACACCTAATTTCTTGGACCTATCTCACAATTCCAAAATCAAACCCACTAACCATTTATATTTTTAAACACCATTTATCACCTTACAAAACATATCTCAAAGCAACCTTAGGTTACTTGGGACCAACATGCTCAATTCAATGTTTCTATGTTGTCCTAATAGGCCAATTAGGTCACATTTAAAAATAATCTACCCTTTAGTCTTCCTTCCAGACACAAAACACTATTGGAAAGACATAACCAAGTTACATAAGTGCTAAATCAACAATTATCCTCTAAAGAAATGCTTACCAACACTCCAAAACTCAAAACCCTCACTTTTGACAAGTTTCAAGGGGCTTTATTGAAAATCCCACTTCCCAACACCTTTGATCTTTACCAATGCATCAAACATGCTTCAAAAGGCATGCACATGCTTAATCAACCACCAAAATTTTATTCCTCAAGGGTTTTCCATGTTTACCTACTCTTAACCACCAATTTTTACCCAAAACACACATTTAACAACTAGGGCATTATACCAAAATCCACAAAATGCCTCCCTTTCTCTCAAAAACCATTCAAACATCTAACCCTAACATATTGGTCCCATTCCACCAAGCTACAAGAGAAAAAATTGGTGGAATGGGCCATTTATTTCATTTTAAGTAACCACAAACCCTCTAAAAAAGGTTTGAGACCCATTGTTAGAAAAATTACAATAAAACACTTGAAACTCTATGAAACTTAATAAAATAAAGGCCAAAACAATGTCACTTCATGTATCCATTGTATTCAATGACTTTTAGTCAAATTTTCTCTTGTACGAGCAAGTACAGAGGTTTGAAACTATAGACTTTAATGTAAATTCACAAAATTACTTAGAAAACATGGAATTTTATTAAATTTCTTTCACATACAAAGTTTCTTAACCTCCATCAAGCCTCTCAAGGCCATTTTAAACTCCAAAAAACAAAAAAATAACTAAATCATTGACCTCCAACTATCTTTTAAACATCCTTGACTGTTAGACTCCCTAATCTTGCATTTTTTGCATTTTTCAATATTGCAACTTTTACAAGTTTTTTCAACTTTTGACAAAAGAACCTCAAGTCACCCAAATAGACTCAAAATATTAAAAGATGGCCTATTATGGATTTATTCAATGCCTTCTATACTCAAAATACAAAAAATAACTTAAGACGTCAATGAACCAAACTTTGTAAAGGATGAACATGGTGCCCCTCCACCATACACCCAGCCTGAAAAAGATTCCAAGTCCCTTGAAAACTGAGTTGGAACTTGTCCATACCATCTCCTTGGTCTTCCAAAAGCCTCTTCATTAGGTAATCCTTTCCATTGAGTGAAATACTATAAATGTGCATTGTGCCTTGAACTAGTAAACTTGTTGCAACCTTGATAGTGTCCAATCTTCCCAAACTGACATGTTATATTCCCTCTTATCTTTCCCCCATTAGGAACTAATGGTATATTTTCCTTCACACCTATAAACATGCCTTTTCCATTCTTGTCTTGAACTATTCCTTTCTTAACCCTTGTGGCACACTTGAATTCATTCATTTTCTCTTGCCTTTCAACTTGTTTCCTTCCACTTTTCTCCTCTACCTCTGTCATTAGGTTTTTTGCCTCAATAATCTCTACCTTACTAGAATTAGAAACATTTTCCTTAATAGAATGCAACCAACCACTAACCTCTTTTGAAACCACAAGACAAAGTATTGTCCCCACCATGATGTTATCATGCACTTTTAAGTAATTTTTCACTCCATTAAACAATTCATCCTTGACCTTCTCTTGAACTATCTTTGTCACCATTTCATCTTCTTTTCTCATCAAAGTTAGATTACTTTGGACCTTTGCTATCTCAATACCTTCAAGCCTTAATGGTGGTTACCATATTTTCATGCCTTTATTCCTCTTTGTTCACAAAGTCTTTCTTTCCAAACATGATGAATTTTGCTGCCTTACCCTTTGCTTTATCATCCTTGTGTAGTGGTGTTAGTGTGAAAGTAATACTATCCTTTTCAATTTGATATGTGTTATACCTTCCATTATAAAGTGAGTTCCTGTCAAACTACCATGGTCTTCCAAGTAGTAAATGGAAACAATCCATTGGTAATACATCACAAAGAACCCTATCCTTATATCCACCAATTTGAAACTCAACTAATGCTTGTTCATTCACCAAAATTGACTGATTATCATTTACCCAAGATTATTTGTATGGTGTCTTTTGATGCATTATTTATAACTTCAATTTATCTACCATACTAGTTGGTACCATGTTATTAGTAGAACCAAAATCTATCACTACCTTACATACCTTACCTTTGCATTTGCATGTGGTCTTGAAAAATGCTCTCCTTTTTGCAAATTCCTTCTCCTTGGATAGTTTGAGTAATTTTCTTCTAACCATCAAAGTTTCCCCAACTTCTAGAGCAGCAAGTTGATTAGGAGAATTCACACTTTCACTATCATCCCCGTGCACCAACTAATTCCTTCTTTCACCTCCACTTGAAGTAGACCCTTGATTTTTAGGAAACTTAAATGTTGGATGCCCAAAATAATTACAACTATAACACCTTCTTGAAAATGTATTTGAACTTCTACCTCCACCATACCTTCCTTCAAAACCTTTGAATCCACCCCTTTGATCAACAACTTGTTCTTGCACCTTGCTTGATTTTTCTTGACTTTCTTGACTGCCTTGGGGTGTTAAATGTGCCTCTTCCTCTTGAATTTCTTCCTCTCCCTCTTACTTGTTTGTCTTGCCTTCTTTTGAGTTTCTCTTCAACCCTTATTTCCATTTGGTAGCACTCTTCAATTTTCCTTGGATTGTGCAAACTCAACTTATCCTGGATGTTAAACCTTAGCCCACTAAGATATTTAGCCACCTTTTCTACATCATCATCCATGTGACTTGTTCTTATGATGAACTTATAAAACTCATTAGGATAAGTTTTAACATCAATTTCCTTTTATTTTAAATCTCTAAGCTTTTTATACATTTGAATTTCATAATCACTTGGCAAGAACTTACCTTTCAATTTTGCCACCATTTTGTCCCAAGAAACAATTCTTGACTTACCCTTCCTTCTCCTTTCAACTTGTTCATAATCTCAACATACTAGTGCATGCCCCTTCAATTTGGTTTTTTCTATCTTCAGCTTATGCTTATCAGGTACATCCTCACATTCAAAGTAGTTGTCCAAGGTTGCAATTGAATCTAGCAATTCTTCATCATTATGGTTACCTCCATACATAGGCAATGTTTATCTCCTTTAACTTCCTTCAGTATCCTTGCCATATTTTCACTTTAGGATCCAATTCTTCTTCCACAACTTCATACTCATCTTCCTCTTCCTTTTCAGAGTCACTTTCATCACTTACAACCACACCTCTTTTCTAACCTATTTCAACACTTTCTAGCCTTTGTACCAACCTATTTTGCAGTTCCTTTAACTTCCTAATCTCTCTCTCAGTCTTCTCTTCCATTTCTTGCATCTTCCTAGCCACATTGTTACCCGTAGGAGGCATCTTGTCCCTTTTTCTTCACACCTTCTTTCCCTTCAAAATATCTACACCTTGTGCTTTAATACCAACTAATGTAGATTAGGGATGCAATCAATCCACAAACACAATATCATCTAATTCCAACAAATCTTTAATCTCCAAAACCCTAACAAGGGTGATTCCTCATACAATCTCACAATTTTCCTTGTAGGTTTGCATACCTAATTTCTTGGACATATCTCACAATTCCAAACTCAAACCCACTAACCATTTATATTTTCAGACACCCTTTATCATCTTACAAAACATATCTCAAAGGAACCTTAGGTTAGTTTGGACCAACACTCTCAATTCAATGCTTCTACATTGTCCCAAAAGGCAAATTAGGCCACATTTATAAAGTATCTACCCTTTAGTCTTCCTTCTAGACACAAAACACTATTGGATAGTCTTAACTAGGTTACATAAGCACTAAATCAACAATTATCCTCTAAAGAAATGCTCACCAACACTCCAAAACTGAAAACAGTTTGGATCAACACTCTCAATTCAATGCTTCTACATTGTCCCAAAAGGAAAATTAGGCCACATTTATAAGGTATCTACCCTTTAGTCTTCCTTCCAGACACAAAACACTATTGTATAGTCTTAACTAGGTTACATAAGCACTAAATCAACAATTATCCTCTAAAGAAATGCTCACCAACACTCCAAAACTCAAAACCCTCACTTTTGACAAGTTTTAAGGGAGTTCATTGAAAATACCACTTCCCAATGCCTTTAATATTTACCAATGCATAAAAAATTCTTCAAATAACCCACACATGCTTAATCAACTACCAAATTTTTTTACATTTACCTACTCTTAATCACTAATTTTTTACCCAAAACACATACATTTGACAACTAAGGCATCATACCCAAATCCACAAAAGGCCTCCCATACTCTCAAAAACCATTTAAACATCTAACACTACCATATTGAATGCATTCCACCAAGATATAGGAGAAAAAATTGGTGGAATGGGCCATTTATTTCATTTTAAGTAATCAAAAACCCTCTAAACATGGTTCAAACCTGTTGTTAGAAAAATTACAATAAAACACTTGAAACTCTATAAAACCTAATCAAATAAAGGCCAAAACAATTTAAATTCATGTATCCATTGTATTCAATGACTTTTAACAAAATTTTCTACTGTATAAGCAAGTACAAAGGTCTGAAACTGCAAACTATAATGTAAATTCACATAAATTACTTAGAAAATAGGGAATTTTATTGATTTTTCTTCACATACAAAGTCTCTAAACCTCCATTTTTTCCTCTAAAGGAAATTTTAAACTCAACACAAAAAAAAAACTGACACATCAACCTCCAACTACCTTTTAAACTTCCCTAACCATTAGACTCCCTAATCTTGCATTGTTTTCATTTTTCAATATTGCAACTTTTACAAGTTTTTTCAACTTTTGACAAAAGGACCTCAAATCACCCAAATAGACTCAAAACATTAAAATATGGCCTATTATGACCTTATCTAATTCCTTCTATACTCAAAATACAAAAAACTAACTTAAGACCTCAATGAACAAAACTTTGCAAAGGATGAATATGGTGCCCCTGCACCACAATATTACCCCAATCCACCACATCAAAATCCTTATCCACTGAATCCTACAAGTCTAAGCAGAAAATTTGAATTGACTGGATATCGAATATACCCATAGCCCATTGATAGTAACATGATAAATACCATCCCCAAATTCACATGAAGTAATGCAACTACAGTATAGGAACACATAAGAAACTTTGATGCTTTTGTTCAAGACTTAGGCATGGAACAAGATGTACTTGTGAGGCTATTCATGATGTCCTTGACTGAAGAAGAAAGGGACTAGTTTTACAACCTACTAGATGTTTCAATTACCTCTGTAGCAAACTTCAAAAATTTGTTCCTAGAGAAATATGGGAATCAATGTGCTCTTGAATTTTCCTTACATGAGTTAATAGGCATTTAGAAGCATCAAAATAAATCTGTTTTTGACTTCAATCATAGATTCTCTAATATCAATAACAAGATACCACATGGAGCTAAATTAGCTAACTCAATAGCTTTAAGCATCTATTTGAAATCCTTTGATCCTCAAATAGGGTACGAACTTAGAAATAGATGTCCTAAAACCTTGAACAAAGCATAAAAGGCCTCTATAATCATTGAAAACAAAAGGAAAGTTGCTAGCATGATTCAAAAAAGAGATAACCTTATGATCCCACAAAATCCTAACAATCACCAAAATAGAAAAGAAGATAAGTACAAAAATGAAAGGAAAATATTGCATGACATGCCCTATAATATCACTTGGAAGGATGGGAAACCAATGGGTAAGCCAAATTTGAAAGATACTTTGGATCCTTTGAAGAAACATGGAGCACATGTAGTGTATACAACACCATGGTGTCTGCCACGTCACAGACCCCATGCCCTAGAACACTTTGTAGTGGCTAAAAATTTCCAAGAAGATGAGTGGTCATAAGAACAAGATAGAGATGACCACACCATGAACATGTTAATATGGGGTTCCCATCAGGCCAATGAGGGATAGTCATCATCTGAGGAAGGGTATGAATATGATTTTTGCAATAAAAAATAAAAAGTTAATATAGAGCAAGAAGTGTTCTCTGACTTAGAAGAAAATATAGAAGTAGCCTACACATATAATACAACACCACAATTTCAATTGAGAATACCAAACAAATAGGCAAAAATGGAATTGTGGCTAATACAAAAATAAATTAGTACAACCTAAGAAGTATACCTAAAAATGTAGACCATGGGACACCTAGAGGCATTTTTATAAAGGAACATAATAACAAGGAGAATGTCTCATCTGATCAAAAGAAGGGTGAGGCAAAGAAGCTTTAGAATATTTCTCAAAAGGAGGCTAAAAATGTTGAATTTGAGAAAACACCAAACAATAAAAAGGTTCAAACTAAAGGGAAAAGGGCTAATAAAATAGAGAAGATTGAACAAGGGATGACTACCCCTTCATTCAATATTACCCAAGCACTAACTTAGATGAAGATGATAGTGCCCTTGATGGAGTTGATGAAAAATGATGAGTATAGAGACACAACCCTCAAATTGATTGACAATGCATCTCACAAATAGTAGGATCAAAGCAAGGAGGTTAATGTCATTGAGCAAGAAGATACAAAGGCACTAGAAGTATATTTAGGAGATATCCTTACAAAAAAATGTTCTGAGATGGATCCATTTTACACCACATTAGTTATCAATAACAAGTTGGTCAAAAATTGAATGATTGACTTAGGGGTAGAAATCAATATCATGTCTTTGGCTATCATGAAGGAATTAGGTTTATGGGTGAACACTACCTGTGGGAAGTTTTATGCCATGGATAACAAATTAGTCCTAGTAGTTGGGGTGATATAGGATGTGGAATTGAAATTGGCATCATACCCTAAGGAAACATATAGAAAGAACATCATTGTGGTGGACACTCCCCCTTACTATGGAATGTTATTATCTATGAAATAGACTACAATGGTAGGTGGAAATGTCTAGTTAGATTTATCTTATGCCACAATACCTATGAATGGAAGGGAAGTCAAGCTATATAGAGAACCTAGATCGGAACATGTCATTGATCTCTTTGATCCTAATCAAATGAATTACTTTTGTGATGTGGACCTTAGGTGTTTTAGAATTAAGCATTCAAACCCTAAATTTCTAAGCATAGATCCAATTACTAGAGATGTTTCTTGAAATAAAAATGACATATGGTAGATTTTTTTTGACATTGCTTACAGTAAAGAGGGAAATGGTGCTATAATTTTCTTCATTTCACCAAATGGCATAACATTTCAGTACTCATTTTTGCTGACATTTGAGTGCAAAAATAATGTAGTAGAGTACAAGGCATTGTTACTAGGTTTAAACATTGCCACAAAGCATGGGATCAAAGTGTTAGCCATTTTTGGGGATTTAGAATTGGTTGTCACACAAGTGAGGGAAAAGTATTCTACAAAAAACAAGAGATTGAAGCAATATAGAAATGTAGTGTGGGATACTATAGAATTATTTGATTCCTTCTCCATTGAGTGGGTGGATAGATCAAAGAATTTAATGGTTGAATTCTTGGAAAATGTGGCCTTGAAAAGGGATGACATTACCTTGGCAAGAATCTCACAAGTGGAATTCAAGACTAGACCTACAGTTCTTGATAATATTTACAATTAACACATCTTTAATGATGACACAAATCTGATCAAGTTCTTACACTACATTGATCAATATGAGGCTCAATAAATCAATTTCAATGCATTTGTTGAAGAAGTGGATGGTAAACAAACTATGTTTGTCCAAGAAGTAGTGCAACTAAAAACAAATAAGATCCCTAAAGGATTGGTGGCATTAGAAAGGGTGTTTGATGGGAATGGCCAATTAGTTATGAAGAAAACACCAATATGGAGGGAAGACATTGTATACATTAATGTTGGGACTGAATTGGCTCAAAAAATGGTTTAAATTGGAAAGAAGATACACCCTATAATTAGAAAGATGTTGATCACATTGTTGAGAAAATATCAACATGTTTTTGCATGGTCATTTGATGACCTTAAAGCATATAGAGAGGACCTATTTCAACATGAAATCCCACTACAGCCTGATGCAAATCCCTTTAGATAGAAACAAATATCGATAAATCCTACTCTAGAACCCAAGATGCATGAAGAACTCATGAAGCTCAGAGAAGGAGGTATGATTAAGCCCATCAGAGACTACTTGGATTTCCAACTTGGTACTTGTCAGAAAGAAGAATGGAGACATAAGTTTGTGTGTATATTTTTGAAATTTAAATGTCTCCTCTCTTAAATAAAATTATGCCCTCCCAAACATGGAAGCTATGCTACAAAGGGTAACATGATGTAAGTTGTTGTCCATGATGGATGGTTTTTTGGGATACAACTAGGTGAAAGTAAAAGAATTAGAAAATTATAAGACTGTTTTTACTACACCTTGGGGCACATATGTATATGTAAGGATACCATTTGACCTCACAAATGTTGGTGCCACCATTAAAAGAGCTATGGATGTTTCCTTCCTTGATCTAATTAATATAATAATGGTGGTATATCAAGATGATCTTACAACATTTTCTAAGAAATAAAAAAAACCATATTGAACATCTAGAGAAGATCTTCCTCAAAGCTCTAGAGTATGGTATTTCCTTAAACCCTAAGAAGTGCCACTTTGTTGTGAATGAAGGGAAATCATTGGGCCACATAGTATGCAAGGATGGAGTATAAATTGATCCTGAGAGAGTGGAGACAATATATAAGATTCCTATCCCAAAGATAGTAAAATCCATTCTTTCTTTCTTTGGGAAGATAAACTTTGTGAGCTGAGATTGTCAAACCCATTTTAAAAATGTTAGAAAAAGGATCCAAGATTGATTGTATAGTAGAAGCAATTGATACATTCATATCTATTAAAAGGACAATCAAAGAGGCCCTAGTGTTAAAATCACTCGACTTTAGTAGACCATTCAAATTTTCTCATTTGCATCTCATCACATAGTTGCAACAATGATGTTGTAGAAAAATTATGAAGGGTATGAACAACCAATATTATTCTTCATCAAATCCCTTCAAGGAGTAGAACAAAAGTATGAAATCATAGAGAAGTAGGCGTATGCACTTGTCAAGGTTGTGAAAGCTTTTAGACCTTATTTGGTAGGTGCAAAGATGATTTCCTATGTCCCTAATGTTGTAGTTAAGGATGTATTTGTGCAAATTGAAATCATGGGGAGGAGGTGTAGATGGATTAACACGATTCAATAGTTTGACATTGAAACCTAGATCACCAAATTGGTCAGAGGACAAGGGTTGGCTAAGCTCATGGTTGAATCCAATCTTGAGGCATCACAAATCTATAACATAGGGGAGGAAGAAGGTATGATTTTTAGCATTGAGAATACCCCATGGTACACCAATATAGTGTATTATCTCAAGAACTAGAAATTTCCTAAAGACCTGAGTGAAAATAAAAAAAAGAACCTTGAAATTGCATACCTCAAAATATGTCTTTATGGATAGAGACTTATATTTGAAAAACAAAGATGGAGTGTTGTTATGGTTAAATTAATCACAAGAAAACCATATGTTAAAGGAGATGCATGAAGGAGTTTGTGGGGGACATTTTTTGGCCAAAACCATTGCCCAAAAAATCCTAAGAGCTATGCACTATTCACCTAGGGTCTTCAATGACTCTTTTGCTTATGTACGAAAGTGTGAAGCTTATCAAAGGTTTTATAGAAAAATGAAATTTCAAGGAGCACTGCCACTTAGACCTATAGACACCCAAAAATGTCCTATTACAACACCTTTTCACAACATTACATCATTTCTAGACATCTTGTAGCATGTTTTGGCCTAGGTACCCATGTCATCATCTAATTAGTTAAATAAATCTGATTTATTTAACTAATTTCATTTATTCCCTTTTTGTTCATAATCCCTTTATTCTTCTAATGTTAATTAAATAATTTATATTATTTAATTAATTAAATCATTTCTATTCATAATCTCTTTGTTCTTCTAATGTTAATTAAATAATTTATATTATTTAATTATTGAAATCGTAAATGCAACATTAATTAAATAAAACAAATATTTATTTAATTAATAAAATCTTGAAAAATATCTTCCCGCTTTCTTTCCAAAATTGGAACTCATGTCTATTTAATTAATTTATTTAATTAGATAATTCATCAATTATCCTTCTCATCTTTTTTCGGATTTATTTCCTTTAAAACAAAAAATCAATATATTCCTATCTTTTAAAATCTTATCTTATCTTGTTTTATTTCTTCTTTGATAAAATAAACAAAAATCAAATCTTTATCAAATCTCATCTCCAAAATCAAATCTTATCTCTATCCAAATCAAAGCTCTATAAATATAGCCTCTTAGAAGTCATTTGGGGATTTGATTATTCGAGCATCCTTATGTTGTCAAAATCATTCTTGAATATTTCATCCATCTCTATCTATCATCATCCATCTATCACCTTCAGCATATCATTATGTTGCTAAATCGAGCAACCAAC
Source organism: Sequoia sempervirens (assembly GCA_007258455.2). NCBI lineage: Eukaryota > Viridiplantae > Streptophyta > Pinopsida > Cupressales > Cupressaceae > Sequoia > Sequoia sempervirens. The sequence continues at coordinate 258,565,291 of VDFB02000015.1, forward strand.
ATACCCAATCAATTGATCCATTCATCTGTCATTTGCATCTATTTGAGGTATTGAATATTTGGATCAGGTAATGCATGTTATTGTTTTATCATTTTTATTTATCCAAATTTCTCATATACAAGACCAATGCAAGTTGAAGCTTCATTTCATTAATGGGGGATTTATTTCATTGGATAAATACTAGAGAAGTATAGTGGAGGTCATAAGTGGATTCTAGTAGCAACTGACTACTTTACAAAATGGATAGAAGCCATCCCTAAAAAGTGGTACAGGGGCACCTTGGGTTTCCATGCCTCTTTGAGGCCTTTTTTATTTTTTTTTGTTTGATGTAAAGTTGAATTTGATGTAATAAGGTCCTAAGGACCATCTTAAATGTCTTGAAATAGGTTTTTTAGGCTTTTTTTTGAGTTTTGGTCTTGGTGTTAAGTTTCTATGTAATAACAAGGTCTCCATCCTCATTCTGTAAGCTTGGTGCACCTTGGAAAATTAAAGAATCAAAATTCCATGATGCAACCAGGTACTTGAGGGGATTTTCCTTGATGATTTCAATTGGTTCTGGTGTCTTTTTACACATTTTCAAGCCTCGTTTCAATCGGGCTTACAGGAAGTAGTGTGCATTGCCTTAACTAGGCAATTAAAAGTCTAAAGTGAAGTTTGATTAGTTCTAACATGTAACTAATAAAATTTTCAGTTGGATGACATTGGGAAAGGTTGTTATAATTTTAAATAAGCCTCTCATGGTTGAGGCATGACTGATGAAACATGCTTTTTGAAGTTCTAATGAAAAATTGCCATTTTTTGGAAAAATTTGTGTGTAAAAATTGATGCTAAAATGCGTGGTACGGACGTTGAAAAAACTATATGAATAAAAAAATGATATGGTTGGAAAGAGGGAAGAAATATATTTCATTTGGTGTTGATTTGAAATAATTTCATTGATTATAACAAAAGTTATTTCCATTTTAGTAGAGGCAGGTCTGAAACCCTCAAAACAAGGGTTTTAGTTGAAAAATGGCTTTTCCTTCCATCTCCACATTGTAAAAATGTTTATTCTTTGTGGTATGGAATCTACTTGTGTAAATTTTCATATTTCATTTGTTCTATAGAATGGAAAGGTGTGTGGAGGAGTTTATGCATTGAACTAGGTCTGGCATCTTCATGTGACAAGCCTAATTGGTGAAACAAAAAGTGAGTTTTGCTTGTTTTGTGTGGATTTTTCTTAAAGAGGCACTTAGGAGTGATGGAAATGGTTGTGCCTATAGGAATCTGAATCAGGACTTTTGGGTGAAGGGGAGAGCCTAGGTAATCAAAATCCTATTGTGATCAACAAATTAAGCCTCTTGGGGATAGTGATACATTGGTCCATGGTTGTTCTTCCATCCATTGTCAAAAGGTGAGACTTTGGGGTCTTGTAGAGGCACATCATAGTTGCCTAAATTTAGTAGTTTGAGCCTGGTATAGGCTTGTGGGTGGATTTTATTTAGACTGTCCTATCAGGCAGTGTTACAAGCATTCAAGGCTAAAGAGACCTAGTGGTATGAGTAATGAACAAATGGAGTTTCCTAAGTTCTAATTAGAATGTTGTGGCATAGTTTGGTCATTTGGAACTTGTTCAAAGTAATTCCAAGCCCTTGGTTGTGTTGAGTACAAGAACCCTAGGTGAGCTAGGTCATTTCATTGAAGGAGTAGTGGATTGACAAAGTCCAATTAAAGGAGTATTTGAGAGAAGTTGTGCTAAGTTTGTGGTTTGATCATTTAGTTGATCATTTGAAGAAGCTTCCCCTACTCACTCTACATCAAAGTGGTATCAGAGCCACATTTGATTGTGAGAGTTTAATTAGTGAGTTGAGGTGTGCAAAGAATAATTCCTCCAAAAGGTGCAAAAGGTGGGTCTGCTATTGCAAGGGAAATGAAGGCCACGAGAGATAGGATAGAGGCCTTAGAGAAGAAGAGAGGGGTTACTAATGAGGATAGTACCTCTGAGGATGAAGTGGAGGAAGAAGGTGAAAGCCCTTCACAAGAAAAAAGGTTGGACCCTTAGGAAAAGAGGTTCATTGGTGCCTTGCAATCCATAAGAGCATAATCATCTGATGCGAAGATGGACATACCAATGTATGGGGGAAATATGAATGAAGAGTCATTATTGGAATGGGTGGATGCCTTAAACAACTATGTTGAGTACAAGGAAATGGCATAAAATAAGAAAGTTAAGTTTTCTAAGACTAAATTGAATGGGGCTGCTTTGACTTGGTGGAACTACCACCAAGGAGAAAGAGTGAAAGAGGGAAAAAATATGATTTCCTCTTGGGACAGAATGGTGAGCAGATTGAAGGCACAATTTTTACTAGTAGATCATGAAGTGAAAGTGTTTAGGAAGCTAAAAAGCCTAAAGAAAAAGGATATGGATGTAGCAACCTATACTGAGGAGTTTCACAAACTTAGTATGAGGTGTGGTCATGTAGAGAATGACAATGAGAAAGTGGCCAGATACTTGAATGGCATAAGGTTTGCAATCCAAGATGAGGTGAGTCTTGTGACTCCTAAAATAGTAGAAGAGTGCTTCCAAATAGCATGCAAGGTAGAGGAGAAGTTGAAAAGAAAGAAAGAGAAACAAGGAAAAGGAAGAGGTAGGAATTTCAAGGGAAGAGGCAATTTTGGTGGTAGAAATCAATCACAAAGGAAACAAGGGGAGTCAAGTGGAAAAGAGGATCAAAGCCAAGAATCAAGAGGAGGATTCAGAGGTAGGAGGTCTAATGGAAGAGGCAAATTCAATGGAAGAAGTTTCGGTTCATTCTCTGGAAGGTGCTACACATGTAACCAGTTTGGGCACCCATTTTTTAAGTGTCCTAAAAAGCAAGCTTCAACCTCTCAAGGTGCAGATAGGAGGAACCAATTGGTGCAAGAGGACGATGCACAAAGTGTAAATTCACCTTCTAGGCTTGCTGATCCTGAATTTGGAGAGAGCTTGATGATGAGAAGAACACTTCTCAAGGTTCCAAGTGCCAAGGATCCACCACAAAGAAAGTTCTTGTTTAGGACTTCATGTAAATCTCATGGGATGTTATGTAAGGTAATTGTAGACTCTAGTTCCACTGATAATTTAGTGTATCTTGAAATGGTTGAGAAGTTAAAACTAAAAAAATTCCTCATCCTACCCCATATAAGGTGTCTTGGTTGAATAAGGGCTAAAAAGTTCTTGTTAATGAGCAATGTTGGGTAGAATTTCAGATTGGGGAGTATAAGGAAAGAATTTTGTGTGATCTCACACCCATGGGTGCTTGTCATCTGCTCTTAGGATTCCCTTGGTAGTATGATAGGAAAGCCCAACATGATGGAGAGAAGAATACTTACACAATAACAAAAGATGGACACACTTTCACTATGAGACGTTTACCGGATGAAGGAGTAGATAAAAAACTTGAGTCTAACATCATGGTGGTAGGCGAGAAAGAATTTTTGCAGACCTTAAAGGAAGAGGGAGGTCTAGGGTTTTCCTTGGTTGTTAAGCCAAAATGCAGGTCTTTTTTGTCCTCAAACAAAGAGAAACCCATACCTAGTAAAGTCCAAACTTTGTTGGAGAAATACAAGGAGACTGTAGTGGATGAATTTCCTAGTTCCTTGCCTCCAATCAGAGATATCAGCCACCATATTGACCTGATACCAGGTGCTACATTTTCCAATAAGGCTTCCTACAAGATGACACCAACCCAAAATGAAGAGATAGCAAAGCAAGTGCAAGAGTTGTTGGATAAGGGCCTCGTGAGGAACAGTTTAAGCCCTGGTGCTATTCCAACCATGCTATCTCCAAGAAAGGATGGTAAATGGAGATTATGTACTAATTTAAGAGCCATAAATAGGATAACCATCAGATATAGGTTTCCTATGCCAAGGATGGAGGATCTTATGGATTTTCTAGCAGGAGCTCACTACTTTTGAAAGATTGATTTGAAAAGTGGGTATCACCAAATTATAATTCATGAAGTAGATGAATGGAAGACAACTTTCAAGACCAATGGAGGTCTTTATGAGTGGATGGTGATGCCTTTTGGTTTATCTAATGCTCCTAGTACCTTTATGAGGCTAATGAATGAGGTATTGAAACCCTTTATTGGAAAATTTGTTGTGGTTTATGTGGATGATATTATTGTTTTTAGAAGGACCAAGGAGGAGCATTTGGAGCATCTTGGATAGGTTTTAAGAAGGCTACATGAAGAAAATTTGTTGATCAACTTACAAAAATGTGAGTTCATGAAAGAAGAATTGGTCTACCTTGGGTTTGTTATCTCACAAGGTAGTTTGAAAATGGATCCATCAAAGGTTGAGCCTATTCTCAATTGGCCAACACCTAAGTTAGTGGGTGATGTAAGTAGTTTTCATGGCCTAGCAAGCTTCTACAGGAAGTTCATCAAGAGTTTCAACATTATTTGTGCCCCCATCATTGATACAATCAAAGGAGAGAAGAAGGGTAAGTTCCAATGGACCAATGAAGCAAATGAAAGGTTTGAGTACTTGAAGAAAAAGGTATCACAACAACCTATTCTTGCTCTTCCTAATTTTAATAAAGTATTTTCTATTGAGTGTGATACAAGTAGGTGCTATTTTGAGTCAAGACGGCAGACCGGTTGCATTTTTTAGTGAAAATTTGAATGAGGCTAAAAGAAAGTACTCTTCATATGATCTTGAATTGTATGCTATGGTCCAAGATTTAAAGAAATGGAGGCATTACTTGCTACCAAGAGAGTTTATTGTGTTTATTGGCAATCATGCACTTAGTTTCTTGAATGGACAAGAAAAATTGAACCAAAGGCACATGAAGTGGGTTGAATACCTACAAGCATATACATTCTCCATAAAACATAAGAAGGGTCAAGCTAATAAGGTTGTTGATGCCCTTAGTAGAAGGGTCATGATGGCTCAAGAAGTGCAACTACAAAGTGTGGGAATAGAATCTCTCAAAATTATGCATAAGGAGGATGAATATTTCAAGGCTGCTTTTGAATTTTGTTCTTAATTTTCTAATGCTTTTCACAGTGATTATGTTGATTATGTTTTGCAAGATGGTCTATTATTTAAATGGGCTCAATTGTTCATTCCCAAGTGCTCTATGATGGAGAATATAATAAAGGAAAAGCATAGTGGGAGTTTTGGAGGGCACTTTGGACTTGACAAAACTTTGGAGCAAGCTAGGAGATTCTACTTTTGGCCTAAAATGCAGATGAATGTAAGAAGGTTTGTGGAAACTTGCACCATATGTCAAAGAGCAAAGGGGCCCACTTCAAATGCTGGTCTTTATCAGCCTCTACCAATCCCAAGTAGGCCTTGGGAGAGCATAAGTATGTATTTTGTCTTAGGATTTCCTAAGACACAAAGTGGGGTTGATAGTGTGTTTGTAGTAGTTGATAGATTCAGCAAGATGGCACATTTTATTCCTTGTAGATGCACTAGTGATGCCTCTAATATTGTAGGTCTATTTTTCAGGGAGATTGTGAGAATGCATGGCATTCCTATGAGCATTGTATCTAATAGGGACTCCAAGTTCATAGGCCACTTTTGGAGGACCTTGTGGAGGAAATTGGGGACTAATTTACAGTATAGCTCAGCCTACCATCCTCAAACAGATGGCCAAACAAAGGTAGTTAATAGATCACTTGGTATTCTTTTAAGATGCTTGACAAAAGAACATGGTGTGCAATAGGATTTGGTGTTGCCTCAAGCATAGTATGCTTATAATGCTCCATTAATAGAAGCATTGGAAAAACTCCCTTTAAGGTTGTGTATGGGATGAACCCAAGGGGAATCTTTGAGTTAAGAGATCTGAAAGGAATGGAGAAAAGAAGTGTTGAAGGTGAAGAGTTTGATATGGCAATGAAGTCTATTCATGATCAAGTGAAGGAAAATCTCAAAAAGAGTGTAGAACACTACAGAGAGAGGAAATATTTGAGGAGAAGGAATGTTCAATACAAGGTGGGAGATCTGGTTTTTTCTTATTTGAAGAAGGAGAGATTGACTAAGGGAAAATACACAAAGCTTCACATGAAGAAAATAGGTCCATTTCAAATAATTCACAAGTTTGGGAAAAATGCATATGAGATAGCACTCCCTCCTGGAGTGGCAATCTCTCCCATTTTTAATGTTGCTGATTTTTACCCCTTTAAGGGATCTTTGGATGTAGGTACAAGTGTGGAAGCTGACGAAGATTGGGTGCATGACCTTCCACCATCTAAATCCTTGAAACTTGAAGCCATTCTAGACACAAAAGAGGTAAAAAGGACAAGGAAAAATGTATATAATGAGTATCTTGTTAAATGGTAGGGTGTTCCACTTGAGGATGCAACCTGGATGACTGAAGAGGACATAAAAAAACATATTACTACTTTGCAACAACTAATCTCAGGTGGTACTTGAGATCTCTTCCACCCCGGGTGCATGGTGCAGGGGCACCTTGGGTTTCCATGCCTCTTTGAGGCCTTTTTTTTGTTTGATGTCAAATTGAATTTGATGTAATAAGGTCCTAAGGACCATATTAAATGTCTTGAAATAGGTTTTCTAGGATTTTTGTTGAGTTTTGGTCTTGGTGTTACATTTCTATGTAATAAAAAGGTCTCCATCCTCATTTTGTAAGCTTGGTGCACCTTGGGAAATTAAAGAATCAAAATGCCATGATGCAACCAGGTACTTGAGGGGAGTTTCCTTGATGATTTCAAGTGGTTTTGGTGTCTTTTTACACCTTTTGAAGCCTCATTTCAATCGGGCTTATAGGAAGTAGTGCGCATTGCCTTAACTAGGCAATTAAGAGTCTAAAGTGAAGTTTGATTAGTTGTAACATGTAAATAATCAAAATTTCAGTTGGAAGACATTGGGAAAGGTTGTTAGAAGTTGAAATAAGCCTCTCATGGTTGAGGCATGATTGATGAAACACATTTCTTGAAGTTCTAATGAATTTTTTTGTTAAAACATGTGGTACAGATGTTGTACAGACTGTACAGATACATAAACTAATATGGTTGGAAAGAGGAAATAACTAGCTTTCATTTGGAATTTGACAAAATTTCATTGAGTATAACAAAAGTTATCGCCATTTTAGCAGAGGCAGGTCTGAAACCCTCAAAACAAGGGTTTTGGTTGAAAAATGACTTTTCCTTCCATCTCCACATTGTAAAAATGCTGATTCTTGGTGGGATGGAAGGTACTTGTGTAAATTTTCATATTTCCTTTGTTCTAGAGAATGGAAAGGTGTGTGGAGGATTTTATGCATTGAACTAGGTCTGGCATCTTCATGTGATAGGCCTAATTGGTGAAACAAAAAGTGAGTTTTGCTTGTTTTGTGTGGATTTTTCTTAAAGAGGAACTTAGGAGTGATGGAAATGGTTGTAATTAGTCTATAGGAATCTAAATCATGGATTTGGGGTGAAGGGGAGAGCCTAGGTAATCAAAATCCTATTGTGATCAGCAAATTAAGCCTCTTGGGGATAGTGATACATTGGTCCATGGTTGTTCTTCCATCCACTATCAAAAGGTGAGATTTTGGGGTCTTGTAGAGGCATATCATAGTTGCCTAAATTCAGTAGTTTGAGCCTGGTATAGGCTTGTGGGTGGATTTTATTTAGACTGCCCTATCAGGTAGTGTTACAAGCATTCAAGGCTAAAGAAACCTAGTGGTATGAGTAATGAACAAATGAAGTTTCCTAAGTGCTAATTAGAATGTTGTGGCCTAGTTTGGTCATTTGGAACTTGTTCAAAGTAATTCCAAGCCCTTGGTTGTGTTGAGTATGAGAACCATAGGTGAGTTGGGTCATTTTCTTGAAGGAGTAGTGGATTGACAAAGTCCAATTAAAGGAGTATTTGAGAGAAGTTGTGCTAAGTTTATGGTTTGATCATTTAGATGATCATTTGAAGAAGCTTCCCCTGCTCACTCTGCATCACAAAGCAAGCCACTTGTAAAGTTGTGATAAACTTCTTGATGGAGAATATCATCACTATAATTGGAACACCTGTAAGGATAATTACAGACAATGGTATGTACATTAGATTATAAAGGTTCAAGAGGTTTTGTGAGACATATGGCATAACAATTTTGTATGCATCTCCATATCATCCACAAGAAAATGGGTAGGCTGAATCAAGCAACAAGAGTATCCTAAATATAATTAAAAGGATGTTGAACAATAATAAAAAGGCTTGGGATTTCAAATTGAGGCTAGCAATCTAGGAAGATAGAATCATAACAAAGAAGTCAACTAGCAAGTCACCCTTTGAATTGGTTTATGGAACACAAGCAAGGTTTCCCATGCAAAACCTTTTTCTAGTATATAATTTTATGGTCCAAGAAGACTTGGATATCACTGAACCCATGGAAGATAGAATGGAGTAGTTGGTAGAATTAGATGAGATTAGAAGCTTGGCCTAGGAATGTAACACAAAAATGTAGTAAAAAAAACAAACTTTTTGACAAAAGGTAAAAAGATAGAAATTTTGAAGTGAATGACATGGTCCTATTATGGAATGCCAGGTGTTAAGATAAAGGGAAACATGGGAAGTTTGAAGTTCTTTGGATAGGAAAATTTGTTGTTATAGGAAAAGGTGGTGACGATTCTTATTATCTTCAAAATATGTTAGGAGAAGATCAATAGTTTCTAGTGCATGGACAATTCTTCAAACACTTCTTTTCTTAAAAATCTAAAATTCCATGCGCAATAGTTTTAGGTTCCCATTCCCATCCCCATCCAATTCAATCACATTCACCCATGGTCTACCTCCCAGAGATCATTCTGGATTCTTGCAATGACCTCACATTCATTCATTCCTAGTCGAAGCCACTGTTGGAGCTAAGAAGTCCACCTTGGTTTCTTACATGCCTCCATTTTATTTATTATCCCATTTCCACCATAAGCCTCCATTTCCTTTGATTTTTTACTATATTTTACATTAAACATAAAATTTCCTCATGTATATAGCTCTTAAAATAAAGCATTTAATTGTCACTTTGAAATAATTCACATTCCAAAGGAGCTTCCTTGGCAACATAAGGGATGTTTCCAAGACAATACCATATCAAAGAAAGCTGCACCAATGTCTTTTTGACAAGATCAATGAAAGGATGATGGAAATATCAATGAGACCCTTGTGCTTTGAAGTGACTTATTCAAATATCTCCCCAATAGTCTAAAGAGAAATATGTCCAAGAGACCTAGATGTTTCAGAGTGAGAAATTAGCTTGTCTCTCTAACAAGATTCTCTAAGGAAACATGATCATTTTGCATTCAGGAAATAGAAAAACATCTCTCAGACATCGAGAGATTACTATAAAATAAATAGTGAATTATTGGAAAAGCACAATTAGGTGAGAACAATGACAATATCAAAGACATCAATGTGTTAGATTGAGAAACAAGGAAGTCTCTTCAACATCGCATGAACAAGTAAGAACAAGATTGTCAAAGAGGCACAAAGGCATTGAAAAAACATTAACAAAAGTCTCTTCAACTCTCTAACAATGGGAACATAGTTGCAAGAACATACTATCAATGAGGCTATAGGACATCAAAGGGAGATAACCACAAGTATCTTCAACATTCTAAAGACACAAAAGAGTTCATTCAAAGAAACACTATTGAAAGAAGAATCACGGCTATGTCAAGGAGACATAAGCTTATCGAAAAGAGATTTTCACCAGTCTCATTTACATTCTGATCTCAAAATTACAAGGAAAATTTGAAGTGCAGCCATCAAAGAGACTTTGTGGGATTAGAAAGAGAAACTCAAATGTCTCTTCAACATTTATGAAAAGCTATTAAAGAAATATCGAAGAAAGAAAATGACATCTTTTCAGGGTCTCTTCAACATGATGAAATGATTTATTACTTGGTTGACATGACTAATAAAGAAATCAAGGAGATAACTTCCATTAATATTGCAAGTGATTAGAAAGGTGGCTTTAGCTTCATTTATGAACTAGAATTGGTTCAAGCATGCCAAATGTTGATATATCTAGTTCGCAAGAAATCATAATCACTGCAAATTATTGGTAAATATTGAGGAGGCAGAGTTGGACGATAGCAAGCAGCTCAGAGATCATGATATTGTTTCAAGTAGGTGTTCTTGGCTTAGATGAACATGTTCTATAAAAAATTACTTGAAGTATTGTGCAAGTAGGGTTTGAGATGGATAGAACCCTAGAAAAACCAAAGGAAAAGAGGTAGAAAATAGAGGCTAGACCATTAAACCAAGAATTAACAAATCAATTTTCCAAACATTTTGACCAAAATCTAGGAGAATGACTCATTTGAATCCTTCATGTGAAAAGTTAGAAGATAAACATAAAAATCTTAGAGATGTTTGGACTCCACAGAGAGGCTATTATTTGTCTATATATCATTACAAACATAAACCTTTCTCAAATCCTTGGAACATGAATTTGGAAAATCTTGTTATGCCTAATGTGTTTGTAAATGTAGAAATGCTTAAGGCATTGGCTAAAAACTACAACCTATGAAAATATATTCCCATGATGGTTCACAATTTATCATCATAACACGGGATTATATGTGCATGGTTTTCCAACCTGACATAATTATGAAAACAAAATTGAGGATAAGAGACTTGTGGGAAGAGTATCATACCATGGATACAAGCTATAAAAGGTAGAAATTACCTTTGCATATACCTAAGGGCCTAGGAAACCAGCTTAGAAGATTCTCTAGTGATGAAAAAACCCCATTTCTTGTAGACTCATTTGAAGAATACTACCAGTACACCTACTATTCAGCTTGCCAAGTCCTAGAAATTGATGCCCATGCTGCAATGGCTATAGCTCAAATGGTTTTACCCAAAGATGTCCAAAGATAAGATGCTAGACCCTACGATTATGTAGAATACCTGTCTAAGGTCATTAATACCTCACTCACTGCCATTAAGAATAACAATGATGCCATCAACTTCAAACCTTATTCTTTACTCATGCATATGATACTATATGAAGGAAAAACAATGGGAATGTGGGGAGAGGAATTAATAATCAAGGATTTGGATAGAAATAGGAATTATAGACCAATCCAAATGTGGAAATCCCTATGGGATAGTAGATGTTGGAGATCCCTATATTTATATTTTGAATAATATTTTTTCAAACCCTTGTATAAGCTGCTTGGTCAAAAATGTGATTACAATTTTTCCCTATAGATACAAAAGTTCCTTAGACAAAAGGAGAAAAACCCTAAGGGGAGGATAAATCATAATTGGGGGGATTGGTATTCCTTTAAAGATTGTACTGTGATAAGAGTATATGGATTTGAGGCAGCCCCATTTTTATTGCCTAAAATTGTAGCGGATAGGGTTGCATACCTAGAGATTGTGAGGCAATTGGCATTTTCAGACTTCATGCACCTCAAGAGCTATGGAAGGAAATCTCTCATGCCTTATACCTTGTGTTTTGGTGACTTTACCATTATTGCTAATCAAGGGTATGAATCAATTAACAAAAAAATAGATTATTATAGCATGTTATTGGGAAACAAGAGAGAGAAGTTTGACCTTGACCATTTCATTCATGATACCAAGATGTCGCAGAGAATAAAAATATATGAACATGATTTCTTCATGGATGATATGATTATAAATTGTCATGAAAATCAAGTAATGATGAGGAAGGATACATACAATCAAATATTTATGGCAAAGGCTTGAAGGAGAAGCAATAATCCATTATATTAAGAATTTTTTCATGAAATAAAAGAACCTATGGGGAGAGTTGAACAATTGATCCTACATGAAGAAGAATTGAATAAGGATGTACCTCTCATAGCTTTTGAAAGAAGAAGAGGTATTTGTTTCAAGAAATAGGCTGAGAATGTGGTACACCCTTAAGTCATTTATCACTACAACCTACTCCAGAGGTAAGCCTCTTAGCTAATACTCCTATTATTATTGAAAATGATGTAGACACCTAAAAATGACCTAGGCCTACAAGCTTCATTTTTACCACTTTCGTCCTAGCATAATTATGACATTTAATTATGTCCTTGGTCCACATTCAACTATCAATTAAATAATACATTATTATTTAATTAATTCATGTTCTTTTATTCTTCATGATTATTAAATAAATAAATCTTATTTATTTATTCAATACGTCATTAATTGTCTAAGTCCTCCCTTAATTAAATAAATTTCTTAATTTATTTAATTACCTTCTATTCACTTTATTCTTCTTGATTATTAAATAAATAAGTTTTTATTTATTTATTTAATATGTCACTAATTGTCATAATTAAATGAATTAATTAATTAATTTAATTATTAATCTTATCTCCTAAATTAAATAATTAAATTTAATTATTTAATTGCCAAATTTGAAATTCTTCTCATTTTAAATAAATTAAATTATTTAAATTGTCATCTTATTCTTAACTGTCAACTCATTATGGTAAATAATCCGAAAAATGGATTATTCCTTATTTCGCAAAGTTCACATTTGGAATTAATTTAATTCCAAATCGGTAACTTTCCTCCAAGAGTCAAGTGATCAGGCAGGTTCTTGACCCTTCCAAAACTGATCTTCAGTTCGGTCTTTATCTTATTCATTTTTGAAAATTTTTATTTTTGAATTAATTTCCTCATTTATTCTCCACCGCCGATTTGATTCTCTGAGATGACATCTTGACCGCTCGATTGATGATTTTTCCCTAACCCTAATTAGGGATTCTCAAATTTAATCTGGACCTCTAGTTTTAGGTTTTGGTCAGAATTCAATCTCATCCGTCGATTCAAAATGGTATTTTCTATAAAATGCCATTTTCCTCTCATTTCTCGATTACACGCAAACACGCAAACACTGATATTACACATTCACTTTATTCATTTTTGCACTTGCACACCTAGACCTTTCATAACAATTATTGTCTTTATTTGATCAAGTCTTAGCATGTTTAGGCATTGTCAATCATGGTCATAGGCATAGGCATTAGATTTTCTCAAATCCTTCAAAGCTTGGTGTAGGACATAGACATCTATTTGCAGATTGCTCGCATGACAAATCTGAGGGAAAAACATCAACCAACAAGCAAGAAGGTGTTACAAAAGTGAATCATGGAAGCTTCAACGGTTTACAGGTATAATTGTTCTATGTTTTGATTTCCATTGTGTTTTGTAATTACTTTGGGTTTCTCTATCATTCATTGATCTCCTACCTCTAATCAAACCTAAAAGAAATCCTCAGTTACATTGGTGAACCCGACTCTATTTTTCTTGTTATTTTCATACAGTTTTCATGTGTTTTCTATTTTTTTGCAGGTACAGGTACAGAGTGATGCAACTATTTTTTTTAAATCGTGACACATCTGATGCATCATGACGCATTCGAAGACCCCAACACCGCAATCGCTCTATCGAGACACAATCATGATTGGGAAAGCCAAAATTGAATTACCGAGCCGTATCTAATACAAAAAGTGACGCAATTGCTCTATTGTGACGCATTCACCTAGAAAAGTTTTCTAGGGATTTACATTCGGTTTTTTTGGGTTTTCTATGTCCTTTCTATTTTGGTTATTTTCTGCATTCTGTCTAGCATAGGTTTTCTGTTACTAAACAAGATTTGCAGCTTTGTGGTGGTTACTTTTCGAGGTTCGAAGGAAAAACATTAAAACTAATAACATGTGGTCTTGCAGGTTCGACCGTCAAAGACCAAACATCAAAACAATGTGCCTGCATTTTAATTAGTATAACACACATTTTATTTTGGTGCATTAAAATGAACCTCTGTTTACTATATCTGAATGTGTTTGCAAAATGGTAGGTGTGTATGCTCTCACCTTGTGAAAACTCGATGATCAAAAAACCAGACCTGTTTTTATCTATTTTTACCTGACGATTTGGTATATCGGAGTATCCTCTCCCCTTGCGCATTCGTGCAATCTTGGGTGTAAGAGAAATGATTACCAACTCTAGAAATTGGGCCTGCCTGGGGATTTCATCACCCCAACGTGACTCAAACCGACAATGGAGCTAAAGCCAAGCTACCCCTAATTGGTATATAAATGTAAATCTTAAGGGAAAACCTAAGATTGTGAGTGCGGATGTGTCATACGAACAAAGTAGTACTCCCTTAAACCCTGTTGAGCTTAACATCTTCAGGCTGGAGTTCCACCTAATTGGTGATTAATCTCTTTCCCCATGTATGGCCACTCGAATGGGGGTCACGAACTAAACACCTTTATGTAGTAAGCCAAAAAAATTCTATTTGCTAGTGCAGCACTGGTCGATGTGAAGGCATCCACACTTTTGCAGTTTGTAGTAGAGGTGATCAACCTGCCATGGGAGTTTTATGGGGGTTGGAAGCTTGGTTGGCCTGAGAAGAGAGTGCACTATAAGGGGGAGCCCATGCAGCCAAGCTTCTGAATTCACATGCTACAGATATGCGGTTGGGGAAACCCACATGGAATCTAGTGAATATTGTGCTGGCCTAACCTAGGATTGTACTTATCTGATGTGCGATTGGTTACATTCAAAACACTCTGCTTGTCAAGTGCTTTCTGGAATCATCACATTTACAATTCTAAACAAAATAGTCAATATCAGACCAAACAAATTTTCCATCAAAATGACAATAAACTCATTTTTCACAAACTGTCTCGCATTCGATAAACTGCATTCGAGTTTCTGAGTCACAATCACTCTGTTAAACTGAATTCGAGATTTAAAACACCGCATATGCATGCGTCGTGACGCAACTAACTATCACATAGTCACATCTGCTAAACCGAGTCAAATTTGTCAGTTCCTAAGTCGCATTCGCTCAACCTAAGCCGCATTCGTAAAATCGTGATGCAATTGAAACCTCAAACGACACATTCACCTATCACAATTAAAAACTTCATACAAAGTCAAATCTGAAGTCTTCACCTTGTCAATCATTTGTCAAACATTTTTTCCAAGGAGACTTTTTCAAAAACCAATTCTGAAATTGCTCAAACTTTTGACCATTAGTTTGCATTCATCACCATAGGTTTCATCCTTCATTATTCTTTAGTTGCATACATTAGGCATTGGATTGTCCTTAGGTTTACATCTTGCATACTTTGGATTAGGTAAATCTTAGCAAAATTTGCAATGTCATTGCTTTCAAAATTAGGCTCCCTTGGACTAAGTTATCAAATCCCTTTTTCAGTCATTGTCCCCTTTTGTGAGATTTTCCAACTCAAAAGTCTAGTTAGGAAAACTCACTAGTCATTTAGACCTTGTCATCTTGTCATTTTCAACAAAGTCCTCTAGTAACCAAAATCAAAAACAAAGATTGAGCTTAGAAGTGCTTAGGTACCCTTGTCTTAAATCGCATTATAAGTCTAGACATTGCATATTCTATTCCCAAAAATCCAAAAACATTAGTCATCCTAGTCATCATTTTGAACTCAGACCTTGCATAGTGTCATCATTGCATTTAGTTGGAATTTTCATTTGAGCAATCTCATTTATGGTGGAAACTAGACTCCAAAAACAACAGTGACAAATGGAAAACTTTCGACAATACCTCACTTCCACTGTTAACAATCCCACATACGGCCCAAATTGGACTTTCGACAATCCATTTGGAAATACAAACAATCAACCTCTCATGATGACACTATCCTCATCAAACAACCCATTTGAACCATTCTTGCGAAAAAATGAATACGGTCAAATACTTGAGGAAAACCTAGAGATAGCGGCACAAGATCCATAGGTTTCTCAATTTGTCAAACAAATGGTCCTATATGACAGAGATAGATACTTAGCTATAATCTTGAGTCAAGGAGCTAAGTTACCACAAGGATTTGACATTAACACGTTAAAACCAATACCTCCTGACCCTAATATCCATAATGTACATAACATGTCAAATAGTGGTCAACCTCCAAACATTATGAGCAATACTTTCTTTGACACCACAACAACAGTGCATGCTACCTCCAACATCCCAAACACCTCCAATACAATAAATACTACATCCATTGGAGGATTACAATTGGCTACAATAAACACCACATCCATGACACAATCACAATTAGCTGGAACCACCTTTGGCTCCTCGGTAATGAGGGAAAATCATTCAAACCCTCTAAATACCATGACAGTAAATGTGACGGGGGAATCATCAAGTCACAACAATCCCCCCTTGACAGCTAAATCTACTACCACGAGCACACCTTCGACATATCCAGTCAGTGGTATATCACAAAATCCTTCAGGAGGAGGCAAAAGACGTATCTTTATCCAAGGACAACAATAAAATGTTAACACAACAACATAGTCACATGTCATTGCCTCCCAAGGTACAAATACAAATGTTCCCCTTGTGCAAACCCAAAAATTCGCACAAGGTGGCCAAATAACACAACCCATGGCATCATTAACACATCATAATGTCCATGGTCATCATATTCCCCAGGTAACAACACACATGGCTAGCGGACACATCCCAACCTACTCATCTCACGTTCATACTCACCAATATACACCAAACCCTAACTTCCAGTACCAACAACACGCCAATCCACACATATCATACATGTCACAACAATCCATACTACCACAATACACCAATATTCATGCACAACAAATAGGAACCTATGGTGTACCAAGCAATACAACGTATAGAAACACAAATGACCCTGTTATGGATGCCTTCTAAACCAGACTGATGGGTTTAGAAAAAACTATCCAAAACATATACATTTCAGGCAAGAAATCAGAAATATCATATGATCTAAATGTATACCCATTCGACATGACCTTATGCATGCCTCCATTTCCTCCAGGATATGTGTCACCCAATTTCACAAAATACAGAGGCAAGACAAACCCCATTGAACATGTTCGCGAATTTGTAACCAATTGTATGGACATCGCCTACGAGCAAACATACATGATGAGACTTTTTTCTAAGAGTTTGGTGGGTCCTTCCCTTGAATGGTTTTCCATGCAAAAGGATATCCAGACATGGGATGAGCTTAAAAAAAAAATCATAAAAAATTACGCGTACAACATCGACATGGATACCTCTATCACTAGCTTGTGCACTCTCACACAAGAGGATGCTGGTGAGACGTTTATCCCATTCTTTCAAAAATGGAGAAGTCCTAGTCGGTGTCACATTGACATCCCCGAAAGGGAGAAAGTTGACATGTTCATCCAAACACTTCTGGGGCCCCTAAAATATGCATTGCAAGTACATTATTGCACAAACTTTGCAGACTTAGTTGAAAAAGAGGTCCAAATTGAGAAAGCCCTTATCGCAAAGTGAGAACTAAGATATGGTCCCAAAAACACAAATGTCAACCCAACCACCGACAAGAATAAATACTGGGTAAAAAATAAACATGTTACAAATGACGGTGTCGTTGACGCCAAGACTGCAAACATTGTGGGTCCTGTACTGGCCCTAAAAGGGGTTCAACAACAAAATAAACCAACAACAACATCGACAACCCCTACTAATGTCCCTTCAAACAATCAAAATGGTCAAAATAATCAGGGACAATACCATCAGACAAGACAATTTCCTAAGGGTCGCACATACACTTGTTTGGGTGAACCCATTGAAGAAGTCCTTAAGAAATGTCTCCAGAATGGGGTCATCATACTTCAAGAACCAAAACCGTATGACCCAGGACAATTCAAACCAGCATGGTGGAATGATAATGCATTTTTCGAATACCATCAAGCAAAAGGACATACAACCTCTAACTGTCGACAATTGAAAAACCTAATACAAGATCTTATTGAAAGTCATGTCATTGAAGTAGGTGGATCACAATTTTCCTCCAATTCAGATCATACTGTCCACAAGAATCCATTATAGGACCATGGTTCTCATAAGGCTTCCACTTCAGGTCCACAGATGAACAATAATCAAGCTAACTTCCCCCGAGCCAAGTACGATTATTCTTGTGGACCAATTATAAATAATGTCTGAATTGACGACGAATATGTCAATACCATTAGAGTCAAGAGAGCACCCCAATGTAATGCTACTACTCGAAGTGGCAAGGTCACTATAGTTGGCCCATCTCCTGCTAGACAAGCCAAAATCACCATACCTGGCCCATCTACTAAACAATCAAAACCTGTCCCGACCACAAAGCAGTGGCAACCCAAAAGTCAGTTCAACCTTATTGACTAGCTAGGCAAGACCCCCACACAAATCTCTATACTTGAACTACTTCATATCTCTCTCGCACACAAACATAGCATAGATAAAACTCTGCAAGAGTCATCGGTCCCCAAGGACATTGATGTCAATCAATTTGAGACCATGGTGGGATACCTCATTGCACCTCACCACGTCACCTTCTCAAATCAAGACTACTCATCACCTAAAATCAACCACAATGATGCATTGCACATAGAAACTTTTGTCCACAAGCACAAAGTTAGACGAGTTTTAGTAGATGATAGAGCAAGATTGAACATATGCTCCCTCAAACTAGTTAAGGCTCTAGGGTTCTATGATGAATGCGTAGACCCGACAAAGAGTATAGTGATAAAAGCATACGATGACGAAGAACACTCTTCACGTGGCATTATCTCTCTCCCTATCAGAGTGGGACTGGTCATTATGGACACAACCTGCCAGGTCCTGGATTTGGAACTACCATATAACATCTTTCTCAGTCTTCCATGGATTCATGCCTTAAAATCCATTCCATCCACATATCACCAATTCCTAAAGTTTCCATTTGACAGCATAGAAATAACCATATACAAAGACCCCAACCCCTTCCAATATTTTACCAACCTAAGGGGTATTTCTAAAAACTGAGTGCCTATTAACTGAGAAGCACCTGGCTCCTTGTCATCCAAATACATTAACCCATCCACACTCATCATTTTCCACATCCACTCCATCCACGTCTTTTTCCACACCACCACCTCCAACAAACCCTAAGGCTGAATCGACTATCAAAATCTAGGACCTCGGCTGTGGAGAGTTCAAACTATATATAGTATATAGCATAACAACAATACCCAAGCCTCCAAATATATATGGTCGGCCATGTTTCAGAATGGAACCTAGGGGAACTTTCAAAATTCCACTGAAAACAATTTTCATTAAATGGGGAGACATGAGTAATGAAGACCTTGCTGACATCACTGGATGGATCTATAAGGATACTGTCACACTACCCCCATTACCAGTTCAAAAATATGGCAAAGGCTTTGACATAATGAAGGCTAAAGGCTACGATGGTACTAGTTGCCTAGGAAGAAATAAAACTGGTCGAAGGGAACCCATAGAACCTTTCCAAATTCCAAAGTATCTTGGATTAGGGTTTGGATCGCCCGACGATGACGATCGACGTACCATTGGAATTTTGAGTGAACGAGTACATGCTTTGAAAAGTGTCGAGACCACTAAGGAAACCCTCACCAAAACTAACTCCCAAGAGTGGGAATTTGGCTCAGAACAATCCCTAAGTGACTGCTGTCTTGATGATTTATTTGTCGAACTAGGGGAACTAACCTCTGAACAAAGATTTTGGAAAAAAATTAAAATTGAACAGGCACCAAATAGTCAAAGTCCCATTACCACTTCCCATGACACACAAGACCCATCATATGAACCCCTTCAGTCCAATCCATCTGAAGTATTAGACAATATTGACAGCCAGGATTCTAAGGCCTTCACCCCTTATTTTGACAACGAATATGACATTAGTGAAGGGGAATATTGGATAGAGTTCGATGTAGAGTTGGATGATGATAATCTCATCTACAACATCACTGAATCAGTCTACATGCTTTCCACATCCTTGCCTCAATTCACCAACATTGACGATGGCATTTCCTTAGTTTACCCTGAGCTAGTCGATTGGGACCAACAAGGCCCGCCAGTCCTAGACACATTTCAGACTGATGAGGCAATTGCTGAATTTATGGGATTACATGAAGGCATACCTAGTGGAGACCACAAATCAGGATTCACCATTGATTTAAACTGCATGGCATACTTCGGTGAGATTTCTCTGTCCTCTAGTCGCAAAAGTAAAAATAAAAATAAAATAAAAAATGAAACGTCTCTAGTGAAAACCGAAAGGCACCTTTTGACAATAAAATAGTAAAATCAAAGGACATATCTATGGGTAAAAACCTCTCTGAGGTGCCCAAAGATGGAGGACTGGACTTTCTCCCCGTGCAACAGGAGAAATCAGCTATGCTTATCGAAGACACAATAGAGGATAACATATCAACTGTAGAAGATCCCAAGATGGTCCTTTTTGCTGCATCATTGACTGAAGAAGAGAGATCAAAATTTCATAAATTATTTGCAGAACGAAAAATAAACTTTGCATGGTCCTATGCTGACATGCCAGGATTGGACCCAAAACTGGTTCTACACCATCTGCCACTACTACCTAATGCCAAACTAGTCAAGTAGAAATTATGCAAAATGCACCCTTAAGTTGCTCTATTGGTCAAGGTTGAGTTAAAGAAATTGCTAGACGTTGGATTCATACGGTCTATTGACTACGCCGAATGGATATCTAACCTGGTGCTAGTAACAAAGCCAAATGGGCTGATCCATGTTTGTACCAATTTTTGAGACCTAAATAAAGCATGCCCAAAGGATGACTTTCCTTTACCAAACATTGACATCATAGTTGACCTTACAACAGGATATGAGATGCTATCCCTCATGGATGGTTTCTCTGGCTATAATCAGATTCGCATTACTCTTGAAGACCAGCAAAAAATGACATTTACTTGCCCATGGGGTACATACTGTTGGAATGTCATGCCATTCGGTCTCAAAAATGCAGGTGGCACATAACAAAGGGCTATGACCACGATCTTCCATGACATGATGCACAAAATAATGGAAGATTATGTAGATGACCTATTGGCCAAATTAGTGACCAGGAAATTCATCTGAAGGTACTTGACACAATTTTCAAGAGACTTGAAGAGTACAAAGTCCAGCTAAATCCTAAGAAATGTGTCTTCGGTGTCACATCAGGTAAACTCTTGGGATACATAGTTTCTCGAAGAGGAATAGAGGACGATCTAGAAAAGGTCAAAGCCATCATAGACATGCCTCTTCCCAGAGGAATCAGTGAACTCAGAACTCTACAAGGTAGGGTATAATCTATCCGACATTTCATAGCCCAATTAGCAGATAAGTGTCACCCATTCCAATATCTGTTGTGCAAGGGTATCCCCTTTGTGTGGACAGATAAATGTCAGGAATCCTTTCAGCAAACCAAAGATTACCTACTATCAATTCCAGTCCTCATGCCTCCCATTCATGGAAAGCCATTAATCCTATACATCTCGATAACTAGTTCAGCACTGGGGGCATTACTAGCACAAAATGACCAAGAAGAAAAAGAAAGAGCTATATATTACATCAGTCAGACATTGGTCGGGTATGAATTGAACTACACACTAATTGAACGAGCTTGCCTAGCTGTGGTCTTTGCAGCACAAAAGCTAAGACATTACATGTTGAATCACTAAACAGAACTAGTAGCAAAGATCGACCCACTCAAATATTTGTTAAGTCGAGTTGCATTAACAAGACGTCTTGCAAAATGGTCATGATTCTGAGTGAATATGAAATTCAGTATGTCAAAAGAAAGGTTATAAAAGGACAAGCCATAGCGGACCAGCTGGAAAACACACCTTTGCAGAGTGATCACCCATTAGTGATATATTTTCCAGATGAGTCAATATTCCATACGGAACCTAAGGCACCTTTGCGACTCTACTTTGACGAATCACACACAAATCATGGCTCCGGGGCAGGAATCCTATTCATCACCCCACAAGGAGACTCCATTCCTAAGTCTTTCCACATCACCTTCCCATGCACAAACAATGTGGCAAAATATGAGGCACTAGTTACAAGACTAATAATCACAATAAAATGGAAGATTAGAGCACTACATGTCTACGGGGATTCTTAGCTTGTAATCAACTAGGTTAATGATGACTATGACACAAAGGATGAGAAGTTGATGCCTTACAAATGGATGGTTGACAGTTTCCACACATACTTTCATATGGTAACTTTTGAACAAGTTCCAAGAGCTCAAAAAAAAAGTAGCAGATGTTATGGCTACAATAGGCTCTCTCCTTGACATACCAAGCAATTTGCCTCAATTGGAATTCCTAATAGAGCAATTATTAGTCCCTGCCTATGACATTCCAAAGTCAGAGATGGTTTGTGAACTTGTTGGTCCCTACTCTCCCTAGTATCAAGATATTTATGACTACCTAAAATCCCAAACTCTTCCACCGAACTTGTCCAATAACCAAAGGAAGTCATTCATCTAAAAATCCACAAGGTATGCCATCGTTAGTGACACCCTTTACCACCATAGCTTTGATGACACCCTCCTTAGATGTCTCAACACCAACAAAGCACATACAACCTTACATGAAGTACACGATGGTATATGTGGGTCTCATTCGAGTGGTCCTACTCTAGCCAAGAAAGTAACAAGACTTGGGTATTATTGGCCAACCATTGAAAAGGATGAAATAGAATATGTCAACACTTGTCACAAATGTTAGATTCATGGTGATTTGATCCATGCTCTAGCACATGAACTTTGGTCGATCACTTCTCCTTGGCCCTTCGCTCAATGGGGACTTGACCTCATGGGTAAGATTCATCCAACCTCGTCCAACGGCCACAAATTTATCATCACCGCCACTAAGTATTTTATGAAGTGGATCAAAGCCATTTCTTTGACGTACATAACTGGAAAACAAATATCCAAATTCATTCTTAACTACATCATTTGTTGGTATGGCCTTCCGCAATCCATCACCACTGACAATGGACATCCATTTAAAAACCAAGGTGTTTGGGAGTTATGTGAGAAATTTCACATCCAACACCATTTTTCATCTCCGTACTACCCACAAGGAAATGGTCAAGTTAAGGCATCAAATAAAACTATTGTTAAAATCCTCAAAAAGACTGTCAATGACGCTAGCCATGACTAGCGTATACAACTCAACCCTGCTCTGTGGGCTTACCAAACTAGCATCTGTACATCTACAGGAGCCACTCCATTTTTCCTAGTCTTTGGCACTGAGGCCATCTTACCCATTGAGGTTGAAATTCCTTCATTACAAGTCTGCTTGAAGGGTTTAACTGATGAAGAAGAGTATAGACAATCACGCTTGCACGAGCTAGAAATGCTAGAAGAAAGAAGGAAAAATTCACTGAACCATCTTCAAGAATATTAGAATCATCTCTGCCGCAGCTACAATAAGAAGGTTATGGTCAATAAATTTGACATTGGCGACCTAGTTCTCATGCAGAACCCAAAGAACCAAGCTGACAGAGAAAAGCCAGGAAAATTTGAACCAAACTGGTTGGGTCCCTACATTATCATATCTTCTTTTTGTTCTAGAGCTTATCAGTTGGCCACACCAGAGGGAGAACAATTGACAAAGAACATCAATAGTTTACATCTCTGAAGGTTCTATGCATAGCATCAAGGGATTGAGTTGAAAACCGTAAAATGCAAAAAATTAAAAAATAGTAAAAAATCATTGCCTTGATGAAAACTTGGAAAACATGCATCTTGAAAACATCAAAAAAATGAGAAAGAGGACAAAAATAGTAAAGAGAAAAATGATTTGTCCAATAGTGAAAACTTGGCAAACAGGCACTTTGGATAAGTACCATGATGAAAACCTGGCAAACAGGCGTCATGTGTAATCAATCATTGCTATGCCATCTACTATCACTTTGTCTACCTTGGGCTAGGATGAAAGGTATTTCTACCATTATCACACAAATTACCACCACATTCTACCCTACCACTCATACCACCACATTCTACCCTACCAGTCATAGTGGATAAATGATTGACATCAAGTCCTGACAATTGTGCATCTGGTACACCAGGAGAATCTCCTTCATATCCCTTAAAACTGGCTAAGTCTTGGACCTGACTGGGGGAAAATTTTTATCATGTAACTACAGTGGATGTCACACATGATCTCAACAATTGGAAAAAAAATCCTAAAAAAAGACAAAAACATGGCAAAAAGTCCTGAAAAAAGATAAAAACATCATAAAATGTCCTAAAGAAAGACAAAAACATCATAAAATGTCCTGAAAAAAGACAAAAACATGGAAAAATGTCCTTAAAAAAAGACAAAAACATCATAAAATGTCCTGAAGAAAGACCAAAAACATCATCAAATGTCCTGAAGAAAGACCAAAAACATTCCAAAATGTCCTGAAAAAAGACCTAAAAATTATAAAATGTCCTGAAGAAAACCATAACAAAACATCAGACTGCTTGAAGAATGCAAACACAGGGTCATCTCTTGTCAAAGTCAATCATCTCAATCAGTCTTTGTCATTTGTCCAAACTACATTGTCTTTGTGCATTTGCTACATAGGCAAGACTCACTTTTGAGTCCCCGAGACATTAGGTCAGTCCATTTAGGTTTGTCAAAATAAAATCATGGCACAATCTTTGGTCATCAATACAAAGTCACTGGTCATGTCGAACTACGAGGTCTCTGAGTGTATGACGTAGGCAAGGCCATCTGTCGATGAGCCCTCGAGGCTACACTAGGTTAGTCCACTAGGGTTCATGGCACTACACTAGCACACACGTCAAAATAGCTTCAAGGAAAAGTGAATCACTCCCAAACGGGTAAAATCCTAAAACAAATCATGGCTATCAGTTATTTCAATATGACAATCTCATCAACAGGTCAATCATATCATCATGACAATATCGGCATATAGTCAAACAATAAGTCAAACTCGGTCAAAGCAGGTCAAATCATCATATCCTGTCAAACTGTCAAATTTAGGTTAACCTTCAAATGTGTCCTTTTGAAGGATAGCCTCAGTCATTCATGCCTTAGGATGTGTCCTTCCTAGGCATTGTGACTGTCATTCGACATTTTGAGGGATCCTCTTGGCATCTAAGGATCACTCCTCTTAACATCAATTTTCTTCAGATGTGTCCTTCTGAAGAACCAACTCCGTCATTTATGCCTTAGGATGTGTCCTTCCTAGGCATCATCATTATCACCGTCACATGGTACTTTGAGACATCCCTTTTGACATTTAGAGATCAATCCTCATGACATTAACATTATTCAAGATGTGTCCTACCTGAATTTACCAACTTCAGACATTCGTCATCTGAGCATCATCAATGCTTTGACACTCTGGCATCTTATCGTCATCAAATTTGACATTCTAACAATGGATATCTAGACGCACTTGGCAAAAACTTGACAATTGTCTTTTGGTTTTTTATCATGTTATTAGTTTTTCAGCGAGATCCCACTAAGCAGGATTTAGAGAAGTAGTGACGTATCATGACGATTGACACACATGAGTACTAGTTTCTCAGCGAGGTCCTGATACGGGGATTTAGAAAAATAGTGACATATCATGGTAAGGGCTCTATTTTTGTTTGTTTTTCGACAATCATGCCGCTAGTTTCTCAAGGATGTCCTATGGTGCAGGAGCACCTGGCAAAGTTCAAGGTTTATTGAAGTTTGTTTGAAGTTCTAATTTTTGTTGAGTTGTGTGAGGTCATGTTGACCATCTTGCTTGTGGTTGATGGTTTTTTTCTCCCTAGTTAAGAAGTGGTGAAAGTTGAATAAGCTTTGGAAGCTTATCTTGTTTGTTTTCAAAACAATGGACCAAGGTTGGAAAACACAATGTGTTTTAAAACACTAATCTTTTGGTCATCCTTAGGCTCTATAAAAGAAACCTAACTGTTTCCAAGCTTATTTAAGGGGTACCTCGACCCAGGAGCAGGGTTGGAAGCAATAAAATTTGTTGAAGCTTTATGTGAATAAAAAGAAACAGTGTTCTGAGTTATCTTTTTCTGAATTATTGTATCTTGGCAGACCTTTTATGGATTAGTTTGTTGTTGTTTTGATCTGTACAATGTAGTTTTGGTTGTATTCAAGAGTTTTGTAAAGTTAAGAAGCTTCTTTGTTGCATTTATAAGCATTTATTGTAAATAATCTATTTCTGCTCAAGTTCTGCTCTGTAACAGACTATTTTTTTTAAATGTGGTGCTAGAGCACTTTTCCTCCGTATAGACCGTACAACCCTTTGGAAATAGTTCCTATTCACGATTCTTGTAAATATGTTTGTAGGTAGATTTTTTTTGAGTTCATTAGTTGCTAGCACAATGATGCCCTAGGAAAGCCAGTGCAGGTCCGGCTGGGGCAGACTTGGAGAAAAAGACTCACAACTTGCAGGGGAATTGGGATCTTGAAGAAATTTTTTTTGAAATTTTTTTTTGGAGGTCTTGGCAACACATGTTGATCAGGAGGAGATTCTACTAAGTTTTTTTGGAGTGAGAACTTTCTGACAGTCAGAGAACAATTTTGAAAGTTTTAAAACCCTAGGGTTTAGACCATTTTTGGTGTATGGATAGTGCACGGCCTGAGCAGACTTGAAACCCTAGAAATTTTGAAGGTGTAGGCATGGGAAACACAATCCCTAAGAAAAGTACCTTGGTGCTTTGGTGGGTTTAGAAGAAAAGTGCAGTTTGACCCTGTTGATAGGCCCAATTGGGCTCAAGGCTACTAGCCTTTCAAACCCTAGGGAAGGAACCTTGAGAAAGTGATGGAAAGTTTGAAGCTTGTGGTTGCACAGGGACCCTAGATAGGCCATTTTGAAGTTTTTGTAACACCTTCAAACCCCTACAAGAACCTAGAAGAAGGTTGAGGTTATTTGGCCTTTAGGGCAGATTAAGGGCCAAAGGAGAGTACATGGTGAAGCACCAAGGTTGGCTTGGTAGAAGGAAAACATGTTGATAGGAGAGGGGTTGGTCAAACAAACTAGGGGAACCTAGTCATGATTAGGGGCCTATAGGTTAGATTGGTGAATTCAAGCACCAAGGAGGTCTTATAAGGAAAGACCTAGAGCAGGAACCAGTGTTTGGTTCCTCCAACCCCACTCCCTATCAGATTGGTATCAGAGCAAGCAACAGATTTGGGAAAGAGTAATATATGTCAAAGCTTGAGTCAAGTGATACTACCATCATGGTGACAAATGAAGAATTAGCCAAGATGGTTGAAGAGCAGGAGGAAGATAATAAGAAATTGAGGGAAAGGATAGCCTAGCTTGAGGCAGCAGTGAGGAGTGCATAGTTTGAGTGAAGAATACCAAAAGAAGAAGAGGTTGCAAAGGAAGATAAGACCCATGAACCTAACCCTATTTTGAAGGAGGAGCCTTTCTTGAAGGCATTGAAAGCCTTGAGTGGAAAATCACTTGAAGGTATACCACTTTTTAGTGGGAAGATGGAAGCAGACCTAGTCATGGATTGGATAGAAGGAATGGAGAACCATTTTGAGTGTGATGGAGTCACTGAAGCTCAGAAGGTGGAGGTTGCCAAGTCAAGATTGAGAGGATCAGCCTTGACATGGTGGAAGTTTATTCAAACAGAGAGGGAAAAAGAAGGAAAACATTCCATATGAACTTGGAAAGGAATGGTTGCTAAGGTAAAGGAAGCCTACATGCTAGATGACTATGAGATTCAATTCCACAAGAAGAGGAAAAGTATAAGGTAGAAAGACCAAGATGTAAAAACTTATACAAAAGAGTTTCAAAAGCTTTGTATGAGGTCTAATGTGACAGAGGATGAGAGTCTCATAGTGGCTAGATATTTTAATGGCTTGAAATGGAACATCCAAGAAGAGATGGCTCTTTTGAGTCCTAAAATAGTACATTAATGTTATCAGTTGGCTATCAAGATTGAGGAAAGGAACAAGAGGAAGCAAGATCAGACTTATAAGAGCAGAGGCAAAGGCGAAGATCAAAGAGATCAAAGAGGACAGCGTGGTGGCTACCAAGGTAGAGGCAATGATCAAAGAAATCAAGGAGAATCAAAACTCACTGAGCATGGAGGTGAAACATCTTCAAGAGGAGGATTTAATAGAGGAAGAGGACCTCAAGGAGGTTCCAATAGAGGAAGAGCAGTAGGTAGGAGTAATTCCTATTTTGCAAACATGAAGTGTTACCATTGCAATCAAATAGGTCACCCTGCTTATAGATGCCTGAAGAAAGCATCATTATCAAGCAATGAAAAGAGAGTGGCTTATGCACAAGAGGACACCATGAGTCCTAAAGCATATGAGATCAGTCATATAGAATCTGAGGTAGGAGAGAATTTGATGTTTAACAAGGTTTTGATCAGACAGCCAGTCAAGGAGAAACCTAAGCAAAGAAGAGCTCTTTTTAGAGTAAGGTGCAAGATACTTGGAAAAGTATGCAAAGTCATTGTAGACTCAGGTTCAACAGATAATATAATCTCAGAGGATGTAGTAACTAAACTGAAATTGGAGAAGGTCCCTCACAATAACCCTTACAAGGTCACATGGCTGAATAAAGGGCAGAGTGTTTTAGTTAATGAGCAAGTAACGGTGGTATTTTCAATTAGAGGCTATAAAGAAAAGTTGGTTTGTGATGGATTACCCATGGATGCATGTCATCTACTACTGGGAAGACCATGGCAATATGACAGAAGTTCCATTTATGATGGGAAAGAGAACACCATCTCATTCAAGAAGGATGGAAGAACCTTCAAACTGCAGTCACTGTTAGAAGAAGATGAAGGACAGTCAAAGGCACCTAACATCATGTTGAGTAGTGGTAAGGAGTTCCTCAAGGACCTACACCAAGGGAATGAAGGGTATGTGGTTGTGTTACAACCTAAAGAGGAAGACAAAGCTATAAAGACAGTCTTACCGGAAGTAGTCCAAAAGTTTCTTGATAGGTACAAGAGTATAGTCCGTGATGGTACACCTACAAATTTACCACCAAAGAGAGCAATAAGTCATCAAATTGACTTCATACCTGGAGCCTCATTTCCTAACAAAGCAGCATACAAACTTACACCTGAGTAGAACCTAGAGGTAGCTAGGCAAGTGCAAGAATTATTGGATCAAGGATTGATTCAAAAGAGCATCGGCCCATGTGCAGTGCTAGTGGTTTCAATAACCAAGAAAGGAGGTAAGTGGAGACTTTGTACTGATTATAGAGCAATAAATAGGATCACCATTAGGTATAGGTTTCCTATTCCTAGAATTGAATACTTGATGGATTGTCTTGGAGGTGCTCAGTTCTTCACAAAGTTGGATCTCAAGAGTGGATACCATTAGATCAGAATTAAGGATGGTGATGAGTGGAAGACAACTTTTAAGACAAATGATGGGTTATATGAGTGGAAAGTGATGCCATTTGGCCTCTCAAATTCCCCTAGCACGTTCATGAGACTCATGAATGAAGTGCTTAAGGATTTCATAGGGATCTTTGTGGTAGTATATCTTGATGACACTGATTTTCAGTAAGATAGCATAAGAACACCTCAAGCATGTGGAGATGGTTCTTAGAAGGTTGCAAGAGGAGAATTTGGCAATCAATCTTGAGAAATGTGAGTTCTTCAAGCAAGAGCTTGTCTACTTGGGCTTTGTAGTATCCAAAGGCTCATTAAAGATGGATCCAAGCAAGGTGGAAGCCATCCTAAACTGGCCTACACCAACCACAGCAATAGAGGTAAGGAGTTTCCATGGATTAGCCCAATTTTATAGAAATTCATAAGGAATTTTAGTGGTATATGTGCACCAGTCCTAGATACTATCAAAGGTGGTCTAAAAAAAAAGTTTAAGTGGACTCAAGAGGATGATACATGGTTTGAGAAACTAAAACAAGAAGTGGAAACTCAACCTATTCTATTATTGCCTAGTTTTGACAAGTTGTTCACTGTTGAGTGTGATGCAAGTGGAGTAGTAGTAGGAGGAGTACTTAGTCAAGAAGGTAGGCCTGTGGCCTTCTTTAGTGAAAATATCAATGAAACCAAGCAAAAGTACTCTACCTATGATCTAGAGTTGTATGCTTTAGTGCAGTCCCTTAGGAAGTGGAGGCATTATTTGTTACCCAAAGAGTTTGTGGTCTTCACGGATAACCAAGCACTTAGTTATATCAACACCCAAGAGAAGTTAAGTAATAGGCATTTGAAATGGATGGAATACATCCAAGCTTTTACTTTTACCATCAAGCACAAGAAAGGACAAATGAACAAGGTCATAAATGCATTAAGCAGAAGGTTGTTGATAGTGCAAGAAATATAGCTTAAGAGCATTGGCATAGAGAGTTTCAAGGATCTATATGGAGAGGATGAAGAATTCTCAAAAGCTTACAAGTTATGTTCTGATTTTGAGAATCATTTTCATAGCCAGTATTCTGAGTATACATTTCAAAGTGGGTTGTTGTTTAAGGGCAATTAGTTATGTGTTCCAAGAGGGTCAATGAGGGAAAATCTGATTCAAGAAAAGCACAATGGCAGTCTTAGTGGGAATTTTGGCATCAATAAGACCTTAGAGCTAGTACAAAGGTTCTATTATTGGCCTAAGTAGGAAAGAGATGTTAGAAGGTATGTGGAACAGTGTGTTGTATGCATGAAAGCTAAGGGAGGAGCTAGCAATGCTGGTTTATATCAACCCCTGGCCATTCCTAACAGACCATGGGAGTGTGTGAGCATGGATTTTGTGGTAGGTCTTCCTAAGACCAAGACTGGTTTTGATAGTGTTTATGTTGTGGTAGACAGATTTAGCAAGCTGAGTCATTTTATTCCCTGTAAAACTACTCATGATGCAAGCTACATAGCTCACCTTTTCTTCAAGGAGGTTGTAAGGATCCATGGCTTGCCTCTAAGCATTGTTTTTGATAGAGATGTGAAGTTCATGAGTCACTTTTGGAAGACTCTATGGAATAGATTGGGTACAAATCTATCTTTTGGATCAGCTTACCATCCTCAGATAGATGGTCAAATAGAGGTGGTTAACAGAGTGTTGGGGAATCTCTTAAGGTGTCTAACCAAGGAGTATGGACAGACATGGGATATGGTTATCTCCCAAGCTTAGTATGCTTATAATGATAGTGTCAACAGAACTACAGGGAAAAGTCCTTTTGAAGTTGTGTATGGGATGCACCCAAGAGGCATTTGTGAGCTCAGAAACCTTGGATCTATGGAGAATAGGAGTGGACATGCAAAATATTTTAGTCAGACCATGAAGGAGATCCAAGAGCAGGTCAAGAAGACAGTTACTGAGGCTACACAAAAAGTGAAGGAGAAGGTAGATATGACAAGGAAAGATGTGCAGTTTCAAGTAGGGGACTATGTTATGGTCCACCTTAACAAGTCAAGGTTGTAGAAGGGAATGTCAACCAAGTTGCAGATGAAGAGAGTGGGTCCCTGCAAGGTATTGGCTAAGTATGGGCATAATGCATACAAGGTAGAGTTACCTATTGATCTAGGGATCTCACCGATGTTCAATGTTGCTGATTTGATCAAGTATAAAGGGATAGTCAAGGATTTGGGTCAGGACAGTAAGGAGATCTTCAAGTAGATCAGCAACATGTCCATACCAACTCTAGACAAGCTCCAAGTAGAGAAAATCTTGTGAAATGGAAGGATAAGCATGAATAAGAAGCCACCTGGGTAGACAAAATAAACTTTAAGAAGAAATGCATTGATGAATCACTAATCTCTCCTTCCAATCCTTAGTGCTTGAGTTGAGAGGGGGAGAATGGTGTAGGAGCACCCAACAAAGTTCAAGGTTTATTGAAGTTTGTTTCAAGTTCTAATTTTTGTTGAGTTGTGTGAGGTCATGTTGACCATCTTGCTTGTGGTTGAGGTTTTTTTGCTCCCTAGGTAAGAAGTGGTCAAAGTTGAATAAGCTTTGGAAGTTTATCTTGTTTGTTTTCAAAACAATGGACCAAGGTTGGAAAACACATTGTGTTTTACAACACTAATCTTTTGGTCATCCTTAGGCTCGATAAAAGAAACCTAACTATTTCCAAGCTTATTTAAGGGGTACCTTGACCCAAGAGCAGGGTTGGAAGCAATAAAATTTGTTGAAGCTTTGTGTGAATAAAAAGAAACAGCATTCTGAGTTATCTTTTTCTGAATTATTGTATCTTGGCAAACCTTTTATGGATTAGTTTGTTGTTGTTTTGATCTTTACAATGTAGTTTTGGTTGTATTCAAGAATTGTGTAAAGTTAAGAAGCTTCTTTGTTGCATTTATAAGCATTTATTGTAAATAATCTATTTCTGCTCAAGTTCTGGTCTGTAACAGACTATTTTTCTTGAAATGTTGTGCTAGAGCACTTTTCCTTCGTACAAACCATACAACCCTTTGGAAATAGTGCCTAGTTACCATTATTGTAAATATGCTTATAGGTAGGTTTTAGTTGAGTTCAGTATTTGCTAGCACAATGATGCCCTAGTTGAGCCAGTGCAGGTCCGGCTGGGGCAGACTTGGAGAAAAAGACTCACAACTTGCAGGGGAATTGAGATCTCAAAGAAATTATTTTTTCAAAATTTTGTTGGAGGTCTTGGAAACACATGGTGATCAGAAGGAGATTCTACTAAGTTGTTTAGAGTGAGACCTTTCTGACAGTCAAAGAACAGTTTTGAAAGTTTTAAAACCCTAGGGTTTAGACCATTTTTGGTGTATGGATAGTGCACAGCCTGAGCAGACTTGAAACCCTAGAAATCTTGAAGGTGTAGGCATGTGAAACAAAATACCTAAGCAAAGTACCTTGGTCCTTTGGTGGGTTTAGAAGAAAAGTGCAGTTTGACCCTATTGATAGGCCTAATTGGGCTCAAGGCTACTAGCCTTTCAAACCCTAGGGAAGGAACCTTGAGAAAGCGATGGAAAGTTGGAAGCTTGTGGTTACACAGGGACCCTAGATAGGCCATTTTGAAGTTTTTGTAACACCTTCAAACCCCTGCAAGAACCTAGAAGAAGGTTGAGGTTATTTGGACTTTAGGGTAGATTAAGGGCCAAATGAGAGTACATGGCGAAGCACCAAGGTTGGCTTGGTAGAAGGACAACATGTTGATAGGAGAGGGGTTGGTAAAACAAACCAGGGGCACCTAGTCATGAGTAGGGGCCTATAGGTTAGATTGGTGAAGTCAAGCACCAAGGAGGTCTTATAAGGAAAGACCTAGAGTAGGAACCAGTGTTTGGTTCCTCCAACTCCACTCCCTATCATCCTAGAAATAGGATTTAGAGAAGCAACGAAGTTTCATGAATTGTCCTTGTCTTTTTCTACTTGTGGTTGATTATGACAAAAAGACTGGGGCAATCACGCTCTTAGTATGAGTCATGATCATCCTTGTCTGCGACTACTTGTCTTATGTGATGGTACGACCTTGCACACCTTGATCTATGTCATATCATGGTGTTTGTTGGCCATTACAATAGTCTGCCCAATGATGATTAAGAGCAATAAATATTAAAGTCCTATGGTAAAGCTTTGAAGGATTTGATCAAAGTCTAGGAATTAACATGCATCTCCTTCGGTCTAGTCATCTTCTCTCATCCATCTCACGATGATATCCTGTGACACCCAAAAACATAAGTACATCCATAATCATATATAAATTGCATAAGGTCCATACATAAATCATCAATGGCATTAAATCATATACATAATCACAAACATTGCATTAACATCCATTTATTAAATACATTATGCACATGATTATCATCATCATCTCATATAAGTAAGCATTGCATCATCATGACATCAAAATCATAAATAAGCATCATAGGACATATGTGACACATCATAAATCAACATTATACATCACATACATCATAATGCATTAAATAAAAGAACATCACATAACATACATGTAGGCCGCATCAAAAATGCATGATCAGATAATATCATCTCAAAAATGTACAATGTCACAGAATAAAGTCAGGAGATATCCCAAAAATGGAGCTTGCAGGCTGAATAATATATACATAGTGTGTCATAATAACAAAAATTCCCCTAGGGTAGACTCTCATCATCCCCTCGTGGTGAAGAATGTGGTGGTGGCAACACTAAGACTGGCACTGAAATGATAGGTGGACCTGTGGTAACCTCTACTTGTGCAACCACTGGAACTGACAATGATGGCATCATCACCACGGTAATAGACACCACTGACGTCACTACAGCCTGACTCTGAGAAGATGAAGGATCTACCACTGGTGGATGTCCCTGTACCGACCTCTGCACTGAACCAGTTGACCCATGACTATGGCTCGAATGGTGACTCAGGGTGTGATGGAATGAGTGATGTGACCTGTGCCCTGATGTATGCCTTGTCGAGGTAGACCCTCCAACACTCATGTGACTCCTACTGCCATTGGCACTGCCTGATCTATGGCCACTGCCTGTCCTCATTTGTGACCATGACAAGGTAGGATCCCATCGCTCGGGTGGCATTGCCTGCTCATATAATGTCTAGTACTATCCCGGTCTCGTGCTCACCCTGGTTAGCTCGTGAGCCATGTCCCCTATAGGCCCTGTACATAATGCTGCAAACTATGTGCACCACTGAGTCGAGTCCTGTTGGCGGATCACTGCCTGATCCTGCTCTACCCGAGCTACCTCTAGCTCTAACTACAATGATCTGACCTGGGCTAGGCTCTCATCTAGTCTATGCTGTAAATCAGCCACCCTCTGATCTATCTAGGCATCTTGGGGAAATCCCAAGGAGGACGGTATCTCCTCCTCTCCCTCCACCATCCGCCATCTAAGGAGTCTCTCAATCTCATCCATGGCATCATCCTCATCATCATCATCATCGACCACATCCTCTACCACCACCATGTCCTCCATATGTCTCCCCTCCTTCACCTCCTCCTGTCTCCCCTCCTCCGCCTCCTCCTCCTATCTCCCCTCCTCAACCTCCTCCTCCTGTCTCTACTCACCCTCTCCCTCCTGTCGGGGCTGCTCCTCTCTCTCCCCCTCCTCACCAACCTTAGGGATAGCATCTAATGCTACCCTCTCCACATGTGGACGCACCCTCCAGGCCTGTCTCTAACCATCTCACTATCGCCTCCGGCCATCTCCACCATCATCTCCACCCCTGCCTCCATCGCTGCCATCATCTCCACCCTTGCCTCTATCTCCATCCCTACCTCCATCTCCATCCCTGCCTCCATCCCTACCTCTGACCCTACCTCCATCCCTCACCCAACCTTTGCCTCCCTGCCTGACCGTCAGCACACGAGGTATCATTGACCGCCTATCCACAGGTGTTGGCCCATTAGCATCTTTCAACGACATAGGTCTATGTGCATCCCACCATAGGCCATAATCGGTTGTATTCCCAGGATCGGCTGCTCCACCCCTCCATCCACATGCCTAGGCTACTAACCCATCAATATGCTGCTCTGTGAAGGCCACTAGAATGGTTGGCCCCCAAGCATACTCTCTGGATGACCAGGCATACTTGGATATCCCTGCGGATACACCCTGCTGCTCTCTAAATTGCCTAAGGACACACTATGGAAAATACATCTCAATAATCAATGAGGTCTACACAGTCCTCCCAATCAAATATCTATACTATATGCACAAGCTCAGGTGGTCGTCCTCATCATCCCACTGCTCACAATCTCTGTACGGCCTCCAAATAAATGTCACCATGGTGTCAATCCTATGCCGCCACCAACCGGTCTCACCCATCCATGTCTGCTGTAGCACACCGACATAGTAGTAAGCATAGGGCATCCCCTCAGCCATATGTGGTCTTTGAATGGGAGGACAAAATATGGCAATGTGCTCCCAAGCCCAAATCATCATCAAAGTAGTCCTGCACGAGATACTCTCTACTCTCCAATGCACAACATCATGTAACTGATGGTAGAGTGTCCCCAATAAGCATGGACCCCAAGCATACACTGTCCTATCACGTCTCATGCCAACCAAGACGTCTCCCCAACCAATAGGGAATTTGTGTCCCCGATGGTCAAGAATCAAGATACCTCCAATCAAGGTCGCAAGGAATGCATCAAAGCAACCATAGTGCTCTGCCATGAACTCCCATATGATCTCTTATCCCTGGATGCCCAATCATGCACCCTAATCTCAATAGTATGGTTGAAAAGTCTCCTCACCATGGTGAGGGTCATAGATGATCTGCTCTTCCTAGATCGGCACTCACAAAATCCTGTAGACATCCTCCAGGGTAATAGTGGCCTCACCTATCAGCAGATGGAAGGAGCAGGTCTCTGAATGACACCACTCACACAGCACAATCAGTAGTCCCCTATTCACCTAAATGGCAGGCATATAGGCAGCATAGAACAAACCCAGCAACATCAGTCATCGTCGCTCCTGCAAACTAACTGGTCAGCAAATCAAAATGTCGTCAGTTTGCTCTCTTGTGTGTAAATTGGGGAAAGCTGCCTCTGCAAAATGCCAAACAAGTCGTCAGTACCTTTTGCACAAACTGTCAATATTATTAAAATCATTTAAAGTTACACAAACATTAAAATCAGACCTGGTCAAAGTCAAAACCAAATGCGTCGCATTGACCACAAATGCATCACAAAACATCAATTGCATCATTTTGTACTTCAAATGCATTACAAAATGGAAATTGCGTCATTTTCTTGCTCAAATGCGTTGCATCAGATCATTTGTGTCACGAAATTTGACACTCACATCGTGTAAACGTGAATGCATCGCATAACCGCGTTTGCGTAGTGGAAACAAGCGAATGTGTCACAATTTAATGATTGCAGCTTTCTAATTGGCAATTGTGACTTAGAAAGGCGCTTGCGCTGCAATTTTTGGAAAATACGACAAAAAACTGTGGCCCATTCCTATTTTGTGTTGCACTTGCGTCGTGACGCAATGAATGCGTCAAACGCAATAGCAAATGCATCGTACGTGAACGCTTATGCCTCACAGCGCATTTGTTGTTTGTCTTAGAAACCTAATTATGACACACAAATGAAAAAAAATACAAAGGAGGATAGGGGTACATACCGCTGGCTCTGAGCCCTCTAGCCACCTAAATGTCTGCATGATCTCGCCACAATGCTTTATCACTGGAATCACCATTGTCGCTATTGTCCTTTTCGCTCTGCGCTTTCAAAATTCGCAAAGTAAATAGTGAGAATGAATCCACTTTTACTCCTTCATCAACCTATTTATAAAGTAAAAATGACATTTGTCAACAAGGTTATAACTAGGGACTCATTTGACCAACTTTGACCACCCTGTTGGCCATCTTAAACATGTCAGAATCCAAAACCAACTGCGCCATTATTTTTCTAGTCACCAAATTGACTTATCAGGACCCTTTCCAAATTTTTCTACCGTCGACTCAAAATTTGAAAAAATTCCTGAGGGGGCATTGATATTCCATACCTTCACTGGGGCATGAATTTTACTTATTTTCTTTTTCACAATACGACATGCTACATTATGACAAAGAGGGGAAAAATGTAGACACCTAAAAATGACCTAGGCCTGCAAGCTTCATTTTTACCACTTTCGTCCTAGCATAATTATGACATTTAATTATGTCCTTGGTCCATATTCGACTATTAATTAAATAATACATTATTATTTAATTACTTCATGTTCTTTTATTCTTCATGATTATTAAATAAATAAATTTTATTTATTTATTCAATATGTCATTAATTGTCTAAGTCCTCCCTTAATTAAATAAATTTCTTAATTTATTTAATTACCTTCTATTCACTTTATTCTTCCTGATTATTAAATAAATAAGTTTTTATGTATTTATTTAATATGTCACTAATTGTCATAATTAAATGAATGAATGAATTAATTTAATTATTAATCTTATCTACTAAATTAAATAATTAAATTTAATTATTTAATTGCCAAATTTGAAATTCTTCTCATTTTAAATAAATTAAATTATTTAAAATGTCATCTTATTCTTAATTGTCAGCTCATTATGGTAAATAATCCAAAAACTGGATTATTCCTTATTTCGCAAAGTTCACATTTGAAATTAATTTAATTCCAAATCAGTAACTTTCCTCCAAGAGTCAAGTGATCAGGCAGGTTCTTGACCCTTCCAAAACTGATCTTCAGTCTGGTCTTTATCTTATTCATTTTCGAAAATCTTTATTTTTGAATTAATTTCCTCATTTATTCTCCACCGCCGATTTGATTCTTTGAGATGACATATTGACCGTTCGATTGATGATTTTTCCCTAACCCTAATTAGGGATTCTCATATTTAATCTGGACCTCTAGTTTTAGGTTTTGGTCAGAATTCAATCTCATCCATCAATTCAAAATGGTATTTTCTATAAAATGCCATTTTCCTCTCATTTCTCGATTACACACAAGCACGCAAACACGCAAACATTGATATTACACATTCACTTTATGCATTTTCACACTTGCACGCTTAGAGCTTTCATAACAATTATTGTCTTTATTTGATCAAGTCTTAGCATGTTTAGGCATTGTCAATCATGGTCATAGGCATAGGCATTAGATTTTCTCAAATCTTTCAAAGCTTGGTGTAGGACATAGAAATCTATTTGCATATTTCTCACATGACAAATCTAAGGGAAAAACATCAACCAACAAGCAAGGTGTTACAAAAGTGAATCATGGAAGCTTCAACGGTTTACAAGTATAATCGTTCTATGTTTTGATTTCCATTGTGTTTTGTAATTACTTTGGGTTTCGCTATCATTCATTGATCTCCTACCTCTAATCAAACCTAAAAGAAATCCTCAGTTACAGATGACATTGAGGAAGAGAACAAGGTTACACAAATCACCATCCCTATTGTTCCCCAGTACGAAGTTCCACCAGAGAGGAATGTGATCACCTTTGAAGCTTCTAATGAATTATCTGATGACACAAGACATTTTGCTAGCTAGGAATTCATTACAGATGATGCATTTGTTGAAACCTCCAAGTTTAAAGCTTTCATTTATGAATACAAAGGTAGAATGATGAGGGAAAAGCTAAAATAAATCAACCCTGAGCAAGAAGAGGATGGCTTGAAATAATTCTATTATGAGGTTGATAAAGAAATGGATAACATGACTCCAAAAAAAGGAAGAGCACTATTACAAGAATTTGGGGTCATGCTTCTTCTAGGGTGGGACATTAGCTCAACCATAGTGTTTGATAGTTTCTTGAAAAGAGAAAATAAGGCCTTGTAATTAACAAATGAGGCCAATGATAAGATATACAATGGATCAAGGTATAACCCTAATAACATTACTTTGTATATTTGGGACCTCTACCCACCAGGAAGGAGGTCTCCCCTTATTAGTAATCTTGATTAGATCTTTGGTCACCTTCTAATACAAAGAGTAGGGGATATAGACCCTATTGAGACTATTGATCTAAATGTGAATGTCACCAAGTTCACCAAAGCTCAGATTCAAAACTTGGTTAGGGATGATAAGGGGTTGAAGCAAGATGTGATCAATTACAAAGATAGATTGCCTTCCTCCTCAAATCCTTACTCACCATTGATTGAATGTGAAAGAAAGGTGCTTGAAGTAATGTCTGAGACTACCTATTAGAAGCACAAATATGAAACATTTTTAGAAGGGGAAAGAGGAATTGAAGAAAAAACTAAAAAATACCATGTTTGAAATGGCATCAGAACTAGTATGTAGGAGGTTTGATGATATGATCAATATTGCAAATAAAGTTTGGGTTATCCATGATAAGGCATATGCAACTTTACAAGAACACATAGATTATGTGACAAAATGAAGGGGGTAGAAATGCAGATAAAGGAAAAGAAAGGTGATAACAAGAGTGTAATTCAAGAATATCAAGAGATTATGAACACACATGATAGCTTTTATAACATCCTGACACAAGAATTGATCGACTTTAGTTAGTCACTAAGTATGGCTCTACCAAATTTCTTTGAGGAAATGGACTTAAAAGACTAGGATGTATGGAAAGATGAGATAGTTCGGTATTTTTTAACGGCCCTTGATGAAATTAATGATGAAGAAGAGGTGCTAAAAAACACATATGCAACTGGGACAGATCTTTGAACTTGAATATGTAATTAAATATATCATAAATAACGCAGACACCTATGCAAAGAAATGATATATTGAATATATTTCAAAGATTAATATATTCATCACATGGGTCAAGTAAGAAGTGACTGGATACCAAAGTTTCCAACTATGGGTGCATTATCATGGAGCATGAGAATTGACCAGGTCTTAGATGATCACATGAACTTGCTAGACATTAATGGATTGTGGTGCATCCACTGAAAATTTATTAAAGTTTTTATGTTTATGTTAATCAAGTTCTTAGTTTTCAAACGATGCAACATTTTTTGAATAGGCTTATAACTTGTTGCTTCCTATATAAAAAGGGAAACCAAGGCCCAGTTTTTATATCATCAATATTACCATCATCGTCACTAGT
The DNA here is from genome assembly GCA_007258455.2 of Sequoia sempervirens. Lineage (NCBI taxonomy): Eukaryota > Viridiplantae > Streptophyta > Pinopsida > Cupressales > Cupressaceae > Sequoia > Sequoia sempervirens. The sequence continues at coordinate 258,605,551 of VDFB02000015.1, forward strand.
AGTAAATAGGTTGCATTAGTATAACATATTCCATTCATCCATTCCATATCTCAGAAACTTCTACTATTAATGTATATCTTCTCAAGTAATATAATGGAGAAGACTATTTATAATTAGCGATCTATTTCTAGTGTTCAACTATTGTGTTGATATTCATTCTTATGTGTTTCTATGCTATCTCCAAAGTGGTTCTCTTAAGTTATTCAAATTTATACAATTTTTCAAGACACATTTTTTGTTGTTGTGTGATCATTTTGATTGGATTCTAGTTAGAGTGAATTAAAATCCTTTCAGATAATTCATTTTTAATTGGTTCTTTCCAGGGATTAAAATCATTTTTAAATGGTTATTTTGATTGGTTTCCCTCAAGCCAAGAATTGAAAATCCTTTCATGCTATCATAATGATTTGGGGGGGATAACACTGGGATTTATAAAGAAGAGTACAATAATTAACAAACCTGAATGTTTGTACAAGGTTCAAACATTTAAAGTTCCCAACAGTTAGAGTTAAGCTAAGGAGTAGACCTAACTATCTTATATATTTATCTCCATCACCATCATCCACCTCTCCACTACATTCTCCAAATAGATTAGGCACTAGTCAACTTTATAACAACTTTATACAAACTTTACTCACACATTTGACTCATAGAACACCTTTAGTAGGAATTAGTCATTAAGCTTTGCATCTACTTCACACCTACATTCCATAGTGAGTAGATTGCCTAGATTAGAGATCATATCCAAAAATTAAAATCTTCCTTATCATTTAGGTACACACACCTTAGTTTAGCAGAGCCTAAAGAGAAGGGGATGATCAGTCATATTCATCCCGTTTGTTAGCCAAAAATGTACTAAGAGACTGACACCCTTTGAAGGTTCAAAACCTATGTTTTTGAGACTTAATATAATGAACCCAAAAGAAGATGTCGAGATGTCCATATTTGAACAAAAACCATATTAAATAAGTGTGATATCCATCCATAGTAGAGGATACTAGTAGATCAGAGCCTGACTAACAACAAGAACGATTGAATCAATGGTTAGCTATTTTCTGAGAAATTGGGGGGCAATGTAGTTTGGCAAGGAATAACTAACTAGCAGGGAGTGGCTAGGTGCTTTCACTTCCATAACACCCTATCCATAGTAGAGGTCCTACTTGGTGTTTTGATGGGGGGTCCCCACTGCCAAGATAGCGAGTGGGGGGAATTCTAGGTTCAAGAACACCTTATAGTTGAAACTATGTCCTTTAGTCATAGAGTAGGGTTCTCTAGCCCTACCACTTGAAACTCCACTTTCCCCCTATTAAAGTAGAGCATGCAAAACAATCCCACTTGGATATACGAGTCAACAATCTCACTTGGATATATGGATTTATCCTACTAAAGTAGACTATCTTCCCCCCACCCCCAACTATGGTTATATCCCTTTTTATAGCTACTATAATTCCTCCCCAACCATAGGGAATGCTATTGAAAGGTGGGGCTGAATGGTATGGTAGTAGGGGAATGGTGATTGCATGTCACATCACTAGCAACTAGAATGATCCCCAATAACTAGGAAAGAAACATAACACTAGAATGGAAAGTTCAAATATGGTATACAAAGTTCTCATAAGCCCACCTAATTGGTAATAGATTGATTATGTATGCATACTATATGGGAAGAGAGGGGATAAAGCCTCTCATCATGAATGGCACTGTCACTCTAGATACTTCATTTATTAGTTACCCCAAGGAGTGGTGGATGGGAATAAAAGTTGACAAAGGAAGATGAGGCAAGACTTAGCTTGGATACGGTTTACCAATATTACATGCCCTAGCTCCATATTGTTAGATTAGATGGATTTATCCTCATCAATTTTTTGTTGTAGAACCCCACCATCCTATTTGCCTCATTCAGGAGGCCCCTTTTCCCCCACCCAACCCCACACATGGGTTGGGTGGGCATCTAGCTTGTCTCATTCCCTAAGAAGGAAGAAAGTGTGAGGATAAATAGTTATAATAAGGTAGGCACATGTAAGCAGTACCAAATAATTGATTGAAGCAGCTTCAATGAATATACAAGTAGGGCTCTCACCTAGCTTACTTCTTACTTATATCAATTTGTAGGAAAAATGAAATAATTTACATATCAAGATCACCTTAGCTATATAGATGTTTCAAGTGAAACTTTCCCATTGACTACTTAAACCTACTAAACATCAAAGGGACATGGCCCTATAGATAATATGGGGCTTAGTACGACTTGAACCTACAATAGCTATATAGGTAGGTGGTTTCAAAGCCTGATGCTCCATCGATCAAGCTATTACCTAGCCACAACAAGGCACCCACATAGTATTGAGTGTCATAGCCAAGTGATAGAGGAATGAAGTGCATTACATTATTGACATGCCCTTCTCCTAATTGCACTTCTCTTTTTAGTTATATATGGGTAGGGCCCCCTCGTTAGGGATTGAAATAGACAACCATTGAAGGTAGGGGCCCTTAATATATTGAAAGGAAGGAAGGAAGTTCCCTATCTATCTCTCCCTTGACTTTAATCACCTGCTCCAACTAGGAAGGATCCTTCCTTTTATCTGGCTCCTTCACCACCTAAAGAAGAGGGATAGGAGCCCCAACCCTCTATTTTCATTACCCTACTTCCTATAACTTGGAAGCCCTCTATGATTCTCACCAACCCAAGACACCACCATCCAAGGCATGTACCCCACCAACCAAGGAATCTAACCACCCAAACTCCTAACCATCCATAAGGCATAGTTGATTTAGCAGTGGAAAAATGCCTTAAGTGGTGAAGCTAGGGCATTGGTGAAGCATTAGGTGGTTGGCAAAGCCCTGGTCAGTGGGGTCATCCTTGGGAGGGATAATTTTTATTTATTGACTTGGTTTCTCCCAACAAACCCTAAGAAATTTTCAAGTTATAATCAAAGTTATATTTTCATTGAAGATCAACATAAAATAACTTTCACTTACCTTTGGAGAGCCCTTTGTTGGAGTATTAGACCTTTTGGCTTAAATAATGTAGGGGATACCTATCAAAGAGAAATGAAAATAATATTTTATGACCTTTTTCAAATTATAATGGAATATTATGTGGATGATTTATTAGAAAAATTGGTCACAAGAGATTCTCACTTGGCTATCCTTATAATATTTTTTGATAGATTAGAAGATTATCTAGTTAGATTAAACCCAAAAAATTATGTCTTTGGAGTCACTTTGGTGAAGTTTCTTGGATGCATTATTTACCATAGGGGTATTGAAGTGGATCCCACTAAAGTAAAAGCCATAGTTTGTATGCCATCCCCCAATAATCTAAAATAATTGCATAGCCTTTAAGAAAAATTTCAAGAAATTAGACCTTTCATAGCTCAACTAGCAGATAAATGTCAAATTTTTACACATATTTTACACAAAAATGTCATATTTAAATGTGATGAGAAGTGTTAACAAGCCTTTCAAAAATTAAAAAATTATTTGGCCTCACCTCATATGTTAATTCCAACTATGCAAGGGAAGCCTTTGTTATTATACATCTTGGCTACTAGAATTGCTTTAGGTGCTCTTCTTGCACAACATGATGATAATGGAAAGGAGAAAGCTATCTATCATATTATCCATACATTGGTTTGATATGAGCTTAATTATAGTCCAATAAAAAGGGAATTTTTAGCTATTATCTTTATATCACAAAAAATAGAGGCACTACATGCTTAATCATCAAACAAAGATCATCTCTAAGGTGGATCCTTTAAAGTATATTTTATCTATGGCTTCTCTAATTGGTAAAATGTAAAAATGGGTTGTAATATTAAGTGCATTTGACATTGAGTATGTGGATCATAAAACTATCAAATTAAAAATCATTGTAGATCAATTAGTAGGCACACCTTTCAATGTAAATCATTCCCTTATTTTGGATTTCCATATGATACAATTTTTAACATTATTCCTTCATTCTTGTGGAAGTTATATTTTTATGTCTCTCACACTTAACATGGATCCAATTTTGAAATTATTTTCATCATTCTACAAGGTGATTGTGTTCCAAAATCATATATAATACCTTTCCATTACACAAACAATATTGAAGAATATGAAGCTTTAATCATTGGGCTTAGAATGGGTATCTAATGGAAAATAAATGAACTTCAAGTTTATGGAGATTCACAATTGGTTATAAAGAAAGTAAATGATTATTATTCAAAACAAAAGATGGAAAACTTCTCCCCTACAAGAGCATGGTAGATAGTTTTAAATAATACTTTTCAACTATCACCTTTGAATAAATCACAATATTAAATAAGAAAGTTGTTGATGTTATGGTTGACATTAAATATCTCTTAGATATGCCTCATAAAACTCATCATTATGAGTTCTCAGTAGAGAAACTTTTAATTCTAGCTTTTGATGTTCCTAAATTTGAACTAGTATGCAAGTTTTTTCCTAATTCCTCTTTGTATCATGATTATTACACATATCTCCATGATAGTGCCCTTCCACTAAAATTATTCATGTATATAAGGGTGGATAACTTCAACACAACCTCAACTAAGAAATCTTTGCAATTCGAGAACATTACTTAGCGGGTTTTTGCTCACAAGCCCTCAATCACCTAGTAGTCCTTCCTAATTGGTTTTTTAATCACAACATCCTATGCAGAAATCATACCCAAATTGTAAAATAATTTTTGAATACCCTTTTTTTCCTTTTTCAATATATCCAAAATTTGGATGGGGTTGTTTTGTACGAATATGCCCTAAATTTGATTGACCTACTTCTCTTGGCCTTGAAGGTGGGGTAGCAAATTGAGTTTTTTGGCCATAAATTTTAGTGAATACATGATATAAAAAATATAAACACATTTATAGATACCTATTTTGGCTTTATAAAACATACTTCAAAGCCAATTTGGGTTACTTTGTACGAAACCCTTCAAAAATTGACTTTTCTTCTATCAATTAAACCTAAAACATAAAGAAATCTGACCTAGCGCATCACTAAAACACATGCAAACCTTCTCCCCTAAACCTAAAACTTTATAAAAACCAAAAAAAAAACACATTTACATCCATTCCACAAAGTTTCATGAGGTTTCACCATTGGAGTGGTGAGATATTCATTTTTTCTTCCTTCAATGAACTAAACCTAGGGTTTTCAACTAGTCTGGGGTAAATTGGCTCTAAAACACTCAAATATTAATGAAATTCAATGAGACAAAGTGCAATATAAATTAGACTCAATTCTACATTGAATCCAATTGGTTTTAATTCATGAAGCAACCATAAAATGCCACACCAAGCTTTGAAACATCAATTTAACGTTCAAAAATGCAGAAACAAGGATGCCTTTTATTGATTTCACTTCAAAGATGTCACAACCAACCTTGGCTTCGACCATTCCAAGGTTATTTCAACATGTCCAAAAATTTCTCTAACTTACTCTCCAACTTCAACCATTTTATTTCTTCATTTACATCATGTGACTTCAAATTCCATAATTCACAACTTTATAAATAATATTGACAACTTTTACAACATTTAGTAACTTTTACATTTTTGACAACTTGACCACACGTATCCTCCTAGGACCTCATCTAGACCCTTGAAAACATAAATATGATCCAAAAGGATCTTATTACATAAGGTAGACACAAAACCAAAACAATGACAAAACCAAAATCTCATGGGTGCTCCTGCACCACTTATCTAGTGCTCAAAAGAAAAAATCATTTATCAATCTTCCCATTTTTTCATCCTTGGTGATACCCTCTATCAAAAGAATCTTGTTGGTGTCCTTCTTAGGTGTCTAAACTTAGAAGAAGTTAAAACTACCTTACATGAGATACATGAAGGTATTTTTGGGGCTCATTCTAGTGGACCTACCCTTTTCAAAATGTTACTAACAACTAGATGTTATTTTCCTATGGAACAAGATACATTTTTTTTTTAAGAAATATAGTCAATGTCAACAACATGGATATTTGATTCATGCACCCACTCAAGAGTTACAATCAATAATTACTTAGCCTTTTCATGATGGGGAGTTGACCTCCTAGGAACAATCTATACCCCTCTTCCAATGGTCATGAGTTCATTATCATCACCATTGAGTATTTTATGAAGTGTGTTGAAGCTATTCCATTATCTAATATTACAAGAGAGAAAATAGATAAATTTATTTATATTATTTGGTAGTATTATCTTCCTCATTGTATCATTATGAACAAAGGAAAACCCTTTAAAAATCAATATGTACATGATATTTTTCACCAATTCAATATCCAACATCACTTTTCCAATCCATATTATCCACAAGGTAATGGTCAAGTTGAGGCTTCAAATAAAACTATATTAAAAATCCTTAAGAAAATAGTCAATGAAGTTGGTCATGAATGGAATTTGCAACTTAATCTTTCTTTGTGGGCTTATCACACAAGTATCTGCACACCTATAGGATCCACTCCATATTCCCTAATATTTGGAACTAAAACCATTTTTTCTATTAAGGTTGAGCTTCCCTCCTTAAGGGTGTATTTAAAGCATGTAATTGACATGGAAGAGTATCAAGTATTTAGATTGTGTGAGCTTGAGTTATTGGATGGGAGGTATCTTAAATCATTTTAAATCTTACCAAATTCTACTTCATTGTAACTACAACAAAAAATAAAAACTTGAAAATTTTAAATTGGAGACATGGTACTAAAAGAGAATCAAAAGAATCAACAAGTTAGAGACAAGAAAGGAAATTTTGAACCTAATTGTTTGGGACCTTTCATCATTATAGAAAAATATGGTTTGGTAACTTATAGACTTGCTACACTACAAAGACACTTTTAAGAAGATCCATCCTAAGAAGTTTTATGCATGACCCTTAGGGTATCCTATAATTTTCTATAAAATAGTTTTATTATTTCCTATTTTTAAGAATTTGCATGTCCTTTTCCTTGTCTAGCATGGCTTGCTTGTTCATATCTATCATTTTTATTCATTCACCTATCATTTCATTTATTCATGTTAGCTTTTATTTACCTAATTGGGGGTACTTTTCCTTTACCCATGGTTTTTGGATTGGATTTTGATATCTTGAGATTACATGCATATTTTCACAAATCCTAAAACATTGAGATTTAACAAAAATAATGAGAAAAAAATCTCAAATTTTGAGCTAAATATTTGGCTTGAATAGATTTTTTCCTATTTTTTTCATCATTATCAAAAATAATTTGACTATATTAATGGAATTATATTTCTTATGATAGGAATTATCAAAAAAAACTAAAGCCTTAACCAAATGCATCTTTCCTACAATGAGCTATATATATCCAAACTCAACTTATCTTTTGGCAAGAGATATGTTGGCTATAGATTTAATTTCTTAGTTTATTTCCTCTTGCTCTCTCAATGAAGCCTAGATTTTAAACTGCTTAGAGCATCTTAGGTTGAGGAATGATTTTATTCCTTTGCATATTTGGATTTATTTTATCTCCCATTTCCTTGATGAAAGTGAAATGAATGGGAAAGGGAACCATTTTGGTTTTTGACCTTAGGGTTTGACACCTTTCTCAAATTTCATTATATAGGAGGGTAGTATGAGGGGGAGCTGTGATGAATTAAAAATGTGAGGATGTAATGAAGGTTTGATGGATTTGGACAAGGTATGATATTGAATTACAAATTGAAAGGTGAACTAACCAACCCTTAACCAAATATGGAAATATATTAATGATGAAATATAATTATGATAACAATGAAATTTGTTGGTCTAGTGCAAATAAGAAAAGTACAAAAGTTCACAGGAAAATTTACAAAACAAAAATAAGTAGAGTAAGACACTATGCACATGTGGTTCAAATTTGGGGTAGAAAATGGAGGACACATATTCCCAAGGTGTGAGTGTCCTTTTATTCTTTTCTAGATCTATTTTTGGGGTCCTCTAGTGTCAAATTTGAGCTTTAGACTTTTTCCTTTGGATATGTTGGAACACTTTTGGCTATTTATTTAAGTAATTTTGCATGAATTAACAAGTAGTATGACAAAAAGTACAATAGTGAACAATTGGTCTTCAAGATCCTCTCAATGTCCTTCAAACCTAAAACATACACATTCACAAAAAGAAGAAATGTTGAGCCATTTTAGGGGCTTACCTCAGTCAAATCATGTGCAAGTGTTTCTACTTCCATAATGGAAAATGTCAATGATAAATTGATAATGAATATGAAAGAATGATGAAATCACAAAGTGCTACAATTCACCACCCTTTAATGGATTCCTTGATGGATTCAAGTCATGCACATGACTTCAAGGTCTTGATCTTTCTTTTCTTGGTTTTCTTGAATGCTTTGGAGATCTACAAAAATGTTAGCCTTCACAAAATAGTGATAACATGAACATACATAAATTCACATAGAGTGTTGAACACCTGAAATATTGAGAGGAGGGGTGAATCAATATTCCTTTAAACCAATTAAACATAAGCCATCCAATTACCAACATACATCCAAAAATAATAATGAAAGAAAACATGAAACATCCACAAGATCACATGACACATGAACACCATTATTTTTACATGGAAAACATGGGAGGATTAGCTCACAATATATTATATCTAGATATAGTATATTATAGAAAGATTCACTACTAGGTGGAATCACTATCAAATAAATTCACTATCCACATAAAGTAAGGAAGATAGAAAGAATGGGTGGATAAAAAAACTATTTGAATTGATACGATAGCATCTATCATATTCTAGATTACAATTCCAATGAGTTAAAAAATTATCTGCACACAGATCTGAATCAATACTCTACTCTGCTCAAAATCTCCTCAACTCTAATTATATTTGCATCACACACATGTAGGTGAAGTACCATGAAAGTCATTTTTCTCTCATTACTCACATAAAATCTACTCTCTATATCTTTATCATCATCATCATCTCCATTTTCTATGAAGTTAATTTTCCATATACATATATATATATATATATATATATATATATATATATATATATATATATATATATATATATATATATATATATATATATATATATATATATATCAAGTGTAACTTCAATTAGGTTAGTCTATTTAGAAGTAAAACAAAATTTGAACATTTCATCCTCAAATTTTTTTATCCACATCTTGTACCATAATTCAAAATTGAATTCATCCTAAGATAGGTTAGGGATGGACCTAATATAGATCCCACATAAGTTAAAGTTAGTTTCTTGTCCTCCAAAAAATATAAAACATGTTAGGTCAGCCCAAAATAAGACCTCAACATAAAACCTTCATATGTACATACAATGCGCCATACGTGTGACTTCAAAACTTTATCTTTCTTTGAATTCCACTCATCCAACATATAATATCTTATCCTCATCATTGCAAAATAAAATAATTATCTACGAAAAAATATGGAATCTCCCACATTGATACATCGTATAAGGAGTGACTACAATATACATAGTTGAACTTTGTCATTTATATATTTTGGAATACTTCACAAAATGTCATAAAATCTTGAATGTAGATGAATTTTATTGCCTCAAAACTATAGTTATAATTTTAGAGTGATATATCAACTTGCAATGGAGTGCAGACCTAAAAATTGACATACTAAACCATAATACTTTCAAAAGAAATACTTAGCCAAATTCTTGTATAACCATATTTTCTGGATCAACTTGTTATGTACAAATGTCTTCAATAATGCTTCCAATCCATGCTAGAATGATCATAACAATGTATACATCAATGATAACACTAGATCACACAATATATGTACCTCATGATCATGTTTCCAAACAACATCAACAATGACAAACTTCCAACAGTCTTCCCCTTACTTCCAATGATCTCCCCATTTTTCATTGATGGAAACATGTATATCAAAAACATTTTTCAAAAAAAATTCTCTCCCCCTTACACATATATTTCTCCAAAATTATTTTTCAATATCTCTCCAAGTGTTTTTCAAGTATCTCTCCCCAACTCTCCAAATGTTTTTCAACTGTAATTATATTTGCATCACACACATATAGGTGAAGCACCATGCATGTCATATTTCTCTCATTATTCACATAAAATCTACTCTCTCTATGCCTTTATGATCATCATTATCATCCCATTTTTCTCCAAAGTTAATTTCCTATATATATATCCATATCAAGTGTAACTTCAATTAGATCAACCTAATTAGAAACACAAAATTTGAACATGTCATCCTCAAAAAAAATTATCCACATCTTGTGCCATAATTCAAAATTTAATTCACCCTAAGATAGGTTAGGGATGGACCTAATATAGATCCCACATAAGATAAAGTTACTTTCTTTTCCTCCACAAAACATCAAACATGTTAGGTCAGTCCAAAATAAGACCTAAACACAAAACCTTCATATGTACATACAATTCACCATATGTGTGACTTAAAAAATTGATATTTATTTTAGTTACCACTCAAATAACATCTAATAGCTTATCCTCATCATCATAGACCAAAATAATTATCTATGAAGAAATGCAGAATCTCTCACATTGATACACTATACAAGGAGTAACTACAATATACATAGTTGAACTTTTTCTTTCATATCTTTCGGAATAATTCACAAAATGTCACAAAATATTGAATTTAGATGCATCTGATGACCTCAAAAATATAGTTAGAATCATAGAGTGATATCTAAAGTTGTGGAGTGCAGAACCAAAAATTGACATACTAAACCACAATAATGTCAAAAGAAATACTTAGCCACATTCTTGTATAACCATATTTTCTAGATCAACTTCATACATCCAAATGTATTCAATAATGCTTCCAATCCATGGTAGAATGATCATAACAATGTTCAAATCAATGATAACATTATATCACACAATAGATGCACCTCATGCTCATGTTACCAAACAACATCAACAATGAAAAACTTCCAACAATATTCCCCTTACTTTTGATGATCTCCCCATTTTCCATTAATTGAAGCTTGCATATCAAAAGAAAATCCCAAAAACTTGTCACTCCCCCTTACACATATCTCTCCCAAAAATTATTTTTCAATACCTCTCCAAGTTTTTTTTAAGTATCTCTCCCCAACTGTCCAAAGTTTTTCGAGTATCTCTCTCCCTTTGATATCAATGGAAAAGGGTGTATCTGTATAAAAAAATATTTATATACTCCCCCTCGGAAGGTTAACCAAAAAAACTTCCACGTCTTCTGCATTTATGCAAAGAAAATTTAAAATTTTGAAAAATGCATAAGAGTAGAAATTGTCAACCTGAAGATGTTGACCCTTGAAGCTTCTGCAAGATGTCTTGCCAAGTGGATCTACCTTCTTCCCACTGCTTCTTTTCTATTGCAAGTATTATGTATTGTGACTCAAGCTTTACAAAGATATCCTTTCCTTCTTTTGAAGTACAGGGAGTAAGATTCATTTTTGAAATCCTATTTGTATTGGTAAGTGCTAGGGCTTAAATTTGATGGTTGTATGACCGTATTTAGAGATTTTTGTTGTAAAATACAATCAAAATTTTAAGAAGATGTTATCAAATGAAAGGAGAAATTTTGGATAAACTGTCAAAATTTATATAGAATTATAATGATATATATTTGATTTATATATAGTTTTAGTTACACTAAGGTATGTCATAATGTTTTAAGGGCACCTTTGAATAGATAACCATCATTAAAAAAATTCTTGATAGGCAAGGTCGACCATCAAATTTAAGCCCTCGTACTAATGGTAGTTGAAAAGGTATATACTTCATTTTCACCATGTCCCTTAGCTTCTCAAATTGTCTCATTTTTTCTTCCTTCTAGCTCTATAGAGTAAAGTATTCTTCATGCAAGGTCACTAAAGCAGTCTAGGTATAATCATCTCTATCTTGTACCAGGTCATAAGTATTTGAAGCATGACTTATTTATGTCTCAATTGTATTCATAACATACTTTATGCTTTATGTGGCATCAGGCCACTTCATGCAGTATAAAATAAGTTCCTTGCTTCTTCTTCATAAGTATGAAAATTATTCAAACTCTTTTCTGCTATGTTGTGTGTAGATGCACACTTTTCTATAATATCTAATAATTTATTTTCTACAATCCATGCTTCAACTTCAGTTCCAACTTGTTCTTTTAGTTCGAAGAAATATTCTTTGAAGTTATCTATTATCTCTTGTGTTGTCTTTATAGCTTCAATAATCTCATGCCCATGTTGAAGATCATCTATATCTTCTTTATAGGTAATAGTGATACCAACTTCCTTTTTCCTCATGGATTTCTACTTGACTCTTCTTGTAGTTTCATTTTCTTCTACCCTAATAGCATGGAATACCAAAGGGTACTTCTCCCTTACTATAGGACTACCTGTGGATCTCCTCTTCTTACCAACTATAGGTAGAGATGCAATAAATGATCTCCTAGAGATATCAGAGGATTCTTCTATATCTTCCCTAGCCATTTCTTTTGAGATTCCAAACTCTTTGGTAGATGATTCTACATTAGCATCAACCTGTTTATTTATCTACAATTTCAAAATTTTGAGAAACTTCCATTGTCTTTTCTCTATAGTTTCCAAATCTTGGTTTGCTAGGATCTTTGGGACTGTTTAGTAACACTTCAATAGAGCAGATAGATTCATAGTTTGTCACTTCATAGCTAAGCTATGGGACCCAAATAGTTCTGGATTCAACTGCTTCCATTATGCAATGATCAGTAGAAACCAAAAATATAATATCATTCATGTATTTTCTTACATCTCTCATAATTCTATATCTAATGTTCATCCTTCTTTGAAACATTACAAAGAATGTTGTAAGTGCTTCACCCTGAGCATCCATATCTCCAAGATTATTCATATAGTCTCTTATTTGATGAGAAAAAACCTTTTCATTTGACCAAGTAACATATCCAACTACAAGATCTTCCTTCATAAATTAGAAAACCAAACATATTATCAATGTGCCATACTTGAATACATGCTTTTTCTTCTTAATTTCCTTTATGTTCTCCATCAATTTTCAGAGCAACTCATAGAGTTCATATTCACCATTTCTCTCAATCATATCCACTACAACATGAATTGGAGTGGAAAAGACCTAATTTTCTCCACAAATCATATGTCCAACAACCATTGTTGCATATTGAACTATTGGATTTTTTATAGGGTTTATTGCAGTACCTAATTTCAACATTATGTCTTTGTTCTTGGAAAATTTCTAGTATGGAATTGGTCTAGTGCACCATAAACCAATGATTTCAATAATAACTTCTTTGTTAATCATGTGAGCACTATAAATTCACATAAAATGATCATGAATTCTTGTTAATGTCATTCTAATACACTTCTCTTCATAGCTAAAGTTTGGAAACTAGTGCCACACATCTAATTTCTTCTTAGTCAACATATTATATTTTGGTTTCAAGGTATAATATTCTTCAATTAACTCATCCACCCATAGATTCATTTTTTTAGGGGTGCTCTTCCATATTCCCATGAATGTAAGCCCTAATATCTTCAGTAGGTACAACCCCAAGAGGTATATGTGAAAATTCACCTAGGGGATCATCTTCTAAAACTTTGGTGGAATATATTTCAAATTTTGGTTGTGGTCTTTGAGAAACATATACAATTTCCAGTGTCTCTATTGCATTCAAATTACCTTTAGCTAATAATTTCATAAAAGTAGAATATGTAGGGATTTCTAGATACCTTTTTCTCTTGCTCGACGAAGTAGGGTTTTTAAATTATGCAACTTGGAGATTCTTCAGACCCTTTAAAATCACTTCATTCGCCTCTACTCTTCTTCAAATACATTCAATGAAATTAATTTATCTTATCAAATATGCCTTTAACTCTTTGATTTAACCCATTTTAGCAATAAATGCTTCAACCAAAAAGCTAATAACCCTAAAGCCAATATGCAAAGTCAAATTTCCAAGCTCTACAAATTTCTACATTAGTATATTTTCTTTTGCAATTTTCTTCCACAAACTAAGAATTTCATTCTTCATGACATATCTTTGTGCTATATCTCAAGCACCTCTTGTTTTATGAGGGTTATAGGATATTCATTAAATATCCCCCTAAGCTATAGCTATTTTCTTAGTTGCAAGAGGAAACATCTATGCCAAAGATCAGTACAAATTTTCCCTTATCCTAAATCTCTTCTTTCTTTCTCTAGATATTTTCTATTTCTCCACTTCATTTGGATAAATATTTTTGACTAGTTAATTTTTCCTCATTGGATTATTGTTTCTTTTGTTTTTGTTTCTATAAAATTTTGTAATATGTCATGTCCTTCTATAATTATTGCATATGATATTGCTTCAAGCATTATTCCTTTTATTCATTCTAGATATGCATTGGTTAGCCTTATGTCCAAATCTATAGCATGTATAGTAGTAACCTTTGAAAGATTGAATAATTCTACCATTGTTATATGCATTCATCATTTGACCTCTACATACACTTGCTCTATCTCCAAATTTCTTGCATGTAAAGCATTGATCAGTAAAGGATGAAAAATTTTGATTCATTTTGCTTCTACATTCCTTTTCTTTATGTCCAAATTTATTGCAAAAATAGCAAATACCATTCAAAGATGAGTACCTTTGAGAATTTGGTTGTCTGATAGGAGGTTTTCTATCATTGTTTCCTTGATTCCAGAGCATGCCATTGTTCTTCTTGTCTTCACTTTTCTTTGCATTATAATTTTCTTTTGAGCTTTCTCCTTTTTCAAGTCCTAGACCACATTTGTATTTAGATGCTTTCTATCCTACAATCAACTCATCAAGCATTATAGATTTTGTGTTAAATCTATTGATGAGGGTGTAACCCGAGAAAGAAAAAATTAACACACCAAATAGAGAATGTTATTTTATTATTTTGAAAATGATCTTCTTACATGTAGAGGATATGATATCCTCAAGTTTTGGAAATAAGCAAACTACAGAATTAAAGAAAAACCCCTTTTCACAGTATGTGAACTTGTCCCCAAAAAGCTACACAAAAATTAGAAACCTGCCCATAAATAGAGCTCCCTTTTTAGTTTGGAGCCAAAACAACATTCAAATTTTAGTGTTTGGTGATCTGGCACTAAAAATTACAACTTGAAATTCAAATTTCTAAAGTACATTTAAAAATTGGTATCTTTTAGAAAGTGTGCCAACTTCCAAGAGCCATACCTTTTGATCTGTGACTTTGTTTTTTGAACCATTTGAACTATTGAAAAGGTCTCAAAGTCAAAAGTGTGCTCAAAATTTTCTACACCAATTTCAATAAGTTTTGAGAAGTGACCCTATCACAGCTTAGATGGTTGAGGAAAATCCAAATGGTCAACCTTTGCCTTAGATAGCTAGGATGAATCTTCCATAGGCCTTCCTCTCCATTTCACTAGATATTCTTCATACTACCTATTTCTAATACTCCTTCCCATATGGCTATCTAGGATTGTTTCAATCTCCTTCTTTGAAGTAGGTGTTGGAATGTCATACTGCCCTATTGCTGGTGCATCCTCTGCACCACCTTCATGATACTCTTTCAAATCTGAAATTTTGAACACAGGGGAAATTTTGACTCCATCTGGCAACTCTACTTCATATGCATTCCCTGAATCATGCTTCTTCAAAATCTTGCAGGGACAAAATTTCTTCATCTTCAATTTGTTATAGGTTCCCAATGGAAACCTTTCTTTCCTCAAGTGGACCATTACTTTATCACCAATCTAAAACTCCTTATTCTTCATTTCTTATCTTCCTTGGCCTTAGACTACATATTCATCTTGTTAATATGTTCTCTTACCTTCTCATGTATATCCTTTATGTGCTCAGCAAAATCTTTAACTTAGGCACTTATCTTCTTCTCTTGGTCCATCTTCCTCAATTTTTGAGTTGTTTTGGGGCTGCCTCCATACACAATCTAGAATGGTGATCTACTAATGCTTTTGTTGACATAATTTTGTAAGAAAATTATGCCTGGGGTAAGATCAAGTCCCATCCCTTGGGTTTATCTCCTACCAAGCATCTCAATAGGTTACCAAGACTCCTATTCACAACCTTCATCTACCCATCTATTTGTGGATGGTGTAAAAAATTGAACTTCAACTCTGTTCTCAACTTCTTCCACAAGGTCCTCCAAAAGTATCCCACAAATTTTGTGTCATGATTTGAGACAATACTCTTTGGAAGACCATGTAGCCACACCACCTCTTTGAAGAACATGTTAGCAATGTGGACTACATCATGGGTCTTCAAACATAGAATGAAATGTGCCATTTTGAAAAGCTATCAACCACCACAAATACTAAATCATTCCCTCTTTGTGTCCTTGGAAAACTAAGAACAAAATCCATACTTATATCCTCCCACAACCTCTCTAGTATAGGTAAGGGTTGATATAACCCTGTATTCTAGCTCACTCCTTTTTCCATCTGACATACCCTACAACTCTATACATACTTCTTTACATCCTATAACAACTAAGGCTAATAATAATACTCACTGATAAATGGAAATGGTCTTATCTCGACCAAAATGTTATGCCATTCCTCCACTGTGCTTCTCCTTAATCAGGATCTCCTTCATGGAACTCCTTAGAATACATGATTGGCTTCCCTTAAACAGCATGCCATCCTGAATTATGAAATCCAACCACCTTTTCCTGTCCACTGTAACAGGCTCCTTGCAAGCTTTCCAAGCATCTACAAAATTAGGATCTTCTGTATACAATTTTTTGAGTTCATTGAACCCAACCACTTCAATCTACATCTTTTTCATCAATGTATGCCTCCTACTTAAGGAATCTATAACCCTATTTGACCTCCCACTCTTATGCTTTAGAAAAAAGGTATATCTCTACAAATATTCTATCCATTTCATATACCTCTGATTTAATTTTCCTTGACTATTTAGATACTATAATGCTTGATGATTAGCATACAAAACAAATTCCTTTGGCAATAGATAATGCCTCCATTTCTTTAGTGCTTGAACTATTGCATAAAATTCATGATCATAAACAAAATAATTTCTCTTGGCATCATTTAACTTTTCATTGAAATAGGAAATGGGCTTACCTTCTTGGCTCAACACTGCTCCAATGGAACAACCACTAGCATCACAATCCACTTGAAACACCTTATTGAAATCTGGGAAGGCTAGAACAGGCTGCTCTGTCACCTTTTGCTTCAATAGTTCAAAAAAATTTGCTACTCCAGTGCTCCACTTGAACTCTTTTCTATCCCCTCTCATTTTTTTAGTCAGGGGTTTTGTAAAAAATAGCCAAACCATGGAAAGATCTCACCTTAGTAGTAGTTCTTGGGGTAGGCCATTCCAAAATAGCCTTCAATTTCTCTGGGTCTATCTTCAGACCTTATACCAAGACAACAAACCCCAAGTAAACTAGTTACTTCTTCAAAAAAATAAACTTCTTCAAATTAATCAACAATTTCACCTCTCTTAACTTCTCAAAGGCTCTCTGAATATGCATCGAATTCTCATCCAAATTCCTACTGAAAATAAAAATATCATCTAAATACACAATAAAAAAACTTCCTAGAAACTCTTTCAGTACCTCATTCATGAGTTGCATGAAAGTGCTTAGTGCATTGGTTAGCCAAAAAGGCATGACTAACCACTCATACAAGCCCTCTTTGGTCTTGAAAGTAGTCTTCCATTCATCTCCCTCTCGAATCTAGATATGGTGATAACCAATCTTCATATCAATCTTTGTGAAGTACTGAGCTCGACACAAATAGTCCATTAGGTCATCCATCCTTGGTAGGGGAAATTTGTATTTGATTGTTATCTTGTTTATGGCCCAAGAGTTTGTACACATCCTCCACTCCCCATCCTTCTTTGGTGCTAGTACTGTAGGTACTACACATGGGCTTAGGATCTCTTGAAACAAACCCTTTCTCAACAACTCCTGAACTTGTCTATTTAACTCGTCATTTTTTTCTAGATTCATTCTATGAGCTACCTTATTTGGCAAACTGTATCTAGGGATCAAGTCAATCTGATGACTGATCTTCCTCACTAGTGCTAAACCCTTAGGTATGTTATCAAAAAAAATATCCTAAAACTCATCCAACAACCCATAAACTTCTATTGGCACCTTCTCACTATCTTCCTTACCCACTTTATGAATCAATGCATAGCACACATGCTCATGCTTCATACCTTCTAAAAAATTTCTTTCATCAACATAAAAAATTCTAGCACCACTGCATACCTTTTCTTCGATCTCCTTTAGGGGTTTCAACTTGTGACGAACCCCATCCTTCATCAAGGAATAAGTGTTTGCATGGAAATCATGTATAGCTCACTTGTTGAACTACCATGACCTCACCAACAACATATGGCATGCATCCATGGGGATGATATCACATAGTACCTCATCATGATAGCTCCCGAACTTGAACTTCACCAAGCACTGCTCATTTACCATAACTTTGTGGTCCTTCTACAACTAGGAAATCTAATACAGATGTGGATGCCTTTCCCTCTTCAGCTTCAACTTTGTAACCATCTCCTCTGACACCAGATTATCAGTGCTCCCACTGTCAATGATGACATCACAAAATTTTCCTTCACATTTGCACCTTGTGCAGAATAGATTCTTCCTCTATTCAGGTTCCTTCTTTTCAGTCATTAGTGCTATTGTAATCACTAGGGCTTCTCCCCTTTTAGCATCATCTAAGTGTTTAGATTAAGCCTCCTCATCTATATGTGCAACCCTTCCACAACCTTTCGACCTTTTGTCTACCATTCCTTGATGTTGCAGATATTCATAGGCTTGATGTCCTTCTTCACCATACTAGAAACACGTTCCTCTAAAACCACCTCTTTTGGATCATTTTCCAGATCTCCCTTGTCCTCTACCTCTTTGATCACCACTATTTTGATCACAAGGGTAGTATAAGTTATCATTATTTTGGTTTCAACTAGTACACACATATTTATTTTTCTTCTCATCATCATTTTGGCTTCTAGAAGATCTTCCACTACCCTTTCTGCTTTGACCTCCTCATCCTTTTTGCTTGTTGTCAAATCTTTTGTTCAGGTTCTCTTCAACTTTCAGAGAAAATTGGTACACATCCTCAATGGTGGTCATTCTGACTAGACTTAGCTCCTCTTGAATGCTTAGCTATAACCCATTAAGATAATGGGATACCTTCTCCTTTTTGGCCTTTGTATGACCCATTATGATGATCATCTTGTGAAAATATTTAGTGTATTCTTTCATAGATTTGCTTCCTTGCTTCAACCCTTGCAATTTCTTCAGTAGATCTAGCTCATAGTCCACTAGGATGAATCGCTTTTTAGTTTCTCCACCATGTGATCCCATCTGGTGATCTTTCCTTTTCCTCTTTGGTTTCTCTCCAACTAGACCTCTTTCCACCAAATACTAGCATGGCCCTTTAGCTTCATTTTTGCAAACTTGACTTGATTTGGGTCCTCTATCTCCTCATACTCAAAATTTTCTTCCAACTCATTGATCCAGTCGATCAACTCTTCCAAATTCAAACTTCCAGAATAACTGGGGACTTCTACTCTGGATCTTTTCCTAATCTTTGAAATGACCCTTATTAGTTGCATTTGGTCTTGATCAATTACTTCTTCCTCTTCTTCATCCTCTAATTTCTTCTCTCCTCAAGTTTAACCCTCTTCTCATCTTCTCCTACAATGCATCAATCTATCTCTGCAGGGCTTTGAAACCCTCGACTACTAGTGGATATCTTCCACCAACATTTTTTCTACCTTGACCACCTTTGGCACCACCATGCCTACTAGGAATCACTCTTGTAGGAATCTTTCTTGACCTCGACCCACAACCACGGTCCTGGTGTGAACTACCTCACAATCAACAATCTATCGACACACTCAAGAAAACCTCACTCTGATACCACCTGACAAGGGTGCAACTCGAGACACAAAAAATTAAAACACCAAATAGAGAATGTTATTTAAAATGATATTCTTACATGTAGAGGATCTGATATCCTCAAGTTCTAGAAATATGCAAACTATAGAATTACAAAAAAACTCATTTTCATAGTATGCTAACTTGTCCCCAAAAAGCTACACAAAAATCTGAAACCCACCCATAAATAGAGCTCCCTTTTTAGTTTGGAGAGAAAAAAGACATTCAAATTTTAGTTTTTGGTGGTATGGCATCAAAAATTACAATTTGAAATTCAAATTTCAAAAGTACATTAAAAAATTATTATCTTCTAGAAAGTGCACCAACTTCTAGGAGCCATAACTTTTGATCCGAGAATTAGGTTTTCAAACTATTTGAACTATTGGATAAGTATCAGAGTCAAGAATGTGCTAAAAATTTTATATGCTAATTTCAACAAGTTTTGGGGCCATTTCAGGACCGTTTAGTGCCTCAAATCTAATCTGGAAGGTTTATAGGTGCAATTCTAGGAGACTAAAACTGCAATATCTTCCAACCCAGGAATAGAAAAGAAAAACCGTAAGTTGGGAATTACATTATGATGAAAAGGATATCCAAAAATGAAAAAAAATCTAAGAAACTACCAACATGAAATGAAACTCTTTTTTTTGGTAATGCAGGATTGCCCTTACACCACTGGATGCTCCTACATCATTTTTCTTCATAACTTCATGCCTTCTTCAAATTTTATCTTAGATTTACCACCTCTTATTCAAGCCTCATGCATTCATTAGATTTTCTTTCCATAATATTTTTATTTTCTTCCACTTTCACTTTCAATCCGTTGATGTTCTCATTTTATTGTTTCAAATGTTCATTAACTTTCTTATGCCTTTCTCTGAATTTCTTGATCTTCTCTCTCAATTTTTTGATATAGTCATTTTCCTCTTTAATATTTTCCTTTACACATTTTTTTCATCTTCAACTTTGTTAAGATCTTCTAGAGAAACTTTGAGTTCTTCTTTATGAATCATGTAGTCTTCTTGTATGTATTCAATAGTAGGAATATCTTCCAGAGGAATAAGATACTTTCTATCAACCATGTGTTCAAACTCCAAGATCTTCCTAAAATGGTCAAGCTCCTTCTAGTGTACAACCTCTAATACCAATTGTTGAACACCTAGAATACTAAGAGGGAGGGTGAATTAGTATTCCTTTAAACCAGTTAAACATAAGGCATCCAATAACCAATATACATCCAACAACAATAATGAAAGAAAACATGAAACATCCAAAAGATCACATGACACATGAACACCAGTATTTTTACATGGAAAACCCAAAAAGGAAAAAAATCATGGTGAGGTTTAGCTCACAATATATTATATTTGGATATAGTATATTATAGAAAAGCTCACTACTAGGTGGACTCACTATCTAGTGAACTCACTATCCATAGAGATTAAGAAAGATAGAAAGAAGAGGTGGCTACACAACCTATTTGAACTAATACAATAGCATCTATCATATGTTTTATTATAGTTACAATGAGGTACAAAATAATATTCACACAAATCTAAATCAATACTCCGCTTTGCTCATAGTCTGGTCAACTTTGATTATATTTGCATCACACACACATAGGTGAAGCACCATACATGTCATATGTCTCGCATTACTTGTATACAATATTCTCTCTCTATATCTTCATCATCAACATCCCATTTTTCTTTAAAGTTAATCTCCTATATATATATATATATATCCATATCAATTGAAACTTGAATTAGGTTGGCCTAATTAGAAGTAATACACAAAATTTGAACATGTCATAAAAATATTTTATCCACATCTTGTTCCATAATTAAAAATTAAATTCACCTTAGGATAGGTTAGGGATGGACCTAATATAGATCCCACATAAGATAAAGTTACTTGCTTTTCCTCCACAAAACATCAAATTTGTTAGGTTAGCCCAAAATAAGACCTAAACATAAACCCTTCTTATGTACATACAATTCACCATATGTGTGACTTCAAAACTTGATATTTCTTTCAATTCCCACTCAAATAACATGTAATAGCTTATCCTCATCATTACAGAACAACATAATTATCCACAAGTAAATGCGGGATATGCCACATTGATACACTGTACAAGGAGTGACTGCAATATAAAGAGTTGAACTTTGTCATTCATATCTTTTGGAATACTAAAAAAATGTCACCAAATCTTGAATTTAGATGTATTTGATGATCTCAAAACTATAGTTAGAATCACAAAGTGATATCTCAACTTGTGGTGGAGTGTAGACCCAAAAACCAATGTACTGAACCACAATACTATCAGAAGGAATACTTAGTTAAATTCTTGTATAACCATATTTTTTGGATCAATATATTTTATCCAAATATCTTCAAGAATGATTCCAATCCATGCTAGAATTATCATAACAATATTGAAATAAATGACAACACTGGCTCATACAATATATGTACCTCATTCTCATGTTTCCAAACAACATCAATAATGAAAAAATTCTAATAGTCTTCCCCTTACTTCCAACATAGAGTTGAACATGATGTTAGGATATTGGATTGTTGCAATAAAACTTTAAAATGTTGCTCTTGAAATGATTAGTAGTGCTCTTGATAATGATTTTCCAATAATCTCTTGCTTAGATCTTGTTATATTTGAAATGATGCAATATCTAGGTATTTATAGGCATTTATTCAATTTCCCAAAAAATTAAATCTTGATAGCTAACCTTAGATAATTGAATTGCAAATATTAAATTGTTGACATCGACATATTTAAATTTTGATCCAAAATAGGGGGAAACTCATGCTTAGGGTGTGAGTGTCCATGCCCTATTTTATGATATTTTTGGTGTCGAGGGAAAGGTATTAGATAGATGCAATTGATTCTCAATTGTAATTCTTCAGAAATTATCCAAAATAGGCCACATAATGTATAATTTGGGAAATTAAATACTTAATTAGGTGCAATAATCTAATGAGGAACCAAACATAAGGTGAATTTTTCATGGGTGACAATTCACAATGGTACATAAAGCTTATATCTTAATGTGCTTAGAGCAACTTAGATTGAGACATTATCATATTTCTATACATATTTTGATTGTGTGTTATGTTAAAGTCCATGAAAGGTGGGTAAATGACATGCAATAAACTTGCTAAGGTTCTTCTACATAGTAACAATCAGTCTTCTTCTCTATTTGATTACTTTTCATTTTATACATCTATTTTATTTCATTTTATCATTGTAGATTTCATTTTTGATATTTAATCCATGGTGGAGATTGATTTTATTGTATATCCTACATTTACAACTATTATAATGCATCATACTATCATAATCATATCATAAGAACATTAGATCAAAAATATAATGTCAATACATGGGTTGCATGAGCCATATCGGTATAAATATACATAACTTGTAGGCATGTTTTCTGATAGTACAATGATATCGATAAGATTCAAGTATATATGTACATATGTAAATTTGTACAAGTGTGTTCCCTATTAGTGTAGGTTTTTATTTTCCTAGTTGGTTAATTTATTTTCCCTTTAAATTCCTAGGTTTTTCCTACACTTTATTAAGCTTTCTTAGCATAATAAAGTGAGTTTATTACTAGGAGATAAGTGTGCGATTTCCCCTTCCTTAAAGGGTGGAACCACTTTCCACTTTTGGTACCTCCATCTTGAAATTTTTTGGTTGATTTCTATTGGTTGGATTTTCCACCTAGATTTTATCCTAAGTTTTATATAAACTCACTACCTAGCTTATATTTGCATCCGTTCATGCATCTTGCTTTGTATCTTTTCATATTGGAAGATCTTAATGCAATATTGTCACATTGACATTGCATAATCTCTTGGAGTCCTAGTTTGCATTCTTATTGTAGACACATAAAAATGACCTAGGCCTGCAAGTTCTATTTTCTCCATATTTCTTCCTAACATAATTAAAATATTTAATTATGTCCTATGGTCCAGTTTCAACTATTAATTAAATAATTCATAATTATTTAATTAAATCATGTCTTTAATTCCTCTTGATTATTTAAATACATAAATTTTATTTATTTATTTAAATATGTCACTAATTCTCTAATGTCTCTCTATGATTAAATGAATTCTTAAATTTATTTAATTATCTTTTGTCCATTATTTCCTCTTGATTGTTTAAATAAATAAATTTTATTTATCTAAATATGTTATTAACTTCTAAATGTCTTCTCATAATTAAATAAATTCTTTAATTTATTTAATTATTGTCCACTTTGGCATTCTCTAATTTTAAATAAAATCATTTATTTAAAATGGTCTCACTTTCTAATTCTCTCTCTTAGTAAATAATTTCAAATAACTATTTATTGTCACATGGCCCCACCTTTTGAATTAAATTAATTTTTAAATTCAAAATATCAAATTTCCTCCATAAATCAAATAATTTCTAATACTAATTAATTTTCCAGCTCTTTCTTTTTCCATGCCATTCTTATCTCCTTGTCACAAGTAATCTTGTTCTTTGATTTGATTTTTATAAAATCAAATCTTGACCATTCAATTCAAATTTACCCTAATGTTGGCCTAACCCTAATTGTCAGTTGTCACATTCAATTTTAACCATTGATCTTAGGGAATTTTTCAATCTTCAATCTTGGCCATTCATCTAAAATCGACTTTTCTATAAAATGACAATTTTGGTCTCATTTGAACATCTACATCTTAGGCAATCTACATCTCTTGAAATCTTGACATATTGGCATTTCTTGACTTCATAGGATTATTCATGCAGGTTTTAGTCTTGCTTCATAGTTGCATTGTGTAGCATTTTGATAGAATCATTCAAAATTTTCTTAGGACATTGACATTATCATAGGTTGCTCACAAAATTTTGAGAGAAAACATCATTTTGCAGCAAATAGAGAAGGTGCAATGGAGGTTAATCATGGAGATTGAAAACATATGGTGAAATCTTTCATTTTTTCATGTTTTTACTCCTTTTTTCTTGATTGCTTGCTTTGGGTTATCTTATTTTAAGCTCTAATTTGCTAACCTAGGTTTTTCCCTAAGCTACATTAGTGAAATTGATACCAAAATCGTACTTTTTGTAGATTTCCATACAATTTTTTTATTTTTGTAGGTACAAGTACGACACAATGCATTTGCTATTTCCTGAGTCGCATTCAAAGTACTACAATGCATTTTCCTTTTAGAATGATACATACACTCTGTTGCGACACATCCGCCTTGCAGAATGACACATTTTCTCTACCATGACACATTTGTCTTGCAATTAGATGCATTTGTTTGCAGATTCCATCTTTTAGCCCTAAGACACAATTTCTATGTAGAACGACACATCTTCTTGTCAATTTCAAACTTTCTACTTGTGACACATTTGATTTCCAGAATGATGCATTTGCTTGGTAAAAAATTACTTTCGATTTTTTGCAAAAAATTTCAAATTTCCTTTTTCTATTAGTAGCTTAGAGGTTTTTGGGTTGCTAATATTCTATTGGAAGCATGTGGTGAAGAGTCTAACCATTGTTTGTCAATCTTTTTATCTCATTTTCAATACCTTAAGCAAACAATCAACAACAAAAATTTTGCATTCACATTCATTGGTTAAAATGAAAATGCATATTCACTCATGGGATTAAAATGAACAAAATCTTGCATTAAAACTCATATGGTTAAAATTTACATGCATCTTCATGTCATGGGCTTAAAATGAACTTTTCCTTTCTCACATCAAGTTAAGAGTTTAAAATGAACAAAGTGTTTTAGGTGTTTTCCTCACATTACAATTTTGATAACTAAAATTAACAAGTGTCTCTAATTTGTATAACCTTGATTCAATAATAGAAGTATCATCTCCCCTTGTGCACTTGTGTGATCCTGGGTGCAAGAGAAACTATTATTGACTCTAGGAATTGGGCCTTCCTTGGTGGGAAAAGTACTCACCTGATGTAGAACAAAGGAAGAAAACTAAAATTTCAATCTCATTTAACAAAAATAAAACGAATCTTGTTTGATTACTCATCTCAAATTCATTTTTTCCCTTCACAAAACCTTGATTCCAAAGCACTCAAACAAAAAACAAGGCACCAAATCATTTATTGATTCCACAAAGCATCTTAGCAACATCACAATGTTTAACCCAAGCCCATTTATCCTTTCTAACATTAAAAAAAATTAAATATGTTTGCACAATCATATTAAACCATTCTCCAAACTTTATTCAATACTTTTTATCAGATACCAATTTGTATCCCTCTTGATTGCTCTTCCAAGCATTGTAACAATGCTAGGGCATCACTTGATGAACCAAAATATTCATCACTTACACCTGAAACCCTAGTAATCTTGAAGAACACAATATAATTGACTTACAAACCAATTTTTAGAGGATTCCAATCAATATATATGGAGTTATGAATTTTTGAAAGCTTACTGCCCTATTAAAATCTGAACTTGATAGTTTCTACCAAAATAAGCATAAATTTCTTAATATTCAATGAAATAAACTCAAACAAATGCCAAAATAAAGCTAACTCATTCCTCTATCCAACCATATATGATTTAGTTCATTTGAAATTTGTACCTACACGTACAATTTTCTGCAACATGACTGTTACAGAGAAATCTAAAAAATTGTAGTCAATAAAACCACCATAACTTCCACAAATCAACCCCAATATGCATGAGACAAAGTTTATTTGGAATTTTATTGAGATTAATAACACATGAAAATAATTAAAAATGTACTCCAGCCCATACAATGGTCGTAAAACACCAAAAACCAGAGAATTTATGTGAAAATATGCATAAAATCAAAGTTTTTACATTATTAGATCCAAGGATTCAATTACCAACGACCAAAAAATGATTACAAAAACATTTTTAAAGGAATTTACACCATGTATGATCAATTTCTAACTGATTTCCAACTTCCTACCCATGTTTAGTCCCTAATGATCTTTTAACTCCCTAATTGCAACTTTTACACTTTTTTCAAATTGACATTATTTGTTGATAATTTTACATTTTTTGACTAATACTCATCAAATGACTTTGAAATGACTTATAAAAATGGAAAATGGAATCATCTACAAAATATAACCATGGAGGTGAAAAGGTTCTCCTGCGCCATCACCCCAAGGCGACTCAAACCAGGAATGGAGCTCTTTAGCCAAGCTACTCTCGACTAGTATACAAATGTAAATCCTATTGAAAAACATAGGATTACGAGTGTGGATGTGTCACATAGAAAAATGAATTCCAAAAAACCCTATTGAGCATAACCTCTTCAAGCTGAAATTCCTCCTTCTAAGAGCTAATCTTTCCCCATGTGTGGCCACTAGTGCAACAATAGTCGTTGTCAAGGCATCCACATTCTTGCAATTCTTAGTAGAGGTAAAAATCCTACCATGGAATATTTATGGAGGCTTGAAGCTTGGTTGACCTGAGAAGTGAGTGCAATATAAGGGGGAGCCTATGTGGCCAAGCTTCTAGATCACCCACTAAGAATAAGTGCAACTAG
This sequence comes from Sequoia sempervirens, assembly GCA_007258455.2. Lineage (NCBI taxonomy): Eukaryota > Viridiplantae > Streptophyta > Pinopsida > Cupressales > Cupressaceae > Sequoia > Sequoia sempervirens. The sequence goes on from VDFB02000015.1 coordinate 258,633,050, forward strand.
GGAAACCCACGTGGAATCTAGTGAATATAGTCCTTGCCTAACCTAGGATTGTGCTTATCTTCATTGTTCATGTTTTCACCATTCAAAGACAAAATATTATTTTTTCCAGGTTTTTTCTAAGACATTGAACAAAGAAACACCTTTCATAGACCTAGAAACCATCATTCAAACTCAAACAATTCTAATTTTTTTCCAAAATTGCAAAAAAACTAGACCTCCATTCATCCTACAATGCATTTTCTATTCTATGCAACACATTCACTATTTTGAATCACATTAGAAACTTTATGTGCCATAATCATTATGCTAAAATGCATTTGCTACCTTCTACAATGCATTTGACTATTTTGAATCACATTTGATTTCCTAAATGATGCAATTTCTTTCTTTTGCCACATCTGTGACTTGCCATGATACATTCACTTATCCTGAGACATGTTTGACACCCTACAATGTATTTGAGACTTGAAACAATGCAATTTCTTAACATTTTTAAAAGCACTATTATAGTCCAAAACCTGAGTCCAAACATTTTTAATCTATTGTCAGACATATATATCCAGTGGCCTCTGTTAAAAAATAGACAAGGAATTTCTCAAGTCCTTCATTCTTTTCATCTTTTAGTTTGCATTCTGCCATAGGTCCATCCTTGAAAAATTTTAGTTGCATCCTTAGAATCCTTCATCATCATTTTCAGCCATAAACCAGTCTTTAGGTCCTCATCTTATTGCAGGCTTTGGAATAGGAAAAACTTACTGTAACTGAGGGTAATTCCTAGGGATTAGATTAATTAAATCAAAGTAAAATGATAAAAACCCAAAGTAGCTACAAAACACAATGGAAATACATGAAGGAAAGATTATACCTGATCGCCGAAGTCTCCATGATTCATTTTTGTAGCACCTTCTTACTTGCTGGATAATGTGGCCCTCAGATTTGTTGTGCGAGCAAAATCTGAAAATTGTCTAAGTCCTACAACAAGCTTTGAAGGATTTTCTATGTCTAAATGCCTATGTCTATTGCCAATGCCTATGTCTAAAACAAATTCCAAAATTGATCAAATGACTATATCCAATACTAAAATTGCCTATGACAATAAAGTGTGAAAGTAAATGCCTATAATCACTATGCAAAATGTCAGCATGTGTGTGTGTAATCCAAAAGTGAGAAGAAGATGGAATTTTATAGAAAAGGCCATTTTGAATGGACGGATGAGATAAATTGATGACGAGAACCTAAAATGAGCGGTCCAGATTAAGTCTGAGAATCCCTAATTAGGGTTAGGGAAAAATCCTTAATCGAACGGTCAGGACAAAATCAGATCGACGATGGAGAATAAATGAGAAAATTAATTAAAGAAATAAAGATTTTTGAAAAATCAAGAAGATAAGATTGCCTGATTTGTGAGATTCGAAAAATCAAGAAGATAAGATGTGGACTGAAGATCAGATTTGGAAAATCAAGAATCTGCCCGATTACTTGATTTTTGGAAGATTAATTACTAATTTGAATTAAGATAATTCAAATTATGGATTTTATGAGATAATAAATAATCTTTTTCAGAATATTTACCAAAATGGACTGACAGTTAAGATTGTGATGACATTTTAAATAATTGATTTATTTAAAATGAGAGGAATATTAAATTGACAATTAAATAATTAAATTTAACTATTTAACTTAGAAGATAAGATTAATTAATTAAATAAATTAATGAATTCATTTAATTAAGACGATTAGCGACATATTAAATAAATAAATAAAACTTATTTATTTAATAATCAGGAAGAAATATATGACAAAGGATAATTAAATAAATTAAGAAATTTATTTAATCAAGGGAAGACTTAGACAATTAATGACGTATTTAATAAATAAAAAAATTATTTATTTAATAATCATGAAGAATACTAAGACATGAATTAATTAAATAATTATGAATTATTTAATCAATAGTCGAATGTGGACCAAGGACATAATTAAATGTCATAATTATGCTAGGACGAAAGTGGTAAAAATGAAGCTTGCAGGCCTAGGTCATTTTTAGGTGTCTACATTTTGCCCCTCTTTGTCATAATGTCGCTTGTCACATTGTGACAAAGAAAATAAGCCAAGAATATGCCCCAGCGAAGGTACAAAGTATCATTGCTCCCTGGGGAAATTTTCAAATTTTGGGTTGACGACAGAAAAATTTGCAAAGGGTCCCGATAAATCAATTTGATTACCGAAAAAATAACGACGCAGTCGGTTTCAGATTCTGACATGTTTAAAGCAACTTACGAGGAAGTCAAAGGTGTTCAAATGAGCCTCCAGTATTGACCTTGTTTGAAAAATATCATTTTGACCTTATAAATAGGTTGACAAAGGGGTTAAAGTCAATTCACTTTTACTATTTACCTTGCGAAACTTGAGAGCTCAGAGCAAAAGGTGTAGCTGCGAGGATGGTTATTCCAGTGTCAGAGCACCGCGGGGAGATCGTGAGGAATTTCAGATGGCCAGAGGGCTCAGAGCCGGCAGTATGTACCCTTAACTTACTTTTTCATTTCATTGTTTTGCATGTCATTTGATGCTTTCTAGGATAGTCAATGTTTGCGCCGCGACACATATGCGTTCGCGTAAGCTACAATTGCCTTCATGTTCGATGCATTTGATGTGTCCAGACGCAAGTGCCAAGACCTAATAGGTTGCACTGGTGGTTAGCACCGCATTTGAAAATTCATGCGACGCAAGTGACTGATCAAGTCACATATGACTATTGGAATGCCGAAATCATCATTTTGTGACGCAATCGTCTTATTTGAATGTCGCAATTGCGAAATCGTGTCGCATTCACCATGTTGCGACACATTCACAAAATTTCGTGATGCAAATGATATTTTGAGACGCAATTGACATATCGAGACGCGTTTGATGTTTTGAATGACGTAGTTGTCTTTCTGTGACGCAATTGCCTGGTTGCAACGCATTTTCCTGTTTATTTAATAAAACTTGTTTTGATGTTTGCGTGACCTTAGTTGCTTTTGATGATGTTGACAATCGTTCAAAAAGTGCTGATGTAGTGTTCATCTTGTTGCAGAGACAACTTGCCCCTATCTATACAAGAGAGAGCAGACCGACCACCTTTCAGTTTGTCGATTAGTTGGGCCCGTGAGAGCGGCGACGGTTGATGCGTCTGGGACTATTCTATGCTACGTTCATGCCCGCCATTCAGGCAAACAGGGGTCTGCTGACGGCATTGTGTGAGCGGTGGCATTCCGAGACCTATTCCTTCCACCTGCCGATAGGTGAGGCCACCATTACCTTGGAGGATGTCTATCAGATTCTCTGAGTACCTATTCGAAGGGAGTGGATTGTCTATGATCCATGGCATGGTGAGCAGACCTTCCGTGCCTATTATCGAGATCATGGTGCTGGACTGGGTATTTAGGGGTATGAGATTCGATGGGAGTTCTTGGTGGAGCACTACGGGCGGTTTGATGCATTCCTAGTGACTATGATCGCAGGTATCTTGATTCCTAACCGACGAGGACATGGATTTATGATTGGTTGGGGAGACGTCCTAGTTGGCATGAGACGGGACAGGACAGTTTATGCGTGGGGTCCCTGTTTGCTAGGGATGCTTTACCATCAGCTTCATGATGTCGCATACAGGAGAGAGTATCTCTTGTAGTACCACCTTGTTGATGATCTGGGCATGGGAGCACATTGCCGTCTTTCGTCCTCCCATTCAGAGACCGCAGTTGGCCGATGGTATGCCCTATGCATACTATTATGTAGGTACGTTACAGCAGACCCATATGGACGAGACAGGGTGCTGGCGGCACAGGATTGACACCATGGTGACATTCATCTAGAGGCCGTACAGAGATTGTGAGGCATGGGATGATGAAGATGAGAACCTCAGCTTTTACAGGCAGTATAGGTATCTTATTGGCAGGACAGTGTAGACGTCCTTGATTATCAAGATGTACCTCCCACAACGTGTCCTTAGGCAGTTCGAGGAGCAGCAGGATGTACCCGTGGGGATGGCAGAGTATGCCAGATCTTCCAGAGAGTATGTGTGGGGGCCAGCCATCCTAGTGGCATTCACTAAGCAGCAGATAGATGGGCTAGTAGCCCAGGCCTGGGGTTGGAGAGGAAGAGCAGTGGATCCTGGTATGACGTTGATGTATGATTTATGGTGGCAGGCACGTAGACCCGTGCCATTGATAGATCCTGATGGGCCAGCACCAGTTGATAGATGATCTGTTATTCCCCGGGTGCCATGAGCCAGGTGAGGTGGAAGAGGCAGAGATGGAGGTAGAGGCAGAGGCAAAGGCAGAGGTAGGGATAGAGATGGAGGCAGGGGTGGAGACGAAGGTAGGGGCGGAGACGGAGGTAGAGATGGGGACAGAGGCCGAGGTGTGGACGGAGCCAGAGGTGGGGATGATGGCGGAGACGACTGGAGGCAGAGGTGAGATGGTCAGGCACAGGGCTGGAGGGTGCGACAACGCATAGCAAGGGTAGCCCTAGATGCTATCCCCAAGGTCGGTGAGGAGGGGGAGAGGGAGGAGCAGCCCAGATAGGAGGGAGAGGGTGAGGAGAGGCAGGAGGAGAGGCATGAGGAGGAGGTAGAGGTGGAGAGGCATGAGGAGAGGCAGGAGGAGGAGGTGGACATGGGAGGATAGGAGGAGGAGGTGTAGGTGGCAGGACAGGAGGAGGAGGTGGACGTGGCAGGCCAGGAGGAGATAGAGGCCGATGACGATGATGAGGAGGATGATGCCACAGATGAGGCTGAGATACTACTCTGATGGCAAATGGTGGAGGGAGAGGAGGAGATACTGTCCACTTCAGGGTTGCTGCCAGATGCCACAGTAGATTAGAGGGTGTTAGACCTTCAGCAGAGATTGGATGCCAGCTTGGCACAGGTCAGGTCATTATAGATAGCACTGGAGGTACCTCGGGTAGAGCGGGATCAGGTGGTGATCCGCCAACAAGATGTGGCCCAGTGGTGTACGAAATTCACGGCTTTATGTTCAAGACCCATGGGGGATATGGCCCGAGAGTTGGCCAGGGTTAGCACAAGACTGGGGCAGTACAGGACTCTATATGAGCAGGAAGTGCCACCAGAGTAGCAGGACCCTACCTTGTCCCGGTCACAGTCGAGGACAAGCAACGGACACAGGTCAGGCAGTGGCAGTGGTACCAAGAGTCATACCGGTGTTGGAGGGTCTACCTCGACAGGGCATACTTCAGGTCACAGGTCACATCATTCACGCCAACATACTCCTAGTCCTAGGTCAACTGGTTCAGTATAGAGATCAGCACAAGTATAGCCACCAGTTGGTGATCCATCTACTACTCAGAGTCAGGCAGCAGTGACATCACAGATGTCCTTTATAGTTGAGATGATACCATCCTTTGCAGCACCTTCAGTGGCACAGGTAGAGGTTGTGACAGTTTAGGCACAAAGGTCAGTACAGGATCAGCCGCCAGTGATAGATCCATCTATCTCCCAGAGTCCACCAGCAGTGACCTCACAGATGTTTGCCACCGTCAGGATGATACCTTCACTCGCAGTTCCATCAGTTTCACAGACAGAGGCTGCTACAGGACCACCTATTGTTTCAACACCTGTTTCAAAGTCATAGCCACCACATTCTTTTCCTCGAGGGGGTGATGAGAGCCTACCCTAGGGGCATACTTGTTTTATGACACACTATGTATATTATTTGAGCCTGCGAGCTCCATTTTTGGGATATCCCATGACTTTATCCTGTGACATTGTACCTTTTGAGATGATAGTATATGATGATGCAGTTTTGATGTGGCCTACATGTGTTATGTGATGCTCTTTGCTTTATGTATTATGACATGTGTGATGTATGATTTGTGATGTATCATATATGTGATATGGTGCCTATGTTGTGATATTGATGCCATGATAATGCAATGTTTATTTATATGACTATGTTAATGATGTGCATAATGTATTTAGTAAAAGATGCATTGTTGATGATTATGATAATGCAATGTTTATGCATATGATTTGATGCCATGGATGATGTATGTATGGACCTAATGTAATGTTTATATGATCATGTATGCACTTATGTTTTTGGATGTCATAGGATATCATCATGAGATGGACGAGAGAGGACAATGAGGCTGATGAGAGAAGATGACCAGACTAATGAAAATGCATGTTAATTCCTAGACCAAATCCTTCAAAACTTTACCATAGGACATTAGTATTTATTACTCTTAATCATCATTGGGCAGACTATTGTAATGGCTAAGAAACACCATGATATGAAATAGATCAAGGTGTGCAAGGTTGTACCATCACGTAAGACAAACAGTCATAGACAAGGATGATCATGACTCATACTAGGAGCATGCTTGCCCTCGTCTTTTTACCATAATCAACCACATGCAGAAAAAAGACTAGGACAAATCATGAAACGTTGTTGCTTCTCTAAATCCTGTTTCCAGGACATCCTTGAGAAACTAGTAGCATGATTGTCAAAATACAAAAAGAAAGAGTCCTTACCACGATATGTCATTGTTTTTCTAAATCCCAAATTCAGGACCTCACTGAGAAACTAGTAGTTATGTGTGTCAATTGACATGATACGTCGCTGCTTCTCTAAATCCTGCTTAGTGGGATCTCATTGAAAAACTAATATTATAATAAAAACTAAAAGACAATTGTCAAGTGTTTTCCAAGTGCGTCTGGATATCCACTCTTCTGATGCCAAGATGCCATGTCTAATAATGTCGAGATGTCAAAATGTTAAAAGTTTTGATTGACCTTGGAAAATGCCGAGAATTGGTGAATTCAGGAAGGACACATCCTGAATAATGCCGATGACTAGAGGATTTGATCCCTAATGGTCGTAAGGGGTCCCTCAAAACAATGATGATGCCTAGGAATGACACATCCTAAGGCATAAATGACAGAGTTGGTTCTTTAGAAGGACACATCTAAAGAATACTGATGTCATGAAGAGTGATATTTAGATATCAAGAGGATCACTCAAAATGTCGAATGATGATGATGACGCCTAGGAAGGACACATCCTAAGGCGTAAATGACAGAGGTTATCGTTCAGAAGGACACATATGAAGACTAACCAAAATTTGACAGTTTGACCAGTTTATGATGATTTGACTTGCTTTGCCCGAGTTTGACTTGTGTTTGACCATATGCCGATATTGCCTTGATGATATGAGTGATGTGATGATGAGATTGCCATGTTGAAAAAATGATTGTCTTTCTTTGGTTTAGGAGTTTTCCCATGTGGAAAATGATTGAAGACTTTTGACGTGTGTGCCAGTGTAGTGCCATGAGCCCTAATGGACTGACCTAGTGTGGCTTCGGAGGCTCATCAACAGATGGCCTTGCCTATGTCATACACTCAGAGACCTCGTAGTTCAACACAACCAATAACTTTGTCCTGATGAGCAAAGACTGCGTCATGATTTTATTTTGACAAACCTAAAAGGACTGACCTAATGTCTTGGGGACTCAAAATGTGAGTCTTTCCTACATAGCAAGTGCGCAGAGACAACATAGTTTAGATAGATGACAAGGACTGATTGACTTGATTGACTTTGACAAGGGATGACATTGTGTTTGCACTTTTTGAGCAGTCTGATGTTTTTTTTTGTGGTTTTCTTCAGGACGTTTTATGATTTTTAGGTATTTTTTCAAGACATTTTGCGATGTTTTTGGTCTTTGTTCAGGACATTTTGCAATGTTTTTGTCTTTTTTTTTTCAAGACTTTTTTACTAATGTTTTTGTCTTTTTTTAGGACTTTTTATGATGTTTTTGTCTTTTTTCAAGACTTTTTATGATGTTTTTGTCTTTTTTCAGAACTTTTTGCCAATTGTCAAGATCATGTGTGGCATCCACTGCAGTTTCATGATAAACATTTTTCCCCCAGTCAAGTCTAATACTTAGCCATTTGCAAGGAATATGGACGAGATGTTGCTGACTTGCTAGACGGACAGTCATCAGGACTTGATGTCAATCGTTTATCCACTAGGACAGGTAGGGTAGGATGTGATTGTGATTTGTAGAATAATGGTGAACATACCTTTCATCCTAGGCCAAGTTAGACAAAGTGACAGGAGATGGTAGAGCAATGATTGATTACGCATGGCGCCTGTTTGCCAGGTTTTCACCATGGTACTTGTCCAAAGTTCCTGTTTACCAGGTTTTCACTATTTGAATGAATAATTTTTCTCTTTACTATTTTCTTGACTTTTTGATTTTTTTGGTGTCACCAAGACGCCTGTTTGCCAAGTTTTCATCAAGGTGACGATTTTTTTAATTTTTTTAAATTTTTTTTGTATTTTATGGCTTTTAGCTCCATCCTCTGATGCTATGCATAGAATTTTCGGAGGTGTAAATTGTTGATGGGCTCTGTCAACTATTCCCCATCTAGAGTTTCCAATTGATAAGATTTGGAACCAAAAGAAGATATGATAATATAGGGACCCAACCAGTTTGGTTCAAATTTTCCTAGCTTTTCTCTCTCTGCTTGGTTCTTAGAGTTCTGCATGAGAACTAGGTCACCAATGTCAAACTTTTTTACCATAACCTTTTTATTGTAGCTGTGACAAAGACAGTTCTAGTATGCTTGGAGATAATTAAGTGAGTTTTTTCTTCTTTCTTCTAGCATTTCCAGCTCATGCAAGCGTGATTGTCGGTACTCCTCTTCATTAGTTAGACCCTTCAAGGAGACTCGTAGCGAATAAATTTTGACCTCAATGGGTAAGATGGATTTAGTGCCAAAGACTAGGGAAAATGGGGTGGCTCCTATAGGTGTACAAATGCTAGTTCGGTAAGCCCACAAAGTAGGGTTAAGTCGTATGTGTCAGTCGCGACCAGCGTCATTGATAGTCTTTTTTAGAATTTTGACAATGGTTTTATTCAACGCCTCAGCTTGGCCATTTCCTTGGGGGTAATATGGAGATGAAAAGTGGTGTTGGATATGGAATCACTCACATAACTCACGTACATCTTGGTTTTTGAACAGACGTCTGTTGTCAGTGATGATTGACTGCGGAAGGCCATACCGGTAAATGATGTAGTTGAGGATGAACTTTGATATTTGTTTGCCAGTAATGTATGTCAATGAGATGGCTTCAATCCACTTTGTGAAATACTCAGTGGTGGTAATAATGAATTTGTGGCTATTGGATGAGGTTGGATGAATCTTACCCACGAGGTTGAGTCCCCATTGAGCGAAGGGCCAAGGAGAAGTGATTAGCCAGAGTTCTTGTGCTGGAGCATGGACCAGGTCATTGTGTATTTGACATTTGTGACAAGTCCTGACATATTCAATTGCATCTTTTTCCATGGTCGGCCAATAATACCCAAGTCTCGTTAGTTTCTTAGCCAGAGTAGGACCACTCGAATGAGATCTGCATATACCATCGTCCACTTCTTGTAAAGTTGTACATGCTTCGTCGGTGTTAAGACATCTAAGGAGGGTATCGTCAAAACTACGGTAGTATAGGGTGTCACTGATAATGGCATATCTTGCAGATTTTCTAATGGACTTCCTTTGGTTATTTGACAGGTTCGGTGGAAGGGTTTGGGATTTTAGGTAGTCGTAAATGTCCTGATACCAAGGAGAGTTGGGACCAACAAGTTCGCAAACCATTTCTGATTCTGGGATATCATATGCCAGTATCAAAAGCTGTTCTACTAAGAACTCAAATTGTGACACATTTTTAGGGATGTCCAAGAGAGAACCAATAGTAGCCATTGTGTCAGCTGCCTTATTTTGTGCCCTGGGGATTTTCTCAAAAGAAATCAGTTGGAAGTATGTCAGGAAACTGTCCACCATCCTCTTGTAGGGAAGCAACTTCTCATCCTTTGTTTCATAGTCATCATTCACTTGGTTGATCATGAGCTGGGAATCCCTGAATACAAGCAATGTCTGAATTTTCCATTTAATTGCCAACTTGAGACCTGTGACTAGTGCTTCATATTCGGCAATGTTATTTGTACAAGGGAAAGCGATCCTGAATGACTTAGGAATTGAATCCCCCTGTGGTGTAATAAACAAGATTCCAGTGCCTGAGCCATGACCAATATGAGACCCATCAAAATATAGCTTCCATGGTGCTGTCGGTTCCACATGAAAAATGGATTCATCAAGAAAATCAGTTACCAATGGATGAGTGGCTTGGATTGGTGCATCTGCTAGTTGATCTGCTATTACTTGTCCTTTTATTGCCTTACGTTCAACATATTGTATGTCATACTCGCTTAGTATCATGACCCATTTTGCCAACCAGCCTGTTAATGCTGCCCGACTTAGTAGATATTTTAGTGGATCAATCTTGGTGACCAGTTGTGTCTAATGACTGAGCATATAATGTCTTATTTTTTGGGATGCAAAGACAACAGCGAGACATGCATGTTCAATGTATGTGTAGTTCAACTCATAGCCTATCAGTGTGTGGCTAATGTAATAGATTGCTCTTTCTTTTCCTTCATGATCATTTTGGGCCAGCAATGCCCCCAGTGCTGAACTAGTAGTCGAGATGTATAGAATCAACAGCTTTCCATGAATGGGTGGCATGAGTACTGGTGTTGATAGTAGGTAATCTTTGATTTGCTGGAAGTCCTCTTAACATTTATCCATCCATACAAAGGGGACACTTTTGCGCAATAGATACTAGAATGGGTGGCACTTATCTGCCAATTGGGCTATGAAACAACGAATAGATTGTACTCTACCTTGCAGAGTTCTAAGTTCACTGATCCCTCTCGGCGGAGGCATGTCTATGATTTATTTGACCTTTTTTGGATCAACCTCTATGCCTCTTCGGGAAACTATGTACCCCAATAGTTTACATGATGTGACCCCAAAAACACACTTCTTAGGGTTTAGCCAAAATTTGTACTCTTCAAGTCTTTTGAAAATTATGTTGAGTACCTTCAAATGATTTTTCCTTGTTGCTGATTTGGCCAAGAGGTCATCTACATAATCTTCCATTATTTTGTGCATCATGTCATGGAAGATCGTAGTCATAGCCCTTTGATATGTGGCACCTGCATTTTTGAGACCAAAGGGCATGACGTTCCAATAGTATGTAACCCATGGGCAAGTAAATGTCATTTTGTGTTGATCCTCAGGAGCAATACGGATTTGATTATAACTAGAGAAACCATCCATGAGTGATAGCATCTCATACCCTGCTGTAAGGTCCACTATAATGTCAATGTTTGGCAAAGGAAAGTCATCCTTTGGACATGCTTTATTTAGGTCTCAGAAATCTATACATACACGGATCAACCCATTTGGCTTTGTGACCGAGACCAGATTAGAAATCCATTCATCGTAGTCAATAGACCTTATGAATCCGGCATCTAGCAATTTCTTTAACTCAGCCTTGACCAATAGGGCAACTTGGGGATGCATTTTGCGCAACTTCTACTTGACTAGTTGAGCATCTGGTAATAGTGGCAGATGGTGCAGAACTAGTTCTGGGTCCAATCCTGGCATATCAACATAGGACCATGCAAAATTTATTTTCCGTTCTGCAAAGAATTTATGAAATTCAGGTTTCTCTTGGTCAGTTAATGATGCAGCAAATAGGACCATCTTGGGGTCTTCTGTAGTTGAAATGTTATCCTCTATTGTGTCCTCAATCAGCATAGCCGATTTCTCCTATTTCACGGGAAGAAAGTCTAGTCCTCTATCTTTGGGTGCCTCAGAGAGGTTTTCACTCACAGATATGTCCTTTATTTTTACTATTTTATCGTCAAGAGGTGCCTTTCGGTTTTCACCTAGAGACGTTTCATTTTTTAATTTATTTTTACTTTTACTTTTGCGACTAGAGGACTGAACAGTCTCGCTGAAGTATGCAGTGTAGTCTAAATCAATGGCGAATCTGAATTTGTGGTCCCCACTAGGTATTCCTTCTCGTAATCCCATGAATTCGGAAATTGCCTCATCATTCTGAAATGTGTCCAGAACTGGTGGTCCTTGTTGGTCCCAATCGACTAGTTCAGGGTAAACTAAAGAAATGTCATCGTCAAGGCTAGTGAATTGGGGTGAGGATGCAGACAACATGTAGATGGTTTCGGTGCTGTTGTAGATGAGGTTATCATCATCCAACTCGACATCGGACTCTATCCAATATCCTCCTTCACTAGTGTCATATTCATTGTCAAAATAGGGAGTGAAGGTTTTAGAGTCTTGGTTGTCAATGTCGTCTGATACCTTAGATGGATTGGACGGATGGGGTTCAGATGATGGGTGTTGTATGTCATGGGAAGTGGTAGTGGGACTTTGACTATTTGGTGCTTGTTCAATTTTGAATGTTTGCAAAAATCATTGTTCAAAGGTCAGTTCCCCTAGTTCGACAAACAAATCATCAAGACAACAGTCACTTAGGGATTGTTTGGAGCCAAATTCCCACTCATGGGAGTCCGTTTCGATGAGGGTTTCCCTAGTAGTCTCAACACTATCGGAAGCATGTACTCGCTCATTTGAAAGTCCAGAGGTATGTCGATCATCATTGTCGAGTGATCCAAACCCTAATCCAAGATACTTCAGAATTTGAAAAGGTTTTATGGGTTCCCTTTGACCAGTTTTATTTTTTCCAAGGACACTAGTACCATCGTAGCCTTTAGCCTTCATGATGTTGTAACCTTTGCCATATCTTTGAACTGGTAATAGAGGTAATGTGACTGTATCCTTATAGATCCATCTTGTGATGTCAGCAAGGTCTTCATCACTCATGTCCCCCCACTTGATAAAAACTATATTCGGTGGGAATTTGAAAGTTTCTTGAGGTTCCATTTTGAAACATGGTCGACCATATATCTTTGGAGGCATGGGTATTGTTGTTATGTTGTATGCTATATTTAGTTTGAACTCTCTGCAGCCGAGGTTCTGGATTTTGACAGTTGATTCAGTCTTAGGGCTGGTGGAAGGTGGTGGTATGGTAGAAGACGTGGATGGAGCGGATGTGGAAGATGACGTAAGTGTGGAAGGGTCGATATACTTGGATGAAAAGGAGCCAGGTGCTTCTCGGTTAATAGGTACTCAGTTTTTGGAGATACCCCTTAATTTGGTACAATACTGGAAAGGGTTGGGGTCTCCGTATATGGTTACTTCTGTGCCGTCAAATGGAAACTTGAGGCATTGGTGGTATGTAGACGGAATGGCTTTTAATGTGTGAATCCATGGACGGCCAAGTAAGATGTTATATGGTAGTTCCAAATCTAGGACCTAGCAAGTTGTGTCCACGATGACTGGTCCCACTCTGTTAGGGAGAGAGATAATGCCTTGTGAAGAGCGTTCCTCATCATCATATGCTTTGATCACTATAATTTTGTTGGGTCTACGCATGCATCAGAGAACCCTAGAGTTTTAACCAATTTGAGGGAGCATATGTTCAACCCTGCTCCGCCATCTACTAAAACCAGTCTAACTTTGTGCTTGTGGATAAAATTTTCTATGTGTAATGCATCATTGTGGTTGGCTTTATGTGATGATTAATCTTGATCTAAGAAGGTGATGTGGTGTGGCATAGTGAGATATCCCACCATAGTTTCAAATTGATTGACATTGATGTCCTTGGGAACTGATGATTCTAGGAGAGTTTTGTCTAAGATTTCTTTGTGCGCAGGAGAGATATGAAGTAGCTCAAGGATAGATATTTGCGCGAGAGTCTTTCCTAGCTGGTCAATGAGGTTGAACTGACTCTTGGGTTTCCATTGCTGTGTGGTTGGGATAGATTTTGGCTATTTAGCAGGTGGCACAGGTTGTGATTATTTAGCAGATGGGCCTGGTATGGTGATTTTGGCTTGTCGAGCAGGAGGTGGACTAGCTATAGTGACCTTGCCACTGCGAGTTGTAGCATTACAGTGGGGCGCTCTTCTAACTGTAATGGTATTGATGTATTCATTTTCAGTTCAGACATTGTTTATAATAGGTCCACCAGAATAGTCGTACTTGACTCGGGTGAAGTTAGCTTGATTCTGTGGACTTGAAGCGGAAGCATTATGAGAACCATGGTCTTGTAGTGGATTCTTGTGGATAGTATGATCTGAATTGGAGGTGAATTGTGATCCACCTACTTCGATGGTGTGATTTTTGATAAGATCCTGTATTAGGTTTTTCAATTGTCGATAGTTAGAGGTTGTATGTCCTTTTAGTCGATGGTATTCAAAAAGTGCATTGTCATTCCACCATGCTGGTTTGAATTGTCCTAGGTCATATGGTTTTATTTCTGCCAGTGTGATGACCCCATGCTGGAGGCATTTCTTAAGGACTTCTTCAATGGGTTCACCCAAATGGGTGTATGTGCGACCTCTAGGAAATTGTCTCATTTGACGGTATTGTCCTTGATTTTTTTGACCACCTTGGTTGTTTGAAGAAATATTGGGAGGAGGTGTCAATGTCGTTGTTGGTCTATTTTGTTGTTGAACCCCTTTCAGAGCCAATATAGGACTTGCAGTCTTGGCGTCGACAACACCGTCATTTGGAACGTGCTTATTTTTAACCCAATATTTGTTTTTGTCAGCGGGTGGGTTGACGTTTGTGTTTTTGGAACCATATCTCAGTTCTCCCTTTGCGATAAGGGCTTTCTCAATCTGGACCCCTTTTTCCACTAATTCTATGAAGTTTGTGCAACAATGTATTTGCAATGTGAATTTTAGGGGCCCTAGAAGTGTTTGGACAAACATGTCAACTTTTTCCCTTTTAGGAATGTTAATGTGACATCGACTAGCAAGGCTTCTCCATTTTTGAAAGAATGGAATAAATGTCTCACCAGAATCTTCTTGCGTGAGATTGCACAAGCTAGTGATAGAGGTATCCATGTCGATGTTGTACGCATAATTTCCTATGAATTTTTTTTTAAGCTCATCCCATGTCTGGATATCCTTTTGAGGTGAAAACCATTCAAGGGCTTGACCCGATAGACTTTTAGAAAAAATTCGCATCAGATATTTTTTTCATAGGCGATGTCCATACAATTGGTTGCGAATTCGCAAACATGTTCAATGGGATTTGTCTTGCCTCTATATTTTGTGAAGTTGGGTGACACATATCTTGGCAGAAATGGAGGCATGTATAAGCTTGTTTCAAATGGGTATACATCTAGGTCATATGATATTTCTGATTTCCTGCCTGAAATGTACATTTTTTGGATAGTTTTCTCCATATCCCTCATTCTTGCTTTGAGTTCATCTATGGTAGGGTCGTTTATGTTTTCGTGCCTTGGATTTCTTGGTACACCATGTGTTCCTATTTTTTGTGCGTGAATATTGGTGTATTGTGGTGATATGGATTGTTGTGGTATATATGATGTGTGCGGATTGACATGTTGTTGGTATTGGAAGTTATGATTGGGTGCATGTTGATGAGTATGAATGTTGGATGAGTATCTTGGGATGTGTCCCCCAGCCATGTGTGTCATTATTTGGGGGATGTTATGACCATGAATGTTATGGTGTGTCAATGATGTCATGGGTTGTGTTACTTGTCTGCCTTGTGTGAATTGTTGATTTTGTACAAGGGGAACATTTGTGTTTGTACCTTGGGAGGCAATGACATTTGACTGTGTTGTCGTGTTAACATTTTGTTGTTGTCCTTGGATAAATATACATCTTTTCCCCCTCCTGAAGGATTTTGTGAAATACCACCAATCAGAGATGTCAAAGGTATATTCATAGTAGATGAAGCTATCGAGGGGGATTGTGGTGACTTGATGATGCCCCCGTGGTATTTACCGTCATGGTAAAAAGAGGATTGGAATAATTTTCCCATATTGTTGAGGAGCCAAGAGTGGTTCCATCTGATTGGGGTAGTGTCGTGGATGTTGTGGGCATTGTGGATGATTGTGATCCTCCAATAGATGTATTATTTATTGTGTTGGAGATGTTTGGGATGTTGGATGTAGAATGCACTGTTGTTGTGGTGTCAAAGAAAGTGTTGCTCGTAGTGTTTGGAGTTTGACCACTATGTGACATGTTATGTGCATTGTTATTATTAGGAGGTGTCAAGTTTAGCGTGTTAGTGTCAAATCCTTGTGGTAACTTAGCTCCTTCACTCAAGAGCATAGCTAAGAATCTATCTCTGTCCTGACGGACCATTGCTTTAGCAAGCTGACAGGCCTCTGGGTCTTGTGTCAATGCCTCTATGTTTTCCTGAAGTAGTTGGCCATTTTCATCCTTTTGCAAGAATTGTTCGAATGGACCATTTGATGAGGATTGTGTTGTTATTGGAGGTTCATTGTCTAAATTGGAAAATAGATCATAAAGGGTCCAGTTTGAGTCATGTGGAGGCTTGTTGACAATAAACGGGGGGTCTTGCCAAAAATTTTCCATTTGTCTCTTTTGTTTTTGAAGTCTAGTTTCTACCATAAATGAGATTGCTCAAATGGGAATGAGAACTAAATGCAAGTATGACACTACGTGAAGTCTAAGGTCAAAATGATGCCTAGAATGACTAATGTTTTTGGATTTTTGTAAATAGGATATGCAATGTGTAGTAATGTAAGACAAGGTTATCTAAGCACTTCTAAGCTCTAACTTTTTTTTTGATTTTGACTGCTAAAGGACTTTGTTAGAAATGACAAGTTGACAAGGTCTAAATGACTAGTGAGTTTTCCTAACTAGACTTTTGAGTTGGAAAAAATCTCACAAAAAGGACATTGACTAAAAGGAGGTTTGATAACTTAGTCCAAGAGGGCCTAATTTCAAAAAAAATGTCTTTACAAATGTGCTTAAGATTTTCCTAATCCTAAGTATGCAAATATGAACCTAGCGACAACCTAATGTTGAATGTATGCAACTAAGACGAATGAGGTATGAAACCTATGGTGACTAATGCAAGCTAATAGTGAAGAATTTGAGCAATATCAAGTTTGGTTTCTAATAGAATCTTCTTGATGATAGTGTTTGACAAATGGTTGACAATTTGAAGACCTCAGGTTTCGACTGTAAAGTTTAAACTCTTGACAGGAAAGTGCATCACAGTTAAGCAAATGTGGTTCAGTTTCTCAATTGCGGTTTTTGGACTATCAAATGTGACTTGATTTAGCATATGCAGCTTTTCAGTTGACAGATGTGTCACGACGCCTATAGTTGTGGTGTTATAAGTGTCAAATGCAGTTTAACAGAGCGGTTGTGTTGCAGAAAATCACTTGTGGTTTGACAGATGCGACTTAGTTTAATTTCAACATGATTTTCTTGTCGTTTTGATGGAAATTTTGATCTTTTTGGAGAATTTTTTGTTTTGAACTATGATAGAACCAGAATACACTTGACAAACACAATGTTTTAAAAATTAACCAAACACACATCAGATAAGCACGATCCTAGGTTAGGCCATGACAATATTCACTAGATTCCATGCGGGTTTCCCCAACCGCATATCTGTAGCATGTGAATTTAGAAGCTTGGCTGCACGGGCTCCCCCTTACAGTGCACTCTCTTCTCTATATGCACCAAAATCAAATGTTTTCTAATCTATGAAAAACAAGCACAAAGTTTGTTTATTCCTTCTTTGACATTTGAATCTGCAAACAATGAATTAGTAATCTCTTTAAGTAATGGTCTTCGACACACAAATGGGGATCACCACATGCTACAAGAAAAGATTAGTAACACAAAAAATCTAATCTAGCCAACATGCAAGAATAAAAAACACAGAAAAAAAAAAGACCAGAAAGCCAGAAACTAGAAAAAGCCTAAAATCCAAAAATCCAAAAATCAAAACTGAAAAAAAAATTACCAGTAAGATGCGGTGCGGCAGAGAAAATGCGTCGTTCGGGTCCTCGAATGTGGCGCAACAGATCAGATGCGTCGTTCCATTTGTTAGTTTTGTCAGAGTGATTGTGGCACTTCTGTCAGCAAAATAGTAGAAAACAACAAAAAACACTTGCATCGATCCATACCTGTACCTGCAAAATAGCAGAAAACAACAAAAAATCGTATGGAAAACCAAAAAAACGGAGTTGGGTTCACCAATGTAACTGAGGGTAATTTCTAAGGATTAGATTAATTAAATCAAAGTAAAATGATAAAAACCCAAAGTAGCTACAAAACGCAATGGAAATACATGAAGGAACGATTATACCTGATCGCCGAAGTCTCCATGATTCATTTTTGTAGCACCTTCTTACTTGCTGGATAATGTGGCCCTCAGATTTGTTGTGCGAGCAAAATCTAAAAATTGTCTAAGTCCTACAACAAGCTTTGAAGGATTTTCTATGTCTAAATGCCTATGTCTATTTCCAATGCCTATGTCTAAAAAAAATTCCAAAATTGATCAAATGACTATATCCAATACTAAAATTGCCTATGACAATAAAGTGTGAAAGTAAATGCCTATAATCACTATGCAAAATGTCAGCATGTGTGTGTGTAATCCAAAAGTGAGAAGAAGATGGAATTTTATAGAAAAGGCCATTTCGAATGGACGGACGAGATAAATTGATGACGAGAACCTAAAATGAGCGGTCCAGATTAAGTTTGAGAATCCCTAATTAGGGTTAGGGAAAAATCCTTAATCGAACAGTCAGGAAAAAATTGGATCGATGGTGGAGAATAAATGAGAAAATTAATTAAAGAAATAAAGATTTTCGAAAAATCATGAAGATAAGATTTCCTGATTTGTGAGATTCAAAAAATCAAGAAGATAAGATGTGGACTGAAGATCAGATTTGGAAAATCAAGAATCTGCCCGATTACTTGATTTTTGGAAGATTAATTACTAATTTGAATTAAGATAATTCAAATTATGGATTTTATGAGATAATAAATAATCTTTTTCAGAATATTTACCAAAATGGACTGACAGTTAAGATTGTGATGACATTTTAAATAATTGATTTATTTAAAATGAGAGGAATATTAAATTGATAATTAAATAATTAAATTAAATTATTTAACTTAGAAGATAAGATTAATTAATTAAATTAATTAATGAATTCATTTAATTAAGACGATTAGCGACATATTAAATAAATAAATAAAAATTATTTATTTAATAATCAGGAAGAAATATATGACAAAGGATAATTAAATAAATTAAGAAATTTATTTAATCAAGGGAAGACTTAGACAATTAATGACGTATTTAATAAAAAAAAAAAAATTATTTATTTAATAATCATGAAGAATACAAAGACATGAATTAATTAAATAATTATGAATTATTTAATCAATAGTCGAATGTGGACCAAGGACATAATTAAATGTCATAATTATGCTAGGACGAAAGTGGTAAAAATGAAGCTTGCGGGCCTAGGTCATTTTTAGGTGTCTACACTTACCATACTTTGCAAAATCTTTGCCTTCAAAAGTAGGTTATCATTGGACTTAGTCAAAATCATCTCTTTTAGTCATTGTCCTTTTGTGAGACCTTTCCAAGTCAATAGTCTAGTTAGGAAACCTCACTTTGTCATCTGGTCAATTAGTCACACCAAGAAGTCCTTTGATGATCCAAATTGAGACATAGACCAAGCATTGAGTAGTTGATTAAACATTTTCTAAAAGTCCATCAAAATTTCTTTGACATTTTCATTTTCATACCTTACAACATTCAAGTCATTTTAGACCTCATTTTGCATCTCTTATTACCAAAAAGAACCCAAAAATATAGTTGCATTTGCATCCCTTATTAAAAAAAATCCAAAAATATAGTGTCATATTATTCCCATTCATAGAATTAGTTGTCATTTTCATTTTCCTCATTTGAGAAAAATTCTTATATGGTTGAGACTAGGCTCAAAAGGAAAAGAAGAAAAATTGACTTTTTTGGACAAGACACCAACACCTATAGCTTCTATAATGACATGAATCAAAGCACAGACTTGGGGGAACCTTTTATCAATCCTTTCAGTGAAATGAACATGCCATCTTCATCACACAACCCTTTTGATCCATTCATATGTAGAGATGAAAATGGACATGTATTTGTAGAAGACTTAGAAGCTGCAACACAAAATCCTAAAGTGTCCTCCTTTGTGGAAGAATTGGTTTTGAAAGATTCAGACATATATCTAGCCATTCTTTTACACCAAGGGGACAAATTTCCATGTGGGTTTGACATTAAAACCTTAAGAGTAACTTCTCCTAATCATGATGGAAACAATAACATAAACAATACTACCAACACTAGTCAACCCAAAAACAATGCAAACAATACCATTGGTGCCACCACATAAAGTACCAAAAACACCATTAATGCTATCTCTAATAGCACATCCAATCAAAATAATTCCAACACAATCAATGCAACATCCATTGAAGAAGCATCAACCATGTCACAAGCCATGTCACAATCAATGACTCAAATGTTAACAACGACCTCACAATCAATTGGATCTACCTTTGGGTCCTCAACAATGGGGGGGAGTTCTTCAAACCTCTTATTTGGAGCTTAATCTAGTTCCATGGGAACAACATCATCAAATCCTTTAATTGGGTCTTCAAATAATTCCATGGGAACAAATTCATTCAACCCCTTTGGGAGAAATAAACAACAAATTTCCATTCTAGGACCCCAACCTAATGTTAACACTTCATCACAACTCAATCCCAACACTAACATACCCCAAAGGAAAAACACCAACATTCCCCATGGACATATATACCAATTTGGACAAGGAAACTAGATTAGACAACACATTACTTCATTTGGACACCAAAACACCCAAGGTCAACACATTCTACAAATATCGACTAATACTACTAGAGGGAACATTCCCACATATGCATCACATATTCATACCCATCAACACATACCTAATCAAAACACAAAATACCAACAACTATCAAACCAAAACATTTCATACATTTCACAACAACAATACACACCAAATCAAAGCACATCTTCATAACAAATGGAGACTCGTGGAATACCTATCATGAGCATGTGTGATGCTATACAACCCCATAATTGATGCACTCACAACCCAGATTGCAACCTTGAAAAAAAAAATGTAGAACATGAAAATGCAACAGAAAATACTGACACATTATATGACCTATGTCCATACCCATTCGACACGAGTCTACACATGCCACAATTCCCTCCTGGATATGTGGTGCCAAACTTCACTAAGTACAAAGGCAAGAAAAATCCCCTTGAACACATTTGAGAATTTGCAACCAATTGCATGCACATCACCTATGAACATACTTATTTGATGATACTCTTCCCAAGGAGTCTTGTAGGTCTCACACTTGAATGATTTTCCACCTTGACTAAGGGAATAAAGTCATGGGAGGAACTTGCAGATAGATTTGTGTGAAATTATGCCTATACCATTGACACAGACATCTCCATTACCAAATTATGCACACTTACTCAAGAAGAAACTGGTGAAACCTTTATCCCATTCTTCCAAAGATGGAGACATTTAGCAAGTCATTTCCATATTGGGATACCAAAAAATAAAAGGTTGACATGTTCGTCCAAAACCTCCTAGGCCCATTGAAATGTAATTTGCAAGTTCATTGTTACACTACTTTCGTAGACTTAGTCGAAAAAGGAGTCAAACTCAAAAAGGCCCTTCTTGCTAAAGGAGAACTCAAATATGGCAACAAGAACATGAACACAAACCCAACCATGGACAAAAATAAATATTGGGTCAAGAATAAACACATCACCAATGATGGAATTATTGACTCTAAGGTAGTAAACACAGTGGGTCTTGTACTCACTCTCAAAGGAGCTCAATGATAAAATGCACCATTAATCACACTGACACCAGCTACAAATTCCATCCAAAATAATCAAAATAATCAAAACAATCAAAACAATCAAATTCAAGGACAGCCACATAAAACCAAGAAATTTCCAAAGAGACATACATACATTACTTTGGGTGAACCAATCGAAGAATTCCTTAAGAAGCTCCTCCAAAATGGTGGCATCACATTACAAGACCCTAAGCCATATGACCCAGGAAAATTCAAGCCATCTTGGTGGGACAACAATGCATTATGTGATTACTACCATGTCAAATGGAATAATACCTCCTCTTGTTGACAATTTAGAAATATTGTACAGGAGCTCATTGAAAATCACACCATTGAGTTAGGTGGTCAGTAATTTGCTTCAAACACAAACCATACAATTCATAAAAACCCATTGCAGAACCACAGTTCAAATAATCCCTCAACATTAGGTCTAAAGACTAATAATAACCATGCCAATTACACCCACACCACCTTCAACTATTCTGGTGGACAAATTATTAATCACCTCTAAGTCATCAATGAATATGTCAATATAATTACCATCAAGAAGGCACTTGAATGTAATGTGACTACTCATGGTGGAAAATTCACTATAGTTGGTCCTCCTCCCCTAGATAGTCAAAGATCATGATACCTAGTCCATTCACCAAATAGTCACAACCTAAGGGATAGTTCAATCTCATTGACCAATTAGGAAAAACACATGTTCAAATCTATATACTTGAGTTGTTATGCATCTCTCCTGCACACAAGGCCATACTTGAAAAAAATTTACAGGAGTCTTTCATCCCTCATGACATTGATGTCAACCAATTTGAAGCCATGGTAGGATACCTAACCACTCCCCATCACATTACATTTTCAGACCAAGAATATTTGTCACCAAAATCCTCTCATAATGATGCATTGCATATTGAAGTCTTTATCCATAAACATAAGGTTAGACGAGTTTTAGTAGATGGTGGAGCAAGATTGAACATATGCTTCCTAAAATTGGTTAAAGCTCTAGGATTTTATGATTCTTGTGTAGATGCTACCAAGAGCATTGTTATAAAAGTGCATGATGATGAGGAATGCTCCTCTCGAGGTATTATCACACTTCCTATCTGAGTTAGGCTAGTCACTATAGATACAACATGTCAAGTCCTGGATCTTGAGCTACCATATAACATCTTGCTTGGTCAACTTTGGATCCATGCCCTAAATCTATTCCATCCACTTACCACCAATGCTTGAAGTTTCCCTTTGATGGCACCAAAATCACCATACATGGGGACGCCAATCCTTTCCAATATTGTACCAATCTAAGGGGTATTTCAGAGCATCAAGTGCCAATAAACCAAGAAGCTTTCATATCTTATTCTTCCAAATAGATTGATCCATCCACACTTCCTAATTTTTTTAGATGTTGTGGTTGTGTTGTTGATATGTGGTTATCATTAATGTCAACACTATTAGCATAAATTTATTTGAAGTTGTATATGTCAAGGATATTGAGAAAATTGTAATAAATGAGTTGCAGGTTGTTAGTGGTAAAGTGAAGTTTAGTATGGTGGTTATTTTTGTAGGTTGTTGATCAAAGGTTGTGGACTAAATGGTTTTTTTCTAAGTGTATCTAGTTTATCCATGTTGAGTTTCAAATATTTTCATGAAGATTTGATTGAGTTATGAAGATTTTCATTGTAATAATTTTTTGTTTCTTCAGTTGGTGTTCCTGATTAGAGATTATGCTATTTCAATTAGTTCAGTTGTTTTGGATGCTTCTCTTGTAATTCATGATTCTTTTGGATGTTTCTAGATCATGCTCTATCTTTTTTGCATGTACACATTGATCATTGTGCTCATGGTTGGCGATTTTCTCTTGTGTGTTCATGTTTTTCTTGTCCTTGGCTGACATAGTGTTTGTAGCGTGTTGTGGATCTTCGAGGATAAATTAATTAAAGTATTTTCATGTTGGAGATGTTTATTTTGGTCCTCACTAAGTTGTGGCTGATCTTGGTTGATTTGTATTGATAATCTTTAATGTTTTGGGATAACAATTTACATTGATTTTCTTATTTCTTTGTGGCCGACTTGTAGTGATGAAATTTCATGTTTTGGATATATAAGAGTGATTTTTTATTTGAATTTAAGTGTGGAAAGGGGTGTCAAATGTGTGTGTGCATGAATAATTTTATAAATCATTCAAAGGTAGAGCAGAGTGTGAAGAAGAGTGAAGAAGAGTGGAGAAGTGTTCATGTGTTCAATTAGAACTGTAATCAGGCATTAGCAGATGCTATTTTCTCAGTTCAAAACTTGGATGGCTATAATTTGAATCTCTTTGTAAGAAAGTGTTTGTAATTGACTAGTGAGCTCTAGGTAGTGTTCCTAAATGCATTTTCATTCCCTATATTTTATTTTTGTTATACTTTTAACAGAGTATAATCTTGTGGACTGACTTCCACTGTGGTTTTTCCCCTAATAGGGTTTCCACGTAAAAAATATTGGTGTTATGTGTGTTTTCTAATGTGTTGATGATTTATATTTTCATGGTTAATAATCAGATCTAAGAATAAGGTTAATAAGTTGGATAATTTTTGAATTTTTGTGACAACTGATTCACCCCCCCTCTCAGTTGTCTTCCCTTATATTACCAACAATTGGTATCAAAGTAGGTTCCTTGGAAAAAAATTAACACCTTAAGGTGATCTGGGATGGGAAGTTACAAGAAGGATAGTCTAAGATTTGATGGAACAAATTATTCTTTGTGGAAGACTCAAATAGAGTGCCATTGGAGATGCATTGGTGAACCCTACTAGAGCATTACAAGTAATAGGTACGTTATTCCACCAAATAGTACATATGCTTAGTATAATATCTAGGCTAAGGAAGCCTTGTTGAGTGGTTTGACTAATTCTGAGATGACAAATGTTATGGATATGAAGACGTCTCATGAGATCTAGAAAAATTTGGAAACCTTGTATGAAGATGATGCTAATGTGAAGATTGCTAAGTTGTAAAGTTTGAAATGGAAATATGAAAGATTGAGAATGGGTGATTATGAGAACATTAATACTTTCATGTAAAGAGTGAATGAACTTGTGTGTGGTATTAGATGTGCTGGTGGAAAGATAGATGAATCTAAGATTGTTTCTAAAGTGCTTAGATCCCTACTTGATTCTTACAAAGTAAAAGCTAGTGCCATTGAAGAGCTATGAACCGTAACAAATATAGCCAAAGATACATTGGTTGGTAAGTTGAATGCTTTTGAGTTGAGTGAATTTGGTGATACCCTTCCTAAGGTTGAATATGCATTTAAGGCTACTACCTCCAGAAGACATAGACACAGATATGATCTAGGTAAAATTTCATCTAGAAAGATATTCAAGTATGAGGATGAAATCAGAGAGATTGAAGAAGAAGAAAGAGAGATAGAAGAGATGGAAGCACTTATTTTCAAAAGAGTATCTAGAGGAAAAGGTAAGTATGAAGGAAAATTACCTCTTAAATGTTTTTCTTGTAATAAGATAGGTCATTTTACATCAAGGTGTCTAGAAAGAGCTGCTAAACCAAGACATAAAAAGCCTATATTTCAAAAGAAGTGTTACTATTCTAGTGATGAAGGCGTGAAAAATGATGAATCTGATAAGGGAAATAGAAGTGATGATGAATGGGTATTTATTGCTATCAAGGAAAATAATCTTGTATCTACCGAATCTACTAGTTGTATAAATGTGGAGAAAGCCCTGGCTGCTCGAGTTGAGAAGGATGAATGGGTGATTGACAGTGGATGTTCACATCATATGACAGAAGACAAAAGTAAGTTTGTAAGCTTGGAAACGTATGATGGTGGTGTTGTGAGATATGGTGATAATAAAGTTGGTGTGATCTATGGAAGACGTTGCATTTCTCTTGATGGTCAACATAATATTGATGATGTTCTATATGTGGAAGGATTGAAGCATAATATTTTGAGTGTTGGTCAAATGGTTGATAATGGATACAATCTTCATTTCAAGGATGGAAACTGCAAAATATTGAGTTCTGGAAATGAAATTGCATTAGGTACAAAAAAAGAGGGTAATATCTTTCACTTGAGTGCTGGTAGTAAAAGTTGTTTGATTGCTCAAGTTGATGAAAGTTGGTTATGGCATAGGAGGTTGTGTCATGTTAAATTTTATAATATTTTCAAGATAAGTTCCACTAAGGTTGTGAGAAATCTACCTAAGTTGGTGAAACCTACTAATGCAATATGAAAAGAATGTCAATTGGGAAAGAAAACTAGGATTTCATTTCGGAGTAAGAAGCATTGTTCAAATGAATTGTTAGAGCTTATGCATACTGATTTGTGTGGTCCCTCTAACTTCAAAAGTTTAAAAGGTTATAGGTATTTCATGTTACTCATCATTGATTATTCTAGAATGGTATGGGTTACTTTCTTAAGGGAGAAATCTAAAGCACTGGAAAAGTTCAAGATCTTTAAAGATATGGTTGAGACAGAGACAAGTTTGAAGATTAAATGTCTGAGATCATATAGAGATGGTGAATTCACTTCTCGTGAATTTAATTATTTTTGTGAAGAACATGGAATAAAGAGAGAATTATGTGTAGCGTGGACCCCTCAACAAAATGGAGTTGTGGAAAGGAAGAATAGAACAATTGAAGATTCTGCTAGAACTATGATGCTGGAAGGAAATGCCCCTCATATCTATTAGAGAGAAGTTGTGAGTACTATTGTGTACACACTCAACCAGGTACAAATCAAAGGTGATACTAGTAAGACCCCTTTTGAGCTATGGACTACTCAAAATCCTACTATTAAATCTTCAAGATATTTGGAAGTAGATGTTATATTAAGAAAGATGAAGACATAGGAAAGTTTGATGCTAGGAATGATGAAGGTATCTTTTTGAGTTATGCTACTAAAAGTAAGTCCTACCAGTGTTACAATAAAATATTGAAGAAAATGGTTGAAAGTGCAAATGTTAAGGTTGATGAAGACTTTGATGATCAAGATGATAGTACAAACAAAGGAAAGAAATTTTAGACTACAAATCAAGTGGAAATCAATCTGGTAAATCAAGAAAATGAGGAAGAAGGAGAAACTAGTGAAAGAGCAGAAGAGAGAATAGAAGAACGCAAAGTTGAAGAACATCCTAAGAAGACTTTGAGGTATGTAAGATTGAATCATTCAGAAGATTAGATTATAGGTGATAAAAACAAAGGTGTCCATATTAGGAGAAAGATTGTAGAAGTGTATTGCTTGATATAAAAGACTAAGCCTACTAGTGTGAATGAAGCTTGTAAAGATGAGTGTTGGGTTGAAGAAATTAAAGAAGAGTTAAAATAGATTGAGAAGAATGATACACGGATTCTTGTTCCCAGACCTAAGGATAAGAATGTGATTGGAACCAAATGGGTCTTTAGAAACAAACTAAATGAGCAAGGTGAAGTGGTTAGAAACAAAGCAAGATTGGTATGTAAAGGATATTCACAGATGGAAGGAATTGATTTTGAAGAGACCTTTTCCCTTGTTGCTACAATTGAAGCTATAAGATTATTTCTTTCCTATGCTCCTCACAAGAACTAAAAAATTTATCAGATGGATGTAAAATAAGCTTTTCTAAATGGTGAATTGGAAGAAGTGTATGTTGAGCAACCTGATGGATTCCAATTGACTAATAAAGAAGATATGGTGTGTTGGTTGAAGAAAATATTGTATGGACTCAAGAAAGCCTCTAGAGCATGGTATGCAAGATTCGATAAGTATTTGTTGAAGCTTGGATTTAACAAAGCTACTATTGATAGTAATTTGTATTTCAAGATTGATCATAATAAATATTTGATTGTTGAATTCTTTGTTGATGATATCATTTTTGGAGGAGATGATGGTTTGTGCATGAAGTTTTCTAATGAGATGTAGAATGAATTTGAGATGTATATGATTGGTGAGATGAAATTATTTTTTGGGATTGCAAATTAATCAATTAGATAAAGGTATTTTTATATCTTAGTCCAAGTATGTGAAAGAGTTGCTGAAGAAGTTTGGTATGGAATATTCAAATCCATTTGGTACACCCATGGTGACCGGATACAAGTTGAAAATAGAAGATGATTCTCCAAAACAAAATAAAACAAGACACAAATCAATGATTGGTGGATTGTTGTACTTAACTCAAACTAGGCCTGATATCATGAATGTTGCAAGATTTCAAGCTAATCTGAAGGAATTTCATATGACTATTGTGAAGAGAATTTTTAGATACTTGAAGGGAATTGTTGATCTTGGCCTATGGTATTCTAAAGATGGTGATCTTACCTTGAGTTCCTTTACTGATGCTGACTGGGAAGGAGATGTGAACAATAGAGAAAGTACTAGTGGTGGATCACTTTTCTTGGGTAAGAAGCTAATTTCATGGTTAAGCAAGAAGCAGAATGCCATTTCCTTGTCTACTGTAGAGGTCAAATACATTGTTGCTGCTAACAATTGTACTCAAGTCCTATGGATGAAACAAATGTTGAAGGATATCAAGTTGTATATGATGAGCCTATTGATATATTCTGTGATAACTCAAGTGATATTAACATTTCCAAGAATCCAGTGTTGCATTAAAAAACAAAGCATATATCTATCAAGTTTCACTTTTTGAGGGAGAAGGTAAGTGAAAAGGAAGTCAGACTGGAGTATGTGCCTACTAAGGAGTAGATTGCAAACATCTTTACCAAGCCATTTCCTAAGGATACTTTTGAGTATATCAAAGGGAAGTTAGGGGTGATTACCCCTCCTAATCAAAACTAAGGATGCATTGCATTGCATCAGTCCATGCATTTCAAAATCATATCTTGCTTTAGATTGATGCATGGTGGCTACTATTTAGGGGGAGTACTTAGATGTTCAGATGATTTAGATATGTGGTTCATAGCTTAGAGATATTTGTCATTGATTTCAAAGGGGGAGAAGAGCCTTGTGGGGAGAATGTTTATGTGAAAGTGTTGAGGAGATGATGAGTCAGAACATAAGTAGGAGTTAGTTGGGATGATGTTGTTTTTCACATCATGTGTTGCAATCAATGCCAATGGGGGAGTGGTGTAGGAGCACCTGAGAAACATTGGGTTTTCTTGAAGTCTAGAATGAAGTTCTATCTTGTTTAAGTTATCTTAAGGTCATGTTGACCATTTAGTTATCTTTTAGTGGATTTTGTGTAAATCTTGGTCTATTGTGTTGAGTGCAATAAGAGGTGAAAGGATAGTTGTGTGTAGTTTCACATTTTTTCCTTGGGTTGGCAACATTTGGAAAAGTTGGAAAACATAGCAGGTTTTCCAACTCTTGTTATTTGTTCTTTAGAAGGCTGACCTAGGGTTTCTAACTACCTTGGAAGCCTTTAAAAGGTGAACCTCGAGTTGGAAGTGAGGGTGGAAAAAGCATTTTTTTAGCTGGATTTTACTGTTGATATGAGAAACCATTGAAGTTCTGGCATTTTTCTATTTTTTTGTTCTTTTACTGAGTTAATGATGAGTTTCTAGTATTGAACAAAGGATAGCATGTGTGGTAATCATTGTACTAGCTTTGTGTAGTTTCTAGAGGTGTTGTTTCATCATTTCCAGGCTTTATTATTTGTTAGTTTTGTTCCTTTCATTGTTGATCAGACTGGTTAGCTGTTGATCATGGAGTCTTAGACCTCTCCTTTCCACTGCACCTGGTGTGTAGACTATGGGGAAATGAGGCTAAGCTCCATTCCTATACATATTTTAGGTTTAGAATTCAGTAGGTGTCAAGGAAGCATAGTGAAGATCTTTCCCTAGGTGAGCTGACAATGCCCGACTAGGAAAGAACAGTGGAAACCAAGCCCTAACGTTGCAGGGGTGTCAATCCCTTAGCAACCCAAGGTGTGTGGTGGATGAAAGATTCCTTACAAAGGTTTGGCAAGGAGGTAGAGTCTTCATCAATCCATCTGGTGGGCAAAAGAAGAAAACAGATCACTACTTGGTCAAGGAAAGGCCTAAAAAGCCCTAATTCCCACAAAAATAGGGTTGAGCATGTGTACGGCCTGTGATGGCCCAAAACCCCAAAATTCCTTGAGAGGTTGGAAATTGAACCAGGGTCTCAAAAATAAGTTTGTGATGAATCTTAGCAGGCTTGGAGTTGTAGCCTAATTTCTCGGGCTAAGAGGCCTAATTGCTGCTCAAGGGCTACTAGCCCTTCTTAAGCCCTAGCCTAAGGTTTGAGGGAAGCGATGGAGACTTGAAGGCTTGTGATTGATCAAGAACCATGGAGGGATGGTTTTGAAGCCATAGAAGACACCACATGCCCCTGCAACAAGTTAGTGAGGTTTGGAGAGCTAGTTAGCCTTTAGGAAGATTAAGGGTTAAGGAGAGAATGGAGGAGTAAGCACCAAGATTGGCTTGGTTAGGAAAATGCAGATGATAGTAGGGTTGGCCAGGAGAACCAGGGGTGCCTAACAAGAATTAGGGCCTATAGGATGAGTGGTGGAAGAGTGACATGAGAGGGGTTTTCCAAGGTGGAACCCAGAGCATGGAACAGTGAGTGTTCCATCCAACCCTAGCTCTATTAGATTAGTATTAGAGAAAGTTAAAGATTTGGGAAGCATCTTATATGTCAGATGTTGAGTTTAGTGATTCTCCCATCATGGTGACAAATGCACAATTATCCAAGATGGTTGAAGATCAAGAGGAAGACAATAAGTTGTTAAAAGAAAGAATAGAGCAACTTGAGAAAGCATTGAACAATGTGAAGTTGGAAGGAAAAACACCAAAGGAAGAAGAGGTTGCAGAGGAAGACAAGATCCTTGAACCTGACCCTATTTTGGAGGAAGAACCTTTCTTGAAAGCATTAAAGGCGTTGAGTGGAAAAGGACTAGAGGGCATACCACTGTTTAGTGGAAAAATAGAACCTAATTTGGTCATGGATTGGATAGAGGGCATGGAAAACCATTTTGAATGTGATGATATCACTGAGGCACAAAAGGTAAAGGTTTCCAAACCAAGACTAAGAGGATCTACCTTGACTTGGTGGAAATTCATTCAGATAGAGAGGGAAAAAGAAGGTAAGTAGCCTATCTCTACTTGGAAGGGAATGGTTGACAAAGTAAGAGAAGCCTATATGCCTGATGACTATGAGATTCAGTTACACAAGAAGAGGCAAAGCTTAAGGTAGAAGGACCAAGATGTGAACACTTATACTGAAGAGTTTCAAAAACTTTGTATGAGGTCCAATGTTATAGAGGATGAAAGTCTCAAGGTGGCTAGGTACCTTAATGGTTTGAAGTGGAATATCCAAGAAGAGATGGCTCTTCTAAGTCCCAAGATAGTACACCAATGCTATCAGTTGGCCATAAATATTGAGGAAAGAAGCAAGAGGAAGCAAGATTAGGATTCTAAGGGCAGAGGCAAAGGCAGAGATCAAAGAGATCAAAGAGGACAGCGAGGTGGCTACCAAGGTAGAGGCAATGACCAAAGAAACCAAGGAGAGTCTAAACTCATAGAGCATGGAAGTGAAACATCTTCAAGAGGAGGATACAATAGGGGTAGAGGACCTCAAGGAGGTTCAAATAGAGGAAGAGGAGCTAGCAGGAGCAATTCTTATTTTGCAAACATGAAGTGTTATCATTGTAATCAAATAGGTCATCCTGCTTATAGATGCCCGGAGAAAGATTCTTCATCAAGCAATGAAAAGAGAGTGGCTTATGCACAAGAGGACACCATAAGTCCTAAGGCATCTAAGGTCAGTCATATAGAATCTGAGGTAGGAGAGAATCTGATGTTCAACAGAGTTTTGATCAGACAACTAGTTAAGGAAGAACCAAAATAGGGAAGAGCTCTATTTAGAGTAAGGTGCAAGATACTTGGAAAAGTGTGCAAGGTCATGGTAGATTCAGGTTCAATAGATAATATCATCTCAAAGGAGGTAGTAATGAAACTAGAATTGGAGAAAGTGCCTCATACTAACCCTTACAAAGTCACATGGCTAAACAAAGGGCAGAGTGTTTTAGTAAATGAGCAAGTAATAGTGGAGTTCTCCATTGGAGGATATAAAGACAAGTTAATTTGTGATGTTTTACCCATGGATGCATGCCATCTACTACTGGGAAAACCATGGCAGTATGACAGAAGTGTTATGTATGATGGGAAAGAGAACACCATATCATTCAAGAAGGATGGGAAGAATTTTAAGTTACAGTCACTGTCAGAGGAAGAAGGACAGTCAAAGACACCAAACATTATGTTGAGTAGTGGTAAAGAGTTCCTTAAGAACCTACATCAAGGGGATGAAGGATATGTAGTTATGATACAACCTAAAGAGGAAGCTAAGGCTGAAAAGACAGTCCTACCGGAAGCAGTCCAAAAGTTGCTTGATAGGTACAAGAGTATAGTCAGTGATGGTACACCTGCAACTCTACCACCAAAGAGAGCTATAAGTCATCAAATTGAATTCATACTTGGAGCCTCATTACCTAACAAGGCAGCATAAAAACTCACACTAGATCAGAATTTGGAGGTAGCTAGGCAAGTGCAAGAATTATTAGATCAAGGATTGATTCAAAAGAGCATTAGCCCATGTGCAGTGCCAGTGGTTTTGGCAACAAAGAAAGGAGGTAAGTGGAGATTATGTACTGATTCTAGAGAAATAAATAGAATCACAATGAGATATAGATTCCCTATCCCTAGGATTGAAGACTTAATGGATTGTCTTGGAGGAGCACAGTACTTCACCGAGTTGGATCTCAAGAGTGGATACCATCAGATCAGAATTAAGGATGGTGATGAGTGGAAGACAACTTTTAAGACAAATGATGGGTTATATGAGTGGAGAGTGATGCCATTTGGTCTCTCTAATGCCCCTAGCACATTCATGAGACTCATGAATGAAGTGCTCAAGGACTTTACATGGATATTTGTGGTAGTGTATCTTGATGACATCCTCATATACAGCAAGATAGCAGAAGAGCATTTGAAACATGTGGATCAAGTACTTCGAAGGTTGCAAGAGGAGAAGTTGGTAATCAATCTAGAGAAGTGTTAGTTCTTTAAGTAATATCTTGTCTATTTGGGTTTTGTAGTGTCCAAGGGATCATTGAAGATGGATCCAAGCAAGGTGGAAGCCATCCTAAACTACCCTACACCAACCACAGGGACAGAGGTAAGAAGTTTTCATGGATTAGCTCAATTCTATAGAAAATTCATAAGAAAATTTAGTGGTATATGTGCACCAGTCTTAGATACAATCAAGGGTGGTATAAAAACTAAGTTTGTATGGACTCAAGAAGCTGAGAAAGGGTTTGAGAGACTGAAACAAGAAGTGGCAACTCAACCAATTCTCTTATTACCTAGCTTTGACAAGTTGTTCACTGTTGAATGTGATGCTAGTGGAGTGGCAGTAGGAGGTGTGCTCAGTCAAGAGGGCAAGCCTATAGCCTTCTTTAGTGAGAAGCTCAATGAAGTAAAGAAGAAATATTCAACCTATGACGTGGAACTTTATGCTTTGGTTCAGTCACTTATGAAATGGAGGCATTATCTTCTACCCAAGGAGTTTGTAGTCTTTACTGACAATCAAGCACTTGATTTTATCAACACCCAAGAGAAGTTGAGCAATAGGCATTTGAAATGGATGGAATACATCCAAGCTTTTACCTTCACCATCAAGCACAAGAAGGGACAACTAAACAAAGTAGCCGATGCGCTAAGTAGGAGATTGTTGATAGTCCAAGAGATACAGATCAAGAGCATTGGAATAAAGAGTTTCAAGGATCTATATGGAGAGGATGAAGACTTTTCAAAGGTCTATAAGGTATGTTCTAACTTTGAGAACCATTTCCATAGCCAATACTTAGAGTATACTTTGCAAAGTGGGTTATTGTTCAAGGGAAATCAGTTATGTGTTCCAAGAGGCTCAATGAGGGAAAATATGATTCAGGAAAAGCATAATGGCAGTTTTAGTGGACATTTTGGTATCAATAAGACTTTAGAACTAGTGCAAAGATTTTATTACTGGCCTAAGTTGGCAAGAGATGTTAGAAGGTATGTGGAACAATGTGTTGTGTGTATGAAAGCTAAGGGAGGAGCTAGCAATACTGTTTTATATCAACCCCTACCCATTCCAAATAGACCATGGGAGTGTGTGAGCATGGATTTTGTGCTAGGCCTTCCTAAGACCAAAACTAGGTTTGAATGTGTTTATGTAGTAGTGGACATATTTAGCAAGATGATTCATTTCATTCCTTGTAGAACTACTCATGATGCTAGTTGCATAGCTCATCTCTTTTTCAAAGAAGTTGTAAGGATCCATGGACTACCTTTAAGCATAGTTTCTGACAGGGATGTGAAGTTCATGAGTCACTTTTGGAAGACTCTATGGAGTAGATTGGGTACAAATCTATCATTTGGATCAGCTTACCATCCTTAGACTAATGGTCAAACAGAGGTGGTTAACAGGGTGCTGGGTAATTTTCTAAGGTTCTTAACTAAATAATATGGATAGACATGGGATACGGTTATCTCCCAAGCTGAGTATGCTTATAATGATAGTGTCAACAGGACAACAAGGAAGAGTCCATTTGAGGTTGTGTATGGGATGCACCCAAGAGGAATTTGTGAGCTCAGAGATCTTGGAGCCATGGAACATTAAAGTGGACATGTAGAAGACTTTAGTCAAACCATGAAGGAGATTTAGGAGCAGGTCAAGAGGACAGTCACTGAGGCTACACAAAAAGTGAAGGAGAAGGCAGATATGACAAGGAACGATGTGCAATTTCAAGTAGGGGACTATGTTATGGTCCACCTTAACAAATCAAGGTTGCAAAAGGGAATGTCAACCAAGTTGTAGATGACAAGAGTGGGTCCATGCAAGATATTGGCCAAATATGGGCAGAATGCATACAAGGTTGAGTTACCTACCGATCTAGGAATCTCCCCAGTATTCAATGTTGTTGATTTGATCAAGTATAAGGGGACATTCAAGGATCTAGATCAGGACAGTAAGGAGATCTTCAAGGACATCAACAACATATCCTTACCTACTCAAGGCAATCCTCAAGCAAAGAAGATCTTGGAGTCAAGGGTGAAGAAGGCCACAAGAAAAAAGGTGTACATGGAACACCTCATTAAGTGGAAGAACAAGCATGAATCTGAGGCTACTTGAGTGGATGAAGCTGAGTTCAAGAAGCAAGGTATTGATAAATCTCTACTCTCTCCTCACATTGATTAGTGTTTGTGCAGGGAGGGGGAGAATGGTGCAGGAGCACCTGAGAAACATTGGGTTTTCTTGAAGTCTAGAATGAAGTTCTATCTTGTTTAAGTTATCTTAAGGTCATGTTGACCATTTAGTTAGATTTTAGAGGATTTTGTGTAAATATTGGTTTGTTGTGTTGAGTGCAATAAGAGGTGAAAGGACAGTTGTGTGTAGTTTCACATTTTTGGCTTGGGTTGGCAACATTTGGAAAAGTTGGAAAACACAGCGGGTTTTCCAAATCTTGTTATTTGTTCTTTAGAAGGTTGACCTAGGGTTACTAACTACCTTGGAAGCCTTTAAAAGGTGAACCTTGAGTTGGAAGTGAGGTTGGAAAAAGCATTTTGTTAGCTGGAGTTTACTGTTGATATGAGAAACCATTGAAGTTCTGGCATTTTTATATTTTTTTGTTCTTTTACTAAGTTAATGAGTTTCTGGTATTGAACAGAGGATAGCACGTGTGGTAATCATTTTACTATCTTTTTTTAGTTTCTAGAGGTGTTGTTTCATCGTTTCCAATCTTTATTATTTGTTAGTTTTGTTCCTTTCATTACTGATCAGACCGGTTAGTTGTTGATCATGGAGTCTTAGACCTCTCCTTTCCACTGCACCTGGTGTGTAGACTGTAGGGAAATTAGGCTAAGCTCCATGCCTATACATATTTTAGGTTTAGAAGTTAGTAGGTATCAAGGAAGCACGGTGAAGATCTTTCCCTAAGCGAGTTGATAGTGCCCGGCTAGGAAAGAACATTGGAAACCAAGCCCTAACGTTGCAGGGGTGTCAATCCCTTAGCAACCCAAGGTGTGTGGTGGATGCAGGAGTCCTTGCAAACATTTGGCAGGGAGGCAGAGTCTTCATCAATCCATCTGGTGGGAAAAAGAAGAAAATAGATCACTTCCCGGTCAAGGAAAGGCCTAAAAAGCCCTAATTCCCACAAAAATAGGGTTGAGCCTATGTACGGCCTATGAAGGCCCAAAACCCCAAAATTCCTTGAGAGGTTGGAAATTGAACTAGGGTCTCAAAAAGAAGCTTCTGATGAATCTTAGCAGGTTTGGAGTTGTAGCCTAATTTCTCGGGCTAAGAGGCCTAATTGGGGCTCAATGGCTACTAGCCCTTCTTAAACCCTAGCCTAGGGTTTGAGGGAAGCGATGGAGACTTGAAGGTTTTTGATTGATCAAGAACCATGGAGGGATGGTTTTGAAGCCATAGAAGACACCACATGCCCCTGCAACAAGTTAGTGAGGTTTGGAGAGCTAGTTAGCCTTTAGGAAGATTAAGGGTTAAGGAGAGAATGGAGGAGTAAGCACCAATATTGGCTTGGTTAGGAAAATGCAGATGATAGTAGGGTTGGCCAGGAGAACCAGGGGTTCTTAACAAGCATTAGGGCCTATAGGTTGAGTGGTGGAAGAGTGACGCCAGAGGGGTTTGCCAAGGTGGAACCCAGAGCATGGAACAATGAGTGTTCCATCCAACCCTAGCTCTATCATGGATATTTTGGATGTTGTTGTGTTGTTGATATGTGGTTTTCATTGATGTCAACACTATTAACATTAATGTATTTGAAGCTGTATATGTCAAGGATATTGAGAAAATTGTAATAAATGAGTTGTAGGTTGTCAATGGTGAAGTGAAGTTCAGTATGGTGGTTATTTCTATACATTGTTGATCAGAGGTTGTGGACTAAAGGGTTTGTTGTTCATTGTATCTCATTTATCAATGACAATTTTTAGAGATTTGTATGAAGATTTGATCGAGTTATGAAGATTTTCATTTTGACAGTTTTTCTATTTCTTTAGTTGGTGTTCCTGATTAGAGATGATGTTATTTCAGCTAGTTCAGTTGTTGTGAATGCTTCTCTTGTGACTCATGATTCTTGTGGATGTTTCTAGATCATGCTCTATCTTTGTTGCATGTCTGAATTGATTTTTGTGCTCGTGGTTGGAAATTATCTCTTGCATGTTCATGGTTTTCTTGTTCTTGGCCAACATTGTGTTTGTAGCATGTTATGGATCTTCAAGGAGAAATTAATTGAAGTATTTTGTGTTGGAGATTTTTATTTAGGTCCTCACTAAGTTGTGTCTGACCTTGGTTGATGCACATTATTAATCTTTAATGTTTTTTGCTGACATTTTATATTCATTTTCTTATTTCTTTGTGGCTGACTTGTAGTGATGAAATTTCATGTTGCAAATATATAAGAGCGATTTTTTATTTGAATTTAAGTGTGGAAAAGGATTCCAAATGTGTGTGTGCATGAATACTATTCTAAATCATTTGAAGGAAGAGTAGAGTGTGAAGAAGAGTGAAGAAGATTGGAAAAGTGTTCATGTGCTTAATTGGATATGTAATTAGGCATTACTAGATGCTATTTTCTCAGTTCAAAATCTGGATGGCTATAATTTCAATCTCTTTCTAAGACAATGTGTCTTCCTTTGTAATTGAGTAGTGAGCTCTAGGAAGTGCACTTGAATGGATGTGTATTCCTCGTATTTCATTTTCATTATACTTTTAATAGGGTATAATCTTGTGGACTAACCTCCACTGTGGTTTTTCCCCTAATAGGGTTTCCATGTAAAAAATCTTTGTGTTATGTGTGTTTTTGATATTGAGTAGTGAGCTCTAGGAAGTGCACTTGAATGGATGTGCATTCCCCGTATTTCATTTTCATTATACTTTTAATAGGGTATAATCTTGTGGACCGACCTCCACTGTGGTTTTCCCCCTAATAGGGTTTCCATGTAAAAAATGTTGGTGTTATGTGTGTTTTTGATGTGTTGATGATTTATGTTTTCATGGTTAATAATCAAATTTGAGAATAAGGCTAATAAGTTGGATAAATTTTTAATTTTTGTGACAAATAATTCACCCCCCCTCTCAGTTGTCTGCCCTTGTATTATCAATAAAATCATCCACATCCACCTCCTTTCCTTCTGTCACACCATAACCTTCAACCTCAAAGTCTGATCCTAATATCAAGATCAAGGACCAAGGTTGTGGAGAGTACAAATTGAGCATGGCCTAATGCATCACTAAAATACCCAAGTCTCCAAAGGCTTATGGTTGACCTTGTTTCAAGATGGAGCCTAAAGATATTTTCAAAGTTCTTGTATCACGGATTTTTATAAAATGGGGTGAGATGAGCAAAGAAGACATTGAAGATTTATAAACATGGATTAATAAGGACCCAGAAGACCCATCCCCATTACCAGTCCAGATATATGGAAAATTTTATGATATAGTAAAGGAACAAGGCTATGATGGAGCTAGTGGCCTTAGTAAAAACAAAACTAGAATGAGAGAAACTATAAAGCCTTCCTAGAGACCAAAGCTTCTTGGGTTAGGTTTTGGGTTGCCCAAAATTGATGATCAACGTACCAATGTACTTTTAGGTGAGAGTGTGAATACTTCTTAAAGTGTTGAGACTATTAAAGATTCCCTTACCGAAACTGACTCACATGAATGGGAATTTGGTTCACAGAGATACCTAAGTGACTATTACATTGATGAAATGTTTCTGGAACTTGGTGAAATTTCCTTTGATGAATGATTTAGATAGATGTTCAAGGTTGACCTTCCAAAGGAAACTCCCAAAGTCCCATTGAAGAGAGAAGAAGGGGTCAAACTCTTTTCGCCTCACGATAATGATAAACCTACACTACCATCTGACCATCATTTTGACACACTTATCCAACCATCTAACCTTAATGATCATCATTTGAATTTATCTGAATCACCACATAACACTATCGACCATGATTCCAATCTATTTCCCCCCTATTTTTCCAATGATTTTTACTTGTTTGAATCAAGTGAAGAATAATACTGGATAGAATCCAAATGGAAGTTGGAAGATGATAGTGTAATCTTTACCTTTTCTAAATATTTTTGCATGCTTTCCTCATCCTCCCCACCATTTTCCAATACTAATGATGGTATCTCCCTTTTCTACCCATAGCTAATAGATTGGGACCTACAAGGCCCGCTAGTTATGGACATATTTTAGAATGACAAAGCCATTGTAGAATTCATGGGACTCCACAAGGGCGTACTAATTGGGGACCACAAGGCTAGATTTTCCATAGACCTAGATTGTGCAACATGCTTTGGAGAGACTGTGCAATCCTCTAGTCACAAAATTAAAACTAAAAATAAAACAAAAAAAGGCATGTCTTTAGGTAAAAAACAAAAGGCACATTCTGACGATACAAAAGTAAAAATAAAGGATGTATCTAAGGGTCAAAAACTCTTTGAGGAACTTAAGGATGGAGGATTGGAATTTATTTCTATCACACAACAAAAATTGGCAATGCTCATTGAGGACACCATGGAAGTTAATATAGCCATACTAGAAGATCCCAAAGTTGTCCTCTTTGCAACATCTTTGAGAGAGGAAGAAAAACTTGAATTTCAAAATATTCTTTGTAGAATGTAAGATTAAATTTGCATGGTCCTATGTTGATATGCTTGGGTTGGATCCATAATTAGTCTTGCACCATTTTCCCTTACTTCTAGACACCAATCCAATGAAATAGAAGCTGTGAAAGATGCATCCACAGATCACCTTGTTAGTCAAAGTAGATCTCAAAAAATTGTTAGATGTAGGATTCATATGGTCAATAGATTATGTTGAATGGATTTCAAATATTGTACCTATCATGAAGCCAAATGGACAAATACACATCTACAGAGAATTTCATGACTTGAACAAGGCATGTCCAAAGGATGACTTTCCATTACCCAACATAGACATCATAGTTGACCTTACAACAAGATACACGATGTTGTGCCTCATGGATGGTTTCTCGAGTTATAATCATATTCAGATTGCCCTTGAAGATCAACATAGAATGGAATTCACATATCCTTGGGGTATATACTATTGGAACAACATGCCTTTTGGTTTCAATAATGCAAATGCCACATATCAGAGAGCCATGACAACAATATTCCATTATATGATGCACAAGCTAATGGAAGATTTTGTGGATGACGTTTTGGAAAAGTCTTTAACATGCAAGGATCACCTCAATGTGCTATAATTTTTTTTCAAAAGACTAGAAGATTACAAGGTTTGCTTAAATCGTAAGAAGTGTGTCTTTGGTGTGACATGAAGAAAACTTTTGGGATATATAGTTTCTCGCAGAGGCATTGAAGTTGATCCTGCCAAAGTAAAAGCAATATTGGACATGCCTCCCCAAAAGGAATAAGTGAGCTAAGGACATTGAAAGGAAGATTACAGTCTATCTAACGCTTCATTACACAATTAGTAGAAAAGTTCCAACCATTTCAATATCTCCTACACAAAGGAAACCACTTTGTGTGGACTGATAAATGTCAAGAGGTCTTCCAACAAATAAAGGACTATTTATTGTCACCACCTATCTTAATGCCACTTATTAAAGGAAAGCCTTTAATTCTATATATTTCTACCACAAATTCAATGTTGGGGGAATTGCTCGCACAAAATGATTATGATGAGAAGGAAAGGGAAATATACTACATCAGTCGCACATTGGATGGATATGAGTTGAACTACACATTT
Organism: Sequoia sempervirens; assembly: GCA_007258455.2. Taxonomy (NCBI): domain Eukaryota; kingdom Viridiplantae; phylum Streptophyta; class Pinopsida; order Cupressales; family Cupressaceae; genus Sequoia; species Sequoia sempervirens. The sequence continues at coordinate 258,673,547 of VDFB02000015.1, forward strand.
ATCGAATATGTTTGTCTAGTAGTTGTCTTTGTCACCTAGAAGTTAAGACATTACATGCTAAATCACAAGACACGTCTAGTGGAAAAGATTGATCCCTTGAAGTATCTCCTAAGTCGCCCAACATTGATAGGTCACTTGGAAAAATGGGTTATGATATTGAGTGAGTATAACATATAGTATGTAGAATGAAAGGCCATAAAAGGACAAGTAATAGCAGATCAACTTGTAGATGCACTTGTATAAGGAGACTCCATTCGCAAGTCATCCAACATTGCTTTTCCATGTACAAACAATGTTGCAATAAATGAGGCACTTGTCACAAGACTCTGAATGGCTATAAAATGGAAAATCAAAACAATCCTAGTATTTAGAGATTCTCAGTTGGTCATCAACCAAGTTAGCAATGAATATGACACCAAGGATGAAAAATTAATGCCCTAAAAATGAATGCTGGATAGTTTCCCATCATATTTCGGCATGCTTGCTTTTGAACAGGTACCTAGGGCACAAAACAAGGCATCAAACATAATGGCTACAATTGGATCTCTCCTAGACATTCCAAGCAATGTGCCACAATTTGACATCTTGGTGGAACAACTCTTGGTTCCTTCATATGATATTCTAGAGTAAAAAATGGTTTAAGAGCTTGTTGGTCCCAACTCTCCATGGTATTTGTGAATGTAAAATTATTTGAGCTCCCTTCGGGTGTTTTTTTTTTGCTAAGTACCAGCCCATGCCTCATATAGTAAACATGTTTCCCTTAGCCTTTCATTAGCCTTCTTTTTCTATACTTTGTCAATGACTTCCATGTGTCTTCCTAGCACTCCTAGCGATTCTTTCCTTCGCTTTGCTACTAGCTCCCACCATGCTGCCACATGTCTACAATGTGGGCTATTTATTGTTTCTTCCCTTCACTTTCTCATCAACTCTACCTGCATGCCACATAGCTCCCATTCACATAAATTTTTGGCAAACCCTACAGTCAATACCGATAATAAATATATTGCCACATGTCTTCCTAGTGCAAGCTTTCATCAAAAGGAAGGGAGGATGAACCACTAGTTGTGAACTACAGCTATGCATCGCTTCGACAAATGTTCTACCATCAGGGGAGGATGGAGTAAGTAACAATATGCAACATTTTGTTGTGTGTTCTAACTACCTCTGTTGGGAGGCAATGCTTGTCAACATGAGATGCTTTTGGACCATTTCCATCATTTGCAGGGGTTGCATCTTGTTGGGAAGCGACGCTTGTCAACATGAGATGTTTTTGGACCATTGCCATCATTTGTAGGGGTTGCATCTTGTTGGGAAGCAACTACATGCCATGGCGCAAAAATTTTCTATTACAATGAGTGAGGGAAATCATTGCTCAAGATACAAAATATTTTCTATTACAAGATCACCAAGTGGTGGATTGTTGGCTATATATACTACTTCTTACTTCAAAAAATGAGTTTTGAGAAGAGACAATTTTTTTAGAAAAGACATCAAGCCTTTCTACTATTTTTAGATTATTGTAAAAGAACTTCTAGACTGTGCCCCTATTCAACCTTTCTATTTTCTTAAGCTATTTGATAAAATTTATAATGTTCCCTTATTGTTTTGAATGATTCATTTGCAAAACTTCTAAAATTTTAATGCAAGTTTGCTGGTTTAGATCATGTCCTTGACTCCTCTTTTCAGTGAATGTGCATGAAAATTATTTTATGTTATTGAATGAATTATTCAAACTTCTATCTTTAATTTCTATCATTCTAGGACATAGAGGATTGTTGATTAGGCCCTTAAATTGAATCCTAATAGATAGATTTATTGTGCCTATATCTACTCCTTGGTGCATCACATTAGTTAGATTCTTATATATATATATATATATATATATATATATCTGCTTCCTTTTCCCATTCCAAACTCCCAATTTCAGAAGAAGTTGGCTTCTTTAAAATCTGGAGGTCACTCAGTTTAGCACAATTGGTCCCCCCATTAACTAAGTTTCCCATAAAGGACTATTACCTTACCAAGTTTTGGAATCAATATTATCAAGACATCTATGACTATCTACAATCCCAGACCCTTCCCCCCAAACCTATCTAATAAACAATGAAAATCCTTTATCTAGAAAACCTCCGGATACACCATCATCAATGACACCTTATACCACCACAGCTTTTACAATACCCTTCTTCAATGTCTTGACATTGATGAAGCATAGAAAACCTTACATAAGGCACACGAGGGTATATGAAAATCTAATTTGAGTGGCACTACCTTAGTTAAGAAGATCGGGAGACTTGGGTATTACTGGCTAATAATGGAAAAATATGCACTTGAGTTTGTCAGAACATATTGCCAATGTCAAATACATAATGATTTAATTTATGCACCAACACAAGAACTTCAGACAATTACTTCTCCTTGGTCCTTCACACAATGGGGACTCAACCTGGTGGGAAAAATCCATCTTGCCTCTCCCAATGGCCACAAATTCATTATCACTACCACTAAGTACTTCACTAAGTGGATTGAAGCCATTCCCCTCACATACATAACTAACAAGATGATTTCCAAATTCATTCTCAACTACATCATCTTCCAATATGGTGTTCCATAGTCCATCATCACAGACAATGGTCGTCCCTTCAAAAATCAAGACTTCTGTGAGATTTGTGAATGCTTCCACATCCAACATCATTTCTCCATGCTATAATACTCTCAAGGAAATAGTCAAGCTGAGGCATCTAATAAAACAATTATCAAAATTATTAAGAAGACATTCAATAATGTTGGTCGTGACTAGCATATACAATTTAACCTTGCTTTATGGGCTTACTACACCAACATCCACACGCTATAGGAGCCACTCCTTTTGACATGGTCTTTGAAGCTAAAGAAATATTTCCCATCAAGGTTGAAATTCCATCTTTACGAGTCTCCCTGAAGGGTTTGATTGATGATGAAGAATATAGACATTCACAACTGCATGAACTAGAAATGTTAAAGGAACATACATAAAATTCCTTAAATCACTTACAGGCATATTTGAATCACCTATGCCACAATTTTAGCAAGAGATTCATGGTCAGAAAGTTTGACATTGGCGACTTGGTCCTAATGTAAAATCCTAAGAATTATCTAACATGGAAAAACTTGATAAGTTCGATCCCAATTGGCTGGGTCCTTACATCATCATGGCCTCATTTCACTCTAGAGCATACTAGCTAGCTACTCCAGATGGTGAAAATTTGACAGAGCCTATCAACAGTCCGCGTCTTCAAAAATTCTATGCATAACATCAAAATACTAGGCTAAAAACCATCAAAAATACAAAAAAATAAAAAATATACAAAAAAATTGTCACCTTGATGAAAACTTGGCAAACAGGCATCTTGGTGACACCAGAAAAATGACAAAAATAGTAAAGAGAAATAATTCATCTAATAGTGAAAACCTCGTAAATAGGAACTTTGGATAAGTACCATGGTGAAAACCTAGCAAATAGGCCCCATGTGTAGTCGATCTTTGTTTTTCCATCTTCTGTCACTCAATCTGCCTTAACCCATAATAAACACCCATTTTCTGAGAACCATCATGATATCCTATCACAAAACCTATCCATTTCTTTCCATGGCTGAAAAAGGTTGACATCAGGTCTTGGCATACCATCTGTCTATCATCCCAAGCACATCCTTTTCACATCCTTTGAACTTAGCTGGGGGAAATCTTTATCACCTGACTATAGTGTGTATTGCATATGGTCCTGTCAATTGAAAATGTCCTAAAAAAAGATAAAAAATTATAAAATGTCCTAAAAAAGACCTAAAAATCATAAAATGTTCTAAAAAATACCTAAAAACTAAAAAATGTCCTAAAGAAATACAAAAAAATTAAAATATCAAAAAAATACAAAAACATCCAAATAACACTTGAAAATCCCAAAAATAGAGTCATAACTTGTCAAGTCAATCAAGTTAGTCAATCCATGCCATTGTTGAACTACGTTGTCTCTACACATTTGGTACGTAGGCAAGGCTCATCTTTGGGCCCCTGAGACATTAGGTTAGTCCTTTTAGGTTTTTCCAAATAAAATCATGACTCAATCTTTGGTCATCAAGACAAAGTCATTGGTTGTGTCAAACTACGAGGTCTTTAACTGTATGACATAGGCAAGACCATCAATCAATGATCCCTCGAGGCTGCACTAGGTCAATTCATTAGGGTTCATGACACTACACTAGTACACATGTCAAATGTCCTCATGACAAACAAATCATTCCAAAACATACAAAATCCTAAACAAATGTCGACAATCATTTAATTCAACATCTCAATTAAATTTGTAGGGTCAACTAAGTCAAAACAGGTCAAACTCAGTAAACTTCATTCAAATTTAGTTAAAACTAGTCAAACTGTCAAACTCTTGGTTATTCTTCATATATGTACTTCTGAAGATCAACCCATGTCATTTATTTATACCTTAGGATGTTTCCTTCCTAGGCATCATCACTGTCATTTGGAATTTTGAAGGATTCCCTTGGCATTTGAGGATCAATCCTCTCGACATCAACATCATTTGGGTTGTTTTCTTCCTGAATTTGGCATTACCTGACATTCATCACCTCAACACATTCAAACCTGGCATCTTGACATTAAAAAAATTGTCATTTAGACACACTTTACAAACACTTGGTAAACACTTGGAAAATACTATCTTTTGTTTTTGACCTTTTATTTTTCATCACGTTACTAGCTCCTTGAGGATGTCCCGACAACAAGATTTAGAGGAGCAGCAATGTATCATGATAATTCGCTTGTCTTTCCTTTTTCAAATAGTCATGTTTCTAGTTCCTCGAGGATGTCCTGGCAATAGGATTTAGAGGAGCAATGATGTTTCATGACTTCTCTTTCTCGTCTTTCTTGTTTTTGTTGTTGGTTGTGACAAAAAGACTAGGGCAATTGCACTCTTAGTAGGAATTATGATCATCCTTGTCTATGACTGCTTGTCTCATGCGATGGTATGACCTTGCACCTCATCAATCTATGTCATATCATGGTGTTTGTTTTCCATTACAAAAATTTTCTCAATGATGATTAAAAGCAACAATTATTAGTTCTTTGGTAATATGTTGAAGGATTTTGTCTCTGCACTAACATCCATCTCCTTCTATCTTGTCATTTCTCGTCTTCCATCTCTTGATGATATCTTGTTACATACAAAAATACAATTGCATACATGATCATATAGACATTGCATTAGTTCATCACACATTTACATATATCCATTCACTTAGTTGCATTATGCATTAAACATTCATTTAGGCATACATTAATTAAACATACATTCACATGTAACTTGCATCCACATCTTTGACATACATATGTCTTATATGTTCATCAATTTTCATTCACATAGCACATAAATGCATTAAAAATTTCCATGCATTGTCCATATCACTAATTCATATACATCATAACATAAGGCATCACATGTCGCATTATCCATACATATAGAGTCATACATTAACACATCTATAATCATAAACATGACATTCATTAGAATAAAAAAACATCATGCATGCATATAGAAGATCACTATCATCATCATGTAAGCATCATACATAACATAATATCATCATGACATTAAAATCATAAATAATCATCATAACTACATACATCAAATAACATATAAAATGCATCATCATAATCATCATCATAAAAGACATATGTCATAGACATAATCCTCATAATGTATCACCACATAACATAAAGCATATAGGCCACATCAAAACTGTATCATATATATAATCTCAAAAATAAAGTCACATGATAGAGTCATAAGCTATCCCAAAAATAGAGTTCATAGGCTCGATGGTCAAAATATAAATGTCTCAACATAATGTCTCAAGCATGACAATAAGATAATAGTAAAAATTACCTAGGCTATACTCTCCTCATCTCCTCATGGAGAAGAGGGGTGATTGGTGACCAATAACAAGAATTGATGGTATTTGAGAGGACATGGTTGGTTGTGTCTACAAGACTAATGGATCTGTCACTACTGGCTAGCTATACTTTGACTTGTGCTCTAAAGTATATGAACAATGAGTGTGGCTGGATCTATGACCTGAGGAATGCCTGTGACTGTGATGGGACCAGTGACCTAATGAATTACTTAAGGAAGTAGAACCACCCACACTACTATGAATGCAACTACTATGTGTCCAGCTGCTACTCCCTGACCCACTCTCTATCTTGTTATGAGATCTAGACAAACCAAGTTCCCATCGCTCAGCCGACACTATTATCTCATATAGCATTCGATATTGGTCCCGAATAGCACTAACCCTGGCTAAATCCCTAGAAATGTCCCCAACTAACCTTGTACATAACTGTGAAAACTTTGAACAATAGCTCTAAGCCTCCTACCATTGAATCTCAACCTAATCCTGCTCTGCTCATGTAACCTCTAGCTCTACTTTCAAGGATATGATCTATGTTGTGGTCTCATCTAGTCTCCTCTACATATCTACCAATCTATGATCAATAGTAGCATCATGTGGAAAAGGTAGCCCTTTGGGTATATCATCCTCCTCCTCCACCATTTGCTCTCGTAGCTACCACTGCACCTCATCCATATCATTTGCGTTGTGAAGCATCAATTGTGTCACACCAGCCTGCAAATGTGTCACTTTAAAACTAAACCTACTCAACCCCTTGTATTTGTGTCACAACACATCAAATGCATTGAATTCTAACACAAATATGACTTACTTGAATGCATATGCATCGCAACAAATTCATTGACCTAACTTCAAACCCTAAAAACACATGCAAAACGATGAAATCATGAAGTGGGTAAGGGGTACTTACCAGTGGCTCTCCACCCTCTAGCTGTCTAAAAGTTCGAACAATGTACCCATAGTGCTTGGTCATTGGAATCACCATCTTCACACGAATTCTCCTCTCTCTGAGCTCTCAAATTTCAAATAGTAAAAGTAGAAATGAATTGAATTTTTACCCATTTTGAACCTATTTATAGGGTAAAAAGTGGGATTTTTTTGAAAATTTTATTATTGGAGGCTCTTTTGACTAAATTTTGACCAACCCATTGACTGTCCTAAACACATCCAAAACCATAACCGATCGAGCCACTAATTTTCTAGACATCAAATTGACTTGTTGGGACATTTTCTAAATTTTTTTGTTGCTAGGCCAAATTTTGAAATTTTTCCCAAGGGGGCATAGATACTTTGTAGCTTTGTTGGGGCATGTTTTTGATTGAATTTTCTTTGTCACAATGTGACAAGTTGCATTATGGAAAAGAGGGGCAAAATATACACAGATAAAAATGACCTAGGCCTGCAAGGTCTATTTTCTCCATATTTCTTCCTAACATAATTAAAATATTTAATTATGTCTAATGGTCCAGTTTCAACTATTAATTAAATAATTCATGATTATTTAATTATATTTTGTCCATTATTTCCTCTCATTGTTTAAATAAATAAATTATATTTATTTAAATATGTCATTAAATTCTAAATGTCTTCTCATAATTAAATAAATTATTTAATTTATTTAATTATTGCCCACTTTGACATTCTCCTAATTTTAAATAAAATCATTTATTTAAAATGGTCTCACTTTCTAATTTTCTCTCTCTTAGTAAATAATTTGAAATAACTATTTACCATCACATGGCCCCACCTTTTTGAATTAAATTAATTTTTAAATTCAAAATGTCAACCTTCCTCCACATATCAAATAATTTCTAATATTATTTGATTTTCTCGCTCTTTCTTTTTCCATACCATTCTTATATCCTTGTCAGATGTAATCTTGTTCTTTGATTTGATTTTTCTAAAATCAAATCTTGACCATTCAATTCAAATTTCACCCTAATGTTTCCCTAACCCTAATTGTGGGTTGTCACATTCAATTTTAACCATTGATCTTAGGGCATTTGTCAATCTTCAATCTTGGCCATTCATCTAAAATTGAATTTTCTATAAAATGGCAATTTTGGTCTCATTTGGACATCTACATCTTAGGCAATCTACATCTATTGGAATCTTGACATCTTGCAATTTCTTGACTTCATAGGTTATTTCGTGCATTTTTTAGGCTTGCTTCATAGTTACTTAGTTGCATTGTGTAGCATTTTTATAGACTCATTCAACATTTCATTAGGACATTGACATTATCATAGGTTTCTCACAAAAATCCGAGGGAAAACATCATTTTGCAGCAAATAGAGAAGGTGCAATGGAAGTTAATCATGGATATTAAAGACATATGGTGAGATTTTTTCTTTTTCATGTTTTTACTCCTTTGTTCTTCATTTTTTGCTTTGGGTTATCTTATTTTAAGCTCTAATCTACCAACCTAGGTTTTTCCCTATGCTACACTTATGTTTTTCTGGTTTATGTAACTTTTATTTTCTCTTAAAAGTTCCTTAGGTTATTACAATCTATTTTAGATTTCTAACATAGTATCAGAGCTTTTGTTTTGAGAAATTGAAGTTCATAGATTCTTGATTGAGAGATTGAGTTTTCTTGTAAAGATCTTTTAAATTCTCGTATGCTTGTCTCTTGCATTTTGAATGATCTAGAGAATCATTAAGGATATACAAATATCTAATAACCTCTTCATATTGTATATGTGTTTTGTGAGATTTGAGTGATTGCAACATTTCTAGTTATACTAGCAACAATTTTTAATATTCCAACACATCTAGAAGGCTCAAGAAAGTTAGATTTGGCTTTCTTTTCATCCAAATTGGAGATCATTTGATATAGTTGCAAATGGGGGTTTTATTTAAGCTATTTTTTATTGGAGCCATTTTCATTTTTCTTCAAAAATCTAGCTTCCACTCATTTGTAAGAAAAACGATTTCTAGGTTTTTTTTTTTAAGGTTGAAATATCATCTAGGTATCTTTAAGATTTTGTATATGTTGAGTAGATCTAAAGAAAATTGTTGTCAAAAAAGCATTGTGCATCCATTTTCTATGGGATGAAGGTTAAAAAAATTACAATTTTTCATCTTCTTCTTGCTAGATCTAAAATTTTGTGTTTTATTTTTAACATCAAAGTATTTATGGGTTTATGATATTTTGTACACATAGTGAGTATATTATTCAGAAATCAAATAAGAAGTAAGACATATTTGCTCGAAAAAATCCATTTCCTACAAGCTGAATTCAACCATATTTAAAAAAATTCATATCTTTTGCTTTGAGCATTGGATTTCAGCAAATAAGATATCGTTGGAAAGCTAAAAATGAGAAATTTCTATCCATAGAGGTATTGAGAATATTTTTTGCCATTTTGTACTAGATATTTCAGGTTGAAGTTGTTTTGTGCTAATTTCTTCAACAAGCCATAACTTTCACCCTAATACTCTAATTTTTAGAAACGAATAGGCATTGGAAAGGTCCTAGAGAGAAATACACAACCATAAGGATAATTTTTCCATATTTTGTCTTAGATTCATTTTGTATCAAAATTTGTAATTTTAGCTATTTTGAGCCTATTGTGCATTGTATCTTGGAAAAGGCTTTGTAAACACACTAAATTATAAATTTCCAGCTTTGTAAATGCACTAAATTATAAAGTGCCAAACTTATAATATTTAGGTGGGTGATCTTTGATGCCAATGAAAAGGGTGGGGGTATTCTTGATATTATTGTGTTCACTTTATTTCACACTTCCTTTTACGTTTCATCATCATGGTATCAACAACAGTTCCTATTCTAACTGCATAAAACTATTTTGAGTGAAAATCACAAATGGAAGTTCACTTAAAAATACTCAGTTTGCATAGAATATTAATGGGAATAGAAACTGAACCAACTAAAGATGACAAAAATTTTAAGTGGTTTAACACATGTGATGTAGCATATGGGGAATTGTGTGTGTATGTATCTCCTAATTTATTCTTTCATATTAAATCTTTGAATACTCCAAATGAAATATGGAAAAAGATTAAAAAAATTTGACAGACTAAGAAATATGAACAACTAATTCTAAGTATTCTCTCAAAGCTAAGTTCTAAATATTTAATGTTTGTTTCTACCTTTTATGCTACTAAGGATGCACTTGGGTCTTAATTCAAGATGCCATATTTGGATTATTTTTCTACTCCTCTCACATGGGAGCAAGATAAGTTAATTCCAATGGGCACTATGAAATCTTCAAGTCTCATGCCTTGGTTGCAAGTTGAGACACTAAAGATCAGAAAGACAATGTCAAAAAAAGAAAAAAAATACTCAAGGAGAGAAAGATTTAGATGTAGACACTAAAGCTTCTTCAAATCAAGACAAATCTAAGAAGGATAAGGTAAAATATGCTTATTGTAATAAACTTGTTAATGATGAACACAAATGTATGAAGAAATAGATTGATCACCTCACACATCTTCTTGAGATGAGTAATAAAGTGGTCACTGAATCCCCATCTTCATTAAACAAAGAATCTACAAAGAAAAAGGAAAAAGGTCATTCTAGTTATGCTTCTACATTAGACAAACATAAAGGAAGATCTCTTTGTGCTACTACAAGTATTGGATCAGGGAGATTGCTTCTAGATTTGGGAGCTTCTCATCATGTGGCTTCTTCATAGTCCATGTTCTCTTCTTTTGAGCCTTGTGTTACGCCACCTATTTTTTTGTCTTATTCTTCCCATCTAAGCTCAAAATTCCTTTACCATGAATTTTGATAGTAGTATTATCACCTAGGTTTACAGATCCTTCTTTACACTTCTTGAGTTCAATGAATTTGTTTTTATCTCCATTCATATGATTAGAGAAGCCATTATCAATTACCCACAAACTTTGTGTCTTTGCATGTAGTGTTGTTTGGGAAATCATAGATTGAGTGCAACTTTTCTCTTTCTCCTTCCACACCTTCTTAGGCCTCTTTTCAAATTTCTATTCCTTTTTCTCAAAAACCTTAGTTTCCTTTTCCATTTTGGGAGGTGATTATTTCTTCTTCTCAAGCCAAAAATTCAATCTAATAAATTTTGTTCTACAATCTCTAGCTACATGACCAAAATTATTACAATTGAAACAAACTATATTCATGTGAACCAAGGTAGAAAATGGATTTTTTCTTACAAAATTTTCATTCCTCCTTGGAATGACTTTACATTCTCTAGCCCTATAACCAAAATGATTACAAGTATAAAAATACACATAGAAGTATGATGAGTAACCGGTCATGGTGTTTCCTTGAGTTGGAAGAGGAGATCTTATTTTTCTTGGCTTCCTTGAATAATGTACTCATGTGAATCCATCATCATTAGTTTTTTTTTCTGTTTTGCTTCTTCTCTTGTTGATCAGGGACTCACTAGTTGTCCTTCTTATCTACAATTATATTTCTCTACCTCAACAAACTTCTTTTCATCTTTAGAAACTTTCCTTTTGTTGAATTCTTCACCACTAGAGACTATTTTTTCTTCTGCCTTGAATCTTTCATAGAGTTTTACAAAAGTATCAACAAAAAACCTCTTTCCTTTTTCCAATCCTAAGCCTAAATTTTCCTTATTAGTTGGCTTTTTTGTACTTAACAACTCATCTAAAATGTAAGAACCACCCTTCATCTTCAAATACCTATTGATCTACTCCTTGCATTTCTCCAACTGTTTTCTTAAGGCAACTACTTCTACCTCAAGTCACATGCATCTATCAATTTCATATTCTAATTTGGATTTCATCATTTCTTCCCCTCTTTTGGATTCCTCCACTTGAAGCTTCAAACTTACTACCATTTAATTTGATTCCTTAAGATCTTGGGCTAGCTTGTTAGTCTCCTTTTGAGCAAAATTTTTCAATTTCTTGTTTTCCCTTTTAAGATCATCAAAATTATCCCTTAGATCATTGAGATCTTCAAGAGAGCTAATCAATCCTCCTTAAAGATCAACAACTGCTTCTTATTCTTCATGAGAATCCTTAACTTGTCCATCCTTCTGATCCTTAGAGTATTTTTCCATGAAGAGGAATTCTTCCTCTTCTTCCTTCATTACAAGAGAGTGATCATGTTCATCATCTAAACTATCACTAGCATCAAATGCGTCACTTCTTCCTAAATGTACAAACTCTTGGTTTTCTTTCCAAAACTCTTCTATTTAGGATAATAAGGTTTCTTATTTTTACTATCTCCTTCTTGCTCAACATTATCCTCTTTATCATAAGGGAACTTAGAAGAAAAATGAACTATTCTACCACAATTAAAAAATTTCAAGGGAAAATTACCTTTATACTTGCAAAATCCTCTCTCGAGTCTTCTTATGAAGTTTACTTCTTCCTCATCAATCTCTTCAAATTTTGATGCAATGGTTGTGCCTTATCTTTCTTATCTTCTTCATCATTTTCCTTTTTTTAAACCTTGAATGTAGCTTCTCTCCTAGATGGCTTAGCATCTCCCATTCTCATTTCATATGCAGTAAATATGCCATGCAACTCATCAAGAGTGAGTTTATCTGGTTCCCTTCCATCTTCAATTAGAAATATCTTGGGATCACATCTATTTGTCATTGACCTTAGAAATTTCAGCACAATGACATCTTCTTTTACTTCTCCATATGCTCTAATAGAGTTTACTAAATCATCAACTCTTTGAAGATAGTCTGCAATATTCTCCTCTTCAACCATCTTTAGGCCTTCAAATTTTTCTCTCTGCACTTGAAGCTTTGCCAACTTCACCTTGCTATTTCCTTTATAGATGTTTTTCAATTTTTCCCTAACATCATACATAATTTGACAATCCATAACCTTTCCATGCATAGAATCAAACAAATTCTTCCTAATGGAAAACCATGCTTTTTCATTTTTCTCATAGTCATTCTTTCCTATAACATTAGTGGGGAGAGTAGTAGGGAGAATATATTTGGTTTTGAATAACATCCAAACATCATGTCCTAGAGATCCCAAATATCCCTTCATCAATGAGCTTCACTCAGCATAATTTGGTCCATCAAACCAAGGTGGCTTGTTTGAACCTTCCTGATTATTCATTGTGTTCATAGATCCAATGATCTACCTGAGCTAATTAAGCTTCTCCTAAGGAACCTAGGGCTCTAGTACCAATATTTGGAACACAACAATCTACTGAGAGAGGGGTGAATCAGTAGATACTAAAAATTTATCCTTCTTAACCTTAATGTAAACACAACCCTTAAATTTAAATGTGTAGATTAGAACATGAAAATATATGACTACCACAAGAACATGGAAGATCAATGCAAAACACTAGATATACGTGGAAAACCCAAGATGGGAAAAAACCACGGTGAGAAATACTAGTAGGATCTACTATCCTAATACAACCTCACAATCCACTATTTAGTTACAATACTTTAAGGGCACAAACCCTAAGGAGACAACAATCCCATTTTTCAAATGCACCTACTCCAAGGAAGCAACCACTCCCTAGTCTAAGCACCTACCCAAATATTTGATGGCACCCACCAATTAGATTTACAATAAGAGATATAACAATTTTATTACAATCCTATGTTGCAACCTATTTGCAATTTCTCAATCCTCTATTGTTATCTCTACAATTATCTTCTCTACGCAACACCCCTCTATTTTGCTCTATTCTTCTTCGTTTTCCTTAGTGCATTTTTTGTCTACCTCTAGAGCCCAAAAAAAATTATTCACTATGCACTCTCTTTTTCTTTACTCTCACACATGCTTACTACTCTTAGTAAATCTTTTGATAATCTATTTTTTGTAGCTTCTAATCATTGGTGATTTCCTCAGGATTCTCCAATACATAAAAATATTCTATTAGGGTTCTAAAATGTCTCCTACATTATCATACGCTTGCATTGAGCCACAAAACATAAAATTATGGTGCAAAGAATTTCCCCTCTTAGTCTCTCTATCAAACCCTAGGATCATATATGCATTTAATTTTTTCTTTTTTTATTCAGCCTAATTAGATCTTTATTATCTTAGCAATCTGTTCCATTGCTTAGCAGATCAAATCTTCACCATCATTGGTGGAAGGTGAAGTTGAATGAATTAAATTCGTCCACTTAGTTGATTTCTAGTCTAAACCCTCTTCACACTATTGTAGCCATAGTTTGAATTCTTTCCATCGATCTCCAATATTTGTACCATGATCCTATGATCTTCATTCATCTCAACACCTTTAAAAAACTACCATCAGATTAATGATCTTTAAATTTCCATCATTGATCTTTTCATTCATGACCATCACATATTGCTACTCTTCACCAATCATTCAATTTAGAACAGCGATGTGAATTGATACAATGACCACCATTCTATCTTCCTCCTTAGAATATGGGCCCTTAATCTCATCCACCTTATAGCCATCACACATTGTGGCTTCACTTAAGAGTTTTTTTTTTCATTTCTATGATGTTAAGCACCTTAATGATCACCATTGGCTCAATCACCAAATGATCAACACTATCCCTTGCTATATTGCTAGCTCCGACAACGGGCCCACTAAATCTCAATAGGCAGGCAAGCTATCACCATTTTTCATCCTTGTCAGCATCTACACTTCACAACAATGATGTGAAGTGACATACCGACAAATCATCCTTTTCCATTTGTCTTTACACATCATCATCTAACACCTCTTCTTCCTTTTTTGAGTCCCACTAGATACATTGTGGGCATCATCCAATCAACCTTGTTCAATCTACACCATTCCCCACTATCGCTCGGGACTTAGTCGGGACCCACTATAGACTCATCAAGCTAGCAAGGAGGTCATTAGATCTTTCAACCTCAACCAGCACCGTCATTTTTTCCAAAGGAAAATATTTTGATAGAACTTAGGAAATAATGAACACAACAAATATTTTCTCAACTGGTAATTTCTAGGAAAGGGGTTTAGTCCCTGAAATAACACCAAAGGCTTAAGTCACAACTTGAGCAACCAACAGCCTGCAGTAGACAATAAATCTCAAAATAGAAATCTTGATTAAGCACCATGACTGTTAACACCTAGGGTTTAATTGATAAACCCTAAATCTATCTGAGACCATAAATAAACCATTTCTAAGCTCATACTTCAACCTCTACACTTGCAACTTATATTTTTTGAGAAGCTCTCAAGAAACCCATGTCAATTCTGGCCTTCAATTTTACTTCAAATGCCTGGAAGAGTACTATACAATTTCATGATAACAATGCATGATAACATTGCACCATTTTGAGCAAAATTTTCAGCATACACTCCATCTTATAGAACTAGATCCTCAACATACCATATCTCTCCTTAGACATTAATGACAATGCACCCTTCATACAGGATCAGTTCCATCTCACACCTGATCCCCTTTCGACATCATTGAAAATAATATGCTAACAAGTTTTAGACTTGGCTTCCTTCTTCTCAAGTTTTGAACTCTACTTTTGTGTCTTTACATTTATGGTAGGAGGTACTACTTCTCCATTAACTTTTGGTTTATCATCCTTCTTTTCCCTAATTTTTTCCCCCTTTCCTTCCTTTACTTTAGGCCCATCCACTTTATTATCAACCCTAGGTTCTTTTTCTTTTGTATTTTTCTCTTTGATGAAAAGGTTACCTACCTTACCTTGATCTCCACCCACTGTTCTATTTATCAAATGGTAAGAACCTCTTAAATGATCTACCAAAGCCACTTTTAGCTTTGAAATTTCCTCATCTAAAGGTCTCCTTAAAGACACATCATCCTTAGCTATTTCCAATGCACATACTTCATAGTGATCTTCATTGTCTTCATCTGGGAGAACTTGCTAGTGATATGCATTGGCTCATTTCCTTTGGTCATCCACATCAAGTTCATAAGATTCCTCATTGAGTGACCACTCATTACTAGCAAAATCAAACCTACTCATAAGCACATTGACATCAACATCATCATCATGAGAATGATCATAGTCTTTTGGTGCACCTTATTCAACTTCCACCAATTTTACAAGTGCACATTGGTGAGGAGAGTGAGGTAACTAGAAAACCATGCACCAAGGGGTTTCATCAGTAAAATTTTCATAATGCTTTTGCAAAGGATCAGGTGTGACCTAATCTTGGGTATTTTTCTGATTATTACGGATTGGCATTCTACTTTTCCAATTTATTTTTTAGGGATATTCTTGAAGCCTTAGGGGCTTTTCATTCTTTTGGAAAAAAAATTTCTCATTTCCTAATCCCTTTTTATTCTTTGCAATAGTTTACTTGATAACCTTGAGAGTACCCATCACTTTATCCCTTCTTTCATCATAAGTAGGATTTGAGCTATAGGATTTTTCTTGTTTATCCTTAAGATTCTTCAAAATTTTAACATCATCTCTTCTTCCCACCTTGCTTGAGGCTCTTCTATTACCATCAATGTGCAAAGAAATTTTGAAAGCATCCCTCAAAGTTTGAGGGTCTTTATTTCTCAAGTGGTAACTCATCTTAGAATCAAATGCATTGAAATAAGTGAAAAGACATAATTGATCATTCATCCTTAGATTTGGTGGTAATCTATTCATATCTTTTTGAAATCTAATGTTAAAATTAGACACCATCTCATTTTCTCCTTTAGTGATACTATTGAATTCACTCAACATAAACTTGTGGTCAATGTTATCTCCATATTATTCTCTAAAAAATCTCTTAAATTCATCCCATGAGACAATACTACCATCTAGTTGAACTCTGTACCAATCCATTGCATCCTTCACTAATGATTGTATAAACAATTTCATAACATCCTCATGCTCTACTTCATAGTCATCAGTAGATTAAGAAACCTCCTCAAGTGATCCTCCCTAGATATTGTATTATTTTCAGTGAACTCGCTCAACACAACCTTGATATCATTGTCAATGGGATTTGGGCTTCTAGGAATCCCATCAAAGTACAAATACCTATATCTTTCCAATTGCATAGGTCACCTATGAAACTGATGTTCTTTGTCCCCATTATTTCTGCAAGATTCTCCACCTACTCTCTTTTGATCCATGTTTCTATTATAAAATTGATTGTGGTTACGATAATTGCTACTTGTGTTCAAATATTTGGAAATATGGGTGGATTGATTATATGACCAAAAGTTTTCCGATGAATTATGGGTATAGGCTTTATTGTTGAAAGAGAGGGATCTTGTGAACTAGATTCTATGGCACCATCTACTGAGCATGAAGTCTTCAAGAAATCAATCTTTCTCTTTATCTCAACATTAGTTGTCATAATTTTCATTCTCTCTAATTCCTTTTTTAGATCCTCATTTTCCATCTTCAATTATTCTTCAATAGAATCTGATTTATGAGGTAAGGGTGGCTTTTGAGATGTGGATTCTTCATTGATTACCATTTATTTTATAGGCTTCTTTCCCTTATCAACTATTTGGTTGGCATCAGAGTGTGGAGCAACAAGGTTGGTAACTGTGGATTTAGTCTAGGTGGCAGTATTACTATCCTTTATGGGATCAAATTGGGTCTTCTTATCAAGAATTATAGATATAATAGGACCTAAGGTGTCTGGTTTAGGTTTAGCTTGGTTCAAGAGTCTCATCTATTCCAATTGTCTCATTATTGTATCTCTTTCAATCATGGAATTTCTAATTCTCCTTTTTTCCTTTTCCTTGTTCCTTCTTATCTTAGTTTTTATTTTTAGCTCTCTCTGGAGAGCATTAATATCTCCAAAAAATTCATCAGGATCTGGGAGAGTAATTTCTAAACCTGAAGACTCAGCCAAATCTATTATATCTTGGGCATCATCAGTGGATCTTGTAAGAAAAGTAGGTGGTAAAGGAGAGTATCCATTGGATGTAGGAGGAATAATTCCACAAGAAGCCGCATTGGTAGCAACAACATTACGGTGATGGCTCCTACTTTACTTCTACTTTGTCTAGGTATAGATTTATGGATATTTACAACATTTTTATTTGTGTAGTCTTCTTCATCCTCATAATATAACCCTAAAAAATTATGCCAACTTTGATGATTGGTATAATTTCTTGGAGGAGATTTAGCTGATTCAGGGATAGAATGTGAACTAGACTTGTATTTGCATCCTTCTATATCCATGATTGCTTGGGATTCTTTTGAAGTTCACCTTCCAGCTTTGTTCTGGATATTTCTTCATTTGAGCTCTGGTCTTCCTCATCTTTCTTCTACACTTGTTCTTCTTCAATATTTTCATGATTTATTCAAATAATGCACACTAGTGTAGAGACTTCAGAGTCGCCACTAAAAATAACTGAGAATTATAAATAATGATATCACTTATGTGAATCTTCAGAGAATTATAAGGATTTACAAACAAAGAACTCTTAGACCAACCATGAAAAATTTAAGTAGACCATTTGTCAGGATACACAAATACTTGACAAAGTTGTATGTAGATGACCTCAGAATGATAAATGGCCAAAATATTTAATAATTTATTGAAAATTTTGATACCCCATTATGAATATATATGACTCTAATCTGCTTGGACAAAGCATACTAGGACATGAACATTTTTTCACAAATATTCCCCAATAGAGTCACCAATTTGTTGGTTTTTTTTAAGAACCATGATGATCTTCAAAAAGCCTATGGAATTTCCATTTCCAATTCTTAGCAAACTCAAGGGATTGGACAACAAGCGAGTGAAAGTAGCAATGCTTTCCTCCTATGCTTCGGGCTTTGAAAAACACATGAGGGTGATCCCACAATGTATCTAAGGGCTTAAGCACTTCAAGACTAAGTACATTACACATAATAGATGCATTCTCATAACCATAGCTCAATAAATGAAAAAAATCAAGAATTTGGCAGATCCTTCACACATTTAATATTTAGAGTAGAGAATGAAGAACCTAATATGAAATAGTAATAATTATAATTCAGTAGAAAATCTGTTTATGACTTTATATTTGCTGATGAAAGATCAAGAATCGACTCCCAAATATAAAACCTAGACCAGTACCTTAACCTAGGAAACAAAGTGAATCCCAACACAAGCACAATTGGATAATAGATGAACACTTATCATTATAAAGCTTCTACAACACTGCATTGCAACATCATACTAGTGTATCTTAAACCAAAACTTCTTATACATATCCTAATACTTTTATTACATGAACCTATAGCTTCATCCAAGCATTTTAATTAATTGTTTGAATGAAAACAAGGATAGAACCATACATTCATTAGAACCCAATGAATATTAATAAAACAACCCTTGATCATTTACTTAATAGTTCATGGAATGAATACATCAAGAGAGTAATGTGTTGGAAACAAGCAACACTGAGAGGGGGGGTGAATTAGTGATGTGAAAATTTTAATTATTTTATCTAGATCTTTATTCCACTAAACACACTTAACCAAAATCAATATGCAGAAATAGAAAACAATAAACCACACAACCATAAAACAAGGATTTTTATGTGGAAATCCTGTAAGAGGAAAAACCACAGTGAATGGCCAATCCACAATATGTTCTTAGTTTACTCAAAGAAGTATTACAAAATGAGAATGCACTTACATTTAGGATCACTACCTAGAGCTCACTACCCTTACAATAGTTTGGAATTGATCCAGAAGAAAATGAACTGAGTAGATAGCATCTACAAATGATTGATTGTAGTTCTAGTTTAGCTCTGATGATGAACTTGTATCTTGTTAATTGGTAATGAAATTTTGCTCTGTTTTTCCCAAGTTCACAAACAAAATCTCTATGTTCAAGTTAAATTGCAAATGATATCACTCAAATACACCTTAGAGATTCGCAGCATACACACACACATTTTTCATACCTTCAAATGATGTGACCAAACATCTAAATATATCCACTCACCCAGAATTAATGGCCATAGGTCAGCTTCAACAAAACTTAATAACATTTGCTATTAGTCGGCCCAAAAATATAAATAATTCCAATGCATAACCAAACAAGTCAACTACACAATAGCTAGGCCCATAATTAATTATCTAATAAAGATAATTCAACTTTATACAACCATTATATACCATTTACACTGAGTCAACTCCAATAGGAAAATAAACTAAAAATATCCTACTGGACCTCCAAAACCATGTAGCCACAATGATAGTAATACAAGATTTAATGATAAGGTGTTCCACGTGCTTGATAAAAAAATTCAGTGATCCACAACACAAAGTGATGATCCAAGGAAGCTATTATACTAGATACGCTATTCTGCTAGTAACACAATTTTCCACTTTGACTGCCAGTGTGACTAAATGCATAGCCATAGACCAAAATGATGACAAAATTTTCCATCAATGACAACATAGAAAACCAAAAACTACATCCACATGAGCCATATGCCAGCACTCTCCCCCTTTGGCATTGATGGCAACACTTAGTGAAAAATGACTAAGTGTTGAAAGTGATAAACATTCTACCAAAATACTAAATACTACTTCACTACAAAATATTACTCCCGCTAAGAATAATGTTTTCATTTTTCACATATACTCTCCCCCTTTGACATCAATGACAGAATTTGGGAAAAACAAAATTGCAAAACTGTACAAGTATATCCAGAGACTTACAAAAATGTGAAGATGTCTACAAATAAATTCTTTAGTCCCTCTACTTTTGAGTTCTAGATACTCCTTGGAATCTCCAAAATGGTAATATGGCCTCAAAGAAGATAAGTCATGGTTTCTGTAGCTTCCAAACTTATAGGATCAGAAGTGGTTAGAGCACTTTTTACTTCTTTTAGAGTGTTTGCCATTGTCTCAATTTATGGACTTATTAGCTTCCTAAATTCACTTACTCTACTAATAACTTTTGCATTTTCAAACTTTAGAGTATTTAATTGATCAAGAGAGCACATTACTTGACTCTCTTGCTGACTCATACTATTGGTCAAAGGATCAAAGGTGTTGGAAATAATAGCCAACTGCTGCTCAATATCTTTGATCTTTTTCTCATTTGCTATAGTAAATTTTGACAAGATTAGGTAGGATGTGTACAAATGTCCTCCTTTAGTTATAGCACCTTGGATATTTTGTATAAAAATTTCTAGTAGTTTCTTGTCCTTGGAAATAAGTTGGATTAAGCTTCTAATTATTTCCTACTTAAATTCCTTTTTCACTTGAACTTGAGTTGAAACCTCAAAATACTTGAAATGAGAGTCTACAAAGTTTATAAATATTTTTAATTCACCAGAGGGGGATCCAGATGGATCCATAACATGGGTAGCCATCAGTTTCTGTAAAACCTTAGATGCGAGTTTCAATAGCTCACTATCTTCAACATGAGATTTCAATATTTTCTCATTGGCTCTATCTTGAGCTAATTTGGAAACTTTCAGCATCTAGATTTGAGACATGTGGATAATTTGATTGAGCTCTCATCAAACTCAGAGTCTGATTCTTCCTTCTACTCCAACAGAGATTCCTTCACCTCTTTTAGACTAATTTCTTGATTCTTTCCCTTTTCAATCTTAGATTGAGCTTCCAAAATTACTTCTGGTAAATATTTTTCTTCACCAGACACTTCTTTCACATCAACTACCACCTTACCTTGGAACTTAGTCACAACAGGTGTCTTGTTGTTTACATCATTGGGAGAAGTTAGAATATCCTCAAATATTGGAGGATCATATACATTAATGTTCTCATAATTTTCATTTCCTCCTTCTAACTTTCTCACTCCCACATTCACTTCCCCATGACTTTGAGCTTGTTCAAGATTGACTTTCTCAATATTTATCTTTTCTTTTGACAAGAACTCTTCCAAAATTGACTTTGTCTCACTCATAACAGCATCAGTGCAATCATGAGTTTATTGATTCTTGACTTGCTTCTAAATTCCTTTTTGACTTTTTGGAGGAGTGAATCCATTTCTTCAATTCCCATTTTGGGGCATAGGTCAGCAAGGACTCTTTTCCTCATGTTTTCTTCCTCTATCCTAGCATTCTCCCTTCTTGATTCCAAAGCATTGTATAGGCTTGTGGGCAAGCCAAACATGATTTCCACTAGATTTCTATTGAAAACTTTCAAATGCTTGACAATAGCTTCCTCAAGATTCAACTTACCAAAATCATCAAAGAACTCATATATATCATAGAGTGGTTTGATATTTTTGTCAGCTACTAATTCATTCTCAATTTCTTCCACTGACAGGCTAGATTTGACAATTTTGGGCTTCTTCTGAGCTTCTTCACTATTTCCAGAAGGCTTCCTTTTATTTAGCTTGACAACATGATTCTCAATTGCATTCAATTCCCTCACTATTTCTTCTTCTTCATCTGTGGATGTAGCTTTATATGTCCTTGAGCTTTTGATTTTCTTTCCTCTTCTGGAAGCTTCAGCCTTATTTGGCTGTGATGTAGGGAAACTCCTAGTTATTCTGGATTTAGGAGTAGATGTTCCTAGACTAGTTGTTGATGCCTTTTCCTTCTTTTGAGTTGCTTCAGCTTCATCTCATTTCCTTCTAATTTCTTTCAGTTTCTCAATTGGAAGACCCAATTGCTCCGCAATGATTTCTATTTCTTTTCTTACCTTCCTAGTTGACTTAGGATTTTTTAGTTTTGAATGAACTTGAAGGTCTCTACATAGGTGCCAAACCTTTATTCATTTGGATCCATTGGATAATTTAGTAGATGATTTGCATAAATTCTCAATATATTTTCATTCACTTCATATCCCACAGGCATAATCCAAATAGTTCTTGGATCAACTGCTTCCATGTGACATTGATCAATGTCCACCATGAAGCATATAGAGTTCTTATACTATTCCACTATAGCTTCAGGGATCCTCTCTTTGGAATGCATTTATTTTTGGAGGCTTTTGAAATGACCCCACATGATTGAGTTGTAGGTCTCCTATTCACCAAGACTACATAGCATGTCCAAAATATGTACTGCTATTGGAACATCATTTCTCCATTAAACTTTGCCAATGCCCGGTTCCTCACTAGAGAAGTAAAATTTAAAACAGATTAACAAGTTTATGAACTTCAACACATTCTTTTTGTCCTTCTTGATTTTCTTCAGGTTCTCCAAGAGTTTCCCTTTGAGCACTTCACATAGATCATAATCCACATTTTGTTTGATCATCTCATATGTTGTGTAAATGGAAATGTTGAATACAAAATTTTCTCAAATCGAATGGTAAATCTTATACCCTATGATCATGGTTGCAAATCTTACATAAATCTTAGAAATGTGACTTATAGTTATTACCCTTTTATCCCAGTGTGAGCCAATCACTTTAGTGACAACATCATTCTTTATTGACTTCAATATTGGAAGTCTTCCAGAAGAATTTAATCCAGTAACAACACAAATAGCTTCCTTGGTAATTTTAAATAGGATATCTAGCCACATAAACTCATCATGCACTCATCTCAAAATGTATCAAACCCACTCATCCTCCTCAAATATGGGAAGCCTCACAAATTTTGAAAATTTCTTGTCCACTAGGGTTTTGAATTTAGGTTTCACAGAGAAATATTCTTGCACTCTATGATTAGAATATAGTTCCAATAGTTGTGCACTTCCCAAATCTTTAATGTTCCCATGCACATAAACCTTGATATCTTTCGTGTACAGAACAATGTACGACATAGAAAAAAATGCTCCTAAGGGCTTAGTGTCTACTGATTTATAAGGATACCATTTGAAATTAGGGCATGTCCTATCCTTAACTTCAACTAAGAGGGGTAGATATAGTTGTGAATACACATAATTTTCAGATTTTCTATAATAACTTTTGAAGATGAAATGGATGACGATCGTGGATTCTCTTCTAAGCTTGAATCAATTCTTTTCTTTTCCAAGGATCACCTCAGATCACTTATGACTTCTTCCTCTTGAATGTAAAATGGAAAATGAGAGTGAAAATGGTTCTTTTATTTTTATCAAACTTAGCTCTTTACTTTTTACAATAAAACCCCTTTCCCTAATTCTATAGGGTTCTCAATATTTCAATATTCCAAGGAAAACAATTCTTGTGTGGATCTTCAATAAACTTCATTGGTACTTTAGATTTATTCCACAATGACTGAAGAGTATCCAACTTCTTATTAGATTTATCTGAATTCTAGTACCAATCACTTGTAGGGGGTTTAGAGAATTTCCTTGACAACTCCCCCTAATGCAGAGATCTACAATTAGTTCCTAGGGGTGTTACCAAAATAGGATTTTTGTGAGGATCTAGTTTCTTTTGTAGAGGGATTCTTCTTCTGCATCTACTTCTTGATCTCATCAACAATGATCTTTCCTTTTCCCTTAACATCTAGTTGATTATTCTGTTTTACTGGACCTTTTCTATTCTAACATAATCTAGAAGTGTGGCCAAATTTTTTGCAATTGTAGAAAACACTACTTCTTTGCTTAGACCAATTGTTCCATTGACTTTGTCTAGACCTACATTGGTTAGAAATATTTCCAAATCTATTGCATGCATAACATTTGACATATCTATGAGGGATATGCATCATAGTTCTGCATTCACTTGACTTGTGACCATACTTGTAACAATTAAAGCATTGTCCTGAGAATGATGGTCTACTTGTGTTCACCCTAATCCTACACTAAGAAGCCATATGACCAAATTTGTTTCAATTATAACAATAACCATTAAATTTTTGAGCATTAGGTTTCCTTACTAGATTTCTATTGGATCTAATCTTTTGGTTTTCTTATATGGGATTCCTTTGTCTAGAGTTCCTTTGTGCAGATCTAGAGCTTTCTCCTTCCTCATATCCAAGACCTCATTTGTCACCATCAGTTCTTTGTCCCTTGATTAACTCATCAAGTTTGGTTGAGCTTGCTTTGAATTTCTCTTTGAACACATTAGTTGTAGCACATTCATCCCTAAGATCATCAAGTTGTTTTTCAATCTCTTCTTCATTATTCTTGGTTTGCTCCAATTCATTCTCTAATCGACTGCATTGTTCAGACTTCTCTTTAAATGATTGTGCAATATTTTCTTTATTTCTCTTTCTATCCTCTAATTCTTTAATCATATTCATCATGATGGATTATGTCTCATGCTTCAGGGCACATTCTCTTGAGCGATTTTTTCACATTCTTCTATTTTTTTCTTTCAGGACTTGACTGATTTGTTCATCTTCACTAGTTTTGTTCTTCTACTTGATCTGACCACATAATTCTTTTCTTTTCTCCCTTGATTCACCAATCTTGTCTTTCAATGATTGGATGATTTATTTTGCATTTTCAATATTTTCTTTTAGTTCCTAGATCTTATATTTTGACTGGTCAAGATCATCCAAGGCCACCATGAGTTGATGTTGAAGACTACTTGTATCCATGACTTTCCAAGATCTCCCCAATCTATCAAAATTATTTAGAGGAACAAGCTATGATACCAATTGTTGGAAACAAGCAACATTGAGAGGGGGGGTGAATCAATTATGTGCAAATTTTAATTCTTTTATCCTAATCTTTATTCCACTGAACACACTTAACCAAAATCAATATGTAGAAATAGAATAAAATAAACCACACAACCATAACACAAGTATTTTTACATGGAAAACTTATAAGGGGAAAAACCACGGTGGATGGCCAATCCACAATATGTTCTGAGTATACTCAAAAGAAGTATTACAAAATGAGAATGGACTTGCATTCAGGCTCACTGCCTAGAGCTCACTACTCAGAAGATGGGGGCTCATTTACCTTACAATAGTTTGGAATTGATCCAAAAGAAAATGAACTAAGTAGATAACATCTAAAAATGCTTGATTGCAGTTTTGATTTACCTTTGATGACAAGCTTGTGTCCTATTAACTAGTAATGAACTTCTGCTCTATTCTACCCAAGTTTGGACACAAAATCTCTATGAAAAAATGAAACTATACATGATATCACTCAAATACACCTTAGATATTTTCAACATAACACACATACATACACCTTTTTCATACATTTATATGGTGTGACCGAACATCTAAATATATCTTCTCACCAGGAATTAACTGCCACAAATTAGCTTCAACAAAACTTAATAACATTTGCAATTACTCAGCCCAAAAACATAAATAATTCTAATGTGTAACCAAACAAGTCTACTAAACAATAGCTAGGATCCATAATTAATTATCTAATAAAGATAATTCAACTTTATACAACCATTATATGCCATTTACACTGAGTCAGCTCCAATAAGCAAATAAACTAAAAATGTTCTACCGGACCTCCAAAACCATGTAGCCATGAGGATAGAAACATAGGATTCAATGATAAGGTGTTCCAAATTCTTGATAAAAAATTTCAGTGATCCAAAACATGAAGTGATGATCTGGTGAAGCTATTAGACTGGATACCCTATTCTATCAGTAACACAGTTTTCC
This sequence comes from Sequoia sempervirens, assembly GCA_007258455.2. Taxonomy (NCBI): domain Eukaryota; kingdom Viridiplantae; phylum Streptophyta; class Pinopsida; order Cupressales; family Cupressaceae; genus Sequoia; species Sequoia sempervirens. Next base: position 258,699,850 of record VDFB02000015.1, read on the forward strand.
ACTTTAACTGTCGGTGTGACTAAATGCATAACTGTGGACCAAAATGATGACAACAGTTGCCATCAATGACAACACATAAAACTAAAAACTACATCCACATGAGCCATATGCCAACAAAATGTCTTTGAATTTGTACCATTTTCTATTCAAATGCTAGTACTATGATCAAAAATTACATTTGCATATCAACTAGACTCAAAAACCTAAGTAAAGATTCCAAACTATTCTCTATATTCTCAATTAAATTTTTTTATCTATGATGAATCAACAACCTATACATTTGGCCATAAATTCCTTCTTATAGAAATGAAGGAGCAAACAAGCTTTAGGATAATGCAAACACATCCTAATCTCATTGGACTATACAAAATATATTCACCAATGTGATTATATTTGCAACTCAAAAGAGGGAAAATATCACATGGGACAAAGAAATTTTTTGTTGATGAGGATTAAATGTTCTACCTTCTAAAAGGTATCACTTAGTGATTTTTGCAATATATCCGCGTGCCTCCACAATTCTATACAAGTAATCCAAGAATTAATGAAGAAAATCATAAAGTAAAGAAAGAGGAAAAGGCCAAAGTTCCTCCACATCTGCAATCCTTGTCATCATATTTGAACTTGAGAAAGTGCAATATCTGAAAATTGACATATCAAAAGCCTAATCTGTATTAGTTTCCAAGCCATGTATTACACTTTTACTCACTGAAACTTTCATTGCTGACCATTAACCAAAATTGCAATCACTCTTCCTACAACAACTCATATGTCTAGAATATCAATGTAATTACACTTACATGATTCAAATTTTTCATTTGTTGGCTAGTCAAATACCATAATGCTATCTACTTTCATCCTATATGGGCTACACTTGACTGCCACCTGGTTTTCTTGTTAAAATCTTCAAGAAAGTTCCCTATATGCAAGAGCTTATCCATACTATTTCTCAGCATATCCAAATCAACTCCATCACATATCAATCTAGCCTAGGAGTATATTACTGATTGGATTGGTCCTTCCACTCTTGAAATGACTTAAATTCACCCTTCTCATTCAAAAATTTAGGGAGGAGACAAAAATTCCAATCATTAAACCTCTTAACTAGTTCTTTAATTTTCACTTCTGAGGGCTCAATCGACCCTTGGGAACCAGTTATGTCAGTTACAAATCTTAGAGTTGGAAGAATATTTGAAGGTTTGTTTGGATCACAAGAGGATACAACAACTATATCCCTCAACATTTTTTCCTTAGGATCCATTTATCCATCAGAGGAGTAGCAATATCCTTATCTCTATCAAGATTTTTAATGGCATTAAACATCAAATAATGATTAGTATGAATACTAATCAACCTCTTCTAAACTCCCTTATTTGTAAGTAAGATAAGGTAATAGAACAACTTCCTACACTAATCTTGAGAGGAGAATAATGCAAAAATTTAACAGACCTTTAACAATTATAGAAACTTAAACAAAAATAAATATAAATATCATGCATACCACAGCACAGTGATTTACATGGGGAAAACCCTTTCTAGAGAAAAACCCCACATTCTAAAAGTTGTCCAATATATTATTTAGTAAATCACAAAGATTACAATATACTTGCAAAGCAAGCTTCTCACAATAGTATCACTACTTAGAGATCAAGAGACAACACGACTGCTAACAGACTCTCAAAATACATCACCATTTATCTATTGTAGCCCTAATACAACGCCCTCATAAAATAGGGTTACATTGTAGTGCAAGATAGGCCAACAAAATATCCACCATTAGATCTAAAACCTAATAATTAAGGCTTATATTTATATTGTATCATTTATCTAATTTATTTCAGTCATTTTAGGAGTTTCTTGAAAAAGTTAACAAAAAATTGTTTACACACATCCCACTCTCCCCCCTTGCTGCCATTGTATATTATAACTATTGATGTAACTAGGATACACACACACACACACATATATATATATCCTACAACAATAACCATTATGTAATTGTAAGGTTGAGACATATTTTCCCAAAAAGTGTCCCACTTTTTGAACACCTTGCAAGAGCAACGGGAGGGAGTAATCATTGTCTCTTAATTGCTAGGGGATAAAATGCCCATAATCTCTAAACAGATCTGAATTTTTCTATGCTCACAGTCTTAGTTAAGGAATTAACAAAATTCATCAAAGTCTCTACCTGAACCAACTTCACCCTACCATCTTTGACCATATCTTGAACAAAATGACATTGTACATCAATGTGCTTGGTCCTAGAATGAAATGTCAGGTTCTTGGCTAGACATAACACACTCTGAATGTTGCAATAAATTTTCACTACACCTTGTTTTATTCCAATATTTGAACATACTATCTTAAGAAAAATGGATTCTTTAGAAGCATGAGTAGTTTCCATATACTTTGCTTCAGTAGTGGAAAAAGTAACCACAACTTGTTCCTGACTCATTCAACTGATTGCACCACTGAATAATGTAAACACTTAAGCATTGGTGGATCATTTGTTATCAACATCACCTACCTAGTTTGAATCCACTTAACCATGAATATCAAGTTGATTTTCATCTTCAGTCATATTACTATGATAACATGAGTAATATGAGGTACCACACAAATATCTGAAGACCCTTTTAACTGCATCCCAATGAACTCTACTAGGATTAGACATATATTTGGAAAGAACTCCCATTGCTTGGGAGCCTGGTCTAGTACAAACCATAGCATACATGAAACTTCCAAGTGTACTCTTGTAAGGAACTCTCCTCATGTCTTCCATCTTTGATGGAGATGTTGGACAATCTAAAATAGATAACTTTGTTCCAATAGAAAGGGGAACACACAATGGTCTATAATCATATATGTTAAATATCTATAAAATTAAATTGACATACTTATTATGGCCAATCCATAGCTTTATTTTCATTCTATCTCTTTTAATTTCTATCCCAATAATGTGTCTAGCTGCACCAAGATCTTTAATTTCAAATTTAGTAGCAAGTTAAGATTTTAGTTCTAAAATCATACCTTTCCCTTTGCCAATAAATAACATATCATCAACATATAATGCAATAAATAGGAAATGATCACCATTAGTTTTATAATAAACACAATGATCTGATTTAGAATGCTCAACTCTCAAACTCAACAAATATGTATAAAATTTTTGGTACCACATCCTAGGAATATTTTAAGCAATAGGAGAGAATATCTCACCATAATCAACACCCTCAACTTGAGAGAAACCTTTTGCAATCAACCTTGCTTTGTACTTCTCAATACCTCCATTTGAACCAATCTTTTTCTTGAACACCCATTTGCAACCAATAGGTTTTCATGCTTTAGGAAATGGTACAAAATCCCATGCATCATTCCTTTCCAAAGATTCAATTTCTTCATCTATATCAATCTTCCAAGAATCTACATCATTCATATCAAATGCCTCTTCTACAGATTTTGGTTCATCCATGTTAGTATTCAAACCAAAAATACATCTCCAATCATTAGGTGTATACCTTTCAAGTGGTTGTCTATTCCTTGTAGACCTACGAATAAGTTGAGTTGGAGGTTCTTCCTCTTTTTCTAAAGATCCAAATCTAGATGAGCTCTTCTCAACTTCTTGTCTATCCTTGGGTCTTGATTCAACTTGCTCAAGTGTAGAAGGAAATTGAATCACATCTTCATGCTTACTTTTTTTTGGCTGCAATGTAGCAAAAGAAGGCTTAGCTTCTCTAAAAATAACACTTCTACTATATATTAAATTTTGTGTAATAGGATCCAAAAGCTTGAATCCTTTCACACCATAACTATATCTGATGAAGATACATTTCACATCCTTTTTCTCCAACTTTGTTCACTTCTCCTTTGGAACATGTGCGTATGCATCACAACAAAAAACTCTAAGATTTCTTAATGAAGGCTTGCAACTCAACTATGTGTCTATAGGTGTCTTATCAACAAGAGCTAATGTAGGATACCTATTAATTAGGTAATAGGAAATGACAATAGCTTCAGCCCAAAACCTTTGTTCTAGAAAAATACAGTTCAACATACTCCTAGCCTTCTCCATCAGTTTCCTATTCATTCTTTCTACAACTGGATTCTATTGTGGAGAATATGAAGTTGTCTTCTATCTATGAATACCAAAATCTTTACAAAATCTATCAAAATCATTAGAGAAAAATTCACCACCATTATTAGTCCTCAAACATTTTATTTTCTTTCTAGTTTGCAACTCAACCATTCCTTTAAATTCTTCAAATCAACTAAAAAATTTAGATTTACTCTTTAAAAAGTATACCCATGTCCTACTATAATCATCAATAAATGAAACATAATATGTGGATTTACCAATCAAAGGAACATCTATAGGACCAAACACATCAAAATGAATAAGATCTAATACACCACAAGATTTATGAGAACTTGAGTAAAACTCAACATAGTTTTGTTTTCCATAAGTGTAATGCTCACATAAATTGAATTCAAGATTAAAATCAAACAAACATTCAAGAAGGTTTTTATTTTTCAAGGTCCTTAGACCCTTTTCTCCAATGTGGCCAAGTCTCATGTGCCATAACATAGTTTTCTCTACAGGTAACTTAGTCTCAAAAGAAAGAGAACCCTTTGGTACCCAAAATCCATGACCATCTGTTGAAGGTGAAATCATCACTTCTTCCATAGACTTGGTTTTAATAGAAGTACTATTACACTCAACAGTGCATGCATCCAACTTATACAATGTGCCATATCTGACACCTCTAGTAATCACCATAGCAACTCTAACCAGCTTGCATCCTGCATCAAAAATACTACTTGCACACCCACATCTATTACTTTTCTCACAAATAACCAATTTCGTGCTAATCCAAGGATATGAAACACACCATTAATCCTTTTTATTCTACCATTAGGAAACTTGATTTTAACTTTACCACAACCAACAATGTATAAATGAGAATCATCACCCAAGTACACCTTGCCTCCATCAAATTATTCATATTCAGAAAACTAGTCTTTTTTAAAGGTCATATGGAAAGATGCACCTAAGTCAATTAACAATGCATCATTACCTACACAAGTTCCCAAAGATACAATGAATTCATCACCATCTTCCTTCTCAAACTTAGAATCATAATCAAATTTCTTCTTTTTCTTCATATTTTCTTCTTTGCATTCCTTACGAACATGTCCAGGCTTACCGTAGTTCCAAAAAATAACTTTGGACTTTCCAAGAGATTTAGATCTCCCCTTGGACTTGGATTTTTCAGGCTTCTCATTCTTCTTTCCTTTTTTCATTAGGTATTCCATGAACATTTAAGGCCTCCTTGGTAGTGATAGATACCTTCCTCCTCATCTCTTCAGAAATTAAAGAGCCCACCACATCTTGTTGCAAGTATGAATGAGTATGGTTGTGTTGTCATTGATGTCAACACTATATAGGTTGTTGAAAAGAAAGGAAACAAGTTATTGTAGGTTGTGGATGTATATTTGAGATGTTGTGAGCAAATGGATCTATCTTTATGTTGCAGGTGTGTTGGTATGTTGAGTTGCCAAGTGCTTTTCAAAAAATTAATAAATAGTGAAGTCAGAATTGTGTGTGTTCAAAATGTGCTCTAGTTTGTGATCCATATTTCTCCTATGTTGATCCTATGCTTGTGTGGATCTAAAGTGATTTTTATGGGAATTCTTGGGTGATATATATTAGATTGTAGCTACTAGTTTTATGAAAAGTGGAAGTTGTGTTCACTAGTGTGTAACTGGTCTGATAGAGTTGTTTTTCTATGGATTGGGAGAAATGTTTCTACTTTGCAGTCCTCTGCTAGTTTTTTTCTAGTCTTTCAGATCTAGAGAAAGATGTGTAATTATTTTATCTATATTCTATAAAGTGTGTTCATGGTTTGGTGCTCCAAAAGATTAGTTTCAGAGTTGTTGTGTCTGTTTGTGTAGTCTGGATGGACTAGTTGAAATTGTTCTATGTATGAAGATTGTTGCATTAGCTATGGATGAATCTAAAGGAATCTAAGATGTGTTCCAATGTATGGTGAAGCATGTTATGTGGTTTTCATGTTATCTTCTTATTGTGAAATTGTGTACTTCAAAGTTCATTAGTGTTTTCATTAGGTTTGTATGACTTGGTGTCTACACATCATGCGAAGGACAAGTATCAAATAAGGAAGTGTGTGATTGATCTGAGATGTTGTTTTGGGTTTTGGTTAAGTTTTTGTTTGGTCTACTCTCATTCTCTTCCACCATGGGAATGTTGAGTTACTGACATAATTTCTCCAAGGTCAACTACACACACTTCCTATGAAGTTTGGGAAAAGTTGAAAGATGTTTATGAAGGAACTGATAGAGTTAAATTGTCAAAGAAGCTAATAGTTAAGCACATATATGAGATCTTGAAAATGGAAGAAGGTGAAGAAATTTCAAGCTACTTTCAGAGGGTTGATATTGTAGTAAATGATGTCAAAAATTAAGGTGGTACTTTGACAGATGAAGATGTGATGGAAAATATTTTGATGACTCTACTAGAGAGTTACAGTGATAAGGTTTCTTCTATTGAGGAAGTTTATGATCCTAAGAAATTCACTAAAGAACAACTATTTGGCACCTTGATTTCATTTAAAATGAGGAAGTTTGGAAAAGAAAACTAGAAAACAAAAACAACCTTCAAAGCAACAAAGATATAAGATGATCTAGATGGTGATAGTTAAGAAGAGTTGGAAGCAAATTTTACAAGTTAAAGAAAGGTATTGATAAGTACAAAGGTATGTTACCTTTTAAATGTTTTATTTGTGGAAATATTGGTCACTATGCTTCAATATGTCCAAATAGAGATGTAAACAAGAAGAGAAGAGACAATAAAGACAAAAAGGATAAGAAGTTAGAAAAATTGTACTATGTTAGAGAAGATGCTAGAATTTATAATGATGAATCTAATTTTGAGGATGATAATGATGAATTCTTGTTCTTATCCTTAGAGGATAAATTAGTGTCCACTAATTCTAGAAGATGTGCAAGGGAAAGTGGTCTATAAAACAAGAAGGAAGAGATGGAAGGTACTCTGGTTGCTTCCTTTCATTCTAGAAAAAATGAATAATATTAGGTAATTGACAATGGGTGCTCAAATCACATGACCAAAGATAAAAGTAATTCCACTAAACTTGAAAAGTATGATGGAGGACTAGTCATGTTTGGAGATGATTCTAGTGCAAAGATTATTAGAAAAGGAAGAATTACTTTTGATGTAAAACATAGTATTGATTATTTCTATTAAGGGCTTAAGGCATAATCTCTTGAGTGTTGGAAAAATGTATAGCAAAGGATTCAAGCTTGTGTTTCTAGATAATACTTGTGAGATTAGAAAAGGGTCTAGAACTGTGGTAGCTATAGGAAGAAGAACATATGGAAACATTTATCAGCTTAAGGGTGATTATGGTCAGTGTTTTGTGTCTCAAGCTAATGAAAGTTGGCTATGGCACTAGAGGATGGGACATGTAAAATTTGACAATCTGATTAGGATTAGTTCAAGAGAAGTTGTTTGGAATTTTGCTAAAATCACAAAGCCTACCAATACTGTTTGTAGAAGTTGTCAGTTGGGAAAACAAACAAGATACAACTTTAAAGGAAAGGAACAATCAAATAAAAAAATGATGGAATTGATTCATACAAACCTATGCGGTCCCACAAGAACAAGAAGTCTTAATGGTGATAGGTAGTTTATGCTTTTAATTGATGATTTTTCTAAAATGACATGGGTTACTTTTCTTAGGGAAAAAGCTCAAGCTATCGATAGATTCAAAGTGTTCAAGGATATGGTAGAAAATGAAGTGAACCTGAAAATTAAATGTTTAAGGTCTGATAGAGGTGGGGAATTCACCTCTATTGTGTTTAATACATTTTGTGAAGAGCATGATATAAAGAGATATTTTTCTGCCCCTAGAACTCCTTAGTAGAATGGAGTTGTTGAGAGGAAGAACCAAATTTTTCAAGAGGCTACAAGGACTATGATGAAAGTGGAAAATGTACCTGATGTATACTGGAGACAAGTAATTCACACTATTGTTTATATTCTTAATAGAGTTTAGATCAAGGGTAACAACACAAAGACCCCTTATGAACTGTGGACTGGCAAGATTCCTACTGTTAAGTACTTTAAGGTGTTTGGAAGTAGATGTTATATTAAAAGAGATTATGAGAACCTTGGAAAGTTTGATGCAAGATGTGAAAGTATTTTTATTGGATATTCAACTAATAGCAAAGATTATTGAGAGTGCAAATGTATAGGTTGATGAAGATATGCATAGATCAGTTGAAATAGGTGAAGTTGAACCAAATGAGCCTATCTATGAAAAAGTAAAAGAAGAGAATAAGGAAGAAGAAGAAGAATAGATTGAAGAAGAAGAAGAATAGATTGAAGAAGAAGAAGCTCTAGAACCTGCTCCTAGACCCCAAAATATGTATAGAAAAATCATCCTGAAGAATAAATAATTGGAGACAAAAGTGAAGGTGTAAAGACAAGAAGCAAGGTGGTAGAATTTGAGGTAAATATATGTTTACTTTCCAAAATAGAACCTAAATTAGTGTGTGAGGCATGAAAAGATGAAAATTGGGTTAGAGTAATGAAAGAGGAGTTGCAACAAATATAGAAGAATTAGACATGGGAATTAGTTCCTACACTAGTAAAAAGAATGTAATTGGTACAAAGTGGGTGTTCAAGAATAAGTTGAATGAGAATGGTGTAGTAAGAAACAAAGAAAGGCTTTTATATAGAGGTTATTCATAGGTTGAAGGAATAGAATTTTAGGAGACATTTGTTGGAATATGGACAGCCACTGAGAGGGGGGTGAACTAGTGTCCAATAGATAGACCTAAAATTAAAACCCTTTTAAACATTGTCAAAAACTTTTAGTTCATATATCCTTTTTATTGATAATAGAGTAGAGTAATAACTTTGAGAGCATTCATGAAAAGAGGTAAAAAAATATATGAAAACATTAAATCAATTCATTTAGAAAACTTATGCCAATATAATCTGTGTGAGATATCTTGCAATTTCCAAAGATGTGACTGACATTGTTTAACAATGAGAGAATGATATCGAAAATAGGTGCAACTCATGAGACTATGTACATGAATATCATCATTGAGTCACTTTAAAACCACCAAATTTCAATGCAACTTTATGAGACACTACAACAACTTTGCAACTAAATGACATATGATAAGCATTGAAACAACAAGGAGCTTTAGTACATTATGATAGAATGAAACATAACAACCTTGAACTATGAATCAATGAGTGAACATGTGATGTGATAGACTAAATTATTTTCATCACAACATGCAAAACATGTTTGTGTAACAAAAAAATACATTAGCAATGTAGAAATAAGAACAAATAATAGACATTAATGCATCTTATAACTTATGAAAATTAGATAGACATGAAATAAATAACAAAAAGACTCATCACATAACACATTATATGTCCTGAGTGGAAAACCCTCTTGGGGAATAAAAACCACTCAAAAAATATTTCTCTTTATTCACTTGAGCACCAACTCTACAAAGTTCAAGAGCACCAACTCCACAAAGTTCAAGAGCACCAACTTCACAAAATTTAGGAGCACCAACTCCAAAAAATTTAGGAGCACCAACTCCATAAGATATAGGAGTACCAACTCCTTTACAATGCAAAAACAATTACAATATTCTACCAGAATCCTAGAAGTGCAAATTGCAGTCCTAGAATTTTAATAGAAGACCATAAAATATTTTCAATAAGCACATTGAAGAATGTTAAATGAGAATGACATCTTCCTAAAATACAATAATCTAAGTATCAATATAAAGATTTTCAATGCAATACAACTTTTGTACAATATATCTGAAACATCATATTTCTCTTTCAGGTAACCCAGAAAAATGCCTAAAAGCCATCTTTTAAAGAAACTATGAATAACCACCTCTAAAATTAGTTTGTGTAACTATAAACAAACTTGGGTTAGGGTTTAAATAGAAAACCTTAAATAATCTTTCTTCAAAAAACAAACCCTTTCAACAAAAAAATCTTAACAATAGCATTTTCCAAATCAATTTTATTCACTAAAAACTTGCTTAATCAATTGTTTCAAAGCCCATAAATAATAGAAATGCAATACTTGTTTACAGTGAAAAACCAACTTGAAATAATACCTCAAAAACCTATCAAATGGTTTCATAACCGTACAACTGGTAGACACCAACCAATCTTTTCCAGTGTATTCAAGCTTTGTCACTTCAAGTTGTTGCCGACAACATTCAACCTAATTTTATCAAACAATATTGCAAAACATAGTGATTTCCATGTGAGCCTCCACATCTTGTGCCCTAATGTGGGATTTGAAATAATGAACCCACAAATTCCTTTCTCAAAAAAATTGAAAATAAGCTATTACCCTTTAGTATGCCCGATAGCCTCAGGCTTAAGTTAACCTTTATGCCTCATGGTTTAGCATGCTAGCCAATGACCCTTTTTAATTTTTGTTTTTCCAATAAAAACCTTATGTCACTTTAAGTTCCCAACACCATATGTGGTGTAAGTGACAATAATGCATTGATACAAGTAATACTAAGGGTACGGTTTTCAAAGCCTTAAACTAAACATATGAGATGAAAATGATAAGGTTGATAGACCTTTTAAATTTTAACCTGAATTATCATCACAATGTAAGCATAGAACAACTAAGGCCATAGTATATGTTCAACAAGTAACCTTATAACATTGTAAGACAAATGCAAACATTAGAAAAGGACTTAAATGGAGAAAAGCACCTTAATAACCAAACTAAGAAACAAATACCTATTATGCCTTAGGATATGTCCATGTTGTAGGTCTTCATCAACATTTGACTGAGAGCTATTATCACTTTATAAATGATGTAAAATATACATATAAGACATATGGAGACACACTAAACATAGACTTGATTCTCATATGAGAATGTATAAACACTAATGTATATAGGTCAACTTGACCAACCTAAGAATGCAAACAAAGGAAATCATCTCAAATGTCTCTGCTAGTATATGTATGTCACTCGCACGTCATATATCATGTCAATCACCAATAACCATATACCTTTGACACCAAAATACCAATCACCTTGAAAATTTGCATCCATTTTTGACGTCATGTACCTCACCTTGAAATCTTGCATCCAAATTTGACTTCATGTACCTCACATTTGACATCAATGCAAACTATACGAACAAGCTCCCCCTTTGTCATTGATGGAAAAACTACAAAAACTTGATTCTCTCTCTCCCCCTTTGACATCAAATGACAAAGGAATCAATTGTCCAAGAAATCTCCCCTATCATGTCTGCACAAACCATTTAATATTAGCAACTGAATTAGGCTATTATCTGCATTAGACTAGTCAGGTAAGATCAACCAAGCAACAAGTGTTTTGAATTAGAAAGAGATTCATAATCATAAACAAGTTGATCATTATCTTGACAATAGAGGATCATCACTAATGCTACTCCCCCTATCAATAAAATTTTTAGAATTGGTGTCAAGATGCTAATATGAATCATTGTCTCATGTGACTAAGGACTCCTACAATATATTCCACTCATGACCAAGGAAAGAACCATAAATAAATTTTATAGGCACATTATTTTTCTAACATGTTTACCATGCTTCAAGGAAGATACCAAGAATCCAACATATATCAAACATGAAACAAATATCTGAACCAAGGATATTATAACACTATCACATATAAATCGCAATAATAGTCTAACAAAAAAAACTACTGCTCTTACATACATGTCTATCATGGCCATACCAAATTCAAACTCCACCTTACAACAGTACCTTGTAAAAACACACTGTCACCTTCTTCTTCATATATTTACTAGGACACTTGCAATTGTAATAATATTAGGATACAAAAATAAAACATCATCACTATCCTAAGAGTGCAATGTTTTGTCACCAATCACATTATTAAGTTTGCAACCCCTTGCAACTTCTATCATGAATATATGACTCCAAACTAGCATAGATGACCTATATCACAAGCTTTTGAATATCAATACCACTATTATTAAGTAGAGGTTTCATCAAAGAAGAGTCACTATCATTTAGAAACCTATTAATTAGATGACTAAAAAATAACTTCCATAATTAACAACATTTATAGATGTATCATGGTTTGTCCAAACAATTGTATTTGTCAAACACCCTTGTTGGACTCAAGGAACATTGAGAGGGGGGGTTAATTAGTGTTCAACAAGATTTAAATTTCAATTCTAATCATAAACCATTCACAACATTTAAACTGAAATAGACATGCAAGCACATTAAATAAATAATCAAAAAACCATAACACCAAGATTTTTACATGAAAACCCTATTCGGGGAAAAACCATGCTAGAGATTAATCCATAATTTATATTCTCTGTTAGAATTATGAAGAAGATGGAATGCACATGCATTCAGGAACACTGCCTATAGCTCACTACTCAAAATAAGGAAGGCTAATTTCCTTACAAAAATTTTGGATTACAACAAAATGTTGAATTGAGAAGTTAGCATCTACAAATGCTTGGTCTCAGTTTCGGTGAATCTCATGTACCAAAATTTGGACCTCTTGTCCAGCTCTACACTTAGCTCTACTCTTCTTTTCCTTAATTCACAACAATCCTCTTCTTCTCAAGAAAAATTCACTCAAATAATCTTCTGATAGTCACACACACATATGTTCTGCTCTATACACACACTCACACACACACACAAACCAATATGAATTACTCAAACTCACACATATATATATATATATATATATATATATATATATATATATATATATATAGCAAGAATTCAATCGCTATATGTCAGCTTTAAATAAAATACAAAATATTCATCACATGTCGGCCCAAATCATGAACAATATTTAATGCACATCCACACAAGTCAGGTAGACTATAGCTACAACCCAAAAAAAAAAATTCTAACATAAAAACATTTAAGTAATTAATCCTTATACATCCGGGACACACTATATTCACTAAGTCAGCCACAATGAGCACATAAATAGAAAAACATCCTACCAGATCTCCAAGCTCATACATCGATTAATGCAACATCACAAAACTTACCAATAAGGTAACATATATGCTTAACAAACTATCTTGGGGATCCACAACACAAAATGATGATTCAGTGAAGAATACAGATTGACAAACTACCTGGATACCCTATTCTTCATGCTTTCTATTAGTAATACTTTGTTCTCTACTTTTCCTACCACTATGAGAAAATTCTGATCTATGGACCAGAATAATGACTTCAGTTGCCATCAATGATAACACTAGAAGCCATATGCCAAGAATCTCCCCCTTTGACGTTGATGGCAACACTTAGTGAAAAATGACTAAGTGTCGAAACAAAGAGATTGTGCTACCAAATTTCAAAATTTCAAAACACTGCTCCCCCTTGGAATGACAAGGAATTTTTCATATCTCTCTCTCTCCCCCTTTTACATCAATGAAAAAATTTCACTTATTTCTCTCTCCCCCTTTGTTAATTAGAAATAGGATCAAAATTTGAAGAACTACAAATGTTGCAAAATTCATAAAATGATTTTGTACTTACCTTTCATTTCTGGAAGAAATTTCTTCCAGGCATCTACTGCAATCCCAATGATTAAGATCAAGTTGTTTTTTTTTTTATGTCTGGTTGATGATCTGGATGAAACATTATAGAATTGTAATTGCTTCTTCTAGCTTTTCTCCTTTCCTCAAAACCTCAATTAGCTTCTCCAATATGCATTCAGTTAAATCCTTCACTTTCTAGAAAGTGTCCACAAGGGTGTTTCTGGAAAAGTGAACTTTTGCATGATCATTCTGCAACTCATGAATCCTTTTCTTTACTATACCTTCCCGGTCTTGAAACATGTTATAATCTTGACTAATTTTGTTCAACTCACTTTCAATCTGTTCCAGCTTGTCCTTGTATTTCCTAACTACATGAGGCTAATGAAGACAATAATTGTAGATGTTATTTTCTGAGTTTATACATTGCCTCAACACATTCATTTTCCTTTTTAATTTGGTAAGGGATAGCCTGAACTGCTCCTTCAAATGTAGAATTGTTTCTTCCTCTTTCCTATCCTAAGACTTAGAGGCCATAGCTTCCCTGATACATTCAATCAACTCTTCAGGAAGTACATTTTGTAAACTTTCCAATCCAATGTTGTTATTCACAAATTAACTGCCTAAAGTGCTCTCAATCAAATCTTGCTCATATGAGGGTTTGTCTAACCATATATCAACAATCTTCTACATTCCATCTTTCTCCTAAATAATCTACAATATCTTTGTTTTGAATAAAGCACCTTCTTCACTTCCTTGTTCTAATCAACTTCTTTTTTCAAAATATCTCCAACATTGCATAATCCAATTAAATTCCTAATCACTTCTTTCAAAATGAGATAGATTTGATCCAAAATAAGAGTATCCTCATTCAATTTGTTTAGGATAAGCCTAACAACTTCCACATTGACAAAATAAGGAAACTCATTCCAAATGTCCAAAATTTTATGTTTCACACCTTCAAGTCACTTCAATTCATTGACCAACAACATATTTCTCACATTCTTGATCTTTCTACTACTATATTCATCCAAATTCATAATTCCTTTGATTTGCTTCATTTTTCTTTCCACATAGAACAAGTTTTTCTACCAAGCACAAAATTCAAAATTCTACAAGCAACTAAAATACCTAATGAATTCACCGCCAAATTTACTTGGCTCCTTCTAAATTCTACTGCAAAGGCTCTCTTTCTATTCTTCTTCAATGCAAAGTGAAAAATGAGGGTTCTAAACACCCTTTTATAACTTCATGCACCTAACCTTTTACCGCATTAAATTTTTTCCCTAGGAGTTACGATAACTCTATTTTCTCAGACAATAAAAGAAGAATTCATCTACGGACCTTCCAGATCTCATTTTTTTGCATTGGTGTTCATAGAAATATTTGTAGACTAATAGCAAAAATACTAAAAAATTTCTACATTCTGGTGCCAACTACTGATAGGGGGATAAATGATTTTTCTTGAAAAACTCCCCCTAGGCCAATGGCCTGAGATCAATTTTTGGAGGAATTACCAAAGGTTGATTCTGGTATGGGCTTATTTCCTTCATCAGATTCACTCTTCTTTATCCATGTTTTCTTCATCTGATCTCTTATTTCTTCCATATTCACTTTCCCTTTTCCTTTATCATCTTTCTATGAAATATTTCCTTTGTATACTAGACCTCTTCTATCCATGTTTTTGTTCTTGTAGAATCTTGCAATGTGACCAAATCTGTTGCAAATGTAGCACACCAGATTTCTTTGTCTAGACCATTCATTGCATTGATTTCCTCTTGATCTGCATTGGTTAGTAACATGCCCAAATATTCCACAGGTGTAGCATTTGACATTCCTTACACTCACAAACATACTTCTGCATTCAATTGACTTATGACCAAACTTATTGCAACTAAAATACAAACCGAGATATGATGTACTACTTGAATTTATTTTACTTCTACACTAAGAATCCATATGACCAAATTTATTACAAGCAAAGTAGTAACCATTAAACTTTTGAGCATTGGGTTGTCTTACCGGATATCTTCTACCTTTTTTTATCTAAATTTTTTGTCTGGAATCCTTATGTTTAGATCCAGAGCTTTCACCTTTCTGATAACAAAGACCTCGCTTATCATTTGCATCTATCTGAACTGATCTTGAACTTCTCCTTGTATTCATTTGTAGTAGTGAGTTAATCTCTGAGAATAACTATCTATCTTTCAAGCTCTTGTTCATTATTTCTAGATTGTTGTAGTTTAATCTCTAGCTGAATGAATCCACTATTAACTCTATTTCATTCTTTATATTTTTATTTTAAAGACTAGGCCAGATTTTCCTCATTTTTCTTTCTTTCTTCAATCTCCTTAATTAGCTTCATCGCCACATATTCCATCTCAAGCTTTAGAGTAGCATTGTTCCTAGCAAGTTTTTCACATTCTTTAGTTATTTCTTTTAGGTTCTAATTTAGATGAACATCTTCCAAGATTTTATTTTCTCTTTGCTTTAGGTGATTACAAAGTTCCTTCCTCTTTTCTCTTGACTCGTTGATTGTATCCTTTAATGATTGAATGAATTTTTTGGCATCCACAATATTTTCTTTTAATTTCATTACTTCTACTTTAGACTAATCAAGATTATCAAGTGCCACCATAAGTTGCTATTGAATACCACCAGATTCCATTGTATTCCAAGATCCACCTCAAGATGCTAAAATTCTACAGACCTTGCTCTAATACAAATTGTTGGACTCAAGAAACACTAAGAGGGGGGTGAATCAGTGTTCAATAAAATTTAAATTTAAATTTTGATCATAAACCATTCACAACATTTAAACTAAAATAGACATGCAAGCACATTAAATAAACAATCAAAACACCAAACACCAAGATTTTTATGTGGAAATCCTGTTAGGGGAAAAACCACGGTGGAGATTAATCCACAATTTATATACTCTATTAAAAGTATGAAGAGGGAATGCACTTGCATTCAAGCACACTGCCTAGAGCTCACTACTCAAAATAAGGAAGGCTCACTACCTTACAAAATGTTTGGATTACAAAAAAAAAATTGAACTAAGAAGATAGCATCTACAAATGCCTTGTTACAATTTTGGACCTCTTATCTGACTCTACACTTAGCTTTGCTCTACTTTTCCTTAATTCACAACAATCCTCTTCTACTCAAGAAAAATTCACTCAACTGATCTTATGATATTCACACACACATCTTCTCTGCTCTATACACACACTTGCACACACAAACACACACCAAAATGAATTACTTGAACTTGTATATATATCCACTAGCAAGAATTCAATCACTATATGTTAGCTTCAAATAAAATACAAAATATTATTCACATGTCGGCTCAAATCATGAGAAATATTTAATGCGCACCCACACAAGTTGGATAGACTATAGCTATGACCCAAAAGAAAATTTTCTAACATAGAAACATTTAAATAATTACTCCTTATACATCCACAACACACTCTATTCACTAAGTCGGCCACAATCAAAAAATAAACAAAAATCCATCCCGCTAGATCTCCAAGCTCATGCACCAATTAATGCAACATCATAAAACTTACCAATAAGGTAACATATATGCTTAACAACCATCCTGGGGATCCACAACACAAAATTATGATACGGTGAAGCATACAGATCAACAAACTACCCGAATACCCTGTTCTTCATGCTTTCTATTGGTAATACTTTATTCTCTACTTTGCTTGCTGGTATGAGCAAGTTCTGATCTGTAGACTAAAATAATGACTTCAGTGGCCATCAATGAAAACAATAGAAGCCATATTCCAAAAACCCCTATATTGAAGCTTGATGTATTATGTATTCATTGAAATTTAAGACATTCTAAATGAAGAACAATAGAGATAGAATGGTATGCACATCAATAAATCGCAGTGCTTAGACATCTTATGTTAAAGAGCCAAGAAATATTTAATTAATATCACTCAAAAAAATTCCATGTACCACCACTACTTGTTATGATATGCTTGATTTCAAGAGCTCATAGTCCTTGTTTGTTCATTGTGACCATGTCCATCATTCTCAGTTCAAGATACCATGTGTATAAGATACAAACTGTCAAGAGAAACAAATGCTCACATTGTAAAAAAATGACATAGAAACCACATGATAGTCTTGAACACACGTTTTTCCCTTTATAAGAGCCCATAACTATTACAACAACTTGTGAAATGTTCAAGTTCATAGATGCATAAATATTTTATAGTCTCCACACTGTTTCAGATATAAAGCTCACTTCAAGACATCAAATCCATAAAAAATATAGCTCACACCTTGATTAATGAAAAACAATGCAAAGATATGAATTTTTTGCTCAAACAATGATTCAACCATAAATATTGCACCATCACTAGATCATATAACTACCATAAATCATCAATAATCCTAACAACTATATTTTTTCTATCATCAGACTTCACTGTCCTCTAGAATCTTTATCATCTGATACTACTTTGCATTTGCATAAATTCTCCTCACGAATTTTTATAACATTTTCAATATTATCTCTATGAATCTTCATCTCCTTGAAAACAACCTTGATTCATAACACCTCTATAATTCTCTCTTTGAATGAGAACACTTAACTTCAATCATGAATCTACAATCCTCCAAGACTATGAGTGCAAACCAATGAAAAACATTTATCTTTGATACTTAACCAATTCTTCTTAGTGACAATGAATTATCAAGATGTATTCAAAGTTTTATCAATAACAATCTTAACATAAAAAAAAAAATTAAGCCTTAAAATGCAATCAAGAAGAAATTTAGACAACCTATCATCATTTTTTTCATAAGATGCACAAGTATGCCAGAAACAAAGGTAGATTTAACCTGATTTCAACATCCTATGTAGATGTCAAATAGTCATCAAAGATAAGCAAATCAAACATCTCTCGTATGTAGACAAAGGACTACAAAAAGAGCCTCATGTCAATTTGCTTCACCAAACACCAATATGCATATGTCTAGAACTTTTGTCTCATGATCATCTGCATACTCAAGAATACTCTTGTTTTAACACAAGTAAAAGAAAAATCTAATAACATATGTACTCTTCACCTTTTTTTATAAATTCTATGAGCATTATCTTTTATCCTATCCATGATAGACTCATTTCCTTGTACAATACTAGTATTGTTCTTTATCTTGTTGGTTGCTTGCTACCCAATGAACTAGTTATTTTTAATTATTGATCTTGATCTCATTATTGTCCACAATAGCGACTTTTTTTCACAACACTATGATGCAACTCTTGACCATTACTACAATAGTTACTCAACACATACCACTTGTAGTTTACAAAATTTTGTACTCCTATCAAACTCATACCTGCACCTTATGAATTGAGACATCAAAGCATCAAACTCACCAAAGAACTATCATTGTACTTTCAAACTTGAATTCTTGCAATGAATGTGTTAGTGGAAACACATAAAAGATGGTGAGAACAACTTTAGAAGATCATGACATTAGAATATTCACTAGCTTAATCCTTCCTATTTCCTGAATGAGATGAAATGAAAGGCTCCATCAAATCAGCACATAAAACTTAACAACCTATAATAGCAAATCTATTATGCACAGTACAATAATCATGACGAACATTGTTATAACCAAAACTATCAATATTTGAGACCTCTTATTTAACAAGTTGGCTATTTACTTCTTTTTAATTTTTCAACAACATATACTTCCAATATCTTATGCAAACCTTCATAACCAATTCATTCATAATAAAATAGAATGAAAATTTTCCATTTACAAATCTTTTCTTTACTTCTTCTACCACCAATAGAAAATGCATGCTATCATACCTCATTCTTGACTTCATAGGGGTAAAATATGTTACCAAAATAGACTCCCCCTAACCTCATGCTTCTCTTTATGCACTAGTAGAGTTCACTTGTGCAATATGCACAAGACTTAATTCATCCTTCTCTTGGTTTTCATTTCTTCTCCAAACCTTCTTAACACCTATCTTCTTCTTGTCCAAGATATCTGCCTGATGTTGCTTGGTCAACGTATTTATTATTTTTTTATGTCTAGATGACCTCAACAAATGATTTCTACAAGTCTAATCTCTAGGTCCAAAACAGTTACATCTATAACACATGACATTATGATTTGAACCAAAAGAATGATAACTTCTAGAATTTTTTAAGAGCTTCCATCACCATTCTTATCATTCCACAAATATTTAATTGCTACATGACCAACTTTGTGACAAATATAACATATAATGCCATGATTCTAATTTGACAAACTATAATTATTTATAGCATAACTTTCACAATCTCTATCCCTATGTCCATAAACATGACATGAATAGTAGTAACCATGGAATTAGGAATAATTGTACCTTATTGATTGACACTTCCTAGTAGATGAGAAACCTATGAATCTGTTAACAACCTTTCTTTCAGTCTCTGGAGCATGATTGTTCAAGTCTATTTTCTTCTTAGGAGTCTGCCTAACCTTGAAAATTTTCCCATCAATTGTAATAAACACAATTTACTTGTTAGATTCATCTTTGACACCATAAATTTGTCCTTTCTCAAGCCCTAAACCAAAGTGATCATTGGCATGCTTTTTCTTACTAAACATTTCATCAAGAGATTTAGTTCCTTTCTCAAATTTCTGTAATTTGATGTCCAGACTTTTCTTTAAATTGACAATCTCACCATCAAGTTTTTGACACACAGCTACTCAAACTTCTAAATTGGTTCTAGTTACTTCTACTATCCTTTTACATTCTTCAATTTCAATTTTTTGACTTATAATCATGTCATCTTTAAGAGTTAGTTCTTTTAACAAGGAATCATTATTTGAAATTTTCTTCAATGAAGCAACCTCATTTTCTAGTTTATTACACAATTCATCCTTGTCTTTTAACTTGACTTATAATCCCTCTTCAATCCTTTTTCTATCAACCATTTGAGCTTTCATAAATTCAATAATATTTTCATATTTACCATAGTTTTGGTTTAATACCTTATTAGTATCAATGCTATTTTGAAGTTATACCTTGAGTTACTAATTTTCTCATTTAATCCTTTTCAGTTCATCTAAGGAAGCAAGAAGTTCTCCTTCCAAATCAACCTCAAATTCATCACCTTTACATTCCTTTTCGCCAAATTTTTGTTCAAAGTTACTTAGTAAGTGATCTCCTTCTTCTCCAACTACAGGATCACTTTTAGTATCAATTGGTAGGGGTATTTCTTGAGACAAAACTTCAATAGACTTGATAGGGGTTGGTTGATCAACTTTTTGCTTGACACTAGTGGTTTTCTTTTGACCTTTGCTTCTTTTGCACTTAGCCATAAATACTCCATGACCAAGAAACTCTAAGTTGGTTAGACTTATGCATAGGTATGGCTCTAATACCACTTGTTGTAGTATGGAAAGACACTGAGGGGCGAGGGTGAATTAGTGTCTAATAGATAGACCTAAAAAACAAACATTTTTAAACTTTGACAAATACTTTTAGTTCATATATCCTTTCTATTGATAACAGAGCAGAGTAATCACTTTGAGAGCATTCATGAAAAGAGTAAACAAAGATATGACAACATTAACTTAGTTCATTTAGAAAAATTATGCCAATATAACTTGTGTGAGATATCTTGCACTTGCCAAAGATGTGACTGACATTGTTTAACAACTAGAGCATGATGAAAAAAATAGGTGCAACACATGAGACTATGTACATGAAGACCAACATCATTGAATCACTTTAAGACCACCAAATTTCAATGCAGCTTTATGAGACACTACAACAACTTTGCAATTGAATGACATATGATAAGTATTAAAACAACAAGGAGATTTAGTACATTATGATAGATTGAAACATAACAACCTTGAACTATGAATCAATGAGTGAACATGTGATGTGATAGACTAAATTATTTTCATCACAACATGCAAAACATGTTTGGTTAAATAGAACTCTTAAACCAATTTGCAACATATGATTATGAAAGTACTTGTAACAGCATAATACATTAACAATGCACAAATAAGAACTGATAATAGACATTAATGCATTTGATAACTTATGAAAATTAGATAGACATGAAAAAAAATCACACAAAGAATCATCACATAACACATTATATGTCCCAAGTGGAAAACCCTCTTGGGGAATAAAAACCACTTGAAAAATATTTCTTTTTATTCACTTAGAGCACCCACTCTACAAAGTTCAAGATCACCAACTCCACAAAGTTTAGGAGCACCAACTCCACAAAATTCAGGAGCACCAACTCCATAGAATTCAGGAGCCCCAATGCCTTTACAATGCAAAAATAATTACAGTATTCTATTAGAACCCTAGAAGTGCAAATTGCAATCCTAGAATTTTAATAGAAGACCATAAAATATCTTCAATAAGAACATTGAAGAATGTTGTATAAGAATGACAACATCTTCCTTAAATACAATAATCTAAGTATCAATATAAATATTTTCAATGCAATACAACTTTTGTATAGTATATCTAAAATAACATATTTCTCTTTTAGGTAACCTAGAAAAATGCCTGAAAGCCATCTTTTAAAGACACTGTGAATAACAACCTCTAAAATCAATTTTTGTAGCTATAAACCAACTCAGGTTAGGGTTTAAATGGAAAACCCTAAATAATCCTTGTTCAAAAAACAAACCCTTTCAACAAAAAAATCTTAACAATAGCATTTTCCAAATCAATTTTATTCACTGACAACCCACATAATCAATTGTTTCAAAGCCGGTAAATAATAGAAATTCAATACTTGTTTATGGTGAAAAACCAGCTTGAAATAATACCCCAAAAACCTATCAAATGGTTTCATAACCATCCAATTGGTAGATGCCAACCAATCTTTTCTAGTGTATTCGAGCTTTGTCACTTTGAGTTGTTGCCGACAACATTCAACCTAATTTTATCAAACATCGTTGCAAACCCTAGTGATTTCCATGTGAGCCTTTGCCTCACATGCCCTAATGTGGGCTTTGAAATAATGAAACCACAAATTCCTTTCTCAAAAACTTTGAAAATAAGCTATTGCCCTTTACTATGCCCGATAGCCTCGGGATTAAGTTAACCTTTATGCCTCATGGTTTAGCATGCCCACCACAGGCTCTTTTTAATTTTATTTTTTTCCAATAAAAACCTTATGTCACTTTAACTATCGGAAACCATATGTGGTGTAAGTGACAATAATTCCTTAATACAATTAATAATAAGGATACGATTTTCAAAGCCTTAAACTAAATATATGAGGTGCAAATGAAAAGGTTGATAGACCTTTTAAATTTTAACCTGAATTCTCATCACAATGTAAGCATAGAACAATGAAGACCATAGTATATGTTTTGCAAGTAACCTTATAACATTGTAAGCCAAATTTCAATATCAGCAAAGGACTTAAATGGAGAAAACCTCCTTAATAACCAAACTGAGAAGAAAATATCTATTATACCTTAGGATATGTCCATGCTACAGGTCTTCATTAGCATCTGACTAAGAGTTTTATCACTTTATAAATGATGGAAAATATACATATAATCCACATGGAGACTCACACTAAGCATAGACTTGTTGGTCATAGGAGAATGTATAAACACCAATGTATACATGTCAACTTGACCAACTTGGGAGTGAAAACAAAGGAAATCATCTCAAATGTATCTACCAATATATGTATTTCACATGTGTGCCATATATCATTTATATCATGTCAATCACCAACAACAATAGACCTGTGATACCAAAATACCAATCACCTTGAAACCTTGCATCCATAATTTACTTCATGTAACTCAACTTTGTCATCAATGACAAACTATACCAACAACATTTTCCCTAGTGGCAAGAATGGAGGCTATTCAAATCTTTGGCTGAGGTAGATTAGTTTAAGTGGAAAGAAAAGGTAACCATGCTATTGAAATGAACATAGCTTTATACAGGGGCAAGATAGGAGTACCTCCTTTCTTATTGAGTTTGAGGATTTTTGGATAGAACTTACATAACTATTTGATAGACTCTGGGGCCTTAGGTAATGTCATGTCATTTTATATTTGTATTAAATTAGGCCTAACCCCAATCAAAACTCATATAAAGGTCATACAATTGGATAAAAATGAAGTGAATGTTGTAGGAGAATTGAAAAATGTACATGTGCAATTGGATCAGACCCAAGGATTCAACAGTACATGGATATTCAAATTGCTAACATTACTGAGTTGTATCACATTAAATTGAGTAGGGATTGGGAAAAGACCATATGGGGCTATCCTTTGTTAGACTTATCTTATATGTGGCTTCCATGGAGAGGTATAACTAGCCAGATTAGGATAGAGATTGACCCTTGTCTGAAACACCTAATAACAACATATAATCACCCCAATGAGGTATCTTACTTTGAAACCAAACTAGGAGTTTATAGGATTAATGGAAAGTAAGGTGGTGATGACTCAAACCAACTCAAGATGATTAGTTTTAAATAAGAAACCAACCCCTTCAACCTTATCCACTCAGCTTATCTAAAACACACACCTAGTCCTTGTATCCCTCAAATTTTCTTTTTCTCAATATATTTTAGAGAAGGTTGTACAAAGACAACCTAAACAACTTCTGAGACTCACTTTAGGGCCTAAGTCAACATACCTAAATATTTCATGAGGTTACTTGAAACAATATAGAGAACCTATAGACCGCCACTAGTTTTAGGCCACCAAATAGCCCACTTTAACAAACGAAGTACCCTCAAAACACCAAGTTAACCTGTAAAATCAATAAACAGTCCTTAATTAGGTTGAAAAACATCAAAATCCACCAACATCTATTGGAGCCATGACCTCTAAGATGTTGAACCACAAAACCCTCAATTTACATACAATCAACAAGGGTTTATTGAAAGTCTTATGTATTGAGATTTTATAACCCAACTAATACCTCCAACACTTCAAAAATACCCTATAAAAATAAAAAACCATCACATAGACAATTCCTTCAACATTTTAACAAAACCCTACTTTAACACCCCATTTTCACTTGAAAAACATATTGTTCTGCCCTAGGGCATCATCCAAAACCCAATAAATAGCTTTCTCTATCCTCTAAACCATGTGAGCACCTAGAATACCATGAGAGAAGTCATTCCATTGAGTTACAAGCCTTGACGGTAGGTGAAATGACTTAGAGCACCATATTAACACTAATCAAACCCTTCACTGGCCTTCTATAGGCAAACTCAAAAAATTGATGAAATCTCTCTCAAAATTCAATATTAAACTCCCAAACTTGATGCAAATGAGAGATAATTCATGTCCCTATAGAAAACAATAAGATTCAGAGAAATTACAATCTGCACGGGTTTGCACAACTTCTAAGTGAAAAATAACACTGAAAAATGTAGAAAATAACGTATTTATTGATGTGGAACTTCAATACAATCTTCACCAACAATTTCTCAAGCATTTTAGAGGCTTTATATACTTATTCCATTGAAATTATAACAACCCAATTACTATAACTAACTTTTAAAATCCCATGACCCATTAACTTCCTAAAAGTTGCATTTTTGCAATTTGTGCTATGACAACTTTTTACATTTTTGGCAACTTTTGACACTTTCACCTAAATGACTCACAAATGACCCAATTACATACAAAACGGTCTCAATAGACCTTATTTAATTCCAAAAGACCTTTAACACGTATAATTAGCATATTTACCCCTAATCTAAAGTTCATGTGCTTGGTGCACCTACACCATACAACCCCCCTAAAAAAATGACTCATGTCCCATGTGTACTACTTTGTCTCAATTCCTCATTTCTTTTCACATACTTTATGGTCTAAAAATATCCTATTTTGTTTCAAACCCTTAGATCTTGTATCATTTCCTGCATCCTTGACTTTATTTGCACATGAATGTGGCTCCTTCCTTGCAATTAGAACTGCTAGTTGTCTTTTATCTACTCCTTGATCAAAACTAGATGCAAACAAACCCCTACCAAAAGTTACTTGAACTGTCTTCTCCTTTATCTTAGCTTCATGCTCAAATCTTCCCTTAGTTCTTTTTCCACTCACTTTCATTTCACACTTAAGGTCTTCAACCTTTGGAACCCCTATTCCACCTTGCTTAATAGAATTTTATTTCTCTATTATGGTAGAATGTGATTACCTTTCCATTCCTTTTGTAATTATAAGATAGAGCATTGTCCCAAGAAATATTGCATCATCCTTCATATTCATTATCTTCCCATTCTCTCTATCCCCTCTATTAGTTGTCCTCTTCTATCATCCTTCATATTAACTGTTGTCTTGACTACAAACCCTCTCTCTCTTTTTTTTTTCCTCAAACACTATAGGCTCCCTCTTTCCAAACACAATCACCCTTGTCTTAAACTAACTCTCCACATTTCCTTGCAATGGAGTGAGTGTAAACCTCTTCCCATTATGCTTAATCAGGTACCTATTACTTCTACAATCATATAAAACATGCTTGTCATATTTCCATGGTCTTCCAAGCAAGACATGACAATATTCCATTGGCACAACATCACAAACACCACTATATTTGTATCCTCCAATACTAAACTCAATCATTGCTTTCTCACAAACCAAGATAGATTGACTATCATTCAACCATGAAATCTGATCTGGATTTTCATGAGGAAACTTTTGCAAATTTAACTTCTCTATCATTTCATTTGAGACAACATTTTTCAATACAACCTGATTCTATAACAACTTTTGGGTACCTTACCCTTGGATTTACATGAGGTCCTAAATAAGGATCTTCTTTGCAATGGTTCCTCCACTTTGGATGTCTT
Organism: Sequoia sempervirens; assembly: GCA_007258455.2. NCBI lineage: Eukaryota > Viridiplantae > Streptophyta > Pinopsida > Cupressales > Cupressaceae > Sequoia > Sequoia sempervirens. Next base: position 258,726,366 of record VDFB02000015.1, read on the forward strand.
CAACACTTTTCTTCTCGGAATCAAGGATTCTCCTACCTCTAAAGTAACAAGTAGGTTAGGAGATTTTTCACCTTCACTTTCTTCTTGGATCAATTGCACCCTCTTATTACCTCTTCTTTCACTCTGTAGTGCCCCTCATGATATTGTTCTCTTTTGTTACTATGTGGATACTATTTACATTTGTTGCAGACTCAAGATGACATGGGTGATTGTTTTTCCTATTTGAGCTTATGTGTTTTGCTTGGATACACATGATAGTGTTTTATGATGTTGATAATATAATGATGCATGGTACCATCTTTCTTGATTATGCTATATTGTGTGAATATGTAGACTATTTAATACTCATTTCATGCTATGTATGATGTTTGAGTTTTGGGTGAGGGGGACGGTGTTGCATCACTCATATGTGAGCGCTCTGCCACACCGCAATTCTCCCTCACAATGTGTTTGACAGTAGATATATATATGTTGTTCCAACACTTGTTTTTTATGCAGGATTGCAGGTACTGGGCACCGACTCCACCCTCACCGTCAGGTCTGAGTGTGCCCAACATACCCAATGGTTATGATGTGATTTAAGGATTTGACAAGGAAGTGTCCATGTCCATGTTTGTCATCCATCAGTACTTCGTCCCGTTAGGGTATTGTACTGTTTTATGTTGATCATTTCAAGTCATAAATCTTGATGTGTTTACTGTTTTGTTTGGATGTGTATCGTTATTGGCAATTGATGTGTTTCTAGTATCAGGCATAGTCATTGCTATGTTCATTTGGTCCTTATTTTGAGTTTCATAGTTTATTTTTATAATATGAATTTAATTATAGTAATAGATTAAATTATTAAATTATTAAGGGAATTTTAATAATTAAAAATATTGAATTAATGTTAAGGTTATAATTATATTAAAATGCAAATGAAATACAAATTTGTATTTTAAATAATGGATATTTGAAGCTTAAAGTTTAAATTTGAATCATTTGATAAATTTTAAATTTAATTTAAACTATTTTAAGGGATGCAACGAAATATCAATCTAAAGTAAAGTTTGAACAAAATAAAATAATAAATAATAATTATGTGTATACATATGGATATTTAAATAATTGAAAAATTCACCCTCCGTAAGAGATTTATTTTATTTTATTTATTTCGGGAGTTAATTAAGTATGATGTGGCAATTTGTTAAAATAACAATTAAAAAAAAAGGGTGGATGAAATTGTTTCATAACGCAAACAAGATTAGAGAGGTAGATTTCTTGATTTACTAAATTCCTCCAAGTGTTAAACAAGGTAAATAATAGGTGATGGGTGTAAAATAGAAGACTGTGTTGATAGACACCGTACCGAGGTTTGTAAGTTTATTTTCTTAATTTATCTGGAGGAAAGGGGCAGAAGAAAACATGGGGAGTTACGGAAAACACAGAGGGTGAAGAGAAATTTTACAGAAGGGAAAAATTTTTCACGGATTGCCAAAACCAGGTTAGTGAATTTGAGTTTTTTTTAATGGTTGAATTCCACATTTTAAACTTCAGTCAATAAAAGTTTAACTTCTTAATGCAATTATTTGTTTGCCACTGAATTAACCCTGCCTAGAGTTTAGGGGATTTTCTTCTTTCACCGTAAAATAAATTTTTCTACTTCTAACTCAGCTGCATCTGATGAATGTGTTTCTGTATTTCTCTAATCTTTGTGCAATAAATAAATAAATATTGTCTTCTTTAGGTTAAAGGTTCATGGAAATTACTCCAGGGTAAGTTCATATTCGCTCTTATTCCATTTTCAACCGTTTTCAGCTGTAACACTTAAACAGATAGGAAATTAAAAGTTTAAATAACGTTCTTGATTTTATTGTCAACCTATCGCAGTTACAACACTTAAAATAAAATAGGGTCAACATAATAATATATTAGAAAAGCTTTTCCCAACTTTGAACTCACAGAGATTATTCATAATGATGAAGAAAAAAATAAAAATGTACCAGCTATTTCCTACGCACTGGTTTAATTTTTCCTGACTTTGGAGGTTTCTCCTACTAGTTAAATTAGCTCGAACCTATGTGACTTCAAGTGGCCTTCTTGAGATTGAAACGGCGTAGGAGAGTAAGGAAACACCAATAGGGGAAAAGAGGATTTCTATTTTATTTATTTATTTATTTTTATGCTCCATGCACTAACTTTAAATTATACCATTTCCTTGATTTTCTTTGGCTGCTAAACGGTTATTGTTGTCACCAGTGGTGTTGGTTATTGCTTCTGACTACTGCTTATATTTTCCCTGATGTCTTTGGCAACCTGTCTCAGCTACAGTAGTTATACTTTGAAGGATACATAAATCTAAACAACCTCCCTGATATCCTTCATAGCCTTTTCCCAGTTGAAGTATTTATACGTTAGGAATAAGATTTTTTTCTTTACACCTACTAATTGCATTTGCTTGAAATAGGGATTTGATGATGATTTTGGGTATGTTTATTAAATAGAAATTAAGTAATGGTAAACTCTTTTCCTCGAACACATTGTTGCAAACCTCATGGTGATAATAATAATACTCATGCTAAAAGAACTTATCCCTTTAATTTTGTAGCCTTGATATCATGTGAGTGGAAGTTTGTTCTTTAATTTAAAACAAAAAGAGTGGGAGATATATGTGGGGATATCAAGGGGAGGAAAACTAATTCCTCTAAAATTTAGCCTGACACATCTTAGGAAATGAAATTTCTTAACCTAAAAGCAAGGAATAAATATAAACATATTCATGATTTATATTTCATCATAAAATAGTTTTGAAGGGAGCCCCCACTATCTAATAAAGTTATTAAAATATAAATAAAGGTATGTATAGGGGTAAAAGTTAAGTATTTTTACCATTCTTTTTTAAAATAAAGGTTAAGTATTTTTACCATTCCTTTTTAAAATAAAAGTTAAGTACTTTTACCATTCTTTTTTTTTTAAATAAAGGTTAAGTATTTTTACCATTCATTTTAAAATAAAATAAACAGAATATTCTTTTATTCTTTATTTTCAGCTTTCTTTTAAAATAAAAGTAATATATATGGGAATAATGAACAAGTACCTCTAATTTATTTTTTATATATTTTATATTTTTATTTCTAATTACAAGTTTAGTTAAAATTAAACTATTTACAAATTTTGTTACTAATGATTTGTGATTTGCATGTATGAGATATTTTTGAATAATTTACTACGTAAATTTAATTTATCTTTTACGTAACAAATATAAATATATAGATCGTATTTTAAAACTTTAATTATTTTGAAGCAATGTTATTTTCTGATGTAATTAACATTGCTAAAAATTATAGGTTAGATTTGTTTTCACATGCATTTAAAAATTAGTTTAATTTCTGATTATTAAAAGTTAAATGTATTTACAATTTTCTTTCATTAGACTGTGTTGCAATAAAAGTGCTCGGATTGGAATTAAAAATTTAAATTAGCTAAGGAGGACAGTAAATTTTTAATTAAAGTTATTTTGTTTAAAAGTAATTAAATGTATACCATATTCTAGGGCTTACTCACTTTAAGGATGTTATGATCTAAAATGCACTTAATTATGGTTAATCATTTAATGATTCTTTACACTATCTTGAGTAGGGTTGGATTATGTTTACGTATAAGTGAAAAGACATTTATAACTTATTTTTTACATGTTAGATTGTTATTTAGTTAATTTTTATACTCATTGGTATTGATCCTTTATGCATAATAGTGATTCTTTGTTGTTCATATTTCCCTCTTATTTAATTGCACTTTTTGGGTAATTTCATTCTAGTTATATTTTGGATATGATGGGAACCCAAATGTTTAAGTTACTTCCTTTTGATAGCCATGGGTGGTAGGCTGTTAGACTTCCAGAGGTGATGGGAACCTTTTGTGTGTGTTGAATATTCTCATGATTAGACCTTTGAATTCCATTGATTGTGATTCTATTTTGAGCTCATGGGTGTACCTTGTTCCATGATTTCCTTGCATTTTGGTGGTAATTATGAGCGAGATGGTACATACCTCGCATGTGTTTTCATTTTATGGCTTTTATGTTTGGTACACTCCTTGTAGTTGTGAGCTTTGTTGTGGAACTGTTGGGGAGGGTGGCTCTTCATGGGGGTCGGTGCACAAAGGGGCTGTTAGGGTAACCCATGGAAGAGTTTCCTAAACAAGTGATAATATAATTAATAAACTAGTGGGTTTGGGTAGCTAAAACATTAAACAAAATTAATGATGTGCCTCACCCATACCGTTAGTGCTTTCACAGACTAAGGATGGGATGAGAAGACCTAGTTGGTAAGATCACTGCCTTGTCCTCATGAAAGGTTAGTGGTCCCGCATGAGTCACCCTATGGAGCGGTACCTTGAGATAGGCTGCCTGGATAGCCATAGATGGAGGTGGTACCTTGTGATAGGTTGCCTGGATAATCCATGTAAGGCCATGCGATGAAACTCTCCCACAGTATCCGTTTACCCTTCTTTTCTTGATAGCCTCTAGAAGTGTTGATGTACTTATTGATGTACTTGTTGATGTACTTGTCGATGGACTTGTTGATGTACTTTTTGATGTACTTATTGATGTACTTGTTGATGTACTTGTCGATGGACTTGTTGATGTACTTGTTGATGTACTTGTTGATGTACTTATTGATGTACTTGTTGATGCACTTGTCGAGGTACTTGTTGATGTACTTTGGGATGTTGTTCTATGTCAGTGTTGATGTCAATCTTGTTTACTTGATCTTGTTGGATGTGGACCCTTTCTTGTCATTTCCTAGCATGGGGGGTGGACCTTCGGGTCCACATGGTCGGGTGGAACGTGCTATGCACCCATTGGGTTCCCAAGATGTGTTTGTGATATAGATGCGGATGCAGAGTTCCAGAGCTTCATTTGGATGAAGAATTTCCTTCATTTGGTACCATAAACCTCATCTATGTACTCAATCTATTCTTCTTGATGATATAAGGGAAGCTCTATTTAATGTACCATTGTATCTATGATGTGTTCTATATGTGGAAATATGCTCCACAATTGTAACATGAAACTATGAATTGAATCACAATAAAATATTGCATCTCTCTTATAATTATGGTTGAATGTATGTTATCCTTATGTTTCTCTTTTGCTTTCATTTGGATAAAAGTTTAGTGTTTGTAATGACTATTCCATGTACCCCAGAGGACGTAGATAACTTTGCAAATGCATAATTTCTTTTCATGTTAAGATTGTACATTTCCATCTTATACAATGTTTCACTTTCAAACCCAAAAAAAAAAAATATGTGGTGTTTTGTTGTCCTTTGGGGTTAACATGGTGGGGCATATCACACTCCCACTTGAAGTGTTACCAAAATTTTTAGGGAACTTGTATGATGGATGCCCAAATTCATTACAATTATAGAATCTTCCTAAAAAGATATTTGAACTTCTACTACCAATAAATCTGCCTCTAGAGCCCCTAAAACCTCCTCTTGTATCAACACCTTGCTCTTTACCTTTATTTTCTTCTTCTTGTTGCTCACATGGATTGTTTGGTGTAGGGAATGATCCTCTCCCTCTTGTATTACCACCCCTATCTCTAATAAAATTCTCTTGCCTTCTTTTTATCTTTTCTTCCACCTTGATTGCCAATTGGAAATACTCTTCAACATTCTTTGGTTTAGCAACAACCAATTCATCTTGTATATTGAATTTAAGGCCACCTAGATACCTAGCCACTTTTTCAACTTCATCTTCATTTCTTCCTAACCTTATACTTAGTTTGTAGAATTCATCAGTATAGGTCTTAACATCTAAATCCTTTTGCTTAAAACCTTTTAATTTCTTATACAATTGAACTTCATAGTCTTTAGGAAGAAATTTACCTTTAATTCTAGCAACCATCTTGTCCCAGGAAACTATCCTTGACTCACCTTGCTTTCTCCTTTCAGCATGCTCATAGTCCCACCATAGAAGTGCATGACCTTTGAATTTTTTCTTTGCTACCTTCACCTTCTACTCATCAGAAATGTCTACACTTTCAAAGTGGTTTTCCATGGCTGCAATCCAATCAAGTAACTCTTCCTCATTCAATTTCCACCATACATAGGAAAATCAACCTTTACCTTATTTGAATCACCTTTGGCTACCTTAAGAAACTTCTCCATCCTCTAATCTTTAGGATCTAATTGTTCATGTATAGCTTCATACTCTTCATCTTCTTCATTTGTTTCACTCTTAGCTTCATCTCTTCTCTTATTTTTTTCCAAAGAAGCAAGCCTTGCAAACATAGCATTATCAGACTCCAAAATATTCTCATGTTTCTATTTTAACTCCTACAACTCTCTAGCAGCACCAACATTCTTAGGAGGCATCTTTACAAGTTTTATCTCTTTAACTTCCAATTGATTTTCTTCAAATCTGTAACTCTTCAATCAAAAAGATCTAATCCCTGTTGCTCTAATACCACTTGATGACAAGCAAGGTGGTGATGACTCAAACCAACTCAAGATGATCATGTTTAAACAAGAAACCAACCTGTTCATCCCTATCCACTCACCTAATCTCAAACACACACCTAGTGGCTTGTAACCCTCAAATATACTTTTTCTCAATATATTTTAGAGAAATTCATACAAAGACAACCTAAACACATTTTAAGACTCACTTTAGGGCCTAACACAACGTACCTAAAGATTTCATGAGGTTACTTTGAAACAATATAGGGAACCGATAGACTACCCCTAGTTATAGGCAACCAAATAGCCCACTTTAACAAAGGAAGTACCCTCAAAACACCAAGTTAACCCATAAAATCAATAAAAAGTCCTTAATTGGGTTGCAAAACATCAAAATCCACCAACATCTATTGGATCCATGACCTCTAAGATGTTGAACCACAAATCCCTCAATTTGCATACAATCAACAAGGGTTTATTGAAAGTATTATGTCCCAAGCTTGTCTAACCCAACTAATGCCTCCAAAATTTCAAATATACCCTATGAAAACTCAAACAACCATCAAACATACAATTCCTTCAACATTTTAAAAATACCCTACTTTAACACCTCATTTTCACTTGAAAAACACACTATTTTTCCCTAGGGCATCATCCAAAACCCAACAACTATTGAGATTATGGATGCACAACCCCTGAAGCTCCAAAATATTCAATAAAGGAATTTAGCCATGAAAGATAATCAACCATAAAGAGAAGTGTTGCAACTATGGAATGCTGAATAAAGACTCTATATTGATATGATGAAAATGATATGTTACAAATGAACAAAATGCCTTGAATATATAGGTATGAGTGAAAACCTAAAATGCATAAGATGTTACCAAGTGTTAAAATCACATTACATGTGACAACATGTGAACCCTATCTAGGAAATGATATAAATATAGAGATAAGTTCTAGAAGGAATCTTATCCCACAAAAAAGGGAATATTTTCCCATTTATTAAATGATTTATCTAATTATGCAACCTAGGACTTAAAATATTACCTAAGTAAACTTATGCAAAGTGTAATTAAATAATTAATTACACCAACAACAACTAGGTTTCTTTGTCCTCCAAACCATGTGGGTGCCTAGACTACCATGAGATAAGTTATTCCACTGAGTTACAGGCCTTGACAATAGGTGGAATGACCTAGAGCACCATTTTAACACCAATTAAACCCTTCACTAGCCTTCTATAGGCAAACTCAAAAATTGATGAAATCTCTCTCAAAATTCAATGTTAGACTCCAAAGCTTGATGAAAATGAGAGCTAATGCATGTCCCTATAGAAAACATTAAGATTGAAATCAATTATAGTCTGTATGGATCCATGCAACTTTTGAGAAGTGCAAAATAATAGTGAAAAATGCAAAAAATAACAATTTTATTGATGTGGAACTTCAATACAATCTTCACCAACAACTTTTGGAGCCTTTTAGAGGCTTTATATACTTATTCCATTCAAATTATAGCCACCCAATGACTATAATTGACTTTTAAAATCCTATGACCCTTCAACTTCTTAAAAGTTGCATTTTTTTGCAATTTGTGCTATGACAACTTTTTACATTTTTTGTAACTTTTGACACTTTCACCTAAATGACTCACAAATGACCCAATTACATGGAAAATGGTCTCAATAGACCTTATTCAATGAAAAAATACCTTTAACACCTATACTTAGCATATTGACCCCTAATCTAAAGTTCATGTGCTTGGTGCACCTACACCAAGGATGTATGAGGTTATGAATTCCTTAGTACCAAAATTTGATCAAGTACAACCTCTATAAGATGGTGATTTTATGAATTCCATTAAACATGAAGTGTTAATCCAAAAGCTACATCAAGATAAATTAGTCCTGGGAGAGGAGGCAGATTTGTAGAGTTTATTGCTTCCAAATTGGTGTAGGGTCCACTATCAAAGCCATTCTAAGTTAACTTGTTAGCCTTGTTTAAACATTCTAAATCAAGGTTTTTGGTTAGGAGATAGTCAAAATGAAAATTCTATGATAGTTCTAGATCAATTTCTGATAGAAAACAATGCTACATCTATTTTGACATAAATTGGGGATGCATAGGAAAATATTTCATCATTAACTAATCAACCCCTTGAGCTTATCTCTAAATTCACAAACTGAGGTTAGATAACCCTAGGAAATGCTAGATACCCCTTCTCCTACTGAACTTTTGATTCCAAGAGAATTAATTAAGGGGAATATGTGTCACAAAATTGATAACCACAAGGAGTTGCAGGAAATGGTTTCTATTCATGTTCTTAATCTAAAGGAGGTATCTAAATTGTGAAAGAAGTATTGTCTAGGAGAAATGGTTTTTCTTAGAATTTATGCACAGTTTGGTTTTGGATCTAAGGGTGTTCTTATATTGCTCATATCTACCTTTAGGCTAAGTTGTTTTTGTTTTGGTTCTTAGAAAGGTTGGATTCAAGTGTTGTATGATGTGAAAGGTTAACTAGTTATGCAGAATGAATATGTTCTTCTAGTGTAAGTTGTTGTGAAGAACTCATTAGATTTTAAGTTGTTGATGGAATATTCTAGGTGGAATTTAAGTGCTATGTGTGGTCTACAAGTCATATTTGGATCAAAGGAAGTGTGTACTTCATGTTTAAAGGTGCTAACAAAGGTTCAACTAACCTTGGGTGTTTACACTAATTTTGGATATGCTTTGGTGTTTATGGGAATGTGGTGTGGCATGTATGAATGTATTTGGGTATGAGTTAAGGTATATTGTGGTTCGCCTTCATTTCTTTCCATTGTAGGAATGTTTTGGTGTTGACCTAATTTTAATTTACACATTTGAGGTGCATAGTGGACCTTGTAGATTGATTTCAAGGTTGTGGATGGTATATATGAGTGATTATTTGATGGAGGATATAGATGTGAAGTGTGAAAGTGTGAAGTGCAATGTGAGATTTAATTCCTAAAACTACTAGAAGCAGTTAGTAGAATATGTCTACATTCTAAAGAGAGAGTTTGAATGTTTTGGTGAAGTAGTGGTGGAACATTTTTTTCTCTAAGATGGATTTCTCATCATAACAATCTTATTTCTTCTTATTTCTAATATGGTAGTGAGCCATTAGCAGTGAGCCCTCCAATAGTGATCCTATTGTATTTGATGTTGGAATTACTTTATATTATGAGCTAATCCTCACTATGGTTTTTCCATTCTTTTGTTTTTCATGTAAATCTAGTTTTCTCATGTGTTTGCATTACTATTTCTCATGTTTAAATTTCTATAATGTGTTATAAGGGTTTGATGGTTGTTAAGGGTTTAAGGACTAATGTAGATCTGAATGTTAGTGAGGGTTTTGATGTTTTAATGTATAGTTGATTCATCCCCCACCTCTTGTGCATTTATTAGAAGAAAGATCAACTGCTTGAGGTAGATTTGGTATGATGCACAAGGAGGCTCCTTTATTTGATGTTTCTAATTATGCATTTTGGAAGATGCAGATGTAAGGTTTTCTTGTTTCTCTTGGATTTGGAGTTTGGAAGTCTGATGAAACTAGATATACAATTATTGCAAATGGCCTAAGTACTAATGGTGAGATAAAAGCATATGAAAACAATGGTAAAGAAATATAGGCTCTTTTAAGTGGTCTTTCTAATTCAAAACTTGTGAAAGTTATGAGTCTTAAAACTACTAGTGAAATTTAGAAAAAAAGGAAAGTATCTATTAAGGATATGATAAATTCAAGAAAGAAAAGATGCAGAATGTAAAGACTAAAATTGAGAGCTAAAGGATAACTGAAGATGTTGATATTGTAGGCTACATGTGTAGAGTGGATGAAATTATCAATTCCATCAAAGGTCTTGGAGGAAAACTGGAAGAAGATGAGGTGGTAAAGAAGGTATTAAAAAATATTCCTAAAGCTTATAGTCATTGTTAAATAGGCACAGGACAACTAAGAGGGGGGGTGAATCAGTTGTCACAGAATTCAAACTTAAAACTTCAACACTTATTAATTCCACAACCACATGATTATGTTATTAAGAGCATGAAACACAAATAACAAAAAGAAAATCAACACAATGAATGCCAAATTTTTACATGGAAAACCCAATGAGGGAAAAACCACGATGAGGGTTAACTCATAATATAAAAGATTATAAAAAGAAGGCTCACTGCCTACATAAAGGACTCACTATCCAATAGAGAGGCTCACTACCTAAACATACAAAAGAGAAAAAAAGATCCACCACAAAAATTAATGCACATCTGTAGGATTGCAAAAACCTTTAGCTCACTGCCTTCAACACACTAAAAAAATGCTATTACAACTCACACACACACTTCTCTTATGATTTGTGGCTCACTTTTGTCACTTTGCATCACACTATCATAGAAATATTCACATTTCAGCAATATTTTATACCATCCTCAACCTTAGAAACTTTCTCCAAGGTTGGCCACAAATACCTCATTTCATAAATTCAAAATAGGTTGGAAACTCAAGATTCCCACGGTGGAAAGGTGACAATAGCCACGATAGGAGGGTCCTCAAAGAGAACAATCTAGACTATGGAACAAGAGTAACACAACGAAAGAAATAAAGAGAATGGAGGAAAATTTAGATGGAAATATTTTCATTAACAAAAATCTCAGTTACATTTGGTTGGCAACATTTGGGCTTATAGATTTAGTGGATAGGCTTGATCAAATATGCAACATTCTAACATGCTCCTATATGCGAGCTAAACTATTGCAATTTAGATCAATCTTAATCTACTTATTCAACTACTAACTCTACTCAATTCTTCTAGTTCTACTACCTATTATAATGATCAATTACAATCTTTATACTATATCCAAAACTCTAGAAACATCCACACCAGCCAAAGATCACCACATTCTCTAAGGAAGAAAATGTAACATGTGCATGAATAATTCGGCTTCAAATTTGAATTTCTCTTCAATAGGTGTATAAGATGAAGTGTGGACCTATAATGAAGGTCAAGGAAACTCCCAAGAACAATTAAAATCCCATTGTTAAGATCTGTAAGTCACAGGGATGATCCACAATGATCAAACAAGCGAAAAAGTTTTGAAATTATTCTGGTGTCGGTTCAAGAAACTGCCAAGAGTTCTAGAAGAGATAACTTTCTGTAAAAAGATCCAATAACGCTCAAATCTTGGAACAAGGAAAATGAACAAGTAGACAATGTACTCAAGGATCAAAAAGGTTTGGTGATCAAAGATGATGATTCCTCCAACATGAACTGAGAAAGAATAGAATAAGAGAAAAAAACTAAAATGAATTTTTTTTTGGTTGATACAAGATTGCCAAGAACCAAGGATGCTCCTGCATCAGACATCTAAGGTTATTGAAAAGTGAGTCCCTCACTTTGCTAGGTCCCAAGGAAAACCAAGATGGTCTACCTCATCCTGAGGAATCTAAGAAGAATCCTCCACTGGTCTACCTTTCCACTTCACTTTGTACTATCTTCCATGAGTCTTCCTCCCATCTCTGACATCCAAAATCTCTTCAATCTTATCTAGCTATTGTTTAGGAAAATGATTCTCCAAATTTTTTTCGTTGTCTGCACTGGACTTTGCTTTATGGTACCAATACATATTTGCAATGTTGAATATAGGTGATATGCCCATACCTTCCGGTAACTCCACTTCATATGCATTTCCTGAATCAAATTTCTTCAAGATCTTACAAGGTCCAAACTTCCTCATCTTCAACTTATTGTACATACCAACTGGAAATCTATCCTTCCTCAAATATACCATCACTTCATCTCCAACTCCAGATTCCTTATGTCTCCTCTTTTCATCTGCTTTCTCCTTATACTTTTGGTTCATGTCTTCCAATTATTGTTTTACTCGATTATGCAACTTCTTCATGTGTTCTACAAATTCTTCTACTTTTTCACTCTTCTTATCTTCTAAGCCAATATCTCTCAGTTCAAATAAAATTTCTAGGGTGAACTCCAGTAACAATCTCAAAAGGTGTCCTTCATGTACTCCTATGCACTGAATTACTGTAGGAAAACTATGTTTGTGCAAGGACTAAATCCCAACTTCTGGTCATCTCTCCAACCAAACATCTCAGAAAATTTTGTAAACTCTTGTTCACTATTCTATCTGTCTATCAGTTTTTGGGTGAAAAGTAGAACTAAACTTCAAATCTATCTTCAACTTCTTCCAAAGTTTCCTCCAAAAGTAACCAACAAACTTTACATCCCTAGCTGAAACAATACTCCTAGGTAACCTATGCAATCTGACCATTTCTCTGAAGAAAAATCTACTACATGTACTACATTTGTTGTCTTCCTACAAGGTATGAAATGTGCCATCTTAGAAAATTGATCAACCACCACAAATATAGAATCATTACCTCATTGTGTCTTTAGAAAACCAAGTATAAAATCCATGCTTATATCCTCCCAAGGTCTCTCTGGAACTATCAAAGGCTTATACAATCCAACATTCTAACTACTCCCCTTTGCAACTTGAAAAACTCTACAACTCTACACAAATCTCCTAATATCCTTATGAATTTGTGGCAAAAAGTAATTCTCACTTACCAATGCCTCTATCTTATCAAATACAAAGTTTTTTTACATTCATCCTCTATGCTTCTCCTTCACCAAGTTATCCCTCATTGAACTTTAGGGTATACATAACTGATTTCCTCTGAACATGTCCTCCTAAATGAAATAATCCAACCACTGGCTTCTATCCTCTGAAATAGGTTCTTTACAAGCTCTCCAAGGTTCTACAAAATTTGTCTTCTTCATACAAATTATTCAACCCTCAAAGCCTAATACCTCCACTCTCATCTCTGTTGATAAATTCCTTCTCCTACTCAAAGCATCAACAACTCTATTTGAATTTCCACTCCTATGCTTCAAAACAAAAGTATAACTCTGTAAGAACTCTACCCATCTCATGTGTCTCTAATTTAATTTACCTTGATTGTTCAAATATTGCAATGCTTGATTATTTGTATACAACACAAACTCCTTAGGAAACAAGTAATGTCTCCACTTCTTCAAGGCTTGATCTATGGCATAAAATTCTTGATCATACATTGAATATCTTCTCCTAGCATCATTCAACTTCTCTCTAAAATAAGCTACACATCTTCCCTCTTTACTTAATACTACCCCAATTTCATTTCTACTTGCATCATAGTCTACTTGAAATAACTTATTGAAATCTAGTAAAGCCAACACAGGCTGCTCAGTCACCTTTTGCTTCAACAACTCAAAACTTTGATCTACTCTAGATGTACATCTAAAATATTTTCTATCCCTTCTCATTTCTTCTATCATAGGATTGCAAATAGAACTAAAATTTATAATGAAATTTCTATAGAAACTAGCCAATCCATGAAATGGTCTTATCTCTCCAATGTTATTGTTTGTAGGCCACTCAACAATTCCTCTTACCTTCTCAGGATCCATTGTCAATCCATCCATAGATATCACAAATCCTAGACATACCAACTCCTCCTTCATGAAACTGCACTTCTTGATGTTTATCAACAACTGCTCCTCTTTCAACCTCTACAAGACTTGTTTGATATGCAAAAAATGTTCTCTACTTCTATTAAAAATCAAGATGTCGTTCAAGTACACAATCACAGACTTACCCAAGAATTTATTCAATACCTCATTCATCAACCTCATGAAAGTACTCAATGCATTTTTCAATCCAAAAAGCATAACCAACCACTCATACAACCCTTTGTTTGTCTTGAAAGTTGTTTTCCACCCATCTCCTCTAATTTTGAACTGATGATATCCACTCTTCAAATCTATCTTTTTAAAGTACTTAGCTCCACTCAAAAAATCCATAATTTCATCCATTTGGGACAATGAAAATCTATACTTCACCATAATCTTGTTTATAGCTCTAGAATCGATACACATCCTCCATTCTCCATCCTTCTTAGGTGAAAGAACAATAGGTACTGCACAGGGACTTAAATTTTCTATGATCAAACCTTTCCTCAATAATTATTTCACTTGTCTATTCAACTCTTCATTCTCTATCGGTGTCATATAGTGTGTTTCTTTATTAGGAAAACTAGCTCCAGGAATCAGATCCATACAATGACTAATACTCCTTATATGTGGCAATCCATCAGTTACATTATCTGAAATGATCTCCTCATATTTATTCAATATCTCTTTTATCTCTTCTGGGTGTTCTTCCACATGCTTCAAGTCTTCATCCTTCTTAGGCATCAAGGAATAACATACATTCCCATGTCTCAATCCATCAAAGGAATCTCCTTCCATCAACCAAACAAACCCTAGCATTCATACAAACTTCCACAGTAGGAATATCTTCCAATGGGAACAAGATCTATTTCATCCCATTAGCAGCAATAGTGTATAGATTCTTCTTTCCATCATGAATAGCCTATCTATCATACTACCAAGGTCTTCCCAACAAAATATGACATATATCCATAGGAATGATATCACACAAAACTTCATCATGGCAATTTCCTATCTTCAATTTCACCAAACATTGTTCACTTACTAGAATCTTATGCTCATCCTAAATGCAAGCAATGTGATAGGGCTTCAGGTGTTTCAACCTTTCCAACTTTAGTTTAGTCACCATCTATTCAAAAACTAGGTTCTTAAAACTTCCACTGTCAATAATCTTCTTGCAACATTTACCAGCTACCTTGCATCTTGTCCGGAACAAATTATTTCTATACAACGGTTCCTCCTCCAACTCACTTTGACATAATACTCTCCTATTCACCAATACTTCTCCATCTTTTAGTTTATTAGATGATCCAACATGATCCTCCTCAACAAAGGTTGTCCTTCTATTGTTCTTTTTCTTCCTGCTTGTCTCTCCCGAATTACATTCAAATGCTCTATGTCCTTCTCCACCACACTTAAAGAAATTTCCCCTGAATACTTTTTTCTCCTTATCATCCTTTCTATAACCTTCATTTTGATAACCACCATATCCTCCTCTTCTATAAGAGTTCCCATCACTTCTCTAGCATGAATTTTCATTCTTACTAATCTCTTTAACCTTATTCTAGTTTGGAAAAGATCCTCTTCCTCCTCTAGTAAAAGTTCTTCCTCTTTGTCTCTGCTCATGTCTTTTATTCAACTTCTCTTCTACTTTTAGGGCATACTGATATGCCTCTTCCACACTCTACAACTTGATCAAACTAATTTCATTCTTTATGGACAATCTCAAACCATTCACATATCTATCTACTTGCTCGATCTCATCCTCTGAATGTCCAGATCTGATATTCAACTTATAGAATTCCTCAATATACTCTGTCACACTAGATTCTTTCTACTTCAAATTTTGTAACTTATTGAACAAGCTAATCTAATAATCTATGAGCATAAACTTTGATTTCAACTTATTCACCATTTGATCCCATGATTTTATCTTTTCTTTTCCTCTTCTTTTCCTATTTTTCTACAAATGTTCCCACCAAAGGGATGCATGTCCTCTCAACTTTGTATAAGAAAAATTCATCTTCTTATCTTCAAAGGTACCTTCAAATTCAAAATACTTTTACATCTCTATTATCCAATCTAACAATACATCTGAATCCAACTTGCCATTATAATCCAGTGGATTGAAATGGGCTCTTGTATTCACCCTTGTTAGGGCTCTTATGAACCTCTCTTCTCCCTGATCTAGGCCAAGTTTCTCATCTCTTCCTCTTTCTTCTTGTACTTCTTCTTCATCACTCACATCACCAACTAGTCGACCTCTCCTCTGGGCCATTTTAATTGCATCTAATCTAGAAAAAATTCCTCTTAACATCTCCATCATAGCTTGGTCTACATTTCCACGCACTCCATTTCCTCTAACATTTCTTCTTCTAGCCATCTTTACAAAAGTCCTCTACATCTACAAGTTGGATCCTCAATCTACCACCCCACAAAAAATCTTCAACAAGACTTCACAAACTTGAATGATTTCGTAAGGAATGAATCTTGCTCTGATACCAATCTAATGGCAACCACGGTAGGAGGGTCCTCAAAGAGAACAATTCAGACCATGCAACAAGAGTAACATAACGAAAGCAACATAAAACATGGAGGAAATTCAGATGGAAATATTCTAATTAATAGAAATCTTAGTTACATTCGACCGACAACATTTAGGCTTATAGATTTGGCTCACATGCCTGATCAAATATGTAACATTCTCACATGCTTCTGTATGCAAGTTGAACTATTACAATTCAGATCAATCTTCATCTACTTAGTCAACTACTAACTCTACTTGGTTCTTCTAGTTCTACTACCTATTCTAATGATCAATTATATGCTCTATATTATATCCGCAACTCTAGAAATAACCATGTTGTCCAAAGATCATCACATTCTCCAAAGAAGAAAATGTAATGTGTGCATGAATAATTCACCATCAAATTTGAATTACTCTTCAATAGGTGCATAAGATGAAGTGTAGACCTATGATGAAGGTTGGGGACACTCCTAGGAAGAATTAAAATCTTAGTGTTAAGATCTCTAAGTCATGATGATGATCCACAATGATTGAATTGGCTAAAAAGGTTTGAAATTGTTCTAGTTCTGGTTAAAGAAACTGTCAAGAATTCTGGAAGTGATAACTTTCCAGAAAAAGATCTAATCATACTCAAGTCTTGGAACAAGGAAAATGAACGAGTAGAAAATGTACTCCAAGATCCACAAGGTCTGGTGAGCAAAGATGACGATTCTTGCAATATGAACTGAGAAAGAATAGAATAAGAATAGAAAACTAAAAGGAAATATTTTTTTGGTTGATGCAAGATTTCCAAGAACCAAGGATGCTCCTGCATCAAGAGGAATAAGAGTGGACCAATAAAAAATCTAACCAAGACCAAAAAATAATCTCTCGAATCAATCACACACTTCCTCAAATTAATTTTATTCTTTAAATGAAGTGTAAACACTAGGTCGTCCAAACCTAATGAAAACACAAATAATCACTAATGTACACATTTCCCAACTTAAATATGACATGCAAATGCCACAACACACTTCCTTAAGCATGAGAATACATCCCAGAATTTTCCAAATACATACCCAACAAAACAATAGACTTCAACCACTGGACATCTTTCACTAGTCCATCGAGACTATATAAACCTCACATGGAATTACTAGAACATGACTTCCAGATCACCAATCTTCTAACCTATTTGCTAGAACATAGAAAATACCTTCACAAGACATTATAGATTTGCAAGATTTGAAATGAAACAAAGAAAAATTTTAGAGCAACAATTTTTCTCCCAGTCCACAGAATACCAACTCTGCTAGAATAGTTTGCATACCGGTAAATGTAACTTTCACATACCATCATACCAAAAGCTAAAGCTCTGGATATATCACCACTAAATCACCATTATTAAACCTTTAGGTCCACACAACCATAGGATCAACATAAGAGAAATGAAGCAAACATACCGAAGCACATTCTAAACACTTTCAACATTTTGTTTTCTCTTCTTTATTTAATTTTCTCAAAAGAACTTGTAAAATTATCAAACCAAGACATATACAACACTATAAAGATAGCTCCAAGTACTCACAACATCTCAACAATATCTTAGCCATACACGTACAATTTTCAACCAACTGAACTATGTTGACATCAATGACAACACCACCAAACTTGGTCATATCTGCAACAATCTCCCCCTTTGTCATTGATGGCAACACATGATGTGGAAAACCATGAAAGACAACATCATCCTTCACAATACTAGGAGAACTATTTTTCACATGACTTTTCTCTCCCCCTTTGACATTAATGGAAATGATCAACAACTCTGAATTACTCCCCCTTAGGAGCACACTCATACTGCAACAATGAAAACTATTTATACTCCCCTTATAGAGTAGACCCATTTATCAGTCCAGATAAATGAAGAATCTATGAATTCACTAGACTAATGCACCTTCATGTGCACCTAGTTTGTAGGGCCAATGAACCCCAACATCTCCCTAAGATTCTCAAAAGTATCCTTCGAACGAGCCTTAGTAGATATGTCTGCAATTTGTTCCTTTGTTGTAACATACTCCAATTTGACCTCATTCTCTAGCACTTTTTCTCTCAAAAAATGATACTTGATAGATATGTGTTTTTTTTTTAATACATAACCTGGTTCTTTGAAAATTTTATTGCACTTGTGTTGTCACAAAAAATAGAAATAGGCTCGTCACATACCACACTAATGTCCTTCAGTGTCTACTTCATCCATAAAACCTATGTGTAGTAGGATGTTGCAGCAATATATTATGCTTTTTTTGTGGATAACAAAAATAATCTTCCACCAAGAAAGAAATAACCACCACTGGTACTCTTCTAGTCATCTACACATCTAGCTGAATCAACATCTATATAAGCACCTAGGGTGAAATCATTATTCTTAGGATACCATAGTCCATAATCTAGTGTACCTTTCAAATATCTAAATATCCTCTTTACAACGACAACATGTGCCTCTTTAGGATCTACTTGGAGTCTAGCAACTAAACACACTGCATGCGTAATGTCTGATCTAGTAGCAAAAAGGTACAATAGTCCACCAATCATAGATCTATATTTTCTCTAATCAGTCTTAGCAAATTCTTCATCTTTGCTCAGTTTACATCCAGTTACCATAGGAGTAAAAACTAGTTTGGAATCATCCATCCCAAACTTCTTCAATAGCTCTTTTACATACTTAGATTGTGAAATGAATATCCCTTTAATAGTTTGATTCACTTGTAGACCAAGAAAGAAATTCAATTCACCAATCATGGACATCTCAAATTATTTTTGCATCTCCTCAGCAAACTTTTTACACATACCTTCATTTCCACCAAAAATGATATCATCAACATAAACAACTACTATCAACATTTTTTTACCTTTCATTTTGAAGCAAAGATTGTTGTCAGCAAAACCTTTGCTAAATCTTTTCTTTTTTAGATATATGTCCAGTGTTGCATACCAAGCTCTGGGAGCTTGCTTCAGTCCATACAATGCCTTCTTCAACATACAAACCATGTCCAATTTTTCAAACAACTGAAACCCTTCAGGTTGCTCCATGTACACTTCTTCTTCCAACTCACCATCCATAAATGTTGATTTAACATCCATCTAATACACTTTGAAGTCTTTGTGAGCAGAAAAAGCCAAAAACATCTTTATAGCTTCCATTCTAGCCATAGGGGAAAAATTTTCTTCAAAATATATACCTTCAACTTGTGAATATCCCTTGCATACTAGTCTTGCCTTATTCCTTATGACTTCTCCACTTTCATTCAGCTTATTCCAGAACACCCATTTTGAACCAATCACATTTTTTTCACAAGCATAGGGACTAGTTTCCTTATCTGATTCTTTTCTATCTACTACAATTCTTCTTTCATAGCTCTCATCCAACTCTCATCTTTACAGGCTTCACTTATAGATTTGGGTTCAATTTTAGATAATAGACAAATTTTCCTCAACTTCAACTCTTCTTCTTGTCTTCACACCTTCACTTTTATCTCCAATTATCTGATCCTCTAAATGATTCTTTTGAACATACATAGGAGTTCTAATAGTGAGTTTCAGTTCATTTTCTTCTTCTCCTTCTTCTTGTTCCACTTGTTCTTCTTTATCTTCTTCATTCCCCTTGTTCTCCTCAGGTACATGCCCACAAATGAGATGATCAGGTTCAACTTCACTAATCTCAATAGGTCTATGTATGTCCTTATCAACTTTCACATTAGCACTTTCAACAATATTCAATCTTTTGTTAAAGTATTTGTATGCTTTGCTAGTAGTAGAGTATCCAAGAAAGATTCCTTCATCACATATAGCATCAAAATTTCCAAGATTTTGATCATAATCTCTTTTAATATAACATCTGCTTCTAAATACCTTGAAATACTTCGCTATAGGAGTCTTACCAATCCATAACTCAAAAGAAGTCTTAGTGTTGTTGTGTCTGATTTGAACTCTATTAAGAACATAAACAACATTATGTATCACTTCTCTCTAGTACACATCCAGTACATTTGATTATTTCATCATGGTTCTAGCAGCTTCCTATACTATCTAGTTTTTCCTTTCAACTACTCCATTATGTCTAGGGGTTCTTAGAGCAGAGAACTGTCTTCTTATGCCATGCTATTCACATAATGCATTAAATTCACCAAAGGTGAATTCTCCACCTCTATCGAATCTCAAACACTTGATTTTCAAGTTTAGTTCATTTTCCACTCTTGCTTTAAATACCTTAAACCTATCCAGAGCCTCAGTCTTTTCTCTAAGAAAAGAAACCCATGTCATTCGAGTGTAATAATCAATAAGCAACATGAAATATTTTTTACCATTCAAGATTCTAGTTCTGGTCGGACCACAGAGATCAATATGAATTAACTCAAGCATTCTAGTAGTAGAATGCTCTTTTCCCTTAAAGTTGCATCTTGTCTATTTCCCTAATTGACAACTTCTGCAAATAGCATTACTGGGTCTTGTGATTCTAGGTAGTCCTCAAACAATCTCTTTTTCACTAATCTTGACCAAGTTATCAAAATTCACATGTCCCATTCTTCAGTTCCATAGCCAACTTTCACTAATTTGAGGTACAAGGAAATGAGCATCAACTTCTTTCAACTGATAAATGTTTCCATGAGTTCTTCTTCCAGCAGCAATCATATCTCCACTCTTAGATCCTTTTCTAATTTCACAGGTATTATTCTAAAAAACAAGTTTGAAATCATTGCTACACATCTTACCAAAACTCAAAAGGTTTATGCCTCAAACCCTTCACATAATATACATAATCAGTACTATGCACTCCATCAAAACTAATTGAACCCTTCCCATAAATCTTTTCTCCTAAATCATCACCAAACATAACTAAACCACCATCAAATTTCTCAAGTTTAGTGAACTTACTCTTATCTTTGGTCATGTGATTAGAACATCCATTATCAATTACCCAGTAGTCTTCATCTTGTCTTGCATGAAAAGTGGTAACAAAAGTACCTTCCATCCTATTTCTCTTACTCTCTAGAGCCTTCTTGCTTACAAATTTTCCAAGGTTAGTGGATACAAATTTACTTTCCAAAGCTAAGAATAAGCATTCACTATCATCAGCCTCATTTTTAGATTCATCATAAAAAATTCTTGCTTCTTCTTTAACATAGTACAACTTCTTATATTTCTTACCCTTCCTATCCTTATCCTTATAATTCATGTTCTTCTTATACCTAGCTCTATATAGACATCTAAAAGCATATTGACCAATATTACCATAACTAAAACATTTAAAGGCTAACATACCTTTATACTTTTTGGTTCCTTTCTTCAGCTTCCTGGTGAAGTTTTCTTCCAACTCATCAATACCATCACTATCTAGTTCTCTTCAATCTTCAATGCCTTAAATGTCTTTTATGTCTTTTCTTCTATCTTGTCTTCTTTCCATAAATTTCTCAACTCAAATGCTTGCAAGGTGCTAAACAATTGTTCCAAAGTGTAAGTATTAGGATTATATACTTCTTCTTCAATGACTAAGATCTTATCACTATAGCACTCTGGTAAGGTTATCAAGATCTTCTCAATTATATCTTCATATGATAGTTTTCCTCCTTGATTTCTAACTTCATTTGCAATCAGTTCAACTCTTTGAAAGAAACTTGTAAAATCTTCACCTTCTTCCATCTTTAGATTCACAAATTTGTGCTTTGCTGCTAGCTTCTTTGTCAATTTCACTCTTTCATTTCCTTCATACATATCCTCCAACTTCTTCTAGACTTCATATGTAGTTTCCAAAGAAGAAACCTTCGCTCACTCATTTTTAGACAAACCATTGCAAATAGAATACTTTGCGTTCTCATTTTCTTCATAACCAAAGATCTCATATGTAGTAGTAAGACCACTACATGGGGGTGTATAATTTGTCTCAACAACCTTCAAGGTATTAAAACCAAAGGAGATAATATATCCTTTCATTTTTCCCTTGCAGTCATTGTAGTCAGTTCCATCGAACATAGGGATCACCAACTTATGTGCCATCAGATCTTCCTTAAGTGGTTAAGCTCAACAATAAGGAACCTGGCTTTGATACCAATTGTTAAATAGGAACATGACAACTGAGAGTGGGGGTGTGAATCAGTTGTCACAAAATTAAAACTTAAAACTTCAACACTTATTAATTCCACAACCACGCTGTTATGTTATTAAGTAAGAGCATGAAACACAAATAACAAAAAAAAAATCAACATAATGAACATCTAATTTTTACATGGAAAACCCAATGAGGAAAAAACCACTATGAGGGTTAACTCACAATATAAAATATTATAATACAAAGGCTCACTACCTACAGAAAGGACTCACTGTCCAATAGGGAGGCTCACTTCCTACAAATGCAAAAGAGAATAAAAAATCCACCACAACAATTAATGCACATCTGCAGGATTACATAAACCTTCAACTCACTTCCTTCAACACACTAAAAAAAATTCTATTACAACTCACACACACACACACTTCTTCTCTTATGATTTGTGTCTCACTTTCATCACTTTGCATCACACTATCATACAATTCTTCACACTTTGACTTGATTTTATACCATCCCCAATCTTAGAACCTTTCTCCAAGGTTGGCCACAAATACCTCATCTCATAAATTCAAAATAGGTCGGCAAATAAAAATTCCCGTGGTGGAAAGGAATAAGAGTGGAAAAATAAAACATTAACCAAGACTGAAAAATAATCTTGGGTCAATCACATGCTTCCTTAAATTAATTTTACTCTTTGAATGAAGAGTAAACACCAGATTAGCCAAACCTAATGAAAACACAAATAATCATTGATGTACAAGCTTCCCAACTAGAGGATGGAACATGGACACCACAACATATTTCCTTAAGCATGAGAATACATCTCAGAATCTTCTAAATACATCTACAACAAAACAACAAACTTCAGCCACTAAACATCTTTCACCAGTCCATCTGGACTATATAAACTTCACACTAAATTATTGAAACATGACTTTTGAATCACCAATCTTCAAACCTCTTTTGCAAACCATAGAAAAAACCTTCACAAGACATATTCCAGATCCACAAGATCTAAAACAAAATAGAGAAAAAATGTAAAGCAACAATATTTCTCCCAGTGCATAGAATACCAAATCTTCCATAATAGTTCATATATCAATGAACATAAATTTCACATACCATCATACCAGAAGCTAAAACTTAGGCGATGTCATCACTAAAACACCATTATCAAACCTTCAGGTCCACACAAGCATAGGATCAACACAGGAGAAATGTAGAGCACATATCGAAGCACATTTTGAACACTTTCAACATTCTATTTTCTCTTCTTTATTTAATTTTCTCAAAAGCACTTGGAAACTTACCAAACCAACACATCTGCAACACTATAAAGATAGCTTCATGTACTCATAATATCTCAACAACATCTCAGATATACATGTACAATCTGCAACATATTGAACTATGTTGACATCAATGATAACACCACCAAACTTTCTCATATCTACAACAATCATAAGGTATCTTCTATTGAACAAGATTATAATTTAGACCATGATTCTAGAGATCAGTTGTTTGGTGCATTAACTAATTTTAAATTGAGATAATTTGGTCCAAATGATTCAAGAAAAGAGACTACTTTTAAAGTTGTCAAAATAGAGTACAATGAGGAATATGATCTAGATGAATTTGATAATTTGGAAGAAAAAATTGTGAGGAAATTGAAGACTGACACTAGAAAATATAGAGGTAAATTACATTTTAAATTCTTTAACTATGGAAATATTGGTCTTTATGCTTCAAGATGTCTTGTCAAATCTTCGAGAGATAGACCTAAGGAGAATAAAGGTAAATCAATTAAGATAATTTATTATATTAAAGAAGATGCTAGTATATCTGATGATGAATCTAATTACCCTGATGATGAAGATGATGAATTCTTGTTCATAATTCTAAATTTTGGAATAAATTCTACTAACTTTGAGAGATGTATGAAGGAAAGTTCTCTAGAAGTAGGTCATAACATTGGAGGAGCAATGGTGGGTGATTTTTATGCTAGAGAAGAGAAGAAAAATAGGATCATTGAAAATGGGTTCTCAAATCACATGATAGGTGATAAGAGTAAGTCTTTTAAGCTTGAAAAGTTTCAAGGTGGTTTAGTTAAGTTTGGTGATGATATATTAGCTAAGATATGTGGAAAATTTTTAATTAGTTTTGATGGAAAGCATAATATAGATGATTTTCTTTATGTTGGGATTAAGGAGTCTCAACGTTAGAGTCCTAATATTGATTTAATTAATGTATTATTGTATTTATTTGTATGATTTAATTTCCTATGGTTTTTTTCATAAATTGGGACCCACCAGTTGTGTGACAACCCTATTGGAGGTGACTGGATGACACATAATCATCCCAAGTAGATAGAGGAATCCCACTTTGGAATCTATAACATATGGAAGATTATATGACAGATCATAAGGCATCTTTATCCATAGAGGAAGTTGGTGCCAAGATGGGTTATGACAAGGTGTAAGAGAATAAGGTATTTTGGGTCATTTATGACTAATTCTCTCATAGTTGTAAGTCTTGTAAGTATGGAAATTTTTATGAAAGATGCTATGATAGATTTTATGACAATTGTAGGGCATATGTCATAGTCCATTTTTAGCATATTCTAGGCACCCAAGATTGGAGAAATAATATTGCATGTAATGACACTTGTAAGGGGTGTAAGGGAATATTTTACATGTGTCCAAATGTATTTCTATGGTGTGGGATATTCTGCCATGTAGATTTGGATTCCCCTCTCCTTCTAGACGCTTCTTCAAGATTGCATCTCTCTATATATTGAGTGCCTTGTATTGTAGAATGTATAGTTTTGTTGTAGATAATGAAGTTTTGTCAAATTCACTCCAAGATAGGTGTTTGTGCTGAAAAAATTGTTAAAGAAAGCTTTGTACTTGGGGTTGTATTGCAACTCTTATTTGAAGTAATACACTAATACTGTGCTTTTACAAGGTGGGTTTTTTTTATGTCAAAGGATTTTCCCCATGTATATCTAGTGTTGTATTTGTGTACCCATTGTTTCATTATCTTCTCTATGTGTTTCTCTTATTATAACTAGATAAAGTGTTAAAAAATATTTTTTTTGTAACTCTCCCTTACTTAGATTAGTGTAGGAAGTTGTTTCCACTCACCTGACTTCCTTTCAATTGGTATCAAAGCATGGACAACCTTGATTCCTTTGTTGGGTTAGAAGGGTTTTCTGAGTTGATCTTTGATTTAGTGGCATTTTTATTAAAGTGCATTGTGTGAACTTGTTGTAGGAAAGAGATGGCAAGCACATATGGGAGAATTGAGATGGAGAAGTTTAATGATAGTAATTTTGAACTTTGGAAGCTCAAAATGGAGGATATGCTTGTACATGGAGATCTATGGGATGTGATATCTGAAACCAAACCATCTACAAAAAGCTAGGATGAGTGGGATCTCATGGATAAAAAATATAATGGTATTATTAGACTCTCTCTAGTTGATTCTATCCTCCTAAATGTCCATGAAGAGAATAATTTTGCTTCTCTATGGAAGAAACTTGGTGATTTATATAAGGCTAAATCCTTGGTAAGCAATATTTTCTTGAGAAAGATGTATTCTCTAAAAATGGAAGATGTATGATCCATGGTAGACCATCTAAATGCATTAAAAATAATGATTTCTCAAATAGGTTCCCTTGGAGACAAGATTGACAAACAAAACCATTGTATGCTTCTTTTGTGTTCACTTTCAGACTATTGGGATCATGTGGTGATGGCTATTGGAAGAACCGCTTCCACTTCAAGATGGATGAGGTGGTTGTCTCATTATTATCTAAAGAGATGAAAATTAAGTTTTCTAAGATGGCTAAGGAGGTGCTTGTTTCTAGTAGACCAAAGGAGAGAGACAAAAATAAGGACAAGAAATTTAAGTCAAAGTCTTTGGGGAGATCTAAGTCTCCTAGTAAGAATACCAAGGAAAAATGTTGGAACTATGGAAAAAAATTTCACTTTCAAAAAGATTGCAAGAAGGAGAAAAAGAAGAAAAAGAAGTCTTTCTTTGATTGTGAATTTGAGAAATCATCCCAAGATGACAAAGAAGCATTTATTGCAACTTTGGCAGCCCATGCATCAGAAGATGTTTGGTTGATAGATTTAGGTGTGTCCTTTCACATAGCCTCTCATAGAGATTGGTTTTGGAAGTATGAGGAGTATGATGGTGGGTAGGTGTACCTAGGTGATGACTCTCACCTGAAGATGTTGGTCATGGAAGAATCAAAATCAAATTTCCTAATGGATGAGTGAAGGGGATTGATGGTGTTTTGCATATCCTAGGTTTGTCACAAAACCTGTTTTCTATAAGTAAACTAAATGATATTGGAGTGCAATTTTTTTCTTTGGTGGAGGATGCAATATGAAAAGAGGAGCTATGGTGTTAGCTAAGGATTTCATATTGGCATTGTGTTTTAGCTTGATGCATTCACTATACAATGCAATAGTTCTTTTTATGTACTAAAGAAGAGACATTTGAATTCTTCATCCTAACAATTAGATGGTGCAAAGAAGAAATATGTTGCAACTACATTTGATGGTCATGCATTTTGGGTACCTAATGGTGCTCATTCCATGTAAATGAAGCTTCCTATAGAGAAGAAAATGCAAATTGGTGAGAAGGGTCTTAGAACCCTAAAAAATAAGAGCCTTATTGAAGGCCTTAATGATTGTAATCTTGAGTTTGACTTTTGTGAACATTGTGTTTATGAAAAAAAACATTGTGTTTCTTGTTACTCTAGTTCCCATAAGTCTTCTAGGCTTTTGGACTATGTTCATTTAGATGCTTTTGGTCCTGTGAATGTTCCTTCATTATCAATATATATATATATAGTTTCTTTTATAGATGTTTATAATAGGACATTTGTTTATTTTCTCAAAATTAAAACTAAAATATTTAGCCGATTTAAGGAGTTTAAGGCCTTGGTAGAAAATTAGACTAGTAGAAAGATTAAGTGCTTGAGGACTAACAATGGTGGTGAGTTTTGTTCCATAGAGTTTGACAATTTTTGTA
The DNA here is from genome assembly GCA_007258455.2 of Sequoia sempervirens. Lineage (NCBI taxonomy): Eukaryota > Viridiplantae > Streptophyta > Pinopsida > Cupressales > Cupressaceae > Sequoia > Sequoia sempervirens. Next base: position 258,753,998 of record VDFB02000015.1, read on the forward strand.
AAGAGCACGAGATTGAGAGACTTAATACAATTCCCTACACTCCACAATAAAATGGAGTTGCAGAGAGGATGAAAAGAATGTCGATGGAGAGAGTTAGGAGTATGTTGAGTGGTGCTAGCCTTGGAAAAAAAATTTAGGTTGAAGCGGTAGCCACTACATGTTATTTGATCAATAGATCTCCTACATGAGTGCTTTTTTGAAAGACACCCATGGAGGTGTGGTCTAGTAAAATGCCTCTAATGAGACATCTTAGAGTATTTCATTGTGAATCTTATGCTCATGTTTCAATTGAGAAGAGGTCAAAGTTGGAGAACAAGGCTATTAAGTGTATCTTTATTGGCTATGGTGTTGGTGTGAAAGGGTACAAACTTTGTGATCTAGAAGCTCAGAAGGTTCTCTATAATAGAAGTGTGAATTTTAGAGAGATGAAACCTTCAATTGTTGAGTTGTAGCTAGAGAAAGAGGAGAAACAAAAGAATGAGGTAGTTCAATGGAAGCCTTTTATCGAAGCCTTTTAGGAGGTCTAAATGAGTTAGATAGAAATAAAAAAGGTTTGGTTATTCATTATTTGATTCTAGATGCATTTTTTCTTTGAGTGCTAACATTGATGAGCCTAGGATTGTTAAAGAGTATGGATATGAGTGATGTAGATTCCTAGAGACAAGACATTGATGATGAGATGGTTGGATTAGAGAAAAATAAGACTTGGGATTTGGTATCTTTTCCTAGTCGACATAAACTTATTGGTTTTAAATGGTTTTTTAAGAAAAAGTGTGGTCTTGATGGTAGTTTTGAGAAGTATAAGGCATGATTGGTCACTAAGGGGTTTTCCTAGGTGGAAGGAATTGATTATGGGGAGATATTCTCTCCTATTCAAAAGTTGACATCAACTCATCTCCTGTTATCACTTGTAGCAATGCATGACTTAGAAGTGGAACATATGGATTGGAAGATAGCATTCCTTCATGGTGACTTCGAGGAAGAGATTTAAATGTCATAGCTAGAGCATTTCATTGCAAAAGGTAAAGAAAAATTGGTTTGCAAATTGAAGAAGTCTCTTTATGGTTTGAAATAGTCTCCTAGAATGTGGTATCAAAAGTTTGATACCTATACATGTTGTAATTGGGATTTTAGAGATCTAAATCTATCCATTGTGTATATTTTAAATCTAATAATGGTTTAATTCTCATTATTGTCTTATATGTGTTGGGTGTTTTTCTTGTAAACTAGGTTGGTCTCCTATTCTACCTATGGAGTAGCCAACTCCAATCAAGGGAAGCTCGGAGGACCTAGACCAACTGAGAGGATTCAGTCAAAGACTGAGATCTTCTACACTTTAGGCTCTGTAGAACCAGGGTGGGTATACCCACACAATGCCTTAAAGAAGACCAGACATTGCTTTTTATAGCAGATGACTCCTGATTCCAAGTGTTGAGGACTTCAAATGGGGCTAGATTCTCAGTAGCTCAACCTTGAAGCAAAAAGGAGATAGGACACAAACTAAATAAGGATATTCAATGATTTATAAATTGTTTTCTAAGAGGAACCAGGCTGCAAACAGATCAGTGCCTAATCCAGGGTCATAGAGTCACACACAAAAGATGGAATTCATCTGCAAACAGGACTCAATCAATGGATTTTGTTTTGCTAATGCTTTACATCAGCCATTAGTGCCTTACACTGACAATCCGGCTCTTGTATCAATCAGACTCTTCTTACCAAATCCAACCTGCAAACAAGTAATCACTGCTATCTATTCAAAGGATTTAGCTGCTTCCTTGAAGCAGACCTATCAACAAATAACACAGTCCCATGAAGTATGAGAAGATGAACAAAAAAACCTTATGCATTTATTCAAATGATTAAAAGCCTAAAAATGTGGAGACAATCTGATGATATGCATGAAAGATAAGCATATTCATGTATTCCTGCTTAACTGATTGCATTTATAGAGGAATTCAACATTACAATTTACATACTCAAAAATGACCTAAAACCAAACCCTAATCTATCCCAGGCTAATCCCAAAACTCAGAAAAATGGAACTGAACCAAGGGAACCAAACCCAAGGGACTGAACCCTTCACACTGGCCATCAAATCTCCCTTTATAGGAACAGGGAGAGCAACAAGCAACTGGCTAGGGTGACTTTACATGTCATCAGGTGACTAGGACAAACCCTAAAATAGTTCGTAAGCCAAGTCATCCGATCCACTAGCATATCTGAATATCATTGAATGCTCTGTCAGGTGGTTCAGGGAGAAAATCATGCAATCAGGTTGAATTGAGCAAGTACAAGAATGTGCAGCCATGGCAGTCAAACCAGGAAAGTACACAAACCATGTTGTCTAGGAAATTTGCGAGTGCGATCATCACAAATCTAGAGGCCATAAATGTAGAAGCCATCCATCCCAACCACCTATCCACCTCAGAGAACCCGTTGCCCTAGTTCTGCAATTAATTTCATCCTCTACTGCACCAACTTGCACTAGCAATCGAGGTTCAGGACCAAATTGGGGTCATCATGCCGATCCACAAAAATATTCATCACCATTCTCGAGCCACGAGCGAAGTGACCAACCACATTGAATGTGTTACTAGCTCGATCCATGTCCACTATGGCTTCTAGCAAACCAGTCGGCGTGACACCATCTAGTCAGGAAGACAACACGCTGAGAACCCAATGTTTCATCAAGCAAATATACCATTCGGCAAGACCAGGCGCATTCAGCCAAACATCACAGCGAAAACAATGCCACATTGGTGAGAGAAGGCACAGTCGACAAGAGATCATGTTAACACCCCAACAAGAAGCACCATCAGCAAGAGAAAGTGGTGTTGGGAAGACCTTAGGGTGACAACAAATGGTCGGTGAAGCGATACACTAAAAATCCAATCATATTGGCAACACACCATCCGATCGGGGAGACATCTGGCTGAAGAGAACATGCTACATCGAGCGCTCATCATAATCGGCAAGAGGCTAACAAGTCAGTGAAACATCCCAGCGAAGTCCACCAAGTTGGCGAGGGTCACACCAAAGTCACCGAACATATCAACAAGACATAAGGAAGTCGCGGAGACGTCTGGCCGAAGTTCACATATTGCACCAAAAGCATCACAGAGTCAGGGAGAGATGGCCGAGTTGGCCAGACATCATGGCAAAGTCACTACGGCCGAAGGGAGGTCACACTGAGCATCAAAGGGGTCATCAAAGTCAGAAAGACAAGCAAGGGTCGGGGAGACATAAGGGTGAAGGATGGATGCTACACCGAACACTCATCATAGTCGGTAAGAGATCACAATGTCGGTGAGGCATCTCGTAGATGATGCTTCGTTATATCAAAAGACATCCTTTCATTCCATGTCACCAAGACATAACACTTTCGGGGAGACACCACATAGACTATCCTGTGTCTTGCCGAAACATCCCAACCTCACAATAGATCACCAAGACATCAATGATCTCACACCGACTGAAACCATTTTCCTTTTATGCATCGCTATAACAATAAGATATCAGGAAGACCTCCTACAAAGCACACCACGTCTTTTCGAAAGTCTTCATTCACTTGTGTGTCACTGAAATAACTCAAATCCTATGCCAACGAAAACCCTTTTCTTGTTCCATCGGCGAGACCGAAGGTCACTCACTGAGACCTCTCGAATTCGGCAAGACGTTATATCGATAGCCATAACCCACATCTAGAGACATCCATATGCCTTGTCGGTGAGACCAAGAGGAGTTCACCAAGATGTTACACCGAAAGCTCCAAGTCTAGCTAAAGAGAAAGACAAGTGGAAAGGGAACCGGATTGAGGCGGAGCCGAAACCAAGAAAGAGAAGGAGTCAGAGCTGGAGCGGGGAACAAAAAGGAACAAAAGAGATTGAGACTGAAAAGCATCCTGCCCCTACCTCTACAAAATACCACAGAGGTGGAGCTAGAACCAAAACAAAACCAAAAAGCCATGGGGGTGGAGACAAAAAGGAAAACCGACGCAAGCGAAGCCGGGGCTGGAATGAAACCAGAAAGTGAAACATGAGCGAGGTTCCAAAACTGGTATCCATTATGATCCCGCCTCTGCCAGAGGAAAAAAAAATTGAAAGGAAAAGCTAAGGCATGGAACCGAAGGAAGAATGAAGCCCGAAAGAGGAGCGAAAGGAAAAATCCTGATCTTGATTTCACTCTGATCCTGCCTCCACCAGACAAGGAAAAACACCAGGCAAGGAAGAAAAGGAAAATATATCCATCTGGGACATGAAAACTTAGCACGCTGAGCTCAACCCTTGTGGGAGCCCATTTACCCCATGTGCCAAAAAGATAGAAAATTCCCAAGCTAAAGATTTGTCAGGGAAATCAAAGGAAAACAACTGGAAAATGAGAGACAACCAAAATAGGCACTAACATTGGCTCCAGTTGGGGATGTATGCCCTTGGTGGGCATAGTGAGAATTCATATCACTGGGAGAGTAGACCAGAACAAAAGGAAACCCAAAACAGTGCGGAGCTAACCGGACAAGGTTAGCAGACACAACAAAACAGAACTGACCAGAAAAGCAAAAACCTAACCTAATGTTCATGGAAAAAGAAATGCTTCAGATGAAGCACCACATCAAGAATTTTCCATGAATAGGCAATTCAAGAGTCACATTGTTGATTCTTTATTTCATTTGATGACACTAGGCCACCAAATGAAAAATGAGAGCTAGCTCTTACCCCTTTCAAATACATTTCTGCAAAATGAGCTGGCCTCCCCTAACTCATGCTTGCCTCTGCCAAACTACAACAATATAAATGAATGCACCTCTAAATACACAAGTATTTGATTGCCTCTGTGCAAGTGAAAACTTGCTCTCTATTTATTTTTATCTTCAACTGGCAACCACATCCAATAAACTTTATCATTGCCACACTCTTCATTGTCTGATTTTGTGTCATGTGGCAACACCTGTGAATACTGATCAAGACCATATGAAAACATAGTTTGATCACAAATAGCTACCTGATAAACATGTACATGATCCTTATGCATTTGAAAGTCAGGCATACTTTCAAAATGTTGACTGTTATGTGACAAAAGGCTGGCATTTTTATCATTTACATCACCCTGAAGCTGAAAACAACTAGCTCCAGTGCTCTGCATATTGTCACATTCTGTGAAAACTTCATCAAGTGTGTACAAAGGGATACACTCACCATTCAACACATATTGCAACTACTCTATATCATTTTCAGTAGGAGGAGGCACATCATTAGTGCAATGATGGTTTAAACTACTACTCCCACTTCCTCTTTTCACTTGGCTCTATTCTTCATCATGTTGGAAATGAGAGTCATCAAAGAACTCTGACTCATCCTCATGGTGTGCCTTAAGCATGGTATCACAGCTTGTAGAGGGAGCATTAGGACAAAAATGCATCTTGCTAATGAAACCTATCCCTCTACAACTATCCAGTTGCAATATTGAAACCTCCCTTGATGCTAGTGCCTGATCTCACCAAATAAAGGGGAATAAAGTTTTTTTTTTAATGTTCAAAAAGCATGAAGAATACCTAGGAATGTTGCAGCCATGGAACTATTCTTCAAATCTTCAACAGGTTCACCTTGACAGAGTCGCCACCTCTTTGCAGAGGACTGAGCTTCAAAAGGTATGAAGCTCACTTACATGTAAATCTTTCTCTGAGTTCCATCCGACAGAGCAACATAGATCTTGTAGCTTTCAAGTTCACTGCAACAAAACTTTCTTCAGGTCTGAGATTCTTCAAAATTTGAACAACACCAACATGACAAACAAATATGACTCTTTTGATATGGCACATTATAACCGGATTTCTGAGTAATTCCCCAGCAGAGTCATCAATTTGTTGGGTGTTTTTCTTGTAAACTAGGTTGGTCTCCTATTCTTCCTATGGAGTAGCCAACTCCAATCAAGGGCAGCTCAGAGGACCTGGACCAACTGACACGATTTAGTCAAAGACTGAGATCTTCTACACTTTAGGCTTTGCAGAACCAGGGCGGGTATACCCACACAATGCCTTAAAGAAGACCAAACATTGCGTTTTATAGCAGATGACTCCTGATACCAAGCATTGTGGACTTCAAATGGGGCTAGATTCTCAGTAGCTCAACCTTGAAGCAACAAGGAGATAGGACACAAACTAAATAAGGATATTCAATGATTTATAAATTGTTTTCTAAGAGGAACCAGGTTGCAAACAGATCAGTGCCTAATCTAGGGTCATGGAGTCACACACAAAAGATGGAATTCATCTGCAAACAGGACTCAATCAGTGGATTTTGTTTTGCTAATGCCTTACATCAACCATCAATGCCTTACACTGACAATCTAGCTCTTGTATCAATCAGACTCTTCTTACCAAATCCAACATGCAAACAAGTAATCACTGCTATCTATTCAAAGGATTTAACTGCTTCCTTGAAGCAAACCTATCAAAAAATAACATAGTCCCATGAAGTATAAGAAGATGAAAAAAAAAACCTTATGCATTTATTCAAATGATTAAAAGCCTACAAATGTGGAGACAATCTGATGATATGCATGAAAGATAAGCATCTTCATGTACTCCTGCTTAACTGATTGCATTTACAGAGGAATTCAACATTATAGTTTACAGACTCAAAAATGACCTAAGACCAAACCTTAATCTATCCCAGGCTAATCCCAGAACTTAGAAAAATGGAACTGAACCAAGGGAACCAAACCCAAGGGACCGAACCCTTCACACCAGCCATGAAATCTCCCTTTATAGGAATAGGGAGAGCAACAAGCAACCAGCCAGGGTGACTTTACATGTCATTAGGTGACTAGGACAAACCCTAAAATAGTTCGCAGGCCAAGTCATCTTATCCACCAGCATATCCGAATATCATTGAATGCTCTGTCAGGTGGTTTAGGGAGAAAATCATGTAAACAGGTCAAATTGAGCAAGTACAGGAATGGGCAGCCATGGTAGTCAAACCAGGAAAGTACACAGACCATGCTATCTAGGAAATCCGCAGGTGTGATCATCACAAATCCAGAGGCCACAAATACAAAATCCATTTGTCCCAACCACCTATCCACCTCAGAGAACCCATTGCCCTAGTTGTGCAATTAATTTCATCCTCTACTACACCAACTCGCACCAGCAATCAAGGTCAGGACCAAATCGGGGTCATCATGCCAATCCACAAAAATATTCATCGCCATTCTCAAGCCACGTGCCAAGTGACCAACCACATTGAATGCATTACTAGCTTGATCCATGTCCACTATTGCTTCCAGCAAACTAGTCGACATGACATCGCGGAGTCAGGAAGACAACACGCTGAGAACCCAATGTTTCATTGAGCAAACATACCATTCGGAAAGACCGAGTGCATTCAGCCAAACATCATAGCAACAATAATGCCACATGGGCAAGAGAAGGCACAATCGGTAGGAGATCATGTCGACACCCTAACAAGAAGCACCATCGGCAAGAGAAAGTGATGTCGGGAAGACCTCAGGGCGACAGCATACGGTCAATGAAGAGATACACCGAAAAGCCAATCATATCGGCAACACACCATCCGATCGGGGAGATATCTGGCCGAAGAGAACATGCTACATCGAGCACTCATCATAGTTAGCAAGAGGCTAACAAGTCGGCGAAACATCCCAGCAAAGTCCACCAAGTCGAGGAGAGTCACACCGAAGTCACCGAACATATCGGCCAGACATAAGGAAGACGGGGAGACGTCTAGCCAAAGTCCGCATATTGCACCGAAAGCATCACAGAGTTGGGGAGAGATGGACGAGTCGGCCAGACATCATGGCGAAGTCACCGCGGCTGAAGGGAGGTCACACCGAGCATTAAAGGGGTCGTCAAAGGTGGCAAGACAAGCAAGGGTCAGGGAGACATCAGGCTGAAGGATGGATGCTACACCGAACACTCATCATAGTCAGCAAGAGATCACAATGTCGGTGAGACATCTCATAGATGATGCTTCGTTATATCGAAAGACATCCTTTCATTCTGTGTCACCAAGACATAACACTTTCGAGGAGACACCACATAGACTGTCCCGTGTCTTGCCGAAACATCCCAAGCTCACAATAGATCACCAAGACATCAATGATCTTACACTGACTGAAACCATTTTCCTTTTATGCATCGCTATAACAATAAGATATCGGGAAGACCTCCTGCAGAGCACACCACATCTTTTCGAAAGTCTTCATTCACTTGTGCGTCGCTGAAACAACTCAAAGCCTATGCCGACGAAAACCCTTTTCTTGTTCCATCGGTGAGACCGAAGGTCACTCGCCGAGACCTCTCAAATTTGGCAAGATGTTATATCAATAGCCACAACTCATGGAGAGAGACATCCATATGCCTTATCAGTGAGACCAAGAGGAGTTCACCAAGATGTTACACCGAAAGCTCCAAGTCTGGCTAAAGAGAAAGACAAGTGGAAGGGGAACTAGACTGAGGCGGAGCTGGAACCAAGAAAGAGAAGGAGTCAGAGCCGGAGCAGGGAACAAAAAGGAACAAAAGAAATCGGGACTGAAAACCATCCCCCCCGCCTCCGCAAAAGACCGCAGAGTCAGAGCCGGAACCAAAAAAAAACCAAAAAGTCGTGGGGGCAGAGACAAAAAGGAAAACCGGTGCAAGTGGAGCCGCGGCCAGAATGAAACCAGAAAGTGAAACACAAGCAAGGTTCCAAAACTGGTATCCATTTTGATCCTGCCTATGCTAGAGGAAACAAAAGTTGAAAGGAAAAGAAAAGGCACGAAACTGGAGGGGGAATGAAACCCGAAAGAGGAGTGAAAGGAAAAATCTTGATCCTGATTTCACTTTGATCCCGCCTCTGCCAGACAAGGAAAAACACAAGGAAAGGAAGAAAAGGAAAATCTAGCCATCTGGGACATGAACACTTAGCACGCTAAGCTCAACCCTGATGGGAGCCCATTTACCCCACGTGCCAAAAAGATAGAAAAATCCCAAGCTAAAGATTTATTAGGGAAATCAAAGGAAAACAACTGGAAAATGAGAGACAACCAAAATAGGCACTAACAATATGTAGATGATATGTCATTTATTGGGAATGGTAAAAGTATGATTTTAGATTTGAAGTTTCAGTTCTCAACACAGTTTGAGATGAACGACCTAGGTGTAGCTAGTTACATTTTTGGAATGGAAATCATGAGATACAGAGTTAACATAAAGCTTTGGTTAAGCTTGGGAAAGTATGTGAACTTAGTGCTAGAGATATTTAGCATGGTAGATTGAAGACAATTAGTTGTTCCTGTGATGGTGTGTACAAGAATATAAATTTCCCAAGTACTTGGATTCCTTAGTTTTTTATGGCTAATCCTAGATGGGTGCATTAGGATGCGATTAAGAGAGTGTTTAGATATTTATAGGGTACTTCTAATTATGCCTTGTGTTTTCATGGTTATTGTTAAATAAATATTCAAACAGCTCCCTTCAGGTTTCTTTTGTAATATGTGTGCACTGGCCTGTGCGTCGCCGAGTTTGGTCTGCTTTCTATCAAGTTTTTATCTACCACTTTGCGCATCTCCTCTTCGCAACTTTGGGTAACGGCTTCCCTTTCTGGTCCTGAGAAGCTGTGTTGGGCGTCCACATGTCTCACAAAAGAAAGGTTTTTCTTGTTCCCTTAAAGGCTTCGTGCAGGTTACGAGGGCCTTCTGCGGAGGCCATCATTTCTAAGGATTGTCAGAGGGACCCACATCTTGCTACGTGGCGGTGTATCGCAAGCTTTTCATGCGGGAATGAAATAAACAAATACGAGCTACGTAGTGCTTGCATGGGGTTTTCTTTTTACTTTCTAAAAGGTGTTGGTGGGCCCTACCTTCTACTAGGTGGCAATCATTCGTAGATCTTTCAACACAGCAGGGAGGTGAACAACCGTTGGCTGTGAAATGCTGCCACACGTCTTTTGCACCCAGTTGATGTGGCTTTCTCTCCACTACAAGAAGAACCTCAGCCCCTTGAACACGTGTTGCATCTTCGCAATCTCTTGGCAGCAATGAGAGAAGTTTTTATTCAGGTAGTGACAAGCTGCCATGTGCCTTACAACTGATCCTTGAAGTAGACGATAAGCTGGCTGGGGAAGATTATGCTATTGGGTGTTGCTCGTCATGGTTCTTTGAAGCGGTGGATGACACTTGTCGCCTTGAGCCTGGCTAGGACCACTGCCATCATTACGAAGGGTGCGCTTGCAACTGGATGACCAAATGTTGTGTTCTAACTCGTTGCCATTGTAACGGCATTGGGAATCTTCTGATTCTGGCATCATTGTAGGGGATTGGGAAATCTTTTCTGTTACAGCTCTCCAAAGCAGTGGGAATTTTCTCTCCGGCTATATATACTCTCTCGGTTGATGAGAGAAAAAAGAGAGGAAAAACTAAAGAAAAAGGATATTGGTTTTAGCAACAGACACCAGGCCTCTTTTATATGTATATTTGCAAGAAACTTTCAGACTGTGCCAACTGTTCGGCCTTTCCATTTTTCATGTATTGATTAAACTGTAAACTATGCTTTTTATTATCTTAAGCATTTCATTTGACAAGGCTTCTATATATTGAATACAAGTTTTCTTATCTAAATCATGTATAAATGACTCTTCTTAGTAGTAAGGATGTATGCAATACTATTTTATTCCAATAAATGAATTGTTTATGCTATAGCTTTAAGTCTCTGACGTTTTGGAATGTGACAACACCATTCAGGCCCTTAAATCTATGATTTATCATGCCCATCAGAAAATTTTGGTGCATCGCCTTAGATTAGACTTCGCTTCATTATATTTGTTTCCTTTTCCCTTTCCAAAAACCATTATAGGAGAAGTTGACTTCTTTAAAATCTGGATGTCACTCAGTTTGGCGCAAAGGGGTTCCCCTTGAACTGAGTTCCCATAAGGCACTATTACCTCACCAATTTTTGGTGTCAATAGTTATCTTGTTAGACCTTAGCATTCTAAGAGTATTTGTGGATATGTGAATTTAGATTGGATAGGTGACATTGATAGTAGAAGATCCACCATTGGTTATGTGTTTATGATGTTTGATGGTTCTTTTAGTTGGATGAGTAAGAGAGAGGTTGTAGTCACATTTTCCATGATAGAGGTAGAGTATATGGCAGCCAATCATGCCTCTAAGGAAGCTATTTGGCTTAATAGACTGTGTTATGATATTGGTTTTGATGCAAGATAGATTATAGTTTGTTGTGATAGTCAAAGTGTGATTTTTCTAGCAAAGAATCCTACCTTCCATGCCAAAACAAAGTGCATCAATGTTTAGTATCATTTTGTTTGTGATATGGTAGAAGATGGAAAGGTGAACTTGGAGAAGGTTGACACTTTGGTGAATGTTGTAGATGCACTAACAAAACTAGTGAGCACAAAGAAGTTCATATGGTGTTCCAATTCCATGGGCCTTAGGGCCTTGAATAGATGATTTCGTATGACTCTCGAAAGTTCTTCGACAGGTGGGAGAATTTTGGGATTAATATGTCTCAACCATAGAGTCCTAATATTGATTTAATTAATGCATTTTTGTATTTTTTGTATCATTTAATTACCTATGGTGTCATGTCATAAATTGGGACCCACTGGTTGCGTGGCATCCCCATTGGAGGTGATTGGATGACACATAATCATCCCACTTTGGAATCTATGACATATGATAGATTCTATGATGCATCATAAGGCATCTTTATCTATGGAGAAAGTTGGCACCCAAGATGGGTTATGATAAGGAGTAAGAGAATTAGGTATTTTGGGTTATTATGACTGATTCTCTTACAATTGTAAGTGTTTTAAGTATGGTAGCTTCTATGATAGATGCTATGATAGATTCTATGATAGTTGCAAGGCATCTGTCATATTCTATTTTTAGCATATTCCAGGCACCCAAGCTTGGAGAAATAATATTGCATGTAATGACAATTGTAAGGGGTGTAAGGGAATGTTGTACATGCGCCTAAATGCATTTCTATGGCATGGGATATTGTTTCATGTGGATTTGGATACCCCTCTCTTTAGAGACACTTCTTCAAGCTTGCATCTCTCTATATATTGAGTGCCTTGCATTGTAGAATGCATATTTTTGTTGTAGGTAATTAAGTGTTGTCAAATTCACTCCAAGATAGGAATTTGTGATGAAACACTTGTTGAAGAAATATTTGTACTTGAGGCTATATTGTGACCCTCATTTGAAGTAATATAATAGTAATGTTATTTTGGAGGGTGGGGTTTTTTACCCAAAAGGTTTTTATCCATGTATATTTGGTTTTTGTTGTATTTTTGTACCTATTGTTTCACTATCTTCTCTATGTGTTTCTCTTATTGTAACTAGATAAGGTGCTAAAAAAGAAAAAAAATTGTAACTCTCACCTACTTAGATTAGTGTAGGAATTTTTTTTTGGTCACCCAACTTCCTTTCACTTTATGTTAAGGTTCTTCAGCATAACCTTTTGAGTGTAGGAAAAATGTGTAGAAAAGGATACAATATTATGTTTTGCGACAATGGTTGTGAGATCAAAGAAGGCTCCAAAACTATGGTTTTAGCAAGAGGGATAGATGGAAATTTCTATCAACTTAAGGGTGCAAATGGTCAATGCTTTATGACTAAAATTAATGAAAGGTGGCTATGGCATAGAAGAATGTGTGACATCAATTTTGATAGACTAGTGAGAATCAGTTCAAATCAATTAATGATATCAAGTTTCCACAATCCATTACGTTCTTTGCAATGATTTATGGTTTTGATTGTGTGAGAATTTTTGCATCAACATTTCAGATCACACTCTGTGATCCATCATCAAGATGAGAGTGATCACTCTCATCTTGATGATGGATCACTGAGTGTGATCTGAAACATTGATGCAAAAATTCTCACACAATCAAAACCATAAATCATTGCAAAGAACAATTCAAATCAAGTTATGAGATATCTCCAAGGATTACAAATCCTATCAATGTTGTCTACAAGGAGTGTTAGATTGGGAAGCAAGCTAGAAAGAGTTTCAAATTCAAAGAACAATATTCTATCAATCCTTTAGATTTGGTGCATATAGATATTTTTGTGTTGAAATGAACAAGACAATTGAGAGGGAGGGGTGAACCAGTTGTACAAAATTAAACCTTCAAAACCCTCTACAGTAATTAGATCCACAAGCATTCATTAAACCCTTATTCTGTTAAATTGATTAAACATGAAATGTTGATAAAAAAAACTGAAATCACAACACTGGATACACATGAGAACACCAAATTTATTTGGAAAACCCAATGAAGGAAAAACCACGATGAGGATTATTTCACAATATAAGTAATAGAAAAAAAGATACAAGGGGGCTCATTGCCAAAATAGGACACACTATCTAAAAAAGTCTCATAGTCAAGGCTCACTACCACATAAATAATACAAGAAGATAGAAGGAGAATGTTACATAGAGAAAACACTTCTTAGTGCAACAAAGAGTCCACCACAATTACTTACACACTTTCATAGTCTCACATGAAAGATTTCAAATGCCTTCAACTTTGTTTCTTTAGGAACCCTAACTTGAAGTTCACTCTACTCTACTTAAATTCACATCACATACACTTCACTTACATCACTCTTCACATCTAACTTGCTTCTTACTCTTTTTTTCACCCTGTTGCATCAAAAAAATACATATTTATATCAAGATCTACCTGGAAAATTTTCTCCAATATCAACCATTAGCTATTATACATTCAAATTCAAAATAGGTGAGCACCTAAATATTCCCATGGTGGATAGGAATGAAAGGTGACCTAAAAAAATCCTTAATTATGACCCAAATAGATCCCAACACACATAAAAATGCTTTGAAAAGATTCACATGTAGTGTTAAACACAAGGTAGGCCAACACCCATGCAGAACACCATAGACATTAAGTAAACACTTCTTTAAATCAAGCCAAAAGTTTCAGAAAACATAATTCACTTGAAATCAATCTAGAACAATCCATGAACTACTTAAGATTCATCAAACACTTAATTGAATATTACTTCAACAAATACTTTAACTTAGGACAACTGATAACTATTATTTGCATACTAATAATTGAAACTCTCATAGTATTGTACAAAATAAAGTAAAAACTTTAATACAGAAAGATAAAAGAATTATAAGCAACCTCCCAAATCTACACAACCTAAATCCAACCAACAAAGAAATGTGGATCAAATACATTTCTCCAAGACACTAGAAAACATCACTGAACAATTGATTCACACATTGGTTAAAATATCCACACTATACAATGATCCAAAAACCCAAATTCTAAATATAACAACCTCTATTAACCTTGAATAACATATAAGATCTGCACAAGCATAACATCAATACCGAAAGAATGTAGAGCACAATAACAATTCACATTATGAACATTTTCACAACATAGTTTACTTAGTTTATTAAATTTTCTCATAAGAGCTTGGAAACCAAGTACCAAAAGCATCAAATCATTTCATTACTTCATTCCAACTCATCTTCAAAATCTGCAACAAAAGAATAGCTCCATGTACTCACAACACTTCCTCAAGGTCTCAACTACACATGCACAACCAATTTTCCTCTTTTCCATTTATTTCTCAATATCGTCAACATATTCATCCCATAGTTGAAATCAATGATAATACCAATCAGTAGACTTCTTGTTGAGATCAATGAAAACACCATCATTCTTGCAACAATCTCCTCCTTTGTCATTGAAGGAAACACAAAATGTGAAAAGCCACCAAAGACCACACAATAGCTATAAACACACTCTCCTGATACCTTGCATGATTCTCTCTCTCTAAGTACATAAGTTCTTTTTTTCAAATCATTTTCTTCTCCCCCTTTGACATCAATGGAAAATTATTAAATGTATTCCATTGTTCTCCCTCTTTGACACTGAACCAAAATTACCTACTTTGAATACTCCCCCTTAGGAGTACACCCAACCAAATTAGCTACACAATGACAACACATGACACTAGCTACTCCCCCTAAGAGGTAGCCAACAACATCAGTCCAAAAAAGAGATAGATCTATAGATTCATTGGACTAATGCACCTCTATATGCATCCAATTCAAGAAAGGAGGGGAATAACCCCCAAATTTCCTGAAGATACTCAAAATTATCCCTAGGAAGGGCCTTAATGAATATATCAAAAAAATTATCCTTTGTAGGAACATATTCAGTCTTCACTTCATTCTCTATAACCTTCTCTCTCAAAAATTGACAACTAATAGATATATGCTTTGTCCTTGAATGCATCACTGGAATATTTGAAATTTTTATTGCACTTGTATTATCACAGAAGAAAGATATAGGTTCATTAAATACAATTCTAATACCTTTCAATGTTTGTCTCATCCATAATACCTGTGTACAACATGATGCTACTACATTATACTTAGCCTTTGTAATGGATATAGAAACCGAATCTTGTTTCTTACTCAGCCATGACACCAATCTACTTCCAAGAAAGTGTTGAATATCCAAGATACTAAGAGGGGGGCTAAATCAGTATCTTAAATTTTTTGAACAAATACCATCCAGTTATTCCAATGCATACAACATCATAGATAAGTAAAAGCATTAACAAAGCATTAAATCACAAAACACATAAAAACCAAGATTTTTATGTGGAAAACTCAAAATGGCAAAAACCACAATGAGTGTTGTTGGATTTTGTGGATATGGCTACTGATATGTGGTTGTCATTAATGTCAACACTATTAGCATTTGGTGCATTGAAGACTGTATATGTCAAGGATATTGAGAAAATTGTAAAAGAAAGTATTTTTGTGTTCCCAGTGGAACTATGTAGATCAAGAAGGCATTGTGTTCTATACATTAAAGATTAGCTGGTGTGGATCTAAGGGTTTAATGTTGAATGTTTCTAGATCTTCTACTAGAAGTTTCAAAGGACTGCGTGAAGTTTTGAGTATGTTGTGGTTTGACAGTGTGTTGTTGGTCTCTATCAGTGTTCCTGAATGAATTTTGTGTCATTATTGTTTTCTCAATTGTTGCGGATGCTTCTCTATTATTTCTTAGTGTTATGTGGTGTCTCTAGATTATTCTCTCTCTTTGTGGTACGTCCACATTATTCTGAGAGTTCATGGTTGAATATCTTTGTGCACATGTTCAATTTTTCTTGTTCTTGGCCGACATGTTGTTGGTAGTGTGTTGTGGATCTTCAAGGTGTAATTAATTAAAGTATCTTGTATTGAAGATATTAATTTGGGTCTCCACAATGTTATGGCTGACTTTGGTGGATACACATTAAAAGTTTATTTATAAATTTGGGCCAACATTGCAAATATATTTTATTTCTTTGGCCAAAAAAGTGGTGATGAAAATTCATGTAGCAGATATATAAGGGAGATTAGATCATTGTTGAAGATGATGCTTCGTGTGATCCTATGTGTGTATGTGTGAATATCATTCGATTTCCAAGTAGGGTGTGAAGAATTTTTGAGCTTAATTGGACCTGTAATCAGGCTTGTGAAGAAGCTATTTTCTTAGTTCACAAATCTTGGATGGTTTTAATCTAAACCCTATTGTTGGATACTGAGTCCTCTTTTGTTATTGAGCAGTGAGCTCTAGGTAGTGTGCCTGAATGCATGTGCATTCCCCTTATCATTTCTTTTATACTTCTAGTAGAGTATAATCTTTTGGACTAACATCCACCGTGGTTTTTCCCCAATAGGGTTTCCACGCAAAAATATTTGTGTTCTTTGTCTCTCTAATGTGTTGATTGTTTATGGTTAAATTTTTCTTATTCATCAAATCTCATATTAAGTTAAGATTAATAATAATTTTTTTAGTTTTTGTTACAATTGATTCACCCCCCTCTTAGTTGTGTGTCCTTGTTTTGAAAAAAATTGGTATCAAAGCAAGTTCCTCTGAAGAAAGTCTAATAGCTTGAGGTGATCCAAGATGGAAACAACATTCAAGAAGGACAGTCCTAAATTTGATGGCTCTAACTATTCACTATGGAAGGTTAGGATGCAATGTCACTTAATGTGTTTTGGTGATGCTATCTGGAAGATTACTAAAATTCAATATGTCATTCCTTAGAATGGTCACTCTACTGCTGATGAGATCAAAGATGTTGAAAGCAATATCAAGGCTATTGAAGCTTTGGTGAGTTCCTTGATAGATTTGGAGATGGCTAATGTGGTAGGTTTGAATACAACTCATGAAATGTGGAAAAAACTAGAAACTTTGTATGAAGTAGATGCACAGGTGAAGATGTATAAACTACAAAGCTTGAAAGGAAAGTATGAGAATTTGAAGATGGGTGAATATGAAAATATCACCTCTTTGATGTAGATAGTAAATGAGATAGTGATGGGTATAACATGTGTCAGTGGTTCTATGGGTGAGGATGAAATTGTGGCTAAAGTACTCAGATCCTTTCCTCCCTCCTAAAAAATGAAAGTTCATGCTATTAAAGAGTTTAGATTAGTAAACAAGTTGACAAGAGATACATTGATTGGTAAACTTGCTACTTCTGAGATAAGTGATTTTGGTGAATCCACACTGAAGACTGAATCTACATTTAATGATACTATGTCTGGAAGCAACAAACCAAGATATAGTCTAGGAGAGAGTTATGGGAAGGTATCCAAGTATGATGAAGAACTAAAACAACTCAAAGATAAAGAAAGAGAAGTAGAAGAAATAGAAGTGTTGATTTCAAAGCAAGAAGGGAGAGGAAAAGGTAAGTATGAAGATGTATTACCTATTAAATGTTTTTCATGCAATAAAATAGGTCATTTTGCATCAAGATGTCCTGAAAGAGTTACTAGATCTAAACCTAAGAAGTCTAGATTCACAAAGAGATGCTACTTTGTTGTAGAAGCAGTGAATGATGAAGAATATGATAAAGATAATGGAAAAGAAGATGATTGGGCTTTCATTGCTACCATTGAAAATAATCCTATGGATACTAAATCTACTAAAGATGAAAAAGCTCTTGTAGCTCAAGTTGAAGAAAAAGATGAGTGGGTCATTGATAGGGGATGCTCACATCACATGACTAGTGACAAAATAAAATTTATGAGTCTAGAACAGTATGATGGTGGAGTTGTAAGATTTGGAGATAAAAATGTTGGTGTGATTCACAGAAGATGATCCATTTACCTTGGTGGTAAGGAAAACACTAGTGATTTCCTCTATGTTCAAGGTCTGAAGCACAATCTGTTGAGTGTTGGACAAATGGTTTACAAGGGATATGATCTACAATTCAAAGAAAAAAGATGCAAGATATGTGGAAGTTCCAGAAACATGATTGCAATAGGCAAACAAACATAAGGTAACATTTTTCACTTGAATACTACTAGTGGAAGTTGTTTGATTGCTCAAATAGATGAAATTTGGTTGTGGCATAGGATATTTTTTCATGTAAATTTTGACAAAATTATCAAGATAAGTTATGCTCAAGTAGCAAGAGATCTACCTAGATTAGTGAAGCCTACTAATGTAATCTACAAGGAGTGTCAAATGGGTAAACAAACTAGAGTCTCTTTCTAGAACAAAAAATTTTCATTTAAATAATTTATTGGAACTACTACATACTGACCTTTGTGGTCCTTCAAGAGTTATAAGAATTTATGGAGAAAGGTATTTTATGCTGGTTATTGAATATTACTCTAGAATTATTTGGGTTTCCTTTTTAAGAGAAAAATGTGAAGCTCTAGAGAAATTCAAATGCTTCAAGGCTATGGCAAAAAATGAGAAAGGTCTAAAAATCAAGTGCCTAAGATATAACAAAAGTGGTGAGTTCATTTCTAAGGAATTCAACTCTTATTGTGAAGAACATGGAATTAAAAGACAACTATCTGCTCCCTAAACCCCTTAGCATAGTGGAGTTACAAAGAGAAAGAATAGAACAATTCTGGATGCTACCAGAACCATGATGATGGAAGGAAATGTGTCTTAGATGTACTAGAGTGAAGTGGTAAGTACTATTGTGTATACCTTGAACCAAGTAAATGTGAATGGAAATTCTAGTAAGACCCCTTATGAGTTATGGTTTGGTCACAAGCCTACTATTAAGTATTTTAAGATCTTTGGAAGTAGGTGTTATATCAAGAGAGATGATGATATAGGAAAATTTGATGCTAGAAGTGATGAGGGGATTTTCCTAGGTTACTCTACTAAGAGCAAGGCATATTGGTGCTATAATAAAAGACTGAGAAAGATGGTTGCTAGATTTCAAGTTGATCCAAAGGAATCACATGTGACTGTTGTGAAAAGAATTTTTCAGATATCTTAAAGGAACAACTGACTTTGGACTTTGGTATCCAAAGGATGATGATCTCACTTTGTGTGCATACACTAATGCGGATTGGGTTGGTGATGTAGATGACATGAAAAGTACTAGTGGTGGCGATTTCTTCCTATCTTGGTTGAGCAAAAAGTAGAATTCAATTTCTCTATCCACTTGTGAAACAAAATACATTGTTGTTGCAAATAATTGCACTCAAGTGATATGGATGAAACAAATGTTGAGAGATATCATAGTGATATATGAAGAGCCTATTACCATATACTATGACAATTCAAGTGCAATAAACATCTCAAGGAATCTGGTACTACACTCTAAGACTAAACATATTTCAATTAAGTTTCATTTCTTCAGGGAAAAGGTGAATGAGAAAGAAGTCAAACTAGAATATATGCCTACCAAAGAATATATTGCAGATATATTTTCTAAGCCATGTTGTTGAAGGATACTTTTGAGTATCTTAGAGGGATGCTAGGGTTAATCACCCCTCTTGATAAGAACTAAAGATGCATTTATTTGCATCAATCTAAGTGCTCCATTGCTATATTCTAATCTGGATTGATGTTTATGTGGCTGCTACTTAGGGGGAGTAGTTAGATGTGTAGATATGTGGTTTAGAGTGTGTGTTTGGAAATTTCATGTTTACCTTTGCCATTGATTTCAAAGGGGGAGAAGTGCATTGTGAAAAATTATTGTGGAGAGAAGTTCAGTTAAGAGGAGAAGTACAAAAGAAGTCAGTCTGTTGGGTTCATGGTATTTTTCACATCTTTTGTTGCCATCAATGCCAAAGGGGGATATTTTTGGATGTTGTGGATATGGTTTCCAATATGTGGTTGTCATTGATGTCAACACTATTAGCATTTCATGCATTAAAGACTATCTATGTCGAGGATATTGAGAAATTCTGAAAGAAAGTATTTTTGTGTTCCTAGTGGAACTGTGCAAATCAAGAAGGCATTGTGTTCTGTACATTGAAGATTAGTTGATGTGGATCTAAGGGTTTAATGTTGAATGTTTCTAGATCATCTACCAGAAGTTTCAAAGGTCTGCGTGAAGTTTTGAGTATGTTGTGGTCTAACACTGTGTTGTTGGTCTTTATCAATGTTCCTAAATGAAGTTTGTGTAATTTTTATTTTCTTAGTTGTTGCAGATGCTTCTCTATTGTTTCTTGGTGTTATGTGGTGTCTCTAGATCATTCTCTATCTTTTTGGTATATCCACATTATTTCGAGAGTTCATGGTTGAATATCTTTGTGCGCATTTTCGGTTTTTCTTGTTCCTAGCCGACATGTTGTTGGTAGCATGTTGTGGATCTTCGAGGTGTAATTAATTAAAGTATTCTTGTGTTGGAGATATTAATTTGGGTTTCCACTATGTTATGGCCAACCTTGGTGGATACACACTAAAATTTATTTGTAAATTTGGGCTGACATTGCAAATATATTTTATTTCTTTGGTCGATGAAGTGGTGTTGAAAATTCATGTAGTGGATATATAAGGGCAATTAGTTCATTGTTGAAGATGATGCTTCATGTACTCCTATGTGTGTATGTGTGAATATCATTAAATTACTAAGCAAAGTGTGAAGAAGAATGTGCGAAGTGTGAAAAAGTGTTAAGCTTAATTGGAACTGTAATATGGATTGTGAAGAACCTATTTTCTCAATTCAAAAACTTGGATGGTTTTAATCCAAACCCTATTGTTGGATAGTGAGTCCTCTTTTGTAATTGAGCAATGAGCTCTAGGAAATGTGCCTAAATGCATGTGCATTCACCTTATTATTTCTTTTATACTTCTAGTAGAGTATAATCTTGTGGACTAACAACCACCATGGTTTTTCCCCAATAGGGTTTCCACACAAAAATCTTTGTGTTCTTTCTCTCTGATGTGTTGATTTTTTATGGTTAATTGCTTATTCATTAGATCTGAGATTAAGTTAAGATTAATAAGAATATTTTTAGTTTCTATTACAACTAATTCACCCTCCCTCTCAGTTGTGTGTCCTTGTTTTTCCAACAAGTGTTAGCTCATAATATAGTATAACTAGTTATAAGATATTACAAAATGGGGTGGCTCAATGCTAGGACTCACTATCCAAATACAAAGGCTCGCTGCCTATAGAATTACAATGAAAAAATGTCTTACAGCCAAAAAATGAACTGATAAAGTGCACCTAGTGAGTGATGATTTAATTCCAATGAAGCTCGGTAAACTAACTTAACACACTTTTTCATATTCACTCTTCTTCACATTCACATTCACAATACAATCATCTCTTGTTCAGTCTTCAAAAATTGTCCAATATATATATCTAATCTCTCCACAAGCATCAATTAGGTCATCCTAATTAGATGCACTTCTTATTCATCAAGAATACCAATTATCAGCTACAAGCTTTCATAAAATCTTCCTAGAATCAATTCAAACACCCAACATGCTACATCATATTTGCATGGACCTACGATAGGTCGTACATATATCTACATAACAAAAATTAATTCACCATTACACAAATCATCCATTAGGTCATCCAAAGATAAACCTAATAACAAAATTGCAATCAACAAAATAATGTCGATACACCATATGAGCATCTAAATATGTGAGATCTTGAATGTACATGCTTACAACATCCATGCACCATTTTCAAAAACTGCAAGCAATAGTAATCACTAGCATACAATTGTGGGCCAAGATACCAAAGGATGTAAGAAAAATACCAAAGGATATAAACATTATACTAGTTCAAATACCAGACCAGAATACCAGAACAAATTTAGACTTGATGTTGCAGTTGCAACTCATATATCATGGTGACATCAATAACAACATGAAACAACAAAATGATATGCTGTTTATTTTTCCAATAATCTCCTCCTTTGTCATTGATGGAAACATGTACCAAAATTTCAAAAAAAACCTTGCAAAAACTTCCAAACTCTTATTTACAACACTTCTCCTTCACCTTCTTCACTCCCCCTTTGACATCAAGGACAAAGGGTGTCCCAAAAATTGAAATATGAGAAAAAAGAAAGAAAAGAAACATGCATCAACCAAAGGATGGTAAGCCTTGAAGCTCCTAAAAAATACCTTCCCATATTGAGTTACCATTCTCCCAACTATCCTTTGTAGCAATCAACATCTTGTTCAGGGATTCCAACTCTTCCAGAGTTTCTTTTGCACCATCTAAAGTATCAGGAGTGAAATTAATCTTCTCAAGTTTTTTTGTGCCTGCTAAGGCCTTGACAATTGGAGTGTATTCCACTCTCATAATGTCACTTAGCTAATCAAATTTTATGATAATTTCTTCCTTCTACTTTTTTAAAATAAATAATTTATCTTTATGTGCAGTGATGGTGCTCCAAGTTGATATGTCTTTGTCTTTGGATATATTGTAAGTATCAGAGACAATAGTCAACTGGGACTCAATGGAATCCATAACAACCTTAATGTTTTGGGTTGCATCTAACCACTTCAAGCAATAAGAAATAACAACATTTTCTTCTGATTCACAGATCTTCACAGCTTTTAGGTTCTTTTCAACATTTGAGTGTGCTAGAGCACACTTGTCATGCAATGCCAGTAGCCTTTCTCTGCCAATTTCTCCTCAACTTCTTGTTTTGTCTTTTCTCCAAGATCAAAGGTATACTCCTTAAAATAATACAACAACAATCTCAAATTTTCAATAGGAGCAATGGATGCATCAATAGATGCACCAGGTGTGACCTCCTGCAATGCCTTAAGAGTATATTCTATGATTTTTGTTCCGTTCTTATGAGTTTCAAGAATCTCCTTCCTTCCAGATGCTTGCAATGCATCTCCTAACACCACTTTATGCACCAAAGACATATTCTCCACATCTACAAACACTTCATTCATAGGAAGTTGTAGAATCTCCTAAGGAATTGTTGGCTGAAATCTGATCTACTTGGATAGAAAGCCTTTTAGTACATCATTTTTAGAGGATGATTCTTCGGGATGCTTAAGAGATTTTACAATCTGCTTTTGACTTTCTTCATTTTTCCTGATAGATTCCCCATTTTTCTTTTCTTCCTCTCCCTTTTCATTCTCTTCTTCCTTCTTTTCTTCTTCCACTTCCTCTTCTTCTTCTTCTTCTTTATTTTCTTCATTTTCATCTTTATCTTTATCCCTATTGTCTTCTTCATCATTTCCATCTTTTCCATTTTTATCTTTTTCTTCTTCTTCACCGCCTTTTCCTTCTTCAATATTACCTTTTCCATCATTTCCTTTTTCACCTTCATTGTGCTCTAGAGGAGCATCATCATTTTTTTTAGGCTCAAATTCACCTTAATTTTGCTTCTCAATTTCTAGAGGATTATTTTCACCACCGACATCATTTTCAACATCAATGTCTTCAGAAATACCTACATCACCTATATCAAGAGGAGTATCTTCCTTAGCATTTTTAGGAGCAACATCTTCATCAACTTTAAGCATGCCATATTTCTCTATTTTATCTCAAATCACCTTTGTTATTTCCTTCCTTATTTTCTTGAGGTTCCTCTTGCATAACCTCTAGCTTATCATTTCTCACAACATGTCTTCGTGCCAAAGATTGACACACTGAACAACAAGGGGGTTCACATTATTTTCTATTAAAGCTCCCCCTTAGACCTTGCTAGGTCTAATTCTTAGAGGATTTTTTTGTACTAAATGAGGGCATAGACACATTTTTCATCTCATTCTCTTCTTTCTTCCTCAAAATATTATTCATTTCTTGCTTAATCTCATCTTTCTCAACCTTCTTTGTAGGTTCATTATTTTCTACCAGATTGGTCTCCTTACCCTTCTTGCTTTTGTAAACTCTTGAGATATGTCATTTTTTCAGTTATAGTAGAAAATATTTATCTAATTAGATTGACTTACATTGACTCTTGTTCTACACTAATTATCTTTATGTCCATACTTGTTACAAGTATAATAGTAGCCATTAAAGGATTGATTCACTCATCCTCCATTAAAATGATTCATCATCAAGGTTGTGCATTCACTTTTCCTATGTCCAATTCTTTTGCATGCAAAATGTTGACCAGAGAAGGAACTAGGAAATTGATTCATCCTACTCTTACATTTTGTTGCATGAAAAAAATTCCATTAAAGGATGAATAGCTTTGTGCATTAGGTTGTCTCATAGGTGGTCTCCTAGCAAAGTTCCTTGAATTTCCTTTCTACTTTCCTTTATTCTGAGTCTTCTGGTTGTCCTTAGAGTTTTGACCTCCTTCCATTCCCAAGCCACCTTTGTCTTTGCTTAGTTTCTATCCTTGGATCAATTCATCAAGCATGTATGAACTAGATTTGAAATTGTTTTCATAGATTTTTTCCTTCTCTGGATCCATTTCTAGGTTCACCACTTCTTGTTCAAGCTTGGTACACTCATCATACTTTCTTTGTACCAATTTTTTCAAACATTCTTCAATTCTTTTCTTCTCCTCTACTTGCACTTTCAAATGGGTAATTTCCTCATTAGTTTGCTTCAACTGGTTAGTTACTTCCCTATGCCTTTCTTTGAACATTTTCAGTTTCTCTTTAAATTTTCAAACTCATTCATTTGCATGTTCAAGATTCTCTTTCAAATATTTGTTTTCTCTTTCAACTTTGTCAAGATCCTCAAGAGTAGTCTAGAGCTCTTCTTTATCATTCATTTCTTCCATATTTAGGATCTCCCTCAAGTTGTTAGGCTTTTCCAGAGGAACCAAGCTCTGATACCAATTGTTGAATATCCAAGATACTAAGAGGGGGGTGAATCAGTCTCTTCTTAAATTATTTTAATAAATACCATCCAATTATTCCAATGCATACAACATAGATAAGTAAAAGAATTAATAGATCATGAAATCACAAAACACATGAACACCAAGATTTTTACTTGGAAATCCCAAAAAGGGAAAAACCATGATCATTGTTAGCGGGTATGTGCAGGATCATGATGGGCCAAAAAGTAGCAATATTATGGGTATTTGTAGGGTATGTGGCTAATGACTTTTTTTTTCCCAAAATTGATGAAACGAAAAGGGTTTTTAGAGGAGATTCTCAATTTTCCACTAAGATAAATTATGCTTTAATTTGAATTTAATAAATAATTATTATTCATTTTCTATTAGAACTACAACTATAGTCTTGATCGATAGGTTGATTGAAAAACATCTATAACATTCAAACAGTATCACATTTTTTGAATCTGAAACATGCGTCACATTCTATGCTTCACATACTATAGGATTAAAAAATTTAAATTTAAATTTCATGAAGTTTTGACCAAGTTAAGGTGGTCAGACATACAAGTTTTTATATTTTTTAAAAGTTGTAATAAAAAATTCATAATTAATTATTTACTTGGAAAAAAATTATAAAAAAATATCCATCACATCCATACATGAGTCCTCTACTTATATATAAAATATTATAAAAAATTATTATCATTTTATTATGGTTAGGGTGGTCAGACAGACACCTACTTATTTTTTCCCTAAAATTTATGTACTACTGCATTGAAATTTCAAATTTTCACCAAATAGATTTTATTTATTTTTAAATAAACCTAGTATTTTAGAAACTACATTCAATTTTCTATAGATTATATTCTTACATATTTTTGAAATAATATAGATTTCTTATTCAAATTTTTACGTCAAGTTGCCTAACACTGATTTTTCTTGACTCATTTTTTGCCACATACCCTAGCTCAGGGCTCACTGCTATTTTTCCATGATGATGGCTTGCCTAGTGAGGCTTGATTCACCCTCAGCTCACAATTTTCACATTATGTTCACAATACAATCATCAAAATGGGGTGGCTCACTGCTATGAGTCACTTTCTAAATACAAAGGATCATTGCCTACAAAATTACAATGTCAAAATGGCTTACATCCAGAAAATGAATTGATAAAATATACCTAGTGAGGCTTGATTCAGTTCCAATGAAGCTCAGTAAATTGACTTGAAACACTTCATCCTGTTTTCTATTTTCACATTCATGTTCACAATACAATCATCTCTTTTTCAGTCTTCAAAAATTGTCATATATATATATATATATATATATATATATATATATAAGCATCAATTAGGTTGGCCTAATTAGATGCACTTTTTATTCATAAAAGATACAAACTATCAACTACAAACTTTCACAAAATCTTCCTAGAAGAAATTCAAACACCCAAAATGCTACATCATATTGGTATGGACCTAAGATAGGTCACACATATATCCACATACTAAAAATTAATTCACCATTACACAACTCATCCATTAGGCCAGCCAAGGATAGTCCTAATACAAAAATTGTAATCAACAAAATAATGTTGATACACCACACAAGCATCTAAATACATGAGATCTTGAATGTATGTGCTTACAACATCCATGCACCATTTTCAAAAACTATAGGCAATAGTAATCACTAGCAAACAATTATGGACCAAGATATTAGAGGATGTAAGCAAAATACTAGAGGATATAAACCTTATACCAGTTCAAATATTGGACTAGAATACCAAAAAAAATCAGACTTGATCTTCCAATTGAAACTCATATATCATGGTGACATCAATGACAACATGAAACAACAAAATGAGATGTTCTTCTTCATTTTTTCAATAGAAAGAATGCACCACCACTTGTACTTTTCCTATCATCAACACAACCAACCCAATCTACATCTCTATAAGCATTTAATGTGAACCAGTATCCTTAGGATACCACAAACTATAATCCAATGTGCCTCTTAAATATTTGAATATTCTCTTCATTGTTGCAACATGTGTTTCTTTAGGATCTTCTTGAAATCTAGCAACAAGAAAAACTGCATGTATGATATCTAGTCTAGTAACAATTAAATACAACAGTTCAACAATCATAGATCTATACTTGTGGCTTTGAGTAGCCTTAGGTGAATCATCATCTTTGCTCAATTTAAAACCATTCACCATAGGAATACTTACCAATTTGGAGTCATCTATTCAAAAATTCTTCAAAATCTCTTTGAAATACTTAGACTGTGAAATGAAAATCCTTTTATCAATTTGATTGATCTGTAACCCAAGAAAGAAATCCATCTCTCCAAACATTGACATTTGAAATTCTTTCTACATTTATTCAAAACAATTCTTAAACATAGCCTCATTTCCAACAAAGATAATATCATCCACATATACAACTATTATCAAGATATTTTCTTCCTCAATTTTAAAGTAAATATTACTATATGCGGAGCCCTTGTTAAATCCTTGTTCTATCAAATACTTGTCCTATCTTGCATACCAAGCTCTAGCAGCTTGCTTCAAACCATATAGTTTCTTCTTCAAATTAAATACCATGTTTGTTTGATTTGATAACTAAAATCCTTCTACTTGTTCCATATAAACCTCTTCTTCCAATTCACCATTCAAAAAAGAAGACTTGGCATCCATTTCATAGACCTTAAAATCTTTGTCTTGTAAATTCCCAAAAAATTATCATAGCTTCCATCCTAGACACACGAGAAAAATTATCCTCAAAATCTATGCCTTCTACTTGTGAGTAACCCTTACACATAGTTCTTGCCTTGCTTCTTACTACTTCTCCATTCTCACCCAGCTTGTTCCTAAATACCCATTTAGTTCCAATTATGTTCTTGTTTCCTAGTCTAGGGACCAATTCCAAATTTTGTTTTTTCTCTATCTACATAAGTTCTTCTCCCATCGCCTTCATACAATGTTCATCTTAACATGCTTCACTCACTAATTTAGGTTCAAGATTAGAAAGTAAATAGAAATTTACCTCAACTTTAGCAGCTTTTCTTCTTGTTAATACACCTTTCCTCTTATCTCCAATGATATGATCTTTGGAATGATTCTTTTTCACATACTTAGGGGTTTTAGGATTCTTCTCTGAAGCTTCTTTATCTTCATTTTTCACTTCTTGTTCATCAATTATTTCTTCTACTTCTCTACAATTAGGTTCATCTAACACATATCCATCTATTGCAATAGAATTCCACAAATTTTCATCAACATTAACATTTTCACTTTCGATTATCCTTCTCAACCTTTTATTGTAACATATGTAAGTGATGCAAGCAAGGTAGTTACAAGTATCTCTCCTACTCAAAATTACTCTACACAAACAAAGAAACAACCCTTATAGTTCAATACACTCAACTAGACTCAAACACTGTCCTTAAGGCTTGTAGCCCTCAATAACCACTCAATGAAGACATATTTTAGATATGGTCATACTATGGCCTATCAAACACCATAAAGGCTTACCATAGAGTCCCAAACAACATATCAAAAGATCCAATAGTGTTTCTTTGTCTCAACATCAAGAACCAATAGACTACCCTGCTTCTAGACTTCTTAATTAGCCCTAATTTCCAAAGGAAGTACCCTTTAAACACTTGAAAAACACCTAGAATCACTAGAAATCCATAAATTGTGTCTCAAAACAACAAAATACCACACCAATTTGCAGATTCAAACCTTCTAGTATGCTACACCATGAAACCCTCATTTCTCTTACTAAACCCAAGGGTTTATTCAAAGTCTTGACTCTTGGGCTTCTCCAGCTCTAAAATCTCATCCAACAAGTTCAATTAGGTTTGTACAGACTCACAAAACCATTACATTGACCAAACCTTCAAAATTTCTTGAAAACCCTATCATCATGCCTTCATTTTATAAGGAAAAATGCATTGCTTTGCCCTACGACACAACCCATTTGCTTACAACTTATCTTCTCGACCTTCCAAACCTTAAGAAAATCTAACCCTACATAAAATATGTCAATCTACTAAGCAGAAAATCAAGACAGTAGGTGGATTGACTAATTCATCATTTACCTTCAATCAAAACCCTTAATTCTATGTAATAGGGCAGTTTCAGGAAAACTAGTGAAATCTCCCACCAAATTCAAAGCTACACACTCAAAATGGAATCCAATGAAAGGAAATACATGTATCTACAAAACAAAACAAAAATTCAAACCATCTCAAACCTGTATGGGTCCATACAACAAGAGGAAATTTCAAGAAACATAGGAAAAAATGTAGAAAAGGCATTGTATTTTGTTTGAAAATATTCAATACAACAACCACCAACCTTGTTTGATCCTTTTGAAGGCCTTTTATACATATTCTATTCAAAAATCAACTACCCAATTCCTATAACTATTTTTTGAACTTCCTTGACCCTTCAAATTCCCTAAAAGTTGCATTTTTATAATTTTTGCTTTTAATACCATTTATAGCTTTTATTTTGCATCTTTTTTACATATTTTGACACCTAAGACACAAAACCCATCCAATTACATATTAAATGGTAATTTTAGACCTTATTTAGCATAATAGACTAAAAAACACTCCCATTCTATCCACCTAAGAACCATGACAAACTTACAAAAGAAAATTGGTCTTATTGACCTTGTTAAGACAAAAACACATCACTTATAAAGCTTGCTCAATATTAACCTAGCTCGACCATTGCTGACCAAAGGTGTTCCTACACCAGTAAGCTTCTCTTCTAGTAGGATACCCAAGGAAGATACCTTCATCAAACCTTGCATAAAAATTTCCTAAGCTTTATTCTTCTCTTTTGATGTAACATTTTCTTCCAAACACTCTAAAGTACTTCATAGTAGGAATCCTTCCATACCATAGCTCATAAGTCTTGGAAGAATGAAGAACATCTTATTATATATATATTTTTTGTCATTGATGTCACCATGCTATATGAGTTGCAACTACAAGTTAAGTTCAATTTTGATCTAGTATTCTAAACCAGTATGCAGTCATTATCCTCTAGAATTTTGGTCTACAATCCTTGGCTGATGAATATCATTACTTGTGGTTTTGGGAAATGGTTTTTGGATGTTGGAAGCTTCTAAATTAAAAATTTCACATGCATAGGTACTCGTATGGTGAGTTGGAATTACTCTATTGTTTCATTTTTGTTATTACGTTTATCTTTGGTCGACCTAATGAATAGTTGATGTTGTAATGGATTAATCTTGTGGTGCAGATATAATTGTGACCTATCTTAGGTCCATACTAACATGTTGCAGCATGATACACACATGAATTATTTTTGAAAAAGGTTTTGTACTCACCTAAAGCTTATAGTCATCTTTTTGGTGAATAAGGGTTGCATCTATTTAGGCTAACCTAATTGATGCTTGCAAATATGTCAAACATATATATTGGATAGTTTTGAGATTTAAGTAGTGAAGTGAAGTGAAGTGTGTGAAGGTAGTAAAGTATGTGAAGATGATGAAGTGTGCAATGTTAGTTTACTGAGCATTAAAGGAACTGAACCAACACTTGTTAGGTTTAACTTTATCAGTTCATTTTCTGGCTATAAGCCATTTTGTTATTGTATCTTTTTTAGGTAATGAGCCTCCCATTTTGGACAGTGAGTCCTAGCAATAAGCCACCCTTTGTAATATCTTATAATTGGTTATACTATATTGTGAACTAACCCTCACTGTGGTTTTTCCCATTTTGGGTTTTCCATATAAAAATCTCGATATTCATGTGTTGTGTGCCTTTATGTTCTGTTAATGCTTTTTATCATTCTTACTGTTATATGCATTGGAGTAATTGGATGGTATTTGTTCAATAAGTTTAAGAAGATAATGATTCACCCCCTATCAGTATATTGGGTATTCAACAACTGGTATTAGAGCTTGGTTTGTCCAAAGAATCCTAACAGCTTGAGGAAGATCTTGAAGATTGAACAAATAGATGATAAAGAAGAACTTAGGGTTGTTCTTGAAGATCTTGACAAGGATAAAAATGAAAACAAAGATTTGAAAGAAAATTTTGATGAGGAAAATGAATGCATCTGGAAATTGAAAGAGAAATTAAAGAAATTCAAAGAAAGACATAGAGAAGTGAGTGAGCAATTAAAACAAAAAAAATGAAGAGATTACCAATTGAAGGTGCAAGTGGAGGAAAAGAAGAGAATTGAAGATTGTCCTAATATAGTGGTGCAAAGAAAAAATAATGAATGCACAAGGCTTGAACAAGAAGTGGTAAACTTGGAAGTGGATCTAGAAAAAGAAAAACTCTGTGAAGGTAAGTTCAAGAAAAGCTCCACCAAGCTTGATGAGTTGATTATAGGACAAAAACCAACTAAAGCCAAAGGTGGTTTGGGAATAGAAGTAGGTGAAAGCTCAAAGGCTATGTAGACCTCAAACATAGTGGATAATCAAAAGACTTAAAATAAATGAAACTAGAAAAGAAATCCAAGAAGCTTTGCTAGAAAACCAACTATTAGACAAGCAAATGCTCAAAGGTACCCATCTTTCAATGGTGTTTTTTTTTCACGTAATAAATTTGGTCGCAAGGAAGCAAAGTGCAGAAGTATAATAAACTAGTATGCTAGTTCCTTCTCCAAAAAATGTTTTTCATGCAAGAAATTTGGACATAGAGCTAGTGAATGTAGAACTCAGATGATAAATTAGTTTAATGGAGGAAGAATGAATCAATATTTTGTTGGTTAATGCTATACATGTAATAAGTTTGGGCATAAAGAAAATCAATGTAGATCAAGGGTTAATAGAGGTCAAACCAATTATAAAAAAATTGTCTGTTACAACAACAACAAACCCAAACACATTTCAAGAGTATGCAGAAGTAAAGGGGGAAAGAAATCTAATCTGATAAAGAAGAATGAACTAGTGAAGAAAATTAATAAGAATCAAGTTAAGCAAGAAATGAACAAGATATGGAAGAAGAAAAAAGAGTCAGAAACATCAAATGTACATATTCCCTCATTTGGTACAGACAATTCCTTTGGTAATTAGACCCAACATGGTCTTAGGGGGGGCATTAATAGAAAATTGTTCAAACCCCCTGGATATCTGGTGTGTCAATCTTTGGCATGAAGATATGTTGTAAGGAATGGATAGACAAAGCTTATGCAAAAGGAACTAGAAGAAAATTTGCATGCATGATCATTTGCAGAGCAAATAAGGGTTTTTCAGTGCAGTGAAGAAGGTTTTTATCTTTTTGAAATTTTCCACATTTAATGTGAATTAGGGCATATCGTTGATTTATAAAGTGGATTTTTAAAGAATTTTCATCACTTGTACATTTGAAGTAAGTGGAGAGAAATTTGGAGCATTCTTGAGGCGATTTGGAGAGTGAGTTGTGAAAATCTTAGTTCTAGTTTTTACGAAGGAAAAATGTATTTTACTCCTCTATGCTATTGTGGTTTGTGTAAATATTTTTGAGATTGATTTGTGGAGAAATGGAAACCCCTGTAGTTGTAAATCTATCAGAAGACATAGACCTTCCTATAAGAAGTATTCCATGAAGGTTTTCAAAGATGACCCTCTGAGCACCTTCTCATTGATTCCTCATGTTGTCATGCCCATTGAAGACACTAGGATGTATATTTGAGTTAAGACTGAGGAATAAATCACAACAATTCTATAGACATATGGTAGAATGGTCTCACTGGGGATGATTTCTTTGTAAAACCCGAGTATTCAAATATTGTTGCGAAGAAGTTGGATCAATGGAATTACTTTCCTAACTTCAGCTCCACTGTTGGTGATAAATATGTTAAACCAACTCTTAGTAAATTGCATGATAAGTTCTTGTGGAATAACAAACCTCACCTTATAACCAAAGAAGTGATTAAGGCTATTACTTGACTATGTGACATTAGACAAGTACCAGTATTGAAGTCTATGAAGAATGAAGTGGTGATGGAACTCACCAAAGCAAAATTTGATAGAAGGGCTCTTGCAACAAAGCCTATTACCAATTATGCTATGAAGTATGCAACTATAATGATCGAACATAAGATTTACTTCACGATTAGAGAAAATTCATTGTCTACTATAGCAATTTATATTGGATATGACATGGTAGAAAATGGTGTTGAGTATGATTTGTGTGAACTTCTCCAACAACAATTTTTTGAAAAATTAAAGGTGACAAGGGAGAATAAATATGCATTCAAGTTTGGTTCTCTGATTGTGAGTTTGCTATTGTACTCCCTTAGAAGGCTTCCTAGAAGAGATGATGTGGTAATTTGGGATACATCTAGACCGGTTGTACATAAATTTTTTGATTATATGCACAACTTGGGTGATTTGAAGAGTTGAGATAATGTCCTAACAACATTCTTTGTTGTATTCAAGAGCAACATGAATGAGAGAGAAAGGATTCCAAGGAATTTTTTTGAGAAGTATAAGAATGATATCATATTTCATGTCTCCTCTAATGAGTGCATCATTGAAGCTATTGAACCCTAGACTATATGGATTCAACCATTGGGTTATGAGGTTACAGAGAATGAAGCTGAAGGCTATGTGAAATTATTATTAAAAATTACTAAACATTCCATTGAACCGAGAGTGGGAACTTATGAAGAAAATATATGGAAGTACGCATGGAGCATAGGAAGCCTATGATAAGAAAGAAGGTAGATGAAATGCTTAGAAATTTTGGCTTCACTGATGAAAATATTACACAAGGAAGAGGCATGGGAGAACAGATGGTTGGAGAATCATCAAGACTAAGGAGATATGGTAGGACCACTCATTCAAAACCAATCGCAACCCCTGCATTAGTGAAGGTAGAACCTAGTGCTTCCGATAAAGGTAAAGGCTTGACTCCTTCTGAACCTACTATAAGATCATGTAAAAGGAAAGAGACTCCTCTGATGACACCAATTAAGAGAGGAAAGAATGAAAAAGCTACAAGGGAAAATAACCTCAATATCATTGAGGAGTATGCAGAAGAGGAGGAAGTGTTAGAAACCAAGATCTGATTGCAAACCAAAAAAATCACCTTCCATAGAAGAGAAAAATGAAAAAGTAGAGATTTGCAAAAGATGTGCAAATTGATATATTTGAAGTACAAAATATTACAAGAGATAATTTTCTTTATAAAAGAAAAAATGCATAAACCTAATCTTATCTTGAGCAACAAGATAGCTCAACAAGATAAGGATAAAACCTATAACTTAGGAATTAAATATGCCTAAGTAAACTTATGCTAAATGTGTAATTAAATATTAATTACACCAACACCCCCCCCATAAGTGCAACTTAGGGAGAAGCAAATTATTATGCAAAGATGAGTTCTGACAAAAAGGCCTAATTAGGTACTCATGTACAAATGTAAAGAGAGAGAAAACCCAGTGGGAAAAATCCCCCCTCAATGAGATGAACTGCTGCAAAGAAGCACTGGAAGAACTCGGAAGAAGCAACACTAGAACCCCAAATCCAACAAGCAAGGAAAGATAATTTTGTTTGTAAAATACCATATCAGAATCACAAATGCAATAGCAGACCCGATGCCAAGGAACATTGGAAACTCACATACTGGATCAACCCTAGAATCTGTAAGCAATAGTAGATGAAAGGATGAATGAAGCCCATAATGATGACAAAATCTGGAAGCTGTCTCTTGAAGCCAATGCCAAACTAAAACTGAAATTTTCCATAAGATGAGTACCATCAAGATTCTGGAACATTAACCATAAAAACATGGCCCTCAAATGAGAAAGATCTGAACCAATGTGGATCAAGAACCATAAAATCCCAATGTGAAGTGTGAATCGAAGCAAACCAAAGATGTGTCCAGCTAAGCAAGAAAGAAGCTAAAAGGAGACAACAGGAAACCAGAAAAACTTATGCAAGTTGTCACCAATACAAAGAATGGATGCAAGAACCCCCCTTAATGGAACTTTATATTAGTTCGTTATTACAATACCCAATGATTGCAAAAGGATATAATGCAAAACTATAGAAACATAAGCGAAAATGCAAACCTAGTGCACGAAACAAAAATGAATTCATGAATAAAATAAGGCACACATATTTTGTAAATGACCTTAGATCTGCATAGAGGCTGAAACTATATTTCCAATGCCATGAAAATCATAAAAAATGGATAAGCGAGTCAAAAGATATGCCTCCCAGAGTGAAAAAGGAAACATCTAACTTCTGAGGCTAAAAAAGGAATCAAAAAAGAAAAAGAAAAATTAGATCTGCACCATTACGTAGAGCTCAAAAACATCTTTTCGATGATATCTCATTTGCAAAAAGACGACGCCGTATGTGAAAGTTATGCCCGATTTGGTGAAAACAGCTTCATATTGCACAAGTAGACTCCAATAAGCCCTCAGGGGTAAAAAAATTCGGCCCCTGGTCACCTGGGCGGACCGGGGGGCTGGTGGCAAGCTCTTGGGGCTAAGCCCCTGGTAGCCCATGTGACCAGGGCGGGGGGCTGGAAGCCCGGCGAGGAGCAGAGTTGGGCACTTGGTCGCCCATATGTTCTTGGCGGAGCTCGCGGGGGCTAGCGAAGTGGAGTGGTGGTGTAGAAAGGGGGAGCCATCGGTGGCAGTGGCTCGCGGGTGGTCCATCGGTGGCCACCTAGCAGAGTAGTGGTGGTGGTGGGAAAATGAATAGGCCATGTAAAACATGTGCAGATTTTTTGAATTTTTTATATATTTTTTAAAATTTTGTGCCTCAAGAAACGAGCCTGGGGGTCGTACAACCCTTGGGAAATTTTTTTTTGCCTCTCCAAACAACTGTGTCCAAATCAGACAAATTTTATATCAAAATGGGGGGTTTTTGGGTGCTACGAATCCAACGACGAGGTCCTTTTGGGCCCAAAGTGCTCTGAAAATCAGGCGACCCCCGGATCTATCAGAAAAATCACCAAGCTTGAAACCCTCACAGATCTAGAAAATGGTGACCAAAATGAATGAAATAAAAGTCATTTCTGACTTTTTCCAATGCTTTGAATCCAATAGAAAACCCTGATCTGATCCAAGATGCTGCATATAGATGCTCAAGGAAAGAAACCCTCAAGGGACTCTGAACAAGCTCTGCAATGTCTTCCTCCAAAAATGATGAGAAGGGGCTGCAAATCGAGGCTCTGATACCATGTTAGAAACCAAGATCTGATTGCAAACCAGAAAAATCACCTTCCATAGAAGAGAAAAATGAAAAAGAAGAGATTTGCAAAAGATGTGCAAATTGATATATTTGAAGTACAAAATATTACAAGAGATAATTTCCTTCATAAAAGCAAAGATGCATAAACCTAATCTTATCTTGAGCAACAAGATATCTCAACAAGATAAGGATAAAACCTATAACTTAGGAATTAAATATGCCTAAGTAAACTTATGCTAAATGTGTAATTAAATATTAATTACACCAATAGGAAGAACCTACAGAAAAATTGGTGAGAAAGAAGAGAGGGAGCATGTCCTCTAGTGAAGGTGCTTCATAAGAAGCAAGTGTTGGTTCTAAAATATTTCATTATGTTTCATCCTTTGAAGAAGATGAAGAAAAATATTTTGGTGTTCATGTGCAAACCAAACTAGAATCAAAGAAGGAAAAAGTGTCAGAAGAGGTATCTCCAGACCATGAAGAAAGAAAGGACTCACTAGTAAGACCTAGTTCCCCTCTTAGATTAGAGGCATTGGTTAATAGCTTGATACATTTTCAAGATATGCTACAACCTATAGCAGAAATCTATGATCAAGTAGGTAGAGAGGAAAAAAAACATTAATTTTGGCTATTATTCAGTATGTCATTACTTTGGAAGTCCATTGGGATTATGTCAAGAACAACGTTCTTGAAAAATTGTGGGAAAATCTAATGAAAAGAAGTTTAGAGGCTATTGATTTGGAAGAGAAGATCAAAAATGATGCATTTGAGAAAATTGGGTCCTCTTTGACCCTAAATGATTTGGAAACTCTAAAGAAGGTATGCTTAAAGATGTTATGGATGAAGAAAAGAGTAAATACTTTGATGAAAAAGGATAAGAAGCAGATAAATAAAATAAAGAAAGAAACTGTAGAAGCCATCAGTGGTATGGCTGAGAAATATGGCATGTTTGGTGCACTTCCATCCAGTTCTCCACCTAAATTAGGAGAAGAAGATTTTGCAAAGGTTAAGGAAGACATTCCTTTGGGTACAAGTGATATAGACATTCCTCTGAAAACAAATGATACAAGCATCCTTCTAGAAGTAGGTGCTACAAATTATCCTCTAGAGATAGAGAAACAAAATGAAGAGGAAGTTGAACTAGAGAAGCATGATGTTGTCCCTCTAGAGCATATTGAAGAAGAATATGAGAAAGATGAAGGTGAAAGGAATGAAGAAAAAGACAAAGTTGAAAAAGAAGAAAATGTAGTAGTAGAAGAAGAAAAGGTAGAGGAAGAAAAAGTAGCAGAGGAAGAAGAAAGATATGGGGAGTCTGCCAGGAAGAATGAAGAAGATCAAAGGTAGGTTGTAGATTCACATAGGTCCCTTGGAGAATCCTCCTTTGGAAATGATTTTTTAAAAGGATTTTTATCAAAGTAGATCAAATTCCAGCTGGTGATTCCTCTAGAACTTCTACAACTCCCCATGATTCAAGGAAATGTGGACTTGGATAAGATTTCTCCCATTCATAAGTTGGTGTTAGGGGATGCATTACATGCATCTGGAAGAAGATAAATTTTAGAAACACATCAAAAGGGGACAAAGCTTATTGATGATGCTCTTAAAGCTTTGTAGGAGGCCATCCCTGGTACATCAGTGGGTACATCTCTTACTCTGGTAGAGAACCTAAAACTTTTATTAAAATCCTTTAAGGAGTGTGCCTCTAGACTTGATGAGAAGACAAGGCAAGAGATTAAGGAGAAATTGGAAAAGAAAAGGATTTTGGCACTTCATGATAACTATGTTCAGGCACACACCAATGTAGAAAAGAACCTGGAATTCATGCACGAATGTGAGTCTGAAGCAAATACTATATTTTCTTACAAAATAAAGTTTTTAGATGCCACTTAGAATATTAAAGATCTCATTGACCCCATTGAGTCCCAGTTGACAGCTGTTTCTAGTACTTACAGTGCATCCAAGGACAAAGGTAGAACCACCTAGAATGTTATATCTACTCACAGAGAAAAATTCTTTATTCTATAGAAGCAGAAGGAAGACACCATCAGAAGGTTTGATCAGCTTGGTGACCTTGTGAGAATGGAGTGCATTCTAATGGCCAATTCTTTAGCCAATGCAGAGAAATTAGAGAAGTCAATTTGACTCCAAGTACTTCAGATGATGCAAAATAAAGTTTGATGGAATTGGAGTCTTTGAATATAATGATAATATCTACTAAGAAGAGTTGGGATAATGGTAAGGTAGCTTGGCAAGGTATTCTCAAGGAGCTTCAAGGCTTGCCATCCTCCAAGTAATGATTTTTTAGTTTTCATAATTTTTGGGCTGCCCTTTGTCCTTGATGTCAAAGGGGGAGAGAATGTCATAGGATTTTTTTAGGGGGAAATAATTTTATGGAGAGAAAAGGAAAGAGTGTGTTGTAAATAGGAGGTTTGTATATTCTTTTGGCACATGTTGTCATCAATGACAAAGGGGGAGATTGTTGGAAGAATGAATAAGAACATCTTATTATATAGATTTTGTTTTTTCATTGATGTCACGATGTTATATGAGTTGAAACTACAATTTTAAGTTCAATTTTGATCTGGTATTATGAACTGGTATGCAGTTATTATCCTCCAGTATTTTGGTTTGTGATCCTTTGTTGATGAATATCATTGCTTACAGATTTGGGGAATGGTTTTTGGATGTTGGAAGCTTGTAAGTTCAGAATCTCACTTTCATAGGTTCTCATATGACAAGTTGGCAATACTCTATTGTTTTATTTTGATGTAGATCTAGGAGGATTACAATTCAACTCAAAAAATCATTCAAAACAATGATACAAAATTCTTTCTCTTAATCATACTTGACTTACTTTGCAATAGAAACAAAAAAAATCAACATAAGGAAGCCAAAACAAAAATATTCATACAACCTTAGAGGAACCATACACCACCTTACCATGTCAATAACAACCACACAAAACCATACTCCAAATTTGGAACCCTCAATCATTCAATTTTCCTCTATGGTTGCCATGTCTCCTAGTAGCCCTGTTTTCAGAAATCACTACAAACACATGACTTAAGTCACATTATTTGGCTAACATCACTTGAGTGAATTCACACCATCCCTAGACAACATAAAATCTCCATTCCAACCATTAAGTGGTTCAACACAACAATCTAATTCAATATGCCCTACTCTATTTTTCATTGCCAATTTGTCATCATGGGAAACCACTGTCAAACAACACTAGGACATCACAAAATCATATAGAAAATTTAACTTATCATCATGAAACTTTGGAATATTGAAGAAAATGAATAAAATGAAAATTTCACCAATTTATAGGTTTTTTAACCATACAAATCAAGAGAAACACATTTTTTTTGTATACAAACCCCAAAAACCCTATGTTCATGACAATTTTTAGAAATGGGGTTATTTGACCCTTTAAAAGGCATTATAAAAATTACTGGTAAAAGGAAATTTTGTCCCCAACATCAATCTCCTTCGATACATCCAAGTTTTAGGCCTGTATAGGTCTGTATATGGCCATACCAACATGTTTTCTAACTGCAATTTCTGAAAAATATTTCTAGAACTGGCTACCTTCACCAAAATCAACATAACTTGCACAATGTGTAATGAAATTGCATGAAACCAAAATGTAGTGAAATCACAACTCTAAAAATTCCATATGATTTCAGGCCATTATTGGGTCATACTACACTGTACAACACAAAATAGCAGCAATAAAACATGGGAAAACAGTTATAAATGAGGGTTTTTCTTCATTTTTCCTTCAATCCATCTGTTCCTCCATACAAATTCATCATATAAGCATATTTTTAACTATCTACATCCCTTTCAACCACCTAAAATGGACTCATTACCTTCTTGACCATTCATCTACCTAATTTTTCACTTTTGACAATTTTTACAATATGGAACAACTTTAAACATTATTTGACAAATGACTTAAAATATGACTTCCTATGACTCAAACACCTGTAAAATGGTTTGATAAACCTTATTATAAAACCAAATACACAAAATAGAGCAACTATTTACAAATGGCCTCATGTAGGAAATAAATCAAATAGGTGCTCCTACACCACATTTTTGTTATTATGTCTATCTCTGACCAACCTAATGAATAGTTGATGTTGTAATGGATTAATCTTGTGGTGCAAATGTAATTGTGATCTATCTTGGGTCCACATTGACATGTTGTAGCATGCTATAGGCTTTAATTTTTTTTGAAAATTTTATGTACTCTCCTGAAGCCGACAATCATCTTTTTGGTGAATAAGGGTTGCAAAATTTAGACCAACCTAATTGATGCTTGTGGATATGTCAAATATATATATATATATATATATATATATTGTGTATATTTTTGAGATTTAAGTGGTGAATTGAAGAAAAGTGTGTGAAGGTAGTCAAGTATGCAAAGATGATGAAGTGTGCAAAGTTATTTTACAAAGCATCAAATGAACTGAATCAATACTTGTTAGGTGTAGCTTTATTAGTTCATTTTCTGGTTGTAAGCCATTTTGTTATTATATCTTTTGTAGGTAGTGAGCCTCCCATTTTGGATAGTGAGTCCTGGCAATGAGCCACCCTTTGTAATATATTATAACCAATTATACTATATTGTGAGCTAATCCTCCCCGTGGTTTTCCCCATTTTGGGTTTTCCATGTAAAAATATTGGTGTTCATGTGTTGCATGATTTTATGTTCTATTAATGTTTTTTCTCATTCTTATTGTTATATGCATTGGAGTAATTGGATGGTATTTGTTCAATAAGTTTAAGAAGATAGTAATTCACCCCCCCTCAGTATCTTGGGTATTCAACAATAAGGAGTCTTTGTGCTATTAGCTTTAGCTTGAACTCTATTAAGAATGTACATATCTATATGAATAGCTTCTTTCTAGTAGACTTTCAGTAGATTTTCCTCTTTCATCATAGTCCTTACAACTTCTTGAATAGTTCTATTTTTCCTTTCAACAACTCCATTCTGTTGAGGAGTTCTAGGGGTAGACAAATGTCTCTATATTCCATGAACTTCACAAAACATGTTAAACTCACTAGAAGTGAATTCACCACCTCTATTAGACCTTAAGTAATTTATTTTCAAATCCATTTCATTCTCAACATAGCTTCAAATTCCTTGAATTTATATAGTGCTTTAGATTTCTCTCTAATAAAAGTAACATGTGTCATTATATAGTAATCATCAATCAAAAGTATAAAGTACTTGTCACCTTGTAGACTTATCATCCTTGTAGTACCACAAAGATATGTATGTAATAATTCTAGTAGTTCGGTAGTAGATTGTCCCTTTCCCTTAGAGCTACTCTTTATTTATTTTCCAAATTGAAAAATGTCACAAGCAACATTGATAGGTTTTGTGATTCTAGGTAAATATTTCATGTAGCATGAACCAAAATAATTCTTTCCAAATTATCAAAATTCATGTGACACATCCTCTAGTTCCATAACCAACTATCATTAATATGTGACACAAAGCAATGACCATTAGCACCCTAAAGCTGATAGATGTTTCCATTTTTTCTCTTACCTACAACAATCATAGTTTTGGACCCTTTCTAGATCTCACATGCTTCATCCTTTAACACAAGATTGTACCCTTTGCTACACATTTTTCTAACACCTAAGAGATTATGTATTAAGCCCTTAACATAGTAAACATTATCAGTATTATGCTTTCCATCAAAACTAGTTGAACCTATTCCCCAAATATTAGCTCTTGAATCATCTCCAAAGTTAACTAATCTTCCATTGTACTTTTCAAGTTTAACAAAGCTACTTTTATCTCAAATCATATGATATGAGCAGCCACTAAGAACTACCTAGTAATTCTTATCTTCTTTGACATGAAAAGAAAATACCAAAGTACCTTCAACCTTATCCTTCATTTCTGAAACACTTTCCTTCGCACAAATTTAAGGGTTAGCAGAACCAAACTCTTCTCTTATAGCCAAAAATAGACATTCATTATCATTGGAAATAACAACATATTCTCTCACATAGTAAGCTTCCCTAATCATCTTTCCTTTATTTTCCTTGTTCTCTTTTTAGACATCTAGAAGCATAATGACCTATCTCACCATAGCTAAAAAAATTTAAAGGTAATTTACATTTGTACTTACTAGTGCCCTTTTTCATCCTTCTCACAAAGTTAGCTTCCAAATCATCAAGATCTTCATCACTTGAATCTTCAACCTCCTCTGATTTACTATCCTTGAAAGTGGTCTCTACTTTTGTACCTTTTTTTCATTTTTCTCATTTCAAATGCAGTAAGAGTACCAATCAACTGATCTATGGAATAATTATTAAAACCAATAGTTTCCTCAATAGCAGATACCTTTTCACTATAAAAATCTAGAAGATTTTTTGGAAATATGCCTTAATCAATACAAGATGAAACCTTTTTAGAGTCAAGTCGGTGTGACAGCTCTTATGTCTGGCTGAATAGCAGTTTGGACCATGATGTTTTGTACAGGTTGCTGTGACTTGGTTTTTGTCTTGTCGAATGCTTTCACTATGGAGTCTATCATTGTGACATAGAGTAGTCATTGGGACCTCTTAGTGCTCATGGAGATCTTTGGCCGACATGCCATTCAATCATGTATCAGGGAGACTCATGGTGACCACAGGCTTCAGGATAGCTTATAGCGGCTTGGTGAGAAGTCCCAGCAAAGATTTAAAGTCTCGCTGACAGAATTTGGTTTAAAGTCATTGGGGAAACTCTCACCGGGAGAAATACTATCGGTAAGAAGTCTTACCGATGTGAGAAAGTCACACCGACCACATTCGTTTGGGGTAACACAAAGGGTTTTGAAGAGACGTCTCAGTGAGGATGGAATGTCTTGCTGATGATGAGAAGTCTTCGGTGTAACATGTATATGTTCGATATGAACTCTTGGCGAAGGTGATATGTCTTTCCGACTATCCTGTGGTGCTCGGTATGACTTAAGTTTTCAGAGTAACATTTGTTATCTCAATGAAACCTCTTGGAGATAATGATAAGTCTTGCCAACTATTCTTTGGAGCTTGATATGACTTGATCTCATCGGTATAACATCTCACCGAAAGCTATGAGTTTGGGCGATAGTGATACATGTTGAGAATGTTGGTGTGAGGTCCTGGTGACATAAGGAAGCCTTAGCAATAGTCTCCTAAGCTTGGTGTAACAAAAGGAGGCTCGTTGGGATGTCCTGGTGAAAGCGATACTCTTGCCGAAAGGAAAAATGAAGCTGATACATGTTGTAAGCTCAGTGTAACTCTTGGTGACATCGATATGAAGGTCTTGTGGCATTGGTGAGATACTGTTAGTGTCTCACCGAGATGCCAACAAAGTTTGTTTCTTCTAACCGAGTGATGACTATCGATGTGGCTGGTATTCGGCCAATTAGAGGAGCTGAATTGGAACTGTTGGGAGTCTGTTCGTTGTGACAGTTATGTAAGGAAGCTCAACAGCCAGGAATGACATGAATATAGTTTGTAATTTCTGTAGTGATTCGGTTGGTTCAATCAATAGTTGTGTGTGAATAGTTTGAATTGTATCAGAGTGAATTCTATTATGTGCTGATTGTAACCTGAAGGTTCCTATACAAGTTTGTTCATGGTGAATGCTATTGTAAACAGGCACTAGAAAGATGTCTTTCATTTGTATGTAATCTCCATTACTATAATACAAAGTGATTTCTCTTGGTGTGGTGGGTTTTTCTCCCGTAAGGGTTTTCCCACGTATATCTGGTGTTCATGTGTGATTCTCAAATACTCTATTTTTGTTATATGTTTCATAGTGCATCTTAATTGGACTGTAATTGTAAAATTTAAAAGTATATCTACATTGTTTCCTGAGGTATTGACATTAGGAGAATTGTTTTCTGCATCTAATTTTCCTTACAAGTGGTATCAGAGTCTGGCCAGTTGTGTTATCCTTGTGGGTACATTGGGTTTTTGGTGTCAATTCTGTTCAGTGGGAGTCTTGTAGGAGTTTTTATTTTTTATTATAGGTTGAGATGGCTAGCATGTCTGGAAAGATTGAAATAGAGAAATTCAATGGTAGTAACTTTGAGTTGTGGAAACTCAAGATGGAGGATCTCTTGGTGGATCATGATCTTTGGATTGTTGTGTATGGAGTGAAACCTACAGGCATGAAGCAAGAAGATTGGGACCTTGCAGATAGGAAGTCTAAGGGGTTGATAAGGCTCTATTTAGTAGATTTAGTCCTTTTGAATGTGCATGAGGAGAATATTGCATCTTCCTTGTGGAATAGACTGGCGTCTATTTATCAGGGGAAGTCCTTGGTGAATAAACTGTTCCTAAGGAAGAAGTTGTATTCTTTGAGAATGCAGGAAGGAGGGTTTGTAGATGATCATTTGAACACATTCAATATGTTGATTGCTCAATTGACATCTGTTGGTGTGAAGACTAAAGAAGAGGATTGATGTATGCTTCCATTGTG
Organism: Sequoia sempervirens; assembly: GCA_007258455.2. Taxonomy (NCBI): domain Eukaryota; kingdom Viridiplantae; phylum Streptophyta; class Pinopsida; order Cupressales; family Cupressaceae; genus Sequoia; species Sequoia sempervirens. Next base: position 258,798,735 of record VDFB02000015.1, read on the forward strand.
TTCTTTTCCAGACTCATGGGATCATCTAGTGATGGCTATTGGGAGTACAACATCCAATTTCAAGATGGAAGATGTTGTTGGTTCTTTGCTATCAAAAGAGATGAGAAGGAAATCTTCTAAGATGGAAAAGGAAGCTCTTGTTGTCAGAGGAAGACCGAAAGAGAAAGGCAAGAAGAGGGACAAGAAGTCCAAATCAAAATCAGAGGGGAGATCAAAGTATCCTGGAAAGAAGTCCAAGTGAAATGCTGGAACTGTGGGCAACTTGGTCATGTCCGAAAGGATTGTAAAGAGGAGGAGAAGAAGAAGAAGTATTCTTCTAACAATGACTCTTCTCATAGTGATGCAGACGCCTTCATTGCTGCCTTGGCTACTCAGGCATCAGATGATGTCTGGCTGATTGATTCTAGAGCATCTTTCCATATGACATCTTATAGAGAATGGTTCAAAAAGTATGAAGAATATGATGGTGGAAAGGTTTACTTGGCAAGTGATTCAATTTTAGATATTGTTGGCCATGGAAGAGTCAAAATCCAATTCCATGATGGCAGAGTGAAGGGGATCAATGATGTTATGCACATACCAAGTCTGGCTCGAAATCTATTGTCTGTTAGTAAGTTGAATGATATTGGAGTACAAGTCATGTTTTTTGGGAATGGTTGCAAGATGACTAGAGGTTCAATGGTGCTGGCTAGAGGTGCTCGAATTGGTACCCTGTACAATTTGGATGCACATGTTCAATGTAACAGTGTCTCTGGAAAGTCACTAAAAGCTACTCATGGAGGTAAAGAGGGAAATATCCCTAATTATGTAAACTCTATGGAAGTTAAACTTCCTGCAGAGAAGACTATGCTTTGGCATCATAGGTTAGGCCACATAGGAGAAAAATATTTAAAAACCTTGAAGAACAAAAACCTAGTTGAGGGGCTTGAAGATTGTAATCTTGAATTTGAATTTTGTGAACACTGTATATATGGAAAAAAACACCATGTTTCATTTTATTCTAGTCCTCATAAATCTTCTAGTTTGCTAGATTATATTCATTTGGATGTGTTTGGTCCAGTGTGTTGATGGTGTTTTCTGCAAAACAACTCAAACAGAATATGAAATCATGTCTCTCTTGAAAGGTAAATCTCTATCAGCAAGCCTCAAGAGATAACCCCAAGGTCTCTAGTGTTAGTTCTTGACAATGCATAAACAACTCAGTGACAAATGTGAAAATGCTGGTAATCACAATGGGACCTTACTACAAGCAAAATACTGAATCGATTCTATCAGATTTAACAAACTGGTGATACTTCAATCCTAGATTTGACCCAATAATAAAAGAGATAGAAAAAGAATAAGGGTTTCAAAGATATTTATACATCTAATACTACTCCTAAGATTAACAATGAAAATAACTAACACTTGAAATGGACCAATCCTTCAAAACTGATCTCTACTTGACCCAGATAAATATGCAATCTTACAGAGAACAGTGCAATATTATGAGGTGTTAAGATTTTCAAATCATAAGCATTCATTCAAATAACCCTATTGATGTTAAAATGAACAAATCCTCACAATCGAACTAAGCACACTGAATATGAAGTCTAGGCTAACTTTGCAAAGCAACTAACAATCAGTTGGTTGCGAAAAGTATGGACTGAAGGATTGTTACAACATTCAAGTATCAAATCACAAACATTATTAAATCAAATCTAATCTCAATATTAACCTTCTCAAAGTAATTTTAAAGATAGAATAACAAGAACCATGCGAAACAAGAGAAAACAAGTATGGCACCAAATCACAATGTCATTTCTTGTATTCAAATTGTTCACCATAGCAACAATTCTAGCTTTTTGTTACAATATTTTCTTGAGGGTGACTACCTGCTAACTTACTCTACTTCTAACTAGCTCTTCTCTATATCAATCTCTATATTTTGGTTACAAATTCTAACCTTCTGACCCTTTTCAAAATGAGGTGACATGCCCAATAAATAGAAACCCTAGAAGACCCGTCGGCTTAGCAAGAACCTCGCAGCATTAAACACACAACCACTCAGCCAAAAGAAACTTGAAATCGGTCAAATAGGAAATAAATGCATGTTCCATCGAAGTCAGCCCAGGATTCGTAATGCAGCTCAGACGATACGCAGGAAGATAATAGGGAAGCACAAATCGCGCCGCAGCCCATCATTAGCTCTCTTCCCTATTATCCCTATTCCAATCTGACTCTTCATGCAGCTTCAAGAACACCCCATCTAAGTCACCTACAGGTGGTACCGACAGAACCCTAAGTCAATTCCCAATGGACGCAACCTCCTCCCTTGACCGTTCGACCGATTTATCCCAATCCACCTTATACGTTAGGTATTTGTCAATAACTACAAGGTAGGTGGCGACATCATCCAACTAGTGCTCAAACACAGAATCATCATTACTTGGTGCATAAAAATCATGCCACCACTTCCTCAATTGTTCCAGGCTCAAGTACTTGGGTGTGATCTTCCTTCTTCTTGTCATAATTTCAAAGAAAGTGATACAACCATTATAGACACCATTGAGGGTGTCGTCGATCTGCCTCCTTCATTTGTAAATCTTTTTCAACACCTTCTGCCTAATTTGCAGTGCCTCAAACCACTCCCATGGTTCGGCAGCTCTAGAGGAAGGAAGAATCCCATCACTTACCAACCTGTCCCGGGTGTACTCCATGATAGTTCTAGTTTTCTGCAGAAGAAGATCTGTATCCTCTTTATCTTGTGCTAACACCTGTTTCAACCATTTAGTTGCCATGATTGCATCCTTCCCAGTTGATAGAATTTCCTTGATAGCTTCATCACCCTTTTCTTGCACCCCTTTCAACCAATTCGTAGTGGCAAGGGTGGAAGCTTTCATCTTTTCTAGCTCGGTTATGGTCTCCTAAGGTAGAGGATTTGTAGCAGAGGAAGAAGGATTAATGGACTGCAAGGGCTTCATTAATTCCTCCAAGCATTTCTTGAGATTTTCATTTTCTTTCCTCAACTCCTGCTTAGTCTTCATTTCCTCTCTCAATCTACTCACAATAACTACACTAGAACCCTCATAATCTTCAATGTCCTGCTCGACCGATGTAGGTCCTAGATTGAAAGTCTGAATATTGTAGTCCTTTCCAACCACATCATCCCTATTTTTATTTGGAGTAGAGGTGGCAATATGAACAACCCGATCATGAGCTTCATCTCTTTCAATCCTTGAGATCACCTTAGCCTTCTTCTTACCTTTATCTTTTCCAATTTTGGCTAGTAGTGCATCCCAATTTAGTGGACTATCCTCCACTACTACCTGTTTTCTCTTTATTTCTCTGTCTAGCCACTATGGAACAGTGGGCTCCAATTGCACTCTGCTCTACCCCATTTCCTCTTGTTGATCTCCTTTATTTCCTCATTGAAATTTTTCTCATTAGGAGTCTCATCTATCTTACTTTCTTCCTCTTCAACATGTTCCTCCTCTTGTTCAAGTGATGGATCTTTCACTACCTCTACCTCCCTTGGAGGAGATTCAACTGCTTCAGTTCTAATAGGAGAGTCTGTATGTGCAACCATAGGGGACTACATTATCTTTTCAATTTCTACCTCTACACTGTGGAGATCACCTTCATGGAATTCCTCACCTTCAGTATCTGGATGATCCACAACATCCTCCGACTCACTTGGTCTGCCTTGAGCTTTGTCAGTGGGAGGCACATCATCATGCTGCTCCTCATGAAAAACCACCAGAGGTAGGTCAGTCCTAGACACATTGTCCTTGGGAGAAGGAGTCCTAGACCTCCTTGTATATACTTTGGACTTCTCCCCTGAACTTTCAACATCCACCACTGGTGGAGTAGCTATTTCCTCCCCAACCTTGGAGCTAGCCTTCTCTGAAAATTTTATAATTCTTATTCTTTTGGGCATAGGATCACCAGCCTCAGGATTCTATTTTTTAGTCTCTTTATGTTCAGACCTCCTAGTCCTTGTCCTCTTCTTAGCCTTTGGCTTCCTCTATTTTTTTTCTTCTTGGACCTCTGTTTCTTGTACACCTTTAATCTTGACCTTGAGAGGAGAGTCCATTTTACTTTACCTTTAGGATCCTGCTGCCCTGTGGACTCCTCAGAGGTGGAGTGGGAATCTAAGTCTCCCATCAGTTTGTATGTGCATTTTACTCCCTTGTTTTCCAACTCCGATATCGTGTGCTTGAGCCACATCTTGGTAACTTTGATAACTAGATCCATCAATTGTTTCAGTTCTATTTGCTCCTCCTCTAACCAGTCTATATCACCAATTGGTCTATCTTTTACTACTTCATAGGCATGGTCCTGAATTAAGTTTCCATCATCCTCCAACTGATCAGGCACTACCATTACGTTATACAATTGGGCTGCATCCACTGGAAGCAAAGATAACTTCTTCCTCACCTCATATTGATCACCACAATTGACCTAGTAGTCCTCTAAATTAACCTTATGGCCATATTCTCTACTGGCCTTCTTTTGAGCCTCACCTGCGATATCAAATCTGGACCTCTTTGAGTGGAAAGACAAACCAAGAGTACTCATTTCTTCTTCTGAAGCTTGGGCAGAACCAATGGAAGGAAATACCTCTCCAGTGCCAATCCTCAAGGGAAAATCACCACCAAAACTAGTCTTATGCTTGTCCTTCTTGACAACAACATCAAAGTCACAGATCTGCCTAGTGACTTCCAACAATATAATGTGATCAGTGGGATACCTTGGAAGTCCGTATGGGGGCCCCTGGGAGCCATCAATCCAAATGTAGGAGAAGGTTGAGAACTGAATAAACCATGCTCCATATTTCTTGATAAGTTCTTTAGCCTGGTCTGAAATCCTTACATGCTCTGCCTCCTGAAGCATTCTAGTGATATACATGGTAAATGCATCATTTTCCCTCCTATAGTCTTAGCTTCCTAAATACAATTGAGGGAAAACTTCATAGATGATATCCTATCCAAAAATTTCCTTTGTATCCAATCCTCTATAGGGATGGAATCTTGCAAGTGCATAGACCAAATACGAAGTCATTGTGAAGGTCCTTATCTACAACACATTGGAAAACTGCTTGTGAATTACTTGGTTGATGATCCCTGCCCAATGGTAATTAATCTTTTCTTGCTCCATCCTCACAATGACATGGCACATCCAATTCTCAAATGTACCCACACTCTTCAATCCAACCACCTTGCTGAGAAGGGTGATGGCATCATAATACTCCTTGAATTTTGCTCGGAACAACTAGTTGCGCAGTTTAGAATAATGTGACTTGGGCTTCTCTAGCCAGGAATTGATAAGCTCTTGTGACTTCATAGTTTGTTCATCGTAGAACTCCTGAGCTACCTCAATGGTGAATCCCACCACATGAGATTTGTCAGGCATGTCAAAGGTTTGAGAAATAGAGATAGGGTTAAGATTTTCTATAACTCTCCCTTGTGGACCAATTATCATCTATGTTTCCTAATCATAGTGCTTGGTGCGCTCAAGGACCAGCTCATAGCATTGCACTATTGAAGGGAAACTGGCCACATGGGCCAAACCTGACTCTTTCATTCTTCTAGTCACCAAAGGAGGATCCTCAGCCACCATTCTTTCTTTAAACCCTTCATAGTCCCATAGGCCAACATTTGTATCAGTGACTTCTGACTAGACAGAAGTGGTCTTACTCTCAGGGACCTTGCTCTTAATGTCCAACTTAATCCTCTTTGCATCAGACAATGAGGAACCAGCTGTAGCCTTGCTAGATTCAGCCTGCACTCAACATGAAAATCACAGTAAAAACCACAGGAAAGAGTCATGTTAATTCATCAAAACACCATTAGAATGCATCTCATATAGTCAAGGTGTTATTAAATCTCATATAAAATCACCACAACAAATTTTTGGTTTTAAGACCACCCACGGAATATGAGCTAGAGAGGAATTTTGGGAAATTCCTGACTGATTGGATTCCAACGGAATGACTAGAAAACACCTGCTTAACTGTTAAACTTGATCATTTTTCATCAGTAAACCACATGGGAGATCATAAGATAGCATGAATAAATCATAAAATGCATTGAAAATCACTAACACATCATGCCATTCCTCATTCCTTTATGTTTCATGAACCTTTGGCAAAATATGCCAGAGACGGATTCCCGCGAAGAACGAGCCAAAGAGGATTTTCGGGAAACTAGGGAGATAGTGGATTTTGGAGAAATCTAAACTTGACAGACATTTGTGGAATATGCAAAATTTTGGACCAATGGAGATTCCCATAATGAAGGTTTTGACAAGAGTCAATCATTTTTCTGAGAAATCCTAGCGACCTCCAGGAGTCACGCCGAAGGATGCCATCAGAATAGGTTTCGCCAAGACTGGGTCATTTCAGTGTAATGTCTCGGGGAAAAGGGACATATCAAACATATCGGTATGAGCCAAGGGTGGTCAGGGTAAGGTCTTGGCGAATTCATCTTGCCTCATTTACCATCAAAGTTTAAACAATCACTTCGGCCAGACTCAAGTTTTCGATATGAGGTCCCAGCGAAGCTACGGTGTCTTGTCAACTAGCGATGTAACAAATGTCGATATGACCAATGGGCAGTCGGGGTAAGGTTTCAGTGAATTTCCTTGGTCTCACCAACCAACAATAGAACACGAGAGACCTTCAGTGTGAGAAAGATACTGTCACGGTAAACGAAAATGAACCTAGGAAGGCTTTCAGTGCAACGTCTTGAGTTCGTCCAGAGGTCCCAGTGACTACATAAGGTTTCACTGACATAGAATCCCATTGGTATAACCTCTGACTAACAATGCGAGGTCTCCCCAAAAAAGATCTAAGCTCGCCAATAAAGGAAGGGGTTGCCATAAGGTCTTGGCGACCGCCAAGAGTCTCACCGAAAGAGAAGGTGTCAGCAAGAATTGAGATCTCGCCGAAAGGTCTTAGCGAAACAAGAATGTCACAGTGAAAAAAAGGAACAAAGCCTAGCGAAAGTGAAATGTGCTCGGCAATAGGTTTTGAATTCGGCCAGAGGTCCTGGCGACCACGAAATGTTTTGCTGACAGAAGATCCGAGCTCACCAAGAAAGGAAGGCTTTGTTATAGGGTCCTGGTGACTGCCGATAGCCACGCCGAAAGTGAAGGATATCGGCAAGAGCTCTAAGCCCGATGAAAGGTTTTGGTGACTTAGCAGGATCTCAGTGAAGCAAAGCAACATTGGTACAATGAAAGGAGCCCGCTATGATCTCCCAGTGACTAGGGCATGTCCTGTCGATAGAAAGACCTTCGGTGAAAGAATTATATTGTCCCAGTGATCAAGTATGAACCTAGGAAGACCTCGACAAAACACAAGGTGATCGATATGACATCCCCCCAACCTTGAAGGGTCACAGCGATGGAAATTCAGAAGGGACGGAGAGACACAATTTCACCCAGACACTAAACCAATGCCAAATTTTGAAAGGTTTAACTTAGGATAAGTCGGGGATGGACCTTTCATATGTTTTTTTTGTTATGTTTTAGGCCCATTTTAAGTTGAAATAACCTGACATGGACCTACCCTAGGTTTCAAACCTCACCATCCACCATTAGCACATAGGCCAACTCTGAAATCACTTGTTTCAATTGCTAAGTCACGACTAGGGTTTACCAAATACTCTCAGGAAAGATTCATCAAGATCCAGGTAGACAAGTGAGTTTAAGACTTACCCAAGAGATGACAAATGACGCAAAACTGAACAACCCTAGCACAAAATAAACAAATACATAGGAATTCAAATCCCACAAGCTCTCACAATACCAACGTGCCATTCATAATTCAATTCAACGCAAAGCAATCAGACACATACCATTAAAAAGCAGAAACCGATCTGAGAATCAGCAAATGTGAGGCCCAATGGTGTCCACAATGAACATAGGTGACAATGCACAAGAAACCACCACCAAATCAATCAATTCAAAGCCGAATGCCCTAAAATCCCAACCAATCACTTGCAAGAAAGCACTTCTCAGCTCAACGAGGGCAAAAAGGAAGCAGGATGACATAAAACACCTCAAAATCAAGTTAAATACATCTCTCAGAACACACACGGAGCCATTAATGCAGTCGATAAGACAACCAGAGAAGGAATTTGGGAATTCGACGATAGGGCAGAATCTAGGAAAATCTGGCCCATGTGGAAATCCATGAAGATCGAAAATCCCCGAACAATGGTGCAAAACTGGAGTCCAAGCGGGATCCGGGAAAATCCAACCAAGGCAGAAAATCCTGAATCCAAGCAAAAGCCTCGAAATTCATCCAGAACTTAGGATTTTCAAATAATAACCTAGGGAAACACTTAGGCATTGAAAATAAACATTTAAGCACATATCCAAGTAAGACAAAATCTCAAAAAGAAAGGGCCAATAAACCAAAACCGAAGCGAAAGAGGGTCCCTAGTTTCAGCGGGGTGTGTGTGCAGAAAACTGCACAACACAGTGGATGTTCCTTCTTTGTCTAAGTCAAGATACTACGTGTCGTTCATTGATGATTATTCAAGAAGAGCATTTGTATATTTTCTGAAAAGTAAATCAGAAGCATTTAGTCGATTTAAAGAATTTAAAAATCTTGTTGAAAATTAGAATGATAGAAAAATAAAATGCTTAAGGACTGATAATGGCAGTGAATTCTGTTTTGATGAATTTGAAAGATACTGTAAAAACCATGGGATCAAAAGACATAAGATTACAACTTATACTCCATAGCATAATGGAGTTGCAGAAAGGTTCAACAGGATGGTGATGGAGAGAGCACAAAGTATGCTTAGTAGTGTTGGCTTGGAGGAGAAATTCTGGGCTGAGGCTACTGCTACTGCATGTTACTTGATTAATCGGTCTCCTAATTCTGCTCTTGTTGAGAAAACACCTTTGGAAGCGTGGTCTGGTAAGAAGCCCTCTCTTAGACATATTCGAGTCTTTGGCTATGAGGCATATGCATATGTGTCAGATGTAAAAAGATCTATATTGGAGAACAAGGCTGTCAAATGTATTTTTATTGGCTATAGCACTGTCATAAAAGGATACAAGCTTTGGAATCCTGATACAAAGAAGGTTGTATACAACAAAAGTGTAATCTTTCATGAGCTGAAACCTTCCACCTTGGATCTGAAGTCAGAGACAAAGTCAGAAAACAATAAGGACGTAGCAATAATTCCTCCTACACCAGAGAAAGAGGAATTGAAAATTAAAAATGTACCTAAAACTAAGGAGAGCTCAAGCAATTCTGAAAGTTCTGGAGAAGAAGAACCTCAGCCTCAGTCAGTGAGGAGGTCAACCTGAGAAAGGAAACAACCAGATAGGTATGGGTTCTCATTGATTGATTCTACTTGTGCCTATGTTTGAATTTCTAGCACTGATGATCCTAGGACTGTAAAGGAGGCATTTAAAATGTCTGATTCAGATTCTTGGTTGGAAGCCATGGAATAAGAGATAGCATCATTAGAAAAGAATGACACTTGAAGTCTTGTGTGCTTGCCTAAAGGCAGAAAATCTGTGGGCTGCAAGTGGGTATTTAAGAAAAAGATTGGTCTAGATGGCAGTGTAGAAAAGTACAAGGCAAGACTGGTTGCAAAGGGTTATTCCCAGGTCAAGGGAATTGATTATGGGGGAATATTTTCTCCTGTAGCCAAGCTGACGTCCATTAGATTTATTTTGTCACTTGTAGCAGCATATGATTTAGGGGTCAAACAGATGGATGTGAAGACAGGATTTCTTCATGGTGATCTTGAAGAAGAAATCTATATGTCCCAACCTGAGCACTTTGTTGAAAAAGGTAAAGAAAAATTGGTATCCAAATTAAAGAAGTCTCTGTATGAGTTAAAATAGTCACCTAGAATGTGGTACCAGAAATTTGATACTTTTGTATTATTTTTGGGATTTGTGAGATCAAAATCTGATCACTGTGTATATTATAAAGCTGAAAGTGATCAAGTTCTTGTTATTGCTCTCTATGTTGATGTTATGTTGTACATAGGCAATAGTAAGCTAATGATTTCTGATCTTAAGTCTTAGTTGTCTACGAAGTTCGAAATGAAGGATTTTGGTACAGCAAGGTATATTCTGGGGATGGAGATAACCAAGGATAGGAAGAATAAAAAGCTTTGGATCAGTTAGAGTAAGTATATCAGGACTATTCTTGAGAGATTTTTTATGAATAATTACAAACAACTAGTGGTTCTAGTCATGTAGGGAACGAAGCTATCTATTGAGGACTATCCAAAATCTCCTACTGAGATGGAGGACATCACCAGTGTACCCTATGCTAGTGCGGTTGGTAGTCTCATGTATGCAATGGTCTGTATAAGGCTAGACATTGCCTAAGCAGTGGGATTTCTTAGTCGGTTTATGGCTAATCCTGGAAGAACACATTGGGATGCTATAAAAAGATTTTTCAAATATTTGAAGGGAACTTCAGATTTTTCTTTGTGTTACCATGGGAACTTGGTTGAATCATAGAGGACTCTCAGTATTCAAGGTTATGTGGATTCTGATTGGGCAGGGGACATTAATAGCAGGAGGTCCACCAGTGGATACATTTTCATGATGAATGGTGGTGCAGTGAGTTGGATGAGCAAGTGGTAGGCTATAGTCACTTTGTCCACCACGGAGGTTGAATACATGGCAGCTACTCATGCTTGTAAAGAAGCAGTTTGGTTGAAACGTTTGTGTTCTAACATTGGTTTTGATGCAGGGGAAATAACAATTTTCTATGACAGTCAGAGTGCAATTTGTCTGGCAAAGAATCCAACTTTCCATGCTAGGACGAAACATATTGATGTACAGTACCACTTTATACGAGATATGGTTGAGGATGGAAAGGTTAGTTTGGAAAAGGTTGATACTCTAGAGAATGTTGTAGATGCATTGATGAAGCCAGTGAGCACAGACAAGTTCAGGTGGTGTGCCAATTCAATGGGCCTTAGTGCCCATGATTTTCAGTAAGTTATGTTGTGCTCTGGAGGTGCCTATATGATATTCGTCAAGTGGGAGATTGTTGGAAATATGCCTCAATCAATACAGGCTGAAACCTCTTTAGATTCAAGTCGGTGTAACAGCTCTTATGTCTAGCTGACTAGTAGTTTGGACCATCATGTTTTGTACAGGTCGCTGTGACCTGGTTTCTGTCTTGCCAAATGCTTTCACTGTGGAGTCTATCGCTGTGACATAGAGCAGTCATTGGGACCTCTTAGTGCTCGTGGAGATCTTTGGCTGATAGGCCATTCAATCGTGTATTAGGGAGACTCATGGTGACCATGGGCTTCGGGATAGCTTATAGCAGCTCGGTGAGAAGTCCCAGTGAAGAGTTAAAGTCTCGTCGACAACATTTGGTTTAAAGTCATCGGGGAAACTCTCACTAGGAGAAATACTATCGGTAATAAGTCTTACCGATGTGAGAAAGTCACACCGACCGCATTCATTCAGGGTAACACAAAGGGTTTCAAAGAGACATCTCAACAAGAATGGAATGTCTTGCCAATGATGAGAAGTTTTTGATGTAACATGTATATGTTTGATATGAACTCTCGGCGAAGGTGATATGTCTTGCTGACTATCCTGTGTTGCTCGGTATGACTTAAGTCTTCAGAGTAACATTTTTTATCTCAATGAAACCTCTTGGTGATAATGATAAGCCTTGTCGACTATTCTTTGGAGCTTGATATGACTTGATCTCATCGGTATAACGTTTCACTAAAAGTTATGAGTTTGGGCGATAGCGATACATGTTGAGAACGTCGGTGTGAGGTCCTAGCGACATAAGAAAGCCTTAGCGATAGTCTCCTGATCTCAGTGTAACACAAGGAGGCTCTTTGGGATGTCCTAGTGAGAGCGATACTCTTGCCAAAAGGAACAATGAAGCCAATACATGTTGTAAGCTCGGTGTAACTCTTGGCGACATCGATATGAAGGTCTTGTGGCATCGGCGAGACATTATTAGTGTCTCACCGAGATGCCAACAAATTTTATTTCTTCTGACCGAGTGATGACTATCTATGTGGTTGGTATTCGGCCAATCAGAGGAGCCGAATTGGAACCATTGGGAGTTTGTTCATTGGGATAGTTCTATGAGGAAGCTCAACAGCATGAACAACATGAATATAGTTTGTAATTTCTATAGTGATTTGGTTGGTTCAATCACTAGTTGTGTGTGAATAGTTTGAATTGTATTAGAGTGAATTCTATTCTGTGCTGACTGTAACTTGAAGGTTCCTGTACAAGTTTTTTCATGGTGAATGCTGTTGTAAATAGACACCAGAAAGATAAGTCTGTCATTTGTATGTAATCTCCATTACTGTAATACAAAGTGATTTCTCTTGGTGTGGTGAGTTTTTCTCCCATAAGGGTTTTCCCACGTATATCTAGTGTTCATGTGTGATTTTCAAATTCTCTATTTCTATTATCTGTTTTATAGTGCATCTTAATTGGATTGTAACTGTAAAATTGAAAAGTATATCTGCATTCTTTCCTGAGGTATTGACGTTAGGAGAGTTTTTTTTCGCATCTAATTTTCCTTACAGAGTTCTGATAACTTTCTTCACCACTTTATATTCTTTAATTGTTGCACCAAAATCTTTGATATTACTCACCAATTTATCAACTCTCTGAATGTAGCCTTTAACTATTTCAACTTTAGACATATGCATCATTTCAAACTATGCCTTCAACTTTTACAATGTTTCTTTCTTGACTTTTAGATCTTCTTCATAAATGATTTGTAATGTTGCAAGTATGAATTAGTATGGTTGTTTTCTCATTAATTTTATCATTGATTTCAACATAGTATAGGTTGTTTCAAAGAAAGGAATTAAGTGATTTTGGATTGTGCATGTATAGTTGAGATACTATTGAGATGTTGTGAGTACATGGATCTATCTTTATGGTGTTGCAGGTGTGCTGATAGGATGTGTTTCCAAGTGATTGTATATATCTAAAGTGTTGTTTATGGGAACCTATTGGTGATATATCTTGATTTGTAGTTTCTCATTTGATGAAGAGTGAAAGTTGTGTTTACTGGTGTGTGAACTAGTCTAGCAAAGTTGTTTGTCCATGGAATGGGAGAACGGTTTTTCCTCTGCAATCCTCCCCTAGTTTTTTTTTGGGCTTGTGGATCTAGTAGAAGGCTTGTAATGATGTTATCTATGTTTCTACAAAGGTTTTCATGATTTGGTACTCTGGAAGATGAGTTTCAATATTACTGTGTGTGTCTGTGTAGTCTAGATGGAATGATGAAAGGTGTTTTTTGTATGGAAGTTGTTGCAATTTCTATAGATGAATCTGAAGGCATCTGAGATGTGTTCTATTGTTTGGTGAAGAATTTTATGTGGTCCACCTATTATCTTCTTGTTGTGGAAGTGTGTACTTCAAATTTCATTTGTGTTTTCATTAGGTTTGGCCAACCTGGTGTCTACACATTATTTGAAGGATAAGAATCAATTGAGGAAGTGTGTGATTGATCAGATATGTTGTTTTTGGTCTTGGTTAATTGTTGGTTTGGTTTTCTCTCATTCTCTTCCACCGCAGGAATGTTGAGTTTCTAACCTAATTTGAATTTGTAAAATGAAGCATGTGTAGCCAACCTTGGAGAAATTTTCTAAGGTTGAAGATGGTAGAAATACAAGTTTATATGTTATGGATTGATGAATCAAGAATACCACAAGTGTGAGAACCAAGAGTGTGCAAAAGTGAATTGAGGTAGCATTACTTTAATGTGTTAGACTCCTCAAAGCAGTGAACTGATGTTGTCTACAATCTTCTGATCAAGGCTACAGATGTGTGTAATTTGTTGTGGTGCATTTTTTTGTTATCTTTTGTATTTGTAGGCAGTGAGTCCTATCTATAAGCAACGAGCCTTGTATCCGGATAGTGGGTCCTTTTGGGTAGGGATCCCTTTGGTAGTGAGCCTCTTGTAATCATTTTTGGAATTAATTTATATTGTGAGTTACTCCTCACTGTGGTTTTTTCCCTTATTGTGTTTTCCACATAAATTTGGTGTCTCTTGTGTTGATATTGCTTTCTATTATTTTCATTTCATGTTCATACTTAATAACAGAATAAAGTGGATGTGAAATTGATAAGTGTTTAATATTTGTGATAGTGTTTGGTGACAATTGATTCACCCCCCTTCTCAGTTGTCTTGCACCTTTCAACAATTGGTATCAAAGCTTTGGTTCCTTGGAGAAGAGCTTAACCACTTGAGGCAGATCTGATGACACACAAATTTTCAATCCCCGTGTTTGATGGATGTGACTAGAGTGACTAGAAAGTGTAGATGAGAGGTTACTTGATCTCTCTTGGTAACAAGACTTGGAAAGTTGTCGAGATAAAATATGTTGCACCGGAAAGTGGTCCTTCTTCTATAGATGATATTTCTACCTGTGAGGAAAATGTAAAAGCAAGGTATGCAATCTATAGTGCTTTATTTAAGATTAAGCAAACAAAATTTATTTCTTTGGGAACTTCTTATGAGGTTTGGAAAAAGTTGGAAGATATCTATGAAGGAACTAATAGAGTGAAATTGTCAAAGAAGCTAAAAAATAAGCACAAATATGGAAACTTCAAAATGGAAAAAGTTAAAGATATTGCAAGCTATTTTCAAAGTGTTGATATTGTAGTGAATGAAGTTAAAAATCAAGGTGGTACTTTGGTGCAGGGGCACCATTACACAATTTCAATCAAGCAAGGTTGATCATTAGTAGGCTTTATAATTTTTGAGAAAATGCATAAAATAAGGTCAATAAGACCATTCTATATTTTTTCTAGTCATTTTTGAGTCATATTAGGTGTCAAGGGGTCAATTAAGTTGATATTGTAAAATTTACAATTTGTTGTAAAATGTTGTCAATCACCAAAAGTTGCAAAATTGCTAAAATTTGCAAATGCACTATTTTAGGAGTTCAAGGTCAAAGGTTGTTCAAGGTAGTTAAATGGTTGAATAAGGTCATTTAGTGGTAGTTGAGTTCATTTAGGTGCGATTAGGTCATAATAAGACCATTTAAGGTTGTTGGCAGATTCATTTTGTCAGATTTTGCAGTATTACTAAAAATAGTTGCATATTGACAATTTTGCTTGAAAATGGAGAGTAAATGAGTTTTCAATCAAACCAAAGCATGTAACTAATGAAAAAATGTTACAAAAATCATGAAAATTCTATATCAAGAAACAAGAATCATGTATTGAAGCTTTAAAATCAATAAAACAACATTTTAACTAGAAAAACATTGTATTTTATGTGCTATTAGTACTTTACCAACATTGTACCATACTGTACAGGTTGCATTTGCTTTGGAAGTCTTAGAATTTTGTAGGAATATGTTTTAACTTTCATTTGGGACAAATTTGAGAGTTATCCATTAATATTTGAAGTAGATTTCTCTTGTTTTTTATGACTGACTGTAACAAGGCAACAAGGTCTCCATTTTGAAATTTTAATGAAGATTTAAGGCATTCCCCCTATTGTATTACCTATTTCTTAGTCTAATGTCTTCATTAGTGTTATGTTAGATGTGTAGAAGGATCATGAGGTCTTAGGAATCAAGATAATATGAGTGGTGTGTTGCCCTAGGTTGTACAGGGCAAGTTTGTATATGAAAAAGAGGAACTAAAGCAAGGTTTTTGCAAATTATTGATGGAACATTCAAAGTAATGTTTAAGTGAGTTTATGCAGGGTAATTTTAAGGTGTTGGATGCATTGAAAGAGTTTGGGAAGCCTGAGAGAATTTTTTTTTTAAACCCTAGTGTTTTTGCACAAATAGTGAGGGTTTTATGGATCAACAGCTTAGAGGACATAAACCAATGAAAAAATGGTGAAATCTCATGTTTTGAAACACAACTTAACTATGTCTAAATATTTTTAGTGGTAACTAGTTGAATAGAGGGTACCTCCTTTGTAAAAGAGGGCTATTTGAGTAGCCTTAAATGGTGTTAGATTATTGAAACTCCAAAATGGTCTCATGAAATCTTATGAGATCTTCTAGTATAATAAGTCAAGGGTTGTAGAGAGTCTAAAAATTTGTTTGTTGGGTCTCTGTATGGATTACCCAAGGAGTTATTGAGAAAAGTCAGTTTGTGAGGGCTACATGCCATTTGGTGAATGCTTAAGTCAAGTTGAGAGATTAGGGTAGTAGAAGGTTGTTTCCTTGTTGAAGTTTGATCTTTTGAATGTTTGTGAAGAGTCATCACACCTTGCTTACATTAGTTTGGTATCAGAGCAAGGAAGTAGATCTTTGAAGAATAAGGTTATAGAGGTTGGAAGGAGAAGATGCAATATTGAAAAGATGCCTCCTAAAATAACTCCTATTGCAAGAAAGGTTAAGCAATAATCAAGATAGATAGAGGCCTTGAAGAGGGAGATAGCAACTTTAAAGGATAAAGACACCATAGATGAAAGTGATACTAAAGAAGAAGAAACTTCAAGTTAAGAGGAAGAGATGGATCTAGAGGATGTGAGAATAATGAAGTTTTTGAAGGTTGTGAAGAGTGATGGACATAACAAAATGGATGTACCTATGTACGGAAGTAAGTTAGATGGTGAAGAGCTCTTGGATTGGATAGGAGCCATGGTAAACTACTTTGATAGTGAGGAGATGGATGAAGAATAGAAAGTGAAGAAATCCAAGACCAAGTTGAAAGGACATACTTTGCTATGGTGGAACTTTGTACAAGATGAAAAGCAGGAAAAAGGAAAGAGCAAGATCACTTTTTGGGAGAGGATGAAGGAAAAATTGAAAGGTAAGTTCCTTCCTTGTGATTATAATATTCAATTACTTAAAATATTGCAAAATCTTAGGAAAAAAGAGCAAGATGTGCAAGCATACACTCAGGAATTTTATAGGCTAAGTATAAGAACAAAGCATGAGGAGAATGAGGAAGAAAAAGTAGCTAGATATCTCAATGGTTTAAGGTATAACATTCAAGATGAAATCAGTATGATGGCACCAAAGATAGTGGAACAATGTTTTCAAATGGATATAAGGGAAGAAGAAATGATCAAGAGGAAATAAGAGAAGGAAACAAGAGGGAAAGGCAACACTACTAGAGGTAGAGAAACATTTACTACATCAAGACAGTCCAAAGAAGATCCTGAAGATGTTGATAAGAGTAAAGAACAAGCACCTGAATCAAGAGGTGGATGGAGAGGTGGAAGAACAAGCTTTAGGAAAAGAAGAAATTCTAATGATTTTGTAGGAAGGTGTTAGAAGTGTGGTGAGTTTGGTCACCCTTTCTTCAAGTGTCCAACCACATCAAGGGGAGGAGAAAAGAAAAATGAAAGAATAACACAAATTGTTCAAGAGAGTGAGGCTGAAAGTTCAAACTTCACTGGTCTACGTGCAACTCCTAAAGTAGGTGAGATGTTGATGATGAAAAGACAAATGTTGAAGACCTCAAGGAGAAAGAGATAATGCAAAGAAGAGCCTTGTTTAGGATAGCTTGCTGATGCAAAAAGAAGGCATGTAAAGTAATAGTTGATTTTGGATGCACTGATTGTTAGTGTAGGTTTCTTAATATTTATTTTCCTACACATTATTAAGCATACCTTGGGTTATAGGAGATGTGGATCATGTGAGGACACATGGCGTAATCCATTGATTACATGTGTTGCTCCCACTCACACCTGGGTGGTTGAGTTTCACACCCTCTTTTGGCCTTATATGCCACCTCACAAAACCACTCATTTGTCTCTTTCTGAGTAGGTTATGCCACATGTTTGGCATTTTCCAAGTAGGCATAACTCCCACCTAATTTGGTTATTTGGGATTTATTGCCCCTCTTGGAATTATTTTCTCATATTCTACTATATATTCTACACTCACCTCTCCCTCCTATCTAGTCCAGATGAGTTCATATTAACTCAGTCAATTCAAGGGAGAGTTGAGGCATATTGTATCATTTAGTGTGTGATAATAACATCATTTTGTTATTGCACTATATTATAGCATTTTATCCCTTGATTCTCTCATGTGGAAGGTTTATCTTGGTTTTGTAGGTGATCTTGGGTGCTTGAGTTCATCAACAACTCTTACATGGTATTAGAGCGTCAGATCTGCAAGCCCCTTCTCAAGTTTGAGAGATTTTTGAGTTTTTTAACCAGTATTACAGGTTGTAGCATGCCTTTTCTTGTATTAAGTAGTTGATTCTACCTTTTCATGTCATTTTCTAGTTGTTGGGGTCGTTTTATGTTGCTAAAGGCGTTTGTTTTACACTAGATCCAATTTTTTTGAATATTTTAAAGAAAATCTGCCATCTGGGTTTTGTTTCCAGCAGAAAAAAACCATTTGGGTTGTTGCTATTTTTTCTATAAAGGTTACATATTTTGCAGAAACTAAACTAGAACATTTCAGCAGACCCCCTCTCCAATTGCATTTTTGTTTTTGCAGTCAATCTTTGGAGGGCCATAATTCAGTCATACGAGCTCTTTTTTTGGAGCAATTTTTTTTTATTTGAGGTAGAATTTTGTAGGATTTGTAGTGGTGTGATCCATTTTTTCTCAAGTGATCTGGGTTTTCTAGAAAATTAGTTTTATCAGCAGATTTAAAGGATATATCTTGTTTTTGGAACTTCAAATGGATATAAATTTCACATATGAACTCAGATCAAGGTGATTATTTTTTTGAAAGTTGATATTTTTCTAAGCACTACACATTGGTGCTATTTTGAGGTTCTCATTTTGAGATTTGATTGTACTTTCAGTATTTGAGTCCATTTTGGACATTGTAAAACTCTGGAAAATAACTCTAGAATTGTAAATGCATTAATTATAAAGTGCCACCATTATATTGTTCTAGGGGGGATCATGATTGAGTAATTTGAGGAGGTATCATGTGTTTTTCTATTCATCCTTTTGTGGTAATGTTGAATAAGGATAATTATGAGTCTTGGAAGAATGGCATCCTAACACATCTTAGGTGGCTTAAGATCTTTCCATACCTTTATGGGATCATACTTGAACTAGAGACACCTTTGAAGCAATCGGTTTGGGGTAATAATAATGATCACATTATAGGATTAATTGGTACATATATTGGTGTTGATATTTATGTGGAGATCTCACATATTGAGTGCCCACACACACTTTGGACCAAGATTTGGGAGATTTTTGGAGATCATCATATCTCTCCATTCCCAGATGATCCTATTGCAGATTGTTTAATTCCCCTTGATGATGTTGATAATATACCCTATGATGATGATACTTTAGAGGAGATTGAGTATAATAAATGTCTTGAATGTCTAGTTGTCAAAGAGACTTCTCTTCCTGCTTCTGCTCCTCCTATTGAGATCACATCCTCATATAATGTTGCATCTAAAGATACTTGTGTTGCTACATTCATGGATTCTTGTGATTCAGTATAGCAGGATACACATTGTCTTCCAGATATAGCTACTTCAGATGACCACTTGATAGACATTGCAGGTTCATTTATGGAGTCTCATATTTCAGACTTGGGAGACACTATTCATGACATTCATCTTCTCTTTGATGAAGTTGATTATTCTTTAGGTGTTGTGGAAGAACTGTTGGATCCTCTTGTTCATTCTCTACATGATCATTCATCATAGTTTGGCGTGATTGTGGATACTTTTGAGCAGCATTTGAAGGAGGCACATTTTAATTTAGAGGAGATATCTTTGTTTTTAGATTTTGTTCTACATCCATCTCCACTAGGTTCTGGATTTTCATCTTTTGTAGTGTGGCCTAGAACACCTGATTTGATGGTGACAGCTTTCGGCATCGACATGGGGACACCTGAATAGAATTTAGAGACATCATATGTTCTTCCTTCATATTCCTTTCAGGAATGGGAAGATATCTTGCATCCATACTTTTTTTTCTTTCTTCCTAAGGGGAGAAATAGTGTTCAATGATCTTGGATCATCTTCATCTTCTTGTGTCAAGCATTCACCAACAATGCAAGAGATTCTACATTGGGGGACTATATGGTCTATCTTCTTCTCTCCTGGGGGAGATTTTGTCCTATGGGTTTTCTCTTTCTCATGTTTTGAGAGGTTTCATCATTGTACATGGGTACCTTACATGGCCTTGTAGCTAGGACCCATATTTGCATTATTCCACCCTTTCACCCACTTAAGCTATGCTTAAGGGGGTGTTAGTGTAGGTTTTTTAATATTAATTTTCCTACACATTATTAATCATACCTTAGGTTATAGGAGATGTGGTTCATGTGAGGAAATGTGGCATAATCCATCGATTACATGTGTTGCTCCCACTCACACCTGGGTGGTTGAGTTTCATACCCTCTTTTGGCCTTATATGCCACCTCACAAAACCACTCATCTGTCTCTTTCTGAGTAGGTTATGCCACATGTTTGGCATTTTCCAAGTAGGCATAACTCCCACCTAATTTGGTTATTTGGGATTTATTGCCCCTCTTGGAATTATTTTCCCATATTCTACTATATATTACGCACTCACCTCTCCCTCCTATCTAGTCCAGATGAGTTCATATTAACTTAGTCAATTCAAGGGAGAGTTGAGGCATATTGTATCATTTAGTGTGTGATAATAACATCATTTTGTTATTGCACTATATTCTAGCATTTTATCCCTTGATGCTCTTGTGTGGAAGGTTTATCTTGGTTTTGTAGGTGATCCTGGGTGCTCGAGTTCATCAACAACTCTTACACTGATAACATGGTGTCAAGTGATATGGTGGACAAATTGAATTTACAAAGAGTTCCTATAGAAAAGCCTTATAGAGTGTCTTGGACTAGTGATCATCAATCTATAGTGGTGAATGAACAAGCTGCTATTGAATTCCAAATTGGTTTGTATAGGGATTAGGTTGTTTGTGACATATTGCCAATGAGTTGTTGTCATGTGTTACTAGGAAGGCCTTGGCAGTTTGATAGGTCTACAATTTATCATGGAAGAAAATATATATATAGCATTGAAAAGGATGGGAAAAAAATTATTCTAACTCCATTGGATGAGGAGATAAAATAAAAAGGCGAGATCATCATGATTGGAAGGAAAGAGTTTGTGAGTGTTGAGCAAGGTGAGATTATAGAATTGGCAACCATTTCAAGGCTTGAAAAGGATAGGACAATAAATAGGAGGAGTAAAGGTGATTTGCAGTTTAATGGAATGAAGAACACTTTCTTGTGGAAGAGGAAAATTGATGGAATGAAGTTTTAGGTTGATGTAGACAAGAGTGAGAGTGAAAAGCCTATGAAAAGGAAGAAAAGAGTGTTGGTATATTGGTAGGGATAGTTATGTGCCCTCTAGTAGTGAAAGGAGTGAAGAGGGAGTTGAAGTATGCTAGTAGAGAGGATGGTAGGACTGATGGGATAGTGAACAAGGTACGGGTAGGTCTGATAGAGGCTGGTAAGGGTAAAGGTACTATTGAAAGAGGTAAAAATGTAATAAATAGAGCATTGTGTAGGGAATTATGCATGAAGGACAAAGGGAATTAAATCCAATAGATGAAAGCTTGTGTACATGTGTAAGGAAGACTGTGAGATTAGTAATTAATGAAGAAAAAGGTAAAGGACATGCCACAATACATTGTATATAGTTGAAATCAAATTCCAATGAAGATAAGTGCAAGGAAGACAAGGACAGTGAGAATCAAGGGAAAGGTGAACATGTTAAAGGCCAACATGAAGGTCTAAGACAAAGGAAGAACAATGAAGGACAAATTACAACAAACTTTCCAAGGTACTTGGAAAAATTCTATGTTGGGGTGTATGGTGTAGGGGCACATTAAACAATTTCAATCAAGCAAGGTTGATCATTAGTAGGCTTTAATATTTTTGAGAAACTACATTAAATAAGGTCAATAAGACCATTCTCAATTTTTTCTAGTCATGTTTGAGTAATATTAGGTTTCAAGGGGTCAATTAAGCTAATATTGCAAAATTTGCACTTTGTTACAAAATGTTGTCAATCACCAAAAGTTGCAAAATTGCTAAAATTTGCAAATGCACTATTTTAGGAGTTCAAGGTAGTAAAATGGTTGAATAATACCATTTAGTGGTAGTTGAGTGCATGTAGGTGCAATTATGTCATTTTCAGACCATTTAAGGTTGTTGGTAGATTCATTTTGTTAAATTTTGTAGTATTGCTAAAAATAGTTGCATATTGACAATTTTGCTTGAAAATGGAGAGTAAATGATTTTTCAATCAGACCAAAGTATTTAACTTATGAAAAAATGTTACAAAAATCCTAAAAAGGCTCGATCAAGAAAGAGGAAGCATGTATTCAAGTTTTAAAATCAATAAAACAACATTTTATCAAGAAACCCACTGTATTTTTGTGTTATCAGTACTTTATTAGCACTGTACTATACTGTATAGGTTGCATTTGTTTTGGGGGTATGTGTAGGATCATCATGGAAAAAATAGGCCCTTAAGTGGTGAAAATTTTAGAAAAAATAGAGTTAGAAAACTTGACATAAAAATTTGAATAAGTTATCTATATTATTTCAAAAATATGTAATAATAGAATCTGTAGAAAATTGAATGTAGTTTCTAAACTACTAGGTTTATTTAAAAAATAAAAATCTATTTGGTGAAAATTTGAAAATTTCAATGTAGTGAGTATTTTAAAATTTTAGGAAGAAAATAAGTGGGTGTCTATCGACCACCTATACATATTAAAATGATAATATTTTTTTATAAGATTTTAGATATAAGTAGAAGGACTCAATGTCAGATGTGATGGATATTTTTTTGTAATTTTTTCCAAGTAAATAATTAATTATGATTTTTATTACAACTTTTTAAAAAATATAAAAATTCTTTATGTGACCATCTTAACTTGGTCAAAATTCTGTGAAATCCATTTTCTTTTAATACTATAGTGTGTAGAAGCATAGAATGTGACACATGTTTTGGATTCAAAAAATGTGATACAGTTTGAAAGCTATAGATGTTTTTCAATCAGCCTATCAATCAGGACTATAGTCGTAATTCAAATAGAAAATGAATAATAATTATTTAGTAAATTCAAAGTAAAGCATAATTTATATTGGTGGAAAGATGAGAATCTCCTTTAAAAACCCTTTTCATTTCATGAATTTTGGGTTAAAAAAACTCATCAGCCACATACCCTACACATACCCATAATATCGCCACTTTTTGGCCCATCAAGATCCTACACATGCCCTTGGAAGTACTAAAATTTTGTAGGAATATGTTTTAACTTTCATTTGGGAAAAATTTGAGAGTTATCCATTAATATTTGAAGTAGATTTCTCCTATTTTCTGTGACTAACTATAACAAGGAAGCAAGGTCTCTATTTTTGAGATTTTAATGAAAATTTAAGGAACTCCACCTACTTTCTTACCTATTGCTCAGTGGAATGTCTTCATTAGTGTTAGGTTAGATGTATATAAAGATTAGGAGGTCTTAGGAATCAAGATAATAGGAGTGGTTTGTTTCCCTAGGCTGTCCAGGGTAAGTTTGTATATGAAAAAGAGGAACTAAAGTAGGGTTTTTGCAAATTATTGATGGAAAATTCAAAGTAATGTTCAGTGAGTTTATGCAGGGTAAGTTTAAGGTGTTGGATGCATTGAAAGAGTTTGGGAACCCTGGGAGAATTTATTTTTTGGCCTTTTCATTGCACCAAAAGGTTGATCTGTCAATGCCCGATACAAGTGTCAGATAAGATCCACAGGAGGCGGTTAGACCATTTCACAAACCCTAGCACTATTCTACAAGGAAGACCAAGGGACACACCATCTTGCAACAATCCCCCCAATACAAGTGAGGGGTTGGAACATGTGACCAACTCTAATACCAATTATGTCCTTGTCGTTACACCAAAAGGTTGACCTATCAATTCCTGATACAAGCATGATTTAAGATCCATATGAGGTAGTTAGACAATGTCACAAACCCCAACACTGTACTGCAAGGAAGACCAAGGGACATAACATCTTACAACACTATTTTCATTAAACCCTAGTGTTTTTTCAGAAATAGTGATGGTTTTATGGATCAATAGCTTAGATAGCATAAACTAATAAAAAAATGGTGAAATCTCATGTTTTGAAACACAACTTAACTTTTTCTAAAGACTTTGAGTGGTAACTCTTTGAATAGAGGGTACCTCCTTTGTAAAATAAGGCTAATTGAGTAGCCCTAAATGGTGTTAGCTTATTGAAACTCCAAAATGGTCTCAATAAATCTTATGAGATCTTCTAGTATGATGAGTCAAGGGTTGTAGAGAGTCTAAATTTTTTTTTGTTGGGTGTGTATAGGGCCTACCCAAGGAGTCATTGAGAAAAGTCAATTTGTGAGGGCTACATGCCATTTGGTGAATGCTTAAGTCAAGTTGAGAGATTAGGGTAGTAGAAGGTTGTTTCCTTGTTGAATTTTGAACTTTTGAATGTTTTTTAAGAGTCAAAACACCCTACTTACATCATACTCTGATAGATGAAGATATAATGGAGAAGATTTTGATGACTCTACCTAAGATTTGCAGTGATAAGATCTCTTCTATTCAGGAAGTGTATGATCATAAGGAGTTATCTAAAGAACAACTATTTGTCACCTTGACTATATTTGATATGAGGAAGTTTGGAATGAAAAAGGAGAAGAAAGAATCAACCTTGAAAGATACAAAGATAGAAGATGATTTAGCTAGTGAAGGTTTAAAGGTGTTGGAAACAAACTTTACAAGGAAGTTGAAGAAAGGTACCGATAAGTACAAAGGTATTTTTTCTTTTATATGTTTTAGTTGTGGAAATATTGGTCACTATGCTTCAAGATTTCCAAATAGAGTTGTACACAAGAAGAACAAAGACAATAAAGACAAAAAGAATAAGAAGTTCAAGAGACTGTATTATGTTAGAGAAGATATTGGAATTTTTTATGATGAATCTAATTTTGATGGTGATAATGATGAATGCTTGTTTCTAGCCTTAGAGAATAAATTAGTGTCTAATAACTTTGGAATATGTGCAAGGTAAAGTGTTCCAAAGAGCAAGAAGGAAGAGATGGAAAGTACTTTGGTTACTACCTTTCATGCTAGACAAGATGAAGACTATTGGTGATAGTGGTTGTTCAAATCATATGATTGGTGACAAAAGTAAGTTTACTAAACTTGAAAAATATGATGGTTGATAAGTCATGTTTGGAGATGATTCTAGTGCTAGGATTGTTGGAAAAGGAACAATTAGCTTTGATGGAAAACATAGTACTTATGATGTCTACTATGTTAAGGGCTTAAGGCATAATATTTTGAGTGTTGGACAAATGTGTAACAAAGGATTTAAGCTTGTGTTTCAGGATAACACCTATGATATCAAAAAAGGGATCAAAACTATGGTTGTTGGAGGAAGAACATATGGAAACATTTATTAGCTTAAGGTTGTTGATGGTTAGTGCCTTGTATCTCAAGTTAATGAAAGTTTTCTATGGAACTAGAGGATGGGACATGTAAATTTTGATCATTGGATCAAGATTAGTTCAAGATAAGTTGTTTGGGATCTGCCTAAAATCACAAAGCCTACCAATATTATTTGTAGGAGTTGTCAGTTGGGCAAGAAAACAAGATGTAGCTATAAAGGAAAAGATCAATCAACTACCAGAATGTTGGAATTGGTTCATATAGGCTTTGTGCTCTAAAGAATAGAGAGTATTAATCACTTGATAGGTATTTCATGCTTCTAATTTGTTGCTATTATAGAATGACATGGGTTTGCATGGGAGAAAGCTCAATGTCTAGAAGAGATTCAAAGTGTTCAATGCTGGTCAGATCGATCCGTCCGGTCAGTCCATTCCATTCCGATCCCCTCTTTCAGGTCAGTCAGGAGGTCCGTTTGGAAGTAGATGTTACATTAAAAGAGATGATGAGAAACTTGGGAAGTTTGATGTTAGATGTGATGAAGCTATTTTCCTTGGATATTTAGGGTATGTACAGGATCATCATAGAAAAATAGGCCCTTAAGTGGTGAAAAATTAAAAAAAAAAAGAGTTAGGCAACTTGACATAAAAATTTGAATAAGTTGTTATGTTATTTAAAAAGATGTAAGAATAGAATCTATAGAAAATTGAATGTAATTTCTAAAATACTAGGTTTTTTTTTTTTTTTAAACTATTTGGTGAAAATTTGAAATTTCAATGCAGTAGTACTTAAATTTCAGGGAAAAAATAGGAAGTAGGTGTATGTTTGACCACCCTAACCACAATAAAATGAAATTAATATTTTTATAATATTTAGATATAAGTAGGGACTCATGTCTTGATTAACGATGCATATTTTTATAATTGTTTTCCAAGTAAATAATTAATTATGAATTTTTATTACAACTTTTAAATATAAAAACTTGTAATAATAGACCACCTTAACTTAATTTGAAAACTTCTATGAAATTCACTTTTTATTTTAATCTATAGTATGTGAAGCATAGAGATGTGACAAATGTTTTTAGTTCAAAAATGTGATACTATTTGAAAGTTATAGATGTTTTTTATTTAGCCTATCAATCAAGACTTTGAGTCATAATTAAAATAGAAAATGAATAATAATTATTTATTAAATTAAAAGTAAAGAATAATTTATATTTGTGGAGAGCTGAGAATCTCCTTTAAAAACTCTTTTCGTTTCATCAATTTTTGGTAAAAAAAGGTATTCAGCCACATACCCATCATATCACCAGTTTTTGGCCCATCATGATCCTGTACATACCCTTCAACTAGTAGCAAAGCTTATAGATGCTTCAATAAAAGATTTAGGAAGATTGTTGAGAATGCAAATGTGAAAGTTGATGAACATATGCACAAAACAGTTGAAACAAGTGAAGTTGAATCAAATGAGCCTATCTACAGACAAGTACCGAAAGAGAATAGGGAAGAAGAAGAAGAATAGATTGAAGAAGAAGAAGAAGCTTTGGAACCTACTCCTAAGACTCCAAAGTATGTAAAAAAGAATCATCCTAAATAAAAAATAATTGGAGACAAGAGTGAAGGTGTAAAGACAAGAAGCAAAGTGGTAGCAGTTGAGATAAGTCTTTGTCTACTTTCAAAGATAGAACCAAAAACAGTGTTTAAAGCATGCGAAGATGAAAGTTGGGATAGAGAAATGAAAGAGGAATTGCAACAGATAAAGACAAACTAGACATGGAAATTGGTTCCTAGACTTGTAAACAAGAATGTAATTTGTTCAAAATGGGTGTTCAGGAATAAGCTGAATGAGAATAGTGAAGTTGTAAGAAACAAAGCAAGGATTTTATGAAAAGGTTATTCACAAGTTGAGGGAATATATTATTAGGAGATATTTACCCTAGTGTCAAGAATGGATTCCATTCAGATGTTTTTGGCATTTTCTAGTCACAAATATTTCAAGTTATACCAGATGGATCTTAAGTCTGCATTCTTGAATGGAGAATTGGAAGAGGAAGTGTACATGGAACAACTAGAGGGATTTCAATTATTAGATAAACTAGATATGGTTTGCAAGTTGAAAAAGGTATTATATAGACTTAAACAGGATCCCAGAGCATGGTATGCAAGGTTGGATAGGTATTTGGCACAACAAAGATTCAACAAAGGCTCTGCAGACAACAACCTCTATTTCAAAGTGGAAGGAAGATGAATGTTGATAGTGGTTATGTATGTTGATGATATCAGTTTTGGATGAAATGAAGGTATGTGCAAGAGATTTGTAGAGGAGATTCAAAAATATTTTGAAATGTCTATGATTGGTGAGTTGAATTTCTTCCTTGGAATTCAAGTCAATCAAACTAATAAGGGCATATTCATTTTGCTATGACCTTAATATCAGTGTACATCAGGTTATGAATAGTCGGCTTGTGGCTATCTTAACTCTATATTAAGTCATATTATCATTATTATATTGCTATTTAGTTGTTTAGGTCAACCTAAGACTTATATAGGTGTGTCTAATTCGGCCTAGGGGATATCCTAGGCATAAATAGGTATATATAGCAAGTTGTGAGTTTTATTTCACCATCAAGTTGTGAAGTGTGTTCTCATTAGGGATATTTGGAGGTTTTTCCCCTTGAAGTGGCTTGTTATTCTCAGTTATTATCAAGTATTTGCAGCATATTTCATATCATATTCTTCTATTGTGCAAGTTATTTCATAACAAGTGGTATTCGAGCATGATCTTGGCACCGTAGATGCAAGTTTTTTCTCAATTTTCAAGGTGATTTTGGGAAGAGCATATCTTTCAAAATTTGGAATTTTTTTTTAATTTTTAAAGGGTTTTTGAAGAACATATTAATGAAGCTACACTCTAAATTTCAGAGGAATTGGAGCATAATTAAGTGAATTATTACATAATTAGGGTTTCTAAACAATTGTTTTGGAATCTACATATCTCAAAAATGTTGTCAAATTGGAGTCTGATTTTCATTGGGGTTTTAAAGAAATGATAAAGGAGATTAAAGTAAAAAATTTGGATGAATTGGAGTAGAAATAAGAAAGTTATTGAAAAATTAAAATTTTCACAATTATCACTCTCCATGCTACAAATTTGCTTATTTCTTGGAGATTTTTCTAGGTGAGAGTTATTTTGGCCCTAGTAAGTTACAATAAAATTTTTAGAGAATTTAAGTTTCATTTGTGTGATTTATTTCAAAATTAGTGGTTCCCATCATGACGGGGCCTACAACAAGGGAAAAAAGAATGTTGTCACTCTGGGGAAGACTCCCGATAAGGAGGGGGTAACAATAGAGGATATTACTCCTAATGAGGAAATAAATAAGGTCAAGGAAGAAATTTCCTCAATTAATATGGATATGTGTGACCTAAGAGGAGATATATTGGACATACAAAACATGTTAAGCACCTACATGGTTGAACCAAGAAAGGAGTTCTCAAGCGACCAAGGTGAAAATTCTAGGTCAGCTACCATTGGCACAAGCTTTAGTACTCCTATAGGATCTAGGAATTATTTCCAAAGGTGGATATGCACAAGTTCAATGGCAAGGATCCTCTAACATGGATAAACCAAATGGAGATTTTTTTTGAAGTACACCAAATCCCAAATGGACAAAAGTTCACGATGGCTTCCCTATATCTAGAACTAGATCAATTCATTTGGTATCGTTGAATTTTAACTCATCGAAGGAAAAAGGGGCTCACTGCCTCATGGTCAATTTTTAAGGAGGAACTTCAAGCACAATATAGCAATAGCATGACAAACAACTTCTTCATGTAGCTGGCTAAACTTCAACAAATAGGATCAGTTAAGGATTATATTCAGCAATTCCAAAATCTATCCTTAAGAGTGGATACAATTACAGGGGAAAAATTGAATGATTTATTCTTGGGTGGTCTCAAGGATCACATTCAACATGAGGTACGCATGTTTAGCCCAATCTCCATAAATGAGTATTTTATCTTAGCATGTAGGGTAGAGGAGAAGTATTTGATTCCTGAGAAGCAAGGGGCTAATGTGACAAGAGAGAAAGGATATTCTACACAACCTACTAAGTTGAATCCATATAAAATTGAGGAGAAAATAGAAAAAGGGTTGTGTTTCAATTTTGATAACAAATACAATCAAGGATATATGTGCAGTGAAAAGAAATTGTTCTATATTTAAGGTCCAAGTGAGGAAGAAGAGGATGAACCCATACTAGAGGATGAAAGGGAGTCAAATGAGGAATCACATGATTCTCAACCAATCATTTCTTGTCATGCACTCTCACGTTTTAGTGCTCTAAAAATTATCAAGGTGGTGGGGTTCTTAAAGAAGCAGAAGGTAACAGTGTTGATCGACTCAGGTAGTATTCATAATTTCATCAACAAAAAGTTAGCTACTCATCTAAATTATTTTATATATCCAACTCCAAAGTTTTAGGTTTTGATTGTAGATGGTGGTATAGTTAGTTTTTCAGGGAAGTGTCATAGCATTAAATTATCCATGAGAGATTATCAACTTGATACCCCAATGTATGCGATATCCATGGGTGCAATAGATATTGTTTTGGGAGTACAATGGCTTACTACATTGGGAATGATTGAGATGAACTTCCAAGAACTATTCATGAGATTTCAAGAAGGAAGGCTAGTAGAGCTAAGGGGGTTAAAGGAAAAATCCCTACAAATGGTAAGCTCTCATCAAATAAAAAAATTTCTTAAGAAAGGAGTGGATGGATTTGTGGCCCATCTATGTTCATTAGAAGTCTCTCAATCTAATGATCCTACTCATCCAGATTTGCAAGCTATAATTGATCATCACTTAGTTGTTCTTGGAGATATGCCTAAAGGACTTCCTCCTAAGAGGGATAATGATCATGCCATATAGTTAGTCCTAGGGAACCAACCGCCAAACATTAGGCCTTACAGGTATCCACACATACGAAAGAGTGAGATAGAAAAAAATGTAGAGGAGATGATGCTAGAGGCGAGAATTATCAGGCATAGCCAAAGTGCTTATTCCTCGCCTATGGTGATGGTACGTAAGAAGGATGATACTTGGCACATGTGTCCAGATTAATGAGCACTCAACATGTACACCATTAAAGATAAGTTTCCTATTCTAGTCATTGATGTTTTGCTAGATGAATTGAATGGAGCTATGTATTTTACCAAATTAGATCTTAGATCTGGTTATCACTAAATTTGGATTAAGGAGGAAGATATTTGTAAGATATCATTTCAGATTCATGAGGGTCATTATGAATTTTTGGTGATGCCATTTGGTCTTACCATTGCACCATCTACATTCCAAAGTTTGATGAATTCCATTTTTAAGAAGTTATTGAGAAAGTTTGTGTTAGTATTCTTTGATGATATATTGATTTATATCAAGACTTGGGAAGAACATTTGCAAAATGTGGATCAAGCATTACAAATACTTGAAGATTATAAACTCTATGCTAAGCCATCCAAGTGTGCTTTTGGTCTTATGAAGGTGGAGTATTTGGGACACATAGTTTCACATGAAGGAATAAAGGTGGACCCTAACAAAATTAAGGCTATCATGGAATGGCCTATTCAAAAAACCATTAAGAAACTCAGGGATTTCTTGGGATTGACAGGGTACTATAGAAGATTTGTGAAGAATTATGGTCGTATAGTAGCACCTCTCACCACTCTATTAAAGAAGGATTCTTTTCATTGGAACAAGTCTACCAATACAACATTTGAGAGATTAAAGGAGGCTATGTGTACAACTCCAATTCTTGCCAATCCTAATTGGACCATGGAATTCATTATGGAATTTGACGCTTCTAGAAATGGGATAGGAGCAGTGCTCATGCAAGAAGGTCAACCAATTACTTTTGAGAGTCGTCAATTAAAGGGTAAGAATCAACTAAAAACTATTTATGAGAAGGAAATGCTAGCAATCCTCCATGAAGTTAAACAACAGAGACCTTATCTATTGGGTAGACACTTCAAGGTTAAGAAAAATCATGATAGCCTAAAATATTTTTTGGAACAAAGACTATCTTCTGAAGAGCAACAAAAATGGGTCACTAAGATGTTAGGATATGACTTTGAGATTGTATATAAGAAAGGGAAAGAAAATATTATGAGATGCACTTTCCAAGGAAGGATGAAAGAGATGAAGCCTTATTGTGTACTTGCCTATTATTACAAACAAATTGGGTGGGAGGAAGCCAAATCCAGTGGCAAAATGATGTTGTGACAAGTAATCTCCTTGAACAATTAAAGAAGTGATCCTAGTAGTTTCAGATAAGTTTTGTTGGAAGGGAGATATAGCACAGTAGAAATAACATTTTGTATCTTTGCAAAATTCCACTCTTAAACACAAGATTCTCACAAAGTTGCATGAGTCTCCAGTGGGTGGTCATTTATGATTTTTAAAGGCATATCATCGAGTCAAGCAAGATTTTTTTGGGAAGGGATAAAAGGTGATGCTCAAAAATTTATGGCTAAATGTTTGGTTTGTTAAAGGAATACAGGGGAGACAATTAAGACACCAGGTCTCTTGCAACCCTTATCTATTCCTAGCCAACATTGGGAAGAGGTATCTATAGACTTCATCACAGGGTTTCCCAAATCTAAAGGTCATAATGTGATCATGGTGGTAGTTGATCGCCTCACTAAATATGCACATTTCATTGCATTATTACATCCTTTTACAACAAGTGTAGTGGAAAAATCTTTTTTGGAGAATATCCAATAGCTACATGGTACACCTAAGGTTATTGTTAGTGATCGTGATCCTATCTTTGCTAGCCACTTTTCAAAAGATTCATTCTCATGTTTGGGTACTCAATTGGCTCATAGATCTTCATACCACCCTCAATCAGATGGGTAAACTAAGGTTGTTAATAAGTGTTGGGAAGGATGTCTATGTTGTTTCACTTCAGAGAAATAGTCTCAATGGGTAGATTGGCTACCACGTGTAGAATGGTGATATAACACTTCTTTTCATAACTCATAAAAAATGTCTCATTTTTTTGACACTTTATGGATATCATCCTCCTTCCATCACATCATCAATAAAGGTGTTACCAAGTGTTCAAGCAGTAGAATACCACTTGCTTCATCAACAAGTACTTTCAGGACTCAAGGAGAATTTAGCCATGGCACAAAATTGAATGAAAAAATAGGCATACCAACATCACAGTGAAAGAAGTTTTGAAGTTGGGGATTGGGTCTTCTTGAGAGATTGTAATATATAAGAAAATCTCACTAAAGCAACAAAAATAATAATAAGTTGTCTCCAAGGTATTATGGTCCACACCAAATCATGCAAAAGATCGGTAGTGTTGCCTACAAGCTAGATTTTACACCAACAACAAAGATACATTTAGTTTTTCATGTTTCCTATTTGAAGGTCATTGGGCATAATATTCCCACTCAGCTCTACTAGAGCTGCGATGAGAGAAGGAGAATCATTTGGAACCAGGTGCATTCATCCAAACATGCTGAGAGAGAGCTGAGGAATAGAAATATCACTGAGTATCTCGTAATGGAAGGAATTTACACCAATTGGGCGAAGATGCCACATTGGAGGACAAGAGTTCATTCAAAAGAATCCCAACTTGATTAACATTGGGACAGTAACTGCTTTGAAAGAAGGGGGCATGTTACACCTTAATATTAGTGTACATCTAGTTTATGAATAGTTGGTTGTGGCTACTTCTTGCTCTCTAATAGTCATATTATCATTAGGTATATGCAGGATCATCATAGGAAAAAAGGGCCCTTAGAAATTGGCAAAAATTAGAAAAAAATGAGAGTTAGGAAACTTGACATAAAAATTTGAATAGGATATCTATATTATTTCAAAAATATGTAAGAATAGAATTTAGAAAATTGAATGTAGTTTTCTAAACTACTAGGTTTATAAATAAAATATCTATTTGGTGAAAATTTAGAAATTTCAATGCGGTGGTACTTAAATTTAGGGAAAAATAAGAAGTAGGTGTCCCATCAGTCACCTAATCAAAAATAATAGTATTTTTTTTATAAGATTTTACATATAAGTAGAGGGACTCATATGTCTCAATGTGATGCATATTTTTTTTGTAATTTTTTCAAGTAAATAATTAATTATGAATTTTTTTATTACAACTTTTAAAAATATAAAACTTCATTATGTCACGACCACCTTAACTTGTGGTCAGACTTTAACATTAATTTTTCCTTTTTTAATCCTATAGTTATGCAAAGCTTATATAGAATGTCTTGACACATGTTTTGGATTAAAAATGTGATATTGTTTAGCTATAAATGGTTTTAATTGGCACTATCAATCAAAACTTTAGTCATAATTTGAATAGAAAATGAATAATAATTACTTATTAAATTCAAAGTAAAGCATAATTTATATTTGTGGAAAGCTGCAAATCTCCTTTAAAAACCCTTTTTCATTTCATCAATTTTGGGTAAAAAAAATGTCGTCAGCCACATACCCATCATATTGCCACTTTTTGGCCCATCATGATCTTGCATATACCTCATTAGTATATTGTTATTTAGTTGTTTAGGTCAGCCTAAGACTTATATAGGCATGTCTAAGTCGGCCTAGGTGATATCCTAGGCATAAATAGGTATATATAGGAGGTTGTTAGTCTTATTTCATCATCAAGTTGTGAAGTGTGTTCTCATTAGAGATATTTGAAGGTTTTCCCCCTTGAAGTGGCTTGTTATTCTCAGTTATTATCAAGTATTTGTAGCATATTTCATATCATATTCTTCTATTGTGCAAGTTATTTCATAACACATTTCATAATCAAAGTATGTCAAAGAGTTGTTGAAGAAGTTTGGAATGGATGACTCCAAACTGGTCTGTACCCCTATGGTGATTAGATGCAAACTGAGTAAAAAAGAGGAATCTCTTAAAGTTCATTAGAGCATGTATAGATCTATGATTGGTGGACTATTGTATCTTATTGCTACTAGAACAAATATCATGCATGCAATATGTTTGGTTGTTATATTTCAAGTAGAACCTAAAGAAGCACATGTTATAGCTATGAAGAGGAGTTTTAGATATCTAAAAGGTACTACACATTATGGCTTGTGGTATCCTAAGGATACTTATTTCACTTTAAGTACTTACATTGATGAAAATTGGGATGGTTGTGTGGATGACTAAAAGGGTACAAGTGGTGGTGCATTCTTTCTTGGAGGAAGATTGGTTTCATGGCTAAGCAAGAAATATGATTTAGTTTCTTTATCCACTGTAGAAGCTAAGTATATTGTCGCACATAGGTTTTTTTGATGAAGAAAACATTGAAGGATATAGGAGAGATATGTGATGAGCCCATCCCTATATTTTGTGATGATACAAGTGCTATAAACATTTCAAACAATCCAGTAATGCACTCAAGAAGAAAGCATATATCTATCAAATATCATTTCTTAAGAGAGAAGGTATTGAAGAATGAAGTCAGACTAGAATATTTGCCTACAAAGGATCAAATTGATGATATATTTACTAAGGCTCTTCTGAGGGATACGTTTGAGTATCTCAGGGATAAGTTGGGGGTTATTGTCCCTCCTTCGAACTAGGTGCACATGGAGGTGAATCAATCCAGTAGATGTACAAATTCTTCATTTGTTTGGACGGATGAATGGATCTACTCCTCAACGGGAGTAGGAAGTATCATTGTTGCAATATGAAATGTGTACACTCCTAAGAGGGAGTGATCAAAGCTACATATGGTTGAAGAAATATGCAAACCTTTTATTCTTTTCCATTGATGTCAAAAAGGGAGAGAGATTTAGTGGAAAATAGTGAAAGAAAAATCGAGAGAGTATTGAGAATGCAAGAATGTTGTGTAGGTTGTCTAATTTAAAAAATAAAAGAGAGTGTAGGAATGGAATGGTTGTTGTCTTGGATGATTTTTCACATCATGTGTTTACATCAATGACAAAAGGGGAGATTGTTGCAAGTATGAATGAGTATGGTGGTGTTGTCATTAATGTTTTCATTGATGTTAATAAATTATAGGTTGTTACAGAGAAAGGAATTAAGTGATTGTAGGTTGTGCATGTATAGTTGAGATACTATTGAGATGTAGTGAGTAAATGGAGCTATCTTAATGGTGTTCCAAGCATAATGATATGATGTGTTTCCAAAATATTTTGGGGAATAGTGAAGACAAAGTTGTGTGTTTGTTCAGAATGTGTTCCGGTATGTGCTCCACATTTATTCTATGTTGATCCTATGCTTGTGTGGATCAAAAGTGTTGTTTATGGGAATCAGTTGGTGATATATCCTATTTTATAGTTTCTAGTTTGATGAAGAGTGAAATTTGTGTTCAATGGTTTGTGAACTAGTCTAGTAGAGTTTTTTTTTGTGGACTTAGAGATATGTTTCTACTCCCCAGTCCTCCATTGATTTTTTTTTGGTCTTACAGATCTAATATAAAGCTTGTAATGATGTTATATATGTTCTGACAAAGGTGTTTATGATTTGGTACTCCAGAAGATGAGTTTCAGTATTACTATGTGTGTTTGTGTAGTACAAATAGACTGATGAAAGGTGTTTTGTGTATGGAAGTTGTTACATTTACTATGGATGAATCTAAAGGCATCTAAGATGTGTTCTAGTGTTTGGTGAAGTGTGTTATGTGGTCCGCATGTTATCTTCTCATTGTGTAAGAATGTACTTCAAAGTTCATTTGTGTTTTCATTAGTTTTGGTTGACTTGGTGTCTACATGTCATGTTAAGGATAAGTATCAATTGAGGAAGCGTGTGATTGATCTGAGACATTTTTTTAGGTCTAGGTTAAGATGTTGGTTTGGTCCACTCTCATTCTCTTCTATCGTGGGAATGTTGAGTTGCTAACCTAATTTGAATTTGTAAAATAAAGCATGTTTAGTTGACCTTGGAGAAATTTTCTAAGGTTGAAGATGGTATAAATACAAGTTGAAATGTTATGGATTGATGAATCAAAAATTCCACAAGTGTGAGAACCAAGAGTGTGTGAAAGTGAATTGAGGCAATAGTAATTTAATGTGTTGGACTCTTGAAAGTAGTGAGTTGATGGTATCTGCAATCTTCTGATCAAGGCTATGGATGTGTGTAATTTGTTGTGGTGCATTTTTCTATTATCTTTTATATTTGTAGGAAGTGAGCCTTATATTTAGATAGTGAGTCCTTTTGGGCAGTGAGCCTCTTGTAATCAATTTTGGAATTTACTATATATTGTGAGTTAATCCTCACCATGGTTTTTTCCCTTATTTGGTTTTCCATGTAAATCTAGTGTCTCTTATGTTAATATTGTTTTATGTTATTTGCATTTCATGTTCATGCTTAATAACAAAATAAAGTGGATGTGAAGTTGATAAGTGTTTAAGATTTTCTTTCAAGGCTGAGAAATTAGAGAAGGTTGAAGATTTAGGTGAAGAAGATCTTGATGATCTAGAAGCTAACTTCATGAAGATGATGAAAAAGGACATTGGTAAGTATAAAGGTAAATTACCTTTTAGCTATTTTAGTTGTGGTGAGATAGGTCATTATGCTTCTAGATGTCCAAAGAGAGCTATAAAAAAAAAGAAAAAAAGAAATAGAGGGAAGATTATTAGGAAATATTATTATATTCAAGAGAAGATGATGGTATTTCTAATGATGAATATGATTATGGAGACTTTGATGATACTGAATGCCATTTTTTAATATAAAAGAAGAATCTATTTTTGCTAACCCTAAATTTTGTGTGAAGCAAAGTATTTCAGAGATAAAGGATAAGGTTGAAGGTACTTTGGTATCTAACTTTCATGTCAAAGAATAAAATAATTACTGGGTTGTTGATAGTGGTTGTTCTAATCATATTATTGGAGATAAAAGTAAGCTTGTTAAACTTGAAAATTATGATGGAGGATTAGTTAAATTTGGAGATGATTTAGGAGCTAAGATTTGTGGAATAGATTCAATCAGTTTTGATGGCAATCATAATACTAACAATGTTTACTATGTTAAGGGATTAAGAAATAATCTCTTGAGTGTTGGAAAAATGTTTAGTAAATGGTATAATCTTGTATTTAAGGATGAAGCATGCGAGATCCAGAAAGGGTCTAGAACTGTGATTATTATAGGTAAGAGAACAAATGGAAACATCTATCAACTTAAGGGTGTTGATGGTCATTTCTTTATGTCATATATTAATGATAGTTGGTTATGGCACCAAAAAAACTAAAAAGGAGATCATGCAAAACCTAAAAGCCATACATTTAATAATTAAAAGAATTATTAAATGTCACAAATATGTAACTTAAGTGAAATCTTAAGAAAGGAAGCAAAGGTAACTATAATGCATGAAAGCAAACAAGGGTCCTAGAAACTAGGCCTAATTAGGTACCTGAATACAACCAAATCTCTATAAAGTAGTGTAAAGGAGACAACCCAGTGGGAGAAAACTCCTCTCCAAAATGAGATGAAAAACTGGAGTGAAAGAAGAAGAGAGATAGAAGGATGACTCAACATGACCCCCCAAGAACTACTTCTATCACACAATTACAAATATGTTCCCCCCTTAAGAGAGAAAAAGAGACAAGAAGGCCCCCCTATAATGAATAAACTCTTGTCACAATGGTAGATTCCTAATGTAGAATCCAAAAAGAGATCCTGAAGCGTCAATTGATATTCCTCCCCTTGGGAAGAAATGGATCCAAAGGATGATGTCAAAGAAACCCTCTGAAGAGTGATGAACCAATCTATCTCAAGATGTGTGCCATGATAGGATGCTAAAGAATCTTGTTGTCTGAACTGAAACATATGATGCCAAATCCAAAATGATGTGGAAAATCCTGAAATGCAAGCTATGAATACACAGATGATGGTGGGTATACAATGATAACCTAACTGTCAAGGTAGAGGAGATGAATGTCCTCAAAATAATCCTCTAGATCTGTAATATAGGACTCTACAAACAAGGATGATATGTCTATGAGATATGAATCCCAAGTAGCTATTTCTAGAAGATGAATGATGCCCTTCTTTACTAAATCAGGAACAATAGGAGATGTTGATGAAGTCTCAATTTGAAGAGTGGGAACATGAATACAAGTCTCTAAACCATCAACACATGCAAGACCTATGATATACTCAAGCTCCTCTAGAGTATGGTTATCATAAGGTATGAAATATACATCTACAACAGGGATGAGACAATCTACAGTGAGATCCTCTAGGAATGGAGAGATATTAGAGTCTCCAAAAATCTCCCAAAGATGTTTCCAAAGTTTGTGAGGACAACGAATGTTGGATAAAGCACACAAAGTGTCAAAATCAACACTACAACCAATAACTTGGGCTACAATATGATCTCAAATAATAACCCATTCTGATAAACCCCTTGATGTTTCTATTGTAGGTATGAGTCCATACAAATAAGGAAAAATATTGAGCCACCTACAATGTGTAAGTCTTCCCATTTCCCATAGCTCATAACTATCCTTATCCAAGTTGATCATAGAAGGATGAATAGAAAAACACATGATAACTCTTCAAATTAAAAAATCTAAGAAAATTGACCTTATTGCATGTAGATAAAATGAAATAGAGCCAAATGACACAAACAAGAGGTTTCCAAGTGCCAAAACATCAAATTAATTAATCAAACTATGAAAACCCAAAAGGATGAATAAAATATACTTGGAGAAAAATATGGAAAATAAGTTTGATCATTGTGCAAAGCACTGAACCAACTTTCTGACGCCTATTCGTTTGTGAAAAATGGAGTTTGGATGCAAAAGTTATGCCCCCTAAAGTGAAAAAACCATGATCTGAATTTGACTGCAAAAAAAGTAATCCAAACTTTAAATTTTTGAAAAAAATCATACACCATCATGACAGGCTCGAAGCCAACTTTCCAATGCCTATTTTTGTTCAAAAATCTAAGCTAAAATGCCCAAGATATGCCTATTTTAGTGAAAGTAGCTAAAAAAAACACAATATGGCCTCCTATAAGCCCTAGGGGCTTAAAAAAATTTGGCCCCTGGTCTACTCAGCGACCAGAGGGTTGGGCATTGGCTCCTTAGTGGAGCCCACAATCCTTAATATGACTGGGGCTTTGGGAAAGGGCAGCCCCTGGGGCTAAATGTAGCCCCTGGTTCTTTATAGGACTGGAGCTGGTTCGTTGGGAGTGCAACAGTGGAGGCTAGAAACACTGGTGGTGGTGGACGGGTGACCATCGGGTGGTGGGCCCCTAATACACTGTGAGTGCAAAAATTAATTACAAAACCTTTGGTTTTTTTAATTTTTTAATTTTTTTTTTAAATTTGACCTCAAAAATTGTACCATGAAGCTGTACGACCTTAGGACCAAATTTTTTTTCCTCCCTGATCAACTGTGGCCAAATTGGACAAGCTTTACATGAAAATAGGGGTTTGCAGGTGCTGCGAATCCAACAACAAGGTTCGTTTGGGCCCAAAATGAAGTATGCCAGATCCACAAAAAATCAAACTGAAAACCTGTGAAAGCTAGATCAAACCCTCGTAGCTCCATGTTCTTCAAAATGAGAATAGGTTGTAGTAGGTCCACACTCTAATACCATGTAGAAGTTGTCAAAACCAACTTCAAATTCTAAGAGCACCTAGATGCAAAGAGATACCTATCATAGGGAAGATAATGGAGAAAACAACAAGAGAGGTTTTGAAGCTCTGTAATATGAAAGATATATTAACAAAACAATAGAATGAATTATTTACAATGATCAATCCTTAAAAAGAGATCATGCAAAACCTAAAACCTAGACATTTAATAATTAAAAGAATTATTAAAAGTAACAAATATGCAACTTAAGTGAAATCTTAAGAAAGGAATAAAGGAAAGTTAATTAACATAATTAAGTTAAAACCTTTACTCTAACATCTTCTTTGGATATTCTATTAAGAGCAAAGTTTATAGATGTTACAAAAAAGGGCTGAGAAAGATAGTTGAAAGTGCAAATGTTAAAGTTGATTAAAACTTGTAGAATTCTATTACAGTAGATAGATATGTGTTAGATAAACTTGATTGCAGAGAAGTAGAAGGAATAATTCATGAATAAGAAGTATAGAATGAAGAGGAAGAAGCTCCAGAGAAGACCCCTAAAAACCCTAAGTATGTGCAAAAGAATCCTTCCAAAAATCATATTATTGGAGATAATAGGAAATGTATATTAATAAGAAGAAAATCTACTAAATTTGAGGTGAATTTTTGCTTACTTTCTAAATTTGAACCTAAATTAGTGAATGAAGCATGCAAGGATGAATATTGGATGAAGGAAATGGAAGAAGAACTTATGCAGATAGAGAAGAATAAAACTTGAGAAGTGGTCCCTAGAATGGAAAACAAAAACGTAATTGGAACTAAATGGGTATTCAAGGACAAGTTGAATGAAAATGGAGTTG
Organism: Sequoia sempervirens; assembly: GCA_007258455.2. Classification (NCBI taxonomy): domain Eukaryota; kingdom Viridiplantae; phylum Streptophyta; class Pinopsida; order Cupressales; family Cupressaceae; genus Sequoia; species Sequoia sempervirens. Next base: position 258,839,522 of record VDFB02000015.1, read on the forward strand.
TTAGAAACAAAGCAATACTTGTGTGTAAGGTTCATTCACAAGTAGAAGGCATAAATTTTGAGGAGACTTTTGCTCCTATGGCTAGGATGGAAGCTGTCAAATTTTTTTTGGCATTTGTAGCACAAAAATATTTTAAGGTTTATCAAATAGATGTGAAGTCTCCTTTTTTGAATGGAGAATTGGAAGAAGAGGTTTATATGGAACAATTGAAAGGTTTTCAATTTTCAGATCAACTAGACATGGTATGTAAGTTGAAGAAGGAACTATATGGTTTGAAGCAAGCTCCTAGAGCTTGTATTTAATATTTGATAGGTACTTGATACAAAAGGGTTTCAACAAGGGCTCCAAAGATAGTAATATTTACTTTATAATTGAGAAATACTAAATCCTGATAGTATTTTTATATGTGGATGATATTATCTTTAGTGGAAATGAGGCTATGTGCAGGAAATTTGTTGAAGAAATGTAGAAATAATTTGAGATGTCAACGTTTAGGTACATGAATTTCTTTCTTGGGATATAGATCAATCAAAATTAGTAAAGGTATTTTCATTTCATAGTCTAAGTATGCCAAAGAAATGTTGAAGAAGTTTGGAATGGATGACTTCAAACCAACATGTACACCTATGGTGACTAGTTGTAAATTAAGCAAAGATGATGATTCACCTAAGGCTGATCAGATCAAGTATAGATATATGATTGGTGGACTACTATATTTAATTTCTACTAGATTGGATATCATGCATGTAGTTTTTCTTGTTGCTAGATTTCAAGAAGATCTTAAAGAAACACATGATGTAGCAGTGAAGTAAATATTCAAATATTTAAGTGGTGCAAGGGCACCTTGGGGTTCGCATGCCTCCATGAGGCTTTTGTTATGTTTTTATTTTTTTTCAAATGTGTTCATGATGTAATAAGGTCCAATGGATCATTTCAATGTTTGTAATAGGTTGCATTAATTGTTGTTTGGTGTCAAGTCAAGGTTTTATGTAAACTCGGTGTATCCAAGTAATGCTTTGTGTAATTTCTTCAAACTAAAATTGTAAACACACAAACAATGGTCTCCTCATTCAAAAATCAGTTGAGGACAATTGGAAGAGGTATTTTCATGCTTAAAAATCCTCCTTGTGGTTGAGGCAAGGCTATTGAATTTTGTGAAGATTTGAATACAAAGAAACTCTATTTTTTGGATTTCTTGCATTTTCTCTCTACTAATTCGATTTGTATGGCATGTGATGTTACTGTAAAGGCTTCACACATATATGGATTGAAAGAGGAAGGAGTAACCTTTCTTTTGGTAGTGGTTTGGTATGATTTCATCAAGAAACAAGAAAGTTATCTCCAATTTTCTAGAAGTGGGTCTGAAACCCTACCAAACCAGGGTTTGGCCACTAAAATACATATAACTCTCCATTCCATCATGGTAAAGGACTAATATTTTGTGGAATGGTAGGTTTAGGAGTTTTTTTTATATTTCAAGTGGTTTCAATAGGAAGAATGGAGTTTTGTGAGAGTTCCATGATGAATTAGGCCTGGCATCTCTATGTGATAGGCCTAAAAACTAAACTTTGGAGAGAGTACTTGCAGAATGTTGGGTGTTTGTGCAAGGATGATGGTTGAAATGTGTAAAAGTGGTCTTTGGGAATACTAAGGAACCTATTGAAGGCTTTAGGGGTGTTGGGGTGTGCCTAGGTAGATTGTTTCTTTCTTTGTGCGGGCCTAATTAGGCTTCCTTGTGGATTGAAGGTCTATCTTTTGAAGCATCTGTTCTTAGTGTCTTCTCTTGTGCATTTGAAAAATTGTATAGGACCTTGTTGGGAAACTAAAACTAAGTTATTTTTTTTGGTTCTTTCCATTAACAAACTTTTATTATGACTGTCTCGGTTGGACAGGGCTACAAGGTTGCATAGGCCTATCTTGAAGTGATGGATGAGTGATGATTCCTAAGTGTAGGGTCTGGGTGTTGACCATGGTTTTGTCATGGTGAGAGTGTTCTAATCATCCCCAAGTCCTTGGATATTTCTAGTTGTGAGAATCCTTGTTGGGTGGTTGGGTTGTCTCCATGAAGGAATAGTGGAATTGAAGAGTCCACTTAGAGTATTTGAGAGAAGCTTGCCATTAAAGACTTGTCTTCCCTGCACACTCTACATCATTAAGTGGAAAACCTAATTATGGTTTTTGGTATCCCAAGTATACTAAATTCACATATAATAATTTTATCATCTTGTCAACACAATGTTTGAAACTAAACCCTACATAATATATGCATTAGCATACATATATTGGTTGGTTGTGTTGATGATAGGAAAAGTACAAGTGGTGGTGTATTATTTTTTGGAAGTAGATTGGTGTCATGGCTGAGTAAGAAACAAGATTCAGTTTCTTTATCCATTGTAGAGGCTAAGTATATTGTAGTAGCTGCATGTTGTATACAAGTATTATGGATGAGACAAACATTGAAAGATATCAAAGTTGTATTTAACAAACCCATATCTTTCTTTTATGATAATACAAGTGCAATAAACATTTCAAAGAATCTAGTGATGCATTCAAGGAAAAAGCATATATCTATCAAGTATCAATTTTTAAGAGTGAAGGTTATAGAGAATGAAGTGAAGCTTGAGTATGTTCTTACAAAGGATCAGATTGTTGATACATTTACTAAAACCTTTCCTAAGGATACTTTTGAGTATCTTCAGGAGATGTTGAGGGTTATTGCCCCTCCTTTCTTGAACTAGATGCATATAGAGGTACAATGGTCCAATATATCTATGGATCTATCTCTTTTCTTGACTGATGTTGGTGGCTACCTCTCAAGGGGATTGGGTAGTGTTATGTGTTGTCATTGTGTTATTGATTTAGTTGGTATACTCCTAAGGGGGAGTATTCAAAGCAGGTAATTTGGTTCAGTGTCAAAGAGGGAGAAGAACAAAAAAAAATTATACTTTTCCATTAATGTCAAAGGGGGAGAGAGAATCATATGAAAAAAAACCTATTTACTTAGGGGGAGAGGATCATGAGAAAAAGAAAGTTAGGAATTTTGTGTAGGCTATCTAATATAAGAAAAAGAGAGTATGTTCAAAACATTTATGTGGTCTTTGGTGTCTGTTCACATATTGTTTTTTCATTAATGAAAAAGGGGGATATTATTGCAAGAATGAAATGATGGTGTTTTCATTGATGTCAATAGGAAGTTTTCTAACTAGTGTTTTCATTGATGTCAACTATGGGATGAATATGTTGAGGATATTGAAAAAAATATGAAAAGAGGAAAATAGGTTATGTATGTGTAGTTGACACCTTGAGGTATTGTTGTGTGTACATGGAGTTATTCTTTTGTTGTAGAGTCTAAAGATGAGGTAACAAGATGAGATGATGGTTATGGTACTTTATTTTCAAGTGATTTTGAGAAAATTTAATAAACAGAGTAAACTATGTTGTGCAATGATGCAGGAGAATCCTTGGTTCTTGGTAATCTTGCATCAACCAAAAATATTTTCTTTCAATTTCTGTTCTTGTTTAGTTCCTGTCACTACAGGATTTGACACCATTTTCCGACGGTCGTTCGTCGGTCGTTCGACAAATATCTGTCGGAAGAGCGACGCAATGGCCAAAAATTTTCCATCGCTGTTTTTTCGTCGCAAGGACGACGAAAAAGTAAACGTCGAAATAACGGCGAAGAATCGCCGGTCGGCAGGATCGCGACATACGTCAGGATTTTGTCAGAATATCGACGAAAACTTTGTTTATCCACCGACGAACTGCACCAGAAGTTCGTCGTCGGCTCGACGAAACGGGCAAATATTTAGCGTGGAAACCTGGAAATTTCGTCGAAATAGCGACGAAATACAAAATTAGTAGCGTCGAAAGAACACCAAAAGTTCGTCGAATATGCGACGAAATAGGCAAGTAGTAGCATCGGAAGAACACTGGAAGTTCGTCGAATTTTCGACGAAATATTCGTCGCAGCTATAGAAACTTCGTCGAGGCTTTCTGTTGATTCGTTGGTTGTTATCGTCGAAATTTCGACGAAGAAGCAAAATTTTTAAAAAAAAAATATTATATATTCGTGGAAATGTACCATTGCGGAGACTGACGACTGATCATACATACAGACTGCATATTGGTTTGATGCTTCAAACGATGCATTTCTTATATTGAAAAGTGCATTACCTTATTGAACTTCTCTTTGTTTTGAGTATAGTTTAATATTCTCTACTTAACAAGGCCAACCACGTGACGGTGGAAGCTCATTTGGC